>CM057829.1:72340774-74740774 GCA_030068075.1 Paguma larvata
GATCTATTTCTTTTTTGAGAAAGAATAGAATGTATGTGGAGATAATACTAAGATTAAGTCTTAGAAATTAATACAAGCTGATTTTAACTGCTGAGTTGCTATATTCTAAAATGACTAAGAGGCAACAAGAATGGATCTTTAAGTATAAATTCATGATTCCTTAAGAAAAATCAAACATTCTCTTCTTATTTTATATACTTTATCTTAGTAATTTAAGTATTTCATAACTTCTATTAACATCTTATATTCAACTCAAACTATTTTGCTCTTTTCAAGACTCACTTATCAGGTAACTCCTATTAGAGGTCTTATGGCATATAAAAATCATCATCTATTCATCAAAGTCCTCATCTTTATTATTGTAACCTCCTTCTACCCAAACCAGAAATCTTGGAGTTAACCTTTCCTATTTTTTGTGGTATCAATAAAGCCATTTTGATCTCTATCTCTCAAATCTAACCTATGTTAAAGCTCTTAGTTCCCATGCCTGAAATACTGCTTGTAAACTGTAGTAGGAAGATCCCAAGAATGACAGCCATTCGATGGAAGGATGTTGAGGAAACAGTTTCTCATTGAAAGAACACCTGCAAAGTTCTCTCTAAGCTAGGAAAAGCAGCATATTTCACTAAAGAACTCAGAATAGAATAATTCTGCATAGGTGAAGCAAGGAGATCAGGGATGAATTCAGAAGTACATAAATCCCAAAAGATCAGAAGTATTTTTTCACTACTGAATCTCCAGTGCCTAGAATGGTACTCAGCACCTCATAGGCATTCAGTACACATTTGTGATATTAATGAAGAAATGAATGAAGCTCAAGAGCTAAAAGACTCTAAAGGGCCTTGCAGGGTTTCTTAATAGTTGGATATCTTTCAAAGGACAATGGAAAGCCATTAAAAGTTCTGAAGCTGCAGAGTGACATAATCAGATCTAAGGTTTAGAAATATCATTCTGGCTAGTATATGGAGAAAAGAAGGATGAAAGAAGCAAGATTCTATGGAAGGAGACTAAGAGGATGTTTCACTAGACAAAGGAAGAGAAAGACGCTAGAGGCTTGAGCTAGGAAGCTAAAATAAGGATACCTGTAAGTAGATATTTGAGGGATGTAGAGGATATCGATCCCTAGGATTTAGAGATTAATGAAGTAATAGAAGATGGGTGCTAGAAGATAGGGAGGAAGCAAGGATGATGATTTATATCTTCGGCAACTAGCTGAAAGGTTAACTGGAACATGGAACATGGAGCAAGAAAGTCTTGTTTGTTCTTAAATTTGTTTCTTTTCCCCAAAGATGTGCATTACTGTGTTAGAGAAATGTTGAATGTGTTACATTAAAAAGACATGTCTGGACAGCAGATGGATACAGAGGCCCAGCACTCAGGAAAGCAACATCAGACATAAATACAGATTCAGGAGTTACTCTTAAAGATGGGGTCAAGAAAATTAAAGATATTCCAGACAGTGAGTGAGAGGCTGAAAAGAGAATAAAATACTGCCTTGGATTTGAACACAAGGACAAAAGAGGTGGAATGAAGAAGAGGAATCTATAAAGTAAAAAAAAAGAAGGAACACCAGAAGATAAAAAGGAGGAGGAGGAGGAAATGGAGGAGGAGGGGGAGGAGGAGGACAGCTATGTGCTAATAAACTAATAATGGAAAGTATTACAATAAGAAGAAGGGTCAGTAAAGGATACAAAGAAAAATGCCTTTGAAACAAATAGGTCATCTGTAATCTTGGTGAGAGTAGTTCTTCATGTGAAGCCAGATAGCGGTAAACTGCAAAGTTAGTGGGAGGTGAGAAAGTGGGAAAATGGATGTGAACCATTCTTTCAAGAAGTCTGCCTACAAAAGGGAAGAGAGAGACCAGATTGAGCTAGAACAGTGTGAGATCCAGGAAGGGCTTTCTTTAGATTTTGTCTCAAAGATAATAAAGACTTAAACATGTTTAAATAATGGTGACAAGGAACCGGTAGATAATCAGTGGTTACAGATTTAAGAGCAAAAAGAGGTAATGGATAAAAACCTCTGATTAGTCAAGATGGATCAGGATCCAAACCCCAGGGGAAAGCTTAGCTTTGGACAGAAAGTGGGGTCTCTCTCTATAATAATAGGAGAGAAAGAAGAAAAACAGAGTGAAGGCAGGGCAGATAGGAGATGGCTTCTCTATTCCTTGTAAAGTCATATTCAAGTTGGACTTTGAGATAGTGAAGCATAAAGTTTGAAGAAAGTGAGAAGAGTTTGAAATTGCTCTTGTGGGGATGAGAGAAGAAGGTGAGAAGAATATTAGAAACTACCTTTTGGCACTGAAACCTCATTGAGGTTGAGACCATGCATTTTATGAGGCAAATTCAAGATTCTGTTTAATGTTTATTCCAATAGTACTTATCAGCCTGGATATGGACAAAGGGAAGATACACAGCTAGGTTTACCTAAAGTTTTGATTTTTCCAAGTTGGTGTGACAGAAGGGAAAGAGGGCAAGAAGACTGAAGGTGATAATAGGGACAGAGCTTCAGCCTCCAAACAAGGTACCAGGATTTTTATTGACTAATTGATTATTTATCTATATATTTATTTTTGAGAGACAAATGAGAAATGGTGCAAAGGAGACCTTGGGAACTTAGATACTGGTCACTGTACTAGACTTCAACATATATCATTCCACTTGTGAGCTACAACAAACTTATGTTGTGGATCCAAATATGACCTCCATTTTACCAATTAAAAAAGTTGAAAATCTCAAAATGGAGGAGTTACACATCCATGGTCATACACCCAGGACCTAATAGAACTAGGACTCAACAAAAATAAAAACTAAGGTCTAGCAGACCCCAAGGCCCAGGTATTAAACATAGGCCACAGTGAAAAGTAATGTGTGGAGAATTCTTTCCTTGTAAAATTCTGTCTTTAGAAAAGGTACAAACAAGAGAATGCAAAGAGGAATCAGCATGACAGGTATCAGAATGCATAGGTCAGGATTGAGGACATTATTAATTCTAAATGGGATACAGTAATTCCCACTTATCTGCCGAAACAAAAGTTTTGCTTTTGTGGTTTCAGGCGCCTGTGATGAACTGTGGTCTGGAAGCAGAAAATCTTCCTTTTGACTTTCATGTCAGAAGATCAATATTAGCTTATCACTACATCACGACAGCATTCGCCTCACTTCATCTCATCAGAAAGGCATTCTGCCACCTCATATCATCATCATAAGAAGGGTGAGCACAGTTCAATAAGATATTTTTGTGAACCATGTTCACATAAGTTTTATTATAGTATATTATAATTGTTTCATTTTATTAACTGTGACTAATTTATCAATTACACATTATCACAGGTGCACAATATAGTTATAACTGTTCCACTTTACTATTAGTCATTGTTGTTAATCTCTTACTGTGCCTAATTTATCAATTAAACTTTATCACAGATATGTACATATAGGAAAAAACATAATACAATTGGCAGTTTTAGACATCCACTGGAGGGGTCTTGGAATGTATCCCTGTGGATAAGGAGAGACTACTATGTTTTTAAACAATAATATTTGGCTGCTGTGTAAAACCATAGAGAATCCAAGGAACTTTCATAAATTTTATTCCAATAATCAAAACAATTTTTCAAAGTAGGTTTTTTTTTTATCATTTTGATTTTATAAGTTCCAAGTAGCTAAAGAATTTACACAGCTTACTTACCAGTGGATTATGCCTTTTCATTTATGCTTGTTAAAGCCGTTTAAAAAACTCAAAATTATTACAGATATGTTATTAGCAATTTTATACTCATGTATGAGCTTGATACAGTGAAAAGTTAGAGTGAATGTCAATACTTTTTTTATATTTCAATTTTGAGACTATCAGGAAAACATATTCAGGATTGAAATAAATTTTTTTGAAGTTTTGGTAAAAAAATTTGCTTACTTCATATAAATCAGATGGGTTTAACACTGGAAAATAGTCCAACATCTCTCTCATTGGAGATTTGGCTACTTTTCATTCTCTTTCTGTGTAGAGATCACAATTTAAGATTCTTGCAGATTGTTTTCATTCTGAAAGCATCTGACATAAGCTTGCCCACTCCTCTCTGTCTCGGGACACTCCATTGTCTTTTTACTCGGTAAATAGAGGAACACAGAAGTAAACGAATAGAGAAAAATAAATATAGAAGTATAAGTCTCTGGAAACATACAGAGTATAAAATATAAACCAGGAAAGGAGATAGAAGGAAAATCAATAGAGCTGCCTGAGTGAGCAACATGTTCCTCCTTCTGCCAAATACTTTGGCTTTGTTCATGATTTCTTTTCTTCCTGCCCTGTAGGTGGTCTTCTCACTCTACTCCCTCCTCTTAGGGGAACATTTCTGGCTCACTAAACCAATAGTGGCAGATTACTGTAATCCTGTGTACCATTCCTTAGACCTGAGACACTTTTGACATATGCTATCCATCAATGTCACTGAAATGGTTTAATCAGGCATTAAAATAAAGCCTGATTTTTATTAATTGAATTTAAAGAACCAATATAATCTAAGAGAACCGCAATATTAGTATGTTGCCTGGAAAAAAATTGTTGTTGAGCTTTGCAAAGAAGCAAAGACAGAACATTTATAGAAAATGTTATGAATAAGTAATTCATTTATTGGGTTTAGTACCCCCACTGACAAACAGAAATTATGGCAAATGAGAAAATGAGAAGGTTAAGAACTTGACAAATAATGAAGACAGAAATCCATCATGTTAAAAATCTAATATCATGCTAATTCCTGGATTACATCTACATAATTTTGGGGTAAGATTGTAGTCTTGATTCAAATAAGGCTGTTGGCACACATATGCTAATAAGGCTTTATCTATTAGAAGTTGATTAAAAAGAAGAAGAAAGGAGAAGGAGAAGAAGAGAGAAAGAGTGAGAAGAAGGAGAAGGATGTAGGGGAGGAGGAGGAAGTGAGAAGGAAGAGATTAAGAGGGAAGAGAAGGAAAAAAGTAAAAACAGTAGTAAATGATTTCCATTTTTTCTCAGTAAAGTTAGTTAGTTAGTTAGTTAGTTAGTTAGTCAGTCAGTCAGTCAGTCATGGTTCCCAAAGGGAGGAAAGTCTGACTTAGACATGGTTAAAAAAAAAGTTAGATGAAATCACTGCAATGTATATCTGTTAGCCAAAAATTGGGGTCATCTCCATAATTTAAGGTACTTTCTCAAAGTTCACATAAGCACATGTAGCCTTTCTCTGTCATGGAGGCTCTCAGTGGTTTTGATAATACGAACAGGCAGGGTTTTTTGTTAAAGTCAAGTATGTTTTCTTCTATGGACTGATGCTAAAATCTATATCAGTGAAGTTTATTTCTAGTTTCATAAAGATGTCTCCATAACAAAACTATTCCTACCTCACTGTAGAAATCTGCTCTCATCATTTGCTTATGGAAGTTTCTCTATAAAGGATAAGTCAATACAATCAATACAGGTATTCCTTGTTTTATTGTGTTTCAGTTTATTGTGTTTCACAGATACTGAGTTTTTTTGGCAGAATATTTGTGGTAGCCTGTGTAGTACAAGTCTATCAGCATCATTTTTCCAATAACATTTGCTCACTTGGTGTCTCTGTGTCAGATTTTTGATAATTTTCAAAATATTTCGAACATTTTCATTATATTTTCTATGGTCATCTATGCTCAGCGATCTTTATGTTATGATTGGAAACTCAAGAAGTGACTGAACTGCTTCAATCTCATGGCAAAACTTTAACAGATGAGGAATCTCTTCTCATGGATGAGCGAAGAAAGTAGTTATTGAGAAGGAAACTACTCCTGGTGAAGATGTCATGAAGGGTGTTGAAATGACAATGAAAGATTTAGAATATCACATAAATTTAGTTGATAAAGCAGAAGAAGAGTTTGAGAGGATTGACTCCAATTCTGAAATTTCTACGTGGATAAAATGCTGTTAATCAGCATCGTGTGTTATAGAGAAATCATTTGTGAAAGGAAGAATCAATTGATACAGCAAACTTCACTGTTGTCCTATTTTAAGAAATTGCCACAACCACCCTCACCTTCAGTAGCCACCACCCTGGTCAGTCAGCAGCCATCTACATTGAGCCAAGACCCTATACCAGCTAAACGATAATGCAGAGGGCTCAGATGATGGTTACCATTTTTTTACTAATAAGGTATTTTAGGTAAAATATGTACATTTTTAGACATAATGCTTTTTTACACTTAATAGATGACCATATATTGTAATAATAACTTTTATATGCACTGGGAAACCAAAAAATTCATCGAATCACTTTATAGCAGTATTTGCTTAATTGTGGTGGTCTGGAACCTGCAATATCTCCAAGGTATTTATTGCCCACAATCAGGCATTTGATTCCCAAGTTATTGAGCTACTGACTTTGTTTTGATGCCAGTTTAAGGAATAAGAGAAGAATCAATGTCTACTATTTCATGCCTTAGAAGTGAATTTGGAATTTATTTTCAAAATGCATTTCCATTTAAATCATCGTAATCAACTCTGGCAAAAAATCTTACTGATATTTGGCACTCGTTCATCAAACTGAATAATGTTTATATAACAACCCAAAGATCCAGGGAATTTCAAGGAGGAAAGGGTAAGAAAAAGGATATTGATATGAAATCTCTCTTTTTCTTTTTACTTTATTCAAATGAAATTTTGAAGCCTACTACTCTCCAGGTCACTTGAAGACCACTTAACCAATAATCACATGTTGCACCACTCAGTGCTAGATGAATAAGACAAAATTCTATACTCAAGGAACTGTTCTGGTGGAACATGAGCAAATTTCTTGGTATAATAGTGAGGTAAGTACTAACCAAGGAATGGAACAAAGCAAATAAAATAATAGCAAACCCTATCTCCTACAGGAAGGAGAGAGCCTCTGAACTGAATCTTAAAAGGTAGACATTCATTGAGGAATGAGAGGAGAAGGAAAAACTTCAACATCGGAGAGAAAGAGCACAAAAAATATTTTAGGAAACATTTCTAGAATTGGAACAATTTCATTGCACAAGCTATTATATGTGTACTATGGAAATTATCCCAGAAATGCAAGGTAAGGATCCAACAGGAAAGGCCTTCTACAAGATATCAAGGAGTTTAGACTCCAACTGTGGCATTGAAGGTCCCTTTAGACTGGCACCCAGATATGAGTTGAAATTAAGAAGAGGGATTCAGGCTAGAGATAGAGATTAGAGAGTTATATGCAAGTGGTTGGTTATTGAACCTAAGATTGATTATGGGGTCCAGTAGGAGTGTGACGAAAAGAGAGTTAATGCTGGAAACTAAGAAAAAAGAAAGTATTTTGGACAATAATAAATGAATAATCTAGTAGGAAAAGAAAACATAAAGAAAGATCTAGGTCTTATACCAGAAGGGAGAGAGTTTGTTCTGGACAGTAGGATTTTCCTTGACTGAAACAAGATCTCCATCTTATCCTAAGACATAAGAGAAAGATGGACTTAATTGTTTATAGATATGGTGACATAAAGTTAAGAAAAATAGGATGGACTGTTTCATGTATGGTAAGAAGTAATATTTTTTCTGAAAGTTATGACATATGAATTGACTGGTTATGCTGTTAATACAGGAAAGGTTTAGAATGTTACTATAAGATGAGACTGAGGAAACTCATCAATGAAGTGTATGGAAATAAAAGCTCAGCTATTGTTGAAGAAAATGTTTTCGAATGCTATGTCATGCATGCTTGTGTGCCTTTCTTTATAAAGGGAAAAGTTTATGGTTGTTTTGATGCAGAAAAGGTAACAAAAAATATCCAGTAAATTAAGGGTTTTGTCAAGAAACCACTGAAGTATAATACTGATTCAGAGTCTAAGCTGGTTTGCAAAAGATATGCAAAGCCATAATTGAGTAAAAATGAAGGGATCAAGGTACTTGATGTCTTCTTGCTGAAGTCACAGAGCAAGTGTTAAAGAATTAAGAAGATTGGATGTTAGGTTAATACAATGTGTTTAGAAGTTTTTAGATGTATTCAAAAAATATAATAGTAAAACTCTTGTAGAGTTCAAAAGAGCAGTGAATCTCCTGCTTACTTACATCCTTTCTTTCAATTCCAGTTTCCTCCATGTTCTTTATTCACATGTCAACCACCCATAACTCTGGTTTCAGAGTTTTTGTCTTACCCATCTTTGATAACATTTATTTCTTTCGATAACTTTAATCTCATAAGAACTTAAGATATGTGATTAATTGAAATATGAATAAAAATATTGAAGATAACTCTTTCGGAATACTCACATTTGGGACCCTCATTCTCAGAACCCAGATTCTTGTGAGAATCTCAAGCTATATGAAGAACCCACATGTATACACACCGTATAGCAGTAGTTTCAGCTGCCAGCCATAAAAGTGAGCCATGTTGTATGCCAGTCCAGTCAAGACTTCAGATGACTGCAGCCCTAGTCAGATGACTGCAACTGCATTATAGATTTTAATCAAGCACTACACATCTGGGCCATCAACCCACACTATGATAGAAAATGCATTGTTACTTAAGCTAGGAAATTTTGTGGTGGTTCATTATGCAGTGATAGGTAAATGGAACAAACTACTTCATGTTCAGTTCCTCTTACTGAATAAAGTTTTAGTAATTACTTAATATCAATATTCTACTCTAATGACTGTTTTTGTATCTCGTATGTAATTATTTATGGGAAGATTTAAATTCTAAACAATAGTTTTCTAAATTAGACATCACAACTCTTATTTCTTAAAGTGAGTATAAAGCAAGTCAGTAGAACAAAGTGATGAAAATTGTTAGTTATTTAGAACCACTGCTAAAGAAAACAAATCTTTAAAATTTAGCATATAATTGGATTAGAATAAACCAGAAAGGATCTTTTAATATTTTCTTGGCATGACATATTGTTCCTTTGGGAAGAGAGTTTTTAATTAGTGTGGATCTCACTGTATTATTACACTAGACTTAGGAGGTAACCACACTGAAAAGGAATGTTCATATTTAAATTCACTTGTCAGCACCAGAATCATGAGAGTTTCAAAAAGTTAGATTTCTAAGACAATTCTTAAACCTCCTTTCTATTCAAATTTTTTTCTTATTCATATTCAGGATATCTTAAATGCTCACACACATGCACACAATTGATTACAATGAGTTTGTTCTCATTACCAGAAGATAGCTATTAATAAGTTATTTTTCATTTAAAGGAAACAAACAGATAGTGTAAAATAAGGCACTAATGTTGAGTTGTCCTTTAAAGGTTATCCTTCTGCACAAAGTAAGAAAAATTTTTAGTTTATAGTTAATATTGACATTGAAATCATTGCACTTATGGCAAATGACACTTGAAACTCGTTGGAAGGTATCGATAGCTTATTAGTGACTAGAGACTTGGAAGAAAGCTTAAAATTCATTCACACAAGACCAAATATTCCAGAAGATTCCTCTAAGGAATACCTCTGAAGAACAGATTTAATAGGTCTTCTAGCCTTGCTGCATCAAATGTGTCCTTAGTTAAGTGCCATAGTCTATTGACATTGTCAAAGTGATATAGAGAGAACGAGGTTAATATTTTTCCACTTTCTCAATCAAAGAGAAATATATTTTATCATTTTTGTTTGAATATTAATGAACTGAATACTTAAGAGTTTTTTTTTTACTTTAGTGGCAGTTTTATTTTTTATAAATATTTCCTATAATGACTATTGCACATTTGTAAAGAAATAGCTAAAGTGGAAGCACATGAGATTACTCATAAAATGTGAATTGCAGAAAAGCTGTTATTATTAACCCAAACAAAGTGAGTTCAGAATAACACTTCAATGGCATACAAATTACTCAAAATAATAAAAAGTGTTGATGTGGTAGTTCTTTTTCATCCTTCATTTCATTGAAAAATTTAAATGTTTATCATTTTTCATTTCTTCCTCAAACTTTTCACCCTGCGTCCCTAATAAATTCTTCCTGCATGAAACGGAAAATCATTTTGACCTAATCCAAAATTATATGAAAGCTCCAAGACATTATTAATCCATATGTGTAGCAGATAAATAGACTAACACCCCATGCACGTGCACGCGCACGCGCGCGCGCGCACACACACACACACACACACACACACACACAAGCATTCGAGGTTAGATTTAATTTTGTATCTTTGAAAGTTGCTTTCTCTAATGCCACAAATTGCTGAGCAATTTTTCTAGTGATTTCTAAAAGAAAGGATTGATTTAAGATATTCTCTTGCTTAATCTTTATGCAAATACAATAAAATACTGGGTATACAGCCTAAACAAACCATTTCTATTTCTCCAGTTACTTGTATATTGATACTAGGACACAATAATTTATATGTTTTCTCTAATTATAGATTATTATAGCCATTCCATGTATGCCTGTATTGCAGATAACTCTAGTCTTACTTAAAGACTTCAGAGTCACAGCGAAGCTGTGAGACCAGCCATAAATCTGGAAATGTTCCACAGGCACACCCTTTACATAGAAAACTCTTCTTAAAAGTACAGAAAAACCAAGGTGTTTTAAGACATATGCGACTGGAAAAAATAAATATATTCTATACAAAGAGATCGTGGAGAAAAAGATTATTAAATATAAAAACATAGGACCTCAACAGATAATGAAAACATACCAGAGATATATGTCCACAGTCAGATAGAAATATAATTTCAGAGTACAAAAGAAGTAAATAATTAAAAAGTACACACAAAAAAGAATCAACATAAATTAGAAATAGAAAGCCAGGAATATGACTTAAGAAAGAAAGAGAGAAAGAAAGAAAGAAAGAAAGAAAGAAAGAAAGAAAGAAAGAAAGAAAGAAAGAAAGAAAGAAAGAAAGAAAGAAAGAAAGAAAGAAAGAGAAAGAAAAGGAAGGAAGGAAGGAAGGAAGGAAGGAAGGAAGGAAGGAAGGAAGGAGAAAGGAAGGAAGGAAGGAAGGAAGGAAGGAAGGAAGGAAGGAAGGAAGGAAGAAGGAAGGAAGGAAGGAAGAAAGGAAAAAAGAAAGACAAAGAAAGACAAAGAAAAAAGAATTTACTAAGTTATTTTTCTAGTTTGACTTGGAGCTATGTAAATATTTTACATAATTTAAAATCTTACTTAAAAAAGAAGAAAGTTAAATACCTAAAATTGCAAAACATCCTAAAACAACTGCTGTTATTTCCAGTAAATTTCAGTTTATATATCAGCTAACAGACAGTGAGCTCTTTATGTGTAAATTTTCCATGTGTACCTATAAAACTTTCCTATTGCGTATTAGAAACCAAATACTTAAAAAAAAAAAAACATATTCATGGAAATAGTTTCCCTGCCCCCTAGTCTGTGTCCATTCACATGAGATTCACTTTGCTAAAACACAAATTTGATCATACTACTCTGTTACTCAAGAACCAACAGATGCCTTCTGTTGTTTTACAGAATAAAAAACTCCACAGATTGTTCTTCTCTTCCAACTTCTCTGTATCCTTCCAGGTTCACCTCCCTGTCACTTTCCTCACTGGTTTCCTCCACTCCTTGTTCATCACCACCCCCACCACACTGCACTTTGTTTACAGACCAATAGCTTTCCAATTTGCCTTCCCACCTCTATCTCATTATAGGTCTCTGGTCTATCTAGTCCTCCTGACCTCCCCACTTATATCTTTTCCTTCAATAAAAAACTCTTAATAAAATGCAATATCTTCATCAAATGCTGTGATTTCCTCCTATTACCATGGGAACAAATTCATTACTCAACATCTCTTAGCCCCCACCATTTTGCATTCAATTAGTACTAATTCTAATCTCTATTTATATTAATATGTGCTACTTCTTTCACAGTAGAACTTTCGTCAGTGCAAAGAACTATGTCTGGTGTGATCATCAATAGCATCAAGTCTACTGCAGGCTAAAGACTTATCTCAAGGGTCCAGATGTTCTGCTCTGATGAGATAAGAGTGACATCTAGGCATTAATTACCCAAGGGAATTTGGCTAACTCTGCTATCTGGCTGTTCTGCGAAAGACTGCAAAATATTCATGAATTTGTCTGTACACGAAAATGCCATTAAAGCAAATTATACAATTAATAAGAAATTTATTTGCATGTGATTAGGAACACAATGACCCAGAAGATGAGAATGGTATGAATATTTTAAAGGAGAAGGTCACTTAGCCCGTGCCAAACCAATGTGATTTGAATCCAATGGTGATGTAAGCTAGCGGCAGCATGTCAGCCTGAACACACAATTTCCTGGCTAGGGTAACTTTGCATCACACTTTCAGCAGACGCTTCTAATAATATGCATTCAGAAATAGGCATGCTACTTTCTAAATGTCTCCCCAGACACAAATGCTTTGACACTCTGGATCAAACATACTATTTGACGGCTTTTTCTAAGAAAAATGTCATCCGTATAGTGACACTTAAAGTCTGACATTCTATTATTAATAATTTCTATAGCTTCTTGCATAATACACTCTGTACAATAGGAAGAATCTACCAGGGAGAAACAAGATTTTTCCCAAAAGACGTCTTTCAACTAAAGACAGAACTGAGGCGAGCACTAAAATTAAATAGTTCATAGAATAAGATGATTCTTCTTATGGCATAAAGAGACTGCTCAGTCATTGATGGGAAGAATATTAAGTGAAGAATTTGAAAAGAAAAAAATATCAAAAGAAAAATGATAAGAAGCATATTTTGAAGTTTTATTTTTTATCTTTAAAAGTTCAAGTAAACTATATCTATATCTAGAGTTTCACTTTAGAGCAATTAGTAGATGAAAAGTAATTTTAGCAATCCTGACTCCGACTTTAACCATACCCACTATTCTTCCTCCTCCAACATTTTAATCCATTAGAAACAGAACCAGCAGAGGCAGGGAGAAGAAGATTAGAGAGAATGGATGGGGCTTATGAGGAGGAAAGGGGGAATAGGGTTGAGGAGGGAGAGGATGAGAAGGTCTTTAAACCAAGTTTGACTTTGGAGTTTTTAACTGAACAGAATTCAAATAAGAATGTTTTAAGTTTTAAAAATTATAAAATTACAAAATCTAATCAATGTATCATTGTCTATTACACATGGTAGATATCATCATGGTGTATATATCATTGTCTACACCAATCCTTGTCTTCCTTTAAGAAGGAAGGTTAAGCATACAGATACTGTTGGAGACCAGATATGAAAAAAAATAAAGCTTATTCATGTGTATATCATAGTGTGTTATGCATGTTATATTTATACATTTCGAATCAAATTTAGATTTGGAAACACAGCATTCAACTTTCTCTGAAAACATTTTAACTTAGTGCCAGATAAGATAATTTATCTTAAAAGCGACAGAAATGAATTATTTCTCTAAAACTTTCACCTTCAAAATTTTACTCTTAGAAAGTTTCATGTTAAAGTTTTAAGGGGATTCCCTTTTTTTTCCAGTTGTTAAGAATATTCTTATATTCTTGTATATTCTTATATTCTTGTATATATACATTTTATTCTTTACATATTTAGGACCTGTTCTTTTTTAACATAAAAATTAAATATATTCCTCTGATATTTTTAGCTTGTAAATTAAAATTTAGACGGAATTAGTCATTATTAATGGTCAACAATAGATTCAACTGCCATCAATTAGTGGCTTTTGGAACATCAAAAGGTCTTTGAATGATAACAACAAAAATGAATCTTAGGAGAAAAGAATAAACACAAGTACAGAATCATTTTTGTAAGGTTCAATAAACATTTGCTAAGAGCCTTGAATGAAAACAGAATCCATCAGTTTAGTAAACATAACATGAAGCTGAAGAGTGTTCACTGGAGACATCTGTCTGCTAGTTGTTGATGGACCTTAAACACATGTGCATATGTATGTAAGCAAATATACACACAGTCCACTTACGTTTCTTTCGTGAATTTTTCAAAAGGAAACTTTAAGTTTTATATCTTACGCATATGTGCTATCGTTTCTCTCAATAAATGTTTAATAATTTGTCCTTGGAAAATTCAACTTCATTCTAAGTGAGCAAATAATTGTTCTTAAAGAACATGCAAATTGAAGGCTATTTGAAGTAAGACTTTAAATCCTACAAATATATGAAATCTATTAAATAAATCATATTAAACAAGAATACAAAAATATCATCCCCTTAAAGAAAAATACAAAAATTCACCATGTGCACCTATGTTTTAGCTCACCGGATCCTTTCAGGATATAAAATCACCATCTTAGATGGCAGGCTCCATTCTGCTAGGATAGGGTTCTCTGAACGCTCTATTAAGGAGAGGTAGGGTGAGGGGGTCTGTATCAAATTATCTTTGATACTTTGTCAAAATACATGCCTTCTGTATATTTACTTTTAGAAAGTGCTCCAATTTATTATGATATATCTATTTCAGCCCATGTCACCAACATTTAAAATCCACAGTGTTGAATTTCTCAATTGCTAAAAGATAATATGTGTTTATTCAATTTTATATATATGTGTGGGCATTTATGAGGTCTGTGATCCTCTTTAAATTCTCAGCTCAAGAAAGCCTTTAGTGACTCTCACCTTTCTCCGTACACTTTTCCCTTCCACAGTCTGATTAGGTGCATTTCTCTGTTCAAAAAGCCCCTGGTGCACCCCGCTAAGAGAGAAGTTATCACGTCTCTTAGCTTGTAATTATTTTGGGGGAGGAGGGGAGTATTCTTTACATATTTAGAGCCTAGAAGAATGTCAAGTATAAAGAAGACAGTCTTACAAATTCAATAAATGCTTGTTCTGTGTCTCAGGCACTGCTCTAGGTTCTGGAAGTACTGTTTTACACACACACACACACACACACACACACACACACACACACGAAAATGAATGAATGAGGAGAGAGGGAAGGTTAAATAAGAATGAACAGGAAATAATCTCTCTTCTCAAAGCACATCCAGTCTAACAGAGAAAAACAAACTGTCTGTTTTTCCTTCCATTAGCAATCAGTCAATACATTTTTACTAACGGTCCATTTTTTCAGGCACAGCTGGACACACTCACAGCAATTAATATTCACAGAAGCTCCAGGTGCCTACCTCGGGAATCTTAGTACTTAGGGCAGGAAATAGACAATGAACAAAGGAGCATATCAATGTGTAATATTCACTAGGACTGTAAGTGCTAGGGAACAACATATAGAAACTAATGGAACAGGTGACACAGGGACTGCTTTCTAAAGGATGCACAGGAAAGGTCTCGTAATACTACCACTAAAAGACCCTGAGACAATACCACAATTTAAATGTTTTGGCATCCCGTTTTAAATCTGTTATGTGTGCAAAATTTGGTAACAGAAGTTCTCTTTTTCTTAAGTTTATTTATTTATTTTGAGAGAGAGCAAGTGTGTGAGCAGGGGAGGAGCAGAGAGAGGGGGAGAGAGAGAATCCCAAGCAGGCTCTGCACTGTCAGCACAGAGCCCGGTGCAGGGCTGGAACTCACGAACAGTGAGATCATGACCTGAGCTGAAATCAAACACTTAACTGACTGGGCCACCCAGGTGCCCCACAACAGTAGTTCTTATAAAGAGAATTTTTTTTCAGTTTATTTATTTATTTTGAAAGGGAGAGAGAGCACAGGGGAAGGGCAGAGAGAGAGAGAGACAGAGAAAGCAGGCTCCCTGCTTTCAGCTCAGAGCCTGATTTGGGGCTCAACCCAAGATCCAAACCCTGAGATCACAACTTAAACAGAAATCAAGAGTCTGATGCTCGACCGACTGAGCCACCCAGGCGCCTGGAGATAACAGACATATTCTGTCATTCTCTACAAAGCCACATTGTAGTACCTATAAATTTTACTACAGAACTTGAGTTCAGTCCATTTGACTGCCAAAATGATGCCTTAAAGTCCCCTATAAAGCTACCAAATCAAACAGAAGACATGTAAGATTAAACATTTCTCTTTAGTAATGACTTTTATACTCACTCCACCCTACCCCCATCTGCTTTCCAGCTGTTCATCCACTCCCAATTCCCATTTTTAGAACCCATTAGTTAGTTTTTTTAAGAAACCTAAATTCCTCTATTATTTAATATATAAATACTTTTTATTCCTAAAGACATCCCATAGCTTCAACTACAATTTACTATATTCAACAAGTCACACTATAATTATTTCTAATATATTTCCTTTAAAATAACTGCTGTCTTCTATCCTCAGCTTGTTTCCAGGACCCACATTTGCAACCAGTACTCCTAGTACTGATATATACTTGCCAAACTCTCTGGTCCTTGTCAGAGGCTCCACCCATTCATATTATCAATCCTCCCTGTCAGATAATCAATCTCTCATATGATGTCAATTTTTAGGATTGTAAAGGAAAGGGAAGAAATACAATGAAACACTGACCTTTTGTTTGTTACTCATTTTATTCTTATTCTCTCCAGCTGTACAATTTCCTCATCATGCTAAGCTTTCCATGGCTTCATCTATTACCTTTATACTAAGGTTCCCAAATTCATGAACTCTAGCCCAACCCTTCTTGCCATATTGTTAACTCCCTGCCAGACTCTGACACCAGAAACTCCACTGATTCACAATGAAACTTCTCACTCTGAGTCACTGCAATAAGTTCTTCTGACTTTCCTATCTCTATTTCACTAAGCTTCCAGTCACTCAAGCTCAAGACTTTGGAGTTACTTTTTATTTTTCCCTCTCACCCACTTGCCAGGTCCTGAAAATTTTTCATTCTGCAGTATGTCGCTCGTTCTTCTCTACCTTTTCATTGCAACCGTTATGCCTATGGCTCAGATCTGAGTTTTTGCTATAAGAAGGCTAACTGCTTTCCTGATTCTACCTCTTTTGCCCTCCCTGGTTTTTGTTACCAATCGTCACCATATTAGGCATCCTAAAACAATAAAACCAAATACAGTTTATCCTTTCCTTGATCCTACAGAAATACATTAAAAGACTTCAGTTGGGTTCAAGGCTTTCATGTTAAATACCAAAGCTTCATTGCCAGTCCTGAACAGTGACACTGTTATTTGTCAAATTGCATGCTATTCTCAACACGTGTTGATCTCTCCCTCCTTCTTGACTTTGCACGATGTTCTCTTGGCCTGAAAATGTCTTTCCCTACCCAGCTCTTCCTCCACTTGGTAAACTTATAATAATTTATAAAATGATATGAATTATTTTCTTCTATATGTTTTTTTTTCCATGTTACAATTTCTCCAACGTGGGATTGCACTACTGTTTCCATAGGTTTAAAAGCATTTTTTTTTTAACTCTGTAAGTTAGTTTGGGTTTATCTCAACTCCTAAAATGCCACTTCCGTTTCTATTAGAAACATTGTCTTCTCCCGCCTTAGACAGTTTTAAAAATTACATACTTCTTAAATATAGTGTTTTGCTCTGTGTCATAGTTATTACTGTTATCTACTCCTTAATTCGCAAATTAAAATCCCAACACCGAAATGAAACTTATCCAGTATACATGCTTCAATTTATTTATGTATGCACTTTTTTAAAAAAGTTTATTTATTTTGAGATAGAGAAAGAGACCACAAGTGGGAGAGAGGCAGAGACAGGAGGAGAGAGAGAATCCCGAGCAGATTCCACACTGTCAGCACAGAGCCTGATGGGGCAGAGCTTAATCTCACAAACTGTGAGATCATGACCTGATCTGAAATCAAGAGTCAGACGCTTAAGGAACTGAGCCACCCAGGCTCTCCGTGCATGCACTTTTTAGTTTATACACTCATTCCCTTACTCTTTCATTTAGTTTTGTATACAGCAATGATCCATAAAAATCTAATATTACTTACAGAGTTACTTAAGGTGCAGTGATTAAAATAATATTAAAATGTATAGTAAAATGGGATAAGATAAAGATAAAAAAGAGTAAGAGCAACAGAAGTCAGGAGTGGAAGAAGTAAAGAAAATACATGGTATTAAATACCACACTATTTCTTAGTTGCTGCCATAAATAAATTATTGAGATCTCTGGCATGATTCATCACAATGCCATATATCCAGAAAGAGATTAATGAATGTTTACTAATTGCTAACTGAATTATTCATGGCATGTTTTTTGAGGAACAAGTCAAAAATCTTCAGCATTATTTTTATTTTTAGCAAATCAACTATATTATTCCTGAGTGTTAGTATTAATGGCATCATAAAAGTAATGTTCTAGTACAAAATTTAAGAAAATGAAAAAAAAAATAAACAATAGGATGGGCAGGCTCAAAAGTAACCCTACACATAAGAATGTACATATTTATGTAGCTAACAAGTACATTTTATTTGCTCATTCAAAAAGCATTCATTTGGTGTCCATTCTGTGGAAGGTACATGCTAACGTGGTTCTTTAGAAACACAGGGAGGAGAGTCTTTCCAAAAGAAATAAGGAAATAAGGAAGGAAGAAAAGGAGAGAAGGAAGGAGGGGAGAAAGTGAGAGGGAGGGAGGGAAGGGAAAGAATCATTCAAGAAAAAAGAAAGAAAAATTTGAGTAAAGTGTTATTTCCTTAGTCAAAGATTCCAGAAGCCAACACTTAATTCTTTCAATATCTCTTCTGTCTGCGGCATCATCAGTCTCTCCTTTTTTACTGCATTTATTCATCATACAAAGCAATTTCTTATACTTCCCATATTTAAAATATAGCAAAACGTTTTTACTCATATGTGGCATTTAAGAAAAAAAATGAACAAAGGAAAAGAGAGAGAGGGAGACAAACCAAGAAACAGATTCTTAACTATAGAGAACAAACTGATGATTATCAGAGAGGAGGTAGGAGTGGGGGGAAGGGTGAAATAGATTATGGGGATTATAGGGCACTGGTTGTGAAGAGCACCTGGTGTTGCATGAAACTGTTGAATCACTATATTGTACACGTGAAATTAATATTACACTGTATGTTAACTATCCTAGAATTAAAATAAAAACAATAAAAAAAGAATCAGCGGGCAAAAATAAAAATAAAAATAAATCAATCAATAAAATAAAACAAAATGAAAGAAGTTTGCCCATCCCCACAAACCTTTCTATTGTTCTAATCCATAGGAACAATTCTTTATACTATTTTCTGTCTCCACATTTTACTTCCCACTGTCCCAACACAATCTTGCTTCTGCCCTAATCGGGCCACTAAAACTTCTCTTATCAGGATCATTAAAGCCCTGGTTTCCAAGTCCAACGGGTTTTTCTTTTGTGTGTGTGCACACGCGCGTGTACGTGTGTATGTGGGTGTGTGGTGTTTTTCATTTGTTTTTTAGTAGAGTGATGAACCGCATTCCACATTATGAATCATTCTTTCCATTTTTAAACACCACTATCTCTTTGTCCACTCCTAAATCTCTTTTTTCTAGTTTTTCTAGTTTTTTCTAGTTTCTACATCTGGACAGCCTTAAAACACAGTTCTTCAAAGTTTAACCCTTGGTCTTCTTCTCATGCTCTATGTTCTTTCTTTGTCTCTAGGTAATATCATTCAATTCTGTGGCTTAAGCATGCAATGATAACTATCTAAACATATTTCCAACCTTGACTTCTCCACTGAGCTCAAAACTCGTATATAAAAGTCCCCACCAATGTCTCTTGGATGTCTGAAATGCATCTTAAACTTAACACATCCAAAAGTGGATTTGGATCTTCATGCTAAAATGTGTTCCTTCCAGGTCTTTAGTAAACCGCACTACCATCTATCCAATGGTTCAACCCATATTCGTGGTAGATGTATTATATGCCTTCCTCCCCTCTTCTCTCTCAAGTGTTACATTCAATCAATCAGCAAATGTTACCAGTTCTAGGGGTGCCTGGGTAGCTCAGTGGGTTGAGTGTCAGACCAGCTCAGATCATGATCTCATGGTTTGTGAGTTCGAGCCCCTCTAGGGCTCTGTGCTGACAGCTCAGAGCCTGGAGCCTGCTTCAGATCCTGTGTCTCCCTCTCTCTCTGCCCCTCCCCCATTCAAGCTCTGTCTCTCTCTCAAAAGTAAACTAAAACATCTAAAAAATATTCTACCACTTCTACTTCCAAGATATGTCTCAAGTTTGCTTTTATTTACTTCTCTACTATATTTATCTACTTCATTATCATTGTTTATGTGGATTTTCTTCATAGCCTCCTAAATGTGCTCCCTTCGGTTTTCCTTTCTTCCTGCTTCCTTGAGTTCATTTCTCTCATAGCATTTGGATATATTAAATGAAAGTATCTCTGATCGCTCTCTGGTTTAAAATTATTGACTGGCTTCCAAACTGCATGTCTGTCTTATCCTGCAATGCCTGACACCGTCTCACCTCGTGACCCATGTACTCTCTCTGCTCCAATCACATTGGCTTCCTTTCAAGTCCTGAAATACTCCAACCCCTTCTGTGCCTGAGTTATTTCCATATGCTATCTTTCTGCCCCAAATGCTCTTTACCTACTTCTTTGAGCAGCTGAATCTCCCTTTCTTTAGGCACCAGTTTGAGTGTTACCTCAGAGAGGTAACTAATACAGAGAGAGATTAATACTGTCCGCGGTTTTGTTTTTATTTTTGTTTTCAGAGAATGTAACATATTTGTTATTGACTGATTGATTTAGTTCTTCTGTCTGTCTCACTAATCTATAAGCTCCATTCAGGAAGGTACTCTCTCTTACTCACTTCTGTCTGAATCCCCTAGCACAATGTCTGGAATGCAGTTAGCAAAATAAATATTTTCCAAATATATATATTTTCAAATGAATGAATGAGTTATATGCTACAATAAAGAATTTACATAATAGAGAATTTAAATTGATTTTCTAATTTGAGATGGCAGTTGTCTACTGAACTCTGATGAAAGTCATTATTTTTAAAAATAAATGATGGAAGCAAGAATTGGGTAGATTTAGCATTTACAGTCAATGAAAACAAAAACAGAGAGAAGCCAACCATTAAATATTTGTTTCACTTGAAGTATCAGCCTACAAGATTTTTTGCCTTTACTTATGTAGCTTCCTTATCTATTAAAATTCAGAAGAAATACAAAATTTTAGGTGGATTTTCTTTTCCAGTACCCTCAGGATCTTAGGATATCATTTGACATATTTCCTTTTGTTTTGTTTTATTTGTGACTATATGAGAAGATTTATGTTTTCTAGGATTATTGTGTAAAAACCTCTGCATTTATAGTATCTTTAAAGATCATAATAGCATGATTCAACGGGCCAAATGATAAAGATATCTAATGACAGAATTTATATTTTTGCTTTTATATTTGGTAGTTTATCTGAAAGTCCCCTAGCCAAAATTGTGAATAATTTATTAAAACAGCAAAAGGCCAAATGCAGTTCACCATGGGTTTCCTTTAGTGTAACTTGTAATGTTATCATTGTTTAGCATGAAGTAGGAAACCTGAAAGACAACGAAATAGAAATCAATAAAGACTCAAGGAATCCTTTCCTTTTCCTTAGAAAACAATGGAAAGTTTAGATTTACTTTTGAGTTTTTATATATTCCTAACCAAATATTAGTGTAAATATTTATACATATACTAATCAACTAAGCCAAAATTAAATAATTTTTGAACTATTTGTAACACTAGCCTCTATTATGAAGCATGAAGAATCAAATACTGATTATACCATGGTATTTCAAAAACATTAATAAACAGTGCTGTGAAATAAGTTCAAAATTAAAGACAAAAAGTATCTGCTAGAGGTAACTTTAAGTGATAAATATAAATATTCGCCAAACATCTAACGTTAAACATCAGTCCAACTGCCTCCTTTTATGCTCAGGAAGAATATGGAAAATTTCCCCAGAACATACAAAATTTAGATACTAATGTTCCCAGGTACCTATAATTGCGTGCAGTGTAACTTCACCAGGAAGCATCATCTCATATAGTAGAAAGAGACTTCTGAGTGAGCTGCACTTAAGTCTGAACATGAGCCTGAAATTTTCCTGGTTATATAAACTTGTATCCTCCTTAAGAGCCAATTGATTTTTCTTATATTTAAAATTAGATAACATCTCCCTCACTGACATCTTGGGATGATTATTATAAATGAGATAATATATATGTAAAGCAGTGGACACTAGGCAGTGCTCAACAAATATTGCTTCATACGATCCTAGAGAAAAGCAAAAAGATGAAATCTTATCAAATGTTTGCTAATGTTTCACAAATATTCTCATATATGGTGAGCAGAGCTTATATCCTCTGGAATATAATTCCTCTGGAATTGAAAATACCATCATTATTCCTATAAATGCAATAATCAGGGAGGTAATACTTGGTTACTGCACAACTTGCACAGTGAGGACTCCAAGGGTTTGAACTTGGTCTTGCAAAATTTGCAAGAAATTTGCAAAAATTTGCAAAACCATTTTCCTCCTTCCCTTTGCTTGGCCCATAAAGGAAAATTTTCTGTAATGTTTGGGGCTGCCTGAACTACTCTTTCAGGAAGAACTCACATTGGTTTGTTCCATGTGGTAAAACCCAAGAAATGAGACAGAAGACTGCATGAAAGATCATACGAGTAATCCAACAGGACTGTTATCAAGTACAGTGATTCACGAAGAGCCCCGTGGTTTAAATGTATCTTTACAGCCCTCCTTTCCTACTCCAGGACTAGGTTAGCAAGCACCCCAATAAGCAGAAAACTTTGTAGGGAAGCCCAACCAAATAGGACATATTTCTAAAAGACAAGGGGAAAGGGGAAACTTTTGAATTTATTACTATTGTTTTTAATAGGTTGTTTATTCTTGCTGTTTTTTATTCCAACAGCTTATGGAATTACTGGTGAAAGATGGTAAAAGCTGTGGATAGATTGTAAAATAAACTATTTCAGTAATTCTCTCTAAACCAGTCTTCAAACCCAATCTTACCTTAATTGAGTATCAGGGGATAAAACCAAGGTTGTACAAATTGCTACCTGTTAAACTAAAACACCCAGTTACAACACCTGGAACCAAGGTTGCATAAGCAACTATAGAATGTTTTGCCTTGTTTCCTATCTATAGCTTAAGAATTATAGTTCCAGAAGAGCCTGACTGACCCCTCCCTCCCCCAAAGTACTCATAAAGTAGTTGTGGTGGCCAAAACCAATTGATTCGACTAGGAGAACAAAATTTGAAAATACTAAAATCTCTTTCTAAAGCTGGTGTTATTTCTCAAAAACATTATCCCACATTCCAGAAGATATCTGTTCTAAACATTAAATGCAACTGTCTGTTCTTAGCATTAAAATTTAGGTCACGAATATCTTAAAACATTTTGAAAGGAGTTTATTTAATTTAGCCCTTCAAAATTTTTTTCTCCAATCAATATTTGGCTAGCTATGATAAATCTGGCAATCGCGTATTATTTGGTAATGATGATGACGGTCCTACTCACTTTCCCACTGGCTTTGAAACCAAATCTGGAGAATATTTCTATTCAAGAACTTTTTTCCTTCTTGAACATCTGGCTACTTCATTTTTTACCTCCCTTCTCTATTAGGTTCAAAGTTGGTATAACCTATAATTATATGGTAACCATATTCATGCACTACACCAATGCATTTTTTAAAGTATTAGATACCTAGTGGGATGAAAATAAAATAATTGGAAAATACACTGAATATGAGAATCTAGGACATGTGGTCAATGTTCACAGTGATTGCTGACAATTTTTTGTTTTTCTATGCCTTCATTATTGTTTGCTGTTTGAATAAAGTGCTCAGAAGGGTAATAACAGGTTTCTTGTACAAATGTGTCCTGGTAGCCGAGATGTTCATAAGCTATGTCTGATTAGATGCCAAAAGTCCTGTCTTATGGTGACAGAGCAGAGAATACAAAATATTGGACTTTAGAGCAATGCAAGCTGGGACACCATGAGACAAGGTGTTCATAAGGAGTGCAGAAATTATAGGACAGGTTAGGAAATAATTCCAAAGCTTCTCCCATAGACATCTGGGTATCCCCCAATGTCCTAAGTGTCTAGGAAAGAACCCAAGGGGGAAACTAGCTGTCCAGCATAGAAGGCACCACAGTGCAGAAACATATGGGAGAACACAAGGTGATAGAGGGAAAAAGAACATTGTGATAATGTAACACCAAGCTTGGGCCTCAGACAATATGCAGGTTTAAAAAATTATTCAGTGATGGACAAAGTAAGATGTGCTAGCAGAGACCTCTTAGAAGTCAACATGGAAACACACACACACACGTGAGGAACTGTGAGAGAGGTTAGGAAGCACAATTATATCACAGTTATAGGCTTCATGAAATGGCGGCATGGTGGAATATGTCTGTATCTTAAATAGAGTGTTTGTTTCTATTTTTTGAGACTTTATTTTTTAGAGCAGTTTTAGGTTCACACAAAAATGAGAGGAATATACAGAGATTTCCTACTCCCATACATTCATAGCCTTTCCCTGATCAACATCTCCCACCAGAGTGGTGCATTTGTTAGAATTAATGAACCTACATTGACACATCACAATCACTCATAGTCCATAGTTTACCTTAGTGTTCACTCTTGGTGTTGCACATTCTATGTGTTTGGAAATTTGTTACTATTTTTTTAATTGTAACCAAATTTTCTTCTAATGATAAGAATCCTTATAAAAGGGAATAGTCAGTTTGTTTCTGTGAGTAAATATCCCAGTTATCTTCATAGGGATTTGAGTCAACAAGAGTGTGAGAAGAAAAACGAAGCATAAAGCATCCCAGAGTAGAATTTCTAAGGGTATCCCAGGAGAAAGATTACATCAAATTAGATCATTATAGAGATAGCACATAGAATGTCTCCACTCACCTAGACTGTCATTAATGCACTATGTATTGAGCATCTTCTACACAGATGCCTTGGAACCAGGGGCAGATGATGTATCCTGAATGAACACAACATGCCGAGCTCTTAAGAATCTTATAGAGAGACCCATAAAGAGATGTTCCCTTGGGGTGGATGGAAACAAGATGCTACAATGACACACAATTACCAAGTGACTGGCAGTTGTTCCAGATCAGAGAGGGGGCCATAGAAAGAAGGATGAAGGAACACTCTTCATAGATGCCATGTCTCGTGAGGCAAGACTTGAAGTAACTGATGATAACAACGAAAGATACTCATCAGAGTTAGCTTTCAAATGAGATGATTATTACCTTACTTACCAAATGCATCATTAATACAATTGTTATGGTATCTACCCAACATGATGGTGATAGATGGTAAAGCAACACTGGAGGAGAGAAGGAATCATACAACTTAGAAATTAAGTAGACCTGACCTCCTAACATTCCTTACATAATTTGCAGCTCAACAGACATGGTATCCAGCTCTAAGAGCAGTGCTAACTCATGGATTTTTTAATCTAATTCAAGTACTGCAATGATAACTCCTCAAAATAATTTGTACACTGAGACTGGGATTTGACATTCTTTGCTTTCACGGATTTCTTAATGGACATGTTCTTAATTTAAGGCATTCTCTGTACCCTGATATAATTGGTTTTCTAGGAAAGGGTAAAAAGAACTCTGAGAAAACCCGTGTGGCGGGGTTTTTCTTTAGTTTGTCCATTTGTCTGTTCAGTCACTGATTAATGGATCTACCCCTAGAAATTTTCAGACTTTTCAGAAAAATAGCAAATGACATACATCTAGAATATGTTATTTGGTAGAAGATTTATGCTTTGCTTCCTTTACTTTGGCTTATTTGAAGGAAACATGAAAATGCCGTAAAATCAAAAATATGGAAATCTTGATTTAAAATAAGTGCCCTCCCTTTCCCCATTCTCCACTTCTGTTTTGTTCCAGCCACTCTCCCATAACCACATTCATATACATTCTATGTGTCTCTGAACTTGAAAACTACCATCAATCTATACACACACACACACACACACACACACACACACACACACACACCACTTTGTAATCCTTTTTTCATCAACACATGTTTCAATGGATTGGGCACTGGTGTTGAGCACATAAGACATGATCCTTGCTTCCCCAGACATTCGAGTATAAACTAGACAATAGGAACACAAATAAACATACAGACATTTAGACAGCTGTGCAAACACTGACTAGTGAATAATGTATATTCATTTAAAAAATGTTAGTAAATATGGGTTACATGAGTGAAAATGAAAAGTGAACTGAAAACCCTTCTGACCATTCGAGCTGAAAGAGGCCTTTGAGACTGTTCAGGTTGGCAGCCTCATTGTATAAAGGAAAAAAACCGCAAGCAGAGTTTCCGAGGTGGGTCTAGAGGAAGAAAATTGTAACATCCCTCCCACTGGTGGAGTAAATCTCTTTGCAGGTCAGATTTCTGAATGCTCTGAGAAGGAATTGAGTTCTATGTCCAAATGATTAGATAAATTATCGACCTGGAAACAACAAAGATTTTTCAAACGGTAACAGTTTCCCCTTGCAAAGTGAGGTTCCAAATCCTTCCCTTGTACTCTTAAGGCCATTCTTTTCTCAGAATCAGTTGCTTTATATAAATTTTATATTGCCATCTCAAACAAGCCTCCCTGCTCTTTGCCAAGGACATGGAAGACAGCCTCAAGGATGGATTTCAAGGTTTCCTTATGGTCAGACCAATGCTGTTAGGTTTTGAAAAAGATATTCTTGACTTTGAGGCTAGTGGATGAAGCTGTGCAGCACCGTTGCCCTCACACACTAGCTTTTCCTTCTTTTTTTGAATGGTTAAGACCAAGAAAGTCCATTTTAACAAGGTCAACTCAAGGTAAGTGGGTAGAGAAGATCCCTAAATAACCTAACTTTATTCTAAATGTAATGTGTAGCCAAACAAGCGGTAACATAAAATTACTGCTGTGTCTGACACAAAGAAAGATGGCATGATTAAAATATAAACTCTAATTTCCAAATATTATAATAAGAAAAAATTGAAAATCACATGTAACATGAAACAGCTTTGGCTTTTTTTTTTGGGAACTCTGAGTGTGATTTATTCCCACAGGTAGTCATCAGTATTGACATTGAAATGCCTTCCCTAAAATAGCCAGTGTGGAGTCTTGCATACACGATGTACCCAATAAAGCCTGCTCATCAATTTACTGACTCACTAATTGTCATTGTTTTGCGTCATCGAGTTAAAACATCTTTATCTGAAAATAATGTATGGAAACCCACAGTCCTTGGAAAGGACCATGTTGTTTTCACATTTTATCATCCTGTTTTCCCTTTTCTCAGGGAAATCTGTCATTGTTTTGTGTCATCAGTTTAAAACCCTTAATTTAAAAGGACCATATTATTTTCAGGTTTCATCCTCCTGCTTTTTCCCTTTTCCTATAAACATTGAAATGACAAGGAAGGCTACCAGAATATTGTCACAGCTACCATACCGCAGTCTCTTTTAATACTTGCCACACAAGATGTTCCTTCTTCATCTGTTTGCCTCACTCTTGTCTTGACATACATAGAAAGCCCTAAAACATGAATTTTTAATCTAGAGAAGATTTCATTCCCTATTGAAAAGTCAAGGTTGACCAATTCTTCCAGTAATAATATCATCTTATTTAAGTAATTACATCATTAACGTTATGTACTAAAGGCTCTGGCATAAGAGTGAGAACACCTCCCTGTTAAAATTTAAGAACTCTGTATAATTGTTTTTATTCATTTCCCTGAAAAATATAAACTTTCAACCTACTTGCTTCTTATATTTAAGACACAATATCTTTTACTTATTTAAGCTATAATGGACCTTTTGCTACAGGAAGTTTGAAGTAACTTATAGCAACATGGCATAAATACGGCAATGAAAAGGAAACGGAAAAGAAAACTGGGATATAGAAGCAAAAGAAATGAAGATTCCTAGTCACCTAAAGTAAGCAGATTAATGGTTTCCTGACATTTAAGGCAAACTCCTACTTGAGGATCAAGACCCAGGTGAGATGGCACACTCTCTGTGAAGCCTCTTCTGAGACTTTAAGGGTCAACAGTTCTTTTCTCCTCCCAGAGCTCTAGTAGTCTTTTAAACGTATACTAATATGAGTACCTGATTTTATTGCAAAACATTTACATAAATCCTCTTTTGCTCATATGGTCAACTCATAACTCCTCAAAATTAGGAACCACTGCCTTTCTTTGGTTCCTATTCTTAATCAGTATTTAGCACCCACCGTTTTTCCTCTTCTCTGGAAACTTCTGCAACTTTCTCATTATCCTGAGTTCTGAAATATCATGTGTAGGTTGACTCAATCTGAACACTTGCACTACCCTCTTTGATTAGAACAAATTTATTTTCTAAGATTAAGTCATTTCTGCATCTCGATTTTCCCCTTTTTCTTTTTTAAACTCCTAGAAAGACAGCAATGTTTCTGAATTGGTTTGCAATGACTCATCACTATTTTACTCATATTTTTCATTTTTTCCTCTATGTTTTATGAGTTTATTAACTTTATATTTCAGAATAGATTGTTAATTTGATATGTTTGATTTTATAAATTTTCAGAAAATATGTTTTTAGTTCCAAAAATTTTTGCTTATTTTTAATAGTAGTCTGGTTTCCTGTCTTTCTTTCCTTTTCTCTCTCTACCTTCCTTCCTTCCTCCCTCCCTCCCTCTCTCTCTTTCTTTTTCTCTTTCTTTCTTCTTTCTTTCTAGTTAATATCCAAACAAATCTTCCTGAATATGCTCAGAATATTTTTCTAGTTCTCCTATGTTCATTGAACTTTTTTCCCCCTCTGTAGTCATTTATTTTGTTTCTTTAGCTTGTTTCTCTGTATTTACTTGTTGGTTTTCTTAAACTCTGATGATATTTAGTTGGTGATTCATATTCATGAATAAAGGGCATGGTTGATGGATTAGGGTAGCTCTCACACCCATTCTGTGTAGGTCTGGATCTATTTCCCCAGAAGCCCTTTCCCTGTAATGAGCAGGCTACTTTCCTGTTTGTGTAAATAGTGAGGACACGTCAACTGGTGTGCATCATTTTAGAATGTGTGGCCAGTGGGTAAGTAGGCAGGCTGCCCAAAGGCCAAAATAACAAGAATATTACTCTGGGAAAGGAATACTCGAACATGTTTTTCTCCTAGTCTGAGAGATGTTTCCTTTTACATTCCCTCTGTGTAGCTGTAAAGCTTTGATGTACCTGTAAGTTAGCTCTGCTCCTGCCTCAAGTGACCAGTGCCCCACTCATATTGGTGGCCCATCTTATGTAGTCTATTTCGTTTCTTTAGAAAGAATTTTTCTGGCTTAACCTCGAGAAGAAAAGCTACTGCTGGCAGTCACTGTGTAGGGAAGTAGTAAGGACCACACTGTGTAGGGAAGTAAGGACCACATTGGTCCTGTTGCCCTAAAGATGGATTTTTAAATAGTTATCCTGATTCTTGTTTCATAGTTCTCCCCGACCCCCATACCTACTAACTGAACTCGGAGCTTTTCCCGAATCCAAGACATCTCCTTTGACTGTGCTGGAATCCTTGTGATTCCTCCTAGTCCATAGAAGATTATTTGTCTATAAGATCCTATTCGCCAGAAATCATTCACAATTTCAATTGTGCAGGGAACATCACTTCCTATTTGCAGTGCAGCTGTGGATCTCTTTTTCGACTTTGTTGTTTCAGTGGAGCTGAGAAGAGAAAAATGGTAAACCTCTACTTATGTTCACCATCTTTGAATTAGAGGTTCTGGGAGTTTGGATTACAGTTGCAGTTTAGACCTACTCTTCATTTGGACTGTTGACTTCCAGAGGTAAGCCTTTGTGATCTACTGTACTTTTAAGTGTTTACTTATCTGATGTGCCATTCTTTTAGAATGCTTCATATGGACAATTATTCATCTTTAGAAAGGGTCTAGTCTTATTTAGAAAAGTACAAAAGCCAAACACATAGAAACTATCTTTTGGTCTGCGATAACCTTTAAAATCGTGAAGGTCAGCTAAATTCATGCTCAGGGCTGAATCTGATACCTGAGTCACGAGTTTCAATAGGGCTATAAATATTAAAGGGATAAAAATGCCCTTGGTACGTATCTTTTAACAACACCAAAACAGTAGGCTTCTGAATTTTTGTTTAAATCTTTTCATCAGTTTTTAAAGGTACATTTAAAGTCAAAGAAAATTAAATAATTGAGATTGTATGTATAATACATGATATATCATAATATAATATGTTATATAATTATTATATACCACCTGTAATTATATTATTTGTATATATGTATTATGTTTATATGCCAATTTTCCCAAATAAAAAGCAAAACTAGTTCTCAATTTTGTTTTCGATTCCTTCATTACTGTTGATAAAAACTATCTTTTGAGAATTCTGTCTAACTTTCTTCCTTAAAAATCACTGGCCATATGTTCATTCAATCTCATAATTAGAGGGAGTCTTATATTACTTTGTAGTCAGTGAAAATGAGAGGCACTGACCTTCTCAGATTGCTCTGAAATCACAAGTGCACTTTGAAAAGACAGCAGCTCTCGCTTCCCTCTTATCAGTTATTCAGTTTCAATATTTTAATAATTCCAAAGATAAACTACAATTTCTATTACCTTTGTGTTTCTCCATTTTGAGTCAGAATAGAATGTGGATGTTTTCCCTGTTTCCTAGTGAAATTTACTACATTAGGTTTTTTTTTTTTTTAATAGGACAAAACAATATTCAAATTTCCCCAGATTTTTCTTTCTCCCAATAAACCTCTGTTCACACACCTCAAAAATATTTTAAGTCTTATCTAATTACTAATTCACTGTAATTCCCTATGATCAACTAATAAAAAAATCAGTGTTTCATTTACCGTTTTAAATCTTTCTCATGAAAAAGGCAATATACACCAGATCAGATAATATAAAACTTATTTCACAAGCATTCCACTTCACTGAATAAATTAAGTCCAAATTCACATGAATGCAATGAATAATACTACACATGAAAGTGTTTGCATGGGAAATGTGGGTGTAAGGGCTCAGGTGGATTGATGTAGGCTGAAATACACTTAGCATCAACACTGAAGTAGGGGCACTTTTTCCTTAACAATTTTCAGTGTTGTGTATTCAGGGATTTGATTTTATTTTTCCATCTAGAATAATCAAACTGAAGATGGTTAGTTTACATTAATCAAATCCATAGTGTTGTGAATAAAAACACTACATGCCAACATAATTATTTATTCTGATTATATACCATTGCTGAGTAGATCACAGCTTTCCTATCAAGTGGTTAGCAAATTCTTTTCCCAAAGAGGAAATGTAAAGTCAAAAGGCTGCTACATGAATATAGATTCACATAAAGGAGAACTCTGATATTGATAGTACCATGACAGAATATAATAGGTACTGAACAAATGGTTGCTGATATAATAAATTCATTAAAACATTAATCAATGAGGCTATCATATTATAATAGCTTGGTGCATTCTTTTCGACTCTAGGATGGTCCCCCATCTAAGGGACTTAGTTCTAACAAAGTATATTATAATTTCTATATATATATGTATACATATTTATTCATTTACATGATTTCTTCTCCCATTAATCTGTGGGATCCTTGAAAATGGGGATTATGTTTTATTTACTTCTATGTCACTAGTGGCCAGCAGAGTGCCTGGCATTATTAGATGTACAATCATTTTTCAAATTGAATTGAAATTAAACATTTATGTTAGCTAGACAAATAGCCTCTTACATTTAAGAAGTTTAGAAACCTTCTTAGCTCCAATGGACGTGGCCTTTTAAAGAAAGCATTTACTGATGAAACAGCCTAGATATGCTAACTTCATACAGCTCCCCATTCTCAGAAAATGTCACCTATTAGAACACAAGCCAACATCTGAATCTTATGCACACATATTATTATCTGGTGAATCTGGTCAAGTTCTCTATACTTGTGCAAGTTGTATTTCTCTCCTCCTTAAAAATTCTTACCCTGTTCCTTACCTGTTTTTGCCTTATTTCTACTGCAAATGTGTCATTGGCATTGCATCTCTGAAGACCATCATCCAGCCACGAGAAACAGTTGCTATCTATCTCCACTCCCTTCCCAGAATTTCTGTGTAACCCAGGATCCCACACTAAATAATTATATGTGTTCTACCAGCACCACTTAACTCTCGGTCCTCATTCAAAAAAGTGGTTTAATGAGCTCCCCAGCAGCTTTCTGTTATCCCATTTCATTGCATTCTCATGGGCCCTGGCAGTAATATTAGCGGTAAAAATAGCTAACATTCACTGAGCACTCATACCTCTATTACAACGTGTACAGAAATTTACTCTTTCCTGCCATTTTATATGCTTACCTCTCCAACAAAACTATGAATCATTTCTTAAATCAATGACTAAATTGATTAAATAATAAACAAATCAATGAATTAAGCAAGTTGTATGCTCTTGACTGGGCATCTCACTTGGACAATATTGGCTTCTGTCTCCTATTTCCTCAGCACTGGGGAAACTAAGACCTTGCCTTTTCTTTTTCAGGGAGACTACTTTCTTCCCGTTTGGACACATTTAATATATTAACAGACTTTATTATAGTAGGCATCCCAATGACATTTGAGAAAATATCTATTCTCACTAGCAACATTTTTATAAGAATATTTTGGGATTTCTTCTGATTTTGAAATTAACATCACAATGAATTTTGTATTTGGCATGACAACCAAAGCAAGCTAAAAAAAAAAAAAACTATTGAATTATGCTAATTGTTGTTTTTAATCTATTGGAAAACCGAGGAGACAAAAAAAAAAAAAAAGAAACAAAACAACAACAACAAAAAAACCCTACTTGAACTAAATTCCAAAAAGTGACAAAGCCTTCATAGGAGAGAAGAGACACATGTCTCCTCTTATTTCTGGTGGAGTGGAAGGAGGAGAAAAAATGTGGAGGAAGAAACCAGCCAGAACTTTATGAACTTCTAGTGACCATGGGCAGATACAATTCCAAGATGACCCAGCCGGAAAGCAAATCTGCACTCACCAAAGACGCTTTCTTATAGGTCTCCACATGTAATACACTAACAGCTAACAGCTGGACTGACAGAGGTCCTCCTGAGATGTCTGGGTCATCCTGAAACTAAGGCAGGCACCTTCAGAAAAGGCTGGGGGAAGAGGAGCTAAGAGAAATCCCTCAAAGGCATTCCAGTCTTGACAGCTTGCAGATACCCTTCTAAAGCTACATATAGGCCGAGTGTGAGGGCAGAGAGAGATTATATAAAATGAGAAAAAAGAAGGCAGCTAAACTGTAAACTAAAGACAAAATCCCCATGGTTCAGAAAGCTGGTGACTTTGCTGTAAGAACACAAAGACATCTCTGGAACCATGCCAGTATGCAGATGTTAGGATTATCAGGATGAGATTATGAAATAATTACAACAAAAAAAACTAAAAGATCTAGTGGAAAAGATGAACCACATGTGTGAAGAGATAAGGGATTTTAGTAGAGAAATGGAAACGCTGAAAACAGCAAGTGAATAATAAATGTAAAATGTTATCAGAAATGAAGAATTCATTAGAGAGACTTAAAAATTGAGCACAAAAGGAAAGATCAGTTCACTCGAAGCCAAGACAACAGAAAATAACCAAACCGGAACATTAAGGAGAAAAAAAGAAAAAAGCAGAACAGTCAATATCTATAGATCAATAGTGAGCAGTCAATATTCAAGTAAAAGTAGTTCTAGAAAGAGAGAAGAGAGAGAAAATGGAAGAAATATTTGATAACACATTGGATGAGAATTTTCCAAAATCTTCCTCATACAAGTATCAGGAGCTCAGTAAATCCAAAACAGGACAAACACAAAGAAAAATCAGACCCAAGCACATCATAGGCAAAATGCTGAAAGCCACAGATATAAAACAGATATTAAAAGCAGCCTGAGAACAAAAGATACATTACATTGACAAGAATGACTATATACTTGTTCGACATCTCATCAGAAAACAGAGGCTAGAAGAAAGGAAGTAGCGCACATCTAAAGTGCTGAAAAAAAAAAATAAAACCTAGAATTTTACATTCAGCAGAATATATATTTTTTAATTCTTTTAAAGTTTATTTATTTATCTTGAGATATAGACAGAGAGAGTGAGCAGGGGAGGGGCAGAGAGAGAGGGACAGAGAGAATCCCAAGCAGATCTGCTGTCAGCGAGGAGCCCAATGCAGGACTTGAGCCCACGAACCATGAGATCATGCCTGACCTGAGCTGAAATCAAGAGTCTGTTGCTTAACCGACTGAGCCACCCAGGTGCTCCTTCAGCAAAATTACCCTTTAATAATAAAAGAGAAATCCATTTTCTGACTGATTAAATTCAGGTATAATTTGTTTCTAGCAGACCTATACTATAAGAAATGCTAAAAACAAAACAAAACAAAAGACAGAAAGGAAAATAATAGATTGAACCCTGGATTCACAGGAAGGAATGATGAGCACAAGAATTATAAAATATTTGGGTAAAGTATAAAATAGTTTTCTTAAACCCTGTATATCACTCTATCTTTAAAAACGTCTCCCTTTTTAATATAAAAATAACAATATATTTGGTGTTTATAACATATGTAAACTAAAATATAATGCAACAGCACAAAAACTGGGATTATATTGTTGTAAGTTTCATGAAAAGGCAGACAATTATTTGAATGTATTTTGTGATAAATTAAAGATACGTATCACTCTGTATTACATAGTAACCACTACACACAAACACACACACACCCACGTAAAAAGCCAAGAAAGGAGTAAAATTAAATATGAAAAATACTTGAGTCACCCAAAAAAAGGAGAGGAAGAACAAATTTAAAATTGGATAAATAGAAAACAATATATATTCAAGCCCTACAATTTCAATAATTGTCAGACTAAATAAAAAAGTAACACCCAACAGATGCTATTTATAAGGAACACTTAATAAATATAAAGGCCAAAAGTAATGGTATAGAAAAAGACATACTGTAAGCACTAAGCATAACAAATCTGGTATGGCTTTATTACTATCAGACATAAAAGACTTCAAGATAAAGAGAATATAAACAAAGACAAGGAGATATATTTCAAAATGATAAGAGAATCAATCCATCGAAAAGACATAACTCCAAAGGCCCAGGAGCTTAATGGAAGATTTGAACAATACTAACCACCAACATGAACTAATTGACAAATATAAAACACTATACTCAATGCACATTTTCAAGAGAACATGGAACATTGGTAATTGATCATGTGCTGGGCTATAAAATAAATCTCAAATATAAAAATAGATTGAAATTATATAGGGTATACTCTTTAGTCACACAAGCATTAAGTTAGAAATAATATAAGCCATCTTGATTTGGAAAAATCTTCAAAATAATTTTAAACCATAGAAATCAAATAACTTATGCACCAAAGAAACACAAGAAAATTAGAAAACTCTTTGAACTAAAAGAATAATTCTTTAAGGTAAAAGAATGAAAACATGGCATATCAAAATGTGAGAGATCCGGTTAGAGTAGTGCTTAAAGGGCAATTTATAGCTTTATCAAATAGTCATCAAATAAAATAAAAATATGTGGAGTCAATGGGTAAGTTTCCATTAAGAATTTAGGAACAGGAGGGCAAATTAAACCCCAAATAAGTAGAAGAAAGGAATTTAAAACAATAAGAGAAAATCAGCAAAGTAGGAAATATACAAATGACAAAACAAAAAAACAAGGTTACTTTATCAAAAATATTAATAAAATTAGCTAACGTCTGGACTAATAAAAAAATACTATAGACAACACAAACTGTTGATCTCAGGAAAACAAGGATTATCACTACAGATTATAGTAAATACACTTGACATCTTAGATAAAATATAAAAATTCCTTAAAGACACAAATTATCAGATCTAATAGAAAATGAAAAAATTTAAATCTAAAGAAACCTGTATCTGCTAAAGAAATTAAAATGTAACTAAGGGGCACCTGGATGGCTCAGTCGATTGAGCGTCCAACTTCGGCTCAGCTCATGATCTCATAGTTTGTGAGTTCGAGCCTCATGTCAGGCTCTGTGCTGACAGCTCAGAGCTTGGAGGCTGCTTTAGATACTGTGTCTCCCTCTCTATCTGCCCCTCCCCTGCTCTCTCTCTCTCTTTCAAAAATAAATAATCATTAAAAATTTTTTTAATGTGATTAAAAACTTTCCACAATGAACATTTTAGGGCCATAAGTCTTCACTGATAAATTTTATTACACATTTAAAAAAGAAATAATACAAGTCCTATATAACTCTTTGACAAAAGAAGACGATGAAGGGATGCTTCCCAACTCACTATAGAACATTAGTAGTATCCTGATACCAAAAGTCACCAGAAGAAGAAAAACTATAGACTAATACTCTTCATAAACAGATGCAAAATTATATTTTTAAGTTTACTTATTTATTTTGAGAGAGAGAGAGTGAACTCAAGAAGGGCAGGGGCAGAGAGAGACAGAAAGAATCCCAAGCAGGGTCACAGAGCCCAACATGGGACTCAATCCCACAAACCGTGAGCTGAAATTAAGAGTTGGACGCTCAACTGACTGAGTCACCCAGGCGCCGCACAAGTGGATGCAAAATTCTTAACCAAGTATTAGCACATCAAATTCAGTAACGAATACACAAAAAACTATTTCATGACCAAATGAGGTAAATCCCAAGAATGTAAGATTGGTCTAATATTCAAAATTCAATCGGTATAAAATACTACTTTACGAAGAATAAGGGAGAAATTATCTTAATAGATAATAGATAGATAACAGGATTACCTATATAGGTGCAGAGAAGGTATATAAAAAAATTGACACTCTTCTTTGATAAAAACTTTTAATAAACTAGGAAGAAAAAAGACCTTCTTCAATCTGATATAGGTTATCTATGAAAAGTCTCCAAGTAACATCATACTCAATTAAAGTATTAAAGTATTAAATCCTGTTCCTATAAAATTGGGACAGGGCAAAGCTTCCCCATTTTTGTTCATGTGTGAGATAAAGACATAAAAGACAAACTATGAGATGGGAAGAAGTTAAACTCTCATGAACTGATGGTATGATCACATACGTAGAAAAATCTATGTAACTACTAAAAAAAACTATTAACTGAATGGTACTTTATATGCTAACAACAAAGAAGTGGAAAGTGCAATTCTTAAAATGCTACTTATTATAGTATCTAAACCTTCAAATATCTGAGAGTAAACCTAATGAAAGATCCACAGTACTTCTGCATTAAAAACTATAAAATAATACTGAAATTAAATACTACCTAAATAAAGAGATAACTGGTCTAGATCTACACATGTATGGCCAATTAATTTTCAACCAAAGGATCAAGTAAATTCAATGAGAGAAGAAATACCTCATTTTCCAGATTTGTTGAGCTATAATTGACAAAATTATAAGATACTTGAAGTATAAAACATGATGATTTTATATACATATACATTGTAGAGGGATCTACTTCATCAAGTTAATTAACACATACATCCCTTCTCATATTTACCTTTTTTTTTAAGTTCTGCTGTCTTAGCAAATTTCAATTATAAAATAAAGTGTTAACTACTGTAGTCACCATGTTATGCATTTGATTTTCAAACCTTAAATATCTTATAACTGAAAGATTTATACCCTTTTACCAACTTCACCATATTCCCTCACACCTCAGTCCCCGGAAGCCACTTTTCTACTTTCTATTTTTATGAGTTCAACTTTTAAATTGGTGGGGATTCTACAAACAAGTGAATCCATGCAGTATTTGTCTTCCTAACAAATGGTGCTAGAACAACTGGATTACCTATAGAAAAAGAAAATAGATTCCCACCCATATTTCATTCCAAATACAAAAAATGAAAATAGATCATATGGGAAGATGACTTAGAACTGGTGCTATCCAGGGGATTCACCCGTTTAATTAAAATAAAACAAGATTTCCACTTCTGACCAACATGAAGAGGGACTAGATTTAACCTCTTTCCTGAATCAGCCAAAAACAAACTAAATATATGAAACAACAGTTTTGAAGGCACTTAACATTAGACAGTAAAGAACAGTGATCCCTGAAAAAAGGGAAACAAATAAGTCGAACCCTAGGTTTGTCCCAGCTTATGATCTCAAGACTTTCCAAGATCATAGCACAGAGTGCGGAAAACTCCTTCAGAATCACATAGACTCTCTGAGTTGAGGAAACCAAAGAAGGATACAATCTATAGGACAGAGGATAGAAACAGACTCAATAGACTCAATATGATGAAAGTTTTCAAACATCTACCATGACTTGGTTTTTCTCTCATTCAACAAATCCTGTTTATTTGCTTTCTTCCATAAATGTTACTGACCCAACCTTGGGTTATTGATTCTTCTTCTTTGAAATGTTAGTAAGGCTCACAATTGATTAGTTGAAAATGGTTAGTGTGTGATTTAGTGCAAATCATTTTTCTTTAGGACAGTAAATGAGTAAATGTGCATTGGTCACTACAAATACTTGTGATAGTTAATCTTCAAGTAAACTGGGCCTCTCCTACATCATATGTTCTGTCCTCAACCGCAGTGACAGCAAGTTATATGGTATTAACAGCTGCTTTGTTTCACTCTCAAACTGACTGAATTTTAATGGTGGACCAAAATAAATTTTACTGACAAAAATGTAGAAAATTTACACATTCCTTTACTGCTTAGGCTGGAAACATCAGAAAGAATATGATAAACACCCACCCACTCTTTCCAAGCTACTTGTAGATTAAACAATGTCACATCTGTGAGTTAAAAGACTTACTCTATGTTATTGCATTTTATCTTCATGTTTCCTACTTATATAAACAATGTACATGCAACTACAGCTAACTTGTACTTTAATCAAGATTATTACCATTTTATTTCTTTATAAGACAAACACTATATTGTTTATGTGTATCTTTTTACATCATATGGGAAAAACACTCGCTGTATGTGATATGAGAAGTTACTTTTTACAAAGTATTAATGACTTGCATAAATCATGACTTCAACTATATAAACTGCACTTTTATCCAGTGTACTTTTTTATGATCCAATGGAGAATAGAGAACATTATGTTCATCCTCCTTAACCATATTCTATTAGTTTTAAATGTGTCATTAAGAGATTTGTGATTAACGAAACTAGAAAACAAACCAAAACCAAAGACAAGGTGAAGTGGAACAGATAACAAAAAGAATTTATCAAGTGCATGTCAGAGTTTAGCCACAAGGATACAAGGAGTCAGTGAAAGGAGAGGCTTTGGGAGCCAAAACTGGGACAGTACTCACAGAGAAGAGACCATTGGCTCATGCTGGAGTCTGAGATACAAGGTGCAGGCTGTGGTTCTGTTGATACCACCACGCTCTATGGAAAGAGAGTCAAAAGATTTGTCCCGAGTGCTCTAAACCATGAATATTTCCCTGAAATTTGTACCTAACCTCCAATCAGAGAGCAGTCCTTCCAAAACCTCTTGTATTTAAGCCCATGGTGTCTAAGAGGGGTTTTTGGCTTGCAGGCTCTATTTGCATCTTCACAAAATGTGTATTTACTCATTTGAGTCCTTTGAAGCTTTATAAAACCAGGCATATTGTTCTTCTTGCTAATATATCATCCTTAGCCACAGTTTTTCTCCAAATAAACTACTACATCCATATAAATCTCTGTCGATGCAGGTAATGTCTCTCTTGATGAGGAACACAGCGAGTCTTCCTCAGTGGCCAGCATGTACCACCACACAATTTGATGATGTACAGAAAAGACAACTGGCCTTGAGCCTGTGAATCATCCTAGTTTTCCAGAAAACAAAAACTCATCATCAGCTCTTTCATCTCAAAGTCTTATCCTTGCTTGAGATAGCATTAAGTCACTAGGCATTCCACATTGATGGCCGATCTTCCTGGCCACAACAAATATATTTTTAATGAATAAGTTTTTATTTCATTCCTAACTATTCCTTATCTTTTTCTGAGTATCACTGACTGCATTCTTAACATTTATCACGTTGAACAATGTGTCCTTTTTTGTTTTGAATTTTTTGTACAAATAGATTTTCATGTACAATGAGTTTTTTGTTTCAATTATAATAAATGCTTCTACCTAAAACTCTCCTTGCTTTTGTATCTGTTGACTAACATTTCAAAACAAAATGCAAACTCAACAGAAAATTATAGTAATTGCTATGGTCTAAATATTTGTGTTCCACCCATCCCCCCCCACCCCCCTGAATCACATGTTGGAATCATAATGTCCAATGTTAACGGTTTTAGTAGGTGGGAGGTGATAGTTCATGAAGACAGATCCTTCATAATGGGATTAACACCCTTATGAAAGGGGCCCCAGAGAGATCCTGTGCCTCTTCCACGTTGTGAGGACACAACGAGAAGTCAGCAGTCTACAGTGCAGAAGCAGGCCTTCAACAGAACCTGACAATATTGGCACCTTGATCTTGGACTCCCAGCCTCCAGAACTTTGCAAAATAAATCTGTTGTTTATAAACTACTAGGTGTGTGGTATATTTTTGCAGCAGCATGAATGAACTAAGACAGTCATCTAGCCAAAATATGAAGGTGGGGATAAAGTGTTCACACATTATGCTTCATGCCAACTGTCAGAGTAGTAAAATTGAGTCCCTATTCTTTTTGCTTGCTTGCTTTATTTTATTTGTTTTTTAGATTTTATTGATTAAATTTGACATGAAACATTGTGTAATTTTAAGGTGCACAGTATATTACTTTGATACATTCATATACTGTAATATGATTGCCCATGTAGTGATAGTTATCACATTACATAATTATAGTATAATATGATTGTCTATATGCACTATACAGTGCATTGGATCTCTATGGCTTATTTACTATTCATTACAAGTTTGTACCCTTAAACACCAACATTCTTTTCACCTCAGCTACCCATCCCTTGGTAACCAACATATTACTCTGTCTTTTATAGGTATAACTTTTTTAGATCCCATATATGGATAATATCATACAGTACTTGTCTTTCCTTATCTAACTTATCTCACTTAGCCTAATGTGCTCAAGGTCCATCCATATTCTCACAAACGGGAGGAGGTCTACCTTTCTCATGGCTGAATAATATTCCATTATGTATATGTACCACATCTTTTCTATCCATTTATCTGTTAATTGCATTTGGATTTTTTACATAATTTGGCGATTATGAATAATGCTGCAGTAAACAGGAAAGTACACATATCTTGCTGAAAAACCTGTTTTCATTTCCTTTGGTATATACCCAGAAGTGGAATTGCTGGATTGTATGATAGATCTATTTTTAATTTTTTGAGGAAACTATTTTTTTTCCCATAGTGGTTGGATCAATTTACATTCCAACCAACAATGTATAAGGGTTCCCTTTTCACCACATCCTAGTCAACATCTGTTGTCTCCTTGTCTTCTTGACAGCCATTCTAACAGGTGCGAGCTGATATCTTAATGTGGTTTTGATATGCATTTCCCTGATGATAAGTGATGTTGAGGATTCTTTAGTGTGTCTAGTGGCCATCTGATGTCCTCCTTGGAGAAACATCTATTTAGTTCTTCTGTGCATTGTGTAATTAAATGGTTTGGTTATTCTTCTTTTTTTCTTTTTGTATTATTGAATTGACTGAGTTTATATATAATCTATTATATATAGAGATTTATCTGATATGTAATTTGCAAAAATTTTCTCCCATTATGTAGGTTGTATTTTTATTTTGTTAATTGTTTCTTTTGCTGTACAGAAGCCTTCGAGTTTGATGTAGTCCCATTTGCTAATTTTTTTCCTTTTGTCCAAATTTGGGCAGTTGGGGTCATGCTTCAAAAAAATATTGACAAAAACAATATTGCTGAACTTCCTCCTTATGTTTTCTTCTAGGAGTTTTATGGCATCAGGTCTTATTTTTAAGCCTATATTCCATTTAGAGTTAATTTTTGTGAGTGGTGTGAGATAGGTCCAATTTCATTGTTGTGCATGTGTTTCTCTAGTTTTCCTGTCACCATTTGTGGAAGAGATTATCCTTTTCCCATTGGGTGTTCTTGGCTCCCTTGATGAATATTAGTTGACTGTGTATGCCAGGGTTTAATTCTAGTCTCTCTGTTATGTTCCATTGGTCAATATGTCTATTTTTGCACTAGTATTATACTATTTTTACTACTATGGCTGGAGCAGTACAGTTTGAAATCTGGAACCATACCTCTGGCTTTGTTCTTTTTTCTCAGCATTCCTTTGGCTTTTTGGGGTCTCTTTTGGTTCCACATAAATTTTAGGATTTTTCCTTCTGTTTCTATGAAGAATGCCTTTGGTATTTGATGAGGATTGTGTTAAATCTATAGATGGCTTTCAGTAGTATGACTATTTTAACAATATTATTTCCAATCCATGAACACAGGGTATATTTCTATTTGCTTGTGTCGTCTCTGATTTCTTTCAGAAAGCTTTTGTGGTTTTCATTTTATAGATCATTTGCTTTTCTTGGTTATTTTATTGTTTTAAATGCTATTATGAATGGGATGGTGTCCTTTATTTCTTTTTTCAGAAGCCTCATCATTAGTGTAAAGGAATGCAATTGATATCTGTATGTTGATTTTGTAGCCACTATTATTTTGGGCCTTGAGTTTAAAGATACTATACATATAGCACAAAATTGTAGGTAGTTGCTTTCTCTCTTTCCCTCCCACAGACTGTGAGTCATATGAGGGCAGAATGCATGTTTAATATCTTCAGTATGCCTCATCACAACTGTTCCATAATAATAACCACTAGGGTTTATTTTTTGAACTCGACAAAACAAGTTCATAAAAATATGATTTCAAAGAGGAAAAACAGAAAAGTTTTTTAGAGTCACATTTATCTACTTGAGATTTAACAGCAGAATTACCTGGGAAAATTTGTTCAAGTTCATATTCTATCTTCTGTATAGTGAATATGTATATTTGGGAAAGGTCACAAGATCCTGATATAAATTTAGCTTGACTTTTTTTGGTTACTTTTAACTGCACTATAATCACAAAAGCAATGAAGAATAAAGATAAATGTATGTATGTACTTATGTAAATACTATATACACATGTATATGTGTATAGATAGACAGACAGACATATGAGACATAAATAGTAGTAAGTAGTAAGACATCTGATCTGGTCTTAAATTTAAAAAAAAAACGTAAGACAGCAAATAAACGTGATATAAAAATTTTTTCGAATGTGTATAAAATGATTTCATTATAATAGAAAAGAATAAAAACAAAGAACAGGCAGTTTTCAAAGTATCACATGGACTGCTGTGCTAGTTAAGGTATTCGCCTGGTTTTCTTACAAATGGAGACACTTCTATGTGTTGCTCTTCAATATATTTAAGTAGATGATCTACGTTTTTCAGTAAAGACATGTTTTCATATCATTAAAACATTTTAACAATCAAAACGTAAAAGTAAAGGTCAACTTCTATTTTCAGTTTTAATTTTGTTGGTCCAGAAGATGGCCTTAAGTACAACAAAAACAAATGAGAGAATAAGGGTTTCCGTAATTATTTTTAGATTATCAAGAAAATTATAAACCATACCTCTCAAACAGATAAAACTGAATAAGTGAAAAAGTTATTTTGTGTTCAGTGTCAGTCTTCATAAAATAGATAATAGAAAATTGTAGTAATACACTCAGCATTAAGTAAATGTATATATCTGGTTAAAATCTGCCCCCTCCTCCTTATCAACTATATCAATTCTCTACTGCTGCATAGAATATTACCCAAAATGCAGTGGCTTAAAAATAACAAACCATTATTATCTCAGAGTTCCAGCAGATCAGAAATTCAGGCATAGCTTAGCTAGATGGCTGTAGCTCAGGTTTCTTATGGCCTGCAATCACAACTGAGTTGGTCAGGGAGGTTTGGGGGAACATCCACTTTCAAGTTCACTCATGTGGTTGTTGTAGCCCTTGGTCACTCACCAGGTAGGTCTCTCCACAGAGCTGCCTCATGACTTGCAGATGATTTCCTCCAAGCTGTTAATGATTCAGGAGACAATGAAACCATCAAATCCCCATAAAGGATGTAGCAAATTAGTTCTACAAATCATGACAGAAAAATTATGATCTCTGCCCCTTTAGTAGGTTTCTAGGGTAGAAACCTAACCCTGCCCTCTGATCACCTTCTTAAAATTCCACTGAGAAATAAATGCTTCTCTGTGGGATATCTCACATGCCCCTTGGAATTGTGGGAGCAGTCTAGTAGATTCCAAAATAAAGCTGAAAGAATTATACCCCAGAATTCAGAAGGACTGCACTCTGGCTCCAAGGCTGATAATAAATTTCCTGGGTAATAGCTTATCTATACATAAATTTAATGCTTCAAAAAATTCCCTATGTCCTGCCAATGTTCAATAAGTAATAATTGAAAGAATAACTGAGTAATATTAATTTCATGAATCGCCCACCATTGTTTTATGGTATACATAATGTAAACCCAAAAATCTCATTTGGGTTGCTTAAATTTCTATCTTTTAATATTTTTTAAGTTTATTTATTTTGAGAGAGAGAGAGAGAGAGCAAGGAAGTGAGCAGGAAATGAGTAGAGAGAGAGGGAGAGAAAGAATCCCAAGCAGGCTCTGTACTGTCAGCACAGAGCTCAATGTGGGTCTCAAACCCAAGGAGCCATGAGATCATCACCTGAGCTAAAACCGAAAGACGCTTAACTGACTGAGCCACACTGGTGCCCCTGGGCTGCTTAAATTTCTAATGCAATGAAAATCTCTGAGTTACTTTAACACTAAGCCTAGATTTAAATCAAGAAATCAGGGGGCACCTGGGTGGCTCAGTTGGTTGAGCGGCCGACTTCGGCTCAAGTCATGGTCTCTGTGCTGACAGCTCAGAGCCTGGAGCCTGCTTCAGATTCTGTGTCTCCCTCTCTCTCTGCCCTTCCCCTGCTCATACTCTGTCTCTGTCTCTCAAAAATAAATAAACGTTAAAAAATTAAAAAAAAAAAGAAATCACTAAAATGCTGTTTTGTTTGTGAAAAGAAGGGTCCTATTGGCTATAATAAGCATTCTTATTCTACTAAGAATTGTAATTAAGTCCTGTTGTGGGGCGTGTGCTTAATAAATCTTTTATTTGGGGATAATTTTGGATTAACAGAAAGGTTGTAAAGATAATGTAGAGTTTCCATATACACCTAGTCATCTAGTTTTCCTTAAGTAACATCTTACGTAACCATGGCACATTTGTCAAAACTAAGAATAACATTCGTGCATTATTATTAACTAAACTATAGATGTTATTCAGCTTCTACCAGTTTTCCCACTAATCTCCTTTTTCTGTTCCTGGATCCAATCCAGAATACCACATTGCATTCAGTCATCTGGTCTCCCAGTCTCCTCCAATCTGTGAGAGTTTCTCAGTCTTTTCTTGTTTTACATGACCTTAACAATTTTGAGGAGTAGTGATCAGTTATTTTGCATCCTTCAACTTGAACTGTGTGATGTTTTTCTCATGATTAGGCTTAGGATATTGTTTAAGGGAAGCATACCATAAGATGAGGTAACAGGGGTACGTGAAATCTGCACAAATTATTGCTGATCATGTTAATCATCATCACTTGGTTAATGTAGTGTTTGCTAGGTTTCTACACTGTAAAGTCATTTTTTCTCTTGTCTATATTTTGTTGATGATGCAAGCCACTATATCCATCCTATACTCAAGGAGATTCAGGGCACATTTTACTGTGACACTTTTACCCAGTGGCAAAATTCATTTTGGAAATTTCGATATGAATGTTTCCTCTGTAAATTTAAACCTCAATGACTTTTCACAGAAATCTTTTTTTCAAAAAGTGCTTCTTTACTCCATAGTTTTGTCTCATTATGCCTACCTAGGATAATATTTTAAACATTAGAGAGACGTGAGAAACATTTAATGACCAGTTGAAGGACAAAACAGAATATAAACTATGGTCAAAATTGCATTAAATGACATTAGTAATTTATCCTCAAGTTCCCCAGTGAGAGATGGTTCTGATTATGCTATATATGGGGAAAAAAGAAAAACATAAATTTTAAATTCTTGCACAAATTTTGCTTTACTGCACAACTGGAGAACATTCTATATCTATAGTTTTATAGCAGGAGAGCACTTTAAGTTATTCTTATTTTTAAATTATAGATAAGGGAAGCTAAAGATTTCAAAGCCAAACTTTGAAAGTATCTGTCCTTTCTTAGGTTCTAAATCTAAGACTCCTTAGATTTGGGGCACCTGGGTGACTTAGTTGTTAAGTGCCAACTCTTGATTTTGGCTCAGGTCATGATCTCCTGGGTTCCTGACATGGAGCCCCACATGGGGTTCTGCATGGGGAGAGCCTGCTTGGGATTCTCTCTCTCCTTCTCTCTGTTCCTTCCCTGCTCACTCTATCTCTCTAAAATTAATAAACATTAAATAAAAAGATTTGTTAGATTTTAATTTTTATTTATTTTTTATTTTTTTAAGATTTCTTATATTTTAATCTTTCTATTTAGACTACATGGACCCTGACCATAGCTCTGAAGGTGATCTTTAAACAATCCTAAGGGCTACAAAATAGTTGTTTGCTCAGTACAGCATCCTCTTCCATGGAAATTTAAAATAACTTTAAATTTTCTGTTCATTCCCTTTATTATTTAAGAAGTTTGGGTGTGATTCTCTAAGTAATAATTTACGCATTACAGAACTTTGACACTGGCAGAAAAATCTCTCTAAAAAGAAGTCTTACAGCTGCAAAATGTTCTCTCACTGACACAGTTTCAATCTGGGGCATTTAGAGCATGAAGTAAGAGTCTTCACTTTTATTGGCTATGTGTGGGTTGTTTGGTTTCTTGGCAGGCAAGTTTTTGCATGTTGAGTATTTCCCATGAATACTTTCTTTTTGTTTAGTGTTTAGGGGGCTTCTGGTCCTAGTAGGTAACCAATAAATTAAGCAAAACAAATTAAATATCCCTTTTTTCATGCTTTGGTTATACACTTTTAAGAGGAAAGTGTTTGGGGCCTCATTTTTTTACTTAATTGACTAAATTCTAGATTTTTGTTTTGTTTGTTTTAAACTCTCAACAAGTTTGTAATTTCCTTTGAGGGTAGAGATTATCTTGTGTTTATTTATTTCTACAGGGCGCCATACAGTGCTCAGCATAAAACATGACTTCAAAGTAGCAAGAAAAAAAAAAAAGGAAAAAGAAAAAGAAAAAGAAAAAACTACAACCCTTAACTTCAGATTTTACTCATTCCTAAAAGTTTGATAAAATGTTTGCTAACAAAATAATACTATAAAAGTAAATCAGGACATAGTTTAAATATCTAGTGACCAACTAGTGACCAAAAAATATTCTAATATTTTAGGGATATTATACAACTCCTATATTAAATACAAATGGTTCTCATTTATTTGTATAGTAGTCTTCTGTATATTTACTTTTCACTTCTCTAATAAATCCTCACATAACTTTTAAGAAAATTCTAAAAGACTGTTCTTCCTGTCCCTTCGGTTGCCCACTGTGAGTGTTATGCCAAGAAACCGTCCTGATAAGATGATTCATAACAGCTCAGGTTTATTCATATATAGTCTTATCTCACACACACCACCTCATTGCATCTCTTTTCTTATTCTATTCCCCAGGCTTAGATCCTTATCACCATTGCAGTAATCACCTACTGTAGCCATTTTTCCTCTTCTTCATTTCATTTTTCAAATTGTTACCATATTCACTTTCACATACCATATCCAAAACTTGTCTCTCCCTTACAGAAATAAATCCAACTGTTTTGTATGTCTCTAAAATCAAGTCCAGAAAATATGCTCCAAACAAATATTTCGTGAAAAACATAACATACTACAAGTCAACTTCATGGGAAAAAACATATATGATTAAAGTAGAAATATTAGATAGCAAGATACAGAAGAAAATGGAATAAATGTGAAGGTATTTCTCTAAAATTTAAAATACTTTATTCTTTATCTGGCAATGAGGAGTAACAGGATTTTTACCCAGAAAGGGACATAATAGGATTTGAATTTTAGGAGTAGCATTCAGACTACAGTGCACAGAGAAGGGAGAAAAAAGGGACTGATGGAAAAGTTGGACAGAAGCCTATCTCAGTTAAGTCCAAGTGGAAGATAATAAGGGGATAGAGAGAAGAGATAATCAGGAGTGGAACTGAAGGTTCTTAATAACTGATTAGAGAAGGGGGTGAGGAAGCTGACAGAGCAGAGAATGACTTTGCAGTTTCTGGTTGGTATGACAGAGTGGATGGTTTTTACCAGTGAGAAAAATGGAAGATATTAGTGAAAGACAGATTTGGCTGGATGTGGAAGGAATGTAATAATTAGAGATGGAGTGTGTTATAAAGAGCATGCTGAGTTTGGTTTTGTACTGCTGTGGTTGAGGGTTTTGTCAATCACTCAGAGAAGATATCTAATATGGAAGTATTTAGACAAGATCTTGTATATAGTTTTTTCTTTTTTTTCCTGTAGTATCCCGTACACTGTTATTTTAACAATTCCCTAATTTGGTCATTGTCTCAGCAAGCTGAAGGTGTGACTAACTAGTGTAGTGTTGCTCTTGGGTACCACTGATACGTAGTTATTGGGATGGAAGTCATGTAACGGCTATTACTAACAGTTGCCATCATCATCGCAGACATGTGTGGTTAGATCACTGAGCTTTGCAAACTATCTAATCATGGTAGATATCATTTAATAGGTTATTGGCTACTAAAAGGCATTTAAAAACCTTTAGAGGATGCAATGCACCAGAGATGTAATTGATACAATAACTATGAGAATAATAATGGTCAGTAATTAAAAAATTCCCCAGAGCAGAGATTCTCAGGAGACAAGATTTAAGTATATCAAATGGGTTACAATCATACTCGGATCTCACACTTCTCAGTCGACCTACATTTTTTGAGAAAATGTATAATTGGATTTCATATTTTTCCTGAGTTCTTTACATAGCACAACATGATGTATTGGCATTCACGTATACCTGATTGCTTAGGACAGAATGAACATGAAGATGTTTTATTTCAGGAAGTGATATTGCAAGTGAGCTTCCACTTAAACTAGGCCTCTGTATTATCAGGTAATCAGGTAACTTGTTAAGAGAAGCTTCTATGGAATCAAAAGAGGAAAAAAAGGGCTAATAGTTGGAGCAAAATATAAACTCTGAATATGAAGAGCAACCAGTTGAGAAAATGTCTAGATGTGATGTCAAGGCATCTTTAGATGGTGGAATAAGGATGGCAGCTTCAATCTGATGGAGTTTCCTGTTTTGTAATCTGACTGTCTTTGATTATGTCTTTGGGCTTTCTGGTGAACTCTCAAATGGCCCCTACAGCAACAAGCATGAAGGTTGTCCATATATGATCTGCTGTAACGACTTTTCTAAAGTTAACAGGGAGATAAGAAAACCCCAAAGACAGTGAACAGAACTAGAATCTGAAAAGGGGAATAGTATAGTTTTCTATTGAAACTATTTTTTTATAGCCATCTCATTTTTATCAAATATAATCACAGTGAGACTAGTTTGTTTGTAAAATAAGTATAGCATCATTAAATGTGGTCTAATTATTTACATAATGTGGTAAGAATAGTGATTCTATGCATATTCTCAACATGATATTCCAGTCAAAGCTCTGGTAATATCCAAGACACTTTGGTCTTTAAAATTGTCAGGTAATGAATCTCAGATCAAACCTTTAAAAGTCTCCTTAGGCTGAAGAGCCAAACTAAGGACTTGCCCAATTGTGTCCTGTGACATAGTGAACAGATTATATTTGAACTTTAGGCAATACCTATATTGTCATAAAACTAATACTATTTAATAAGAGTTATTTAACTCTGGAGGGATCAGTTAGGGAGAAAAAAGATAAGTGTTTCAACCTTTGTTTTGCACAGTTATACTATACCAAATTGCTGTAAGTTATAGAGAGCTTTAGAAAAGGAGAAAGGGGGGCGCCTGGGTGGCTCAGTCAGTTGAGTGGCCGACTTCAGCTCAGGTCATGATCTCATGGTCTGTGAGTTCAAGCCCTGCGTCGGGCTCTGTGCTGGTGGCTCAGAGCCTGGAGCCTGCTTCAGATTCTGTATCTCCCTCTCTCTCTGCCCTTCCCTTGCTCACGCTCTGTCTCTATGTCTCTCAAAAATAAAATAAAAACGCTAAAAAAAAAAACATAAAAAAGGAGAAAGGGTAATTCTTTAAATCTGGAAAACAAAACATTAAAGTACAAGCAATCTTTCAAAGTCATAAAAATTGTAATCATCTTCATCAGCTCATTTAGTCCTATGTAGTTAATTTTTGTTTTTCTTGATATTGAATTAGCAATTCTATGAATCAATTTTTCCATTAGAGTTCTAGAAATTCTTACTCAGTTCAGTGTGATGACTTTCACGTTATTAGAAACCTGTATTCTAGAGCAATTTTCAAGATTTTTTCCATAAATCTTTTGAAGGTAGACCATTTCTTTCCTATAGTTGATTGTCAGTGCTTTCCAAGAAGAATCAGAGTAAACCAATAACTATGAGGGACAAGTCTTAATGATAGCCATGGTTAAAGATGTGGTGAAAGTTCACTAAAAATATGCAATTGACAAGTAAACTTGATTATTTTTATGATATACAATATTTAAAAACAATAGCTGGAATCGCAACTGATAGATTTATACCAAGACATACCAGATATTATTAATATATGTCCATATAAATATAACCTAAGAAGGTTAAACATTGCTTATTTTTTATGATGTTTTCCATGCAATTTAACATGTCAAATAAGCCTAAATGAGGTAATATTTCTCTTTTCATAAGGAGACAGAACAAATCTTTGAGATCTTGCAGTAAGCCTCTAGAATATCCCAAAGTTAGTTTGAAGTCAAAAATACTTCATTAGGAATTTGATTTGGGGAAGTTTGCTAAAAATTTCAAAAGATGCTTTTATTTTCCTTGCCTTAGGAGGTTATTTGATTAGTAATAGGTAGAAATAGTTACATGTTTGCATTACATTTAATGTTGACAACTCTGAACACACACCTATTTTTATAAACCCAACAAACTTATGTTAGTTTTTAAAAAAATGTTTATTTACTTATTTTGAGAGAAACAGAGAGAGTGCTAGTGGGCAAGAGACAAAGAGAGAGGAAGAGAGAGAATCTCAAGCAGGCTCCATGCTCAGTACAGAGTCAGATGCAGGGGTCTATCTCATGACTATGAGACCATGAGCTGAGCCAAAATCAAGAGTTGGATACACCATCCAGGTGCCCCTTAACCTAGTTTTAATTTATAAAAATTTATCTCCCATATTATATGAATTTGAAAAAATATTTGCTTTAGTTTCTATATTTCTGAGCTTTCGGAATATTTAATTTATGTAAATGCTTATTTTTCTTTAAGCTAAGTAAATAGAGCACCTTTAAAAATATGACATACACATAATATACATACATACATACATATATATAAATAAGCATCAGACAGACACAGAGATCTTTATGGCTTGCATTTTTAAATTTTAGCCATGTCTCACATATGATAATACAAAACCTGAAAGAACAGTTTGATCCCAATTGTGTTTCTGGCAGATGGACTAAGTTAAGGTTATCTGCTTAGATGGTCAAAAGTTTATACTAAAGATTTTCATTAGGGCACTATATGAATTCCTTTAGAGATGCTATTTTTGGAATAATTTTGCCTTTTAGAAACTTCTGCATACCAACCAAAAAATGCATTCTATGGTCTCCAAAAGGTCTGGTCCCTCTGATTTTCAAAGTGCCCCTTAATGTGAGGTAAACCTAATACAGATGTACACAATGAAGTCAGAGAATTCTGACTTAGACCTAAGAGAAAATTACCTTCTAACTCTGCAATTAGCAAGAAGGCAGTGAGTGCAATAAACTCCATGGGTACCCACACATGGTTGCTCATCAGCCTTCGAGTCATTGAAGGGGTCATCATTTTGATCCCACTTTTGACACCAGAAATTGTCAAAAATCCAAAAACAGCAAAAACTAAAACCAGGTGGGTAAAATAATATTTAGTAAGAGTTTATTGTGCATATAACATTTTAAAAACCAGGAGTCTTCAAACCAATGTGTAGTAAATCTCAGAGGTCTGACATTGCAGGACGGCTTGTAGAGTGAAAATGAGGATCAATTATTACAACAGGGGTTTCTAGATGGCAGAGTATTGGTTAAAAATGATTATCTTACACCATTTTAGGAATATGCCCTAAGTTTCTTTTATGATTATCAGAGAAATACATTTATAAAAGTAACCTAAATTTTGCTTATGTTCATGAAATACACTAGATTAATTTTGCTTACGTGGTTTTAATTTTGCTTACATGGTTTAAATGGTTTTGTCTGCTTAGAGGATTTTCAAGCCAGATATTTATTTAAAACATTTATTTTGTTTCAAAACTATTATAAAATCTAAGTGTTTAGTTAAGTTTCAAAATATTTCAATACTAATGACTTTATCTTTTGGTGACAACTTGGAATTACAATATTTTAAAAATCTTCTTCACAGAGAAATATAACACTTGATATTCAAACTCAAACCTAAAAGAAGAAACAATGTATTAAAGATTTCGAATGGGCTCAATGTTCTAACAATTGGCACAACTGGCAATAGATCAAATCACTGTCTTTGATTTCCACTTGGGAAATGAATATTATCTTCCAAAACAGTTTCCAAATTAATAAAATTGATAAATATTTGAAGAACTTAGAAAAAAATGATCAATTGGTACATAATTCTCACTTAGTAAATATTTGTTGAATTAACAGATTTATCCTCAGAGTACAAAAGTGCATGATTGGCCTGATTAAATTATCACAAATTCTGTTAAGCAAATTTAGAATTAGTATAATTTTTTCTTGAGGTGGTATAGCAAAGTGGGAAGGAACACAGACTTTGGAGAATAAAAGTCTTTGATTCAAGTTACTCCTCCAGTTCTTAGTAACTGTATGATGATGTTTTTTAATCTAAACCTCAGGTTTATCTCTGGTAGGAAAAAAAAAAAAAAGGAGACTGTAGCATTTATCTCTTTGGGTGAGGTCAAATAGACCACTAATTAAAACATTTAACACAGTAAGGGCCAGCCATGTAATGCACGATAATTATTGTTATTTCTCCAGAGTTTTTAATGGTTTTCAAAGAAACAAATAAAAACTTGTAAATTTATCACACAGTTAACTACTATTAAACAAGAACAGAACAAATTCACTTTATTTTGACAGAGAATGATAGATGCTGATGATGGTTGCCTTTTCTATTGCTAACAAATCAAATGTGGCTTGATTTACACATACTGAATCCAGGGCTCCTTCCAGGGTCCTTGGGGTCAGCATCACGTGCCTGACTTACTCAGGGGAGTTTAAGTCAAGTAAGAAGTTCCTTGGTCAGAGGCACAAGTCTAGTGATTTCTAGAGCTAGTGCCAGGTGGAATTAATTTTATAGATGCTATTGATGAGCATAGACAGTTAGAAAGTCCTTGAAGAGAGTGGGTGGCATGAATCATCATTCTCAGCAAGGGACTTTATGCAAAGGTGGACAACAGGTGTGCTACTCATGCAGATGATGGAGGATGACTCATTGCATTTTCATTCATATTACTTCTAGTGGGTAGGAATGTTCGGAATCAGGAAAAGGACAAAAGTTTCTATTATGTCTTTGGCAGCTCTTTTTGTTTGTTTCGACCCTGCTTATGTCCCAAATTAGATAAAAGAACAGAAATAAAGGTAAGGTTCTTAAGCTTAGATAAGAGGAAAATCTGTGAGAATTCTGCCTGAGGTAGAATAGGAGAGGGGTGCTAACTGATGAATGTGATTCATGCTGTCAGAGACTGGACAGAAGAAACAGGGCATATAAAGGCTATTTTCTTTTTATTTCATAAAAGTATGAATACATATTTTTTCATTTTAAGCTTATAGACTAGTAATGTAGGAGTTTTTAAAAATATGTTTTGATCATCTAGAAAATCTAAGACTCTTAGGTATGTAAGAGTTGAGTCATTATCTTTTTCTCTTTCAACATGTTACTTTGCTTTCGTTAAAGGATTTTTAAAAAATGTTTATTTATCTTGAGAAAGAGAGAGCAAAAGACCACACACATGAATGGAGGAAGGGCAGAGAGGGAGGGAGAGACACTCAAGCAGGCTCTGCACTATCAGCATAGAGCCTGAGGCAGGGATCCATCTCACAAACTGTGAGATCATGACCTGAGACAAAATCTAGAGTCAGATGTTCAATGGACTTGAGCCACCCAGGTGCCCCAAGGTTTTTTTTTATTCAATTTTTTAAAAATTGTTCATTTTTGAGAAAGAGAGAGGGGGAGAGAGAGAGAGAGAGAGAGAGAGAGAGAGAGAGAGAGCATAAGCGGGAGTGGAGCAGAAAGAGAGGGTGACACAGAATCCAAAGCAGACTGCAGGCTCTGAGTTGTCAGCACAGAGCCTGATGCAGGGGTCAAACTTGCTAACTGAGATCTTGACCTGAGCAGAAGTCAGGTGCTTAACCAAATGATCCACCCAGGCACCCCCAAGGACTTTTTTTAATATGGAACTCTTCATGAATTTGCATGTCATTCTTGCATGGGGTGCCCATGTTAATCTTCTCTAAATCGTTCCAATTTTGGTACATGTGCTGCCGAACCGAGCACTTATTAATGAATCTTTAAAGACTACATTAGCTAAAAATGAGGACGGATCCAAATGGTGACAAATAATGGTAAGAGATAATGAGACACAGTGATATACAGAAACACTGTATTATTCTGGAAACAAGAGAATGAAAACTGTGTTGCACTATATGACAGCACAAGAACAGAGCAGCCTAACATTAGTACTGAAGCATCATAGGGTCACTCTATCCTTGACCGCAAATATTTAGCGCTTTTAATCAGCTCACAAAATTGAGTCTTACCACTCCTTGGAAATCTATGGCAAAAAGGAGCTCTTTCCCAGTTTTTATAACTAAACAGTTTAGGAGGAAGATGGAAATATGTTAGCCTTTTCTCCAATTAATCAAGTGTTGTCCTTCCACATGAATGAATGAATCAATCAATCAATCAATGAATCAATGAATACATACATATATACATACATATGTACATAGAAGGCTGGCTTAGTTATGACTATATGATTGTTTAGTTCTCCCAGATACACATTCTCTCCCAGTTTCCTGGTAGTCAGCTACAACTAAAACAATCTGAAATTGTTTGCTCTCATTGTCATCATTTGACCCTTGTTTCTGAACTCAGTCCAGCATTTTTTGTATCACTGCATGGAATACCATAAATCATAATTCAGGAGCCCTTCACTGACCTGTTTGGAGAGACTGGTTAATGGGAATGAGTCTAGTACAGATTTTTGGCACCAGAACTTGGTATGGTATGACTCAGTATACAGGAACTATAAAAGACTGCTTCTCTCCCTATGGTTTTGAAAGGAGGTCAAAGCCCATGTTAGAAACTTTCCTTTTGCTGGAGAATGAAGAGATTCACAAAATACAGGGAAAAACACATAGATTTACAAATAAAATTGGCCTCAAATTTCAAGGATATAAGGATATTCTTATTTTTTAAGTAGTTAGTGCAGGGCAATTTCCCTCAAACTACAAACCATATAAATGTGCTTTCAAAATTTTTCTGAGATCAGAATCCAAGTGAGAAAATTCATCCCAAAGCAAAGCTACCAAATCATATTTCTTCCAGTTTCTGTGCTATATTCATCAAATATCCATCTGTAAGACAGCAACCCCCTCCTGCCCTCTAGGATACTAGGGAACATGAAAAGATGAATGGAAATAAATAACAATAAATCACATGTTGGATATATATATATATATATATATATATATATATATATATGTGTGTGTGTGTGTGTGTGTGTGTGTGTGTGTGTGTGTGTGTGTATGTATGTTAACTTAGTTTAATTTGTAAAAATTACTAAGCAACTTTTGAAATTAATAACTGTAGTTTAAGAATTCTAAATATGATAAATTCTACTAACAGTCTTGGTACATTTTTGTATCAGCTCTTAAATCCCATGTGAAAGAGGACATTGAATGGAGTGAATTCCACCCTGATCAACCCAGGAACAAGCCAGCCAAATAGAGGAAATGAAGACTACAGATAGAATATAGATACCGCCATCTTTCTTTTATCTTTCAACTTTTACTGACTGTTTTAATGGTTCATGGATGAAGAGTTTGTGTTAATGTGTATCATCCAAGTCTGAAATAAATGTTCAGTCAATGTCTAAAACTGTCAGCCAATGAATCAAAATCCATAGTACCCAAATCAAAGTTCTAGGAAGGAGACAAAAGAAATGGATTCCTACAGGTACAACATAAGAGCTCCCAGGTGAGTTCTGGGGAGAAAAAGAAACAAAATTGGTAGCCTGGAGTATTTTAGGTTGATTGTATGGGAAACTGTGTCAACATGAAAATTGCAATGATTTACCAAAAGATCCACGAACACTCTTCCTCTTGGAATCTTTAATTAGTGGTGTGAGTGTTTTGGAGTTTGGGATTATTGAGCAACCTTATTTTGTAATTATTTGAAAACTGCATCCCATCTGTAGTAAAGAATTCCCATGGATCATCTTATGTCTATTTTGTAGAAATTGCACTCAACTGTGTTTCAGTTATGTTTTATTTCTCCAAGGAGGATTGTCACTCAAATAGAAAACACCCAACCCTAAATGTTAAAAGTCAAAAAACAAAATATATGCTATTTTTTCCCCTTTAAGCATTTCTGTGATTTACACATTTATATTCTTTTATGTGGAAATAATTAATATAATATTTAAATATGAGAGATACATTGTTTGAAGAAGAATAGAAGCTGTGTTTTAGGGGCACCTGGATGGCTCAGTCGGATGTTAAGCATCCGACTTTGACTCAGGTCATGATCTCACAGCTCATGAGTTAGGGCTCCACGTAGGGATCTGTGCTGACAGCTCCAAGCCTGGAACCTGCTTCAGGTTCTGTGTCTCCCTGTCTCTCTGCCCCTGCCCTGCTCAAGTTCTTCTAAAAAACCATGTTTTAAAATGTTTTTTCCCCAATTTTTTCAATAGGAAATTAAATGTTCTTCATCCAGCACATTTGTTTGTTCATTCGTTTGTTTTTAATTCTTTAAACATATTACTAATAAAATTGAAGCAATTTGACAAATTCAGAGTAAAAATGACAATAATCCATTTTCCCAGTTTCCTATAATATTTGGAGGAACGATAACCGTTAAACCTAATAAAACTTTTGTTGTTTTTTTAATGAGCTTTCTAATTTTCAGATAATTGTAGAATTAGTTGTTCTAATTGTAAGTTGTAAAAAGACAGAGAGATCCTTTCCATCGTTTACCCAATTTTCCTCAATGGTAACATCTTACACATCTGTGGTATACTGTCACAACCAGAATACTGAAACTGATGCAATACACTGATTTTATTCAGATATCCCAAGTTTTACTTGCATTTATGTGTGTGTATGTGTTTGTGTGTATGTGTGTGTGTGCATGTGTGTGTATTCAGTTCTATGCAATTTTATCACATGTGTAAGTTTATGTATCCACTACCACAGTCAAGATACAGAAAAGTTCCAACAGCACAACAATTCCTGATTATTTCCTTTTATCATCACCCCCATCTTCCAGCCCTTTACCACACTCTACACTCCCTAACTCCTGGCAATAATTAATCTGTTCTCTCTTTCGATAATATTGTAATTTCAAGAATGTTATATAAATGTAAACATATAGTATGTGTGGGAATGACTTTTTTCACTCCACATAATTCCTTTGAGAGTCATCCAAGTAGTTGTGTATACCAATAAAATTTTTAAATGCTAACATCACTAAGTAATATAAGACAAACCTAGTCACAATCTTATGATGATTATAAGAATCTTTTAATGGTCTAGTTTAGTGCTTCTCAATCACCTGGGAGCTTGTTAAACTGAAACACAGTGAGCAAGGCTCCACCCCTAGGGTCCTGGTAAAGTGGTCAGAGAAGGATCTGAAAATGCACATATCTGGAAGTTCCTCCTCAGTGAGGCTGATGCTGCTGACCCCACTTTGAGTAATACTGTTTTTAATTTATAATTAAGAGTTCATTAGAATTCCAATTCGAAATATTGTTCTAAAATAATTCATTGTCACTCTTCTATACTCAAAAGTTACGGGTCTAAAAGAGAAAGTCATGTTCTCAGTCTTCTCAAAAAATCCTTCATTATTTTCGGGAGGAAAACAGACTTTCGAAATCAGATACCAAATAAGCAAAAAGAAAACAGGCAGTTTACAAAAGAGGAAATACAAAGAGCGAATAAACTAAATAAACAAAAGTGTTTCTCAGTGGTAATCAAGGAAATGCACATTAAAGTAATGAGCTCATAAAATCTTATTGGCGAATATTTCAAAATTTGGTAAGCTCACATGTTGGTAAAATGGTAGAAAAACTCACAGCCATAATAGCTAATAAGCAATTACTTTAATGAGTAATTTCTACAATTTATTAATGTTAAATATGCTTTATGATCCAGTTACTACCATACCAGATCTCTATACTATAAGACAGCCAAATGCATGTATGAGGAAGTGTATTAGAAGGATTTTCTTTTTTAAGTTTTCTGAAAAGTTAAATCTTCTGAAATGCCCATAAATAAAGGAAAAAATAATTAACATCATTCTGCAGTTTAAAAGAAAATGAAGTTACTCTCTATGCACGAAGGTGAAAATACATGAAACAATATGTGTTGAAAAAAGACAATACAATACATATAGTTTGTCATTTGTGATAGCATTCATATACTAAAAGTAATAGCAAATAATTATTAAGCACTTACCACATGTTTGGCACTATACTAACTAAATTACATGCATGAACTAATTATTTTATTCCTCAAAACAGCTGTATAGACTGAATACCATTAATACTAACTAACATTCAATTTTGGATCCAGTCCAAGATGACAACATGGGAGGCCCATGAGGTCCCCTCCTCCCACAGACATACCAAATGTACAGCTATACATTAAGAAATTCCCTCTGAAAGAAATCCAGAAAGTGCATGACTCCTATCTATCAGATGAACAAGGATCATCCACATCAAAATGGGTATGAAAGGCCAAGACACACCATCAACCCCACCCCTGGCACAGCAACCACACAATCAGGAGGGAATTCCCAATTCCAAGTTTCTCCCCAAGGTGCTCCCCCAGCACCCCATCTTTTATGAATTGCACTTGAGGGACCCCAAAACTTCTATCTCTGCAAATCAATGAGGCTTGCATCCACAAGACCCACTGGGCTTGTATCCTATAGGATACATCGGAACAGTTCTTAATGTAATGGGCTCTAGAGGACTCACCATGGCTATCCCCCAGAGCTGAGTGTAGGAACAGCAAAAATACCATGTTTCAGTCTTCCCAGTCTTTTCCTGAGAGTTCCTATTTGCATACATTAAAAGCTGCTTACTTAGAATAAGGTTTCTAATTGAGCACATATCTAGAGGCTGACTGCCATCCTCCTTGGAGTCCAGGGAAGCCAGTGGACATCTCTGTCTTCTCCCTCTAGCCCATTCCACATTAGCAGTATCTCTATGAAAGGACCTTGTACGCAAATCTGAACCCCAGCTTCAGCAGCTGCCATCTGAGGGTTGGGATCCTGGATCACCTGGCTCTGACAGCCAGTGGGCACTGCATTCAGGAGTCCCATAGGACTGTTGCAAACAAAGAAGCAGTTCTTAACTGGCTATTCTCCCACAGCTCAGAGCAGAAAGAACAAACAGAAACACCCATCTCCCAGCCTTTCCCTGAAAGAGGTCTATTTGCATACTTTGAAAGCTGCGGCCCAAGGATCAAGTTTATAATTTAGAACGCGTCTTGGGGCTGAATGACATCATCCCCAGAGACCAGAGAAGCCTAGGGACATCTCTGTCTTCTCCTTCTAGCCTACTTCAGTAGTCAGAATCACCCTGGAAAGAGCTTGCTCACATCTGGTACCCCCAGATTTGCCAGTTGCTGCCCAGAGCACAGGTCCCTGGATCACTCAGTTCTGATAGCCAATATGCATTCATGAGTACCACAGGACTACAGCAAACAAACAAATAAAAAATGTTCTTAATGAACACAGAAGCACTCCCCTCCTCCCATGGCTTTACAACTGGGCTAAGCACAGGAAGAGCAGCACGAATGCCTACTTCTCAGGTTCTCCCAGGAAGGGGTTTAACTATATACTTTCCTGCTGCTGTCTGAAGGTCCAGCTTGCATCGATGGGCATGTAGGTGCTAACTGCAGTCTTCCCCTTTAGCACAGTGATGGGTCTGGGCACACCCTCTAATACTGGGAGGCACTTAGAACAGTGAAGGTGACTTAGGTATTCACAAGGGTTTAAGAGAAAAATGAAAAGCTCAGGTCAGACTGATTGATGAGACTGTAGACTGGGAAAGGGGGCTTCTTTATCTAATGCACAGAAACCAACACAGAGAGCCAAGAAAAATAAAGACATAGGGGAATACATTTCAAAAAAAGAACAAAATTAAACTCCAGAAACAGACCTCAATAAAATGGAGAGAAGTGGTTTACTTAACAGAGGATTCAAAATTACAACCATAAAGATACTCACAGAGGTCAGGAGAACAATGTGTGAATGAAGTGAAAATTTCAAAGAAGAGATAGGAAATACAAAAAAGTACCAAATAGGGGTGCGTAGGTGGCTCAGTCAGTTAAGAGTCCGACTTTGGCTCAGATCACAATCTCAAGGCTCATGAGTTTGAATCTCACATTGGGCTCTATGCTAACAGCTCAGAGCCTGGAGCCTGCTTCATATTCCATGTTTCCCTCCCTCTCTGCCCTTCTTCCACTGTGCTCTCTCTCTCTCTCTCTCTCTCTCTCTCTCTCAAAAATAAACATTTTTAAAAAGCAAAAAAAAAAAAAAAAAAAAAGAAAAGAAGAAAAAGTACCAAATAAATCAAAAGCTAAAGAATACAATAATCGAACTGAAAAATTCAATAAAGGGATTCAGGTTCAATAGCAGACTAGGTGAAATAGAAGAAAAAATCAGTGCACCTGAAAACAAAGCAGTAAAACTCATCTAATCTGAAAAATGAAAACATAAAAAAATAAAAATAGGGAGATAGCTTGAGGGACTTTTGAAACACCATCAAGAGGAACAATATACCCGTTATAGAGGTCTCAGAAGGAGAAGAAAGAAAGAAAGGGTCAGAAGGCTTATTCAAAGAAATAATGGCTGAAAACTTTCTCAACATAGAGAAAGAAAGACCTCCAGACCCCAAAGGCCCAGAAAGCTTAAAAAAAAATCCAAATAAACTCAAAATGAGATAAATTGTAATTAAATTGTCAAAAAACTAAGAGAGAATCTTAAAATCAACAAGTGGAAAGCAACTTGTGACATAAAAGAGAAAACCACCCCATAAGACCCCAGTAAGTTTTTAGTAGAAATTTTGCAGGCCAGAAGGAAGTTATTGACATCGTATAGTCGAAGTGCTGAAAGAAAACAACAACAACGACAACAACAACAACAACCAAGAATACTCTATCTGGCAAAACTGTCCTTCAAAATGGAAGGAGAGAAAAAGAATTTTCCATACAAGTAAAAGCTGAGGAGTTCATCTACTAGACCATCCTTACAAAGAATGTTAAAGTGAGTGCTTCAAGCAAAATTTGAACATTGTGAAGCATTTGAAGATGCTAACTGGTAACAGAAAAACATATAAAAGTATAAAACTCAATGATAAAGGTAAACATAGTTAAATTCAGAATACTCTAATATTGTAATGATGGTGGATAAATGACTTGTAACTCTAGTTTATACAGGTGAAAAGAAAAAAGTATCAAAAATTACCATAACTACATTAATTTGTGAATAGAAACACAATGTAAAAAGATATAAATTGTGACATCAGAAATATAAAATGTAGGGGAGTATGTACATCTTTTATATGTATCTGAAGTTAATTTTTTATCTTCATATAGATATAGATATAAAATATTTTATGTAATCCCCATGATAAAATGAAGAAAAATCCTATGGTAGTTACATAAAAGAAAAGAGAAAGTAATGAAGGCATATCACTACAAAAAAACCACCAAATCAAAAAGGAAGAGAACAAAAGGGAGAGAAAGGAACAAAGGAATTCTAAAACAATCAGAAAACAAGGAACAAAAGTGGCAATCATAAGGCCATTAATAATTACTTTAAATGTAAATAGACTAAATTCTCCAACAGATATACAGTGGCTAAATTAATTTAAAAAATAAGACCTACCTATATGCTGCCCATAAAATACTCACTTCCTCTTTAAGGATACACATGGACTTGGGGCACCTTGGTGGCTCAGTGGGTTAAGTACCCAACTCTTGATTTTGGCTCAGATCATGATCTCACAGCCCCATGAGTTTGAGCCCCACATTAGGCTTTGTGCGGACAGTGTGGAGCCTGCTTAGGATTCTCTCTCTCTCCCTCTCTCCTTGCCCCTCTCCACTCATGCTCCCTCTCTCTCTCTCAAAAATAAATAAACTTTAAAAAGTGTTTTAAGAAAGGATACATTTAGACTGAAACTGAAGGGACAGAAAAACAAATTGCATGCAAATGGAAAGCAAAAGAAAGCAGGAGAGGCTGTATTTATAAAAGACAATAACTGTAACAAGAAAAAAAGGAAGTCATTATATAATAATAAAGGGGTCAATTTATCATGGGGATATAATGTTTGTAAACATTTAAGTACCCACATAAGAGTTTCTAAATAATAATGAATCTGAGGGGAGGCATAAACAGCAATATGATAATAGTAAAGGGCTTCCATATCCAACTTTAAACAATGGATAGATCATCCAGACAGAAAATCAAGAAGGAAACATTAGATTTAAACTACACATTAGACCAGATGTCCTTAGCAGACATTTATAGAACATTTCATCCTACAGCAGGAAAATGCACATTCTTCTAAAGGGCACATGGAACATTCTCCATGACAGATCATATATGAGGTCACAAAATAAGCCTTAATAAATTTAAGAATTGTATCAAATATCTGATCATAATAGTATGAAACTAACAATTTGATTAAGAGAAAACTGGAAAATTCACAAAAATGTGATTAAAAAACAGACCCTAAAAGGCCAATGGGTCAAAGAAGAAATCAAAACAGAAGTCAGAAACTATCTTGAGACAAATGAAAGTGAAAACACATATACCAACATTTATGGGATGCAGCAAAAACAGTTCTATGACAAAAATTTATAGTGTTATATGCCTAACTTAAAAGAAAGATCTCAAATTAAACAACTTAACTTTATGCCTCAAAGAACTAGGAAAAGAAGCGATATCTCCTTACACCTCTTGGAATGAATATCATCAAAAAGGCAAGAGACAACAAGTGTTAGCAAGGTGTAGAGAAAAGGAAACCCTTTTGCACAGTCGCTGGTAATGTAAGTTGGTGCAGCCACTATAGAAAACAGTGTGAAGTTTCCTCAGGAGATTAAAAATAGATCATCGATCTATTTTACCTGCACTCCCATGTTCGGCGAAGCTTTATTCACAATAGCCTAGATATGGAAACAATCTAAGTATCTTTTAATAGATAAATAAAGAATATGTAATTGGAATATAGGTATATCAATATACACTCGATGAAATATTATTCAGCCATGAGAAAAGGGCATCTGCTATTTGAAACAATGTTTGTAACAACATAGATGTAAATCGAAGGCATTTTGCTAAATGAAATAGACAAAGGAAGACGAATTCCGTATGATCTCACGTATACATGGGATCTAAAAGAAGTTGAACTCATAGAAAAGGGGACCAGAATGGTGGTTACCAGGGACTGGGGGTGTGGAGAGCAGGGAAGACAGTGAGAGAAAAGGGGAAATGTTAGTTAAAGAGTACAAACTTCTAGCTGCAAGATGAATAACTTCTGGGTAATCTATTGTTAAGCATAGTGACTATAGTATTTTCTTATATGCCTGAAAGTAGCTAAGAGAGTAGGCCTTCTATATTCTCAACATAAAAAATAAATGATAATTATGTGATGTGATGCAGGTGTTAGTTAGTTACTCTAGTAATAATTTTGCAACATAAAAGTGTTTCAAATTATTGTGTAACACAGCTTAAATTTACACATTTTATGTCAATTATATTTCAATGAAGCTGGAAAATTTCACTTAAATGCTCAGTATATATGTTAGGTATTATTCAAAGTAATTTAAAAAACAAAGTAATTTGAGGCACCTGGGTGGCTCAGTCGGTTGAGCATCTGACTTCAGCTCAGGTCATGATCCCATGATTTGTAAGTACGAGCCCCGCATCGGGCTCTGTGCTGACAGCTCAGAGCCTTGAGCCTGCTTCGGATTCTGTTCCTCCCTCTCTCTGCCCCTCTCCTGCTCATGTTCTGTCTGTCTCTCTCTCTCAAAAATAAATAATAAAACATTTTAAAAAAACAAAGTAATTTAATAATATAGCAACAGCTAATAATTATTTAATGCTTATTGAGTTTCAGGCATTGTTGTAAGCATACCATACAACCGATGAGATAGGTATTATTTATTTTTTATCTATTTATCTCACAGAATCCTAGGGAGTACTCATCCTAAGAAGGAACCTAGGAAGCAAAGGAATCAAGAGTAAAGCTGGGCATATTAGCGACAATGATTCAAAAGGTCTTTATCTAGGTCACATTCATTAATTGATTCTGGTTTAACAACATTGAAAGTTTGTCTCCCCAGCAAAGATCAAATTCCCAGAGGAGAGACTTGGTTAGTTCAGCTTGGGGAAGGTGTCTATTCTAGGATCAGTTAGGTCTGTCCAGAGTGGCAGAATCACCAGCTCAGACATAATCATCAGAAGCCCATCTGTATGTTCTTGACTGATCCCTGAGATGGGTGAAGTTAGGGAAGGGGTACAAGAACATGGTTGCAAGCCTGGAGTTAATCGCAGTGCTGGTGTCCGTTACTCTGTGAAGCTCCTGCTAGAGGCGAACAATGACTGGGAATTATTGATCCGACTAACATTTTGAAACTGTTAGGATCCCTGAGCACCTAAGCTGTGCCCGGCACTTAAAAATGTGCCTTTGCATAATGTGCTACAGTTTACGGAGGTCTTTTACACAATATTTCTTCTTCTTCTTCTTCTTCTTTTTTTTTCCCTCCAAACAACCACAGAAATATAGGTAGTGCAGATAGTATTTCCCCCATTTGTATAGAAGAAGAAACTCAAGCCGACAAATAGCTTGCCCAAAAGTCACATGTTTGGATAGGGGGAGTGAAACTGGGACTCTGGCCTGTGACTTTTGAATCCCCAGCCAGTCTTCTTCCCATTAATACTTGATGAGACTATTTCATACTGGCTTGGGGAAAAGGTACTGAGAGCTGCCTATTTCATTGAGAAGGAAGAACTTAATGTCCGAGGGGGTGAGTAATAGGGTCCAGATGAATGATGTGACCAGCAATAAAGTGAAAATGATAGCAGAGAGAGAATTTATTCAGAAACAAACAGCAATTTTATTCATGGGATTTATCTAAACAATGACAGCAAGGAATAAAACAGACTGTTATTCTAATTTAGGAAAGACATGCTCTACGTGGAATAAATAGAACGATTTTCTCTGATATGAAAATACTCCACACTTATATCAAGATGATGAATAACGTTGTCAGGATGGCATTAGTTTGCAAAAGGAAATCAGTGGTGAAAAATATCAGGCTTAATTTTAACAGTTTTGGAGAAGATACTCCAAATTACTAAAAATTACCTCGTTGCAGAATTCTTTGCATCGTCTGGGTCCGGAATTACAGAGCAAATGAAATCATCAGGCCAGTCTCTCAGTTTCCTCCTTGACCAAGTTAATTTTTCATTAGGAAATATTCCCAGGCTTTTCCCCCAGAGGGTAAGTCACGGAAATAACGAGAATAAGAAATTGGCTAAATGTCTTTGCTCCAAAGAAAATAAGTATTTTCACCTTATTTCCTAAATTTTCTTTTCAGGCAATTACATTTATGTTACCTCTATACATGTCTATAGAATAAAAAGATAATTTTTGCAAAACAGAAACTGTCACTCTCATGGTCTCTTGTTGCTATGAGAGGAAGGACAGTATTTTGCTTCTGCAGTTATCAAGTCTCACTATTTAGACTTTAAAATCCATCATGCTTTTCACCAAAGTGATCCCTCAGATGGGTTCCAAAGACTTTATGTCAGTGAGCTGAATGAGCAGTGGTGTAATTATTATTGTCATTCTCTGTGGTATATGTTGGATTGATTTAATTATATTAGCTCACTCTCTCATTTTGAAAGAAAACCTTTTCTGTTTATATGGTGCTAAAAGTTCTTTCATACCTCCAAGATATGGGAAGGGGAAAAAAGCAAATTGTGGAACAATGTTTCACATTCACTGGTGTGTGCTCAGTGTCTAGCACAGAGGACTAGATGGAGGCGCAACAAACAGTTGAGAATTGTTGCATCTAGGGAAAGGAGGCGAAAGCAGGAGGAGTGGCAAATCAGAGAAGGGGGACATTCATGTTTTTTTCTAGATATTTCTGTGTGGTTTGAATCTTTTACAACAATAACATATTCATGTATGATTTGTATGATTTCAAAAGGACAATAAAATAAAAGATTCATTCAGTCAACGAGAAATGGGTCTTTTTACTCACAACGCTGCTTAAAGGTTACTTTTTTGTGAAATCAATTAGCGGTCTTAGTTTCCAAGGTTAATTTCTGTTTGGGTCTGTTACCCGGTAGCTCATTTCTCTCAAGATTTTAATTTTTTTAAAATGTTATTTAAAAAGGTTAAAAATATGTGCTTAAGTTTTAACTTTTGGCAGAATTACGCAGAAACTGTACAGAAATAAGAATATGGTACCACAAATTAAAGACAGACTCTTACAAATTTTCATGTAATACTTTTTCCAGAGTGAAGTGATTAAAAAAATAGTATTAAAATTTGAAGTTACTTTTGAGATATCATCCCTTTTCCACAGCCATTTACCAAATTCTGCAAGTAGTTTAAATCTTAACTTGGGGTTCCTAAACTATTTTTGGGGGGTGGTTGTTACTGTTTTGTTTTGTGTTTTTGTTTTTCCCCAATAGATTACTAATTACTATTAGAAGAGTTGTGTAAATACACATTCGTTGTAAGGTACAGGGAAGGGAGAGAAGGAACTCTCTCAGGCTGTCCTTCTTGGTTACTCTGACAAGCTCAGTGTCTTCAATTCACCTTAGCTCCAAGTGTTGTGGATCCTAGGTGCCTGTTCATGGTCTTCTGATCTTAAGCTCTTTGTAGGCAATCTGGCCTTTACCCAAGTCTCAATTATCACATGTACACTTAATATTCTCAAATCAGTGTGAACATTCCAGACCTTTAAGGTGAGCCCCAGGTTCTTCCTCCAGCTGCAATGCAACATTGCCCCACAGGCATGATGAATTTAAAAAGTATGAAAGCAGACTCCTCTCTCTCTCACTGCTAACCTACTCTACCTCCTATGAATCCAGTGATTTCTAACCTGTGGTGATTTTGTTCCCCCAAGATATCCGGTAGTATTTAGTGTCAACTGAGGCAGAGGAATACTATTGGCTTATGATGGGTAGATTCAGAAATGCCACTAAACAACCTAAAATTTACAGAACGTGCCCTCCCACATGCACAGCAAAGAATTTTCCTGCCCCACATAGACAGTGCTTAATAGGGCTAAGTTTTAAAGAATGTTTATTTCCAAAATGACTGAGAAATGGTTAATTTAATGATTAAGTGACGGTTAATGAGTTAATATCTCAGAGAACAAGGACACCATCATTCGTCCTTGAAGTCATTACTTTCTCCCTCTCTCACTTTCCACATCTGGATGTTTATCAATCCCACAGGTTCTAGATACAATCCATCTCCATGTTGTCATCGTCACCGCCATGACTTACACTCATCCTGTCTCCTGAACTGCTTAACTATTTTCATCAATGTCCCCTCTCTCCATCTCCCTCTGCACAGTTTCTGTCCTGTTTCTTGACGGACCTTGCCAACACACAAATATATTCATGTCACTCTCATGTAAAAACTATCGCATGGCTCTCATTGCCTGTGGATAAAGTTCAAGCTGCTGCTCCCGTTCTTGTCCGATCCCTCTACATCTCTTCAGTTTCCTGTTCCTAAATCCCCCATTTCTGCCACCATGTCCTCCACATCTATTATTACTTGAAGATCTAGAGGACTTACGGCCATCTTTCAGTCTCTGTGCCTTTGTATGTCAGCATGGAATGCCAACCCCTTAATCTATATTTTTTATTTATACTTATTATTCAGGATGCAGCTTATATGTAACTTTGTCTGAGAATACTTTATTACCTAACCAACCCAAGTCTACAAAGTACGTTCATACTTATCAAGGTTTATGGTTGAAATAACAGAATGAGATTCTGGATAACTTAGATAGAAAGGAATTTGTTAAAAGGGTATTAGCATCTACAGTGGGTTGAATAGTGTATTCCAAAAATTTGTGTCTATCCTGAACCTATAATATGACCTTATTAAGAAATAAGGTCTTTGCAGATGTAATCAAGTTAAGATGAGGTTATACTTAGTTAAGGTGAGCCCTAAATCCCATATGACTGGTGTCCTTATAAGATAAAGGAAATTTGGACACAGATATCCACAGGGGAGAATAAATACCATGTGCATGTTAAGATGGAAGGAGGGTTGAAGTGATGCATCTCCTAAGGAACAAGCCAAGGAATTCCAAGGATTCCTGACAATTGCCAGAGGCCAAGGAAAGAGGCATGTAACAAATTCTCCTTGAGAGCGTCTAGAAGAAACCAACTCTGCGACACCTTGATTTCAGACTTCTAGCCTCCGGAACTGGGAGATGATACATTTCCATTGCTTAAGCCATCCAGTTTTGGATATTCGTTAGAGCAGCCCTAGAAGACCACTACAGTAGCCCAGGTAATCAATAAGAAGGATATATGCTGTTGTTAGTTATTCACAGCACAGTTAATACTCTGCCCTGGACTGATTTTGTTAGAAAGTTGTCTCTCGATACCTGCCGTGATCATTAGCATTGACAGCACTCTGTAGACATGGTGTACTACTGGTACATTGTTGCACCTAGAATCCTCAGCTCATCCCCAGGCACTATCAGCCCTTTCCAACTCCCCACATGACTTTGTATCACCCTCTCAAGTTGAGTGAAAAGTGCTCTTAGCAGGACCAGCTATCCAATTTGCGCATCCCAGTGCAAAGTGAAAATGAAAATTATCCAAAATTATGAAGAATTTCAAGACAGTGATAGCAGAGCACTAAACCGAGGGCTGGACTCTTCTAAGCACAGGTCACACGCCCATGGTGCTCGCCTTGGCTTTTCGTCATACTTGGGTAGCATACTCACACTCTTTACTGAGAAGATTTAGAAGTACTTTCTGCTATTTTCAGTTTTTATAACAAAGAAAGGAGCCCTTCCAACCACTTATATTGGCATTCCTCTTAAAATAGGAAGGCAATCTGGTGTTTGGCAACAAAAAGACAAATGTCCCAAGGTAGAGCTTATATGTATTTCATAGAACCGCACTGAGACTGACTATTTTCGTATCCGTCTCCTTTCTCAAACTGTTAGAAGACAAATGCTTAGTTGGACAAGTATAATCTTTTTTTTTCTGTGGCCAGCACTTTAAATTAGAGATGACTCACATAAATGATCTATGAAATTTTCATTTCCTTGATGTTTTTCTCCTGGTGTAGATAATTTTATTCTAATCATATGAAATATGTGTAGGAAATTCCGATGCTTTGTCTTATTTCGTATTGACTAAATTGGCATTTTGCTAGATATCAGTTATACTGAAGAAGCATAAAATGTATTAAAATGCAGGCTCAGTCTTTTATTGTTGTTCCTGATCAGAATTTTAAAATACCAACCATTTTTAGGCAAATCAATTTTCATATGTCCCATTTCTTTTCTACCAAGTAGTAAAGGGACTATCTTTTCTGACATCCCCCAAATGACTTCATGTACTCATCCAGTTTCTGTTCCAACTTTACCAAGCAGCCCAACCTCTGGAAAGATTGGATCTGAAGACTGAATGAACTCTCCACATTCTCTTTTGAAAGATAAACACGCACTCTATAAACTTCATTGGCCTAAACAACAGAAACATCTGTTTAGACTCATGTGCAGCTTTTTGGCTGAGTTCAGCAACAGGGAGGCTTAGGAAGTGTGCTCATCAGCTGTGTTCTGCAGCACCCAAACATCATCGCCAGTCAAAATGATGCACTGTAGAGATTCCCAAGCATGGGAACAACTAAACTGGATAGCTATCCATAAACAATCTTTGCTAATGCTATGACACTGTCCTCCCATCCCACGGTTGTGTCTTCCATGAGAAATCATTTTAGGACATAAATAAGCATGAAATGTGAAAGATTGCTGAACTAGATAGGGTTGTTAGATCACTTAAATGGAAATAAATATAGAATTCTAGAACAAAGCCTAGAAGAACCTCCCCAAAGTTTTTACTCTCCCCACCAATGTCTGTAATCAATCATTCTCAACAGATTAAAAGTATAAAATAGTCTTCTCTGCTGGTTACAAGTAACATTAGGAATGTTATCCTTAGAACTTTTGTCCTTTGAGCTCAGTGACTCAATGGTGAGCGGAGGAATATTTAGCAAGCACCTACTACATGACAGGGTCTGTGCAAAAACTCATAAGGAGTGCTCTTGGTCATAGTAGCACTACAAGGCAGATTCTTTATCTTCATTTGATGAAAGAAAACTAAAGCTCAAAGAGTTTGAATAATTTACTCAAAGTCAGAAATTCAACAAATGAAAAGATCAAACCATAAATTTCTTGAATCTATATCCCCTCATTGTTGATACTGTTCTTTTCTACTATGTCCTATAAATTCCTCTTTTAAATTACAAGTATCAGGCACTCTATAGTTGATCTTTTTAAGTCATCTATAATTTGGTAGGAAGTCAGTTTCCAGAGAATTTTTAACATTACAGTTAGGAAAGAGTAGGCTTAGAAAAGAGAAGATATAGAAAAGGCTCCTTGGAATGTGGTAGGAGTAAATAATGAAGAGCAATTAACAGAGATGTATGAGAGAGTTGAAGAAAATCTATTAATTTTACATTCTTACCAGGTTCAGTCCTGTTTTATGTGTCTTTGTTGAAAACAAAACACTGATATAAGTAAGTGATAAAATGAAAGAATACATATGCAACGTTACACAAACATTTACAAAGGTATTTTATGACTCTACTTGATTTTACTAAAGTTTTTAAATACTATAATATATATTTAATGTAATTTATACTATATATATACATATTCCATCTAAGAGCCCTATTGCTCCTCTTGGTAATAACTTTTAAAATCTTTTATATTTTAAGATTGGGGGGGTGGTAGTAGTTATGTTTCATAAATCCTCTGAGAATCCCTGTTTGGCTTTTATTTCACATTAAATATGGCAACAAAAACAAGCATCTAAAGATCTGATTTTACTACCTTTCTACAAGAACCATGGCTGTGCCATTCAGATTCAGATTAAAACACAGCTGACTGAATTAAAGGTTGAAATTGAATCAACAGGTCCTTTGACTTCAAGCAAAAAATTTTAAAAATACAGACTGTCTAAACAAATCATTTTCATACTTTATTTTCCAGAAATGTTACTCTTATATTGAATAAAAGGGTGTGAGTCCTGGAAAGCTAAAATTCAGAGGCCCACTCCTTACTTCAGGAAAGAAAAACTCAATTCTGAAATTAGGGGTCCTCCTCTATTCCTTTGAGCCAAGACTTTCATCAAAGCTCATTTATAAAACAGCACAGTTAACTTTTCAAGACATTATCATAATTAAAAAGTTAATGAATATTTTTTTAAGATTTTATTTTTTTAAGTTATATTTACATCTAACATGGGGCTTAAACCTACAACCCCAAGATCAAGCATTGCATGCTTTATTGACTGAGTCAGCCAGGTGTCCCTAATTAATCTGTGTTTATCGAAGAAAACTAAAATTGCAAAGAAGCACACATTGCCTATAATCCCAATATTCATACTGGTTACTCATTAATGTGTGTGAATAACCATCCAATTGTTTAGATAGAGTGATAGAACAAAATTGGCATTCTAGCAACAAAGCATAATGCCTTCTGAAATTTGATTAATTTTAATTAATTAAAAACTCGGTGAACACATAAAAATAAAAGAAAAAATCACCCATACCCAACATTCTTATAAAGGTATTATTCTATATTAGTGTATTTTTGTGTCTTTTGCTGTGAATGTTGCTGATGATACTGCAGGCACTGATTTTCAGGCAAATACTCAGAGATACAAGAGAGAAGAGAATATAAGAGAGATGACAGATAATACCTTCTATGGTTGGTTTATTAATCTTTTCCAACTTAAAAGATAGTCTACAAAGACTCAAGTCTTCTAATAAGAACTTTAGAGATCCAGAAAAATGTGACTGAAATTTCGTGGCATTAAAAATGGCTTCTCTTTATGCAGTTCTGGTTTTGTGGATAGAAGCACAAACACTCTATCCAACTGCCTAATTCTATAAATAATCTGGATGTTGTTAGCAAGGGCAAGCAGAGAAAGACAGCCATTGTGGCTTTTTGTGACCTCCATCTACATTGTGAGAAAAAGACTTTTCCTACTATTATCAGAAGAGCAGAGGCAGTTGAAGAAATCATACAGTCTAAATTCCATCTTGGACTACAGAATTGACCTGATTACATATGATCCAACTGGATTCTTGAGGTCGGGATTTCAATTAGTAACAGATAACGTATATAATTTTTAAATCCTTTTATATCAAAACTTTTCCTTTCTTGAAATTATTTGAATTCATCTTTTTTTGGCCAAATTTAGTCTGTAATTATTTTAAAACAGAGTGACCTTTTTAAAATCCTTGTATATTTAAGAATATCTTCTAAAAAGAAAGAAAATGAGGGAACTATAATTTTTGGGTTACTACCGTCTCCTTTTGAAATTCTATCAGGGAACCTCCCTTGTTTCCTAGCATTTTGTTTTGCGAAAGCCAACCTGACTTTTATTGTTTGGCTGTCGACTAGTTTAGTTGCAGCAATATGGGAAAGAGATAGTCAAAACTACAACTTTCTTCTTTTAGTGTACCTTCTCTACTGCAAATGCCAGACATCCACAAAGTAGATTTTCCCAACTCCTTGGCAGAATCTGGATTTGAATTACATTTCACCAGTTAGATGAACTTACATTATATTTAGATGGTGGAAGAGGAGACTGTCTTCCTTTCTTATGGCTCCTGCCATGGCCATGCACACTTACAGATAGACTGGGTTTCACTGTAGAAGCATTCCGGGACCCAGTTGCCAATCATATGAATATTTAGCAGCAGTTGTGGAAACTTTCTGAACATTGCCTGCAGCTATAACTATCTATTCTTTGTTTTAGGTGTTTATTTATTTATTTTTGAGAGAGACCTGCTAGTGTGCATGAGCAGGGGAGGAGGAGTGACAGAGAAGGAGGAAGAGAGAGAATCCCAAGCAGGATCTGTGTTGTCAGTGTGGAGCCCAAGGCAGGGCTCAAACCCTCCTGCCCAAGAGATCATGACTTGAACCAAAATCAAGAGTCAGACAGAACAGACTGAGCCACCCAGGTGTCCTATAGCTATACTATCTATTCTTGTTTGAAATCTACAAGACTTCAAGTGGTGACCCACTGATTCATCCCCCTTCCTAATTATGATACCAGTACTCGCTCCCTGGCATTCAGTGATGGTGTTCAGGGAATTTTTTTTTTTTTTTACCTAAAAAGCAAATTCAGAGCCTACTCTTTAAGACCTGCTAGGGGCACTTGGGTGGCTCAGTCGGTTAAGTGTCCAACTTCAGCTCAGGTCCTGATTTTGTGGTTTGTGAGTTCGAGCCCCATGTTGGACTCTGTGCTGACAGCTCAGAGCCTGGAGACTGCTTCCAATTCTGTGTCTCCCTCTCTCTCTGTCCCTTCCCTGCTCACACTCTGTCTTTCTCTGTCTCTCAAAAAATAAATGAACATTAATTTAAAAAAAAATAGACCTCCTAATAACAATTCCTATATGTGATCTTAACATAGCTGCTTTGTTTTCTGTTTCCTGCAACTGGGCCCTGATTGATATACCTTCTTAGATGCTTCTGGAAGTTTGTTTTATTATTGTTGTTGATATTCTTTTAACTTTGCATAACCTGAGAATAGTAGATTTTATTAGCTTATGGTTATGGATGTGGTCCATTAACATTAACACTAATATCTCAACTGCACCAAGTTCAAAATGCTCAAGTACAATTCTTATAGTCTTTCACAAGATTCCTGTCTCCCAAGTATTTCCAGAATTCACTAGTGTGATTATGTGTATCCATGAATCATCCCTTGTGTTTACCACTGGATTAGCTGAGCCAAAAATTCTAAACTCTGGGATTCATTTGTACAACAGAGATGTCACTCTCAGCTGGAACTCTGTGCATAAGTGCTCACGCCATCTAGTTGCCATTTGCCTAGGTGCTAGGGAAAATTAAAAACAATAACAATAAACAACATCTTTTTGCTTTGATGCATTTGAGCTAAAACTTTGTCACTTTATTGAAACTTGATGCCATGAATATGGAATCCCACTATGCCATAACAATAGAGCTGGAACTCAATTCACCCTTGATGAAAGAAATCCATGTCCCGATTCTTACAAATAGACCATGCTAAAATAGATAAAGGGGCATGCTTCAGCTGAAGTATTAGACTCTTCTATTATACGGCTCTTACAACTGTTTGCTGGACACATGTACAACTCCTAGTTGACTAGCTTGGGATGATTTTTAGCAGTGGCTTCTACAGGATAAAAGAAAGCATTCTCCATGTTGTAATGAGTGTAGTTAGTCATGGGAGACTTCCACTGGCCTCTGCTATACCTGCTTCTGTCCAACAGACATTTGAGCCTATTTATAGAAAGGATCACAGTATTCCCTTATCTTCACAAACCCCTGGAAGTGCCTAACTATGCAAATAAATGTTCAAACAAATACACAAATAGGGAAAGCATGTAGCCTATCTTAACCCACTGGGAGATTTTAAGTCTCGCCTTCTACCATTTGTCCAATTGGAACACACTGTTCTAATTTTAGTTTTAAAACATGTTGCCAGTTTTCTTCTAGCACTAGTTGCTTTACAATGATTTTACTTGGAACACAGATCAAAAGTTTTTTATATCTGATTTTGTTTCTGTTCTATTTTTGTCTCTACCTCATAAAGGAAAGTTATTCAAAAGTTAGAAAATTATTATCTATTTTCCATATTCATTAGCCTCCCTTATTATTTTTTTTCCTCATTTCTCTTTCTCTTTACTTATGAGAAAACTTTTAAAGTATGTCCTCCATATCACTCATTTCCTTTTCCATTCTGTTTTCTTCTTTATCTCTTCTGGTGTGAATTTTAACTCTATCATTAATTATCTCAATTACCTACTTTTCATTTCATCCAGTTATTTTTCCAGCTCAGTTTTTTCCCCTTTCCTTTAAACATTATGCATCTCTTTGATGGAAACTAAAACTTTTTAAAAATAATGCTTGGGGCACCTGGATGGCTCAGTCATTAAGTATCTAATTTCAGGTCAGGTCATGAACTCATCATTTGTGAGTTTGAGATCCACATCAGTCCCTCTGCTGTCAGCACAGAGCCTGATTCAAATCCTCTGTTTCACTCTTTCTTTCTGTCCCTCCCCCACTCTCACACAGTCTCTCTCTCAAAAGTAAATAAACATTTAAAAAAATAATGCTTCATGACTTAAACATGAATTAGTACTGGCTTTCTTTTGATTAATGTTTGCATAGTTATTTTTCGATTCTTTCACTTTCTGTCACTCTGTGTCTTCATATTTAAGTTTTTATATTATAAGTGCCATATAATTATTATTTTAGTCCTCTACTTGGAGCACTCAGATCATTTTTATTTTTTTTAATTTTTTTAATGTTTATTTATTTTTTAGAGAGAGAGACAGAGTATGAGCACTGGCAGGTCAGAGAGAGAGAGGGAGACACAGAATCTGAAGCTGGCTCCAGGCTCCAAGCTGTCAGCACAGAGCCCAACGCGGGGCTCGAACTCATGAACCGTGAGATGAAACCTGAGCCAAAGTTGGAGGCCTAATAGACTGAGCCACCCAGGCGCCCCGAATCATTTTTATTTAATGCCATTGTTGAATTATTTAACATTTGTAATATTACTATTTATTTTTTAACATCCCATCTGATCTTAGCTATCTTTTCTCTCCTTTTCTGTCTTCTTTCGGATTAATCAGGTATCCTTTATTACACCACATTTTGTTCCCTATTATTTTACTATTTATAATGTTGCATTTTGTATATGTATATGTATTATACACCATATGAGCATATGCATGTATGTTAGTATGTATCTGTATGATGTATATATTCTAATGTATAAACAATAGGATAATAGGAATAAATGATATTTTTCCCTTCTCTTTAAAGTATCATGCTCCTCCTCATTGACAGAAACTTTTCTCATGCTATTGAAAATGTTCTTCTGGATAAGGAAAGGGGCTTACAAGGCAATCCTAGTACTTTGCTCTACTTTCAGAATAAATAAAATGAAATGTTCTAAGGTTATTAGATTTTTCAGGAAGTGGTAAAGGTACTAATGCATATTAGACTCTTCTTTCATTAGCTATACTAAAGATTATAGTATGCCACATTGAATTATTAAAGAAAGCCAGTTATAATGATAAAAGTGTCCATGCAGAAAGATGTAATTTTAAATGTACACTCATAATTAAAAATATCTTGAAAAGACATGTTAGACCACAGTACTTAATAACATCAATTTGTTATTAATCTGCTTTTTTCATTTCTAATAACTCTTTCCAAGTCCTCATGGTCACACATCCTGATAGAACTGTCATTCTTTTAGAGGCACCAAGGTGACTCAGTCTATTAAGCATTAGACTCTTGATTTCGGCTCAGGTCATGATCACATGGTCGTGAGACTGAGCCCCACATTGGGCTCCACACTGGGCATCGAGTTTGCTTGAGATTCTCTCCTTCTCCCTCTGCCCCTCCCCCACTCATGTGTGGTCTCTCTCTCTCTCTCTCTCTCAAAAAAAAAAAAAAAAGAATTGGCATTCCTTTAAAATATAAACATAAACCTTAGTGACATGACATGTCTTCTTTGGAAGTTTCTATATAAATTTTTAAAGTATGCATAGCAAAGATGGTAGAGAAAAAAAGAGAAATGTATTAACTCTGAAACATATTTAATTTAACACATAAATTGAGTCATGCCTCTAGACTCAATGAACATTTATTCCTATTGTATCAACATAGATATGAGGCAAAGGGAAAACAAACAAATTACCTGAGTTATGCAATAATTTAGTGCCTGAATCAAAGTAGAAAATCCTTCTATTTGGAACTCATTATCCCTAACTGGGATAGTGACTTACTCTATATGAAATCTATTCTCCCTAGAACAGTTCATTGACACAGTGTTATAAAGATAGTCTTCATAGTGGCACCCACCCAGCTCCAGAGGGTAGAATGTTCTTTGGTGATTTTATTGTTTTTTGTAGTTGTTCTTTGTTTTGTTTCATTTTGTTTTTGTTTTGCCAATAAAAGAAAACTAACTCTTCAAACTAACTGAAGCCAAAAAGAGTCTTTATGTAAGTACAGCTGAAGGGGCTCTCTTACATCTCTTGTCTCTGACATTCCCTGCTTGTTGATTTCTTTCTTCAAGGCTGATTTCTTCCATGAGTCTGGAAACAGGTGTCAGCATGTTCCATATTTCACATGCCTTTTGTCATCAAGAGAAGCTGAAACTTTTTTTTCGATCCAATTTTTAAAGTCCTAGGAAAGGACTCAGAAAGGTACAATTCAATTTGCTAAATTTCAACATTTTAACCTCCAAGACAACTAGCTAACTGAGTACTGAATTTCTGTTTCAAATATTGACTCCAATTTCAACAGTACTGAGACTGGATGCATACCCTAGGACTAGATAACTGAAATGGCTAAAAAGCATTTTTTCCACAAGAAGAAAGCTATTTCTTCCAGAAAAAGGAAAAAGATGTTCTTACAGATTGACTTATGTTCCCCATTCCCTCCAAAAAGACATGTTTGAGTCTTAACCCCCAACACTTCAAAATGTGACTTTATTTGGAAATAGAGTTGTTACTAGCAATTAGTTAATATGAGGTCACACAGGGGTAGCATGGCCCCCAAATACAATATGACTGGTATCTTTATAAAAGATGACCATACAAAGACAGAGAGACACAAGGAGAACGCCATGTGATGACAAAGGCAGAGATTGACATTATGCAGCTATAAGCCAATAACACCAAAGATTGCCAGCAAACCACCAGAAGCTACGAAGAGGCAAGGAAGGATTTTCCCCTAGACGTCCAAAAGGAGCATGAGCCTACTTGATTTCACACTTCTAGTCTCCAGACTGAGACGACAAATTTATGTTGTTTTAAGCCACCGAGTTTGTGATACTTTGCTATAGCAGTTTTAGGAAAGTAATACAGAAGCCACATAGAGAAATTTACATATTCCCATTTCACAGATATCTTGGGAATATGGTTGGATGAGAGGAGTGTAGAAAGACAAGTGAATATAGTTCATCATTTCCAATCAATGCACCATTTGGGAGTAATATATTGCATGTGTACAGAAGCCCATACAATGGCCAGAAATCACTTGGAGGATCTGGGGATATTCAAAGGAAATAAGAAGGATGATCCAGGAATGTTAATAAGATACATTGAATTAAAACATAATCTCAGGGTTTTACTAGAGGGTCCCTAATCTTTTTCTGTTTCAAATATTGACTACAATTTCAGTTTTTACCTTCAGTTTTTATCATTTTATCTTTTATTCTTAATAACATTGCCAATCTAAGGATATGGTCTAACAAACCAATGTGCCAAACAGAACCGCTGTGTCCCTTGGATTCAAAGATGGTGTTCCAGGGGAACTGAAAGCTCACAGTCTTCACCTTCATCCTAAGAAAGCTGTGAGTCATTCCCCAAAGAAACTCTGAAAAGCCTAGTCGAGATTGCCAGTAAGCCACCAGAGGCTAGGAAGAGGCAAAGAAGGATTCTCCCCTACAGGTCCGAAGGGAGCATGAACCGCCAACAGAGTTGCCATGTTAGTTCTGAATAACTGAATCTCTTGAAAAACAAACAAAATATATGGTCTCTAATCAACATACATTTCTACCACTGGCGAAGTCTTTTCTTTAGTGGGGGTGGAGGGTGGGGGAGGATGGGGCAGAGGAAGTAACTATGTGAGAAGCCTTACCTAGGGAATACCCAGAGTCTCATCCTCTCACAAGCTTAATTATCCAAACCAGTATTCCCCCAAACATAGTACATATACTACTATTAACAGGAGAAGATTTGCTGTGATACATGAATAATGACAGTACATGACAGTAATGCATTTATTTTATCATGCATTATAAAAACATAACTAGTACATCAAATCTATGGTTTATTTGATATTATTGCTTGGGAACAGTAAGAAAGAGTACTTTCAAAGAAAAATAGTATAGGTGGTACACAGATAAAACAAAATCATAGAGTTGCAAAACCAAATGATAAAGTTTGGGAAACTTCAACAAATAAAAAAGGCATATTAAAATTTTCTAATAAATTACTACAATGATTGACTTTGACTTTCTTAAAAAATAAATCTAACTTAAATAATAAAACCAAAGAAAATGAAAGTCAAGGAGGAGCTGAATAGCATTGAGTTAAATCCAGTAAATTCTTATTTTTATTTTATTTTCTGTTTTAGAGAGAGAGAGGTGAGGAGAAGAGAGGAGAGGATAGGAGAGGAGAGGAGAGGGGCAGAAGGGGAATGAGAGAGAGTGGGTCTTAAGTGACTCCATGCTCCATGTGGAACCTGACACAGGGCTTGATCCCACCACCCTGGCATCATGACCTGACCCAAAATCAAGAGTTGGACACTCAACCTATTTAGCCACCCAGGAGCCCCTGTCCAGTAAATTCTTACAACTGGTTGATTATGTCAGTCTTTTTAATCAAACTTTCCTTCAAAGTCAGGTTAGAGTTAGTTTATAGTTTTTTTTAAGACCTCCATTCTTATACTTTAGCCTTCCAAAAAAAGATTACAAATACATCTGGATGTCTTATGATATTTCCTATTTAACATTTCCAAGACGAACTTAAGTTTTGACTCCTAAATCTACAATTTTGTACTTTTTCCCCAGTTCATGGTATCTGTAGACAACCAAGTCAAAACTCTTTCATATTCAACAATCGCCATGACCTATTACTTCTACATCGTTAATACCTTCCAAGTATATTCACTTCTACTTATTGATCTTACAGTTTTCTAGGTTATTATTGTCTTTCTCCTCCTTGAGGATCCAATTTCTGGTGCAGACTGAGTGCTTTCAAATGTTTCTCTAAAGCACACATTTCTCATCACACCCAATTCAGGTTTCGGTCAATTTGTCCTGTTGTCTCTACTGGACAAAATACCTTCTAAGGCTAGTAACTTGTCAGCCTTAATCATTTTATTCCTATCAACAAGGTACATAGATGCTCAATAATAATACTATTCTTTAATTTATTGATACTATTAAGAATAGTTATTAACATTCATTTCTTAATAAATAGATAAAATAGACTTGATGCCCTTTCCATCCATTCCATTTCATTCAACAAACACTGCAGCCCAGAGTGCTTGTTGTAAAACACAACCTAATAACATCATGGTGTTATTTTAGAGTTTTTTATTGAAAATTACATTGAATAAACTTCAGCTAGCTGAAAAAATAAAAATTAAAAAAAAAAGACAACTTTGGGGTGCCTGGGTTGCTCAGTCAGTTAAGCATCTGACTTCAGATCAGTTCATGAACTCACAGTCTGTGAGTTCGAGCCCCACATTGGGCTCTGGTGCTGACAGCTCAGAGCCTGGAGCCTGGTTCAGATTCTGTGTCTCCCTCTCTCTGTCCCTCCCCTGCTCATACTCTGTCTCTGTCTCTGTCTCTGTCTCTGTCTCTGTCTCTCTCTCTCTCTCTCTCTCAAAAATAAATAAATATTTAAAAAAAATAAAAAAAGACAACTTTAAGGATTGCAGGCAATAGTGTTGGCACTCTGCCCATACCTCCTTAGATCAGTATCTACTCTCTACCACATGGCTCCTAATATGTGTCCATTCTCAACAGTCAATGTTTGAATCCATGTTCAAAAGCTCCTCTTAGCTATAGGCAGAGAAAATTGAATTCTCTCAAAATTTGTTTTTTTTTTTTTTCAGGGGCAGTTCTTAATTATTGACTGACAGATCCTGGGTTCCTGCAACTCTGGCTCCCTGCAACCCTAGCGCCCTGCAACTCTGATGGCAAAAACTCCAATGGTGTGAACAACACTGCCTCTAGAATTTCCCTGAGGTGCTGAGCCAGAGTTACCCTCCATTGGGTTTGGATTCATATTGTACTTTCCTTCCCTTCCTAATCCCATTTATTCCACTCTTATTTTCCGGGAACACTTCTTACTTAAATATCTTTTTCATGAATGTACATCTTAAGGTGTGCATCTGGGAAACCCAAACTAAAACAAGAGTGCTTGGTGTCTACACGGTCCAAGCCTAGGAAAGCATTGAGGTCTTCATAGGATTTAACATTATAAATATGATAAAAGACAAGAATAATTTCAGGAAAGTACTTCACTTTGTCGTAAGTCTCTGCTTTCCCTTTGATAACTGCTCCATACTAGCTACTCTGCTTCCTACATATTAGCCTCTCTACTTGACAGAATGTGTAATTCCATGGCTCCCAGGTTAACATTCCCACTTCTACATTTTGGTGGTCCTCAGATCAAATTTAAGAGACAGCATCTAATTGGGCTAATCTGATTAGGACATCTTACTGAAACTTCGCCAGAGAGACAGTGTCCCATAGTGCACACACAGCAGGTGGATTAAGCTCTGTCCAGAGCAAGAGAGAATATTAGTTAGCTGGCCAGGCTATATATAAAAGTGTCAAGTACCATGATTCTCCACATAAAATCCTTAAGTGGTCCCTAATAATTTTTAGAATAAAGTCTAAAAACCTTGCTGAGGCATATAGGGCCTTTGTCACATAGACTCAGCTCTTGCCTCTACCTACCTCAGAACATAGGTGAAATGTTTACAGCATATGTGTTTTCTCTTGTCTCTGATGCTTAGAATTTGCTTCTCCCTCTTACTGAAGTGCCTTTCACCTTCCCTACACATATCCTTTCTCTGACCAGCTCCCATTAGTACCTCTAAATTAACTCAAGTATCCAACTATCACCTGTATGCAAAACTTCTGCAAATACCCAAGTCCTTGTTAGGGATCCCTCTTCTGTGAATCTCTACATTATACTACACTGTGAGTGTATATCTATTCAGCTGTCTCCTAGTTATAATAAGATTCCTAAAGGGTTGTGAGAAGCACTATTCTTTGTTATCACCTCAGTACCCAACAAAGTGCTTGAAATCTTAGAGATATGCAATACATTTTTTTTTTCAAAAAAGAAAGACAGAAAGGGAAAAGGAAAGAAGCTTGGGAGAACTACTTTGTAGACCAGAAGTTGTTCTCTTGAAATTTTTTTTACCTCAATCTGAAAAGAACAGTGCACAGTCATTACTGATGTTGAGGTTTTTCAAAACAAACTAATCAAAACATAGTGTTCAGACTCTTCTTGGGAATGTAAACATGTAATTTCATTTGATAAGGTTTGGGTGACACATTTATTAGTTATTCTTTCTCCAACTTTTCTCTCCTGTGCTCACCTTGGTATGAATTTTTCCCTATCCCCATAATCTACTTAGAAAAGATTTTTTGACCAATAATAAGACCTACGCTTTCCCTCAGGTAGTATTTTGTTTGCAAGAACAGCTGACTTACCTGTCACTACAAGTTGATACTGTTACTCAAACAGAGAGACATTACTCTTGGATATTGGCTCCTGTTTATTTATCCTTTCTGCTCACATGGACTCAATTGGAAAACCCATAAAGACTTCCTCTTACTTGTAGATCTGAGCTCAGGTAAGATAATACTGATGGAGCAGATCAGAAACTATAGAATTCCTAAATACAAGCCCTAAAATGAGCATAGATGCATTCGTTTCTTTGACCTTGTAGGAAGTTATTCCAGACTAAATGAGGTTTTTTTGTTTGTTTGTTTGTTTTAATGTGGCAAATAGGGAATGAAAAGAAAACCCTTGACATTCTAAGCTTCCCTGAGAGTTCCTGTTAATGAAGACTAAGATGTGGAGACTAAGACAGGGACTTCAGAAAATAAATCCTCCAAATATAGATCCCTTCTAATAAAGTAATCATAGGTTCATTCATTCACTCGTTCACTCAATAATTTTTTTTTGAAGTGTAAATGTGTACAAGAAATTGTGACGGTCAATGGGGATAAAGCAGTGAGCCAAACTCCAGCCTTCCTGAGTTTATAGTATAGTCGGAGGAACTGACAACAATACAGACAAAAAAGTATCTAATTGGAAATCATATTACATACTTACAAGAAAAAAAAAAAAAACCTCAGCACCATGAAAATCCATAACATGATGGACTGACTTTGTCTTGGGGATTAGGAAAAGTTTCCCTGCAGAATAATGATAATACCGATGGTAATAATAACATTTATTTAGTTCATAGGTACCAACACTGTGACAAGAATTTTACAGGTATCATCTTCCTTAATCCCAGTAAGTACTCTAAGAAAAGGTGATGTCATTATCCCTAATTTCTTGATGAAGAAGCTGAAGCTTAAAAAATGTAAATGACTAAATGACCAAAAATCTAAACATACCAGAGATACAAAGCTGAGCAGGAAATTGTTAAGCTGAGATCTGAAAACAAGTAGAGTTCTGGGCAGGGAGAGGAGAGTGTAGGAAAATGCATTCCACAATAGGGAACAGCGGACGTCAAGGCCTGAGGCTGGGATGAACGTGATGCGGAAGAACTGCCAGCAAACCAGTGCGACTCCTGTCGAGAGTCTCAGCAGCATAAAGGCGAGGGCACAGAGGTTGGGACTAGCCAGTTCACAGGGGATTTTGGACAATGTTATGGATTTGGTTATTTTTCCTAAGAACAATGACACCAACGGAGATTTAAAGCAAATGAGTGACATGATCAGATTTGTATTTTTAAAAGATTACTCTGACAGCTTTGGAGAATAAATTGGAGAAAGCAACGTATTTTTTAAAACTTTGTTTAACATTGGAGGGCTTAGCTGCTGGAACAGAAAATTACGTACTCCTCCCTATCTTAATCCAGTTTTCTGATAAGACCCACCTGGCATATGTCTAAGGGGTGACACAACAGAAATCCATCCATTTTGTGTCTTGTAAAAATATTCTCCAAGATACCCTCTACCAGATAATGCAACATCCCTTGTAGAATATCCACGTGATAAATTTCTTCCAAAATCTAGGGTGAGGAAAGCCCCAGTCACATAATATAGGTGTGCACCTATACTCACAGTCTGATACTGTGTAATACACAATCTGGGATTTTTCTGGAGTATTGACTTTTTCTCAATTAGTAGCAGGGACCTTGCCTTTTAATTTTCTTATATTCATAGCAATGCCTAACAGAATGCTAGAGCACACATAATCTATAATATATACATATTTGTAAACCTAAAAACAATCGGATGATATGAAAGCAAATCTTGAACTCTGAAATAAATCAACTTGGCTATTTGAACAGAGATGAAAAAACAAAGAGTCATGCTAGAAAAGGAGGATTACTTCAAATTCTTCACGCTACTAATCCCGGTCTCTGGAGACTGAGAACTCATCTTTTGGCAGCACAAATAGGTTGAAACAATTGTAACGAACAGATCCACATAGTGATTAATTAATTACAGTTGCATAAGTTCTTACTGGTCCCCCCACCTCCTGTTTGATTTTCCAGCAGGCCTTTGCAGTACATAAAAGTGATGCTTTACCTAAAAATGGGTTTCTTTGAGGTAATTACTATTTTTTTCATTTTATACATTAGAAGTAGGCCTACAGCTACCAAAGTTCCCCCTCAAAATCCCACAGCTAGTTAGATTAGTGGAGCATGGATATTAATCCAGGTTTATCTGGCTCTCAAGCATGAGTTCTTCCCATTATAGTTTCTGTCTTTCTAAAATGAGATCTAAACTAATGGGTGGGAATTCAGGGAAAACTGACCCATGCTATTACTATAATTCATTGAACACACAGACTTCACTAAAGAAATAAGGACTGGGGCACCTGTGTGGCTCGGTTGGTAAAAGCATCTGACTTCGGCTCAGGTCATGATCTCGCAGTCCATGAGTTCAAGCCCCACATCCGGCTCTGTGCTGTCAGCTCAGAGCCTAGAGCCTGCTTCGGATTCTGTGTCTCCCTCTCTCTCTGCTCCTCCCCTGCTTTCCCTCTCTCTCTCTCTCTCTCTCTCTCTCTCTCTCTCCCCCTCTGTCTCTCTCTCTCTCTCTCCCCCCCTCAAATTTAAATAAGTATTAAAAAATTAAAAAAAATAAAGGAATAAGGGCTACATGAAGCCAAAAGGGAAGAAGACAATTCCTTAGTTGCTATAGGATTTCGAAGAGTTTAAAGTATTCAGATGAAAGTATCTGTAAGGTTTTGTAGTTTCCCAACAACCTTGAGAAGAACACAGAAGCAGACATTTTTATTATCTTAACCTGAACCTCCTTTACAGAAGTCAAGGTAGGAAGAGAAGTGCCTAGTATGAGCTCAGGTCTGTAGCACATGAAGTTCACAAACCAGGTGAAGGGGGGACCCTAAGCAAAGGAGGTCCAAACCATCGATTCAAGGGGACAAATGGAGGACAAGTATTCAAGTCACAGGGGCTCTGGACTTCATTTTATTTATTTATAAAATGGGAATGATAAGAGATTCAGTGATTAAAGGGAAGGATATATGTAAAAAACATAAAATAATGACCACAGAGTAGGCAGGTTGAAGAAATAGGATCCAGAAGTTGAGGCTGGAAAGGTTCCCAGAAGTAGGATTTGTATAATGACAAGAGCCTGAAGTAACAGAAGTCAGTTTAAGATGATACAGCGGGGAAAAAAAAGGGAGAGAGAGAGAGAGAGAGAAAGAGAGAGAGTATCATTTCACAAAGTCAGCACAAAGATGAGAACGGTTTTCCCTTTGCCATTCTGACTCTTTCTTTCCCCATACATATTGGAGTAAGTGTCAGAATGTAGCATGCCCCTTCTTGAAAAGCTGTCTATCTCTAGGTGGTATGCACAGAAATTATGGTAAAATTTTACTAATAATAGCTAACATTGAGCGATCAGTTCCAATCAGAAGTTTTAAGAGCAGGCTCATGATTCACCATGTTCTCTTCTTCTTCTGTGATGACCATGGAAACACACGTGGCAATGGAACCTCTAGGAGGGTGGGGCCTTGAGTGGACAACGTTGAGCATAGCCACCTTGAACACTGCATCATAGTTCACACAGCAGATATCAGAAATAAACTTCCGTTGTTATAAGCCACTGAGATTTGGAATTGTTTGTTGCCACAGTATACTCTAGACCAGTAGCTCTTGAAGCATGGTCCTGGACCAGCAGAATCAGAACATTTGGAAACTTCTTAGAAATGCCAATTCTTGGGTCTCATCCCAGACCTACTGAATCAGAAACTCTGGGGATAGGGCCCGGGCATGTTTTAACCTCCAGGTAAATCTCACACATGTTAAGGTTAGAGAAAACTGACTTCATCCGTCTTCACTAATAAGAACTACCTAGTAGGAAAATAAATGCCAATTATTATCCCAGGTATGCCTATGAGAAAACTGTAGCCCAAAGAGGTAACTGGACCAAAATCACACAATAAGTAAGTGGCAGAACCAAATTGTTCTAGTATAGTAATCTGGACTCAAATGTTAGGATCTTAGCCAGATTTTCTATTTCCACTGCCTATGGTATAGTAATCTGACTTCTTTCCAATGGGAGGGGGCTTAGTTAGTTAAGTGTCAGACTCTTGATTTCAGCTCAGGTCCTTATCTCAGAGTTGTGAGATCTAGCCCCCTTGTCAGGCTCTGCACTGACAGCATGGAGCCTGCATGGTATTATCTCTCTCCCAAACTCTCTGCCCCTCCACTCCCCTCTCTCTCAAAATAAATAAAATAAACTTTTAAAAAATTCTAACAGGAAAAGAATTCATCACAGAAAATTTTCATAGGTTTGCATTTTGTTACTAGTTTCAAATATTTGGATTAATTACATCTAAAAAATAATGCCATCTTCAGAAAAGACAAGGAAAGGCCCTTTGAGATCAGTTTTAAGAGATAAATAATTATTATTTATAAAACCAGTAAATTGGGGCACCTGGGTGGCTCAGTCAGTTCAACATCCAACTCTTGATTTCAGCTCAGGTCGTGATCTCATGGTTCATGAGTTCAAGCCCGCATTGGGCTCCTCTCTGACAGCATGGAGAGTGCTTGGGATTCTCTCTCTCACTCTCTCTTTGCCCCTCCACTGCTCTCTCTCTTTCAAAATAAATAAATAACTTTAAAAAAAAAAAGACGTGAGTTGAGATTTCTAGGCTAATAAATTCCCAAAGGGATTACAAACATTTTATTAAGGTTAGATTATCCATCTGCCAGTTTTACTTGCCTCATGATTTATTTTTAGTCTTTAAAAACAAATGTTTATTTTAGGGGGTGGAGGGGCAGAGAGAGACAGAGAGAGAGAGAGAATTCCAAGCAGGTTCCATGCCCAGTATTGAGCCTGATGGGGGCTTGATCTCAAAAACTATGAGATTAATCCAAGCTGAAATCAAGAGTCAGGTGCTTAACCAACTAAATCACCCAGTCACCCCTACTTGCCTCATGATTTTTAAGTGACTTTAAAGTTGTCCTTCCTTGGGATTATTGCTCCGAGGTCATCTATGGGCAGGGTAAACCTATAGCCATAGGGTGAATTAGGCCCAGTCGACAGAAACAAGGCAAGTATTGCTAGAGAGGTGGGAACGAGGGCAGAGAAATGTAGTAGATGAGGTCAGAGATACAACAGAAGTCAGATTGTATAGTGTAGAACGGATCTTTTTTTTTAAAGTTTGTTTGTTTGTTCATTTGTTTCACTCTGGTAGAGTAAGATTCTATGATTAGAAAACTATGGATTAAGTGAAGTTAAATCAGTTTCTTTACTCTAGGCTTTTCAAAGTCTTTACTTTGCTAATTCGCCACATGTTTGCCCAAGAAGTTGAAAAAGTATATGGTTGTGCTATTGAGAAGATGGAGACACCATTGACTACCGTTACAGAGAATACAGAAGGCAGATCAGGTACAACTTGATGGGAAGTAACAGATTAGGTTGAAATGTAAAACCTGAGGTGCCCATGGGGAATATGCAGATGGAGCTACCCATAAGAGAGTTGAGAAATAAGATTTCATATCTCAGGTTAGACATTAGAGATAAAAATATAGATTTAAGAATAAAATCTAAATAATATTTATGAAGTCTATTGTTATGCTACTTATTGATGAAAATAAGTGAAGGATCATCCACTCCATCTACAGGAGGAGGATTAGAGTCTGAATTTCCTTTTTGACTTGTTTGCATTGTGTAGATTCCTTGGAGAATTGCTCAGTTCTGTGGCTCACTTTTTCCTGTAGATATGTAGTTTGATCCCAACACTTATTTCTCAACCTATTTTCCTTTATATTGTGCAGTATATTCATGTTTATACTTATTAAAGTTTGCCAAAAAATACAAGAAAGAAAGAGTGGGATGGTGGGAAGAAGGGAACCAAGGAAGAGAAGAGAAGGGAAGAGAGGGAAGAAGGAAAATGAAACACAGAGAGAAAGAAGAGAAAAAAAGAGAGAGAGACGAGAGAGAGAGAAAGGCAGAAAGAAAGAGAAGAATCTGCTCACTCAATTTTCTTCTTTGAAGATTGCTCTGCTTCTGTTTTGTGTAATTATTGTTTTTTTTTCCCAAACCGAATGATGTGACAAAAGCAATATATCCAAGAGATGACTCACCTTTCCAAAATATTGAGAGATAATTTGACTCATATCCCAAGAATCACCTTCATTTTTCCCTTGCTTTTTTTTTTCTGGAAACAAAAAACTGGATATTTTGGTAATTGAGTAACTTGGATCTTAGCTTAGTTTAATGGCAAACTTGAGCTAATGTACCAAATTAGCAAAATGAATCACAGCAAACATTATCTGGCCAGGCTTACTGAATTTCTACTATATAGTCACTCAAAGTCTCTTTTGTGGGAAATGTGTCAACCTTCCAAAGGCCATATGCCATACTGTTAACAGGGCCATTGTTCTAACAAGGAATGATTTATCCATTGAACTTGATGGTCAGAGTAAACCATAGCTAATTCTAGGGCACTGATTGTAAATGTGAATACTTGAACTTGATTCAGAACTATCAAGTATGCTTAGAACTACAATCAGTTAATCCTGCTGGAATCTTAGTCTCTAAAGACCAAAGTCACGGAAGTGTGTTTTGGCTTTAACACGCAGACATTTTTCCATTGCCATAGTCCTTTGTTTTAAAATAATTTCCCTGAGAACTGTTAAAAAGTCCTAGAGACTTTTTATCTCCTTAACTAATGCTTCAATTCAATTACGGATGTAAAGCTATGAGATCACTACTTTAGGTAAGGAGGAGCAAATGCCAGTTTATATTTTGTTATTCAATACAAAAAAAATACTGTTATGTTTAAATATTTCATCAAACCTATTCTGAATGATGACTAATGTTTATTTAGTGATATAACCATTAATAGTGTATTATCACAGTCCTCTTTGAGCGTAACAAACATTTGCAAGCAGGTCCCAAGCAGGTTTCCTTCTAAGCCAGCAAGCAAAATTTTAGGAAGCATTTAAATCATTTTTCCTAGTTACAGAAAAAAAGTTGTGTTATACTATAAAACATAAATGAATTAGTCTGCTTGGAGGCTTGATAATAGTAATGATAGTTATAGAATAATAATGTAGTTAATATTATTGAGTGCTTACCTATGTATCCAACCCTCTTACAACAATCTAAAAGGCAGGTACTTCTTAAATCTTCATTTTTGTTCCCAACTACCAGTAACAAAATTAAAGCACATCAAGAGGAATTTAGTTTTCAATGGTCACGAATGGTAACAATCAAGATATGAACCAAAGCAGTCAGAATCTGTCATGTGGGCTTTAAATCCCTGCTCTTCACTCCTCAAACAGAAGGGACTCGAAAGCAAAAAGGAAAAAAAAAAGGAAAAAGGAAGAGAAGTTGGTCCCTACTGAATGAGCTAAGCAGCATGTATTTATAGTAATAGGCAAAAGAACAAGGGACAGAAAGTCAGAATATGTGTGTAAGAGATAGCATGCCACAGTTTTGGAGATTTTTCTTTTTTAAAGTATAATTAACACATAAAATTGTAACATATTGAAAGTGTGCAGTGAGATGATTTGATAAACGAATACACTGTGAAAGGATTCCCTCCATTGAGTTAATTAACACATCCATCACCTCACCTATTTATCTTTCTTTGTGTGCGTGAGAACATTTAAATTCTATTCTCAGGGCACCTGGGGGACTCAGTCCGTTGTGTTTCCGATTCTTGATTTCAGCATAGGCCGTGATCTCACCGTTTGTGAGATTGAACCCTGTGTTAAACTCTGTGCTGTCCGCACAGAGCCTGCTTGGAATTCTCTCTCTCTCTCTCTCTCTCTCTCTCTCTGCCCTTCTGTTGCTCACTCTCTCACTCTCGGTCAAAGTAAATAAATAAATTTTAAAAAGATATAAATTCTATGCTCTTAGCAAATTTCAATTGTACAATACAGTGTTATCAACCCTGTAATAAGGAGTCTAATAAGGCACCTTAAAATTAGAGTATCAAACACTGGGTTTCTCAGCTGAAATTTAAATGTATTAAGAATAAATTATGACAAAAAAGAAGAATCTATGACATGCTTTTAGGTTAAAGTATTTTTCTTTTTCCTTTTGTTTTCTTTTGGTACGTCATAATTGTAAATAACAAAAGTCCCAAAAAATTCAAATGAATATAAGGATGGGACTGTATCTATTATTGGAAGGTACTTTTTACCAGAAGTGACAAAAAAAAAAACTTGGTTTGCCAGGAAGAATCTTGTTATCCTGCTGTTGTCCCAGCTTCACGTCCAATCACTCCTCCTCTCATTATGTCCCTATTAGATAATAAATTTTATGAACACCTAGATACAACCATACTCTTAATTCCTCCAAAGAGGATAAAATAAATGTTACCACAGGAAATTTCCAGTTTCTAAGTTTATCCTCATTAAAAACCGATGGTTCTCATGAAATAGTCTGATATTCAGTGTGGTCATAAAATATCTAACATCTAAAGCACTGATGCTCAATAAGTAACTCTTTTAAGAATTATGTTTTAGCTTTACAAAAGGCCTATACCATAAGCACTGAAGAATTAAACTAAAATCTCCAATATCTTCTGGCTCAAGTTCAAAAGAATTCATATTTTCAAGGACAGTAGTGGTTACAGCAAGAAGACAGCCTGACATATTGAAACTCTTAATGGTAATGAAATGAGGTTGAATTAATAGTCATTTTAGGTTCTTTATAAAACAATATTATTTTCCGAAACAATCAGCTTTTAACATGCATTCACATGATGATGTTTTCACCCCAATTTTGTCTTTCTTTGCAGAGTTTGATAAACACCTGACAGATTATTTAACTTGCTATTTTTCTTATGATCTATTTTCTAATTGATTAGATGACCTATGTTGCTTTCTAGTTTGTTCTATTTAGATTATTTTAAATCCAAGTTTGGGCTATGGGAATAGCTCAGAGAATGGTTTAGGGATAGTGCATTAATTTTTTATCACTGTGTGACAAATTACCACAAATTTAAAACATTACCTCACAGGTTTCATGGGTCAGGAGTTCAGGCACAGCTTAACTGTGCTTTTTGCTCAGAGTCTCACAAAACTATAATCAGGTGTGGGACAGGCTGTGCTCCTTTCTGGAACTCGAGGGTCCTCCTCCAAGTTCATGTAGTTGTTGGCAGAATTCAGTTCCCGAGTGGCAGCATGACTGATGTCGCTGTTCTTCTGTTGCCAATCACAAGCCACTTATGGTTTTTTGGGGTAGTCCATACTTCCTCAGCACATGGCCTTTTCACGGGCCTTCCCACAACATGAAAACTTACTTCTTCAAAGCCATTGAGGAAAAGTCTCACAAAAGGGTGGATTCCATCTTTTAAGGACTTTCATCTGAAAAAGTCAGGCCCACCCAAGATAACCTCCCCTGTGATTAACACAAAATCAACTGCACCCCCATCTGCAAAAACCCCTTCGAATTTGCCATCCATGAAAATCTAATCAAGAGAACAGTGCCCTGTCACCTTTGCTCTACCCTGTTAGCTAGAAGCAAGACACTAGTTCTGCTTGTAATCAAGGGGAGGAGTTTATACAAGGACAGGACCCATTGGAGGTGTGTCCACCACAGACAGCACTGGTACTTTTCATTTTCTTTGAAATTCCCTAGAGTATTTGGCAAACAAAAGATGGTAATAAATATTTTTTCACAGAAAACTTAAGAAGGAATATAACCATGTGAATGGTTTCAAAAGGCAATCTCAAATAGAAGAGTGTCAGTTTTAAGAAGTGGTGTGACATCAGGAAGTATAGACCTGAACTCACTAAATTTCAGGACTAATTTAGAGAGTCAACAGAGCTCTCCATCAGGAAAAATAAATTTTTCCATCAGGAAAAATAAAAAAATCTTTCAAACAATCTTCCCTGTAAAGTCTTCCCCGTCTACTATCTATCTGTTTTGAAGACAAATGCATTGCTCACCCACCAAAACTTTCTGAAAATGGGTTTAGGGAAGGAGATAGTGGAGATACTCAGAATGCCCGATCAAAAGAACATTATTTTCTAAGTCTAAGCCAGTCTTAAGAAGACATAGAATGCCTCATTTATTATAGATGGGCATTTCAGTGAAGTACACTTCAGACACATTTTTTTTCTCTAACCAGCAGTTATTTTATAAAACTAATATTTGGGTTGCCTAGAGAGATAGGAGAGGATTTATTTGTGTAGCCATATCAATTCATAATGTTTTTGTAATTTAGATGATTAGTTCTACTTAGTAACATGTAAAAATAATAAATGCATTTTAAAAATCTCTAAACATAAAACAGATGTTCAAATGTACCATGGAAGGAATATATTATGGGCAAAGGAAGAGGCAACCATGAGATCACACTTCCACCTGCTCATGTGCTTGACATGTGTAGCTCACTGGCAAAGAATATGCTTGTGAGCTTTGGGGCATAAACCCAAACTGTGTAAGTCTGTTTTCACTGATGTTACCAAAAAACTCATGATCTGCCAACACAGTTCCAATGTCATAAGCTCAGCTGAGGAAAACTGTTACTCAGCAGGAAATGGAATCATATCTCATCTGGGTCTTTATTTGTTCCTTCTATAATGATAATTTTGTGAAATAAACACCGTCAACTCAGTATTCTACACCTATGGAATCTCTCAACAATATAAAGGAAATAAATTCCCTTTTAAAATATTGGATAATTATCCTCATGAATAACAATAAAGTAAACAATAGAGATAATACATAAAAATTAGATTGCTTTCTGTGTCTTTGAAATCTTCTGAAAAGTTCTAAAACATGTCAAATTAATTCCTGCAGGACTATTTGGGAAAGCTACTCTATTTAAGGAGAAAGTCTTATCATATCAGAGTCTCTGTCAAATCTTACCAATTTCCTGGGAGAGGAAACCCAGAGAGATAATGATGAAGACTATAACTCTAGCAAATCTCAATAAATGTTAGACCAGGACATAAAGACACAAATTGTTGGGGAGTTATAAAAAGAAATGTGGACATTGTCTTTACAAGTTAAAAGAAGACATGATTGATGGGTCATATTCACCATTAGTTGAATCCCTGCCATCCTGAATTTAAATGAACATTTACTGAGCAATTTGTTTTCCATCATACCTAAAGAGTGAGCTCTGAAAGCAAGACTCCGTAACATAACCTATAATTTCCTTCTCATAAAATTTGAAGATAAATTAAAAGCATTAGCTATAGCTATTATTTGCAAACAGTTTCTTTATAATTTGTGTCATGTTAGCTGCTATAATTAAGCATGTCAGCTGAATTTATTGCTTACTACCATAAAGAAGAATGTGTCATAGTGTTTCAGACAGAAGAAAAAGTTGGGGTATTTATTGAGATTTTGAAGTCTGGTTTATAGTATGTCTTTCAATAATAGGGTTGATTATAGTATATTTGATTATCTGTGTTGTTTAACAGTTTTTTAAAGAATTTGTTGTTTTTATACATTAGTAAAGAGAATAAATCATCTATAAATACAAATACATTATGAAACAACATGACTGCACAAATCCTTCTAGTATCTTTCTAGATAATCCAAAATATTAGTTTACTTTTATAATAGAACTGCTGGTTAGAGAAAAAAAATAAGAACAGTACTTCACTTGCCTAAGTAAGAACCTTAATACCTATCTACAATAATGGGCCATTTCATGTCTTCCGGTACCTGCCTTGGACTAAGTGACGCTCTGCTGCCTCAAAAGCTATGCCACCTGTATAATCCACTTTTCTTCAAAATAGATAGATAAATGAAAGGGGTCGATCTTATCTTTTTTCCTCCTGATGGATAAATTTGGGTTTGAGACCCTTATTAACTCTCTAAAGTACTCTTGAAATTTGAAGAGGATTTCAGGTCAACTGATGCCACCTCACTTCTCAAGATCAACACTCTTCAAGAATGTCTTTTGGAACTATCCGTGTGGCAACTTTCCTTTTTAAGTTCACGTCAACAAGTATTAATTAATGATCTTTTTTTTGGAGGAGATTTGGAAGACACATATGATGCAGTCACTGCCTCTCTGGCCATCTCCTTAGCCTAAATTTGGTTTAAAATAATGTAGAGGCAGCAACTCAGAACACAGGTCATCAGATAAATTAGAATACAGATCACAAAGAAAATACAGAGTTAAATCATGAGACATGTGCTTATCAAGCTCTGCAAAAAAAGAATTTGGGGTGAAAAATCCTCATGAATGTAGAAAGCTGGTTATTTCTTGAAATAGTGTTTACAAAGAACCCAAGATGATTGCTGTTTCAAATGCATTTTATTGACATCCCGAGTTTTGATTTATCAGGCTACCTTTCTGCTCTTATAGCAGGATATAAAGCAGAATATAAAGAAAATATTCTTTCAATTAGAAGACTTAATGGAGAGAAAACATGTGGCAGAGAATCTCAGCTGACATTTAAATGTATACTTATCATTAGATGATTCAAACAACAGAAAATATGTCCACCCCTAAAATAACCCTTGTTAACTACTTTTGTTTATCTTTCCAGAAAATAAATAGTAATCATGCAAAAATATATATGGGATAATCCATTCTTTTATTTAAAAAATAAAAAGACTATTTTTTTGAATAGGTGATATATTCACATGGTTTTAAAAGATACAAACAAATAGTGAAAATTCTCCTCTCACTCTCTTCTTCAGCAATCTATATTCCTATCTTGGAGAAATTAGTATACTGGCTATTGTGTATATTTTTGGAAATGTTTATGAATGTATGGGCAAATATATCTATGTCTGGTTTACCCTCATAAACATACGAATGCTACATTTTCCAATCTTCTTTTCATAACAAGCAGAGTTTCTTACAACTCTACCTACCTGGACTACCTTCTAGGTTTTTAGCGTTAAAGCTATTAATTAGCACCTTGTTCCTTCACCTTCCTTCATATATCCAAGAGGAAAAGAAATGTGAAAACAAAACAAAACAAAAACCTTGCATACATGTTCTTTATAATGTATTGGTAGTACGCAATTTGAATGGCTATTCAAAATGCAGTGTACCGATAGGGGAAACTGGACTGTTTTAAAAGTTTATTTATTTATTTGGAAAAATGAGAGAGTGCAAGTGGGGAAGGGGCGGGGGGGGCGGGGCAGAGAATTCTAAGCAGGCTCTGCACCACCAGTGCAGAGCCATGATGTGGGACTTGAACTCACGAACTCTGAGATCATGATCTGAGATGAAGTTGGATGCTTAACCAGCTGAGCCACTCAGGTGCCCCAAAAACTGGACTTGAAAACATTTTCACACACACACACACACACACACACACATACGAATTAATATGTGAAATATATAAAATATATAAAATCCAAACATATTAACTGACCTCAAATCTAATAATTCCAGGAGACTTATGTGTGCTAAAAAGAGCTAATGTTCCCTACAGTTAGTTGTATTACTAGTAGCATATATTTTGACAACATTAGATTAGATTTGGAATTTTGTGTCTAGTTCCATTATTTCAAAGGTATATTGGCAATGTCATACATCAGCAGAGGCTTATCTACATTAAGACCTCCTGGGAAACCTGATTATTCATGGACTGCTATCTAGGACTACAGGGCTTGGTTTTGGAATAGATGAACAGGGAGAAGAATATGTAAATGAGATTCAAATATATAAAGGGCTCTCATGCTGAGGAGTTACTGTATGGCTTCTGAGTTACTTCAGAAGGACTGTGTGACAGGGAATAGCTACCCCAGAAGTGACTGTCCTCAGAAGCTGCAATTGTTAGCCACAATTATGTAAAAGTTTCCCCAGAAACAAACAAGAAATAGTCAACTCTTACTTAGGCAGGAAAGCAAAGGAACATGCAGGTAATGTGAGTGGAAAAGGGTTAAAAAGAAAACTAGGACCAGAGCATGAAGACCTAGTAGGTTACCCTTCCACCACCACCACCACCACCACCAAGTCTCTCACTGAAGATCAGCTTAAGCTTTTATCTTCTTCACACTAAACTTCTGTAGTGTCTCTGAGAATATGCTTGTAATCTTCTCTATTGTTTTCCTAACTGGAAACTCAGTCAATAGTGGGATTGTTGATGGTGACAGTGTGAGATGTGACTGCCATGATTTCCCACTACAATTTTTGCTTGGAAGGCATCCAGGTTGATATTCGCTTTATCTAGAACTCTCAATGTTGCAAAATGATTTGACTTCATCATGGCATGGCTATGGATTTTATTGTACATGCAAAAAATAAAAGTGTGATAATAGTCCTTAATGTATTAGGTAAATGTTTATGGCACTTTTAAGACTGGAAAGTACTCAAGCATGAGAGGAAATGAAGGCATGTGCTAAGATTATGTGAAGGCGGGCCTTATCTCTGAGGGAAAGGCTTTATGAGCAAAGCCTGTTCACCACAGCTGGGTCAGCTTGGAAAACACTGAGAGATAGGAAGAGTGGAAAGTCAACAATCATGGAATGAGGTTAGGGATCTCTAGGGTAGAATTAGGAGCTACAACAGGAAGCGTTTATGTACAAAGGGAAGTTTTATAAATGATTTTGACATTGATCATGGGATTTCAATAAGTTTAACTTTACTGAATCATAAATTGTGAATAAATGGAAAAGATTCATGAATTTGGTGGCTCTGTGGCCAGTGACTATACTAATATCTTAAATGATAAATCTACAAATTAAGTCGTGTAGGTAAAATCTTCAACTATAGAACATTGTTATTTTGCTATTCAAAGGTTCCAACAATGTATATCTCCACAGGTCAGAATGTAGTTCTTTTGTTGCACATTAAGAGAACGCATGTTCTTTTTAAATTGCTGAAATCCCTTCATTATTTAAGACATCCTATTTTTAAATCATTGGATCATATGTAACTCAGTAGATCTTATTGGACAATTACATTAAATCTATTTCAAATCGAAGGCATAGTATAACTTCAAATAAGAAAGCAATATACAGCCTTAGCATCTGCTTAGGGTTCTGTCACAAGCATCAGAAAAGCATAGTTCAGTATATGCACCTCAGTTGCTTTTCAGTGATCCTGATGTTTGGGCTACATAACATCAAACATCCAATCTGTCTAAATAATTGATGCCTTACTAAAATGATTGTGTTCTTCAAGACAGATGTGTTCTGATCAATGATTTAATTTTGGTGTCACTCTATCTAGATAAATAAAACATTTTTTTCCATAAAAACTTATTGGGAGGCTTTAAATTATTTCGCTATTTTACTGCATACATGAATTCTGCATTTTACTTTGTTGTGTAGATCCAATCTGTACTTCCTCTTATTATGTACAACGGAGAGGAAGTTTACTGAGCACTAAAGAGATATGGTGTGCTAATTACTATAAAAGTCACTTCTTACATAAAATATCAGGTAAAAACTAGCATCTCTAATTCTCTTTTCATCTGGTCATTTCCTCTGGCTTTGATCACCTCTGTTAAATATTTAAGCAAATTGCTTCATGTTCATCAACAGTCAGCCACTGTCTAAAATTCATTAGGGGTTTTCTAAAATAATTATTAATAAAATGTCACTAGGCTTCAACTTCACTGGACCCAGGTTTTGCTCTTTGTCATCATTCCCAATCTAATTCAACTTTTGCTTTAATGAGTTCCCTTCCTCTCAGGCACAAATCCACATTCATTTCCTTTCTGCAGGACTCTCTATCAATATGTTACTCTTAGCTATAATGTAACCAGAGCAGTCAGTTTGTACTTCATCAGGGAAAGAAGTTGTTTATTCATTTTATAAAAATGATTTATGGATGAGAACTTTAAGTACACAGAGAGCAAGGCAAAAATAAGAGAATAACAGTTCTGACCATGAATGCAGGTGCTGTTTAAAACTCTCCAGTGCTTTGTACATAAAGACAACTTTTACATGTTGTAAGAGATTTCACATGTTTTCCTAAGTGGGTTTAGATTATGTCTTGAAGAATACTGTTCCTCAGGCCCAAATCCCCAATAAATATCTATATTCATTTGGAGAATAAAGAAAAAAAAGGAGGTTCTTAATTATACAGACCAAATGGTGCTTAAAGCATCTGTAGTTGTCAACTTGAAATTCAAACAAGAAATCTGTTTGCATGTGACAAGCTTAAATCAACTCCAGATGATGTCCAAATTGGACGGAGTTTAGATTTTGTCACCATAGTCCCAACATTTCAGTTTAGATTAAGAACAGACTCATTTTCTACTGTGTCTCTGGAAGAGATCATTCTTCTTTCCCCAGCTGCTAAGAAGAAATCCTGACTTATATTAATTACTGTTACACAAGGCCACAACAACAGATACCTACCCTGAGCACAGAAAAAAATTTCCTAATTCTTAAAATGATAGGAAATATACATTTTTATTTTTTTGAATCCACATTAATATGTATAAGTTAAACAATATAATGTATTACACTTTTCACATTAACAACTTCTTTATATTGTACTGAATAGAACTTGAAAGATATTTGGGGATACTTTCATTTAGATAAACATTTTCTTTTACACAGAAAAATATTATTTGTTACTTCATTATTATTATCTGTATCTAAATTTTAATCTTAAATTATCAAATTTTATTGAAGATTAATATTATTTTGGATAAAACACACATATACACACTACACACACACATACATCCCCCCCATACACACACCTTATATACACACTAATGGAGAAGAGTAAATTTCATCATTGCCCAAGAATAAAAATTTAGATTTGACACATTCTAAATTACTTTAAAAAGAGAGCCAATACCTGAAGCACAAGAGAAGCTATTCCTATTAAAAGAAAAATAAATGAATGATCTGAAGTCTGAGGTAATAACCTGAAAATGACCTCAAGCCTCCACATTCTTTGCTTAGGAATACTGGAACACAGAGAATTCACCAAGCCTCCTCACTTTTCATGGAGGTAGATACATAGTAACCTAACTTCCATGTGTTTCCTCCGCTACACACTCACATGTGGAAAAGAAAACTAAGTTGTTATTGTTTGAAACACCCTGGAGTAGTAGATTTTGTATGTGCCCTTGTGTCAGTTATTTACTTCAAAGGGTCGTAAGGATCTGAAATAGACTATAAGATTCTAGGAAAGACTAAGGACTCAAGAAATGCTTACTTAATCTCTCCAGACCCCTATTCCCCATTTGCTCTTCAATTCACTGATTCCTTAATGATTAGACAATGTGCAATTCAGAAGAACAAGGATGCATTAGTCAGGATGTGATACTACAATAAAAAATAGACACATTTCAGTAACTAAGAAAATAGTTAAGCTACAATCCTATTCATTCAAATAGGTGAGGCAGCTCTAGGCTTTCAGTATCTATACCGTCTTTAAAATGGGGGTATTAAGATCACCCTGACAGTTGCTATTCCAATTGACTGGGAAGGGAAAAGTGAACAGAGAAGTGCATGGGAGCTTTTTATTGACCAGCTCTGGAACTCAGCTCTGGAGCGGGATTTCATTCTTTAGAACCCAGTCACATCACCACACCTAACACAAGGGAGGCTGGGGACTATCGTTGGTTGTGTGCCCACCAATCCTAGGAAGACAAATCGGGTTGGGTATCTAGTGATTCCTGCCAGAAAACTAACAAAACTATAAATATACTTGAACTAAAATTCCAAAATTTGAGTAACTTCTTAGTAAGAAGATAATTTTTTGCTGAAATGATACTGATTTTTATTACTACTATGATTGGCAAACATAAATACCCAGGTACTAAATGTTTATGAGGTATGTGCGTAAGGGACTTTGTATGAGACAGTGACCTTGTGTGAGTGGCTTCTTTCACTTAGCATAATGTTTGCAAGGTTCACCTATGTTGTATCACATATCAGAACTTCGTTCTATTTATGGATGAATAATATTCTATTGTATGGATATACCACATTTGTTTTTCTGTTCATTACTTGGTGGATATTTCAGTTGTTTCCAGTTATTGGCCTTTATTAATAATGCTGCTGTAAACATGCACAAGTTTCTGTGTAGACATATGTTTTCATTTCTCTTGGGTATATACTTAAGTGGGATTGCTTGGTCACATGACTCATTTTTGAGGCATTGCCAAACTGTTTTCCAAAGCATCATGTTACATTCCCACCAGCAATACATGAGAATTCCAATTTTTCCACATCTTTCCCAACACTTGTTATTACCCTTCTATTTTATTAGAGCTATTCCAGGGGGGTATTTTATTGTGGTTTTAATCAGCACTGCTCCACTGACAACGATGCTGAGCATCTTTTCATGTGCTTATTAGCCATTTGTGTATCTTTTGTGGATTACTGTCTGTTCATCCTTTACCCATTTTTCACTTGGTTTATTTCTCTTTTAGCTGCAAAAACTATAATTTCTTCGTATAATATAAATTTAAGTCCCTTATTAGAGATATAACTTGCAAATATTTTTTTTCTTTTTTAAAATTTGTTTAAGTTCAACTTAGTTAACATACAGTGTAGTATTGGTTTCAGGGGTACAACCCAGTGATTCATCACTTACATATAACACCCAGTGGTCATCCCAACATGTGCCTTCCTTAATGCCCATCACCCATTTACCCATCCCCCTACCCACCACCCCTCCAACAAACCTGTTTGTTCTCTGTATTTAAGAATCTCTTATAGTTCGCCTCCCTCTCTCTTTTTGTCTTATTTTTCCTTTCCTTCCCCTATATTCATCTGTTTTGTTTCTTAAATTTCACATATGAGTGAAATCACATGGCATTTGTCTTTCTCTGACTGACTTATTTCACTTAGCATTATACACTCTAGTTCCATCCTGCGTTGTTGCAAATGGCAACATTTCATTCTTTTTGATCACTGGGTAATATTCCATTGTACATATATATACACCACATCTTCTTTAGCCATTTATCAGTGATGGACATTTAGGCTCTTTCCATAATTTGGCTATTGTTGATAGCACTGCTATAAACACTGGGGTGCATGTGCCCCTTCAAATCAGCATGTGTTTGTATCCTTTGGATATATACCTACCACTGAAATTGCTGAGTTGTAGGTCGTTCTATTTTTAATTTTCTGAGAAACCTCCACACAGTTTCCCACAATGGTTGCACTAGTTCCACCAACAGTGCAAAAGTGTTCCCCTTTTTTCACATTCTAACATCTGTTGTTTCCTGAGTTGTTAATTTTAGCTATTCTGATAGCTATGAGGTAGTAACTCATTGTGGTTTTGATTGTATTTTCTTATGATGAGTGCTGTTGGGTATCTTTCATATATCTGTTGGCCATCTGGATATCTTCTTTGGAAAAGTGTCTATTCATGTCGTCTGCCCATTTCTTCACTGGATTATTTGTTTTTTGGGTGTTGAGTTTGGTAAGTTTCTTATAGATTTTGGATACTAACCCTTTATCTGATATTTGCAAATATCTTCTCCCATTCCATCAGTTGCCTTTTAGTTTTGTTGGTTGTTTCCTTCACTGTATCTGTCTTCTTTTCTTAAAAGGTTAATGGATTGATTTTCATGGCAGAGTTTTGCTAGTTGTCCCAATACCTGCTTTTTTCTTCTTTGTTAGAAACTAGAAGCATGATTTTTAGCTAGACATACTATCTCCATGATAAAGTCTCCATCTTTCAGCCTTCCTTGAATCCAGGTGTAGCCATGAGACATATTTAGTCAGGGAGCTATAAGCATAAGTATTGCTTGTGAATTCTTAAAAGTCTCATTCACAGTAGAGTTGCTAAATTCATGTATAAGTGTTAGCAGTTTGGGGTTGGAGTCTTTCAGATTTTCTATGTAGAGTATCATGTCATCTGCAAAGAGCGGAAGTTTGACCTCTAACCCTAATCTTGGCTATTGTAATAATGCTACAAGGAACATGAAAATACAGATAATCTTTTTGAGATAGTGAATTTATTTCCTTTTCATAAACATCTAGAAGCAGAATCTCCAGATGATATGGTAGCCCCCCCCCATTTTTTTGAGGAGACTCCATACTGTTTTCCATAGTGGCTGCACCAATTTATATTCCCACCAACAGTGCACAAGGATTCTCTTCTCTCCATATCCTTGGCAACCCTTGTTACTTCTTATCTTTTTTGTAACAGCCTTTCTAACAGGTATGAAATGACATCTCATTGTGGTTTAGATTTGCATTTCCCTGATTAGTGATGGTAAGCACCTTTTCATGTACCTGTGGGCATTCTTTACAAAACAAGTTGTCTTCTTTGCAAAAATGCCTATTCAGATCCTTAGCCCATTTTTAAATTAGAGTTTTAAATACTCCATTCAATTGCATGAGTTCTTTATATATTTTGGATATTAACCATTTTTCAGCTACGTGATTTGCAAATATTTTCTCCTATTCTGTAGGCTGCCTTTTCATTTTGTTGACTGCTTCCTTTGCTGGTCAGAGAACCTTTTAGTTTGATGTAGTCTTACTTGCTGATTTTTGCTTTTGCTGCCTTTGATTTTAGGGTCAAATCCAAAAAATCACTGCCAAGACTGATGTTAAGTAGATTACCACTTATATTTTCTTCTATGATCTCAGGTCTTAGTTTCAAGTATTTAACCTACTTTGGGTAGGTTTTTGTGTATAGCATACAATCGTGGTCCAGTTTCCTTCTTTTGCACGTGGCTGTCCAATTTCCCAATGCCATTTATCAAAGAAACTATCCTTTCCCCATTGTATATACTCGACTCCTTTGTTATAAACTAATTGACCATATATGTATGGATTAATTTCTGGGCTCTCTACTCTGTTCCATTGATTTATGTGTCTGTATTTATGCCAATACCATACTGTATGAACATTTTACCGATACTAATTCATCCAATTCATGAGCATGAAATACCTTTCCATTTATTTATGTCTTCTTCAATTTCTCTCCTCAGTATCTTATAGTTTTCCATGTTCAAGTCTTTTACCTCTTTGTTTAAATTTATTTCTAGATGTTTTATTCTTTTTTTTTTTAAGTTTATTTATTGTGAGAGATAGAGAGACAGTGCAAACAGGGGAGGGGCAGAGAGAGAGGGAGAAAAAGAATCCCAAGCAGGCTCCACACTGTTAGCATAGGGGCTCCATCTCACGAACCGTGAGATCATGACCTGAGCCAAAACAAAGAGTCAGACTCTTAACCACCTAAGCCACCCAGGTGCCCCTGATGAGAATAACATTTGAAAGAACTCTTTTTATAATTTTTCACATGCTAATTCTCCATCCTTCCGTATTAGTCAGGCTTTATAGAGAAACAGAACCAACAGGATGTCTCTAGATATAGAAAGAGAGAGAGAAAGATTTATTTTAAGGAATTGATTCACATATCATGAGGCTGGATATTTGAAATCTACTAGATGGGCCAACAGGCTGAAGGACCCAGGGATGAGCTGATGTTGCCATTCAAGTCTGATCATTTATAGAATTTCTTCTTGCTCAAAGGAGGGCATTCTTTAATTCTATTCAGGTTTTGAATTGAATGGATGAGGACCACCCACATATGGAAGGAGATCTGCTTTACTCTGAGTCCACCAATTTAAAGTCTCACATAAATGGCCACTGTCTCAAGTCTTCTGAAAACAAAAGTGAATTTGAGTGGGAACATGACTTCTAACAAATCCTGTTGGCCCCACCTTCCAAAGATATGCAGCCTCCAACCCCTTATCAGCCCCTTTGCAGTACACTCTGGCACAGACCTGGTAATCTCTCTCCTAGATATTGCACTATCTCTCTTCTAGTCCCTCTTCTTTTTCCATTGCTTTTCTAATGAATAATCTCAAAGTCACTGAAAGGGGCACTTCTGAAACATAAATAGGATCAATTTACTCCTCTCTTCAAACTCTTCAAAGGCTCCCAACCTGAGCAAAAGCAACATTGTCATGGTGGTCTATGAGGCCCTTTAGGGTCTGTCCCTACCCCATTAACTCTCTGACTTTACATACTCATTCCAGCCATACTGGCCTCTGCCATTCTACAGACCCATCTGGCACAAATTAGGGCTTTTCACACTGGCTACCCACTTTGTGTGAAATACGTTCTGCCCAGAGAATCACAGGGCTCACTCTCTCTAGTCTTGCAAGTCTTGAGATAAGTGCCACCTTCTCAATGAGGACTACTCACATACCCTATTTAAAATGGCACCCTTTTTTCCCCATTACATTGGTATTTTTTTTCTTCTTTCTCTTTTCAGTAGTAGTAAGAATATATAGATGCTTATTGACTGTTTGCTGAGTAAGTACAGATTACACCTTTAATGTGACCATTTTTCCAAAGGCTTGAGTCTATTGACTGGTCAAGACCCTTAAAGGGATACATTCTAACACCTGCTAAAGCTTCAGTTTTGACATATGAGTAGTTGACATTTTTACCTTTGTAAATTATAGGACTCCCAGTGAAAGCAGTTTTGGGGCACAACTAGAGAATTCCTTCTTTAGCAAAGGAGAAAATATTTTGTTTTTCCATTTCTGCTTGAAGACTAAGTACCTAAATCCAACTCCAATGCCTCTACATTAAGAATTCTCTAAAAGTATCATGTTGCAGATAATGCTCTCACTTACTGAACTTGTGCTTTTCCCCTCATGTTGTAGCTTCAGTCTATAGGTGGTATGCCTTCTACGGTATAAGGATAGCTTGTCTATGTTTTACTATTACATTACTGTGGACACTGGCTGTCTAGACTATACCACCTATTACCCGAATGTCTTCACTATGCCAATGCCATATTTTAGTTTTTATTATTGCAGCATTCAACGTCCAGTACCAAATCCTACCATATAGTTTGGAATATCTGGCTGTATATAATAGAAAAAAAATATTGGCTCAAACAAAATAGAAATTCATTAATCTCTCATGCAACAGAAGGCAGAAAGACCCAGGCTTCTTCCAGGGCTCAGCCCCTACAAAGTGAAAGTGTGGCCTTCATTCTTATGATCCAAGCCCTATGCTAGAGCTCCAGCCATATCCGTTTTTTTCCCCCCAAGTAGTGGAGTAAGGAAAGGGGCATGAAAAAAGCAACTCTATGGTAGTGAGACTTTTAGGAATTCACAGGCAGCACTTATGCTTATAGCTCCCGGACTAAATACGTCACATGGCCACACTCAGAATCCAGAAATGCTGAAAGATGGAGTCTATATCGTGGAGATAATATGTCTAGCTAAAAAAATCATGATTCTAGTTTCTAACAAAGAAGGGAAAAGCAGATTTTGTGACAACTAGCAAACTCTGCCATGAAAATAAACCCAGTACTCTTTTAAGAAAGGAAGTCAGACAATAAAATGATATTCTAATAATCTGAATCTGGAAGACTCTCTAAGCAGTGCTGCATATCAACCTATAACTCTGAGAATTATATGTGCTAGAGCCTCATAACATGTTGCTAAAAGACTAATAACCAAATGAGACTCGACATCCAGCTGGACCTCTCCCATCCATCACAGAGTGTAGTGTAGCTCATGTCAAACAAAATGTTCAAATAGATTAGCAAAGCTGTTATTCACTTGAACTAAAATGTGGAGAACATGACATACACTGTTAACACACTACTCTTGACATAGCTCTCTATGATCCATTCCAGTTTAGGAAAAAATGCCAAGCGTCATGTTCTTTCCCTTTGGTTAAATACCATATTCTCTTGAAATATTGAAAGGAGTGAGTATAAATCAACTTCAAAAAATTTTTAATGTTTATTCATTTTTAAGAGAGAGAGAGAGAGAATGTGTGTGTGAGTGGGGAGGGGCAGAGAAAGAGAGGGAGACACAGAATCCAAAGAAGGCTCCAGGCTCTGACTTGTCAGCACAGAGCCCGATGTGGGGCTCAAACTCATGAACCTTGAGTTCATGACCTGAGCCGAAGTTGACGCTTAACTGACTGAGCCATCCACGTGTCCCAGTATAAATGAACTTTAAACCAAAAAATAAAATTAGAATCGCTAAAGTGGTTACAATTTCAAAATATGGATTAAACACATTATGCGTAAAACTATGCTGTAGAATTAATGATTGTTGGCAGAAAATGTTTAATTAGCTCTACTGTTACCTTCCATAAAGTTAAACACAACTTGCATTTAAGAATCAAAGAAATTCTGAGGCAAACAATGTACTCTCAGAGAATCAGATCACTCAGAATGGATCACCTTTCTGGCAGGTGATGAATGTAAACCTGTGATGCTGGGTGGCAGTCTATGTGCCTTTCACTGACTTACTTAGGCTAAGCAGGTATTGCAGGAGGTCGAGGCTCCTTTGCCAGTGTCTCACATTCTAGCTGAATACTCATTACAGTTTAAGGACAACCCACTTACAGAAAAATGATATGGGCTCCACAAATGCAGGCAAGCCTTGTAAAGATAAATGAGTCCACACTCCAGTTTTCACTTGCTATTTCAACTTAGGAAGACAAGCAAACCTACAGATTTCTGCTCAGGAGAATTTCTAAATTGCCAAGGAGATAACAAGTACCATAAGCTCAACGGAAAGGCAGTAATATCCAGAAAAATATTTTAAAAAGAAGGAAACTCCAATAAAAGACAGTCACCTGTTTGAATCCTGACACTGGATCAAATCTGAAAACTGCATGAGAGATTAATTTGGAGTAAAAATTAATTAATTAATTAATTTAATTAATTAATTCAGCTGCTATTATGAAAAACAGAAACTTCAACTGTGAAAAACAGACTTCCAATAAGTGTACTCTATTGGAGATAGGCTGAATATTTTTCATAGTCAAAAATATATTTTTGAGCACAGAGGATTTTTAGGGTAATATTATGTTAGTATGTTCTCTCTCCTTAATGTGAAGGAGGACTTTTAAAACAGAAAAACAAATATACATGTATATACATGTATACATGTTTAAACATAAATATATGTATATACGCACATATATGATTTATATATATTTATATTTATTTATATTATGGCAAATGTTTACAAATGATAGTGATAGACTTGAAAAATATATGCAAAAAGTTAACATGTCTGACATAAATTATCTTAGAACTTATTAAGAAACAATAAATCCCAAGAGTAAATGGGCAGAAATTATGAACAATCCCATCAGAGAAGAGAAATTGCAAATCATCTGTAAACATGAATAATAACTTCTGCTCCCCATTCCAGATAGGCCCAACCCTTTGGAGAAAAATTCAGGGTTAACTGTAGCCTAGGAAGGAAAAATCATATACGGCACCAGGAGAATTCACTTTTTTTTTTCCCAATCCAAGAACAATACAAGGATTTGCTACAGTATTTATTACCTACAATGCCCTGGTCAGTTACCAGGAAAAGCAATATACCAGAAACATCGAGAATTCTTGTAATTCTCAAGATTGCAGGCTAAATTTAATCCCTAAATGTAGATTTAAATTCTATTTTCCCTACTTGTATGAGGTAAAATCTCCTCATTAATCTCTCCTCAGCTCTCACCTCAATCAAAGTAGAACTGGTAAGCAATGTATGGCCACACCTTCACCGTGGACCCAGTTGTCTGTAAAAATGTATACAGTCCTAAACAACCAAGACAGTGACACATAGGATATCCCATGATACTGTTAGCTGCTGACTCCATCCTTTTAAATGATTATACATTTATTTTGATTTTCTATTTATTTATAAGTCAACTTTGATGCATTTTAGAAAATGATCTATCTTATCTAAGTTTAAAATGGTTTTCAACATTAAAGTTCTTATTGTATATTATGGAACATCTCTAGTATAGTTTTTCCCTATCTTTTAAAAGAATTTTTAATGTTTATGTATTCTTGGGAAAGAGAGAGAGACAGAGCCTGAGCAGGGGAGGGCAGAGAGAGGGGGGGACACAGAATCTGAAGCAGGTTCCAGGCTCTGAGCTAACCCTCCGCACAGAGCCCGATACAGGACTTGAACTCACGAACCGTGAGATCATGACCTGAGCCGGTCTGACACTTAACTGACTGAGCCAACCAGGCACTCCTAGTTTTTCCCTATTTTTGTTCCAAATATTGTTAATTGTTTTTGCCCTGATCAACACTGCCAGAGTTCTGTTCAATTTGCGTAATGAGTTTTCAATAAACTAATTTTTGCTTTGTTATTCCTTTTTAGTGTCTTTTCATCTATTCATAAATGCCTAATTCTTATTATTTCCTTGTTTTCATTTTGTGTATTTTAAATACTTTAAAATTTTTTTCTGTATATTATGTTTTGATGTCTCAAAAAAACATTCTGGTTGAAGAGAGACTGTCCCTTCCCCGGGGTTGGCCATTTCTTAAAGATAGCAAAGGACTCACCCAACAGGGAGCATGTTTTTGATGTGCAGAGGAACACATTCCAGAGCCAAACTGCTTCTCTCTGGCTCTTACACCCAGAGGTAATATTCCTCTGTCTTAATCAATCTGGGGCCAGACACCAGGCAACCTAGGGGGCACTAAGACAACCCAAAGCCTTCCCAAATTATTCAACCTAGCAAATTCTAAACTGTTTGCCCCACCTTGCTTTGTCAGTGCCTCAGAAGCCCCAGTAAAGGTAGTGATCGAAACTTTCCCCAGGCTTCAGCTTCTGCATGCAGACCACCATGGTGTCTTTCCCTAGGACCTGTGAATATAATAAACTTGGGTTTTTTGGTTTTGTTTGTTTTTTTTTCCAGAGTCTCTCCTCTTCTCCTCTTGTAGTCATACCGGACTATCTCATAAAAGACTACAAAACAAGTTGAGTTCATTTCAATTTTATATTTTTCAAATTCTTAAGATATAACCTTAGATTTTAAATATTTATATTTTATCATTATGTAATATATCTAAGGCTATACATTTCCCCCTAACCAAAACTCCATCCCATAGTTTTGATACATAAAAAGTTCTTTATCATTTACTTAGTATTCTCTAGTTCTTATTATTAAATTTTCTTGAATTCATTATTTAGAATTGCCTTTTGTTTGACTTTAAGATTTACAATATAAATATATTCATATTTGTTCCTTGAGAGAGACTTACTTTATAACTATTTTGTTTAATATTAAAGGATTTATATTAGCTTCTCTGGTTAGTATCTGACTGCTATATAGTATTCCCTCCTTAACAACTATTATTTCTACAGCCCATGTTTTATCTGTGACACTTGTAAGTAATAAATAGCAAAAACATATTTTATTTAATTTGAAAAAACCCAGCATTTAATTGATAAATTTATTTACAGTTTTGAGATTGTAGGTATTCTTAGATGAGACTGATTTTTAGAACTATGACAGTATTTTACATTTGCTCATTTCATTTATGCTTCTTTCTTTCTTCTTTTCTGCCTTCCTCTGACATTTCCTCTAATGCATAGGAAGAGATACATTCTGTTTCTGTTTCTTTAGTACAGAATTTTTAGGATAAATATAAAACAATTTGTGATGTCTAGTTATATTTCTATCTTCTTAATAAATACACAGGCTTTGGAAAGTCTAAATTTTATTATCACCCTTCTAATTATGTTATTACTGCTCAGCATTTTAATTATATAATATTTCTTTTAATACTCATATAAGACATTTTTATTGCTCTATATTTGTATGTGTAGGCATTTACATGTAAACACATACACAACGATTAGTTTGTTAGTTTAGATTTCCACATTTCTTTAGATTTCTGCTTGAGTCTCAGACCTTCCTTTGGGTTAACATTTTTCCTTCCTTTGTAAAGTCAGTCTTCTTGAGTTGTGATTGAGCTTGATACTTAAATCAGGTTTGACACACATTTCCTCTCTGAACTTGTACAATATCAGTTTAATGTCTTCTATCTTTTTTGGTGCTATTAAAAAGTTGGATATCATACCAAGTTTTCTTTTAAAATTAATTGATCTTTTATTTTCTTCTTACTGTTTTTAACAACTTTTTGTCTCTGTTGTTTGGCAGTTTCCCTGCATTGGTTTCAGCTTTCTGAATCTGATCACATAGGTCTTTCATCGATTCTGAAAAATTGGTTTTCTCCATGCTCACTCTTCTTTCTTTCTGAAATTACAATTAAGTTTATGATATATTTTCTTAGACCATCATCCATGTCTTTTATCTTGCTTCTTTATTTCTCCATCTCTTGGTCTCTTTAGGTGGGTAATTTCTGTAGATTCTTTAGATTTACCTTCCAGTTCACTAATTATGTCTTCATCTGTGTCTATTAATCTTTTGGGTCATCCTTTTAGTTTTTAATCCCAAAGATATATGTTTCTAGAAGTTCTGTTTGTTTGTTTGTTTTTTTCAGATTTACTAACCACTTATGTAAATCTTATTCCTTATTCATATCTTTAATTCCTTTTTCTATTTCTTTAAGCAAATTTCTATTTCTTTTAAACAAATTTATTTTATATTCTTTACCCAATAATGTCGATATCTGAGATTCTAGAGGGTTAATTTCTGCTGTTTGCTTTGTTTTTCTTTTTCCTTTTTCCCTCTCCTGACTCAAGCTTTTATAATTTGTTTCCTTGGATGATTTGTGATTTTGGAGCATGATTTTATGTTCAGCTGTGCCCTCTCTTTGGGAATCATGCAAGATATGATTTGTGTATCCATCAAGGGAGGATTTGCTTTTGCTTCTGTTAAGATATCCAAGACACTAGAAACCTAGAGGACAGTTTTAGGTTAGTTTCTAAGGCTGAGTTCCCTAAACCGTGCAGCAATATAAATTCAATCACTAAAACTCTACCAGGGTAGATCACTGATTACCATTTCTGAAGGGAGACTTTTTTTTTACCAGCGCTCAGACTTAAATTATTAATTCCTTTGCCATCTCTTTTTTCTAAAAGACATTTTCCTCCACTTATCTAACCTTTCACTGACCAAGTGTCTCATTTCCAGAACCCACCTTTCACGTAATACCAAGTCCTGGTTACCTGCTCCAATGTGGCTAATATAGCAAAAGCTTCCAAAAGGGCAAGTGTCCTAAGATCAGTTGCAGATTCAGCATCTGCTACCATCTTCCTATAGGGTCCTATATATACCTAGAAGGTATATAGTCCACGCTTGGCCACCGAGAGTTCTTCTATAGTTTTCTGTTATTTTGTTCTGTTTTTACAGAACATAATTTACTGTTAGGAGCAGTAAATTATGAAGCTTTGAAGCTATTGGTGTCCATGTTCTGCATCATGTAGATTAGACTAGTCTTTTGGAGGAGAGAACAAGATTAAGTTGCAGAGTGATCCACAGACGAGAGGTGGTAACAGTCCTGGTGACGTAAAATTCTTTCTTCTACTTGTTCCTAACTCTCTGACGATCTACTTGTGTCTCTGCCTATCACAAAATTCATTAATTCCCCTCCTTTAATTGCCGAAAACCAAGTACACTTCTAATAAAATTCCCTTTACATAAACTAGTTCCAGTTATGTTTCTGACATTTGAAATCAAAGGGGTCATAACTAATACACAATTATTTTGTTTTACATATCTTTTTCTTTTTTTAATGTTTATTTATTTATTTTGAGAGAGTGCGTGCACATACATGCACGAATGGGAGAGGGGAAGAGAGAAAACGCGAGCAGGCTCCCTGCTACCAACACAGAGCCTGATGCAGGGCTCGATTACACAAACATGGAGATCATGACCTAAACTAAAATTAAGAGTCAAATGCTTAACCAACTGAGCCACCTGGGCATCCCTCTTTTTCTTTTTAATATTCCACAGAGTCTACCTACTGCATGGAAATTTGTATTATTGAATTAAATTGACCTGAATAAGATGGGACACCAGCTTCACTTAAACTGAAAATTAACTTTTGGTTTGATCCCAGAATTCTTCTAATTGGTGCTGCTAACATGTTCCAACTATCAAGATCAGAGAAAAAGAGCAGGCCAAGAACTGACTCAGGATAGTTTCAATCTCCAAAATAGACCAAAAATTATGCTTCGTTCCACCACAAAACTCATACACTTCATTAAGGAACCCTGAGAATCAACCTAAATATGATACAAATGTTCAAGCTCAAATCTGAGCTGTCTGCATATCCAAAATTTTTCCTGAAGTCTCCGGAGAGGAAATATCTCAATTATTAAAAAAAAAAAAAAAACCACCAGCATATTGTTAAACCAATGACTTAGTGTATGCAAGCAAAGAGGAGTGAAAGTTTGAGGCAATTGATCAGGTAATTTATGCCGAAAATTTCTTTTGTATTAAAATACATTTGAGGGGTGCCTGGGTGGCTCAGTCGGTTGAGCGTCCGACTTCGGCTCAGGTCATGATCTCACAGTCTGTGAGTTAGCGCCTCGCGTCAGGCTCTGTGCTGACAGCCCAGAGGCTGGAGCCTGCTTCTGATTCTTTGTCTCCCTCGCTCTCTGCCCCTCCCCCACTCATGCTCTGTCTCTCTCTGTCTCAAAAATAAATAAACATTAAAAAAAATAAAAAATAAAATATAAAATACATTTGGGAAGACATCCAGATTGCTAATAGACACATGAAAAGATGCTCAACATCACCATCATCAGGGAAATACAAATCAAAACCTCAATGAAATACCACTTCATACCTGTCATAATGGCTAAAATTAACAACATAGGAAACAACAGGTGTTGGAAAGGATGCAGAGAAAGAGGAACACTCTTGCACTGTTGGTGGGAATGCAAACTGGTGCAGCCACTTTGGAAAACAGTATGAAGGTTCCTCAATATGGAGGTTCCATCAATTGCACTACAAGGTAATTATGTGAAGGATACAAAAATACAGATTCGAAGGGGCACATGCACCCCAATGTTTATAGCAGCATTATCAATAATGGCCAAACTGTGGAAAGAGGCCAAATGTCCATCAACTGATGAATGGATAAAGATGTGTTATATATATATACAACGGAACATTACTCATCCCATATGGAACAACATGGTTGGAGCTAGAATGTATTATGCTAAGTGAAATAAGTCAATCAGAGAAGGACAAATACCATATGATTTCACTCATATGTGGAATTTAAGAAACAAAATATATGAACATATGGGAAGAGGGGACAAAAGAGGAGCGAGGGAACTAAACCGTAAGAGACTCTCCATAATAGAGAACAAACTGAGGATTGATGGGAGGAGGAGTGGGGGAGGGGGAAATGGGCTTAATGGGTAATAGGTATTAAAGAGGGCACGTACTGTGATGAGCACTGAGTGTTATACATAAGTAATGAATCACTGAAATCTACTGAAACCAATATTGCACTGTATGTTAACTAAAATTTAAATAAAAATTAAAAACTAAAAAGTAAATAGAAAATTAAATATAGAAAAATAAAAATGCATTTGAGCATCAAATTAGCCATGTGTCCTATCATTAATGATCGAATCTTTAATACTGCTTTTCACCTCCTGAGCATAGAATCAGTGCAGTGAGCCATTGGTCAGATCAGAGTTAGAAGTATAGAAATTAAATCTTTGTGCTATCTTGGAAATTGAGTCTCATGTAATGAATGTATAATAATGAAGTCCTTTTTCTCATCGCTTCTCTCTATGCTAAACTCGAATTTATAAAACACATCCTTGTCTTGTGGTCCTATATATACTTATCCCCACTCCAGATATTAAGGTTAAGGTTTATATTCTATGTGAATACATTATTCCACTAAATTTTGACAAGCAAAGAAAAAAGAAACAATATAAAAGCCAACATGTATCATTTCAAGATATCTTTTTAAACTTTTCTACATGATAGTATTTTCATTTAAATCACAATTTATGTATTTCAAGATAAAGTTTCCCCAGTCCTAACCCAGTCTCCTCCCACCTCATTTGTTAAACTTGAGGATTTATCTATTTGTTCTTTTGGAAAATACAAATCTTCTGGGAGAGTCACACACTGGCTGTTTTAGTCCTTTGTCTTTGAGAAATGGGCTCCTTCCCAGTAAAAGTCTCTAAAGGGATTTTTCCAAAGGAACCACACCACAACGAAGTGACTGCTCAGGCAATTATTCTAGGAAAACTCTCTGTGAGTCGGCCAGACAGGATGAAATTGGATAATTTTTTTTTAAACCCTAAAGAGAAGAATAGGACACTTGGGAATGAAAAGGGGGTGAGGTGCCAAGAAGAATTTCCCCACACAGAGGAAGGAGTGGTAGAGGACCAAAGCAAAACACAAATGCCTGCTCTGGCCCAGGAGCTTTGTTTTGTTCTACAGTTCTCCTTGGAGTTACAGCCTTCTTTTTCAGAGTAAGATAAAAATAACCTAAATACTTACATACATACATACATATGCACATACACATACATACATATATACATACGTATGCTTCCTAGGAGATACTATATCTATTAGTCGAGGCATTAAAAGTCCAGCATATGTGGTATATTTGGCCCACTGAAAATAATATAACACTGGAACTAGTGAAATCTACTTTTATATTAAGCAGAACTTCTTAGCTTAGTCTTTCAATATTCTATCAGCATGCTCAGAAGTATTTCCTTTAAGTTAGATCTAAATCCCATGAGAAATTCTCATTGAGAATTATAAATATTATTAGCACTAAGAGAGACTGCAAAACCCCTTGTCATTTTACAAGTAAGAAAACAAAGACCTAGAAAAGTGTTCAAGTCCACTCAGCTGATTAGTGGCAGGGTCACAGCCAGAACATTAAGTGTCCCTGATTTATAGCCTGCTGTTCTGACCATCTAATCACCACTCAGTATTCTGCTAAGTAGGATATAAATATAGCAATAATTCATGCAGATACAATTTAAGATTATTTCTGTAAGGATACTAGGTATAAATTCATGAATTGCAGATTTTGTCATCCTTTCTCAGTGGGAAGTGTTGATGAATTTACCTTACCTTAAACAGATTTCACCAATTCATTGTCTTTACTATATTTTATTTTTTATTCAAACTTTAAAGTCAAAATCTCTGGCCATAATAAATAAAAAAAGAAATTAATTCCCCTCTACATTGTCAGCAGGAGTAACTACTAGGAAAAGTTGATAGTCAACTAATTCTCGAAGTTAATCTCGAAGTTTTGGTTGACAATGAAATAAGTCACGAACATAAAATTATGTGTTGTGACCCTACAATATATATTCCTAAACAACTCCTGACTTGTGAAATAGGTTTTTATGGCTAAATTAATATCACTTCTAAGAAGGTCTAAATAGGAAAAAAGTTTAGGTTAGCCTCCATATAAAATAGGAGTCTGAATTCTGTAGTTGAAAAAGGGGAAGGGATATACTGATGTTAACGTAAGTGACATAAAATAACAAGAAAATCAGAATTGACTGGAAATAGTGTATTCGGGTGTTTTTCACAGTTACTAATGAAAAACATACTGTATTTGTGTAAACAATACACTCAAAAGAGCGGCCTTAAACTTTGCACATGCAGCAAATGAGAAATTTCCCTGGAAATGATAAACATTTGAATAACAGCTCAAAAGCTGCTGAGTATGGAACTTGAAACTGAAAACAAAGCAGGCAATGAGGAACTCTGAGGTCTAGGCACAAGGAACACCAAAATCGAAACCACTGTCTTTGTACTCAAGTTGCCTCATGTCTAGTTGGGAGGCAGAAATGTAAACGTAACCCACATGTCGGCTGGGGTCACTCTCTCCTTTGAGGGTTCCTATAAAACAGGATTAATTCCATGGGGGTTGTATTCTGAGACTAATTTTTCATTCTGATATCTTGTTCTCGCTGAACGTGTTATCTCCCCACTATCCTTCTGCCTGCACCGTGTAGATATTCAAGAATCACTAGTCTTTGATTTTCAACTGAAATATCACTCACACAGGGCATTTGTAGATGGCATACTCTACTGAAGGTCTGTAGCAAGGAGGGAAGGAGTGCTATATCACAAAATGAAACGGCAAAAAAAACTTGATCATGGAACTAGAGATCCCTGTGCTCAAAAGCCCTTTGGCCACTTTTCTTTGATCATTTTTTTCTCAGTTCCCATTTTCCTATGATATTCTGCCTCCCCTTCCTTCTACTCTCACTCTTGCTCTCCCCTCAATCCTCAAGTCTCCTTAACAACTTTAGAGTTTTATTTTTTTCTCTACTTCACTGCCTTCTTCTAGAGTATGTCTTCATATCTCTATCACTTCCCTAAAGCAATCTGTAAGGATGATTTCCTAAATAAAGACAGCTGTCTTTCTAAGAGGAACTCTCAGAGCAAGATGTTAAAGTAACAATGGTCTCCCTGGCAACATACATGATATGGCATGATAGCTCCTATAAAACTCAGCAAGTACAAACAACAGCAGTTGCAGAGTGTGAAAGCAATGGAGGCTGCAGTTTTATTATCTGCATTGATAAAAGTTATCAGTTTATCAATTTTCTCACATAGTTATTATAAGGATTGACTGATTATGAAATGTGAACTCTGAGTTATGTTCTAATGAAACATTTACTATTGGATACCTAGCTTTGTCTGGTCTTTAGCAAGCCTTTAACTCTTTTGGTTGGCACTCTTCTAGATCTATTACAGGGCAGGGAAGGATTGAAAATGTTTAGGAATAACAACAAAAAAGGCATCAAAAATGATCCTTTTTTAAGACTTTAGTTTTAAAAAAGGCCACCATGGGGGTATTCTAGGAAGGGGGAACAAAATGACAAAGATATATAGGAAAAGTAACATACAATGAATTTATACTGGCAAGTAGTGGTGGTTAAATAATGTAAGTATGCTGGGCAAGAGCCTAAAGGCAGAATAATGATTTTGGATTTAATTCAACAAACTGAAAAAAATCATGGCTGTCGTGTGTGATGTGACCAACAAACAAATGCCTTTGGTTGCATAATCTCATCAGAGCATCCAGAACATGAGATGTAAGTCTGTGCTCTCTGCTCTGCTCAAGCAATACTTAGAGAGTTGCTATCAGCTTGAGACGCCACACTTGAGGAACTTTGATAAATACCCATCTATTCAAAAGATAGGAATAGCAAGGAAGCCTGGAATTGTGACACATGAGAAGTGACAAAAGGAACGAGGGTGTTTACTCTATAGACTAGAAAGTACAAGGGGTCAACGTACTAGACTGTGACATTCTTGAGAACATAGTTTGGTATTTTTGACCTTTGAGTTCTCAGTGCCTGTATACGGTTGCTGCTCCACAAAGGTCTGTTGAATGAATGGATGAATAATTGAATGGCCAGCTGTCATACAGAACAGAATTTAAATTCGTGCTTTGTGTCTGTAAAGGGCAGAGGTTGATGGAAGTTGTAGAGATACAGATAGAGATGATGGCCTGACATAAAGAAGACTTTCAACATGTGTAAACTTCCAACAGTGACTAGAACTGCTGCACAGCTGGTCAGGTTTCCACTCACATACTGGGGCGAGCATGCTCATGCTTGAAGGAAGACAACTTAAGCACTCCTGCACTTCAGCTTAGTCAAAATTTTTGAATTATTAGCAGGATATAGTCTCCTGTAATGGATAGTGAGCATTTTGTTAATATTACTTCTGTATAGAGCGACAAACTGCCCTGCCACATGCTCTTCTTAAACTTAGTTTTCATATTGCATTTTGTCTTGTTTAATGAGTCACAAATTAGTGAGAAGAAACCATACATGAGGACACACACAGGCAACCCCTACCTACTGCCACCATATCCACATATCAGATGAAGTTTCCAATTTATTCAGCTGAAGATGTCAAGTGCAATTATTCAAGCTGAAGATGTCTTTGCTGCGGCCTCACTAGCAAAGGCAGATGCAGCATATCTGAACACACTTTCCTTTGCCCCTGTTGCTCCTGACGGGAGCGTGCAATTGTTGTTTAGATTTTCTAGCTAGATAGTGCCATATCTTTCTCTCGTATATTTGTACTTACACCTCCATCTGGGAAGAACTTTTGCATTAACAATGATACTATTTTGTTTACTGCAACCAGGTTCCCCACCTCATTCTTGAACTAAATTTGGCACCAAAAGGTACAACTTCACCTTGGCAAGAAAGCCAAGACACAACCCAGGTATGGCTGAGTAATACTTCTGTCTAGGCTTAGCACAATTCCCAAAAATCTATCAATTTTCAGTTATAAAAGTAACTTAACTCACATGTTTTTCCAAGGAATTAAATTATCTTTTTCGAACATATTGCCTAGTAACCTTAATTCAGTCATCCTCTTTGGTAGCTCGTGGGAAGTACAGACCAAAGAAATCTTAGCCTCCTTAGTAATCATAAGACTAGATAAAGAAACCCTAAAGGTAGATAAAGGATCCTAAGAAGAAAACATGAAGGAAATATAGAAGAGTTTTGTCTATGATAATGAAAATAAAAAGTATTTCTATGGATTAAATATTTGTGCCCCTTCCCTCCCCCTCTGACCCCAAATTCCTATGTTGAAGCCTAATCCAAAATGAGATGGTAGGAGGAGGGGATTTGCTCATAAAGGTGGTGCGCTGATGTATGGAATTAATGCACTTACGAGAGCTTTCTGCTCTGTTTCTACCATGTGAAACGTGGTGAAATGATAACTTTCTGGGAACCAGGAAGCTGAACTCACTAGACACCAAATCTGCTGGTGCCCCTGATCTTGGACTTCACAGCCTCCATAACTATAAGTACCTAATGTTTGTGTTTAAGACACCTAATCTGGGTTATTTTTTTCATAGTATCCCAAACAGATTAAGTAAGGCAAGTCTATTTTATAATACCTTGATATCTGCACAAATGCAATAGTAACTTAAATATGCCTAAAGACGATCATTCTTCCAAAAATTCCCAGAACAAAATTCTGATCCTCTTCAAAAAAAGATAAAAAGCACAATACTTTAAATGACTATCTTTGGGCAATCATAAAACTAACAACTGAATTTCAAAGAACCTAAACACAGTTCTAAAAAATACAAGAACCTGGAGCATTAGAGTACTTACTAAGGAGATTTAGTCAGGAGATTTATGTGTCAGCTGTGGTTTCAGGACTTCTAACCTATTTTCATGGCTTAGAAGTTCATTTATTTATTAAATATTTATTGGATACCAACTCTGTGCCAGGCACTGTCATGACTCTCCTTTATTCAAATAAAAATAGAACAAGAGCCCTGTCCTAAGGAGCTCCTAAAAAATTATACTATTTTGTCACTCCCTTTCACTTCAACCCTAGAAAGTATATATACTTTTTTATATGATCATATATAATCATATATATAATAAGATCATAAATAAAACTGAAAAAATTTATTTTTTAAAAAATTTTCTCTGAAAGAAAACAGTTTTAAACAAAATATTAATAGTCTATGAATACTTGTTATTTTCACACTTAGGCAATAGCATAAAATTCTTACAAAACTAAATCTATTAAGCTTAAATAATAGTTTAGACTAAAAGTCATTGTTTTCCCAAACTTTTCTACACAGATAATCTCTCTCTCCCTCTCTCTGTCTCTTTCTGTCTCTCTGTCTCTCTCTATGTGTGTGTGTGTACATATACATATATATACATATATATACATATATATGTATGTATATCAGACTTCTCCTTTTTTTATACAATGTGTAGAAATGCTGACTTTTCTAAGGAGCAGCAGAATGATCTTTGATGAGGCAAGGGGGAAACAAATTTCACAGCAGAGGAAATCCAACCCATCACAGTTATAAATGAATAGAGAAGATAACAATGAATAATATCCAACAGTGAAGGCAGTAAGGAAGATAATGTTGTCTGGAAAGCAAAAATTTGCCAAACTTTCATTTGATCCTAAGCTACATTAACAGAAGTCTAGTGCACATGGTCAAAAATTAGGGCTGCAGAATGCAAGCAGTTGTAAGCACAAACATCAAACAAACAAAAACGCTAGTCATGGAGGGATGATTTCCATAGTGATATGTAGGTTAAAGAAACATTGTTTAATAAAAGACTTCTCAAGATCTTTAATTTTCTAGTTAAAGTTACATACGTTAACTTCCCAACAGGAGCACATAATTTTCTACTTTTATGAAATGTGTTTGACCACGGAAATCGTTTCTTGAAGAAACACTGTGTCAAAGTTTTCAGGAAATACAGATTCAGGTATTGGCAAGCTAAAGGAAAAAAATGTAGGTAAAGCACCCATTACAGTGCCTGGTACAGAACAGGTGCTCACCAAAAAGTGGTGATAGTCGTGGTGACAGTAATGGAGGTGTTGTCGATGCTACCACTGGATAAGGAAAGTCATGGATTTTATGACAGCTAGCTCACACCTAAAACACATATAACGTGTTTCTGAAACAGAAAGGAAGAGAAAAGGGCTAACTAGTGGATTTTGAGTACCGCACATGTAAACAAACACATTATCATTTAATTATTATAACCATACCATGAGGTAAGTATATTATATCAATTTTATACATGAAGAAAGTGAGGCTCAGAGCATGCTAACAGTTCCACAGTAAGTAAATTATAGGCCTATCTGAATTCAGAATTAATTCTCTTTTGGGAAATCATCCTAATTCTTTAAATATGTTCGAGTCTATATTTTACAGAGGTGGGGAGTTTTGTTTGTTTGTCTTATATTATGCCAAATGGAATAGTGCAAGGGGATATGTCCAGGGAACAAGGCAGAGCTGAGCTCATTTCTTTTTTTTACTTACTGTGTTACCTTGAGCCTTAGGTCCTCATCATAAAATGGAAATCTCTCTCTCTCCTTCTCTGCTTTCTTCCCTCCTCCCACTCCCTTCCTCTGTCCCTTCTTTCCTTCTTTCCTTTCTTCCTTCTTTCCTTCCTTACTTCTATCCTTCCTCTCCCCTCCCTCCTTCCCTCTTTCCCTTCCACATAACACCAGTGACATTTGAGCAAACCAAGTGAAAGGAAGAAGGAAAAGAAGTAAGGCTGAGGGGCAAAGAAGGGTAATGGAGGGTGTTCTAGGCCATGGAAAGAAAGTTGAATTTTATGTTAAATACAAGGAGAGCCACTGCAAAATTTTAAAGGCAAGGAAAGAGTGTTATCATTATCATTGAGAAGATATCCTTTGCTGCCACTTAAAGAACGGAAGTGGGCAGCTGTGGAGGAACAGGGTGAGGGACAAGAGGGAAAGTAGAGAAACTAGTTAGAGGCTGTGTTCACTGAGGCAAGAGATATGGAGGCCTGGACTAAGAGGGTGGCAGTGGACATGAAGAGAGGAAGGGAGTTTCAGGTTTATTTTCAAGGTGGAATCAATCCAAGAATTCCATTCTGGATTTGTCAAACTGGAGAATGTGAGGCACACCCTAGGGGAGATGTCAGGAGACATTTGGACACGAGAGTAAGGAGCTCAAGGGAGAGATATGGATGCTCAACGGAAATGTGGGAATCCACAGCACAAGAGAGCTCACATCCTCCAGATCTGATAAGATCACTTAGGGACAAAGGCTGGAGATGAAAAAGATGATAGCTTGAGACCAAACCCTGAGTGACTCCAAATGAGGTGGTTGGAGAAGGAACCATCAAAGGAAACAAAACAAAACAAAACAAAAACAAAAACAAAAACAAAAACAAAAACAACAACAAAAGAATGAAGCAAGAAAGGAAGGAAAGCAGGAGAAAGTGTTCCCATACTAAGAGAATGAAACCCTACTAAGCGACAGGCACAGGCCATAAAAAGTAGTGACTCATTGAAAGTGTTAGAATGAAGATATTTTGAAATATTAACTCTCTTCCACTAGGATAGGAACAGAGTATAGGTGATGGTGTGGCACAGGGGGGCAGAGGGACACTTCCTCCACAGTACATGAGTGCAAGTGTGGGTGAGTTTACAGATAAGAAAATGAGAGAGTTTATGTCGGTTAGTGACAGTTTTCCCAGTGAAGCATGAAGCTCTTAAATCACATCAAATCTCAGAACCATGGAATCACAAAAAACAAGGGCAAACTTTAAATATGCATGAGTCCTTGCAAAGCAAGGACTCTCTGTATAAACATATAAATGGTCATAGTGGCAACAAAGACTGTAAAATTTCAAAATACGCTGTAGTAGAAAAGCAATGAAGTTTCTGTCAAAGCCGAGTCGACTAAGTACTTGACTGAACAAAATGGACTGTTAGCCACTTTGAGGGCATCTTCTAAAAGGGGCCAATGGCCCAGATGGAAAAGTAAGTATTGACAGCTTTCCTTCCTCATTCCTCTTTCTTCCCACTGCAACTTCTACTTTGCTAAAGATTGTTATTACATTCACAGGAAAAGGACAGCACAGAGACGCTGCACCTCAGGATAATTAGCAGAGATACAGAGGGGAGCATTGTTTGATTTTCCAGACTGACTCTGACTTTAGTTTCTTAGTCTGCTTACACATGGTGACTGGATGATAGAGCAAGAGTTCAGCAGAGACACCAACTTGAGATCCTGGTGAGCAAAGGACTACTGGTGATGCACATGTAAAATTGTGAAGAGCTGATGTGTACTTTGTAAATGTCAATTCTAAACTACTACGGACATCAGGTTTCACAAACTAAACAAAGTCATGCATAACTTTACTAAATTGAAGAACGAGCATATTTATAAAGTAGTCATAGTTTCTTCTAGTTTTCCTATAACTTGGAATTGACCTTCCTTTTAGTCCCTTGGTCTCTAAAATGAGTTGTAGGAAAAAACTCAAGCCCAGGCACACCTTATATTACACCTCAAATTGCCCAGTGCTCCCCCTCCAACATCACAGCCAGCTCTCCTTTGTCTAGTCTCAGTGCCTTTGTCTAATCTGGTGTCTGGATCCCGTTCTCCTTTTCCCAAAGTAAAGAGGTATCTCTCAAAATTGACTGGAAAAAAAAAAATGAGATACAATTACACACCTATTAGGATGGCGACAATCCAAAACACCGACAGCACCGAATGCTGGCATGAATGTGGAGTAACAGGAACTCGCCATCATTTTGTTAGTGGGAATATAAAATGATAAAGCCACTCAGGAAGACAGTTTCACATTTTTAAAAAATTAAATATACTCATTATATGATCCAGTAACCATGCTCTTTGGCAAGGATGAATGTTTACAGCAGGTTTACTCACATAAACATAGATGTTTACCGCAGATTTATTCATAACTGCCAAAACTGGGAACGAACTAGGATGTCCTTTAGTAGGTGAACAGATAAGTTGGCTGCTACATCCAGACAACGGAATTTCGAGCTAAAAAGAAATTAGCTATGAAACCATGAAAATAAAATGAGGGATATTAAGTGTGTATTAGTAAGAAAAAGAAGCTAACCTGTAAAGCTTATATACTGTGTGATTTCAACTTTATGATGTTCTGGAAAAGGCAAAACTATGGTAACAGTAAAAAAAGACCAATGGTTGCCAGAGTTTGGGGAGGCAGGGGAGGAGTACGGAGGATTTCTAGAGCAATGAAACTATTCTGTATAATACTACAACAGTGGGTGCATTTGTCAAAACCTATAGACTATACAAAACCAAGAGTGAATCCTAATGTAAATTATAGATTTCAGGTGATTATGATGTGTCACCCTAGGTTCATTGATTGCAACAAATGTATCTTTCTAATGGGAGACCTTGATGGTGGCAGAGCTTGTGCCTGTGCGGGGATAGAGGGATGAGAACGCTATGTACTTTCTGCTCAACTTGTCTGTGAACCTGAAACTGTTCTGAAAAATAGTCTATTAAAAAAAATTGGATGGAAAACTACCCTTTCAGTAAGTATTTATTAGATTAGCTGAAAACCCTTGTATTTCTCTCACGTATAAAGCTTGCTATGAGCACTCTAAAACATCTTATTTGATTCTCTCTTAGTGAGCAATAGAATCTTTACACTTTATTCTCTGGTGATCCCAATTCTCCTACTGGCTCTAAGCCTCCCCCACCCCCACCCCGCAGAGTCCCTGCTCAAATTGGTTATAACACATTCTTACATACTTCCAGGATAATCCATGTTCTGGATAGCGCAGTGGTTATAAGCTGTTGGTTTTACATTTTTGTAATCTGTACACCTAAAAACCACAGGTGAAGAGAAAAATGCTATAAATTCGTGGTTTAGAATGCTTTTTAGAAGTTTTTTAAGTCTGTCTTTATTTTGAGAAAGTGACTTCAACAGGTCATGGTGGGCCTGAATTCAGACAGAACAAGCCCAAATTCCATCCCTCACTGCCATGCTAAACAGGAAGGAACACATAAAACTGTCAGGCCATTTCACTGAAAGGTCTGTATTGGAGTTAAAAAGAAAAAAAAAAGGAACATTTTCAGTAGTCGTCTGGAAGGTTTTATTTCATTTGTTTGCCTTATAAAGTCGTGCTTGGTCATCTTATTAAAAGACAACCTTGCTATAGAAAACACAAACCTGCTCCATGAAATTATGCATCAACAAATATTGATTTGCACCAGATTGGACCCTGGTTGCAGGAAGGCAAAGCTATGGCCCAAATAGTCCCATTGATTCAGGATAGAAGAACTGTGTCTTCTGTCTGTTTTGACTCTCCAGGATTTCCCTAACTTTTCCCTCATCAAAAATATATCAGTCTGTGGACTGAGGTGTTAAATGAATGTGCCAGTAGGTGTGAAGCGCCGGGCAGGAGTGGAGAGTTCTTTGCGCTTCCCTGTAAAGCCCTGCCTGCCACTGGCAACCTGGCCTTGCCTTTCCTCCCCAGCCGCCACTCTGGCTTCGTGTTAACTTCTTTACTAAGTTTCAACTCCAAGGCTTTTTTACCCAGTACCAGAATAAAACAGACCCACTCTTCTATCCTCAAGAATCAAGTTGGATCACAGCCCTGTTTGAGAGTGTAGCAGAGGGTGTGTGGAGCTCAGTAACTATATACAGCAAACCTTGATGAAACATGCCAGCCCCTGCCTTCCCCACTCCTGTCCATGCTCTTCATCTTTTTTGCCTTGTGGAAAGTGAACAGGCAACTGCATTGCAGGGAGCTGGTCCCATGACTAGGGAACGCTGAAAAGGCACTACGAAACATGTCCCCTCAAAAGATTCTTAGGGACTGAGAAGGGCAATCAGGGAGGCCTTTCCTGAGAAGCGATGATTACACTGAGGCCTACGGGAGGGGAAGCAAAGGACCCTACTATTGCCTTTCATCATCTTCAGAGACTCAGTCAGAAAGATGAAGGATTGCATGGTTGTTAACTTGCAGGACTGGGATTCAAACTGTCCCCAGATGGGACAGAACAATACAGGTTCAAATCTTAACACAAGTTACTTCACCTCCATAAGTCTTAATTCCCTCATTTGTAAAGTAATGATAAATTACATGCTTGTTGCAATGACTATAAAATAATTATCAATCAATCAATAGTATTTACCCCATCATCATTGTGTATTTCACTAGATTGTAAGCTCTGGGTATATGGGCAGTATGTCTACCTTACTCACTGATATATTCTAGAGCTTAATCAATGCCTGGCATATAACACATGATTCCTACACATGAAGAAATTATTGAGAGAATGAAATGAAAGAACATTTAGGAAGTTCAGGGCCAGTAGTTTCTCAGTAAATTTTAGCTCTCTTTACCTACCACTATGTCAATAGAACAACCCCTTTTAACTACATGATTTTATTTGGAACATATTTGACTACCTTTAAGTGTCCTTTGGTAGTGTCATCCAAGCTCGGTACTGCACTTAATGGCTAATAGTTGTCCAATCCAATCTTTTGACAACAGGTCAGCTATGACCCACTGCTAGAGGCAGTGGTACCATCTCCAATAAAGATATATAAAAAGAAGGAGGATTGGTGTATCCAAGACAAAATGTAGCCCTACCTAGGCTCAGGTTCTCAGAGTTGTTCTCAGGGGAAAATAGCTACAAACAAATGGCAGTAGTCACTTTGAAGTCCAAAAATCTTAAGATGCTTTTATTTTCCTGTAACGAATAAGCATTTCTCTGACCTTCTACTGATATATTGACTCTTTTATATGCACATATTTCAGCTTTTAAGTGGCTGACTGTGTTGGGAGCAGAGAGCCTTAAAAGGCTTTTTGACTCCTCTGGGGTACAACAAAGAGCATCATGCAGGAGACCCCGTGCAGGGAGTGACAGAATGATGCATTTCTCACCATGTGCCTGTTGAGATGGCCACAGCCATCATATCAGAAAGCAATTCTGGCCATTTATACAGAGAAGAAGTGGTTGAAAGCTTGGCGTTTGCTAAATATTCCCTCTAACGCTTGCCATCAACCCCCATGACAGCAACTAGAAGCTCAGCCCAAACCTACATGATAATGTGCCCAACAGCATCAAGAAGAGAGCCATAGAAAATAAAATCAAAAGTGAATCAAGTATCATTTCGACTCACCTTTCATTTAATAATGAGAAAAATGAGTTGGGCAGCTTAAAAGAGACACATCAAACAAATTATGCTTACAAAACTTCTGAAAATAATCATCATTTTCATTCTAGAGGACCCACATTATCTGATTCCAACTCAAATTACCTCATGTTGCATTCCCTGACAATCTATTTTAATGATGAAAGTCTGTTCTATTATTAATTCTGCTCTGCCCTCCCACCCCCACCCCCACCATTTAAATTCTAATAGGCCAACATCTACCAAAAACTGGAAGTGCTGATATACATATAAAATCCCTGGCAATCTTTATTTTTAAATAATGTGCTCTTTAAAGAGAAGGAAAGAAAGAAAAGTTTAAAAACTGCATGCTTCTGAAGCAGCACTCCCTGCGCTGAAGGGCAGCGTTCCCTTGGCACGTGGTTGCCAGGGAGGCAGAGCTAACCCCTTCACAGGTTAGTAGCTTCAAGCCTGAGGCTTTCCATGAAATGAAACAATCTGTTGTTTTGTTTCCCTGTAGGTTCCCCCTACAGCTCCGTAGCACATTCAAGCAGGGTAAAATCATAAAATGGAAATGTGTACTGAATATGGGAACATGTATACTGAATATTAAGTAGATACCTAGAGGGTTCAGTGGGACACAACAAATTGCATTTACGAAGTTGGTTTGAAGGATTAATTTTTTTCTTCATTTTTACTCTTGCAGATAAGGTGATATCAACAAGCTTATCACAGTAGGTCTGAAAGTTTGCCAGTTAATGCATTTTATTCACAGACTATCTGTATACCATTGTTAAGTACCTGGATGAGCAGTAAGAGATGGTATATTCTATATTATCAGTTACATATCAGATCTGCTAAACAGAGATTACTTCACCTAAACCAAAACCTAACCTTCTACTTATGCTAGAGTTTCCATTTCCTCTTGTCTGTTAAGGATTTGGCTCCTGTATGTGTCCCCTTTCTCTCCTAAAGCATTAACTTCTTCCTCTCTCCTGGACCATCACCATCAGCACCCAAATTCCTATTAGCAGCTATAAAATGTCACATACTGAAAAACTCTCTCTTGATCCATAGTCTAACTCCAGCTTCACACCTCTGCTCCTTCTCATAGCAAAACCCTCTAAGGAGTTGTCTGTATTCTCTCTTTCTACTAGTTCCCACCATACTCTCCTGAACCCACTCACAAGTAGGCTTGTCTCCCCACAGCCTGGCCCCCGTGAAGGCAATCTGGTTACATGTAGCAATGGCATGCATCATCAGTCCGATAATGTCCCACTCCTGGTCTTCCCCTTACCGGACCTCCCAACCACATTTACACAACTGATCCTTGCAAACATTGTCTTGCTCACTTCTCTCCATATTACCTTGTCTGGCTTTCTTTCCCCACTCACCGGCTGATCTTGATGATCTCCCTGCTCCCTCTTCCTTCCTTCCCTTCACCAGGACTCAGTCTTTATATGCTGTGACATCCAAATGCATATCTCTAGTTCGAATATTTGCTGAGTCCTGACCCATATAGTAGGAACCTGACCTCTGTACTTGGATGGCCAGTTGAAACTCTGCTCAGTGCTCTTCAACTCAATAAAGGTGCCACCAAACAGCCACTCCCTCCCAGCCCCACTCCCACCCTACACCACTCCATCATTGCAGCCCTGCCCCAGGATGCCCTCATCTTTATCTGGATTTGAGCTAGAGACCCCCTAGTTGGTTTCTCTTCTCCACCTAGAAGCCAACAGAATCTTTAAAAACACAAATTATATCTTGTGAAATTCCCTGCTCAAAACCTTCACCTTCATGACTTTATGTCCATTCACTTGAAATAAGGTCCAAACTCCTTTTTGTTAGCACGCAAGGTTATAAAAGGCCTGGCTCTGTTTATCTATCTCTCTAGCCCACTCACACCAACCATTCTGTCCCTGTGCCATCCACTCAAGCAACTGGGGCAGCAATGCCATTCCTTGAGCATATCACACTCAGTTCCTCCCAGGGTCCTTGCCTCTGCTATCCTCTCTGCCTGGAAAGTGCCTCTTCCAGATTCTCCCATGCTTTTCCTAGTTTTTTCACCTCGGATATTAGCTCCTTAAAAAGGTTCCTTCCAGACAGCCTTTGTAAAATAATGCTCACCCTCACTCACTGCTTCAGCCCTTTATTCTGCTTTATTTTTCTTCACTGCACATATCACAACCTCAATTTATAGTATGTGTGTATTTATTAACATATTCTAATTATTCTCGGTTGAACATAATTCTACAGGAAGGAACATAATTGTCTTATACAACTTTGTATCCCTCGCGACCAAAACAGTGACCGGCACATAACAGACATTCAATAAATAATATTTTAAATAAAATATAAATGATAAGTTTTGATAATTCCTAGGAAAACTAGGAATTATACATTTTTCTTATCATACTTGTAAGCCATTATCAAATCAATTTTAAATTAAATTGGATGAAAAGAGGAAATATTGTCCAAAATTATTTTAAGAACTTAATAAAATTCAGTCCAACCCTGAAAATATTTTGAATGAAGGCAGAACTTGTAAGCAAAATATTTTAAAATATATCTATTTAGGGGTACCTGGGTGGCTCAGTAGGTTGGGCAGCCGACTTTGGCTCACGTCATGATCTCACAGTCTGTGAGTTCGAGCCCCATATCGGGCTCTGTGCTGGTGGCTCAGAGCCTGGAGCCTCCTTCGGATGCTGTGTTTCCCACTCTCTCTGCTCTTCCCCTGCTCATGCTCTGTCTCTATGTCTCTCAAAAATAAATAAACGTTAAAAAAATAAAAAATAAAATAAAATATATCTATTTGGGTGATCAAATAAGAAGACTAAATAAATTTGAAAAAAAATGAGGGGCTGTGTGGAAAGGAACAAATGGAGAAATGATCTGAAGAGACTTGTCTTACAAAATGCTAACTATATTTTAAAGCTACAGTAGTTACTAATGTGGTACCACTAAAAACACATCACAGAGATAAAATAGCTGAAATACCTATGAAGGAAATGCTAGCATGTAAAAAAATGAATATATTATGAAGTAAATATCACGAGTCATTAAATAGAGGACAAATGAATTTTTTAAATGGTTTTGGGCAAATCAGGTATTTGGGAAAACTCCAGTTAGGACTTAACCCAACATAGTACAACAATAATGACAACAAAATTCTGAACCAATGAAAGAGATGAATATTAGAAGTAAATTATAAAAAGTAAATTATAAAAGTAGGATTAAATATTCAATGTGTCTTGGAAGTAAGGAAGGCCTTCCAAAGCATGATATTTATAGATAACAAAACAAAACAACAACAGTGGCCACATTAAGCAAGCAAAAAAACAAAAACAAAAACAAAACAAAACACAAAAAACAAAGAACATTTTTGAATGTTGAGAAATAAAAGCAAGTATAAAAGGCAATTCTCAAACTAGAAATAATCTAGAAAATATTTCTCAAAGACTAACAAAGTTAGTATTTTTTAAATTTTTAATGTTTCTTTCTTTGAGAGAGAGAGAGAGAGAACAAGGGAGGGACAGAGAGAAAGAGGGAGAAACAAAATCTAAAACAGGCTCCAGTCTCTGAGCTGTGAGCACAGAGCCCAACGCAGGTCTCAAGCCCATGAACTATGAGATCACGACTTGGGCCAAAGTCAGATGCTTAATCAACTGAGCCACCCAGGTGCCCCGAAGTTAATATTTTTAGAAAATACATACATCACCCCTAAAAACAAGTTATCTCATAATTAAAAAAAAAATGTTCTGCTGGGGATGGTACCTGTCAAATAGTTGGTAAATATTCCATCAGCCATAATTATTATTAACAATAAATTTAAAGTAAAACCCTAATGTTTTAACAGAAAAGGGAAAATAACAAAAACAAGATGTTGTCAATTCAAATTAAATGAATAAAGGCACATTAAAATGAATTTATTCAAATGAATAAAGGCACATTAAAACTAGGACTTACCATTTTTAATGGCAACTAACAAATACTCAATAATCAAAAACTTTTCAAATTATTGGTAATAATGTAAATTGGATACAACTTTTTTCAAAGCTATTTGGTCCATACTACTCAAAGCAATCTATAGATTCAATATAGTCCCTATCAAAACTGCAATGGCATTTTTTCACAGAAAAAAAAATCCTGAACTTCAAATGGAACCACAAAAGACCTGGAATAGGCAAAGAAGAAAAACAAGAAGAATAAAACTGGAGGCATCACATTTCATGATTTTAAATTATTACAAAATTATAGTAATCAGAACACTATAGTATTGGCATAAAACCAGACATACAGAACAACGCAACAGCAGAGAGTCCAGACATTAACCAACTCACATACCATCCACCTTGTCAATCTTTGACAAGGGTCCCAAGAACACACAAAGGAAAAAGGTAGTCTGTTCAATAAATGATGTTGGCAAAACTGGATATTTACATGCAAAAGAGTGAAACTGAACCTTTATCTTACACCATGCATAAAAATCAAATCAAAATGGATTAAAGATTTAAATTTAAGACCTGAAATCATGAAATTCCTAGAAGAAAATAGAGAGAAAAAGCTCCTTTACATTGGTCTTGGAAACTTTTTTTTTTAGATATTTATGACACCAAAGTATAGGCAACGAAAGCAAAAATAAACAAATGGGACGACATCAAATTAAAAAGCTCAGCCCAGCAAAGGAAACAGTCAACAAAATGAAAAAGCAATTTATGAAATGGGAGAAAATACCTCCTGCAATACCATACACCTGACAAGGAGTTAATGTACAAAACAAAACAAACAAAAATACCTCCTACAAAACAAAATGAGCAAGAAAACAAACAAAAAATCTTGTCTAAAAATTGGCAGGGGCACCTGCGTGGCTCAGTTAGTTGAGTGTCTGACTTCGGCTCAAGCTTTGTGCCAGGCTCTGTGCTGATATCTCTGAGTGTCTGACTTGGGGTCGAGCTTTGTGCCAGGCTCTGTGCTGATAGCTCTGAGCCTAGAGCCTGCTTCAGATTCTGTGTCTCTCTCACTCTCTGCCCTTCCCCCCTCAAAATTAAACATTAATATTTTTTAAATAATAAAAATTGGCAAAGAAACTGAATAGACATTTCTCCTAAGAAGGCAAACAAATGGCCAACATGTATGTGAAATGGTGCTTAATTTCACTAATTATCTAAAGAAAATGCAAATCAAAACCACAATGAGATGTCACCTCCTGCCTGTTAGGATGGCTATTATTAATAAAACAGAAGATAACAAATGTTGGTGAGGTGTGGATAAAAGGGAACCTATCAGGCTACTGTTGATGGGAATATAAATTGGTACACCCATTATGGAAAGCAATATGGATGTTCCTCAAAATGTTAAAAATAGAACAACTATATCACTGGGAATCTTCCTACTTCTTGATATTTATCCAAAGGAACTGAAATCAGCATCTCAAAGAGATACCTATACTCCCACGTTCACTGAAATATTATCCACAACAGGCAGGATACGGAAACAAATGTCCATTGACAGGTGAACAGATAAATAAAATGTGGTATACATACATAATGTAATATAATTCAGCTTTAAGAAAGAAGGAAATCCTGCCATTTGCATTACCGTAAATTGATCTAGAGGATATTATGCCATGTGAAGTAAGCTAGACGCAGAAAAATAAATACTATATTATCTCATTTATATGCAGAATCCCAAACAGTCCAAATCATACAAGCAGAGAATACAATCATGATTTCCAGAGGCTGGGTGAAAGGGAAAATGGGCAGGTGATGGTAAAAGAATACAAAGCTTCAGTTATGTAAGATAAAAAAGTTCTGGAGATATACTACACAGCATTGTGACTTAACTTACAATACTGCAGTATATACTTAAAATTTGCTAAAAGAGTAGAGCTTATATTAAGTGTTCTTATCTCCCAGGACACACAGGAGCACTACTACTACTGCTATTAATAATAATAATAATAATAATAATAATAATAATGTAAGAGGAAGTTTTGGGAGATGATAGATATTTTATTGCCTGATGGTGATGATGGCTATCCCCAAACTCATTGAGTTGTATACAATAAATATGTATGGCTTTTTATATATCAATCACATCTCAATAAAGTGAGTTTTTTTAAGCAATATACTATATTTCATCTAAATGTAAAGTACAGTGCAATTTAAATACCACCAAAAAACTCAAACCAAAACAAACCAACAAAAGAAGTTAACAACATGATATGCCATCACTTGTAAAATGCACATGAATTGCAAAGATGACAGGAAAGGTGGGCAACTTAGAACGAGATATGTTATAGTAAAAATCTTAATATAAAAAAAACTTCATTCACTCAGTAATTTCCAAAAATAGTTGGTATAGTGGGTTGAATGGCACCCCCCCAAAAGATATGCCCACATCCTAACCACCTGAACCTGTGAATATGACTATTTTTTTGGAAAAAAAGACTTTTGCGATGTATTTAAGATTTGTAGATGAGATCACCGTGGATTATCTAGGTCATCCTAAATGCAATGACAGGTGTCCTTATAAGAGACGCACAGAGGAGAGGCACATGAGAGAAGAGAGACAGAAACTGCAGAGAGAGAATGCAGGCAGAAACTGCCACAGGATGAGGAACGCTTTCTACAGGACACGCGTCCTGCCAACGCGTTGATTTCGGACACGTGGCCACTAGAACTGTGGGCAAATAAACCCCTGTTGTTTTAACCCACCAACTTTGCAATATGTTGTTACTCCATCCTTAGGAACTGATACAAGGGAATAGTCAATTGAAAAAAAAAAAACAGTGTTAAAATATAAATGGAGAAATGAAGAAAAAATGAAAATGTGAAAAAAAGAGACTAAAAGAAAATGTATCAAAATGCTGATTCTGGGGGTGCCTGGGTGGCTCACTTGGTTAAGAGTCCAACTTCAGCTCAGGTCATGATCTCAGGGTTTGTGAGTTCAAGCCCCGCGTCGGCTCTGTGCTGACAGCTCAGAGCCTGGAACCTGTTTGGGATTCTGTGTCTACCTCTCCCTCTGACCCTCCCCTGCTTGTGCTCAGTCTCTCTCAGTCTCAAAAATAAATAAGCATTAAAAAAAAAATTTTAATGGTGATTCTATTCAGGTGAAGTGATTATAGGAGATTTCTGTATGTTATTTCCATAATGTTCTTGGCCATATTTTCCAAATTTTCAATGAGCACAAGTAATTGTTATAATCAGGAAAAAATAACAAATGGTATAAAACATAACACTAACTGAGGTAATATTTAAAAAGAAAATTGTTTCATAATCCTATTACTGTAGTTTCACTATGTTTTTTCTTCATGTTCCCTTCTAAATTTTGTAGACAAAATTTTGTATAAATTTTGTTTATAATTAAACGAGATATTTATTGTCAGTCAAATGAAAGAAGAAACATTCCTTAAAATTTCCCTAATAAAAAACTTTGGAGAGATTTACTTCTTCATGTTTTCTCTCTTTAAAATGTGTTTCCTAATTCATCCCCATAATTATTTTTGTGCTTATTTTTGTTCATCTCCTTCCAAGCTATTTCTTATAAATATACTGTTAAAATCATTTTAATAAGGTTTGGGCATATTCAATCAAAATCAAGGGTTTATTGTTAATAAGAGTGCATGCAGTGTCCTGATCTATGAATTTTCATAGTTCAGCTTCTTCGTAGTTTTTTTATTTTATAAGAAAGATTATTAGATTTTTAATTAATAGAGCATTTTTAATTAACCTATTTTAGATTTAGATTTACAGTTTTAGACTTACAGAAAAATTATCTGAGAGTACAGATAGTTCCCATTTGTCCCCTAGGATGCCAAACAAGTCTCCCTATTATTAACATCTAGCATTAGTGTGGTACATTTGTTACAACTGATGAGCCAATATGATATAACTTACATTAGGAGTCACTCTTGGTATTGTATATTCTATGGATTTTGACAAATGTGACATATATCCACCATGAGAGTATCACACAGAATATTTTTTTCTATCCTAAAAATCCTGTAAAGTCCTCATGCGCATCCCTCCCTACCTGCAAAACCCCTAGCAACCACTCATTTTTTCTATTGTTCTTACAATTTTGCCTTTTCCAGAATGTCATAAAGTTGGTACAATACAGTATGTAGCCTTTTCAGATTGGCTTCTTTCACTTAGCAATATGCATTTAAGGTGCCTCCACATCTTCATGGTTTGATAGCTCACTTCTTTTTAGTGCTGAATAATATTCCATTGTACTTCCAAGTTTCTTAAATTAGATAGATTTGAAGAAACCTTGTAAACAGCTTCCTCTATTGCTACATATGACCTCTACATGCTGACATAGTAGTGTCTATTTCATTAGGCAACAGAACACTTTGCCCAAGAAGCAAAGTCACTATAGTCCTCAGAAGAAGTAAAGACATAAGGTATCAAAATGGATAAAAAGACAGGACTTATCTATTTGTTGTCTATAAGAGATCTGTTTTAGACCTGAGGACACCTTCAGATTGAAAGTGAGGGGATGAAGAACCATCTATCATGCTACTGGAAGTCAAAAGAAAGCCGGAGTAGCCATACTTATATCAGACAAACTAGATTTTAAACTAAAGTCTGTAACAAGAGATAAAGAAGGGCATTATATCATAATTACAGGGTCAATCCATCAAGAAGAGCTAACAATTATAAATGTTCATGCCCTGAATTTGGAAGTACCCAAATATATTAAATAATTAATCACAAACATAAGCAATCTTATTGGTAAGAATGTAGTAATTCCAGGGGACTTTAATGCTCCACTTACAGCAATGGACATACCATCTATACAGAATACCAATAAAGAAACATGGCCCTGAATGATATGCTGGGCCAGATGGACTTGACAGATATATTCAGAACTTTTCATCCTAAAGCAGCAGAATACACATTTTTCTTGAGTGCACATGGAACATTCTCCAAGATAGGTAACATATCGAGGTCACAAAACAGACCTTGATAAAAAAAAAGAATTGAGATCATACCATGCACACTTTCAGATCACAATGCTATGAAACTTGAAAAGCACCACAGGAAAAAGTTTGGAAAACCTCCAAAGGCATGGAGGTTAAAGAACATCCTACTAAAGAATGAATGGCTCAACCAGGCAATTAAAGAAGAAATTAAAAAATATGTGAAAAGAAATAAAAATGAAAACACAGCAACACAAACCCTTTGGGATGGAGCAAAGGCAATCCTAAGAGGAAAATACATTGCGATCAGGCCTATCTCAAGAAACAAGAAAAATCCCCAATACAAAATCTAACAGCACACCTAAAGGAACTAGAAGCAGGACAACAAATAAACCACAAGGCCAGCAGAAGAATAAAAATAATAATGATCAGAGCAGAAATAAACAATAAAGAATCAAAAAAAAAAAAACCCAGTAGAACAGACCAACAATATTAAGAGCTGGTTTTTTGAAAGAATAGACAAAATTGATAAACCCCTGGCCAGACTTCTCAAAAAGAAAGAGAGAAGACCAAAATAGATAAAAACACATGAATGAAAATGGATTTATTACAACCAATCTCTCAGAAATACAAGCAATTATCAGAAAATACTATAAAAAATTATATGCCAACAAACTGGACAACCTGGAAGAAATGGACAAATTCTTAGACACCCACACACTATCAAAACTCAAATGGAAATAAATAGAAAATTTGAACATACCCATAGTGAAGAAATTGAATCAGTTATCAAAAATCTCCCAACAAATAAGAATCCTGGGCCAGATGGCTTCCCAGGGGAATTCTACCAGACATTTAAAGCAGAGTTAATACTTATCCTTCCCAAGCTATTCCAAAAAATAGAAATGGAAGGAAAACTTCCAGATTCATTCTATGAAGCCAGCACTACCTTGATTCCCAGACCAGACAGAGACCCCACAAAAGAGGAGAATTACAGGCCAATATCCCTGATGAATATGGATGCAAAAATTCTTAACAAGATACTAGAAAAAAATCAATCAACGTGATACATCACATTAATAAAAGAAAGGAGAAGAACCATTTGATCCTCTCAATATATGCAGAAAAAGCATTTGACAAAATACAGCTTCCTTTCTTAATAAAAACTTCAAGAAAGTTGGGATAGAAGGAACATACCTAAACATCATAAAAGCCATATATGAAAAGCCCACAGCTAATATCATCCTCAATGGGGAAAAACTGAGAGCTTTCTTCCTTGAGATTAGGAACACGACAGGGATATCCACTCTCACCACTGTTGTTTAACGCAGTGTTGAAAGTCCTAGCATCAGTAATCAGACAATGAAATGAAATAAAAGGCATAAAAATTGGGAAAAAAAGAATTCAAGCTTTCACTTTTTGCAGATGACATGATACTCTACAGGAAAACCTGGAAGACTGCACCAAAAAGCTTCTAGAACTGATACATGAATTCAGCAAAGTTGCAGGGTACAAAATCAATGACAGGAATAGGTTGCATTTCTATACACCAATAATGAAGCAACAGAAAGAGAAATAAAGAAACTGATCCCATTTACAATTGCACTAAGTACCATAAAATACCTAGGAATAAACCTAACCAAAGAGGTAAAGATCTATATGTGGAAAACTATAGAAAACTTATGAAGAAAATTGAAGAAGACACAAAGAAATGGAAAAATATTCCATGCTCATGGATTGAAAGAATAAACATTGTTAAAATGTCAATTCTTCCCAAAGCAATCTACACATTCAATGCAATCTCAATCAAAATTACACCAGCATTCTTCTTAAAGCTAGAACAAACAACCCTAAAATTTGTATGGAACCACAAAAGACCCTGAATAGACAAAGTAATATTGAAGAAGAAAACCAAAGTGGGATGCATCACAATCCCAGACTTTAGCCTCTACTACAAAGCTGTAGTCATCAAGACAGTCTGGTATTGGGAAACAAAAACAAACAAACAAAAAACAACAACAACAACGACAACAACAAAAAGACATATTGACCAATGAAATGGAATAGAATAGAGAACTCAGAATTGGACCCACAAATGCATGGCTAACTCATCTTTGACAAAGCAGGAAAAAGTATCCATTGGAAAAAAGACAGTCTCTTTAGGAAATGGTGCTGGGAGAACTGGACAGCAACATGCGGAAGAATGAAACTAGACCACTTTCTTCCACCATATACATAAACAACCTCAAAATGGATGAAAGAACTAAATGTGAGACAGGAAACCATCAAAACCCTAGAGGAGAAAACTGGCGACAACCTCTTTGACCTCAGCCGCAGCAATTTCTTGCTCAACATATCTCCAAAGGCAAGGGAGTTAAAGGTAAAAATGAACTATTGGGACCTCATCAAGATAAAATGCTTCTGCACTGCAAAGGAAACAATCCACAAAACTAAAAGGCAACTGACGGAATGGGAAAAGATATTTGCCAGTGACATGTCTGATACAGAGTTAGTATCCAAAATCTATAAAGAACTTACCAAACTTGACACCTGAAAAATAAATAATCTAGTGAAGAAATGGGCAGAAGACATGAATAGACACTTTTCCAAAGAAGATATCCAAATGGCCAACAGACACATGAAAAGATGCTCAATGTCACTCATCATCAGAGAAATACAAATGAAAACCACACTGAGAAACCACTTTGCACAGGTCAGAATGGCTAAAATTAACAACTCAGGAAACAACAGATGTTGGCAAGGATGTGGAGAAATGAGAACCCTCTTACACTGTTGGTGGAAATGCAAACTGGTGCAGCTGCTTTGGGAAACATTGTAGAGGTTCCTCAAAAAAAATTAAAAATAGAACTAACCTATGAGCCAGCAATAGCACTACTAGGAATTTATCCAAAGGATACAGGAGTGCTGATTCATAGGGGTACATATGTCCCAATGTTTACAGCTGTGCTTTCAATAATAGCCAAATTATGGATAGAGTCTAAATGACCATCAAGTGATGATTAGATGAAGAAGACGTGGCTTATATATACAATTGAATACTGCTTGACAATAAGAAAGAATTAAATCATGCCATTTGCAGCAACATGGATGGAACTTGAAGATACTATGCTGAATGAAATAAGTCAATCAGAGAAAGATAGATACCATATGTTTTCACTCATATGTGGATCTTGAGAAACTTAACAGAAGACCACAGGGGAAGGGAAAGGGAAAAAAATAGTTACAAACAGAGAGGGAGGGTGGCAATCCATAAGAGACTCTTAAATACAGAAAACAAACTGAGGATCGATGGGGGGTAGGGTAGAGGGAAAATGAGTGATGGGCATTGAGGAGGGCACCTGTTGGGATGGGCACCCAACACTTATATTGTATGTAAGTAATGAACCACGGGAACCTACCTCAAAAACCAAGAGCACACTTTACACACTGTATGTTAGCCAATTTGACAATAAATTATATTTAAAAATTATTACAAATAAATAAATCTGTGCTCTGAAAAAAAAATATCAAAAAAAAAAGAGAAGTGTAGCCATGGCACTAATGCCTAATTAAGTTAGTGCCATCTAGATTGTTAAATCATCTCTGTTCCTTGAAAAACCAGTTTGCTCATTACTCATTCAATAGAGGGAAAAAATAAAGACTTAAAAGAATCCTTCTGAGGGATTCCTTGCTAAAGTGGAAAATAAATGGGGGGTGGGGAAGAAATTTATTTCTTGAGATTCAGAAACTAATTTTATTTCTCATTATATTGTCATTTGCTAATGGTACACTTCAAGAGATTTGGCACATGCTACAATTCCTTATGCTTCCTTTGCAAAATAAATTTTCCCTAGAAGGATTTATCAATACTTTTCACACCGTGAGAAATGTAGGGGCTCTTAAAAATAAAACTGATTTTTTGAAATCTACTCTTACCTTTTTTTTTTTTATCATTGGTCTATGAAATTCTCTTGGACTTTGCTTTTAGTGTCTTGTTTATTAAATTTTCTTAAATGACATGGTTCTATATAATGCTATTTTCCCACTTATTCTTTAGTAATTTCTTTCCTCCTCTGGTTTTCCATGATGTTTCTATGATGTTGGTTACTTAACCCTGACAAGTAACTAGTGCTTCATGCAGTAAAAAATTTATTGGTATTGAGGAAAAACAAGCACAAGTAAGGGCCAGAGAAGCAGTCCATGTATACGCTGAATTTGAAACCATTCCTACCCTATCTTCACTTATCAATTGAGTTTTAACTTTTGTTACTTCTCCATGAAGCATCAGAATAGCAGTTTTTAAAACTTCAGTATCACTTGTGGGCTCCTGGCTGGCTCAGTTGGTAGAGCAAATGACTTTTGATCTTGGGGTCATAAGTTCAAGCCCCACGTTGAGTGTGGAGCCTACTTAAAACACAACGAACAAAAACAACTTCAGTATCACTTAAATTGCATCTATTCACAGGTGTTGAAATATAAAACTTCTAACAAGGCTATTTCATGGAGAATCTCAAGAAAGTAAGGAACACATTTAGAATAAAGGTGATTTCTGGAAATTAGGCCAAACAAGGCTCACTAATTTGGATATAATAAATGATTGAACTTTATTTTGTAGTCAGAGGTAACTGAGGTTTCAGAAATTTAGTATATATATAGATATGTTCTTATTTAAGTTTCAAAGTGCTATATTATTTGAGCCTGTGAATCTTTTCATTCACAGATTATGCAACATATGGAAATATACATAAGAAACCCTCTAGTACAGTCTTGTTCTAATATTCTTGTGCTTTCTATGAATGCTAATTATCTATCAATCTTGTCAGGTGTTTAAAGATAACTGAAAAAAATCTGTAAAAGTATAAGCCCTTCAGCGATCATGCAAGATACTGAATTACACAGGAACTCTAGTTATTAGCGCCTGACTTGTTTGGACCCCTAATTCATGGGGATTGTATAAAAGAAAGATGGACAGTTTGGTGACCAGATCAGGAAGGACTGCAAATATGAAGCCAGAAGTAGATGATGGAGAAGTGAGCTCAGGGGAAAGGATGAGAGGAGAATCAAGTTAAGCTAAATCTCAAATAGCAAAGACATCTGGCAATAAGGGGAAAAAAGGAACAATAGAAAACGTAAAACTAAAGCTGCGAGAAAAAATGAACAGGGTAATGAGGAAAGGTCAGCTGTTCAACTGCTGTGTTTTTGTGCGGTGGGAAGTGAGTGGATGGAGATGTTAGTGGTGTTACTTCCATGATGAGATGTGAATCCATGTAGCTTTGTATACTCCAAGCTACCCAATTCAGCCTATGATATATCTAAAATATCCAAAACCCCGTTATCCAGATTCTCTTATCAATGGTGGTTCTAGATCTTATGTATAGGAAAGAGTTAGGGGTAGCGATTTGGTTAGAAGAGAAAATCAAGGGATTTATCATGAAATTGTTTTTTAGGTAAGTGGCATTATTTTTCCTTAAATGTATATTGTAGAAAAATAATATAACAAACTTTACTAAAAAGGCTCTATTCACATTTTATAGCAGAACATAATTTTATATTTTATAATATAGAATATTACATTTTCTATAATATTTAAAAATATGTACTGATCATATTAAAATATTTTATTATTATGAGAGTGCAGCATTTGAAGATGCTTTTAGCTGCAAGTTACAGAACATTTGGCTTAAATGTTACAGAGTAAAGACCTTAATTACCTTAAAAAATAAGAAATCAGGAGACAAGCAATTCTAAATTTGGTACAGTGACCCGAGAGTATCATCTCCTCTGCCATCTTCAGATTATTGTATGTTTGTCCTTGGGTATGTTATCCCATGATTTCAAGATGTCTGCTGAAGCTCAAGCATCAGATCCTCACACAACAACCAATGTTCAAGCCAGGAAGTAAAGGATTTTTTAAGACTCTGATTTTTAAAACATTTTTTTAATGTTTATTTCTTTTTCAAGATACAGAGAGTAAGCAGGGGAGGGGCAGAGAGAGAGAAAGAGAGTCACAGAATTCAAAGCAGGCTCCATGCTCTGAGCTGTCAGCACGGAGCTGGTCGCAGGGCTTGAACTCACGAACCCTGAGATCATGACCTGAGCTGAAGTTGGCTGCTTAACCGACTGAGCCACCCAGATGCCCCAAGGCTCTGATTTTTTTTTTTTTAACTTGGAAGAAAATCTGTCCCAGGAACCCGTCTGACTTCCTTTTTGTATCCACTTGATCAGATCTGGGTCATGTCTACCCCTAGACCAATCAGAAGCAAAATGAAATAGAATTGACAAGACGGGTTGGAACTGATGGTGAATCACGCCCTGGGGTGGCTGAAGGGTTTAAACTTACCTAGAATCAGTATTGCCACCTGTTACCTAAGCATGGTTGCGATGTCATCAATAGAGAAGAAACAGGGGCTGCCACACAGCCAGCTGCAAGGGGATGAGAACGTGTGAAAACCAAACTCCTCATCGGCACATTCCTGGGTGCCATCATTCTCTGTTGTATCAATGACAGAACCTTGCTTCAGCCACAGGCCTGTGCATTTAGTCAACTGAAAAGAATGAAAAGAATGTAAAAATTAGCCTGCTCTCCAGGCATTCAAAGGTGGTGATGTATGTTAGATGCTTTCAGATCACAACTGAAGAAAGAACAGTTAACAAATAGTTGATAAGAGGCACCTGGGTAGTTCAGTTGGTTAAGCATCCAACTCTTGATTTCAGCTCAGGTCATGATATTGTGGTTCATGGATCAAGCCCTGTGTCGAGCTGTGCACTGACAGTGTGGGGCCTACTTAGGATTCTCCCTCTCTCTTTGCCCCTCCCCCACTCATGTGCATGCTCTCTCTCTCTCAAAATAAATAAATGGACTAAAAAAATAAATAGTTGACAAGTAATTTCCAGTTACACCTGGCCACAGACATAGGTCTTTAGTCATGACCTGACAAACCTCTTATATTTTTACTTAGGTAAATGATTATTCTGTGGTATGATTTCAGAGGCAACAATAAGGTTCACCATCTACCCCCTTCTGCATGGACTTCTTAGTATTTGGATTTGTACCTCAAAGGTTTGTTTCTTAGACCAAGACTGTCACTCATGTTAAAAAGTAAGTGTTGGGGGATGGATAATTATTTAAACTCTACATTATTGCACAGCAGTGTGAACTACTTTTGATCTGTCTCCTGAGAGCCAGTTTTGGTAAATAGAAGAGAGAGGTTCTGTGATGAAGGTTAGGAGGTGAGAAATTGGAAGGGAATTGGTAGGGGGCAGAAGATGTGCATTAGAGGCATCAAACACCCACTCCAAAAGAACAAAGGCCAACTTCACACTCTCAGTCTTTGAGTCTTTGTGCATTTTATTAGAAAATGAAAACTGTAGTATCCATTCTAGCCTACAAAAAGAAAAGGAATTTGTTCTTTTGGGTTCTTCTATTTTCTCTTAATTTTAATAACAGTAAAAATTTTTGGAGAGTATCCCCCCCACACAGCTTTTATTTTTATATGAGTTTTCCTAAAATTGCTCTAGAATTTTAGGTATGGTCCCAAACCTGTCAAAAATCAGACTTTAACTGAAAATTACACACTAATAATATAATTTGATGAAGTCAGGCATTGAGGTGGCCATTTTCAGCATGCAGAAAGGATTTGGAAAGGAGTCCAATTATAAAGTCTGAAAATTATCTTCTGGTTACGTCTTAAACTGCTCACACCTGCGTTTTTCTCTTTAGTTAATTTCAATAATAGACTAATAATCTCTGACTCTAGGATTTGGTTTCCCAGTATCAATGGATGCCATAGGGGTGATGCCATAGGGGTAATAGACTAATAATCTCTGACTCTACCTACCCTGTTGTAAGCTTCAAAATAATATGAAACCTAGACATTTAGGTTGAATATAAAACATACAGTCACTTCACTTAAAAGGAACTAAGTTAAACTAGTTATTTGAAATTTTAATAAATTTATCAGAAGATAATAAACACAGGCCCTCTTACCTCACATATAAGGTAAACAATTCATCTAGCTTTTAGGGACTTTCCTAGTTGTAGCACTGACAGTCCCGCATCCCAGGAAATCAGAACAGTTGGTCACATCACTCCTATGGCATCCATTGATACTGGGAAACCAAAAGATTGCTGTAACTTTACTGATTAGACACTAATCCATCTAGATAACATTTGCATCAGCATGTTGGATAATATTCATCTTAGAGTCCAATGAATTCTTATTAAGCCACTGAATGAACATAATCATATTTTTCTATTCTGCTACCTATTAGAAACCTACGATGATTCACAGAATGCAATGTGCATAGATTTCTTAGAGTACCTGGAGCTAAGGTGCTCTGTTTTAGTGCCCAAGACAAGAAAACTATTGTCATTTGAATTTTCTAAGAATGCTGAAAGAAACTTATGCTCATATTTGTGAAGCCAAAAGGAAAAATATAATTACATAATGGTCTTGCAAATCTGGGTAACCATGGGCAGCCATACTGGCAGAGTAAGCAGAGCTTACTTTGGGGTAGCGGAATAATTCTTATTGTCCACACAAACTTCTTGGAATTCAAGCCATAATCTTCATAACAGTCCTGCGGGTCATGTGTTATTATCTCCTGAGTCTCTGTAAGGTTAACTTGGCCCAGTCCATACAAGTAACACACAGTTAAGGTAGGCTTGCACATAGTTCTGTCTGACTCCACAGCCCATGGTCTTTCTGCCCAGCACAGAGGGGCCTTCTGAGGAAAAACTACCATTTAACATATATAATAAAAATCTGTAATATATGTACAAACATGATGGCAATCAGCTACTTCCATATAAAACTCATTCGCTAAATAATGATGGCATATGGATGAATCTACATTTTTACTGTGATTGTGTTACTGCGTGATTGTTCTTGTTGTTCTTATTGTATAGCTGGGTTGAACAAGAGTTTCTCTGTGGAATTAGCTCAGTGAAGAAAAAAGAGCATTCGGGAGCAAGAGTTCACTGTTAGAGTAGCAGCAACAGACCTACACACTTTGCTCTTGAAGTTGTTCTCTTCCCTGCGATCTCAGGTTACTTTTCGCATTTACCTGGAAAAGGAAGAACATGGTCTGCTAATGGGCACAGAATAAAGCACACACAAAAATCACTCCGGTCTCAGAAGCGGTGGTGGCCACTTGCCCATTTTATAGAGGTGCAAGTGTTTCCTCTTTTTTCCCTAATTTGGGAAAGTGATGGATCTACTGAAGGATTCCAGGTGGTTCCTAGTAAAGTGCAGTTGGATTAAGTGAGTGATTTCTGGAGCCAGATAACCAGGGTTCAAATCCCTGCTGGACTACTTGGTAAAGTTACTTTTTCTCTAAGCCTTAGTTTCCTCATTTATAAGATAGCAATGATCAATTTCCCCAAGTTGTTGTGCAATTACCTGAATTAATATGGAAAAAATCTATCATACGGTAAGTGCTCCATTAGTTTTAACTATTATGTTCTCCAGTCAAAGGCATACAGCATTCATAAAAAGACATTTACTGAGTTCCACAATCCACAGTGTTTTTAGTATTGGGCACCAGAGCTACAACAGGTTCAAGACACGATCCTGATATTTAAGAATATTATAAACTACTAAAGAAGACATGAAATGTAAGTAAAAAAGACTAATAACAATAGAAGAGGGACCAGCCACCGTGCTAATTGCCTTGGCTGCTTATACACGATACTAGCTAGATATTATTCACAACTGAAAAACCAGAGGCCCAAAGAGGTCACCCCTGCTCTTAAACTCTATGCATCCTGCTTGATTAAATACAAAGGACTATGAAGTCAGTCCCAACATCCCCTGAAGTTGAAAGAGCAAATATGAATATCTTGGAAATCTTACTGAGCAAGGGAAGTGTCTGAGCAAACAGGAAGAGCCTAAGGAAGCTGACTCAAGGTGGTCATATACCAGGATCATCCAGGCCTTTCCATTGTTAGTGCTGGCTCAACTCAAGGTCAGGTTCATGTTTCATAGTCGTTCTCTTCTTTTCATGGTCCCGACTTGAGGGACCCTGTGTGCTCACCATCAGTTTTTAATATATCACTCATTCAGTTCTCTGAGAACTGTCTTCATTTCCCTTAAATTGCTGAGGAGTAGGACGGAGTCTCTGTAACATACCTCCCCAGCATTCCCTAGCCCTCAAAGTTCCTGGACACCAGCTCATAGATCCTACATCTTTCAGCTGTTAATACCACTCAATTTAGGGTTACAGGGAATAACAAATAATGAACAAAAGAAAGGAAATGAATCTGAGAATTTTACAAAATTCCTGTAAGTCATGGTCCCTCACTGATAGTTGTTGACTTCCTTTGGCAAAGCTAACAAGCAGGTCTTGAGTGTTTGATTCCCCTCTCCAGACCCACAGAAGGGAATTATCGAACCTCTGCTCTCTCACTTTCCTAGACATATTCTTTTAAATGAATGAACCAACCAACCAACAAAATTATATTGTTGATGGTAGAAAACAGAACAAACCAACTCTATCTGAGATGAAAGACTTTGAATGAGTCTTGGAAAAGTTATTCTCTCTCACAAACATCCTCCATGGACAAATAGAGGCAATAACTGCTCCTAACAAAACAGATATTTTACAAATAAAAAAGCAGGCCATAGAACCCTGAAAAAGCTGAATGTTAGGAAGCTACATATATCTAATATGGTCCTCAAATCTGAAGCAGAAAGCATCAATATTAATATTGATAACCCAAGGCCACTGAAAACACTGGAAAAAATTAAAATCAGTCTAGATCTGTACAGCCGATTGTCTCTATAGGCTGGATTTTGTGAATAGCTTCACTTTCCTATTCAACTTGAATATTTTATTTTTTTATATTCATTTGTGTTTCAAATAAGATTAAGGAAGCTCAAACTGCATAGATGGGTGGAGACCAAACACTAAATCTGATAATAATTGTTATTCTGTCAAGTTTAGAAGGCAGAGGATGAGAAGAATGGCTTTTCAGACCTGAAATCATCATATTTCAGAGAAATCACTCTAAACACTTAGAAGGATGTGTTTTTGTGGGATATAGATTAATAAACAGTTTCATTTTCATTCAAAGTAAAATCTCAAACTATTTCTACTTAAGGAAAAACTCTACTTAAAATGACATGCATTTTATTTTACTAAAGTACAGGACATTAAGCAAAGGTTTAGTTGCCTTGGTGACAAATTGTTGTTACAGAAGAGGCACATCTCAGAAAACAGAGATATAAAATGCTTTCAATATACTACATGCATTACAGAAAAATAGAGATATAAAAAAATAAATTGTACCAAACATCTATATTTGTGCTGTTTAAAGACATGCCCTGGCTTCAGCAAAGGATCCTTTCTGCTACTTTATATTTCTTGAGTTCCTAAAGGCCTTCCTTAAGTATCCCATAATTTACCATCAACCACAAAGGTTTTAAGGAAAGCTTTATAATTTCGGTGTTTTTCTGTGTGTATTTTTTTCTTAATTCAATGCCCCACAGTAGTGTTCCAATTTGCCCAAATGGCTTACTAGTAAGAAACTAGCTAAATATTATCAACATGTCTGTTATTACTGCTCCACAGTATCTGATAAAAACACTAATCTAGAATTTGAACAAAGTAAATGTTTTTCTGTTTATATTTTATCAGAGTCCATTTAATCACAAGGAGGTTTAGAAGGCCAATCTTCTAAAATGTACTCTTCATCTATTGATAAACAGCTTACTAAAGAAGAAAAGAAAACTTTGGAAATCCTATATAAGAAAGAATAAATTGATTCCTAATTTATATATTACCGCAGACTAGGAAAAGGTCATTCAGATGAAAAGAACTGTCCTTGGCTGAGTAGGACAGTCAGGGAAAAAATTAATGGCAAATATACAGTCTCATCTCTACCTCAAAACTTCTCTCTTTATTATTAATTATTTGGGTTAGTTTAAAATAATATAAATAATAAATATTTATTCAATTTTTAAATGTCACTTGGAGAAAATTGCCATCAACATTCTGGTTTATTTCCTTCTTAATTCACTTTTGTGAATTTTTTACATACTTAGTAAGTGTTTCCTGATAGTACGGCACATTCATCATAAACATCTTTAAAGGGTATAAAACATGTTTAACATGTTGAAGTTACCATAATTTACTTTTTCACTCCTCTACTTCAGATCATTTATGTCTTAAATAAATGTTGCTAATACACATGAACCCTCTACTGATGTCTTTGCAACGTGAAGGGAGGAGAAAAGAGTCAGAGAAAGGAGCAATTCTTAAAAAGAAGAAATACTACACTAAAAATAATCCCAGTCTGTAATGTATGATATGTTAAGATCTCATTTATATATTATAATATGTTTATATATAAATGTGTATATTCTATTCTATTCTATTCTATTCTTTAAACAAGGCAGAAAATAGATTTTAACTTACATATGCTGATTTGTAACGGTGTCAGGCTATAATCTGGGCTGTTAACACTGGTCCCAGGAGTAGGAGATAATAGATTTTTATGTAACTTATTAAAATTAGCAAGTTTAATTTTTGCATTTTGAACAGGGTCAAGTAAAAACTTTATAATAACATTTAAAAATGTATACATAAAAAGAGCAACCAGAAAAAAAAAATGTGATGTAGGCAAATACACAGGTTGAACAAAATTATATTCTAAAAACTGAATTTTAAACACTGAATATTTTTAAATATTTTGAATATTTTAAAAAATGAATAGAAGTATATCAAAATCTGAATAATGATATTCTTTCAATATTTGAGATATGGATAATACTTTCCCACATTCTTTTTTACCTTTTCTAAATATTTTATAACCCATATGAATTAACCTTGTAATAGAGAAAAACATATTCTATACTTTATCAAAATTAAAAAAAAAAAAAAGCATGCATGGCTTTGATTCTTCTCTGTTGCTCTTTAGCTGTGAAGTAGACAAATCATTTGATCTCCCTAATCCTCATTTGTATCATTTGTAAAGACAACTAACAATGTCTGTTCTGCTTACCTGATACATTTTTGTAAGAATTAAATAAAAATGCTTGTGAAAGTACTATACAAATTGCACTATTCCCTACAAATATACAATATCATTTGATCAATAACTTAACTAGACACCTGGATAAAGAGATGGGAGGAAAGATCATTCGTTCTTTTCAATCCTTAGCAGTTATTCAGTATAACTGAGCAAACTAAAGTTAAAGGATATTAAAGGAGGGACAAAAGAATGGGGGATGAAGTGGGGAAGGAAGAACTATGGAAACTAAAGAAAAAAACTGCTTACAGGCCTTTCATAATCATCACTGAAATCAAAAGTAAAATTCCCTCGCTACTGTGTCATACACCCCGAGGTCCATTATGATCAGTTGCTAAGAGTATCCCAGACTGCCAGAAGTTCCTCTTACCTGATTATATGATGAAAAAAGACAAGCAGTCTCCCAATATAGCCTCATCTTTATTTCCTATATTGTTTTATTATACTATATATCCAAATAAGTACTTTACCAAAATCAGTCATGTGTTGTCAATGGTATAATCCACTCTATCTCAAAATAAATAGATTTTTTAAATCATTTGACCCTCTTGACAGCATACCTGCTCTACAAATAAAAACAAAACTTATAAAAATTAATGTTGCATAAATACAATCTGAAAACATGAATTACTTTTTTTGTTGTTAAGTAATTTCAACTACATCACTTAACACATTTAAATGTATTGAACTATGCTGATATCTCAAAAATCAGATTTTACACAGGACACCAAAATCCCAGTAGTTTAGCCAGTGATTAAAACATAATTACATGTACTAAGAAGCGGGCTACATCCCATTATTAAAAGCCATGATTTGATTTCTTTCCAAAATTTTAAAATAATTAATTATGTATTTATTTATAGTATGAGTGAGTGGGGGAGAGGCAGAGGGAAAGGGAGAGAGAGAATCTTAAGCAGGCTCCATGCCCACTGTGGAACCTGTTGGAGGGGGTTAGTGCTGATCTTACAACTGTGAGCTGAAATCAAGAGTCAGACCCTTGGCCGATTGAGCCAACCAGGAAAAGCCATCATTCATTTTCAATTATAACTTAAAAGTCCCAATTTTGATTTGGCTTCTGTAATGCTTTTGTTTTTTTCAGAAAAGACTTCACCTTGATATCATAGACTATAATCTGATATTACCAAAGGTTCTGTGTCCTATAGGGTAAGCCCTCTAGTCTGACTGCTATTCCCAGGTCCAAATGACAGGTGAGCAAATTTCGGCAATAGAAGTAGAGATTACATGGGTATAACCAGGGTCTCCCTGTGGGTGTTAATTACCTCTCTGGGGCTTAGTTTCCTCATCTTCAAAATGAAATGAAAATGAAAGACTGACAAAAGTCCCTACTGAAAATAATTAATGCCAAATACCTATTTTCCCTTATATTTCACACCAAAATGAGTTGTCTAATAGCAACATAAAGGAAAGTGAAAAATAGACTAGATATAAGATTATTAAGCATTGAAAATTGCTTTCATATCCAAAATAAGGAGTCTTTATACAACGGCATCCTTTTTTCCCCATGCATATAACATCTTTATCATGTATATAATAAACAAAAGGAAGAGCCAGAAAAAAATGTCTTTAAATTGATGCTTACAATTTTTAGGCAGCTGTGGTTGTAAGGTTGATGTGTATTTAGTAGATGGGTGGACAGTGCAAAGCAAATTACAGATAAAATAGAACGAATCAAAAGGAACCCAAAGCATATCCATTCCCCAGCACTGAGAGAAGCTGGAAAGGTATAGAGGCACCTTACAGACTAAGGTCAAAGGAAATCATAGTAAAATGACTTTTCAGTTACATTCCAGTTACCCTCTATCCCATCTTGATGTCACTGAGGACACGCACTCGCTTTGAGAGCTGGCTAAGAGCTTGCTAACAGAGCAGGATGAAAAGAAAATGCAGTGCTGAGATCCTGGGTTTCATTTTGCCCTCAAATATTGTTTTTTGTTTTGTTTTGTTTTGTTTTTTCCTAAAATTAAACTTAAAATTTGCCTTCAGCTAGATAAATCTGAATCCAGTCTTGGCTCTGTCATAGCTTTATTAGTTTGGGCAAATCCTTTAATGCCTCTGAGCCTATTTCTCTTATATGTAAAATTAATATGCTAATATGTAACTTGAATATAATGTAAAGACTAGAGATAGTAAGTTAAACTGCCTGGTACAGTAAATACTCAATAGAGGTAATGATGATCATTAGCCTCTCACACTCTATAAGCAGGTCTGAATGAGGCACAATGGGCGATGGGTGGGTTCTGTGGTCAGTTCTACTCCCACACCATTCCACATAATAACACCTCCACATGGAAGGGTACAGCATTCTCATGTCCATCAGCCTGAGCAGTTCCCACCCCCACCCCTTGCTCTGCCAATATGGTGTGTTATGGTGAAATACTTGAAAGTCATTGAGCATTTACTGTGTGCTAGGTACTGCGCTCAGCCTATCACATGTGTCAGCTCACTGAGTCTCCACAACAACCTGTTGGATGGAAACTGTATCAAATGATAAACCTGTGAAATGGGGATGGTAATGGTACTTCCCAAGCTCTTCCTGGCATCAGAGATGGCACTAAACCGAAGCCTTTCTGACACTAAGCCTCATATAGTCCTTCATCACATAGTCCGGTACATGTATCCAGACCCACCCTGATGGAGCAGTTCTCTTCTGGTCTAGACAAGCAGTTCCCAGCCTTTCACTGAATAGCTTCTCTTTGAAGATAAAAAGTAGGTACACCTCTATTGTATCCCCCCACTCAGTGATACTTGTACTGTTAATTTCCTTTAGGACAAGGCATAAGGACAAATGCTACATTGATTGCAGATCTACTTTCATATAAATGTGCATGCTATTAGGTGTGACAGGAGTCATATACATCAGAAAAGTCGATTTACTATTGTGTGGTGTACCTAAATCTGTTTACCTAAATGTTCAGCTCCTCATTGGATTCACTATTTAACTCTTTCTTAGTCCTGCCCTAACTAACATTTGACCTACAAGCTCTTCTTTTAGATGTGTGGTTTAATCTATATTTTGTGTTACTATACATTTAACAGAGATATAATACCATCCTCACAGAAATGCAAAATTTATATGTTCTTTCATTTATTCTGTATATATTCATACATAAATTCATAATGTATATACTTACTTTATGTCAGATATTAGATATGATAGTCTATGATAGTGCCCTCATAGACTTTGTAGTCTATAAACCTACATGAATAAATAAGCCAATTATCAATTAAAATACATTCTAGAAAAGTTCAAAAGGCAGTAAAAGTTCCCTTAAGATGCCATAAGAGGATACCTAATTCAGGATACCAGGAAAAGCCTCCATCCAGGATGGAGTAATGTCTAAGTTATGGCAATAAGAATGGTAGGAAACCATCAAACGAAAGTACCAATGAGAAATGAGAGAGTAGGATATGGCTGAAAGAAGGGATGGTGCATTGTGGGCACTGAAGTTTAGTGTGTGGTAAAGGTAGAATGTGAGAGATAGGGTCCTAGAATGAGGCGGAGGCTTAAGGCACAAGCCTTACTGGACCCTGTTAAGGAGTCCAGATATGTGGCCTGACTGGCGTGAGAAAGAAATATTATACCTCTTCAAATTGCCCCATAGAGATGCAAGCCTCAACTGCCTCATACAGAGCCAGCACTGTTAGCTCTTAGGAATCCAAATCGTGCTGCTGCATAATACCTGATTACCTTCACTAAGCCAGCGCATTCGCCTATCCTCTAGTTGCTCTGAGTGTTGGTGGCTGACTGTTGACAGATGCTCCCCTCTACCAGAAAATTTCCCTGCGCTGGTAGAGCCACTTTACCCAGGAAGAATATGTGTCACCTAAGAAAGGCTCTCTCCTTTGACCAAGATTTCATCAGACTCCTCTGAGCCCTCTGCTCTATTAGATGGACCTTGGGCTTCCTTCTGTCCTTGTAGAATCCAGTTTGAGTAAGAATTCTGGTCAGTTTGGTGTATCTGACCACCCTCTATCTGATCAAATTCTCATCCCCTACCCTTGATATTTTACTGCCCTGGCCTGCCATCAGCAAAAATTCTGTCGAGTCAGTCCAACAAGATTCCTCCTTAAGCTCTTAGTAATTTTCCACTCGCTGCCTCCTTGCTTCTTGGTTATAAATTCCCACTTGTCCTTGTTAGAATTGGAATTGAGTCCTACTTCTCTCCCCTACCACAAAACCCTAGTGGAGCAGCTTCCCTTGAATAAAGTCTGTTTTGTCATCTTTGACAAGTGTCATGGATAATTTTTTTTTTCTTTAATGGCCCCATGATTGAAGGATTAACTCTTCAGTGTGGGTAAACGTCCAAAGCCTCTCCCATGCATCAGACCAACACTAGACTTGACCTAAAACCACACCTTCCCTTGTCTCCTTCCTTACTTTGTTTCACTCCCTCCTATGAAAGCTTTCCTAAAGAGCACTCTCTGCATAAACCAAGTATAACTGAACTCCTATTTATACTGTTTCCAAGGAACCCACCTAAGACATACCACAAAAATTAATGAAATGAAATGAATTATGAGATGAAATGCATATAAAGGATATTAAACTAAGTAAAGTTATCTTTAGATAGATTATTCAGCAAGAAGTTGTGCATGTAATGCAACTTCTTGGAATGGCACCCAAGAAGAAACCCAGTCCAGAAGACAAAAGAACTACTTTAAAATTACTTCTTTCTTTCTTTCTTTCTTTCTTTCTTTCTTTCTTTCTTTCTTTCTTTCTTTCTTTCTTTCTTTCCTTTGAGAATGACAGAAACAGCCTGAGTGGGGGAGGGGCAGAGAGAGGGAGACTCCCAAGTAGCTTGGCTGCTAGCTGCAGACCCTGATGCAGAGTGCACTCAAACTCAGGAACCCATGAGATCATGACTTGAACTGAAACACACGGTTGATTAACCAAATAAGCCACCCAGGCACTCCTAAAATTACTCAAGTCTATTTTTTTTAATGTTTATTTGCATGTGTGTGTGTGTGTGTGCGTGTGTGTGAGAGAGAGAGAGAGAGAGAGAGAGTGTATAAGTTGGGGAGGGGCAGAGAGAGAGAGGGAGAACAGAATCCAAAGCAGGCTCCAGGGTCTGAACGGTCAGCACAGTCCAATGGGGGGCTCAAACTCGCAAACCATGAGATCATGAGCTGAGCTGAAGTTGGTTGCTTAACCAATCGAGCCACCCAGGAACCCCAAAATTACTCAAGTAATTACTCATTAAAGTCTTTACTTACTCATTAAGTCTTTAATGTGAAATCTTCTAAATAACAAACAGAAACTACACAGACCATACATAGCAACCCTTCAGAAAGTCCTTCTTCCTTCAATCCACTCCTCATACCAAAATTGTTTTCCAACCACTCTCTTTAAAGGTTCCCTGGCTCCTGGTACTTCAATTCCATCACCAGTGGCCTCCCCATTTCCTCCTGATTGTACATCACTAAAGCATAAAAACTCCCTTGCCACACACCCTCAGAGGTTAAGTAGAATCAGGCCGTGGGTGAAGGGGGAATTAAGTGCTGGAGACATGCATATATTCATAATTTCTGTTCCACTGTGGCCAAAGTGTTCCACACATTTGCTGACTGTTTATATGAGGATTAAATCCTTAATGTCTTTCTCCAGCGTTCTGTCCATTTTGTTTCTTAAGTGTGCTCTATCGATAAAGCAGAAGCACAGCATAACCCTGAAAGAAAAAGGCAGGGGCACCTAATAAAATGAGTTAAAACCAAGATGACTGACAGGTGCTCCTTATTTCTTCTCTCTTCATACATACCTTGAGGCAAAATGCTTATTATCAGTTGAGGGGTTCTTGAGTACCAAGAGAGCCTTTCTTAAAGTATGAGGTGGTATAGCAAAAACACAAAGAGATCAAGAATTGTCTTCATCCAAAAAAAAGGGAAGTAAAATATCCACCTTCTGACCAATGTGGCAGTTTTGAGATTGTGAAAAACCTTCATGCTCATCCCTGAAAGCCCCACCACGGCATTCAGATGTCCATGAATTATCCTTCCAGATGTGTTGCCAGGAGCTATATCTGTACTTTGCTAAAGTGAACTACCAGAACTACGAAAAGTCATTACAATCTTAGCCTTGGAAATGGATCTTGAAATTCTTCCCTAAGTTGGTAGTGGCAGTAGCAGCAACAGCAAAGCCCCATTTATTGCAACGTGTCAACACAGGCTGTTACTCTGAATGTACAGCACTGTGTACAGCAGAGCTTGGCTTGCCGGAGCCTTAAGGAAGCCCATTTTCTGTCAAGTAGGTTGCTTTTCTATTTTATTAGATGCAAACTAAGGAAAATCCCCTTTTTTATGGCTTCAAGAATTCAGTGTGCATACTTCAGGTGTCTGATTTATATGTTTTTCTAACCAATTCCAAAAAGAAAATATGATCATAGGTATTTTTTCTTAAGTGCTGCAATGCCAGTTTTTGTTCCAAGGAGTTGAAGCAATGGATGGCTAAGGCTGCCTCACCTTCTCAGTCTATTTAGTCAGAATGAGATCAATTCTCCCATGCATTTGTGAGTTCCTTGAACAAGGTCTCTGTCTTATTCAGTGTTGTATTCCAGGCATCTACCATGTAATCAGTTAGTGCTTAATGATTTTGAGCTGAATTTCTTTCACCCACATAGTAATAATGTAAAAGGCTTCTCTTGCACGTCCAGGAGTTTCTCTGATAAACTGATACCTAATAATGGACATTACACGTGTGTCCTTTCATTAAATATATTATAATCAAATGAGACCTTATATTCTCATTCATATGAGAGGAAAAAACTTCATATTCTATTTCCTCAAGATTTTCTCTCAATGCCAATACTTAACACAAAAAATATAATTTCTACCAGATAAACTCAGGCTATTGATAACTAGGGTTAAAATATAGTTCAATATCAACATTATCTATTATTTATATTGTATTCCCTTTGATTTCATAGTTATGAATGATAGGATTAAAGCAGGAGGACAGAATTGCTTCAAAATAGTTCTAGCCTCAGTTAATAAGTATCGTTGAACTTTTGTTTATTCCCTGCCTATTTTTTGCTGTCTCAACATCTTCTGGTGGCCAACGTGGCATCCTATTGGAAAATAAGCTGACAGGGAGGTCCTAAATTGCAAGTAATACAATTGCAGGCTCAACGTAAACTGGCAAACAGGTGTATCCTGAGAAGCAGACTTGGAACTTCTGTGTGAAACCTGAGCTGACTCTGCTTAAAAAAAATACTTTGAGGAGAGAAAGGAGTGTTGGGCAAGATGAATCCTCAGAACTCATGTACTGAAAAGACTACTCCATGTTGTAAACAATCAAGAGGAACCTAATCAGTATGTCTTCAAGATATTTCATGATAGGATCTCTCCTAGAACACATAAATTTGATAAATTTATGACAGTATTTAAAAGGAATATTTTACTGGTATCATTGGACATTTTAGAGAATGTAATGGCTTAAAATAAAAGTCTGGTGAAAGCAATGAATACACATAACTTTGGAAATTCCTTGGGCAATATAATGTGCATTTCTATGCAGAATTCTCAGTGAAGTCTTTTGAAGATATTCTTTATTGAACAAAGGTAATCTTGATTGAAGTCAATTTTAATATTTTACCATTGAACGTTATCCTGTCACTAGGACTATATTATTATTTGCACTATGGGAGTTAAAGGTAAAATCTCTAAAGGAAAGTCTTCCAAAATATTCAAATAGAAATCTCTTGCCATAGAGGTCAACAGAATACTGGTGAGGCAGGCTCAATTCTGACAAAGACTTCCACAGGCTGAATTACATCAAATCACTGCTGTTCACCAGAATTCTGGACATGGAGTGAAGTGTCTCTAAAAGGAAGTGCTTCCTTGAGAACAGGTACCATTTCTATTAAAGACCAGGAACTTCTGTAGTATTGCTTGGCAACAGGTGACTTTGATTCTTCACATAGTGACAAAGGAGTTAAGATATGTCAGAAGGATTAACAAAAGAAACGATAAGAATTGACATATGATCCTGTCAATTGATGCAGAAAAAGCATTTGACAAAATACAGCATCTCTTCTTAATAAAATCTCTCGAGAAAGTCGGGATAGAAGGAACATACTTAAACATCATAAAAGCCATCTATGAAAAGCCCACAGCTAATATCATCCTCAATGGGGAAAAACTAAGAGCCTTCCCCCTGAGATCAGGAACACGACAGGGATGTCCACTCTCACCACTGCTATTTAACAGTGTTGGAGGTCCTAGCATCAGCAATCAGACAAGAAAGCAAAATAAAAGGCATCAGGATAGGCAAGGAGGAAGTCAAACTTTCACTTTTTGCAGACAACATGATACTTTACATGGAAAACCCAACAGAATCCACCGAAAGCCTACTAGAACTGATCGATGAATTTGGCAAAGTTGCAGGATACAAAATCAATGTACAGAAATCAGTTGCATTCCTTTACACCAACATGAAGCAATAGAAAGAGAAATAAAGAAGCTAATCCCATTCACAATTGCACCAAAAACTATCAAATACCTAGGAATAAACCTAACCAAAGATGTAAAAGACCTTTACGTGGAAAACTATAAAAAACTTATGAAGGTAATTGAGGAAGATACAAGGAAATGGAAAAACATCACATGCTCATGGATCAGAAGAATAAATATCATTAAAATGGCAATACTACCTAAAGCAATCTACACATTCAATGCAATCCCAATCAAAATTGCACCAGCATTCTTCTCAAAGCTAGAACAAACAATCCTAAAATTTGTATGGAACCACAAAAGACCCCGAATAGCCAAAGTAATTCTGAAGAATAAAACCAAAGCGGGAGGCATCACAATCCCAGATTTTAACCTCTACTACAAAGCGGTAGTCATCAAGACAGCATGGTATTGGCACAAGAACAGACACATAGACCAATGGAATAAAATAGAGAACCCAGAGATGGACCCACAAGCATATGGCCATCTAATCTTTGACAAAGCAGGAAAGAGTATCCAATGGAAAAAAGACAGCCTCTTTAACAAACGGTGCTGGGAGAACTAGACAGCAACATGCAGAAGAATGAAATTAGACCACTTCCTTACACCACTCACAAAAATAAACTCTAAATGGATGAAGGATCTGAATGTGAGACAGGAAACCATCAAAATCCTAGAGGAGAAAGCAGGAAAAAACCTCTTTGACCTGAGCCGCAGCAATTTCCTATGCGACACATCTCCAAAGGCGAGAAAATTTAAAGCAAAAATGAACTATTGGGACCTCATCAAGATAAAAAGCTTCTGCACACCAAAGGAAACAACCAACAAAACTAGTAGACAACCAACAGAATGGGAAAGGATAATCGCAAATGACATATCAGATAAAGGACTAGTATCTAAAATCTATAAAGAACTTACCAAACTCCACACCCGAAAAACAAATAATCCAGTGAAGAAATGGACGGAAGATATGAATAGACACTTCTCCAAAGAGGACATTCAGATAGCCAACAGACACATGAAACGATCTCAAACTCACTCATCATCAGGGAAACACAAATCAAAACCACACTGAGATACCACCTTACACCGGTTCGAGTGGCTAAAATGAATAAATCAGGAAACTATAGATGCTGGCAGGGATGTGGAGAAGCAGGCACCCTCCTACACTGTTGGTGAGAATGCAAACTGGTGCAGCCACTCTGGAAAACGGTGTGGAGTTTCCTCAAAAAAATGAAAATAGAGCTACCCTATGACCCAGCAATAGCACTGCTAGGAATCTACCCAAAAGACATAGGAATGCTGATGCATAGGATCATGTGTACCCCAATGTTCATAGCAGCACTTTCGACAATAACCAAATCATGGAAAGAGACCAAGTGCCCATCAACCGACGAATGGATAAAGAAGATGTGGCACATATATACAATGGACTACTACGTGGCAATGAGAAAAAAATGAAATCTGGCCATGTGTAGCAACATGGATGGAACTGGAGGGTATTATGTTAAGTGAAATAAGTCAGTCAGAAAAAGACAGATACCATATGTTTCCATGCATAGGTGGACTTTGTGAGACTAAGCAAAAACCAAGGGTAGGGGAAGAGGGGAAAGGAAAAAAAGACACAGAGAGGGAGGGAGATAAAACATAAGAGACTCTCAAAGACTAAGAACAAACTGAGGGTGAGGGAGGTGAGGGAGGGGGAAGAGGGGGTGACAGGCATTAAAGAGGGCACGTGTTGGGATGAACACTACATATAACATTGGTGTTATATGTAAACCAATTTGAAAATAAACTATTATAATAAAAAAAAAAGATATGTCAGAAGGGCCAAGACAAGCTGCTTTAATATTCTATGACAACCACATAAATGACCATGAGTGTGGAAAAAAAGGTCAAAGCATGCTCATTAAAAATTTGAAAATTAAAAGTAAAATAAGACCGTTAGTTACAGTTGTTAGACCACTATAGTTGATAAAGGCTAACGTCTGTATAGTGAATGCACCATTGGGAGACTTCATGGAGAAAATTTCAAGTTATATGCTATGAAAACCTATTGATAAGACAAGGTTTGTACTAATTTCAATAAATTCCATATAGTAGCTGAAAATAGACATAATTTTTAGATTTCCTAAATTATTTCTGTACCTAGCTTGTAAATATACAAAGCATTGATAAATATAAGTTAGTTTAATTGAAATTTCTTTGGTGACCAGTATCAATCCAGCTATTTGATCTATTCAGCCAAAATCTAGACCATTATCTTTCCATTGAAGGTAAAAAAAATGAAAAGTCACTGAAGTGTTTAATTATAGCATCATTGTACCATATGCACATACAGGGTGAACTAGACAAGTTGTGTCAGGGTTAAATTCTAATGGATGGTAAGACTTCATGGAGCCTACATGTGGTTGTGAACAAAACATTCGAGAAAATTTGGTGGCCTGTAGGCTATTCTGATGGCCTGGAATTTGTTCAAATAATAAAGATTTCAAAATTGAGTAGCACTTTACATGTATCATGTACCAGTACATAGTATCGGTAAAGAATCTACATTAAGGGGCACCTGGGTGGCTCAGTCAGTTAAGTGTCAGACTCTTGATTTCATCCCAGGTCTTGATCTTATGGTTCCTGAGATTGAGCCCCAAGTCTTGCTCTACACTGGGCATGGAGTCTACTTGAGATAATCTCTCTCCCTCCCCCGCTCATTCTTGCTGTGTTGATCTCTTTCTCTCAAAATCATCATCATCATCATCATCATCATCATCATCATCATCATCATCTACATTAATTCTGCAGGCCCATTCTGAGGGAATAAGTTTACAAGTGCCATACACTATTTTTCCCCCATCTTGAAGTGTTCCTAGTTCTAGTTTTTTTTTTGTTTCTTTGTTTTTGTTTTTTGTTTTTTGTTTTTTGTTTTTTGTTTTTCTGACAACGGGTCTAGATTTACTTCCTTCAGGTTGGAATCTGGCCACATGTGTCTCCTGTCATCGCCATGTCTCATCAGCCCCAGGAAAATACTCACACTGAAATAAGAGAGCAGGGGCACCTGGGTGGCTCAGTCAGTTAAGTATCCGACTTCCGCTCAGGTCATGATCTCGCAGTTCATGAGTTCGAGCCCCACATCGGGCTCTGTGCTGACAGCTCAGAGCCTGGAGCCTGAGCTCTGTGTCTCCCTCCCCAACTTATGCTCTGTCTCTCTCTATCTCTTGAAAATAAATAAACATTAATTTAAAGAAGAAGGAGGAGAAGAAGAAGAAGGAGAAGAAGAATAGAGCAGACTATTCTGGATATGTACAGACAGATAGATTTTGCCAGGTTTATCATTTGCTAAAATGGCATTTCGTGTTCATTGCTTGGAGTCATCCCTGCTGATGAACTAGGGAGGCAATATATCTTGGCTTGCATCTCCAATTGTAATTACATGGCAAACAAAAATAGATTCTAGTTGCTGGTCAGTCTGTTTTACTCCTCATTTGATTTTGCCAAAATACTTTCCTCTCTGGCATATGAAGTCAGTTCTCTTGTACTTGAAACTTCTGTCCAGAGAAGCCCACTCATAGCCAGTATTATTGAGCAATTTTAAGTTTGCTAAAGTATCAGAGTAGAAATGAAAGAGGGGATTTATTTCATGGCAAACAACTTTAAAGTCTCCCTTTTCTCCAAAGACCCCATTTCTTTAACAGCAGCAGCATTCAACTTCTGTGTAAGCCCTCTCCTGAACTTTGCCATACAATTCAACTCTGCCCCCACACCCTTATACTCCACTCACCTCCATGCAGAGACAAAAGATAAAGAAAGCAAGAGAAGAAAGGAAGAACTATAATAATTCCTACATAAAGGCAACAAAATCCAGCAGAAGGTAGCAGAGAAAGGTAGCTCTGTTAAGACTCCTAGGAAAATGACAGTGCTAGTTTCATTCAGGCATCCCCATGGTGTGGTACCTCTCACTCCATTCATATTAAAATAGTTACTCTATACCTAAAAGACTTTCCCCAATAAGTATTATTTTCAGGAATGCAGATTCTCTTCATATTGTTTGTGTAGAAACTAGGCACCTGGTCCAGTATGATTTCCTAACACACTGATTGAGATCTAGAGGCTCATGCCTTTAAGTTTCAGAGAACAGATGGTCAGTATAGTCAAAATGTGAGGTTACCTTTCCTATGCAAAAGAAGGAGTAGACCCATGGGGTTCAACTTTCTCAAAGTCATCTAGGTCTAGACCTCATCAGAATCCCAGTGGAAAGCGAAACATTTTCCCTCTATGGCAAATAACTACTAACATGATCTCAACTGATATCAAATAAATGCTTAAGAGTTTTAATCTAAGCTTGGCTAATAATAGGGGGTAGTTTTAGGAGAATTATGTATAATTACAGATGTCAGCAGTGATTTATTTTTGTTTATTTTGCATTCCTAATAGTGATTTGTTCTTTTGTAATAGCTGCATTTCTAATATGATTAGCTCAAAATAATAATTGCTTCAGTGAAGGATTTATATTGAAATCCTCTTTATTCCTTCTTATTACTAAGCCAATATGGAAAGATATAACATTTATTAGCTAATGGGACATTTGTCTTCTGGAAAAAGTCTTCTTTTAGGAAGTTTAGTTGGCCTTAATGACTGGACGTAGACCACAAAAAGCAAATATATTTGGCCTCAATCAGAACAGGCACAGTTCTGCATATGCAGAAACTGTGAGATACAACTGGACATAATTCTATATAAGCACATTTTAGAGATATTTCAAGTTCTATAAAAAAATAAAGGATACTATAATATGAAGTTTCTTTTAAAAAAAGTTCTGGCAACTTCTTATCAGCTCACATGTAAAATTCAAAATGAAAATATTCTCTTACATAAGTCTAATAGATTTGTGATGGTAAGAAAAGACCATGGTGAGATTGTTAATTAGTTAAGAATCACTGGAATGACGTATGTACTGTAAAAGTAGACAAGCAACTTCGCCTTTTAGCACTATGACTCATTTTGATTGTAATTGCTTTTGCAGGACTTTTACCCTTCCCCCAACCTTTATTTTATTAGCACAAAGACAACAAAATTCAGCAGAAGATAGCAGAGAAAGGTAGCTCTGTTAACACTAACTTCTTGGAGAGGCTCTGCCTTAGAATATAAGTGGCTCTAGATTGCGCAGTATCAGAAAATGTGCCCCATGCTGCCCCCAACCACAAACCCATGACCCTAAATGAATTCAGTCCAGTTTAAAACAATCATGCCATGTAATAATCTTTCCTCCTAGAAAACAAAAAGCAAGCAATAACAAACTGCTTGCTATTAATTAACATTTTATAATTAATCCTAAACTGGCAAAGCTAACTAATCTTAAAATAAATCAAATTGTACAACTAAGGGAATAATAAACAGAATGAGGGAAATTTTCATTCGTCTAAATGCATGAGAACTTTCCATGATGTTATTAATGAAGGAAAGAATGAACATATACTTTTATATCAGTCCTTAGTCATATGTTATGTTTGGAGAGACATACATCATCATGAGGAATATCCTGCTATATCTAAGACCAGATCAGGTCCTTGGATTCAACTGTGTTCTCAGAATAAACCTAATACCTGGAGTTGAATTAATAGACTAACCATGAAATGTTAGATTTGAACATAACTGACATCTTGTAGCTAAAATTAGCTATATTTTGAGTTTGATGATACCTATGTATTGTTTTCCAAATGTTCATAAGTAGAGTCTTTCCTTTGTATCATTTTTTTAAGTTTCACCAAATGTTCTTCCTCCATTATCCTGACCTGTGGAAAGGTGAAAAGTCGGTCTCATTTCCCTACATTTTTTTCCCCTTTGGTACCAAGCTAATTCAAGTCAACCAGTACATATTAAACACTCAGTGTGTCAGGGAATTAATATCAGAGAGTGAGGCAATTAGAAAGGAGTTTAATTTGGCATCCACTGGCAGTATTTATATTTCGGTTCACAAGGTCACATATTATGTTATTCCTGAATCAAGTTGCTTTGCTGAATACTCTATTCAAAGATAACAACAGAAACAAGAAAATAAACCCCTTCCTCCTAGAGCATATATGAGAAGCTTTTTAAGAAAGAGCCATTTACTTCAGCTATTTCGTTTCATCATAATTTGGTTTCAAACTCTTGGCTTGGTAGTAAAATCTCATCATCAACTTTGTAAGATGCAGTAAAGATTGCTTTTACATGCCTGGCCCTGCCAGGGTCCCACCTGGACCCTGGGCTGGGCTGGGCTCAGTCCCTGAACCTCTGGCGTATTTCCCGGCTACAGCTCCTAAGACATGAATTCTCATTGTGAATGAGCTGAAATACAGACTAAATACAAATTAGATTCTTCCTGTAAATGTGTGTATTGTACAGGAATCACTTCTGGTAATATTTTCCATGCAGGATTTAATTGTTGGAGAGCTTTTCTCTTCTGTCTGCCAAACCTCTTTTTTTTTTTTCTTATGCTTTTTGAATAATAAGAGACATGAACTTGCTAACACATAAACAATACCAAACTGAATTTTGAAAGACAGTTTATATGAAACAGAATTCATATGTCTAATATATTATACGCTCATCTGATTCTTCACAACATAAATCAACTGACTTACACAGAAACTTTGGGCTTCACAATTTTACTAGACAATGTGGAAGAAACAGAATGAATCTAAAATATTATCCCCATTTGCAAGATCATAATCTCTTTGAAAGAAAGAATAACACAATAAGCAACACAAATTGTTAAAGATATTAAATTAGTAAAGCTAAATTGCGGTGCTTTTTTTTTTATATGTTTATTTATTTTTGAGAGCGAGAGAGAGACAGAGCGCAAGTTGGGGAGGTGCAGAGAGAGAGAGACACAGAATCCGAAGCAGGCCCCAGGCTCCAAGCCGTCAACACAGAGCCCAACGCAGAGCTCCAACCCATGAATCATGAGATCATGACCTGAGCCAAAGTCAGACGCTCAACCAACCGAGCCCCCAGGCGCCCTATGAGTACTGTCTTTAATATGGGATATCTAAGAGGGATCTCAAACCTAACAAGACAAAAGCTGAAATCCTATTCTTACCCCAAAACCTATTCTCCCTCATCTTTCCCTTCTAAATTAATGGGAAATCCATCCTCCCATTTGGAGTCATGCATGATTCTTCTCCTTTTTTCACACATCACATCCAGCCCCAAAACAAATCTTACTAGATGTACTGATAGAATATATCCAGGATTTAGCCACTTCTCACCACCCTCACTGCTACCACCCTGCCCCAAGCCACCATCATTTCTCATCCAGATTATAGTTATAATCTAACCGGTATCTCCTCTTCCTTCTTGCCCACTATTAGTTTAATCTCAACCCAGTAGTCAAAGTGATTGTGTTAAAATGAAAAATTGATGCCACATGCTAAAAATCCACCAGTGGTTTTCTGACCCATCAGAGTGAAAACCTAATGTTTCTAAGGTTCCATCACTCATCTGATCTCACTTCCTATAGTCCCTCCCTTCTTTGGCGCATTCCAGTCATGGTGCCCTTCTACTGTTCCTCTACTTTGTGTGGCATACTCCCATCTCAGGTCTTTGCCTGGTCTGGAATGCGAGCGCTCTGGGGGCTTCCTCCCTCACCTCTTTTAAGTCTTTGCTCATAAACTGCCTCCTTAGTGAGTGCTTCCATGAACACCCTATCTAAAATGCAAGTTTCTACTAGTCCTCCCAGGCTCTTCTCTTGTTTATTTTTTTCAAATTCTTATCACCTACTAAAACAGAAATACTGTAATGGTTCATTTATTTTCTTTATTTTTTTTCCTTCTCCACTAGAATATAATCAATGTCTAATCTCTTTCTTACACTGATATATCCCCAGTACTCAGGAAAATGAATGTCACATAGTAGGCAGATAAATGTCTGTTAAATGAATGAGGCCTCTTTAAAAAATCTTAATAAGCCAAATTAGCCAGTTTTTTTTTCCAAAAAAATGTCATTTATCTATACTTAAATATGTAATTCTCATCTATGTAACAAACTTTTATCAATGTATCACACTTTAAGTTTAAAATTTCTGAAGTGAGATATCTGATTATATTTCTAGAAATCTGTTTTATTTCTCTAAATAATGTCTTATTTTCTTAAATATCTTTTTCTAGCTTCTCATTTATTTTCTATCCAGTCCAAAAAATATGGGTCCAGGAAGTTATTACTCGTCGAGTACTGAATCAGTGAGGAATAATAGCATTGGCTGCTGAAGCAATCAACCACCAATCTCTGTGCCTTAGCACAGTAACAATGCATTTCTCACCTACATTATGGTCTTATATCTCTCCATGGTGGATCTTTTCCAAATGATGACTCAGGATCTAGGCTTCTTCATTTTGTGACATTACCATCTTAAGCATGTGGCTAGGCAAGGTTGCCAAGGAAAGGGAAAGTGAGCATGGGATGATTATGCAGGGAATTTTATAGCCATGCCTAGAAGTGGCATATATTACTTTCCTTATATCCCACTGGCAAAAATACAAGCATGTAACCAACACAACTGCTCAAGAAGCTCAAGATATGTAGATTTATTGTGCTCCCACAGAGAGAAAATAAACAGGGCCTTAGTGTGCAAATGGAAGAATATTTCAGAAAAATTCAATCCATTTATCCAACTGTTCCAACAAGAAATTTGGGGCCATCAACTCTAAAACTCTTGAACAATATTCTAAGGGTTAAAGCAAAGGTTGTAAGCACAAGAGTCAAATATAGAAGAGAAGCATTGGAATGGTTCCACAAGAAGAGTTAGGTTTCTCACATTTAGCATCATCTTTGGTTAAAGAACCTCTAGGGAGGCAATTTTTTTAGTCCAAATTTTGTTGAGAAGCCTCCTTATGCCAATTAAAGAAAGTAGACCATTGGACAGTCACAACTTTGTTTCTTTGTTGTCTAAGCTGCTTCTCAAATGAACAGTCTGTCTATATCGAAAGATCCCCAGAGTGAGCACTGTAATTCAGAATTGTCTTTGGTAAAATTGTGAGAGAACAGCATGCGTAAGGGTTAGCATATAGTGAGAATCAGAAAGGAATCAGGTGTTTGGCCTGGAAGAAGCACAATTTCAGATTGAAAAGACCAAGTATTGGTGAGACTTGTGCTTATGTGAACTTTTGTCACTGGAGCTTGGTCAAAGACCAATTGTCACCCATCAGGGATCATAAAACCCCGGCTCTGGGCAAATAAAACTAAAACAAAAGTAATTCTCAGGAATACAAAAACAAGACTGAAGAAGTACTTATAAGGTTTTGAAATGGTGATCTGAGGCCAAATTTGTCCAAAGGATGCTGAAAAGAAATTTTCTGGTCCTGTCAACCCTTAGGCTGGCTTGAGAAGAGATTTATAGTCCCATCCTCTCTCTACAGACTTTTACTCTTACAGAAAAATGACATTCAAGACAGAGAGACAGGCAGACAAAGTAATGCATTGGACAAGCAGGTAATAGATGTTAAAAAAACAACTTCATTAAAGAACAATGCAAATCTGATATAAAAAAAAATCCCAAAGAAGGATTTATTCCTAAGAACACAAAATAAACTCAGTATGAAGTCACTTTAAGAAAGTACTGGAGCTCAATTTGAACTAATAATAATATTGTTATTATTTTACGAAATATGACTGTTCTCCCTTCCAAATAGGAAACAGAACAATACGACAACAGCAAAAACAGTGCTGAGGAGTTTCAGTGAAATGTCTGTTGTGCATGAACTTACCTCTTAATCATTGGCTGGTTAGCTCCTTCAGCAGGTAGAGTTAGAAGGGGTCTCAAACGTGTGCAGTTATTAAAGAAATCAAGATAGAATTATAAAGCAACCACTGATATTCTGAAGTTGTCCTAGCATTCACACGTAAGCCATGCTATTCTATTGGATAAAAACAAGTCACAGAATACCAACCACAGAAAAGGTTACTCTGAAGCCACAATAAAATGAGAAAAGGTAAGGCTATGTCATAATCTTACTTAAGCAAAGACAAGAACAAGTTCATCATGGCACCCACAAATTATCAAACACCACTTCTCTTGGCTAGAATGGGTGACTGCTACTTTAGAAATTTCAGCTTTATCCTTGTCCTAGTTTTCCTTTTCTATAAGGGTATCCATCATACAACTAGTCCTGCTTTCTGACATCCCTATCATCCCTAAATACCCAATCCAGACCTGTTTCCTCATATTCTATCATCCCTAAGCATCTAATCTAGACCTGCTCCTTTAGTCCCTTCCCCAAATCGCCAACAAAAGCCCAAATCCTATAGTATGTTTTTTCTAATACGTTTTCACTGAGTGTATTAGTGTTCTGTGGCTGTCATAACAAATTACCACACATGAAGCAGCATAAAACAACAGAAATTTACTCTCTCACACCCTAGAGGCTAGAAATCTGAAATCAAGGTGTCAGTGGGGTTGTACTCCTTCTGGACGCTCTAGGGGAGACTCCCTTCCTCATCCCTTCTACTTTCTGACAGCCATTGTCATTCCTTAGTTTGTGGCCTTATGGTAGCATCACTTCAATCTTTGCCTCCATGATCACATCATCCACTCCTCTTTTTGTCTCATATAAGGACACCTGTCATAGGATATAGTGCCTACCCAGATAATCCAGGATCTCTTCATCTCAAGAACCTTAACTTAATTCTATCTGAAAAGACTCTTTTCAAATAAAATTAACATTCACGGGTTCTGGTAATCAGGATGTGATCATATCATTTGGCCTTGGGGGGGGGAGCAGTTACTGCTCCATCCACTACACCGAGAGACTCATGGTTCCCCATATTCTCTCTCACTATAAAGAATAATAAACCCAACTTGTTCAACTACAAATGTCTTCCTGGTGGTCTTTGGCTAGAGGGCATCGACAGAAGATAAAATGAAACAGAATTCGGTGAGCTCATAGGTCACAGGTATGAAGGACTTGATATCCAAATGAAAAAATATTCCAGAAAAGCTGGATCCATTCATCCAACTGCTCTGACATGAAATTTTCAGTCATAATCTCTAAAATTCCAGGTTGATAATAAAAGAGTCTTTTCATGATTTAGAGAGTAATAAGGAATGGGAAAGAGAAAAAGAAAACAATAAGAGAAAGAAAGCAAATATTTCAGCCTAGTAAATAATCAAGATTAAGAGCAAGTGAAGGGAAATATTCTTAATCATGAGATTAACATGCCATGTACCTCCCCTCTTCATCAGATGATCCACCCAGGCCTTTTTCTCTAGTTTCTCATTAAATTGTAGATTTAATACAATCAAAGACAAGATAATGCCTTCTGGTTCTTATGTGTCCTCTGCCTCAGTAGAGGTATGCTACATAGAATTCAATTAACTATGTGAATAAACTTCCAATATGCTTTTTTTCTTTGATTTTGTTGTGAACAATTTCTTAGTTTGAAAATTCTTTTTTAAGAAGAAAACAAAGTTGATCATTGATTAAAAGTTTGACCATAATACCTTATGAATGGTTCAGACAAGTCATCATCCTTGTGAAAAATGTTTGAGAAAAGACATCTCAAAGCCTTGTGAAATGAAGAATAACTCTAAGCCATTATTTCCAATCTTCACCTGAAGCACTTTTTAAAAAATTCTGATAGTAGGGCTCTACTCCAAATAAATCAGAATCTCTTGAGATGAAGCCCAAGAATTATTGTTTTACAGTCTCTCCAGGGGATTCTAGCATGCTTCCAGAATTAAAAACTATCATTCCAAATGGGACATGGGTGACATTACAAATTAGCTATCTCATACACTATTACTTACTTTTGTACAGAACATGCTTAGAAACAGAAACATACAAAAGTTTTGATAAAAACAATGTTAACAACCATCACTTCTGGCTAAAGAATTTAGATAACTGGAAACTTCAAACTCAACATTGTAGAGAGCACTGATGTAATACATTCCAGGAGGATTATGGTGAATAATTAATGTAGTTTTCATCATAACTTGTGAAGATGTGATAGGGATTTTTAAAATTTCAGAACTTAATATAAAATCATTTTAACCCAATATATAGGACACTATCTCTTTTTAATGTCTGCAAGAACATAGAATCGAATGCTAAAATGGATTTATTTTTTGCAATGGTACCTCTCCTAGCATTTAGAACAGTAATGAACTGTAAGTCTTGCTATCATTACAAATGAAATTCTCTTATGCCAGTTGGGTCTATATGCCATTAAAAATATACATATAATTTTTCAATAAAGTGGTCAAATCACTAAAACTGAAGTTTGGCTTAAGGACCTAGTTAATCCACCAAAGAGAGTTTTTTGATTGATCAAACTATTTCTTCCACTGATATTACCAGATGAACTCAGATGAAGCTGAATGATAAATATGGCTCTGCCAGATGGAAAATGATGGGCCTCCCTATGATTTTCTGCTCTAGCTAGATCTTCAAATGAGGAAGAGCCACTGACCTCAATTCATCTTATGTCTGCTCATATCAATTCATTGGGAAAAACCTTAGATCATATCAACTGAAAACTGAAAGAATGCATCGCCTGTTAGGCAGTAAGATCCAGAAGAGTTGAACAAAGGGGAAAAATAGCTTCATGTTAATTCCTTTTTCCATTTTAAGGGTAATCAAAATTTTTATGTTCAGTATAATAAAGTAATAATGTTAGTTGGTCTCTTTCTCATGCCAGGTAATAGAGGCAGTAGAATTTAACTAATGGTAAGAGTCTGGGTTTGAATACTGTGTTGGTCTAGTGCAAGCTGTTGGCTGCTCTGCATCTCAGTTTCATTTACTGCATAATGGAGATAATATAATAACATTGTCTACCTCAGAAGGCTGAGAAAATTAATGATGATATATGCAGAGTATACATAAATAAATAAAGTTCCTGGTACAGAGTAAGTAATGGATGTATGGGTACATGCATACATGTTCACATGGTTACTGAGCTTGCAGCACACTAGCCAACCTCAGGGACAGCAGGTCTCCTCTGCCTTCCCATCAGGGAAAGTCTCATCTCCCAAAATCACAGTGACAAGCTGATAATCTATGGCCCCATGGGGACCTGCAAACCTCTCTTTTTTTCACTTGTGCCCATCAATGTTTTCTATCTGAGCAACTGTTATGTGGGGGGAAACAACTGATCAACTGTTGTTGATCAAAACATTCACCACTATTTTTTCTAATGTTTTACCATCAAAAAGGGACACAGCCTAAGGGTAAGTAGTTAAGCTAATTACTTTCAGAATCACACAATAGTAGACAAGCAGGTTCAGCTTAACATATGAAAAATGTAGCTACTTAGGAAAACCACTGCCCAATTTATGGTTAGGTGGATGAATGCTGTCAGTTAAGGAAACAGAATTAAAGTATACTATGACAAGTAAAGTATTCTTGATTTTCAAGAAAAAATTATTTATTTATATTGCATAGATAATGAAAATTAGAGCTGCTGTATCTATCACCTTTGTCTACATGCCAACTGTTTCGATTTAAATTTTGTTGTATTTTGCATACATATTTTCAAGATGTCATTTATATAGTTTTCTTCTGTTGGCAAATAATGAAGGTACATTGGAAAGTATAAGATTTGTAATCTGTTGCTGACTTAGACAATTACTGACTTGGAATGAGTATTTCTTTTCCTATTTTTTCTTAAAAGGATGCGGATTATATTTTAGTTAATGCTCAACCCAAGAGTTTTCATATAAAGTGTTCTTTTGTATATATTCCACTGCAGTTTCCCAGATTGATTAGTTACATGAAATGGATTTTAATTTTAGGTATTTTATTTATGGTATTTGTCTATACCCTTTGAAACATTACTTTCAAAGATTTAGCATACAATTTCTCTATCATTCCTGTACATCCATGTTCCAGTCTCTTAATTATTTTTATCTAATAATTTCCTTAAATCTCCTTACTACTCTGTCATTTATTTCTAGAATTCAGTTGCCCAAAGGTAACTATTGCACTCCTGAAACCGTAAAACCATCTTCACCCTGGTCCATGAGGATCTCTCCTTAACAGGCCAAAGTTACATCAGTCCTAATTTATTGACACCACATATGGCAAAATCATTTGCTCTCTGGTTTCTTCTATGTCTCTTTGGCAATTCCGTAGTCTAGGTTTCTTCTGCCCATAAAATACTTGAATTTTGGATTATTGTTTTTCAAATTATTAATATACTTTGCATTTTTTCCTGTTAAAATTCATTTTGATTTGCAATTGCCCAAACTACTGATCTATGCCCTTACTTCTTTTTTTTTCAAATTTGCCTATATTTGCTTCTTAACAATTATCATCAAAAATAAAATGAAAATATTAATGAATAATGCCTTTTTAATTTCAGAGCATAATTCTCTTAAAATAAGGGATACAAAGTCATTATTTAAGTACATACAAGGACAAGTCAATTTTTGAAAAAAATAAAAACAACAGTGATAGTAAAACAAATGAAAATGTCACACGTCCCTCCTTGTTTTTAAAAGATGTAGAATTCCTGTTATGAAAAATGAAAATGAAGGAGTTGCTGAAAACATACTTTATTTGGAAGCTTCCAAAAAGTACTGAGAGACCTAGATCTATCTATAAATATCTTGAATGACTATAGAATCTTAGATTTGAAAGGAACATTAGGTAAAATTTCAAATGAAAAACCCAACCTGAATCCTGCTTCTTTGTTAATTTACCCTTATTGATCTTTCTTTTGCCATAAACTGAAACTCCTAACAAGCCTATACCTGCTTCCTCAGATGTTTATAGATTGTTATGTTAACTCCCATTTCCATTTCTTCCTTCCTGTGATATGATTTTAAAACCTCTTACCATTTTCATGGCTACCATGAGCACACATTATTTTTAATGCATATGTTAAAATGTGATGCTTGAAAGGGAACACTTGATTCTGGACAATCTTTAATTGGTGGTGTAAGCAATATAGTCAGTTGGCAGTGCGAGGTCACCATTTACATGGTGAGTAACGATCCTTGAAGCTATGTGACACCATGGCCCAGATGAGCACTCAGCAATTATTCCTACCTCCTTCAAGTATGTTATTTAGTACTCCAATGACTGGAAATCTTAAGACTCTAGTTCTCAGACATTTTTGCAGGTAGGAATTTGGTGTACCAATCAGAAGCAACCATGAGATATTTGAAATATACAAATAAGATGTGGACCATCTTATCTTTATACTCCTTTTGGCTGTTTTCTGCTGCCAGGAATATTTATAGAGTTTCCAGTATCTAATCATCAACCTCATAGGTGCTGGAAATTTGTACTGAGACAGGTGTGTTCCACATACAGTGCTCAGGCAGTCGTGGCAACTGCTCCTTCCTGACCCAGCTCTAGCATGTCCTTGAATTCACTCTTTTCAGTGGCAATGTCTGATTCTCCATCTTTTCCCCAGCAGGTGAATCTTGTGGTAAACTGTGAGTCCTTCTTGGGATACTAGCCTAGCATCTTCTTAATAGCTCTTCCAACAATTACCATTATAATTCACTGTATTTAAATAATTTTCTGTTTAAAATGCATAATATTTTGTTTCCTGCACCAAACCCTGTTTGTCATAAATTCTAAAAAAAATAGACTATTATGTATCAGAACACAGACTCTTCACCTCTGTTACACACAAAATATCACATCAACGTACTTAACATGTTTGAGTTCTATAATGATTGTTTTCTATTAAACTCCCCAGCCTTCTGGCTCTCTTTATGTGTTAGAGGCCTCCATTGTCCAAGAGCAAGGCTTTGAATATCACAGGTACAAGCAGTTAGCAACAACACACAGAAAATCTAGAAGACAGAGCTGGTGAAAAGGATCCAAGGGGCCACTAAAGTGTCTATTACATACATAACTTTTGAGTCACGTGAGAATAGATAAGAGTTCAAAATGTACTTTAACCAAAGTGTTGATAAATGTGTTATCTAGAACTGGGTCCATCCTAGAGAATTCTATTAAGTAACACTAAAACATTATGAACAGAAAATTATATCAAAACTCTTTTCTTTCAGTCTATGGTAGTCACAAAGTAGCCAAGAATAGGTAAGTAATGAGGAATCTTAAGTGCCATTCCAAGAAACATACTTTGTCTCAGCTCTAAAGACATTTTCATCTCCAAATAGGATGGGATAATCTTAACCACTCTAATCTTTGCACAGCCAATGTCTAGTTTTGAGATCATTACTAAGAAAGGGTTAAATATTATATACTATCACCTAAAGGCTCATAAGAGTTATCCCTTACGCTGATCTTCTTCAACATATCTATTTGATAAACCAGATAATGAATGAGGAATGTACTGTCAAATTTACATGTGTTACTAGGTCAGACTGTCAATATTGGAATTATAATTCAAAATGGCCTCGATAAGTAAAACCTTCTTGAAAATACATTTACATGTATTACACTTAAGAAATTGGAATAATGTGCATGCAGATGCACCCAACCACATACCCACCCACCACACACACACACACACACACACACACACACACACACACACACCTGTGTGTGCAATCACGAGAACAGTTCAAGTAAGTGTCAATACCAAACAAGATTCTTAAAAGATGGAGATTTTTTTTTAAAGAGGGTTCAGAGGGCAGTTGGAGAGAAAGATGAGTTGTTTCAAGTATAACTTCAGCTCAAGTTGCAAAAAACAAAGCTGGGGGAAATCATTATTATCTTCAAATTCATAAAGGGTTATTTTATGAATAAAGCCATGAAAATAGTGGATATAAGCCAGTTTAATTAAAGAACAAGAGAAAAAGAAAAAATTCTTAGTCTTTGAGGTGGTAAGTGGATTTCTGAGGGTGGGAAGCAAGATCTTTTAGTTTCATCTGGTCATTGGCCAGTGGTCTGGCCCAGATGTCTTTAATTCCCCCTCAAGGTCCACTCTCCAACCTCCACCTGCTGCCTACCTCAGATATAGATCTGCAAAGAATGACATCACATGCTCTCCCTTCCCATTCCTCACCACACCTCTAATCCCTGTGGTACACTCTAGATTGCAGTTAGATTTCAGCTCACTCAAGATAGAGCCTCAGTATGAGATCAGAGGAAGAGAGTAAAACAAGGTCAGGGTATTTATATCCTTGACCCCCACTCTGCAAGGTCCCCTTGAGCTATATGCTTTTTTGAGAATTAATTATCTTTGAAAAACACTTTTTAAAAAAACGTATAAAATATCTTGCTTTCCCATTTCGCATATACTCATTTAGGGAAGATTTTCTATGGTAATCTTAAATTTTCTTAGCACAACAGCTATTTTTATCTTGGACATCTGCATAAAAAATGCAAAATATTTATCTTTTAAACTGTTGGTTTAATCTAAACTTGTGTAAAATGTTTTATGGCTTAACTTCTTAGTCTTTTAACTTTCTTTCCAAAATAAATATGTCCTGTGGCTCTTTGGTCTCACTTTTACAATCATCAGCTTTCGTTATTGGCTTTTTCCCATGTGGAAAGGAATTGGATTTAATTCCTTACAAAACGAAATTTTGAAAAATGTATTTGCCAGTGATGCAACCTTAGCCAAAATGGATGATTCTAGATTTGGCTTCATTGTTCTGGTTCTGGGTCAAAATGGATTTGTCCGGAATCTATTTGGAAAAGGATTAATATGTGATTGGAATATTTTGAAAGGCAAGGCTAGTGATAGTCCTGGCCTTGTTCCCTCCAACATCTTGAATCATCATTGCTTAGAGAAGAGTCCATTGCCTCAGAAACATGGGGGGGGGGGGTGATAATGAATGTGTTCATTGTACTGAAGGATTTTAGAAAAATAGAGACAAGTTTGGGAATAGATGGGGAGTAAAATTAGGATATTCTATCCCAATGTGGCAACTATGCACTGGACATTTCATGTTGGTGATATATTTAAGCACCTTAGTAGATGGGTGTTGAAAGGAACTAACCATGAAGGAAATGAATATTATCATCTTATCTTTATAAGAATATAAAAATCATTTTACTTAATATGGAGGAAAATTCTCAATTTTTCTTTTATAGGCATTATATATATTGATCCTAGGTTGATTATTCATATTTTTGGTCCATCCGTTAAAAGTTTGCAGTTCCCTACTTTCAAAGATAAAATGTATGTATTTAGGGGAATTAAAGATATAAGGATATTTTCCACAAATAAATGAAATTCTGAAAATATCAATTAACTTTTCTTTCATGACAACCAGTGAGCATGTCTTTCATGAGATATACAGAATGTTGTACTGGGTGACAGTAAGGAATATAAAAGAAATCTTGCTCTCCAGAAACCTACAATGTAAACAAATCTTTTTAACAAATCTCAAAAAGTACCTTGCACTCTCAAAGAAAATATTCTCCATAACTCAAACACACCAAATCCTATAAACCAGCATTCCTTATTAGGATTAAATGGCTACAGAAAACCAGCCCTCCTACTTGGGTTATTTAACAGGGATGACAGATGTAGTGTCTCAGGGATACTCTCTGTCAAAGTAGGTCCTTGTCACTGGTCTTTGGTATGTGACAGCTAGAGCAAACTCTTGACAGCGTAAGTGCCACATGGCTTTAAATGGGGTCAGCACAGCATATACATCAGTCCCAAAGAAATCATGATCAGAAGAGTTAACTTATAGTGACCACAGAAAAGAGTTATGCATATTACACAATAGCAAGGATTTCCATAAAATTCATATTGATAATGGAAAGCTTTTAGAAGAGTTTAGGATTATTTAGAATGTATTTTTAGAGTGTATTTTCCCTTCATGACTTTTGTATGAATCCTCTATAAGGCCTCTTTCAATGAAAGAACTGATTACACTATTTTGAGCAGGACTAAATCCAAAAGTAAAAGAGCAACACCTGAATTTTTAAATAAAACTTTTACTTTTAGAGACACCTGGCTGGCTCAGGAGGCATAACATATGACTCTTGATCTCAGGGTTATGAGTTCAAGCCCCATATTGGATATGGAGCCTACTTAAAAAACAAACAACAACTTAGAATTTTCAATTAAATTATTTTACTGCAATACTACTTTTTCAGTATTTACCCTTACAAAATATACATTGGGGCTATATCTATTTTTCCATTACTTAGAAGTATGCAAATTGATGAAATGATCATGAAGAAGGTACAAATAGTGATGTTAACCTGGCATGCCTGAAGATCACCAATCTCATTTGTTTGGGCATTTTTGAAGAAAAAAATTGAAATAAATATTTAAAAATATATCTTTCTATAGACAAAAAAATGTACAATCATAAAAGCAGAAGAGTAACTGTGCTCCCAGGGATTATCTAAACAGCTCTTCAACCTTCAGTTTTTTGTCATTCCACACAAAATGTTTACTTCATTGTATAATTTTTCTTACATAATTTCAAAAATGTATATTTTCATTTAAGACAATTTAGAAAATACACACAATAGACAAAATCTTACCACATAAAATTAAAATAAAATGATAAACCTCACACATTCTATACCAAAACTATTTTATAGACTAAGCAGGCTTACCGAAAAATTTTAAAATAGATAAAGTTTTCTAAGCTTTAGTACTCATTGTCCTCGTCTCTTACTTCCTCAGGGATCTCCTATATTTCTATTGTCTCAACCATTTGCTTTTTTCCCCATCCATATAACTTCCAAAAAGCTATTTTTAACTCATCTGAGCTCAAAATAGAATTCATATTTCTTACTGTGTAGTCCCACCTCAATATCTCATTGACATCTCAAATATCCCATACTGAACTCATCATTTCCCCTCCAAAAGGAAGTTCTGCTTCCCAAGGTTTCTAACTCTATGATAAAATAACTATCTTCTATTTCTAAGGCTAAATATTACAAAGTCATCTTTTATCCTCTCCTTTGTTCTCTTCTTCTAGTCATTGTGCAAATCTTGTGTCTACCTCTAGAATCTACTTCCTCTGATTCACTCCTACTGATTTAATTCAGGCATCATTACCTTTCTTTTACACTTTTTATTGAACTGTAACAAATATAAAGAAAGATGCACAAAATGTACAGCTCAGTGCATTTTTGCAATTTTTCCAAATATTCAGCACCAAGAACAAGAAGCAGAATCTCATCAATACCCAAGAACTCCCCTAGTGCTCTCTTCCAGTCAATCCCACAGCGATAATCACTATCTTAAAGGCTAATAGCCTATTCTGCCTTTAACTTGTATTATATTACCTTCTGGTCTTGGAACTGAACATCCTGTCTCTAGATTCTCTCCTAAATCAATCTACACATGACCACTAGAATTTTCTTTCTAAGACACACAACTGCCCATGGCATTTCCCTGCCCCAAACCTCCACTGGTTCTCCATTAGGTCAATACCTCTTGGTACTGCATTCAGTGATTTCCCCCACACCACGTTTAATCCTCAGTGCCCTCCAAGTTTATCGTCTTTGGCTCCTCACATACCCTATGAAAGGTTTACTCACTGGTTAGTCTAAAAGGAAGATCATTCTAACAGTCGAAAATCAGTCACTGATAGTAAGGATTTTAGTCCATGTAAAACATATAATTGATGTTTGGGGACAGGAAGGTAGTATTCTGAAAAAAAGATGTGCTTCAATTATATTTCCTCCTTGACATAGTCATAACATAGGTCTCTATAAACAAGATAAAATGTTGACAAGTTGATAAAAAGGGGCAAAGGAAACTATTTTGTTCATTTCTTCATTCATCCGTACAGCAATCATTTAGAGGCACACTCATAGGGTAAGGTGAGTATGCAGATATTGCCACAATTCCACAATATACCTGTTTTCACTTACACAGAGGTCTCCATTCTCCTCTGCCAGTGGTTTGGCACCTATGGAAATGCTAATTTCATTTTAAAATAAGCAACTTCTTGAAAGACCCATATTCATTTGCAAGCCTGTCTCTTGCCAGATATTCAAAAGCAGGTGCAATGGGGTCAGCTGCCTCTGAGATATAAACAAAAGGTTTCGTGTATGAGTCAGTATGACCTTTACCGGTAGAAAACAGGAGAACCAGAGCTGAAAGCAGCAGCTTATGTACTTAGTTAATCCAGTGGCATGAATAAGCAGAGTGTAAAAGGTACAAGTGTTTTCGGTGAATGTAGATTAAATGTGGGGGCCTTGTAGGGTCCTTTCTCAATATTCACAGATGAAATGTGTTCTCAAGGCTTCAATTTCTTCTTCATGGACCCCAACCCCATGGACAGATGTATTCAGAAAATTATCACATTTCTCTCTCCAAAAGTTGGGAGCTTCTCACCCAACAAATTCATCATCTATATAAGTAGATTTTAATGAGTCATGTCCTTCAAACAACAACAAAGTAATCTTTCTTTTGGCAAAGTAATAAAAAGTACTCTATTCCTATATTTGGAATTATTTCAAATACTTTCTCATACATTTTAGTGATTCTTCTTAAACACTTTTGCAACTTACTGTTTGAAAATAAAATTCTCCTTTAAAAATTTCCTTTCTAATATCTTTTAGGAAGAGTTCCTATTGTAAATGCCCTTCGGCTAATTTCAGAGAATATTAAGCAGTGTTTGTTTTCTCTGGTGTATATTAAATACTTAGAAATGTCCTAGAAGGTAATGAACTTAACTCGTCTTGGCATAAAGTATACAAACTGTGAGGAGTGCAGTCTGGGAGCTTTAGTCTGGTTTTCTGGACTTAATTGAGCATACAATTTTTCACTTGCAGATTTTTGGCACCAGAGAAGAAGAATATTGGAAGCATGACATTTATCCCGAGAGAATTCAAAATAGAGTTAATTTCCAGCAGCAGCATTAAGTTCCATTTTGCTTTCTCTGTAAATGACTTGCACAATGTAGACCCCCCCCATTAATCATCTTTTGAGTAAATTAACTAACCGAATGTATGCATGTATGGACGTGTGTAAGTGTAAAATGCTCAGGGACATGCAGGTTTGACATTTCCCTGGAAAGAGGCCCACGGTGATCTGAGTACATTTTGTACCACCGCTCTGAGTTCTCTGAACTGACACTGATGTATCATGAGTAAGCAGATGCACCAATGCTTTCTCAGGCCATAATTCTGACAGCCCTCTAGAGGTTACTGAGGTCCATATGTGATAACAGAAAACATTTATTTAATAAGTCAGGCTCTTCTTTCTCCCCCTGCTTATGTTGTTATTTCAGTGACGTCAGAGGGCCTTGTCCTGGTACTGAGGCAACTGGAAGACTTTCCATGAGCGTCTGGTAGGGCTTGGAAAACAAAAGCCTTGCTGAGGAGTCCTAGGTATAGTCAATTAGGTTTTCCTTAATTGCTTTCTAAAGTCCCAGGAAGCTTTTTTTCTATAGATGTGTGTGAGATGTGCTTATTTTCTGTAGGTCCTCTCACAAGAGAAAAGTGAATATTAATAATTAGGCTTTCTACCTGTATCTTTTTTGACATACTTAGCAAACAGCACAGGACCCTTGCCAAAAGCCCTTTGTCCAAATGCATACCTTCTCTGTAACAAAGTCATAAATTGATGACCTGTTAATCATTTTAACGTAAATACTTTATTGAATTGAATGTGTGGAAAAATTACACACACATAGTAAAGTGCTCATTGTAAGTTTATACGAAGTGAATCCACCATGTAACCAAACTACCCTTTTAATCACTGTTCCTCCAAAAGTAACCACCATCCTGATTCAGCTAATACCGCAGATTCAATTATATGACTTTTGAATTTTATATAAGTGGACTCATAAAGTGTGCGCCCGAGTGTCTTGTTTCTTTTAGTTAATATTATATTTATCAGATGTATCCTAGGCTGTTGCATACTTGTACTTCCATTCTCACTACCGTACAGTATTCCTCTACAGAAATAGATCAGGATAAATCCAGTTTACTCTTTGATGAGCACCTGGGTTGTTTCCAGTTTGGAGTGCTTGTGAAGAATGCTGCTATGAACATTCTTGTTCATGCCTTTTGGTGCATGTCTTTGGGTGAACATGTGTATGTATTTCTGTTGGGTATAAACCTAAAAGTGGAACTGCTGGTAATAGGCTATGCATATGATCACTTTTAATACCAAGTAGTTTTCCAACAGGTTTGATCAAATTTATACTCCAACCAGCAGGTATTTTCAGGGTTGGTATTTTCAGTGTTTCTCATCATTGCCATTTTGATGGCTATGTCATAAGATCATATTACAGTTTAAAAAATTTTTTTAAGGCTTATTTATTTTTGAGAGAGAAAGAGACACACAGCATGAGCAGAGGAGGGTCAGAGAGAGAGGAACACAGAATCTGAAGCAGGCTCTAGGCTTTGAGCTATCAGCACAGAGCCCAACATGGGGTTCAATCCCACAAACGGTGAGATCAGATCTGGGCCCAATTCAGACACTCAACCGCCTGAGTCACCCAGGTGCCCCTAATATCACAGTTTTAATCTGCATTTCCTGCTTACTAACAAAGCTGATCCAGCTTTTCATATATAGGTAACATATATTAGAAATTCTCTTTTTTGAAGCTCATGTGTGTAACCCTTGCCCATTTTTCTATTGGGGTTTCCACTTTTTTTTCTTATTGACTTGCAGCAGTTATATATTTTGGTTATAAATCATTTGTCTATTGTATATATTACAAGTATCTTTTCCTAGTCTGTGTCTTGCCCTCTCATTCTCCTCCTGATGTCTTGATGAACAGAAGTCCTTAATTTCAACATAATATGCTTTACAATTTTTTTCCTTTACAGTTAGAAATTTTTACCTACCACAAGAGTCACAGATATTCTTATGTTCTCTTCCAAAATATTTTTATTTTCTTTCATAATTGTATTGATTTTTGAATGCTGTGAGGTGACATTCAAAATATATTATGATCCATTATTCGTAACTGAGTTAGATTGACATTCGCTTTTAAAAATATTTTTTTGTATACCCTCTGAAATTTAAAAGGAGTCATCCAGGTAAAGCCTCAGATGGTCATTGTTCGATAGTATCTGACTAAAAAAGTATCTCTGTAATACACCAACTATGATTAGTTAACATCTAATTCCAAAACACTGGGCAAAATATTATCATTATTTAAGTAGAGAACTATATTTTCCTTTCTAGTTCTGCAATTTCTTTTGACGAAATGAAGTAGAAAAATTTAGAATTTTAAGATGGCAGAAAGAAATGCATTGGAAAAATAATTTAGAGGTCATCTTGAAATTATTCTGTTCCTGTGAATGTGTGAGTGTCAACTGTACCTACAAAATGCTGTCCCAGACCAGCTGGTAAACGTCATCGAATTTTCTTTTGAGATTGCTTCACCAATCCACATAAAAGTTGTCTTCATCTTACTATAAATCTACATGTGCCACATTAAATAAATGAAATTTCATGCTTTCAAAGTAACATTTAAAGTAATTTATTATTCATTATTTTATTTGCTTACTATGTTATTTACTCTTTACTATTTGAAAAATCAAGCAAAATATAGGATTCTAATCAGAAAGGGGATATTTTATAAAATATTTAGTCTTGTTCAGCACTGTCCAACAGAGCTATCTGCCATGACAAAAATATCCTACAGCCCCATATCTGTAAATATATTTTAATACAGTATACTTAAATATACTGTATAATTTAATATGTCGATATTCATATATATCATCTACCTCCTTTTAGAAGTATCATTTAATATTATCCTAAAATTTACTCTTGAAATTATATTTTCATCAATGTGACTAATTATATATATAGTGCCTTATATATGACAGATTTATATTATGACAGAGTAAACTTTAAGTATTAATATTTAGCTTCAAAATTACTCTTCTGATAATAAAATATGCATTCTAAAATAGCAATGAGCCTACTTGGGATTCTCTCTCTCTCTCTCTCTCTCTCTCTCCCTCAGCCCCTCCCAGTTCATTCTCTAATTAATTAATTAATTAATTAATTAAAAATAAAACAGCAATGATCTCAGAATTATAACATGGATATTTCTTAGTACAAAGAAAATAATTATTATGTACATGAGTGTGTTCTGTTTAGGGACAGTAATTGGGAGGGGGAGTGTTGTTTCAATTATATTGTTTTGTTTAGAAAAATAAGGAATTTTTTCCCCCAGAGAGAAGCCTATATCCAATAAAAACTTTTATATCCTCAAAATCAATAGTTTTAATATTGCAACTCTTCTTGTTATGCAAGGAAATAATCATATTTTTTCAGCAGCTAAAGTGAAAAAGGACAACTCTAATGATTAAACTTCTCTGATTGGCTCCCTTAGATGGATGAGATGTAACGTACAATCCCCTGACCAGTCCCCTCTGCCAGTCCAGCTTGCCCCTTTGAGCATTATGAGACTTCATTCCTCTAGGTTGGCATCTCAGTCCCAGGAAGAGGATTTACTAGGGACAAGGGAAGAAGGCTCCAACTAAAAAGGAGAATCAGTTTTGCAACTCCTTTTTTTTCTTTTTAATAAAGAAATTCAGTCATGTTTGCAGGTGATGTTATTCATCCAGTCAGGCAGCCAGTCAAGCATTATTAGGGTTAGGTATTATCCCATTAGAGTCTGGCCATCCAGTTAAATAGAAAACTGTCATTTCACTTACACCTTCATTGGACAAGATTTGGAGTACTTAAAATTTGGAATAAATCCTCACATTCCGTGCATTTCTGGGTATAGGTGTGGAAAGCAAGGAGAGAATGTGAACAACAAAACCATTCTTTATCATGAAATATATGACTGAAAATTCCTTCAGCTATAAAAAAAAAAACAAAACTGAGAAACTTTTGGATTTGAAGAAAAACTGGAGCACAGATAAATAATGTTTTTGATTTAGTTCAATAAAAACGTGAATGCTTATTGCCTTTCTTAATCCAGCACCATGCATTATAAAGATTCATTTAAAAATTTACAGCAGTAAATGAATCTCTCCCAAGGAAATAACCCAAAAGACAAGCAAAGTTATATCATAAAGTTATACATTACAGAGTTATTTAAAATAGTGAAGATTTACAAACAACTTTATATTCAAAAACAGAGTAGTAAGGAGTAATTTTGGATAATCTTCCAGATTTATGTAAAGTGTTCTTAACTGATGGTTATAAAGACCATGCACAAGTAAATATATTTATTAACGTGGTCTTTAGACCAAATGATATCAGAACTAAAGCAAATAAAAGGTCATTAAATAAGAACTAGGAGGTGGACCTCAGATAAATATATTTCTAGAGAGCTAGAAAGCTAAATTCAGAGATTATTGATAGATAATAGAAAAAAATATTGATGGACTGATACTTAGATAAATAGATGATAAATCATAGAGACAGATACGTGTTAATATAGATACTATCGTAAGTATTGCACATGGAAATTGAAAAAGGAAGACACAATATCATTTATACATTATAGTTATAACTGTGTAAAGTAAAAAGAGCATACTGGGAAAATACACTAAACAATAATAATGGTTGTGGGGTGCCTGGGTGGCTCAGTCGGTTAAGCGACTGTCTTCATTCAGCTCAGGTCATGATCTCACAGTTCATGAGTTCAAACCCTGCATCCAGCTCTGTACTGACAGCTCAGAGCATGGAGCCTGTTTTGGAGTCTGTATCTCCCTCTCTCTCTGTCTCTCCCCCACTTCTTATCCCCTCAACTCAAAAGTAATCACTAAAAATGTTTTTTAAACCTTTAAAATATTTAAAAAAGAATAAAAATGACTATAATAGGGCAGGAGGATTATTTTTATGGCAAAAAAGTAATTTTTTACAAAAAGGAAGAACTCCTTTCTCCCACGTACTTCATCAGTTCAAACCTTATAGTTGTAACCTTTTTCCCATTGGGCTATAAATTCCCATAGAATTATAGGATAGATTAACTTTCCTTTGGAGAGAGGTTAAGTGGTTAGAATCATGATATCCTGATTTTTTTAATGTTTATTTTTGAGAGAGAGAGACAGAGTGAAAGCAAGAAAGGGGCAGAGAGAGAGAGAGGGAGATACAGAATCCAAAGCAGGCTCCAGGCTCTGAGCTGTCAGCAGAGCTGGATGCGGAGCTCGAACACACCAGCCGTGAGATCATGACTTGAGCCCGAGTTGGATGCTTAGTCAACTGAGCCACTCAGGCACCCCATTATATCCTGATTTTTTAAGTTAAGTGATTGTCACCATCCCCCAGCACTTTCCCCATTTGCCCCAAAATATTAGTGAGCAATGAAAAATTTACTAAAGATTTTATAGAGGAAACTCAGTAAATTCTGGAAAATCATTTCAAAAATACCTCTCTGTTAACTGTGTTCTCTCCGGTTTTGCTCTCCCCTCGACACCAGTCCTGCCTCTCTTCATTGCCTCACACAGGCTCCCAACCCATTCCCCTCCATTTAGTGCAGCAATTCTTCTCTGTCCCTAAACTTGCATACAGAACTCTTTTTGATGAACAACAATCCACATTCTTTAAAGGTAGTTTAGTGACCAGGTATTGTACACATGTCTGCCCTTGCCAGCTAAGCAGCTTAATCAAAGTGCCTTTATATATATGTATGTATATATATATATATATATATATATATATATATATATATATATACACATATATATATAATATATAATATATAATATATAATATATAAATAAATTTATATAAATTATATATATTTATATATTATATGTAAATATATATTATTTATAGAATATGTTATTATATAATACATATTTATATAATATAAGTATATAATATATATATAATTTATGTAAATATAAATATATAAATATAAATATATAAGTATATATTTATATAATTTATTATTATAGGCCCCTTAACCATTAACAATATATTTCAGGTGAACTGAAGCTAAGAAAGAGCCAAGAACCGCTGACTTCATTTCAGTCACACTGCTCTCATCAGAAATGTATCATTCTGACTACTTTCTAGAAACCTGAGCTGGCTTCTCTTTTGTAACCCCCTGAATGTGAATGGCCATCCTCCCCACAAAAAGGTACACTCAACAATGTATTTTGTACTAACTTAATTTCTTTTAATGATGAGCTCTTTTGAAGCCTCCCCCTACCTGGGACATTCCTAATCTATTAATCCCCCAACCCCCAGCTCCAGCTGTCACCTTCAGCCCAATACTACACTTCCACCTCCTCCTGGGGTCACTCTTCTTTATAAAGTTCCTTAAAAATTAAATCATAATGGCAATTGAATCCAGTCTTTTCTTGACAACACCATTGAAACAACCTGACTTAAGGAATGTTAAATATAAGATAAAATCAGATAAATCTAAAAAATCTATAAATCTTTTTCCCTCATGTCAGAAAAGAATATTATCTGCACTCTAGAATAAGCTTTCTTTTGTAAACCAGTGGGCTCTCTTCTTCCCAGAATATATGTTTCTCTCTAATGATCAGCACGAGATGTGATCTGATGTGAATTACAGCTAAAAACTTATTTTTTTTAAATGCTCAGGTAATGAAACATTTTATCTGTCATGTAAGTATCTTGTTATGATAAAAAAAGTCTTGTGTGATTCTGGACCCCACAGGTCCTAAATTTTTCATTTGAAAATTGTTTTGGGTGCCTGGGTGCCTCAGTCAGAAGCATCTAACTTTGGCTCAGGTCATGATCTCATGATTGGTGGGTTTGAGCCCTGTCTCAGGCTCTGTTCTGACAGCTTGTAGCCTGGAGCCTGCTTTGGATTCTGTGTCTCCCTCTCTCTCTCTCTGCCCCTCCCCTGCTCATGCTCGCTCTCATTCTCTCTCTCTCTCTCAAAAATAAATGAACATTTAAAAAAATTAATAAAGAAAAAAAGAAAGAAAGTTGTTTTTCCTGGGACAGCATTAAAGACAGCCCAGTAAACAGGTTTTGTCAGAATCTACTAACCTCAGGACATTGCATGGAGATAATATTATTATAATTATTTTTACATTTAAGTCCCTAATATTACCATTTTGTTTTCTGTCTTCATTCAAGTATTTTATAAGAAAATAAAAAAAGAGACAATAGAAGGCAGGAAGGAAGAATGAGAGGGAGGGAGGCAAAAAGGGAAGAAGGAAAGAGTAGAGAGGACAATGTGGGAAAGAAGAAGCAAAGGAGAGTGGGAAGAAGGAAAAAAGTGAAAGAATGAGAGAGCAAGTTAACTGAAGGTTATGTTTATTTGAATTCTGGCTTAATTAAGGATTGTACTACACTGAAGGAAGCCTAGTCTTCTTTCTGGTCCTTTTGCATATGATAACATCGGATTAATAACTTAATTATAAACTAATAGGATTTGCTGCCTGGGGCTTCCTTTGGAGGCAGAGAAACTTCCAGAATACTATTATTTCTTCTTGACCCCAAATAATTCAAGTATAACTCATAAGCTCATGAGAACTAAATCCCACATTAAATTTTACATTCTATTTGTATATCCAGTCATTGTTAAGCTCCCCCTTGCCTGTGAGGAAAGACTGACATCAGCCCTGGTCATTGTAAACCACAGCAAGGAAATAATTGGTTGTGTCAACTACAGATTTCCTGAGATTTATCTAATCTTCAAGAATGTTGAAAACCCTTATGAAAATTGTGTTCTGACTCAAATATCTGCTTGAATCACCTTATGTAATTGCATGAAAAACACTCTCATGAGGTAGCAGAGCCAGATGTTTAAAGAAAACCTTTGGTGTGATTTTATTTTACAATGTTAGAATGGGTTTCATCAAATTAGTATTCAGAAATAGATGTTTCTGAAGATGAAGTGGCTTAGGTGGGGAGAGCAAGGAAGCTAACTTCCAAAGTCAGTTCCTAGCAATATTTTTCAGTGGAAGAAATATTTTCAATACTTTTTAGGAACTTGTTCAAATGAAGAATATCTTATATGCTTCTAAAAGGAAACTCTAAATAATCTTACATATTATGTTTCAGATTCAATATTTATCTCACTAAGGTAGCCTTAAGCCTAAGGTAGGTATTAATAGTTACAGAATGTACTACAGAACAGATTTAAACATTTTTAAAGAAAATAGACCTGATTTTTCACAGACCTTCAAAAGGAGTTTTAGTTAAGTTATGCCCTCCACCCGCCCCCCATCCCACCCCCACTCCGGCTCCTATCCTACTTGCCCAGAATCTAATTATAGATTCTGACTGTGCCAGTCAGTGACTCCCTCAATCAGTTCATTTACTATAGCAGTTTCAATTTTTGGTAACTTGGCTTATGCCTGCTCCTGACTTCCGTCTACGTCAACCAGTGTATTTCTGTAAGATACCAGTGTCCAGAGTGATAAGAACAGATCCAGCTAAGTAGATTTGGGTGCTGCTTTGTCACAGTTTATTGGAGGTGGGGCAGGGATGTGGGCAGTTAGTAATAAGCAGACCAGCTGTTTAGATTCTGTTCATCCTGTTCCTTGGAAATCACCGGTTGTACTTTTAGACATTTATGCTACCGTGGGCAAAGAAACAAAACAAGGAGGATCACATCCCCATGCTGCAAGTTTGATGATTTTATTAGTATCATGCATGTGGTGTGGCCAATAGAAAGGTTTAGTCCTTAGTAGCCTGCTGTGTGACTCTGAGAAAGTTGACCTCTAAAATTCCAGCACCATCCTTCACAGTATTGAAGCCTCCTTTGTCCACTAACACTACTATTATTCTACAATTTTGTATTAAAAACATATATGGTTTTAGAAGTTAGAACTCAATAATAATTGTTTCTTTTTCATACCCCAAACATTTTACAAAACAAATTCTAATTTAATATCAAAACTTGAAGGCAAAAATATAATTCTATTTATAGAAAGTTGTTTTGCAGTCAACTTGATAGAAATTACTCCCATCTCTGAAGTGAAATATGCTCAAAACAGAAGAATTAAAATTTCACTATTAGATATTATTCTCTTAATATTTAGTAGAAACTAAGTAAGTATATTTTTATTATATAATCAGTAAGTATTTCATTATAGAAAACACAAATAAGCAGTAAATGTATTTATACTAAATTTCATTTTTCTTACTTGTAAACTCAGGATAATAATAGCATACTACTAGGTTCTTACCATTAAATAAACTAGATAGGTAGATAAGTAGTAGATAGGTAGGTAGGTAGGTAGACAGGTAGACAGAAAGACAGACAGAAGCCCAGAATCCTACCACTGCTAATCTGTTGAAAGTCAGGAACAAGATCAGTCAATAATAATTTCTTGAATTGACTCTATTTTACTCTATTGCTCTATTTTATATTTTCATATGAAACTTCCATTTAGTCTACATCCTAACCAACACTTGGTGGTGTTAGTCTGTTTAATTTCAGTGTTTTTAATTCTAGTGGGTATATAATGGTATCACAGTGTGATTTTAATTTGTATTTTCTGAATGACTTTTTCCAGTGCTAGTTGACAATTCCTCTATATTCTTTACTAAAGTGCCTGTTCAAATATTTCACTACTTTTTTTTAAATTTTTAATTTCTTTAATGTTTTTTTAAATTTATTTTTGAGAGAGAGAAAGAGAAAGAGAGATAGAGTGGTGGAGGGGTAGAGAGAGAGGGAGACAGAGAATCTGAAGCAGGCTTCAGGCTCTGAGTTGTCAGCGCAGAGCTGGACACGGGACTCTAACACACAAACCATGAGATCATAACCTGAGCCAAAGTTGGCCACTTAACCGACTGAGCCACCTAGGTGCCCCTTTTGCTACTTTTCATTAGGTCATTACTTGTCCTATGACTGAGTAGTAATAATTCTTTATAAATTCTAGATACAAGTTTTTGTCATAGATAGATAGATAGATGATAGATAGATAGATAGACAATATTTTCATCTAGTCTGTGGCTTGGCTTTCTTATTTTATAAGAACAGAATTTAACAATTTTGAAGAAGTGCAATTTCTCAATTACTTTTTTTTTTTCAATTTATCAATTACTGTTATGATTCATTCTTTTAAAAGTTCAACGTAGGAAATCTTTACCTGTACCAGTTTTATGAGGACTTTCCCGTATGATTTTTTCTAGAAGTGTTATACCTTTAGGTCTATGATTCCCTTTTGGATTGATTTATGGATATGATAGTACATATTTATACCAAGTACATGTGTTTTCATATGACTATCTAATCATTCCACCACCATTTGTTGAATAGACTGTATATTCCCTATTCTGTCACCTTGGCATCTTGTCAAAAATCAAATGATATTTTGTGTATAGGTTTATTTCTAGACTCCCTATTCTGTTCTATTGCTTTATATGTCTATCCTTTTGCTAATAGTCATAATAATATAGCTTAGTAGTAAGTTTTGAAATCAAGTGTTTTAAGTCCTTAGCCTTTATTCTTATTTAAAATTGCACTGGCTACTCTAGATTGTTGGCATTCTCAGATCAATCTTAGAATCAGCTTTCCAAGTTCTATAAAAGAAAAAGAAAGCCTATTGAGATTTTAATTGGGATTATACTGAATCTGTACTTCGATTTGGGGAGGAAGGAGTTTTTTACTTCCTTATTAATTTTCTATTTTCTTTTTCATCAAAAACCAAGAAAAGAGTGCTGAAACCTCCAACTATAATTGTGGTTTGTTTATTTCTCCCTTCAAGTTTTGCTTTGATATTGTGAAGCTCTGTTATTTGGTGCATAGACATTTAAGAACTATATGTTTTGAATTTACTCCTTTATCATTATGAAATTTCCCTCTTTATTCCTGGTAATGTTCTTTGTTCTAAGGTCCATTTGTTTGCTATTAACGTAACTATTTCAACTTTCTTAGAACTAGTGTACAAGCTATATCTTTTTCAATTATTTTACTTTAAATCTATCCGTCTTTATATTCAAGTATGTTCCTTATAGAGAAAGTATAGATTTTTGGTTTCGGATCCAACATGTAAGGTGCTTGGAAGTCTTCACTTCTAGCCTTAAAATAAGAAAAAAATGAATTGAAAATTAACAACTTTTCCTGGACCCAAAAGAGATTGCATGACAACCAACTGCCACCCCAAAATCTCAAGAGTTAGGTGAGCTTAGAGATTCACAGCTAAAATCTTCTTATGTAGAGCATAGCCACTACAGCCATAAACTAGTATAAATGCTTAAGTTATAATTTTAAAGTAATACTGAAGGCTGAATGTGAATTAACTCAATAAGGAGAAACTCTTGGGGGTTATAGTTTTAGGGGAGCTCTCCAGACTTTTGTTTTACCTCCAGGAATCCCACCATGTTCTCATAGTGAAGACCTGAGAAAGATAACCTCTTGGCTCTGGAAGAGAAGAGTAATCATTGTGAAATAAGTCCAGAGCATTTTTTCACAAGACCTATTCTCCAAGGAAGAGCAGTTTACCTAAGACTCATCCAACCAAGAGGAAGAGAAAATTTCCCCCACTCCAGCCCTTTCACGTCTTCTTGTGTCACCTGAGTGTGTGGGGGAGAGTGGGAGAAACTCTTGTGAAAGTCACAGCCCAAGGATATGGGCACTATAAGACTAAAATTTAATCAGAACATTATAGAATGCTTCCCTCCCCCACACCACTGCCTCAACAGGGCTCCAGTGGAATTGGATTGCAGCTAAAAGACCTGGAAGACACAGACTTTCTCTTAGAAGGAGGGAGTAGCTAGAGAATCTGAAAGTCAACAGAGCAAACAAAAACAAGGACACTAGAGGAATTGGAAGCTTCTGGCACCAAAAGATAGAGCAAACATTAAATACTGCTCAACTCCTCGCCTAGTTAACATAAAATTTCATAATAAAGGTCTATTTACTTCAATTCCTGTTACTGATACATCATATATTATTTCAACAAAAATATTGTAAGACATACTCAAAGGCAAGATAAAACATGGAAGGCAAGACAAAGAAGCAGAATCAGATTCAGCTAGGATACAAATGTTGGGATGATCAGACAATGAATTTAAAATAACTGACTAAACTGCTAAGAACAAATATAGATTCTTTTGTTTGTTTTTACCAATCTAATAATCTCTCTCTTTTAATCAGACTAGTTAAATCACTTACATTTAATGTAATTATTCTTATGGTTGAAGTTAAATCTACTATCTTGCTATTTGTTTCTATTTTTTTGTTCTTCCTTTTTCCTCTTTTTTTTCCTTTTTTTGAATTTAATTAATTAATTATTCATGTTATCTTCTTTATTGCCTTATAAGTTAGTTTTATTTTTATGATTGCTTTAAACTTACATATGTACCTTTAACTTATAACAATCTATCTTAAAATGATATCACATTGCTTCACACATAATGTAAAACCATATAATGTAGAATATTATACTTCCATTTTCCTAACTTCTGTCTTTTATGCTATTGTTACCATACATTTACTTCCACATATGTTCAAAATCTCTCAATACATTGTTATAAACTTTGTTAAACAGTCAATTATGTCTTAAAAAAGTGCTTTACATTGGATTGTAAAAAATATCTTTCGTATTTACTCACATATTTAACATTTCTGGCACTCTTTAGTCCTTTATGTAGATGCAAGTTTCCATCTGGTGTCCTCTCTTTCCATTTGAAGAACTTCCTAGAACACTTCTTGTAGTGCAGATGCGCTGGCAATAAACTACCATCTCAGTGTGTCTGAAAAAACTCCTTTATCTCCATGTGTTTGTTTTTTTTTAAGATTTTATTTTTAAGTAATCTCTACACCCAACATGGGGCTTGAACTTACAACCCTGATATCATGAGTCACATACTCTACTGACTGAGGAAGCCAGATGCTCCTTCATGTTTAAAAGATATCTTCATCGGATATTTTTTCTTTCAGCATTCTAGAGATGTTTTTCTATTATCTTTTGAAAACAAAATTTCAGATCATCCTTAATTATTTTACTCCTGTCTTTTTTCTTTGATAGCTTTTAATATCTTCTTGTCATCACTAGTTTTCAGCAATTTGATTATGATGTGCTTTGTCATGGTTTTCTTTGTGTTTTTCTGGCTTCAGATTCTGTCCACTTTTTTTCAGATCCCACAGCCTGGGATCTAATTATTCTTTACTACTTTTTTCAGTCCTTTTCCCTCTGTGTCCTTCATTTTGGATTATTATTATTTGCATTAAATTCTTAAACTATTCACAAAATCATTTAAAAGTCTTTATTTGCTAATTCTATTATCCCTGTTAACTTTTTTTTTTTCCTGGTTACAGATCACCCTGCTCTGGTTCTTGTCACATATAGTAGTTTTTGATTGAATGATGGATTGTGAGTAATGGCAGTGAGTATCTGGATGTTGTCTTTTTGTTTTATTTTTTTTTTTTAAGATTGAGATTTGCTCTAGCAAACAGTTTAGTTATTTGTGGATTACTTGATCCTTTAAGAATGGTTCCTATTCTTTGTTAGGGTGAGTCAAGAGCAGTTGTTACTCTATGGGGCGCCTGGGTGGCTCAGTCGGTTGGGCGCCGACTTCAGCTCAGGTCATGATCTTGCGGTCCGTGAGTTCGAGCCCCGCGTCGGGCTCTGTGCTGACAGCTCAGAGCCTGGAGCTTGCTTCCGATTCTGTGTCTCCCTCTCTCTCTGCCCTTCCCCTGTTCACGCTGTGCCTCTATGTTTCTCAAAAATAAATAAACATTAAAAAAAAAATTAAAAAAAAAAAAAAAGAGCAGTTGTTACTCTAAATGTAGTTTAATCTTACTACTAAATGTGTGACCTTTCTGAGTTGCCTAGGATTTCCCAGTGATCAAAAAATACTCCATTCTGGCTGACCAGAGCTCAAAAATTCCCTATCAATGTTCACATTATACCTTTCTCATTGTTCTTTGTCCCACCTTGTGAAGTTTCACCATATCTGTGCACATTTTAGCAGTCAGCAAAGGGTCAAGGGAACCCCTATGCATATTTAAAACATTTTTTGTTTTGTTTTGTTTTTGTTTTTGTTTGCTTCACTTACTCCTTTTCAGAGTTCTGCTTTTCAACTTCCAGCCTCATTTCCAACTAATGCAGCCTCATTGAATTTTCATATTGGTCTCCTCAACTCAGTAAGACTAAATTGTTCTGCTTGAGATACCTGGCCCTATACCACATTCCAAAATGTGCCTTCAGGCAGAAAGCCAGGGTAAATGTAGGATAGGATTATTTCATTTGATCCTCTTCTCTCAGGAATCACATTTTTACACTCCCTATGGCTCGATGTTTTATGACAATTATTTCATATATTTTACCCTTTTGTTTTAGTTGTTTATAGCAGGAGAAGTCTGTTTTCTCTTAGCACATTCAGAAACAGAATCTAACAATCTATTTTGACTGATTTTTTTCACTGACTTACCAAAATGATATAACAGTAATAATAATTAATAATAATATACATACAATGTGTCAGATTCTATTATTTTAATAATTAAATTAATTTAATTTAATTAATTTATTCTTTTAAAAATATCTCCTTTGTTTATCATAAAAATATATGAAGGAAGCATTATCAACACCATTTTATGAATGTGGGAAATGGACCTTAAGAAAAGAAATCCCTTGACCAACATCATATAACAATGTGACAAATTTACAACTCAAACTCACATTTGCTTTATTCCACAGTCCCAACTCTTACGGACATCACTGTCCTGCCCTTCAATTGACTTGGTGCTGTGATCTATATAGGCTTTTCTTACTTTTTCATAACAACATTGAGATCACATGAGTTGGTTCAATTTATAATTAATAGATTTCATGACTAACTTCCTGAAACGAGAACTACTTAGAGTAGCAGGGGAGTGGGCCAAATCAAGAGAAAAAGGGAATATCAATCAGTCTTAGCTCAAAATCCTGGGGGAAAGACAGGTTTAAATTTGGGCTGGGAGAAGCTATACTTGCAATCATAAACTGTTTAAGTGGCTCTTATAAAAATAAGTGTCTATGGAAAGAATCATGAGGCCTAAAAAGACTATTTAAACATCTGGAACAAAGTTCCATTTCTCTATCTCAAGAAGAGCTCTATCTCAAGACAACATTTCAATCTCAAATTTGTGGGGACTTTGGGCATTGAAAGAAAATAGAATATCAGCACTTCTATGTTTGATTTTTTTTTTAATGAACTGTCTGTATATGAAGATATTTAGTCATAGGAGGTCAGCTGATGCTAAAGCAATCAATGCGATTGTCATTATCAATGGATGACTAGAGTCTGACGACAGTAATATGACATCCTAGGAGCATAAAAATCCATTCACTACGGAAGTAAGAGTCAACTCATCTACACAAAGTGTGCTGTTTTTCAGATTATTCCACTATTCTCCCAACTGTATAAACATAATCACCTGAAATTGCAGACTCTAAACTTTTTGTCCTTGATGATAATGTTTGAACCAGAAATGAAGCAAGCAGATTTTCAGAGGATGCATTAGCATGGAGATGTAAAGCCAATGACAGCACAAGGGGAAGGTTTGAACTCTGCAACTAATGAGCAGTAATGTAATGAGTACTTACCATTGAACTGGGTTTTAAAACTGTTATTTTCTTTTTGGACTGGATTTCCCACAATATAAAGTTTTTTAAAAACCTCATTAGTAGTACATGATAAGCTTAAAATCATATGCCATCCTTAATGAAAGTTGGAAGGTAAAGCAGATTTTTGGTCTTTTCTAAAATTCTGTAGAATGAGCTTATAATTTATCCTTTTTCTATCCAATTTTTCAGACTCATCTGAGGGAGAAGAAATGGTTATATAACTAACAAAAAAAACAAAAACAAAGACAAAACTAAAATAGTAGGTGAGAAAAAATTAAATTAAATTAAATTAAATTAAATAGAAGTTGAGTACATTTTCCCTCAAAGTCTTCTCCACAACTTTTGATACACTAATATATTCATGAAACTATTCTAGAGTATAATTTGAGTACCATTTCTAAATACAAAGTTAGTGCCTTTCTTCTAGTTGTAGTAGAGAACCCAGTTCATTAATTTCTGTAGTATCTCAGGTATGTAACCAGAGGCACAAAATGGTCAATCTTATAGAACCATATACAAACACCATGTAATTTTCTCTTATGACTATTCTTCTTAATGAGTTCATATTACTTCACGTTCACATTTTATGGTTAAAATATATTTTGTTGCATATAGAAGACCACAAAGATTACCTTTCTTGCAATGAGCTACTTGTTTAAGGACCCAAATTTTAGAACTGAGGACTGATATTTCCCAGTATTTAAATATTGTCCATGTTTCTCTCTCACAACCTTAGATACCCCATTTAGAAAAATAGCATTTTATAGGCATCTTAGGACAGTAAGCAAAATTTCATTATCATTAAAAGTGACCCATGTATTAAGAAAGATGGATAAGAAAAAAATTCAGTTTTCATGACACACAAGGAAAGGAATAAGTGTGTTTGATGTATCCTGCAGAAATCATGAGAACTTTTTCTTTAGAGACAGTGACATCTTTAACTACTAGAACTGACAGCTGGGAGCCTTTCGTATCTGTGCCACTGGCCCACTGTGTCCCATGGCTCTTCATTTCTCAAATTTACATGAAAGCACAACTGATAGTGACCCATTCTATGCATGCTACTACTAGCTGTTCTCTTTGCTAAACAGAAATTGGATGGCCTCTGTAACATGATTGACAACTGCTCATAAAACAGTCAATCAACCTTATTTTGAAGCGTAAAATAAACAGACATGGTTGGGAAAACAAACAATATTTAAACTAAAGTGGTGAGACAATGAAATTCCATTTCAGTCAGCTTTTCATCATTTTGTAGAGATGCCAAATATAACTTCCTTTGGGGATCAATTAAATTGGTACTTCTATATACCACGGAGTTGATTCTCTTCTAGGATCTTAAGTGAGAACATCCATCATTTACTCCTGCAGCCTACTTTACAATCTAATAGCTGCCCTCAGACCGACTCAGTAAGTCCCATCAAAGAAGATAATACTCAGAATGGGGATGATTTAAAAGTCTGGCTCCCTGGAGATGGGAATACTCTCACTCTCCTAGTTTTGAAGAGGCTGCTCTAAAGGATTTTTATTAGCTACAAAGTCAGTGAAGTATAAATGGATAATTTGTAGGGAAAGGTAGAGAAAATAAGGCCATTTCCAACCCCAGCTAGAAAGGACTTCAGGATCCTTTCATCCTGCCTCCCATTTTGTCAGTGAAGAACTTTAACCAAGGCAACTGAGTGGATCCCCTAACTTAACGGCAGAGTTCACCCATATGTATAAATACCCTCACTCCTACTTACACATGTTCTCTGCTAATGTTCTTGGAAGCAAGAACAAGAGATTCCTCATCAACAACAGAAAAAGGTGTTTAAAAAAAAAGTCTTTTATAATGACTCCAAAATTCTACATGAACATTACAATCTTTCATTTAGCCCTGCATTTCTGTTTGAGCTAGTCTATTAAATGCATAATAGGAAAATAAATATTTTTATAATTATTTTTTTAATTAGAGACAGAAAACAAGCAGAGGCGGAGCAGAGAGAGAAGGAGACACAGAATCCAAAGCAGGCTCCAGGCTCTGGAGCTCTGAGCTGTCAACACAGAGCCTGACACAGGGCTTGAACTCACTGACCATGAGATCATGACTTGAGGTGAAGTTGGACGCTTAACCGACTGAGCCACCCAGGCACCCCAAGATGAAAACAATTTAACTGAAAGGACACAAAGATAAAGACTTGCTGCTATAATGGATTACCAACTTGAATTTTCTGGACACATAAACATTTGCAACCTAGGAGTTTCGCTTACAGTCCGAAACAAGTATCAGATCAAATGGTTTCATTTTAACAATATTAACCAAGACAGTTTTCATTTATCTCAATCATCTATTTAGGGTCATATCACACACACATGTGCACGCACACACACACGCACACACACACACACACACACACACACACAGGTAATTACACTCATGAAAAAGTGGCTAATATAAAAGTATAAAATTAAATGTTTCATTGACCCAGAGGTATCAAAGTAAATAACTAAAGAAAAGATTTTAAAAAAAATTCTAAGTTAAGCATAAAGAAATCATGCTATTTGAGTAGCTGAAATCAGCTTTAACTGCTAGGATTTAGTATTAGGAAACTTTTAATAAGGAAAGTGATATCTCAACTGGTAACTTCCAATTGCAATTCAAATACTAGAGCTGGAAAAATATACATATTGAATTCATAAAATTCCCAGGAAAACAAGAAAGGAAGTCTCCTCCTTGGTTGAAGTAAATGTGGAAAAGACATTAGGTACTGTCATAATCTAAACTGAAGCCTGATATCTTTGCCCTATTATTAATGTGGAAATAATGACTTAACAGGTAAAAAACAATTGCACAAGAGCAGTCTCCAGCTTGTAAAATACTAGAAACTAAGCATCCAAAAGAAGCCTTAAAAAATACATAATAATATTAGTACTATTAAATAGGTGATATTTGCATATATATATATATATATATATTCATTCCAATATGAAAGTGGAAGTAACAGTTTATTTTTTAGTTTTTATTTAAATTCCAGTTAGTTAATGTACAGTATAATATTAATTTCAGGTGTGCAATATAGCAATTCAACACGAAAGTAACAGTTTAAAAGAAACATCAAAAGAAAGCAAATGTCTCTTTGAACAATAAGAACTTGTTGATTCATTGATTTATCAGGCCAATGACTGTGCAAACATAAAATACATGGAATACATTTTTGGTTAATACATTATGAAGGCTTGGAAGCTGGGATGACCAAGTCATTAATTTTTTTTCTTAACCCTTATTTTTGATTATATATTTCTTAGGAGTCTAAGAAAAGTAATTTTTAACCTTTATAAAAATATCTTGAATTCTCTGAAGAGGATATCACAAAGGAAAGATTAGTAGTTTATGAATATGTGAATACAACCCAATAAACCTAGTTCCCAAACGAGGTAAAAACTAGGAAAAGAAAACCACATATCTTGGATGACCTCTTTACCAAACCTTTGAAAGACAATGGAAGGAAAAAACTGATCAGGAAAAAAGAAATACTTGCAAAATCTGAGTCATGGAGCCGACTTTCAGTTGTACGGATTTTTTTTCCTTTCTTCTAGTAAAAGCAATTTGTTTATATTTTACACAAACACCTTATAAATAAGACTACCTAGTTCAACTTTTTTATATTCTCCTCATTTTCCTTATTCTACTGCTATCCTTCCAGGCACTAACCTATGGGTTGGCTATAACTTTCAATTTTACATTTAATTTGGCTGATCTCTTTTAATCTGATTTCCATTTTTATAAAAAAAGCGTCAGTATGATTCCATTGTCTTTCTTCTCCATGAAAGTATATCTTATCATGTTGATAGTGAAACTGTTAAACAGAAGCATCTCTGAATCTTTAGGGGTGGGAGGGGAGGAGACAATCATTTAGTAATGTCTCTGGATAAGAATTATGTCCTTTATGTTATCGTCCAAATATCAATCTCCTCCACTAGACTGGGAATTCTAGAAGGACAGTCCTTTAACTTCTTTGTATTCTTTAGCTGGTAGGTACTAAAGAAATGCCTGTTGACTACTTATATCTTTATTTTCCTACCTAATATGGCTCTGATTATTTCACTATAAAAAAAATCAGTATGTTCCAAAGCACTGATCATTTGCCCTATTTTTCCCAACCATTCTTTTCTATCGCACACCATTTGTGAAGAATTGATAACTGACATATCTGTTTGATTGTCAAGACTTACATATGTTCCACCAACCTATTGAACCAAACAATTTTAGTGCATCTCATTTTTGTTACAAGGAGTACCCTAAAAGACTTCTTCATCTACAAAGAAACTGGCAGATGTAATATTGGGAGAATTCTTCCTGAGGAAGCAGATTCAGCGTTTCTCTAAGAAGCTTAGAGTTTCAGGAGACTCCCATGTCTGAGAGTTTGCAGATTGGTATGGAGAAACGAGTTATCCCAATAGGAAGGACCCAAGAGACCTAGGTTGAACAGTCTAAGAAGAGACCCGGGTGCACACAGAAGTAAACTCAGGTTTTGTTGGTCTCAGAACTCCCTTATCAGTCTCTTACAGTTTCTGTCCTGCACATACTCAAAATGCCTGTGCAGGATGAGACCCTTCTGCTAACCTCATCTTAAAGGCAGAATTACATGACTCCTTCTGTGTCTCAGAAGATGGCTTATTCCTAGATGTTTCCAGTAAGTATAGGGTAACTTTGGTGGCATTCTACATAGGATTGCATCTTTTTTACTGAATAATGAGGATGGTCATTTTTATAGCAAAATATATTCAATTTTAAAAGGAATATCTTCAGTAAAAGGAACATGGAGTGCTTAATAACCACACATAATTAAAGATGGATCTGTTACATGGGTGATGAGATCAGGTAAGCAAATGAGAATGGGCCAGAACCTATGTATCCAAGGTTGAATCAAACCATGGACCTATCATAAATTTCCTACTTCAGAGAAATCTGTGAAATTGATATTTTGGGTCTGATTGATCTGAGTTTGAACTGATTCTGCCTCATAACTATCTCTGAGATCGTGAAGAAGTTAATGAGTACGAATTCACATTACTCATCTAGAAAAAGAAAATAATAGTCACCTGAAGGGGTTGTTATAAAAATTAAATGCGATTAAAAGAAGAAGAGGGTTAGAAAAAAAGCCAGTTGCCAAAAATATATATAGTATAATTTATCTCCCCTTACTTCTTTCTTTATTTTCTCCTTTTTCTAAAGCAAAAATCAAAACAAAAAACCTATGAGACTAGATATATTGAGGATTCTAAGGGCTTCAGGGAATCATAAGTGGTCTGGTTTGTCTAAGAACTGAGGCCTTTGCTTTGCTGTCTGGGATACAGACCGAGAGACTGGAGAAGATTACAAATGTTTGGGTGTACCCTGAGCAGAAGGAGGACACGGATGGTACTTTGAGAACCTCTCTCTTTCCTGTGTCATTAATTCTCTTGACCCTGGATCACTCTCCTCAGTTTACAAACACCCTGTTGTTTTTCATATCTTAAAAAACAACTCTTCCTTCTCATTCTAGCTATTGCCTATTTCTATGTTCCCCTTTAGGGCCAAACTCTTCCCCTTAGCTTTGTCCTACACTCTCTCTCTAATTCCTCTCCTCTCATTCTCTTTTGAATTCGTGCTAATCTGGCCTTTGTGCTATGACCCCACTTAAGTTGTTCTCAAGAGAGTCACAAATGATTGTTACTTTGCAGAAACTGTGGTAATCCACATACTCATCTTGGTCTTGGTAACAACTGACACAATTGATCTCTTCCTTCCTTTGACTTTCAGGACACACTCTCCCAGTTTTCTTCCCTGTCGCTGGCTGCTCTCAGTCTTCTTCTCTCGTTTCTCCTCATCTCCCCAGCCTCTTATGGTTTACAAGTCTCAGGATTCTGGTTTGAATCCTGTGCCTTCCATCAGTAATACCACTTATTTTTAGCATTGTCATATATAGGCTGATAACTCCAAATTTATGTCTCTGACCCAAATTCTTCCCATGAGATTCAGATATATTATATCCTAGCATTCCCACTTGGATGGCTAATAGGTAACTCTGACTTAATATGACTAAAACCTAACCTCTGGTACCCCTAAACCCTTGTTTCTCTACAGTTTATGTTATCTCAGGGAAACGGCAATGCATGTTGGTCAAGATGAGTCCTCCTTGACTCCTCTCTGGCCCTCATTCCTTTCATCCAATCCATCTTGTTGGCTCCACCTTCTAAATATATCCAGAATCTGGCCATTCCTGACTGCTTCCATTGCCACTGCCCTGGCCCCTGCTGTCATCATCCCTCTCTTACTTTCATAACCTCCTTTCCAGTTCCCTGCCTCCCTGCCTCCAGGTATTGTCCAGAAGCCAGAGGGATCCTTTTTATTTTTTTAATATTTATTTATTTTGAGAGAGATGGCAAGTCAGGAAGAAAGGGAGAGAGAATCCCAAGCAGGCTCCATGCTGTCAGCAGAGCTAGATGCAGGGCTCAAACCCACGAACAGTGAGATGACCTGAGCTGAAACCAAGAGCTGGATGCTTAACTGACTGAGACACCCAGGTGTCCCCAGAGAGATCCTTTTTTTTTTATGTTTATTTATTTTTGAAAGAGAGAGAGACAGACAGACAGAGCATGAGCGGGGGAGGGGCACAGACAGAGAGGGACACACAGAATTTGAAACAGGCTCGGGGCTCGAACTCGGGAACGACGAGATCATGACCTGAGCCGAAGTCGGACGCTTAACCGACTGAGCCACCCAGGCGCCTCAGAGAGATCCTTTTTAAAAGTGGTTTTCTTGAAACCCTTTAGAAACTTCCCATGGCACTTAAAGTCAAAGTCTTTACCAAGGCCCTACTTTGCTTGCATCCACACACACACACACACACACACACACACACACACACACACACACTCCATACTCCCTATACTACCTCTTGCTTTTATTTCTTCTTATGATTATATAATTTTCATATTTATTCCATTTAGTGTCTGCCTCCCTTTTCTTAACATACACAGAATATAAACTTTGTAGGGGCAGGAGTGTTTACCTGCTCTATTCACTGATATACCTTTTGTGCTTAAAACAGTGCCTGGCACACAGTGGGTACTCAGAAAATATGTATTAAATTAATGAATAAATTTCATGTTATGAGGACTCTACATATTTGCACATCTGATACATCTGGTCATGCAAAGCAATAATAACCTCTTAACAGCACATCCCAAATGAAACTTTATAAAATGAAAATATTATTGACCAATTAAACTGTATCATGTCTTAGTGCTTCCAAAAATGTTTCTTCATTTTAAAAGGCAATTTTTTAAACATTTATTTATTTATTTTGGGAGACGCAGAGACACTGTGAGTTGGGGAGGGGTAGAGAGAGAGGGAAACAGAGAATCCTAAGCAGGCTCCACACCTTCAGGGCAGAGCCTGATATGGGGCTCGAATAAATGAAACCATGAGATCATGATCCGAGCCGAAACCAAGAGTTGAGTGCTTAACTGGCTGAGCCACCCAGTCGCCCCCAAAACTGTTTCTTATCAAGGCAAATTAGCTAAGCACCTGATTTCTTCCTAAAGTGGTAAAGATAAACCAAATACCTGGAGTGTGGGTATAAACAGAATTGGTTGCACTAGGTTGCCCTGGGAACTCTATCCTAAGTCTACTCTCCATTATCTCTAAGCTAGAATGCCTTAGTCCTCCTCTAACCTGTCAGAGCTTCTTTCCCTCCACCTACTTTTCCCTTAAAGATCCCCTAGATCATTTATATAGATTACATCCTCCAGCTAGGTGGACCTAGAGCCTCAGAGCAACTAATGAATATTCAGCATTTGTGCCAAGCACCAAGATATATATTTTGCACACATTATGTCCTCTGGAGTTCATAACAGCACCCAAAGGGAAGTACCATCATCACCCTCATTTTGCAGAAGGGGAAACGGATACTTAGATTAAGTGAAATAACTCTTTATCTCAACACAGTAAATGACAGACTAGGAACTCTGTAAGTTCTCTTAGCTATCAGCTATACAAATAACCTTCAAACCTATTAAAAATATTAATTTCCAGGGCACATCCCTGGAGGCTGCCATTCATCAAGATCTGGGTGGAGCTGGGAATCTGTGTCTTTAACAAGAGCTCCAGGCAATTCTTTTCATAAGTCTGGGAAAGACTACATTAATTAATCTGCCTCTCAGTCAGGCAGTTTGATAATTACAAATTGAAAATGACAAAGAGAACTGCTGATTTTTAGAGTGCTCCCTACTGCACTCTCCCCTGCTAATCAAGATGAAAGCCCTTGTCAACGGATACAACTGGTACAACTGGTTGTCACAGGTGTGTGTTTGTTGTTGTATTTAAATTTTATTTATTTTCTCTATGAGCAAAAGTCACCAAGTTCTAGCACATTTCACTCCCTCCTATTAAGGCCTTTACAAACATGATACTCAAAACTGTAATTGAAAAGAAAGAAAAGGACTGAGAATTAGTTAAGTTTTTTTATAGAAGTTGTTTACATCATGTGTGCCTGTTCTTACCTTCTCTGTGTACACACCCTGATCTCTCCCACTGGGGCATCAGGCAGTGAGATGCATCGAGGGCTGTAGCTCCCAGCCCTGAGACACAGATGATGAAGCATCCATAGAAAGGCTGATGAAAGGTCTGTCTGTGGCCTTCACACTGACTCAGTTCCTTTCCTTACTGTGGAGACAAATAAAGAAATTGGTAAAAATGCACAGCTATCTATATGAACATGTGGAAAAATATAATTTTTGTGTAATTGTATAAAAATATAGTTAAAATATGGTCAAAGAAGAAAAGATTTGGTCTGCTAAAGAGACCATGAAGTTTTAAGCTGGTGAGATTCAAGAGTAAATTTCACTACTTCTCGTTTGATAAAACCTCAGAATCTTCCCTGACAAGAAACATCATTGTACTGAAATATATTAGTGGAAAACATTTTGAGACTAATTGCTGGATTAGACAGATTCTGGCGTTAAAATGGGGTTTGTGACAAAGGAAGAACCATAGTTAAGCAGCTTTCTCACTTGGGGCTCTTCTCATAGGTTCTCATGACTTGTATTCTAATCTCTAAAAAAAAAGAAATCAATGTAACCTCATTTTGCTTTTTGTCTTCTAAGCGTAAGATCCGTCTCTGGCTAGCAAATATACATGTTAATGAGATGAATCATTAAATGTTTCTCCTATTAATAATCATGGAGATCACTGTCAATTCTGTAAACTAACCACATACCAACCTTTTAGTATGTTCTAATCAAAAGTCTTCACACGCACACAATTCATGATTAAGAGAGGTAGTATTTGTTTTCCATATTATTCTTTCCTTACAAACTGCATTACTTAGTTTCTTGCACAATGGGCTATAAAATGAGATTCCTTCAGTTCTTATCTTGGCTACCTAATCCCTTGGCCTTGATTTTGTATTTGACAAGCTGCCTACCCAGGCTGTATCTCAATTCCCATTGGTAAAGCGAGAAAAGCATCTCAAACAACTCACCAGGTAACTGAGAAGAGTTTCCAATAAAGAACTTCAAGGGTGTGCAACGCTTATATTTGCATGGGTTCTTATTAATGCATAGCACTAGGCTGAGCCCAAGGATCTGATTTCAAAAGAGCGACAGAGCAATAGCAGGGGTGGGCAGTGACCACCATCTTTGTAAAGGCCTATGTGAGTTGAAAATTTCCTTAGTCTTGAAAGTTTTAATACTAGTGTTTGTATTAAACACTCTGTGTGTCTAGATCAAGAGAATCGTAATATGAAATTATAGAGAAAAAGAATTCAAAATTAACAAAGTTTTTTTAAAAATCTGGATATAGTATTATGGTATCACACACAAACATAACATACATAAAATGTAATAGGCATAATGAGAAAAGCAAATGACACTGAACAAGCAAAAATGCAGAAAATTACTTAGATAAATGGAGTATAATATTATTATAATCTCCATGATGAAATCAATGATTAAATAATATTTATTAATAATCCTTAATATTCTAGCTTCTTCATTGCCCCATTTCATTTAAAATTATCGAACACCTGGGACACCTGGGTGGCTCAGTCAGTTAAGCATCTGACTTTAGCTCAGGTCAAGATCTCATGGTCCGTGAGTTCGAGCCCCACATTAGGCTCTGTGCTGATAGCTCAGAGACTGGAGCCTGCTTCAGATTCTGTATCTCTGTCTCTCTATGCCCCTCCCCCACTCACACTCTGTCTCTCTCTCTCAAAAATAAAATATAAACATAAAAAATTTTTTAAAAAAATTATTGAATACCTAGTATTTGATAACTGCTAGGGAAATAACAGTAAGGTTGGAGTTGAGGTCCCTATCTTAAGGGAATGTACTTGCAGTAAAAGAGCTCATTTTAGAATTTAAAAAAGTGTTTTACCATTTGCTAAAAAAGTGTATTAAATAAAACTATACATAAACAGTTCCTACCCTTATGTATAAGTATTCTAAATGAGAATAACACATTAACATGCAATACTTTGCTAAAACCCACTTTTAAAAAACCTTGATGAATTTTCTCTTTAAGAATAAAGACCAAGAGAAAATATTAAAGAGGAAAGAAGTGTTACTTATTGTGGGCTTTTGGTGCAGGGGACGAGGTGGAATGGATGGTGCCATGCAAGTCAGAGATCCTTTATGTGAAAGAAGCCAGTGATTTCCTGTGATCCATGACACACGTAATAATGACATCTAGGAAACACACACATGAAATAAATATGTAGCACATGGGTGGGAACATGGATGCTGGAGTCAGACTCCCTGTCTGAACGTTGACTTGGACACTCAGAATCTACACAACCTTGTGTGGTATAAACTCTGTAACTCAGTTCCCTCGCCTGTAAAATGGAAAGAGCTGTGTCCACCTGCGGTACATTGGAAAAATGGATACGGTCCTTTATTCCGCCCCATATCCACACCCATTGTGGTTCTGCCTACCAAAAAGAAAAGTCTTATTTCCTTCCCCTTAATTACAAACTGGCTTTCTGGCCACTTTGGCCAATAGAATTCACTGACAGTGATACTGCATAAGTTCAAAGGGCAGGTCTCAAAAGACTTTGGTCTCCAGTACTCTTTCCCAAGTCCCTGCATCGCCCTTGTGAATACAATGCTACCCTCAAGTGAACACAATGCTGGATGATGAGCAATCACATGGGTTATGAGTGAGTCAGCCCAGTGGTCCCAGCTGAGACTGCAGAGACATAGCAGAACTCAGCAGAAAGTATTAATGCTCCCTACCTGACCCACAGCTGACAGAAGACACACTAGCCCAGCCTAGAATGGCAGAACTGCCCAGCTTACCCACAAAAATAGTGATTGATATTAAATGATTATGGCTTGAAGCTAATAGGTTTCAGGGTGGTTTCAAACACTTCAAAAGTTAACTGAAACACTTCAGATAGGGTCAGTGTGAAGATTAAATAAATTCAAATAGCGCCTGATATAACAGCACTATGTATGTACTTATTATTGTTATTAAAAGAGATGAATTTCAAAATTGAGACAATTTGCCAAAGGATCTCTAAATCAAAGCCAGCTGCGTTTCTCGTTGGCTTTGCATGCTGGTGATGGATAGTGGCACAGAGGCTGTGAACATGACATTTAGCAGTCAGGCTCAGATCTCTGGGGTCTCCTAATTTTCTGTATAAGTGATTTGCAGCAGAAAAATAATGCTTGTCTACACAGTCTCAGATTCATTCACTAATTGGCTAGGTAGAAGGAAATTAAAATTGTATAAAGCAAAGGATCAGGAAAACCAACTGTTTGATCATCACTTTTAATCTTCCCAATAGTCTGGTTATACTCTTTACTCCTATTAATCACATATAAGCAACTTCTCAAGGTGAACAATTCAGAAGTAAACCTGGGTAATAATTTTATGAATATGTTTATAATATTCAGTAGTCCCAGATTCCTGGTGTTCTCAGACCAGCGGCATAAAGACAGTGATTATTTTTGGCCAGAAGTCCCTCGTACTCCATGGTGTTTAATAAGCAATATTATTTTTTAATAGCTCTTTTAGCTATGTCATAATTAGTTTGTACTTTGTCTTAAGCCTTAATACTGACTTACATGTCCTTTTCAATCCATTATGATGCAAGGAAATTGTCTTACACATGTGCACAAGATGAACTATGAATATCAATCAATTTTATGAATTTCAATACGACATTCTTAACTTTCCTTTATTAAACTTAGTTCTTGGGAATTTCGAGGATTTTTACAGATGATCCAAATGCCCTTTGGTGATTGCCACACATAACTTCTTCTATAATGTTGGTACTTTTGGTTAATGTCTTCTTTTCTAAGTATAAAAATTCATTGCAGAGAACATTAGTTCTCTGTTTATCTTTCTCAGAGACACAATCCATTGTAAATCAATTTGAGGTGTAGTTTCTATTTCTCTACCCAACTTAATGACTTGCTAAATATAGAAATCTCACATCCAAATAAGGAAGCTTTGATTTAATTATAATGTTTATTAAAGACAAAATGATCTTATTCTTCTTAAAAAATCAATATCATCAGGAATTCTCTGATTGTACAGAAAAGAGCTGTTTCACTTCATCCTAGATTCTATCCTTCTAAAAGCTTCATGTACTGAAGGTCCATCACACACATAAAATATTTACTGCCCAAATAACAATATATTGGAGAATTTATAGAGTTAACATGTAAAAATAAATTCACAAAACTAGCATTGCAAATAAGTTTACTTCTAGAATTTCTTTTTTAAACACTTTTTGAAGAACTTGTAAGTCTTATGGGATTTACTAACTAACCTGTTCCTCAATTTGGAATTCCATGTGATTATGTCACATTGAGACAAATTTTTCACCTATTAGTGAGCAGTAAGCTCATGTAAACATTCAGAGGGAAGTCTTTTGTGGCTTGGTGAAGACATGGAAGAACAGGGAAGAGAATCTTCCAAAAGATTCATAAGTTTCTTTACACTGAGCTTCTCACTTGTGCTGAAGTCAAAAATACATGATGCATCCATCCACCATGGTTTTTTATATATACCATCATTATTTCTTTAGCATTTCTGAGACATTATGACTTCTTTTAAATTATTTTTAGAAAGCCATGGGAAAGCAAAGGTTAAATTGGCCTCACTGACCCCACATTTATGGAGAACTAATTTGTATGGTCTGCCAGACAGCTGGTTCCAGTAGTGGGCCAAGAAGAGATAGAACAAGATTTTATTCTTCCTAGAATAATAGTAGGCCACTTGGGAGAGAAACCATCAAACATCACAGGATCTTGGACCTAGACTGTAAGATATTTTAAAGGATAAAGCCTGACCTCTGTATTTTCATTCTCTAGCCAAAACACTGGGTTAAAACCTAAATTACACGAAATCTTCCAAATACTCCTTTTTCCCTCTCAGAAAATGGCCTACAAGCCCTATGCTATCTGTCAACCCCACCTCAATCTTTGGCCTCATCTTCTGTTACTTTCACACATTAATGTGCCTCTGGCCACATCAGCTTCCCGGCCAAGATGTACTTCTATGGGGAGATGTTTGCACTCGGTAGTGCTTTTTACCTGGAATGCCCCCACCCATTTCCACAGGGTAATTCTCCTTATCTTTTCAGATCTTTCTTCAAAAGTTATCAGTGAGGCCTTTCCCTGATCACCCTAGTTAAAGCCAAAAAGCAAAAATCTACCCTCTGTAATTTTTATCCATTCTGTTTTATTTTTTGCAGGCCATTTACCACCCTTTCACATTTATAAATTCATTTTATTTGATGCTTGCCTTTTCCCATCAGAATGCCTGCTCCATGAGCTCCATCTCTATCTTCCACTGCTGTATTCCCAGAGCCAACAGTACTGTCTGGCACACAATAGGCACTCGATGCATATTGCATGAATAAATGAGTGAACAACCCATGTTCAAAGTAGTTAATAATTTTCACAGAGTCACATCTTGGAATTTAGTGACCAAGCAGGACTAGACACCAATTTGTCTGACATCTCCTTTACAAAAGTTAAATAATATCACAGTAGCATGTTCAAATGACTTTGAGATAATATAGGTACCAGTCTGAAATATTTATATTTATATAGACCTTTTATAATCAAAAAGCAAACTTACACTAGTACTCTTTTAATTTTCCTGACTACCCTATGAGGCATAAATTAATGTCTCTATTTTACAGATTATAAACTTGGTGTTCAATGAGATTTAAAAGAAAGATAGGTTAAGATAAAATGAGATCTATTAAGCATGGTCTCCTTCCCTCCAAAACACTTCATTTGCAAAAAGATGCACTGCCAATTTCCATTCGATATAGTTCTCCTAGTACAAAATTTAAAAATGCAGTTTTATGTGCCCAAAACATTTCAGATAAATTCTTAAGGCATAAAGCAAGTGTTCCATTAGTATCAGTTCATCTGGATTTCATCCCGCATTTTGCCATAAGGTTTTGTGAACATAATTCTGAAGTCCATAAAGAGTTGTATAACAGAATAGTTTACTCTTCTTCAAACATATTTTGATTGTGTGTGTGTGTGTGTGTGTGTGTGTGTGTGTGTGTGTGAAATTTGTTTTCTTTCAGTTTGAGAGGATTTACCAATCTTTTAAAGGGTCTGGGCCTACTTTGAACAAATCCAGTTCACCCCAAAAGGTCAGTATATTAGAAAACAAAATGAAACAAAACAAAACAACAATGTCAAAACCACTAAAGGAAAATAAAAAGAAACAGGAAGGAGAAAGGACAAATAATTTAAAAAGTTCATGGGGAAATGGAGAAAATACAGAAGTTATTCCGTTAAATTCTAACAATTTTCAATGAATTACCTGCCTGTAGGATGCAGGCAGACTGGTCTTACAAGCAAGCTGTAATTCTGTCAATCTTCTGCCCTAGGAGAGAAAACCTTAGTAGCCTCTCATCTTACAGTCAAAATGGTCAGGTGGAGGATTTCACTGAGTTCATTATACAGGTCCCAGCGGAAGCAGAGCCTGAAATGGAGTGATAAGCTTTGCTGAATTATAGAGACAACCTTTTGTAGTCCCAGATGCTATGACTTTACTCTTCCTGGTAGTCGAGTATCCTTATGGCCTGCACTTCACAAGACTGAGGAATGGAGGAAAGAAGGTTCCCACAAAGGCTGGTATAAGAGCACTGCCAAAAGACTCTTCCATTATTTTAACTATTTGTGTGTGCCAGTTGTTTTACTTGGCATCTTACTTTAGATTTTTATAAAACTTAGTGCACAAGACGACTGCCTGGGGGTTCACCATCATGTGAGTAACAAAAGCTATAGAAAAAGAGGAAACTGATCATTAATGAAGTTAATTCAAATTACTTTATTTTATTTTTAAAGTTTATTTATTTATTTTGAGAGAGAGAGACAGAGAGAAAGCGAGAGAGGAAGAGAGTGGGGGGGAGGAGCAGAGAAGGAAGGAGAGACAGAGAGAGAGAGAGAGAGAGAGACAGAGAGAATCCCAAGCAGACTCCATACAGTCAGCACAGAGCCTAATGCAGGGCTCGAACTCCCCAACTGTGAAATCATGACCTGAGCCAAAGCTGGACACATAACTGAGTGACTAAGACACTCAGGCACCCTCAAATAATTTTAAAAGTAAGTAACTGAAACAAAACAAAACACGTTATAATGGTAAACTTAAAAAAAAAAATCCTAGAGTATTATCAAAGAGAGATATCTCTTTGTTAAACATTCTAGGAATGCGATTTGTGTTCATGGTTTGTGACATCTCCAATTTTTTTCCAGTGACTTATAAACTATTAATGTGCCAGGGTTAGATACTGACATTTTCCCTCTTAAATGCACCCCCATGAAGCAGATACAAACACCTAACATTTTTGCTGAGTATAGTCTTTATGTCTACTTCTGGGACATTCTTTGGCCTGTGAAGATATGAAATTTATCAGATTTGATGACTCTAAGAATTAGAAAATCTGGGCCTACAAGATATGTCTTTTTTCTTAAATGTTTTATTTTTTATTATTGAGAGAGAGTGAGAGCACAACCAGAGGAAGGGCAGAGAGAGAGGGGGACAGAAGATCTGAGGCTTGCTCTGCACTGACAGCAGCAACCTGATATGGGGCTCGAACTCACAAAATATGAGATCATGACCTGACCTGAAGATAGATGCTCAACCGACTGAGCCACCCAGGCGCCCCAAGATATACTCAAGATACCTTAAGCGACTTCCTCTACACCACAGCTGGATGGAATACTCTTTTGAAATCCAACCAAATAAAAATTTCTCCCAATGCCAAATGACAACTGACCTTGAATAACACAGGTTTGAACTGCATGGGTCCACTTATACATGCAGTACATGCAGGGTTTTTTTGGGTTTTGTTTTGTTTTTACAGTACAGTACTGTAAATGATTTTCTCTTCCATATGATTTTCTTATCAATACTTTCTTTTCTCTAGGTTACTTTATTGTAAGAATACAGTATATAATATATGTAGCATAAAAATGTGTTTATGTTATTGGTAAGTCTTCTGCTCAACAGTTGGCTATTAGTAGTTAAGTTTTAGGGCAATTACAAGGTTATACATTGATTTTCAACTGTGTGGGGAGTCAGAGCCCCGTGTTATTCAAGGGTTAACTGTATAACAAGGAACTCACAAAATTAAACTGATTTATAAGAAGAAAGAGTAGGATTTAAGGTCTTTCTATGTATATTTTTACCACAGAGACATCGGTTTCAAGAAAATTTATCTGGGGCAATAATGTATATTAGAGAACACAAGTTAAATATTTATGTTAGCACTACCTTTATCAAAATTTCCAAAGAGAATGTTTGCTAGTGTAGTAATTAGGAAACTATCCAACAAATTCTCTGCAAATATAACAGTACTAAATGTGTATTTTATGGACTTAAACCACACACATGTGCATTATAGTATATTTATAGGCAATCAATACACTTGCAAATAAGCATTGTTTTAAATTCGAATATTAAAAAGTCCTTAACATAAATGAAAAAAAAAAAAAGACTAAAAAAAAACCTCCACTAAATTCATAGGATCTTAGACTCCAAAGGAATATGTGCATCACTTCTACCTTTAGTGTCTTAAGGTATTATGATATTTAAGTCATTCTAGGAAAGGAAAAATTCATTTGGCAACCATAACAAAAATTATTTAACAACCAGCCTTGAAACTCTATTGAAATTATTAATTATAAATTTGATTTTTACAGCCTGCTACTTTTTCTTACTAAAACTAACCAAAATTAAGCTCCCAACTTAAATAGATGAAGATGAATATTAAGGTGCCTTCCTATTTAAGAGTTCAGAAGGTAAAAGCTCTATTTCCTGGCTTGGGCTGAGAATAAGCGTCCCATGCATTACCCTTCAAAGTATTAGAAGACACTAAAATTACATTTAATGATATTTAAATTTGGGAGCAGGGCACAGAGAGAGAATCAAAACCATTAAAGAAATTTCATCAATCCAGAATCCCAATTATGGACATTTCTTGGGATAGTGTTTGTAGTGTATGGTGGAGTATAGGAGAAAGTTCTGGTCAACAGAAGTCAAAATGAGTCATCTCTTCAAACTCTACCCTGTCAAAATCAAATAATCTCAGTAAGTTACACTTTCTTGGCTCTTATTTCTCTACCCTCCAATCATCTTTAAGACTTTCCTCTGAACAACTTCCAAATGTTCATCATTCCCTCTGGCTTTTTAGTTTTAAGTTACTTGATCGAATGTCAAAGGAGGCTGTTATTAGTCTTTAGACTAGAATTTAGCACAATTTCAGGAGTAGATACATGCTTAGAAATCATGACTTAAATGAAAGCTACATAAATCAAAGAATGTAGCTCTACCACCTCAATGGGATAGGTTACTAAGAGGGAATTATTTTAATAGTGTTATATTATTTATAGGAAAGAGTTTTTACTCCAATATATGTCATAAACTTATTTATTTATTTGAAATGTTGGGGAGGAGCAAAGAAGAAATTGATTTTAAATATCCGTTGGCTACACTCTTGTTTTAGGAAAATCATTAACTTATGAGTAGGAAAATGTTTATAGCAAAAGTACATATTTTTATGAGAGCATATATCATCAATGATATGGCATTTTGGTGGGAGGGATACATATTTTTACTAGCACACATATCTTTATTGACATGACCTTTTGAAGGGAGGTGCACATATTTTTTTATTAACACACATATCTATAATGACATTTGGACATACATGATATTTTGGTAAGAGGATCCTTAACCCTTTCCTCTCAGGCCTACCAGAATAGAGAAAGGAATCCAACTGCCCTCCCTGCCTCAGTGGAATGCCACCTAGTCTACTTTTTAAAATACATTTTTCCATTTCCAACTCCAAATGTCCTTTCAAATACTCATGATACAGGCTAGAAGCCTGAAGGAGTTTTCCAGTGCCTATGAAGATGCTGGGGGTAAGGGGTGGGGTCAGGAATAGAAGGAAGACAGATGAGTTTAATCCACTCAATCTGGAGATCCCATGCAGAGCTGCTCAGCTTCTCCAGTTCATAGCCAGCCTGCAGCTTAATGCCCAAATTTAGTCAGATGGTGCTCCCAACCACATCATTAGTCTTTCACTGTCCCCAGTCAGGACACTCGTGGAGGTGTTAATATATGTTCACAAATTCTTTCAAACTCTTCCCATCAAAAAATGGAGTCTTATTCCCAAAGTGATTTTCTTCTAAAAATTAGGATGTGACAAAAATGACCCTATACAACTTCAGAAGCTAGATTAGAAAAGCCCCCTGGGTTTCCACCTGGCTCTCTCCCCTGGGACGTGCACCTTGGAAGCCATGAGCTGCTCTAATATACTTGGCTAAGCTGAAGATGCCATGCTGGAGAGACCACATACAGAGACGACAGAGAGAAAGAAAGAGGTGCTATGGAGTCCCAGCTATTTTTGCCTCCAAGTGTTTGGGTCTTCCCAGATAACAGTCAGAATCAACTGCCAGACCTGTGAGCGAACAGCATTCAGATGGCTCCAGCCCAGCTTTCAATCACTGGGTTAGAGCAGAGACAAGCTGTCCCTGCTGAGCCTGCCTAAACTGCAGCTTTGTGAGAAAATTAAATATTGATATTGTTTTAAACTACCAATTCTGGGGGTGGTTTGTTACATAGCCATAGATAAGGGGAACACAGATCTTACTTCTACCCATAGAGAAAATCAGCTCACATAGCAAAATGGCTAAATGGGTAGTCTCCAAACTGTTTTGATCACGCACAATAATGTTGGCTTACTTATTTATTGTGAAACTACACTAATGTATCACTACACTAATGTATTATATACAAAGATAAGCCTTTAGAAAGATCAGCTAAAATCAGAAATTCTAATATTTTCTCCCTGTCCCAAAAGGATTATCATGTTCACCCAACTTTGAAAACTTCTAGAGTCAGTATGTGAATTGTTTAGATAATAGCTCTGAAGATCCAGGTGATTAGACAACCCACTACTCAGGAACAGATTAAAAGTGCCAAGATTTGAGAAAGCATGTTATTTATATAATCTTTTTTTTAATCACTTTAAAACAGAATAAACAGCAGCCGTGGAAATTTTAAATAAAAATTTCTCAAATCTGGTATCAGTTATGCAAGTTATTTGTTACAAGTATCAGTTAAAATAAAATAATTCACAAGGCATTCTCTTTTTAAGAAATTGAACTGGGTCCCAACAAGTCCCCATAATAAGATCTACCCAGTTGTTCACGTTTAGCAGTGATTCCTGGAAGCAGACAGCATTGTGCAATGGTTAGAATCACTATCTTGCAAAGATAGTGTAGCTTAGTGGTTCGGTGCTCTGGAGGGAGCCCACTGCTCTCCACTTAAAGACTTAGTCAACTACTTCATTTCTTTGTTTAGTCTCCACTTCTGCAAATGGGAATAATAATGACATCCAATTCATAAAGTTGTTATGAGAATTCAATGAAGGATGTAAAGTTCTAAGCACCATGCCTAAACTGGAATGAGTGCTCAATAAATGTTAACCCCTGATTTTTGTTATTATTATTGCCTCAGAAAGAAAAGAATTAAATTTCAAATTTGAGGAATTGAGAAAATATATATCCTGCCCATAAATATTATTATTTAAGTCAAGAACAAGACATAAAACTAACCCAATCTTATGCTCACACAGTTCCCCAACTTCACCCCAGCCCAACCTCGAATTATTTATAAATGAGGTAACAGAGGTAGAGGGCAGAAAAATGTCTTTCCTCAAACAATAAAGTTAATGAATGACAAAATCTGTGCCAAGGCTACAGAACTAAACGTATAACAGAAATATCAACATATTTTGGAGTCATTTGCTGGGAACTACAATGCACATCTTGATGCTCTTGTGTAGAGCAAAGTAAAAATATGTGTAATATATTGCTTCTTACACAAATGTAAGGTAGAAATACTATTAGATGCCATAGTTCTTAAAGAAAAGTTAATACCTATTTTCCTCAAACTATTTCAAACAAAGAAAAAAAGAAAAACAGAAAAAGAGGGAAAGATTCCAAGTTTATTCTATGAGGCCAGCATTACCCTGATACCAAAACCACACAAAAAAAGAAAGCTACAGACTAATATGCCTAATGAACATTGATGTAAAAATCCTCAACAAAATATTAGCAAAACAAATTGAATAATATATTACAAGAATCATTCACCACAATCAAGTGGGATTTATTCCAAGGATATAAGGATGGTTGAATATCTTTAAGTCAATCAACATAGTACATCACGGTAACAAAATGAAGGATAAAAACCATACAGTCATCACAATAGATGTAGAAAATGCATTTGACAAAATTCAATATCTGCTCGTGATAAAAATTCTCAAAGAAGTGGGTTTAGAGGAGACATACCTCAACATAATAAAGAAAAACCCACAGCTAACATCATACCAAATGGGGAAAGCTGAAAGCCTTTCCTCTAAGATAAGGAACAAGACAAAGATGTCCACTCTGGCCACTTTTATTTAACATAGCACTAAGTCCTAGCTACAGCACTCAGACAAGAAAAAGAAGAAAAAAAGACATTCAAATATATAAGAAAGAAATAAAACTGTCACTATTCGCAGATGACATAACACTATATAGCCATAAAGACACCACCAAAAATCTATTAGAACTAAAAAATGAGTTCAGTAAAGTTGCAGGATACAAAAAATGAATACACAAAAATCTGTTGCATTTCTATACTAATAATGAAGTGAAAAAAAAATTAACAATCCCAATTACCATTGTACCATAAGATTAAAATACCTAAGAATTGATATGACCAAGGAGGTGAAAACCTTGTACTTTGAAAACTATAAGACACTGTTGAAAGATATTAAAGATGACACAAATAAATAGAAGGACATGCCGTGCTCATGGATTGGAAGAATTAATATGGCCAAATTATCACACTGCCCAAAGCAATCAACAGATTCGATGTAATCGCTATCAAGATATCGATATTATTTTTCACAGAACTAAAATAATTAATCCTAAAATTTGTACGGAGCCGCAAAAGACCTTGAATAGGCAAAGAAGTAATGAAAAATAAGAACAAAGCTGGAGGTATCACAATCCCAGGTTTCAAGATATACTACAAAGCTTCAGTAATCAAAACAGTATGGTTTAGGCACACAAATAGACACATATGTCATGGAACAGGATAGAGAGTCCATAAATAAACCCATGCTTATGTGGTAAATTAATCCACGGGAAATGAGACAAAAATATATAATGAGGAAAAGATAGTCTCCTCAATAAATTGTGCTAGGAAAACTGGACAGCAAAAGAATGAAACTGGACTATTTTTTTATACCACACACAGAAATAAACTTAAAACAGATTAAAGATATAAACATGAGACTTGAAACCATGAAGCTCCTAAAAGAAAACATAGGCAGTAATCTCTTGGACATTGGTCTTAGCAAATTTTTTAGGCAAGGTAAACAAAGCAAAATTAAACTAAAACTACACCACAATAAAAAGCTTTTGCACAGTGAAGAAAAGCATCAACAAAACAAAAAGGCAATCTGCCGAAAGGGAGAAGACATTTGCAAATGATAGATCTAATAAGGATTTAATATCCAAAATATATAGAGAACTCATACAACTTAACACCAAAAACTAATCCAATTAAAACTAAGCAGAGGACCCAAATCGACATTTTTCCAAAGAAGGCATACAAATGGCCAACAGACACATGAAAAGATGCTCAACATCGCTAATCATCAGGCAAATGCAAATCAAAACCACAATGAGATACCATCTGATACCTGTCAGAAGGCCTAACATCAAAAGATAAGAGATCGAAAGTATTGATGAGGATGTGGAGAAAGGGAACTCCTATGCACTATTGGTAGAAATGTAAATTGGTGGAACCACTGTGGAAAACAGTATGTAGGTTCCTCAAAATATCAAAAATAGAAATATGATCCAGTAATTCCACTATTGGGTATTTACTCAAACAAAATGAAAACATGAATTCAAAAAGATATACGTGCCACTATGTTTATTTCAGTGTTATTTACAATAGTCAGGATATGGGAGCAACCTAAGTGTCCATCAATAGATGAATGGATAAAGACGTGATACATAAATACACACATACATACAAACACATAGACACACACAGAAACACACACAATTTATACACACAATGGGAGAATACTCAGCCATGAAAAGTGAAATCTTGCCATTTGCAACAACATGGATAGACATAGAGAGTATTATGTTATGTTAAATAAGTCAGACAGAGAGGGGTGCCTGGGTGGCTCAAGTCAGTTAAGAATTTGACTTCAGCTCAGGTCATGATCTCACAGTTTGTGAGCTTGAGCCCCGATTCAAGTGAGCTCAAGCCCTGCTTCAGGTGAATACGAGCCCCTGCTTCCTCTCTTTCTATCTACCTTCATGGAATTCTCTCTCTTTCTCTCTCTCTTTCTCTCTCTCTCTCTCTCTCTCTACCTCCTCTCTCTCTCTCTCTCTCTCTCTGATCTTTGCTCACTTGCGCTCTCTCTCTCTCTCTCAAAAATAAAACCAAAAAGTGAGAGAGACAAATACCTTATGATTTCATTTATATGTGGAATCTAAAAAAACAAATGAACAAGCAAACAACACAAACAGAATCATGAATATAGAAAATAAACTGGTGGTTGCCAGAGGGGTTAGGGGTGTGGGAATTGGCAAAATACATGAAGGTGATTAAGAGATACTTCCATTTAAAAAACAAATTAAGTCAAGGTCATGAAAAGTACAGCATAGGAGATATAGTCAATAATAATGTAATAACATTATATGGTGACAAATGTTAACTATACTCAGGACGAGCATAGCTTATTGTATAGAGTTGTCAAATCGCTATGTTGTACACCTAAAACTAACATAATATCTATCAACTATACTTCAACTAAAAAGCAGCCACAGTTCTTAATTCTGGTTGTAATATGTTTTATGCCAATATTTTTCAAACTATATATAGGTTGCTATTCACATGACTTATGGAATCCATTTGGTGGGTCACAACCAGAATTTTACCAGAAAATAATATTTCTAGTAGTAAGTTGCAAATTTGTTTTGTGAAACTGTCATAGAGCAATACATTTGTGATCATGTAAAAATGTTTCTCACTAGACAAAATATTTAAAACCACCATATCAGTGGTTTCCAAACTTCTCTAGGCCTCAAAATCACCCACAGAGCCTGTTGGAAATAAAGATTTTCAAGGAAAGCAGGTTCTGTAAGAAGCTCCATGAGAGATCTTGCTATATGGAAAGATCTACACAGTACCACTTTATGAGACAGACAAGTAAGAAAGGGAGATACAAATTCATAGTTTCTCTACTTGTTCCTAACACTTAGATTCCCATTGCATTGATAAGTTTTGGTAAGAAAACTTTATATACTGAGGACTGCTTCAAACATCTATTGAGGAAAATGCACTTAAAACTCCCAAATACTTTATTAGATCACCAACCAAAAGGGGGCAGGAGTTGACCAGTGAGTTCCCTAAATGCTTTGTACCAACCCTACAGTGTGCAGTGTTGGCAAGTCATGAGTGAGACCAAACACTGAGCCACTTTTACCTTCCCACCTGCAAATCATAGTCTCGGTGTAAACTACCAGGTATCTATCATTCATTCATTCCATAAATATTTATCAAGCACCCGCTATATGCCACCTTCTGTATTAGGAACTGGGGATATAAAGGTGAACAAACGGCTCTTGCCTCTGTGACTGGGCAAGTTTATTCCAGTCCTGGTGACAACATACAATATGCATTACTTGAAGCAGTGACACTCTAAAGTTTTCATATTAAAGACATAGTATAGCTGTTAAAAGAACTTTGATATCCATTGTTGCATTAAGTCTGTATGGCAATGGTCTAAATTATTAAGAGATGTTTAGTATTAGTCCAGTTTTACATTGAATTAACAAAAATCCGAAGGGGTTAAATACCTTGTCTAAAGTTAAAGAAGATGTAGGTGGTGGGACTATAATTCAAACCTGAAAGTTTGACTCCATATTCTGTGCTCTTTATTTTCTTTTTTTTTTAAATTTTTAATGTTTATTTATCTTTGAGAGAGAGAGAGAGAGAGAGTGTGTGTGTGTGTGTGTGTGGGAGTGGGAGAGGCGACAGAATCTGAAGCAGGCTCCAGGCTGAGCTGTCAGCATAGAGCCCAACACAGGGCTTGAACTTAAAGACCATAAGATCATGACCTGAACTGAAGTCAGATGCTTAACCCACTGAGCCACCCAGACACCCCTATGCTCTTTCAATCATGCAGTCTTGCTGCTCCTGACCCTTCCCATTCATAGGCTGATGGCAGATGAAAATGAGGAGCAGAACTTGAGGCTCAGTGTATTAGGCTCCCACAAAGCCTACTTTGCTCTCGGTGCTTCTGTCTGACTGCATTGCAAGAAATAGATATTTCCAATAAAGGGTTCAAATGCTGAAGGGTTCCTTAAAGGGTTCCTTAAAGGGTTTAAAATCTTTAGAAGGGCTGAAGGAGGAGAAGTCAGATGACCCTCCTGGACTCTTGTCCTTGAAATCACACCACTATACCTTCAATCTAGAGCTTGAAAAAAACTACTGCTGCCACCAGCACACACATCTACAGGAATGTCCTTGATGGCACCACAGTGACATAAGACAAAGCCTCTCTACAATGTCTCATGCAAGTGCCTCCTACTGGCGAAACCGGTATTGCAGCCGGACCTCTACCTGCAAGGGAGTCTGGTCTTCCAATTCCTGGGATACAGAGGGAAGTACAGAAAGACGGGAAAAGATGTCAAGTGCCAGTCAACAATATTCAACACCAATCATTCTTTTCTCAATACCTTCTGTGAGGCTTCCATCCTCCCAATTTTCTGTTCCCTCTTTAAATTCAACTTTATCTTCTTGATATGCTGAAATAAGCCCTCAGTGGTCTTTTCCTTAACTCCAGTGACAACATTGCATTGTAGGATGCAAACCTTGACCATCTTCTTCCTCTCTTTCTGAGTCAGCACCTCATTTGTTGCCGGATTCACTCTACCTGTGGAACTGTATGAAACACCACCCTATAGGACATGAGACCTGTTCTCCTGCACAGCGACTTAGGAGCCAGATAAGGCAACTGGAAATGTAGAAGAGGTAGTTCCCCAAGGAGTGAACCTTGACTACTGGAAAAAGGGAGACAGGGAGAAACCAGGCAGATAAATCCCCCTTCTTTTCTCTATCCTGTGTACTACTTCAAGGTACAGTACTTCTTTGCAAACTTCCCAGAGAATTCTCTCCTGCTGATTGAACATGCCTGCTGAATCACCTTCTGTGTTGCTCTGTGCACTCAGTGATGCAGTAGCCAGCATGGTGACACACTGTGTTTCAATGAATTACACTTGTTCATTACCTCGATATCCTGTGATTGCATCTTGCATTACATAACCACTGCTTTGGATTTTGCTTTCTAGAGGGCCTAGATTAAGTGACATAGATTTGGCATTATAGTAAAACCTTGGTTTGTGAGCATAGTTCACTCCAGAAACATGCTTGAAACCCAAAGCACTCATAAAACAAAACGAATTTTAAGAACCATTGGTTCAGTATGCGATCATGTGATGTTCGCCGTCACGTACTACTCGTATTGAAAATGTTGCTCCTTTCAAGTTAAAATTTATTAGAAATGTTTGCTCATCTTTCGGGACACTCACAGAACAAGTTTCTCACAATCCAGTTGTACTGTATTAGCATCTGCAAAGTAGGGGTTCTGAGCAGAGGTGTGCAGCAGAAATACTTTATAAAAATTATATATGTTCTTGCCTCACTTGAGGCTGACTAAATAAAAATTTCCACGAATGGGATGTAGGTCTATGTATGTGTTTCCTTAGGTACCATTTTAGAAATCTATCCATTAGCACTAGTACAGAACTAGGATCAGGTCCACAGATCTGATCTTGCCCTCCCCCCACCCCCTGCCACTCCCTCACAATAACCCTAAAGTATTTACCCAGTAACAAAGAATCTTGTTGACATTACATATTTAGAAAGGCATATGACATCATTAAGCAGAAGTCAAAAACTAGGAGAAAAATGCTATGGGACATGCTTTGGGTGGCATAACTAAACAGGTGTGATAAGCCAACAGCACAAGAAGGCTGATGAACATTTGAGGAGTTACAGAAAGTTGATATGCATATTTTTGTAAGAGGTTAGCATGTCTCATTACACTCTTTACCTTTTCCTTCAAACGTTTTCTTAAAAAAAAAAAAAAAAAGATTCAACAGAAGCCAGCTGGTAGCATGCATTGTAAGAAGTGACGTAAGCCAGGCTAATTGATCACTTTTTAAAGATTAAGTGGCCTATTCTCTGTAATAGGACATACAGAAAACAGCTTTGACAGCACTGAAGTAGTTTACTGAGTTCCGACTGCCAACTGAAAATTTAAATCATGCTTATTTTTCGTAAGGTAATCCACTCACAATAGGTAATTTACATGATCTTATCCTATAAGAAAAGCTCTGATGCTTTTCCTGAACCTTCTACCTGCTGTGTTGCTGTGATGCACCTGCGTTTTGGAAAGATGGTTGAAAGGAGAGGGTTGCAGAAGGACCTGAAGATCGATCTGCCTTGTGTGTCTCAGGCAGAATGAGATGCTCCCTCTGTGTAATCACTGAACGAGTTCCAAAGGCCTTTATGTCTTCCGTGCAAGCTTCATCGCTAGGTCTCATTTTCTTAGCTTAAATATGAGATAATCATAATACCCTTTTTACCTAATTGTGATGATTAAATGGAAAATATAATTAGCTTATGAAATTGAATGTGTACCACTGATATTACACATTATAAGGAAGGCCTGCTATAGGGAACTATTCACATCTTAACTCTTTCTCTGCAGGGTCACACTATCTTAGCTTATCCTTCTTCCTGCTCTTAAGTATAGAGGATTGGGAGAAACAGCAGCACTGACAATCCACAGCTAAGGGTGAGAAGTGGAGAGTGTGGGAAGATGAGAAGAATAAAGCAAAGAATGCAAAGTTCAAGACTTGCCTTGGAATCCTCCCTCTTCTCCTTTCCAGCTGGATAGCTAGGGCTTCATCCCTCTTAGATTCCATTCCCTACTCAGTAAAGTGTGGAAAATAACAGCTACCATTATTGTGTTTGGCGATTAAGGAGGACAGTGTATGTAAAGTGCTAACCATCCTGACCCAAAATAAGAACTCAACAAATGTCAGGTCCCTTCTTCTAGGTGTCCTGAAAAGATGGAGCAGTGAGGGTGGGGGAGAGGTGAGGACTTCTTGTATACACACACTCTGGTCCTTTTTCAGAAATGAGGAAAAGGTATTTCTTTCTATGTCCCTCTTTTATAGATTTCCTCAAGCGGTTCTTAAAACTGCAAGCTGTATCAGAAGCCCCCAGTCTACCTTCTTTACGAAAGGTAGCTTTTTAAGAACTGCTCAGTATTTTTTATGAAATTATCATACTGTTTCACTTTTCTTGATCAACCTCCTACCAACCTGCCTCTTCATGAGAATCACCAAGGATTAAGTAGACTGCGACTTAGGACAGGATCCAGAGAAATCAAGTAAATTTTAATGTATTCAGTAATTCAAGTTTCAAACTAGTTTTTAAATGACTTTTTTGAAGTCCAAGATCCTTATTATCCCAGATAGCTAACTTGTTGAGTATTTATAAAATGACACCTAAAATCTGAAGCCTTCTTGTGACCATATGTAACAACAGGGAGGAACTCTGAAATTGGGACACTCCTGAAAAATCAACAAATGATCACAGCAGGTATCATGCCCCAGGGCAAGACTGTTTGTTCTGTGAGGCTTGACCAGCTAAGGATGCCAGTGGAAATGCTGATTGTCTGTTTTTAGAAAAGGCTGATAAACAGACTGCCTTTATACATTTGCCTTCTTCAAATAGCAAATTTCTCACCTCATGGCCCCCTACCCTTACTTAAAATATGCGACACACCTCAGTCTTTGTACCCACCGTCCTTAAAACTTGTCTCAGGGATTCCCTCGTTCTGAGATGCAGCAGACGATGAAAAAGAGTGTGGTCATTACGCGGGACAATTATAGTCTTTGATTTACAAGACTGCTAGGTTTGGTTTGGAACAAAGACAACAGACCCATGGGCACTAGAAGATGGCTTTCCTGTTACTCTTGTCCCTAATTGCCTGTACCACACATATTCTGTCAGTACCAGCCAGCCCATTGTTCTCAGCTGCTCAAACTCAAGAACCAAGAAGGGGTTTGACACTCCTGCCCTAAATATCCCCACGAGACCATCTCTCTACTGTTGTTTAGTCCTCATAAATTGCTTCAAGATAGGAATTTCTACACCTGGGTTCTCCTCTATGCCCTTTCAACGAACAGACCATCTCTGAGATCCTTCTCTTATTTTAACAGTGTTCCTCGTTACTCTGCACTGTTTTTACCACTTCTTTCACACTTCTAATTAGAGATTTCACTTGAGCTCTCATCCTGAACCAAATGGGACTCATTTATTTACTCACTCACCCAAATTTAACGAGTACTTCCTATGCAGTCGGCACTATTTCAGACACAAAGGACACAGAAGTATTAGACAAAGTCTTCACCTTTATGGAATTTCTTTCTATGGTGACAAATAAATTACAACTGAATTAATTAATTTATACTACAATTTCAGGTAGTGACAAGCATAATGGTAATATACATCTAAAATCAGTATAAAGGCTCTACAGAATAACTTGGTAAAAATGTTGGAGGGAAATTCTATTTTAAGTAGGAAGATCAGGGAAAATCTGAAGAAGTAACATTTCGACAACAACAAAATTAATAATAATAATAGTAATAATAATGTGAGGGAGCAAGTGATGCAAAAGTCTGGAGGAAGACAATTCCAAGGAGACGGAACAATCAGCAGATGCTCTAAAGTGGAAATGAGCTTGGCCACTCACACTTTGGCAAATTTCTTAATTTCACTGCTGCTTTGTGTTTTGTTTGTTTGCTTATATCCCCGTGTCACTTTTCAATTAAATATGCCAGCGAAAAGAAGCCAGTATAACTCTTTGTAAATCTTCACAGAATATCAAGCCAAAAGCATGAGAAAGTACTTATTAAATGTTTTGATGATGGCGAAAGCTACAGATTTCTCCTACCCCATGCAGTCTAGGGAGCACATAAACAGTGACAGTTATAAATGCTCTTTAAGTAAGATCTCTACTCTGAATCAATAAATACTCGGAATGACAACACAACTGGCTTTACACAAATGGGGAGGGAGTAAATTCCGGGGTACAAGGTGCATTTGGTGAATTTCAAGTATAGAAGAAAGGGACTTTCACAGCCTTTGAAAAAGCAGGAAAAACTAAATTGTAATAACTTCAAGATGACAGTTAACCAGAAGTGGTTACGTAAGAAACATCCAAGGGAATTTTAATGTGCTGCAGCAAACAGGATTATAGGGCAATAAAATTTCAAGGTGTATTCTAGTTAAGCCCTAAAGATTTTTGCAGTGGTTTTGAAAAGAGAATGCAAGTGCCCAGAACTTCAGGGAGAATTTGTGCTTCCCTCAGCAGAAATTGCAAAACATCTACACTTATCCTTTGCTTCAAAGTAAGCAAATAGCCAGCGTCTGTCTACACAGGGGCTACTTATAGGGAGTTCTGCTTCTGAGAGCTCCCAAGAAGGCATATTTCAAGGACTATCACCTCTATCTAGATTCCCCATTAGTCTACAGGGCTCTTTATGGTGCCCCATGCAGAGTTAAGCCTTGTGAGTAATTAACCCCAGGGTGGCTGAAAAATTAATTTTCAGCAAGTAAGTTCTACTTGCAAGTGGAATCTAGCCTTCTAAAGGGCAATGGACCAGTTCTTTTTGGATCTCAGGATCCAGCACAAGGCTAAACACATAAAAGGCATTCAGCAAATACTTAATGAATGAACCATGTCTCAAAGGGTTTGCTGCTACGGGTACTCTATGGGAATGCAGCATTTACTGGCACCTAGAGTTAGATATTAAGTTATAAATTGTCCTTGACTCGAACTGTAATAAAAATCTTTTTCAGCCTTATTTTGTAATTCTATATAGGTTATAGGGTGCCTGATAAAATACAGGACTCCCAGTTAAATTTGAATTTCAGATAAACACAGGTAAAATATTGCATGAACACTAACTTATACTTAAAAATTTTCATGGCTTACCTGAATTTCAAATTTAACTAAACATTCTGTTTAGTTAGTTTATTTGGAAGTAAAAATTGCAGACGTTTTTATTTACAAAATCTGGCAACTCTATTTTCAGCCGTTAGGCCTTGAGTCTGATTGAATTTGTTTCTCTTCTTTTCTCTGATAACTGAAATCTAAAATACAGATATTTTAATTATTTTTAACCATCCCTCTTTAGAATTAAAAACATATGAACTCTGTTCTTCATGATCTTATTTAAAGAGATATAGAAGAAACTCCAGAGCATTTGCAATTTGATATTAATGCATAGAATGGCATTATCCATGGTGCCTAGTGTAGTTTTTTACGTTGAATTTTGCTAAAAGAAAAAGAAAAAATAAATAAAAGAATAGGGTTTCAACTGTTTTCTAATGACATGGCCAGATGATGCCACAAAATCTTGGCATTACTGATAAGTACACACTGTGCTGGAAAATCAATAGTTTCAGAAGGGGATCCTGAAGGGAACTTTCCATTATGGAGGTTAGAAGAAACTAAGACCCACACTCATAAATTCCTATTCAGGGTGCTCCACATCCCTAAGTAAGAAAGCACAGGCTTTGTCCTAACTTCATAAACTACTAAGCTGGAATTAGTAATTTTTTAATTATCAAAGGTCTACTTTTTAAAACTTTTTAAAAACTATTTGCAATGCCAGTGATTGAACTGAGAAAGTAAATAAAAGATCAGATGTCCCTGTACTTTAAGAAAACCTGATAGGCTGGAAGAGAAGCTTAGGTAAGCAGATAAATTTTGGAAGTGGTTATTTACATTAAATACTAATTCATTTCTACACTCCACTAAATGTTAGCCTCCCCCAGCATTAAAAATATGTATCATGTACTCCTTTGCAAAGAGTTACTAAACAACTTTTCAGGGTCTTCTATATATTTTGGCTGTGAAAGTTGAGTCCCTTGCTCATTTTAGAACTCCATGTTTATACATATCTTCACAATGGTTTGTCATTGTATTTAGCATTGCCCTTACCTTAATACTCTAAGGTAATATGAATTCCTCCTATTATTCTGCAGGAAAACTCAGCCTATAACTCAGTTCTCTTAAACCTTCTTCCTTTTCTGTAAAACTTGTAGATAAAAGTTTCTCTGAAACTTTGAAGAAAAACACATCATTTTATTTTCACTCCTTCACACGCTCTCCTAATACTTAAGTGCAGAAGACATTAAAAAAATAAAATTCACTATTATTTTTACAAATAGACTCCCTTCTCTAGAAATAGCAAGGAAGGGTCAGTCTTCATTTTTTAGTAAACTTTTGAAAATAGTTGTAGATATACAGATAATTTGTGAAGATAGTACAGAGGGTTCCCCATATCCAACACCCACTTTCCCCATTGTTAATGTTCTAGGATACATCTGTCATAACTAATAAACTGGTATTGAAACATTATTATTTCAATAATGCTGTATTTGAATTTCTTCAGGTTTTACTTAATGTCCTTTTCTGTTCCAGGATCCTCTGGGGAATACCACATTACATTTATTGACCGTGTTTCCTTAGTCTCCTCTTGACTGTGGCAGTTTTCAGATTTTTCCTTGTTTTGATGATTTAAGGAGTGACTAGTCTGATATTTTATAGGATACCCCTCAATTTGTATTTGATGCTTTTCTCATGATAAGACAGAGATTATGGGTTTTGAGAAGACCACAGAGATGAAGTGCCATTTTCATCACATCAAAGCACTGCTACTCTTTTCATCCTTTTCCATTCTGCACACTTTCGAAGGAAGTCATTATGCATAGCCCACATTTAAGAGGTAGGGATTTAAGCTCCATCTCCTTGAGGGGGCAGTATCTACATAGATTATTTGGAATTCTGCACAGAAAGTTTGTCTCTTAGCCCCATTTATCCATTCAATCCTTTATTTCTGTGTGAACACGTGGGTATTTTATACTTTGGGTTGTAATCCAATACTACTTATTTATTTTGTTGCTCTAATCGTTCCAGCTTGGACCACTGAAACTTTTTCAGTTGGTTCTTGTGCTATTTTGACATGCTCTGCATCGTTGTGGTTTTCAATTAATTTTTTAATTTTATTTTAGCAGATCATTTCTTTTTGAAACTACAAGATGGATTCTCCAACTTCTTCTGATATCTTCTTTGCTCGAGCTCTAGATTCAGCCATTCATCCAAGGAGATCTGATTCCTTTGTTTGTTTTTAAAGCATGTCATTAGAAGCCAAGAACTGAGCCTTGATAGGTGAAGACCACTGTCATTTTGAAATTGTTTCTCTTCTCCTCTCCTACCTGAATGTATTTGCCATTAGATCAAAGGACATTCATATCATTTCCTTCAAATTTGGTTCTAAGAAGGCAATTACAGTTAAATTTCTGAAGTATTTGATGATTTTTGCTGTTATTTTACTTTATATTTAAGGACTGATTTTAATTTCCTTGTGTTTTTGTTTTGTGGGTATTACTTTTTTTTTTTTTTTTTTTTCTTAAAGGAGCAGAATGCGTAGGTAATGAGCTTCCTAAGGGAAGAAAGAGTGGGTTAGTTCTCTCCAGGTTTAGCTAGATGCAGCCTGGTAATTCAACTAGAAATAGCAGGGTGTATCTAAGTCTAGGAGGAGGTTAATATATACTGTCTTCATTCAACCCTTGCTTAGAAAAGAATTATATGATTGCCACAGACATGTGAGGGACTAGTTATCGAAGGATGAAGAGGTTGCAACAAAGGAAGAGAGTAAAACACAAATACCATTATCAAACCAAATAACTACCTTGTATTTTTTTATGATGTATATATGAGGGAAGCTGGCTTTTAATATGAAGTGGTTCTTTCATAGATACAGTGTCAAGCATGCATTCTATCCAACATTGGGACTTTAAGTGGTTCTAAAACCACAATATGTCCTATAATAGCCTAGCTTACCAAATTATCATGCTACTAGTATTGAGAAAGTGTCCAAAATTACACAAAGAAAAAAAATTAATAAACAAATGTATGCCCCTGGTCATCTGAATAGGTGAGATTGTTAAATGCTAGTCAAAAGGGCACTTTCTTTACATCCAACACTTGCACGCACACAAAGTATAATCTGTTAGATCCTATGACTGCTTTTCCTTCCACTTCTCATTCCAATTACCAGCTTCCAATACTTATTCCCCGTCTCCCAATGTAAACACTGTGAATAATACTATAGAGCCTCAAATTACATACAACCACTGATGACTGAATCACAGCACTTGGGCTACTCATGAAAACCAAGGTCCATTTAAGGCTAGTGGAGCCCTAGAGTCCAGATCCACGAGTCTCTACTGATGGTGGCAAATATGTCTGACTTCTGCAGCCGCTGTTAATAACCAGACGGAAAAAAAACAAACAAACAAACAAACAAAAAAAAAAAAACGTGGCACCTATTAGCTAGACTCTTTTGGAACTAACTGAGCTCTCAGAGATAGGCTGGTTGAAAGCTGAACATTTTAATGTATTGTGCTCTAACCAAAAATTTGCCGAGGGCTAATCTTCTCCAAATATTGCTTTGTCTTTTGTCATGGACTCAAGTTGGTATTCAGAAGACACAGTTTTTAGCCAGCACAGACACCAAAGATAAAAGACACAAACCAATAGAAAAAAATAACTTCTTTTTATTTACAAGAAAAAAAAATCCAAATATTGGATGCTGTAAACAAAATTCACAATCTGTTCCCTCTAGCACTGATGCAAACATGTCAGTTTTTAAGAGTTCATTCTCCATCAACTCCTTTTCTGCCTGTGACACAGTCTAAAGTCAAAATATTCCAAAAGAGTGACCCAAGGTGCAGTTTGCTGCAATAGGACATCTCAGAGCAGGCATTGGTTGTAGAGGTTGGAGAGAGAGACAGCCAGCGGGCAGAGCCTCCTCCATACTGCAAAAGGCTTTGCAGCAAGTTTTGCCAAATTACCTTGACACCTTCCACCTTTGTACTTTTAACCATGTATTTTGTTAGCAAGCCATTATTACAACAAAATATTACAGAGATTCTTTCTTGGCACTGAAAAGGCTATGCTATAAGAAATCTTAAAGAAAGATTATATTCAAATAGGTGCTATATATAATTTTTTTTTTACTTTTTGGTTTCATCTAACACACTTTGTCTTCAAAGAACAAAAAAGCTTATTTTTGAACTGCTGACAGCTTTCAACATAATACATTTCATTTACAAAATAGTTCACAATATTTATTTGACAAGCACTGCTTTGAAAACAACTTTATGCACAGTGAAGCAACCAACGATACGCTAACAGAAAGGGATGACAAAAACAGTATGTTCGCTTTTCTTTGCATTTCTTCTGTGGCTTGGGTCACAGTTTTCTTCCATCCTTGCATCATTTGGAGCCACATTAAAATAGTCCACCCACTACCAAAGTGAGCAGATACCTGACCCCACTTCAGGAAGGGAAGAGTCCATCTTGACGTAGGACTTCTTGAGGCAACCAGACTTACTGCAAATTCAGTCAACTTTTAAAAGGGCACTGTCACAGGTCAAATGTTCTCTGACATGCCAAACTGGACAGGTGAGAAGAGCCTCCAGAAGATAAGACTTCTTCCTGTTTTAAAGTTAACAGCGCACTAGGCCAGATAAACACAAAAGCAAGCAAATCACAGGCACTAATCAGGAGTTGAGAGCTGTTCTTTTCTCTGACCTATACACACGGCTCTCTCACCAGACATTCAAACTTTTAGGTTACACATCCACAAAGAGAGACATCTATTCCACTGTTTTGTTCACCTACATATGCACAAGACTATAGTACATATAAAAGAAAAATAAATTATCTAAGTTTTAAAGTAACTGCTGAAGGTTGTCTTGAGCACAGCCTGTTCTATCTGAATGGCAGGTGTTGGCACTTCCAACTATGCTACCAACCCTGGAGTAAAGCAAGAGAAGGACATAAATATTTCAGGAAATAAATGAAAAGTATTTTCAAATAAGGCCCCTCCAAATAAGAAATCTGTGTCATAAATTAACAGCAGACTGTTCCTATGGCAGAGCCAGAGATCTCCAGATCCTTTTTCATATAGTGGACGACTCACTTCTCAAGAGTCAGGGTAAGAAGGAAGAAGGCAGATCACTGTCTGCTCCTACGTTCCAGAGCATTCCCTTCGTTTTCCTTTAGAAAATCCCAGATAGGTAAGCAGGTGGAGCTCTGGTTTCTGACATTTAAGTATCAGGATTGATCTGCAAATGGAGTAATATTTCCTGGGAATTCACAATTAATTCTCAAACCCAGGGCTGGAGTGAGGGAGACTGAGCCAACATGGGAGAAGAAAGAGTTCCCTAGGAAACAGTGAGTGGCAGTGCAGTAGCTGTTACAGCTCAGACAGAATTCACAGGGAAGCTGCTACAGCAGACCCATCAAGTTCCTCTTAAGGCTTCAAAGAAAGATGTGCAAAAGGTAGTTTCAGATGGATTAACCTAGAATTGAGCATGAGTGATGCCTAGACAGAAAACAAATGACACTGCCAATAGGATGATGCTGTTTTCTTCCCCAATCCCTCTTGAACCTGATGACAAAAATCGGATAGTTCCTCAGAGGAATTATCATAGTAAGCAGACATCCACTAGAGTTGATAGGAATTGTGCGGTTGTTTCACAACACAAAGGAAAGGTTTACATGTGTTAGCTTTGTTTTTAACAAATACATTTTCAGAGACCAGCATCCAGAGGAACGAAGAGCTGGGGGAAGGAATGGTTTTAGGACTAGCTGTCGCTGAACTGAAATAGGGATGCCAGTTCGTTTCACGAAGGTTTAACTGGTCTCTTGGGAAAGAGATAATAAAGTTGGATCTGATTCTATGCAAAGTGACTGAATTTTAAGTACAGTACTAAATATTTAAATGCAGTGTGATAACCAGATCAAAGATGTTTCATATTGGCATGAATTTATAAAATTTTATATATAATATATATCTCATATATAAATTTTAAGCAATTGTGCAAATACTCTTTAAAAAGGATCATTTCACATTTACTAAATTCTAGTGGTCCTGGAATGCAGAACGCATTCATTAAAAAATTCATTTAAATATTAATAAAGTAGTGTTCCGATCACCAGAAATTTTATTAGCAGTCAGGGATTTAAATGGACTATCACTGATCCATGACCCACTGGATTATATACCATGGAGGCATGCAAGTATCACACAAAATAAAAGGGTTCCTACTGTCAAAATGGCAGTTCAGTACAAAAAGAGTGCTCTGCCAAACAAATATTCTCCCATTTGTAGAATTCTATGGCTCACAAAAAAAGGAAAAAAAAAAAAAAACAAAACACACACACTCACTAAAAATGTATAATCTCTGCTCTTCCTATCAAATATATTACTTGTTTTCCTCCTTCATTTGCTTTAATTTTTTAAATGTGGGTTTTAATTCATCACTGCAATATGCCCACGTCTCATGTCATCCTGTTGAAAACATAAAAGCACACAGTATTTAAACATTTTCTATTTGCTACATTATTCTAGACCATAGTCAATGTACTGTGTGTGTATATATACATATCCTCAATATGTATATATATATACACATAATATAGACATACATACACATGTACCTATGATAATATCACACCAACGTTAACTTTATACAAGTATTTGCCAAGAAAAAATAGGGCATTTCCTCCACCATTCACAAGCTTATAGGTTGTTTTATTTTCTTCTTGAGTCCCTGATAAAATAAAATAATCATTAAACCATAAAATTTTTCCACTTCAAATTTTCAGAAGGCAACAGGCACTTTGATGTTTATTGGTGTGTAACAAATATAGTAACTCTTTATATATTCTACTATATCTCTTCTTCATGGGTATTTTTATCTGTTTGTTAAATCTTTGGTCCTTGAGCATACTTTCTTTGCTACAGCTGTTTTTGCTTGCATTTTCACATTTTAAAAATGCAAGCTATGCATGCAGCTGGAAATAATGGATTGTGTCATCATAAGTTCTGCTGTTTGTTTTGAGAGCTGCACCAACCTACTACTGTTCATTAGGAGCAAGCTGTTTCTGTTAGTGTAATAGAATGGTTCCACAGAAAGCACTTGCTAAAAGTCTCAGATAGTAATCCCAACGTTGGAGTACCCTTTCTTCTTCCATTATTGTTACTATCTGAACTTCTGAATTGATAACTAGGTTGGGGTAAGACCTTTTATTTCTTCTGTATTTTCCCTTTTATGAATTCCGTGTTCTAGGAAACTCTCCACTTTTTTTTTTTTTTTCCTATGGCAAAGCTATGGGAGCAGGTACTGCAAACCCATATTGTCATCAAGCATTTTTTTTTCCCTTGTTATTTTAGGAGAACCTGGTTGCTTTTAATGACAGGTCTTTTTGTTTCAGGATAGAATCCAACTAGGTAGGAGGAACAGGTGAGAGGGTTGGTGGGTGAGGAGGGTTGTTTCGAGATCATGCTCCCACACCTATGAAAAGATCCACAAGCTTTGCCAAGCTTAAAACCAGGAGCAGATCATCATTGCACAAAACACATTTTTAATAAGGCTGGGTCACTCAGCCTTTTTACTTATGAATTTATTTTCCCTATCTTGTCTGAAACGGCTTCCCCACAGGACATTTTTAAATGATTCTTAATTGCAGGGTAGCCAAGTGGAGTATGTCTGTTGCTGGCACGTGAATACTGGCTGGACCTGGGCGATGTAGTAATTGCTAAAGTTGGCATCTGCTACATAGGGGGCTGGCTGGTAATAGCAAGTGACATTAGCCACATTAGGGATGACATTTTGGTCAGCTAGCACCCGGATAGCCAGCATTGTGATAAGGTTTAAAGTCTGTCTTCTTTCATGTCCCATCAGGCACACCGTACTCTCATTCACCACTCCATGAAGGGTCATGAGATAGTCATACTTGCGGTCTTCCAATCCCACGAAGTGGTTCTGCAGATAGGACTCCAGTTTTCTCTGCTGCTCTCCAATGTCTGAGAAGTCGATGAAAAACCTGGAACACATATACCTCTGAAGGGTCTTGATCTCATCAGAGGCGGGCCTAAAGCCCCTCACTAACAGATTGCAGTACTTAAGCAGGCCGCCTCCTCTGATTTCCTCTGGGTTCCGGGTGGCAATGATCTTGTTACAAAGATGATCAAAGGCTTCATGGAAATCACCATAGACGCTCTCACCAATTATTGTGGGGTGAAATGTTTCAGTCATTGGGTTCTCCGAACATTCATAAAAGAGGAGAAGAGAGTCTAATTTGATTTGAAAAGAATCTACACTAAATTCAAACTGCCTCCGGAGGGAATCCACAAATTTCAGTTCCACATTTTTGCCACTGTTGTTTGACAAGGATATAAGACTCCATCGGTCAGAGTCATTGCACACTTTAACCATTTTCTGCACATAAGCTTCCTACAATTTAAAAGATAAAACAAGAAGATGAGCAGACCTAGAAAAAATAATAAATAATGAATATATCTTCTTCACAGTTGAAAATCATTTTGCTCCTTCCCTTTTGTTTTGTCAAGTTTCAGCAAAACACTACCTACAGGCTTAAACAGTCCTCTAAAAGCAGAAAAAAATGCATTTAACGAGTGGTTTTACCGTCTGGGAAAGAAACTAGAAGTAATAGTTTGAGGCTTTTGGCAGACGTAGCACAGTCCTAAGAGGTTCTGTTGTCATGTCTGACTTCTGAAATGATTTTTTTGAAATGGTCTTATAGGTACAATATTCACACAATACCCACACAATACTCAAAAGACACAGGAACATATAGTGGAAGATTGGTCTGACTCTCACCCTTGTCCCTAGTCACCCAGTTCCACTCCCCCTAAGGAAACTGATGTGATCAGAATCTTCTCCCTTCAGGAGTACTCTGAAATTACAATAAAATGTGAACTAAATTAGGACATTCTGGGAGGCACATTCCTCATGCAATTTTAATTGTATAAAACACGCTTTGAACCAAAGTGTGTGTGTGGGGGGGGCGGGTTATCCACAATATCCTTTACACGTGAACCGACCAGGAGAAGCACCACACATATCTTTTCACACACAGAGTCAGCCACATGCAGCTGGGAAATCTCATCACATTTTCCAATACACTAATAAGCCCACTGACTCGATTCTGCTTCAGGCTGCTCTTTCCCCAAAGACTAGATCATAACATGACTCAAAAAAAAAAAAAAAAAAAAAAGATTTATATCATTTCATTCTTCCACTTAGTCAATCTACTCTGGACAAGACTGAAGCAAGGAAAGCCAAGAGTTAAAAAAATAAGAAGGAAGAGAAGGGAGAACAGAGGAGGAAGCAGAAGAGTAGTGACGCTGAAGAACCAAGTGAACTAAAACACTCAACATCATCCATGCACCTTAGTTTACTCATTAAAATAATAAAATAAAAAATATAGAAGCACGCCCAAACCCGTCACGGCAGCAGGTCCGCGACATCACACAGACGTCTCTCTGCCCGCCGCACCCCAGCCCGGTCCGGGCGCGGACCCAAACCCAGTTCGGGTGACTTTACCTTGAGCGTGAGTGGTGTGATCTTCTCTTTGTTCACCCCTTCGGGTAAGAAGTCCAACAGGCAGTCCAGCACGACGTCCTTCACAGTCTGAAACTCCTCTTCCCCGCGCAGGTCGGCACAGAAGATGAGGTCCAGATCCTTGTAGCCTAGGCCGCTGTCCTGGTGCAGAACGTGGCTGGCGGCCGAGCCGTTGAGGCGCACGTCGCGGACGCCGATGCGCTTCTCGGCCAGGCGCCGCCGCACCACCTTCACGATCAGGCTCGGCTGCAGCTCGAGCGTCGGGAAGTTGCCGCGCCCGTGGATCGGGATGGTCTCGCTCAGGATGCCGTCCAGCCGCTGCACTTGCTCCCAGTTTAGCACGTTGCAGTGCGCCGTGGGGCTTTCGCAATAGTCCAAGCAGTGCCCGCCGAAGTCGCCGCCGCCACCGCCGAAGTCGCCGCCCAGGGGGATGTAAGCGCCGCCGGCCAGCTCTTCCTCGGCCATAGCAAAGTACGCTTCGCCTTCCGCCATGAAGTGCCCTCCGAATGCCACTTGGCCCTGGTCAGTCCTAAAAGCCAAAAGGGGGAAGGAGGGCGTTGAGGACGCGCGGCAGCGGACGGGGGCCCCGAGAGGAAAGAGCGCGCCCCCTCCCCCGTCCCTCCGCCGGCTCGAGAGCTCCTGGGAGACTCTCCCTCCCCAGACCCCCGCGGTTCCCAGTCGCGCGCCTCGCCCCGCAGAGAAGCCCCGCACCAAAAGTATCTCTGATGCATCTGGAAAGCGCAAGCGGGAGTCCCGTCTGTGTCACCTGGAGACGGCCGCCCCTTCGAGGAGCGCAGCGAGCGAGGGACCGCGAGGCGGCAACACTTCTAGGAGCAGTGAGTGCGCTCTCGGCAGCGGCGAGCCACTTAGTCCTTCCCAGACCCCGCCGCCTGCGTTGGCCACTCCCGCCCCTCACCCCCGCCCGCGCCGCTGTCGCTTCAGCTGCGGTGGTCCCGGAGGTGGCGGCTCCAGCTGCCGCCGCCGCCGCACACGCTACTGTCTCTGGAGCTTTAGCAGTTGTGCGGGGGAAATGTCTTCAGTACTTTTTTTATACCAGGCCTTTCCGCGCTTCCGGGGCCCAGGCGCTGCGCGCTCGCCACACCCTCTTCATCTGCATAGGGCGCCGCCCCCGCCCGCCTGGCGGACTGAGCCTGGCTGAGCTGCGCGGCGGACCAAGAGGTCCGTATTGCGCGAGGCTGGTAGCTATTTGTATGTGCATATATATATATATATATATATATGGGCGTGTATTTGTACAGATACTTGACTTAGAGAAGGTCTTTCGCGCCCGAGCCTCTCTTTTCTTTTTCACCAACGGGGAGACACTTAAAATACCTCAGGAGTCGTTAAGTGGCCCTAAAAACTGAATCACGACTAAAATCACGCAACTGCTGAAAGTAGCCGAACATAAAATTCTCTCCTGATACAGCACGTCCTTATTGCTTAATGATGGAGCTCCAGAGGTTCCTTCACGACCTCCCGTTTAAAGAGTGTATCGGTATAAAGCTAGACCGTTTTCTTAATCAAGAAGTGCGGTCTCGGTGTGAACTAATGAGTCCACTCGTCCATGCAAATCAGTATCCGCGAGAGAGGAGAAGGGCTCGCTAACAGTTTCGATTCTCGAAACCTCGGGAAGTGCCGGGGAGCTCCGGGCAAGCCTGAGGAGACGCGGGGGCGGGGCCGCGAGCTTGCGTCCAACTCGTGCGCACGAGCCGCTCCGGGCGGCCGGGAGCGCGGCGTGGGCCAGCGCGCGTCACCGATCGGACGTCCCGGCGGGTCGGGCGGCTGGGCGGGCGAACGGCCAATGGCCGAGGACCTGCGGGGGCCCGCGGTGCGGCGCGGGGTGCGCGCGTCCGCTGTGTCGCGCAAAGAGCTGCTACTCGGGCCCGGACGCACCACTGCGCGTTCTCCCGCGGACAGAGGAAGAGAAGCGCTTTCGTCTCAAGTTAAGGTTTGCCTTTCTCAAGTGAATACAGATATCAGTGTGAAATTGTCTAGTTTTTCACAAAATGTGACAGGACGAGTGTAAAAGATGAGTTTTTCCAACCTGCCTCAGTCACTTTGGCAGTACGAAAGAAGTGTAATGGTTACCCCCACACGCGTTCACCACCGAGTTTGCTAGAAAGCTTCCTTTCTTGCGGCCATCTATTCTGGCCGCACGCTGCTCTTTCCAAACTAACTCCTGATTCACGCAAACGCTGCGGGAGACTGAGGTGGGGCAAAGGGGAACACCCTGGAGGAGCTGAAGACTCCCTGGACCCTGCACAATCTCAGGCGCCTGACCTGGGAAGAACAGTCCGCCCCGCGTGAATTGAGGGAGCTCCGTCCTACTCGCCCAAGCCGCGCGCCCTCGTTGAGGGGGTGGGGGAAGGTGGGGGCGGGGGGAGGACGGTTACCCGCAGAGCATCCAGATGCGTGGCAACGCCGCCCCCTGCCGGTGCCCTGCGGAGCCGTGTCCCAAAGCGGAGAAACCGACTGGACCTTAGACGGAAGCCATTATCTTTCAGTGCCCAGCCTAGCACTGTAGGGGGTCAGGGGGGAGTTGTTTGGGAAAGAACACTAGGACCACCACACAGTTTTCCCAGGCTTATCGCCTCCCTAAAGCACGTGTATTCCTCCCTGTCCAGCCTTCCACCCGTGAATCCAGGCTTTCAGAAAAATTACATGTGTGTATATTTATGGTTTGATCACCTATTACGTGCCACGCACCAAGCTAAGTCCTGAGGATATGAGAGTGACTACACACAGTCTGGAGGTCATGGCAGACAAGCACGTAATTATGGTTCAGCCTTACCTGCATCGTGGGAGAAGTATGTGCTAACTAGGATCAGGGAGACTGAGAGAGAAGACCAGAACAGAGGTGTCATTTGGACTGAATCTTAAAAAGTGGACTTCACTTCCACAGCTGAGTGAGTAGACAGGCATTATCAATAGACGGAAGAGAGCCTTAGAGAATGTTTGAGAAAGGGTTACAGACTGCCATGGTGTAAGGAATGAGGTTGGTAGTGCATTTGGATAAGGTTTGTGGGGGTTCCAGGAATTTACTGAGCACCTCTGGGTTCTACTCAGGGCTTTACACCTAAAACTTCATTTAATCTTCAATTTAGAAAGAAGGTATTCTATGTCAGAGGGATTTGGAAGCATAGAAACTTAGATATAAAGAGACTTGCTCGAGTTTCATGGCAAATAAGTGATGGGGTCAGACCCTGAACCCAACCCTTTTGACTGTGAGTGCTGTTTAGTTATCATTTTCAAGAACGGGACTATTCGTAGTTTACCAGTACCTTCTCATTGGAAATCAAGACAAGTGCAAATGGCAAAAATACTTAAAAAAAAAAAAAAACTGTTAAAAATGTTTCTTTCAAAGACCAATGTGAATTCTGTCCTATCTAAAAACATGGCCAAAGAGGTAGATCGTACATTAGCTACAGTGCACCAAAAACAAGGGTATAGCCCTGGTGCTGTTATATTATTCTTTATTTTAGCCCTTCCTCTCAAAAGTGAAGGAAAAAAAATAAAAGTCCCAAGGCTGTGAGCACCTGTACTTCACTCATGCCTAGGATTTTGTTCTGTGGGGCTGAAGGGATGTTTTACCAAGTCCTCCACATAATCTTGACCCAAAGGTTCAGCCACACTTTGCACTGCACTGACAACAGCCACCACAGCCCAGTTCCTTAAGTGGGAATCCTCCCCAATCAGAGGCTGCCCATCTCTGCCCAGCTGCTCCATGGCCTTTCCCAAGAGTAGAGGGCATGGCTGAGAGGCAGAAGTCAAGTGTGAGGCCAGACATAGAAGGCCAGACATAGAAGGCTGAGAGGCAGAAGTCAAGTGTGAGGCCAGACATAGAAGGCATGCATGAGACACTGCGCTGGGGAAAAGACGAATTTTAGTAGCAGTGGGTAAGTGCCCTTTTCCTAAGCTGCCAGGGCTTTGTGGCTGATACTTCTTAAGCCTTTATCAAAGTATTTCCCACTTCTCAACTGGGTTCGCTTCTCACAGCAGCCTTCCATATTTCCATAATCTAGACCTTGCTACCTCCTGTACTAGGACATCTGGATATCTTGTTTTTGGAATTACATTGGTGATGCTTTGACTAGATTCATGTGTGCCTGTTTCCTAGCGGCTACTTTATAGGTAGTACTGTTGAATGAAAGCATCTGTGGTTTTCTGTTTCTCTTCTCTCTGTCTTCAAACTGAGATAATATTTACATTCAGGGGAAAAAATGTTCATCTTTCCATGAAATTGCAAATTTTGCAGTTGCAAGCATTTATTTTTTTTCTAGATAACCAAAATAATTATCAAATGAGAAAATCTGTACTTTCCAAATACATTCACAACCTAGAGGTCTTTCAACACAGGTTAAATTTAGGTTCTTGATTTAAATTTAGGTTCAGAGTTGCTTTTTTCCCCAGCCTTCAGCTTCTGAACCTATTTGATAAATAATTTACCATTCTGCATTTAAAAGGAAAAAAAAATCTATGGCAATAAGATGCTACGAATCCATATCTGAAATTCCTAAAAGAAAGCTTTGCATATACTTTCGAAGAGAAAACACTTGTAATTAGTTGATCTTGATTTAAAAGTGACAATAACGATCAGTCTAATAATAAGAAAAAATTCAATTTTGGTCTTGAAATAGTTATCATTATTGAGTTTGTTATAATGTGCCAGGCAGTGTGCCCAGTATTTCATATAGATTATTTTCTTTTAAACCTTCTCCAAATCTCCAAACATATTGCATATCCATTTTCCAGGCAGGGAAAATAAGTCAAAGGATGGTTGAATAACTGAGAAAAGTGGCAGAGCCTTGGTCCAGACCCACACGTGTGCCTCCTCTCCTAGTTTCTTTCATTCTGTGAGTCTGCCTTCTCCCTGTCTTCTCATTTACCTTATAGACTTAAAACGGAATTGGAACTGCCCTCTGCTCCTTTCAAAGTACTGGACGTTCAGATTGGACACAACATTGAGGAATAAGATGTTTTATCCTACAGAAACTGCTTAATGCGAATGGCCTAACTGGGCTGAGAGTTTCTTCCATAGTCACGAGTGACCTGCCTCTATGGCCGTGGAGAGCTAGCAAGCCAGCCGCCTTACAGAGCTTACAAGTCATGCTGTGCATGCTGAAACACAGTGTGAGGTTTGGAGTCTGCCCCGGGTTCATGTAGCAGTGATAATACTTTTCCCATTTTGCCTTGTCTGCTTCCTATCTTCTAAAAGTGATTTAGAAGATAGGAAGTAAATACATGATTCCCCCAAGCTCATACCCAGAAGGGGAGAGAGAGAGAGAAGAGCCCAGAAAACTGTTAAGACTACTACTTTTCTGTCTCTAAGCCCTCTAATCAGTCTCTCCCCATATTCTTGTCTGATTCTTATTCTTTCCACACCAGCCCTCCATTCTCTCCATTGGTTTTCTACCTTTCACTGCTTCTGCTCTTTGATCCCTTCCACAAAAAGCGACATAACCCCACGGAAGCACCCTTCAGTCTAGGCAGAGCAGTGGCAATGTGAGGAATTTGAGCCATCCCCCTCCCTTCACCCCTGTGGATACACTGCCTTCATAGGGCAAATCCTAGTGATTCCTGAAGCTGCCGAGGGACAGACAGGCACCCTCTTCCAGGCATACATATGCAACTGTCTACATTGCAGAGTAAACTGGAGATTTCCCTTCTGTCTGGTTAGTGTTAGTAGAGCAGCAGCTAATCCAAGTGCTTCATGTAAAACCTAAAGCTCACTTGGGAACCTAAATTACCTGTTCTCCCAGGGAAATGGTGCTGTGAATGGCTTTCCCCATGCTTCTTCAGGGAAGGAGTGTTTTGTATTCAGGGCCTATTTAAGGCCAGAAATATCCTAAGTCATAAAACTTATAGATTAGTTTGGGAATAGCAGCTCAACTTTTTGTTACTTGTATACTTGTTAGCAAGCAACAGGTTAACTTTTTTAGTTTTAAACTTTTCAACCCTTTTTTTCTATAACATCTAAATTTATCTTCAAAATTATTCTGATCAATGTGTCATCCTAATCTTAGGAAGAAAGGCCAAGTGATTTTCCCCAAGTTTATAGTTAGACCTAGTTACTGTCACTCATGGGCCAGCACTCCTTTCTCTTGGCCACACTGTGTAACCTTACTTCTGTTATGAGTGGATTTAAATGATCAGTTCAGTTTGAAGGCATCCTCTAGCTACATAGAGGGTCATTTGTGCAGACTACATCACACTCGTGAATGTCTTATGAAAGCATCACTGCTCTATTGTTAAGCATCTTTTAAATGTAATTCCTAGGTGTTATTTTTAAGAATATTTATTTGAAGTCTATGACCTCATAAAAATGATTTTATTCACTGTCATGGATCAGTGAGCTTAGGAAATTCAACATGCAAGCAGCAAAATGTGGTGAACAGATGTATATCATCACTCCTAAAATCACAATTGATATAGATTGTCCTTTGATAGAGTTCTCCATCAGAAAGACTAGCCAGTATTTTCTTGTGCTACTATCAGTGCTGATTATGCCATAAGTTCTTCCTGTTTTGACATCGCAGTGAAATGCTTGCCGTTTCAATCATGTTGTAAGTGCATGGGCCAGACATTTTCCCTACTCCAAACAAGACACATTCAAAAGTTACATTCATTTGGCAATACGTAAACTAGAAATACACATATATTTTCAAAAACTACCAAATAATGAATAAACCTTTTTTTCCCTAAAGTAATATTTGTATTATGAGTTTTTCCTTCTGTAAGTTTGTACTAGAAGAATGTTTAACTTCTCTGAAGAAAATGTTAATGTTTACTTGTGCGGGTAAAGCTTTGAGAAGGGTCGAAGGGGGAGATATATAATAAATTAGCTTTCTTTTTAAAAAGGAATTTGGTCGGGTGCCTGGGTGGCTCAGTCGGTTAAACATCCAATTTCGGCTCAGGTCATGATCTCACGGCTTGTGGGTTTGAGCCCCGCATCTGGCTCTGTGCTGACAGCTCAGAGCCTGGAGTCTGCTTCAGATTCTGTGTCTCCCTCTCTCTGTGTCCCTCCCCTGCTCATGCTCTGTCTCTCTCTCAAAAATAAATGAACATTAAATTTTTTTTTAATAAAAGTAAAAAGGAATCTGGTCAAAAATATTTGTCTACCTTGTAGGGGGAAAAAAAAAGACCATCTTCTATGGGTATAGCCAGCTCATTCTGATGTTTTTTCCGGTCAATTCTTAACTTGTACCTATGTTGAGACATTTGACAGTTGATTTCCTCCACTCATGGTTGTTTTCTTTTATATGAGCTTTCAGTATTTTAGAGATATTTAAAAATAGTATATACCCATTTTGCTAGCATCATTTTGATATGCCAAAATTAGAAATTGCATAACTAACATATAAATTTGTAGCAGCTTTAGAAGGTATATTGACTCATATGCATAGACCATACATTGACTGAATAATATCTCTTTTGATAGAGCTTTATTTTCTAATATTTCTGGCATCACTATGTTTCTAAAGTCTTTTCCTACTAACTTCATCCCTTACCTCAAAATTTTCTGCTGCCAAGGAAAGAAATTACAATTCAAATAATTTAATTAATGTTATCTTGATGTTTGGGAGAAATTACTAACCAAAAAACACATCGTCTTCGAAAGTCTGAGAAACTGAACACAACAAATGATACTTAAACAAAATGTTTTCTTCAAGCTACTAGAATGATGATCATTTGTAAAAAACAGGTTTTTAAAAATTGTGCAAACTGGACTCTAGGAATAGAAATCCGACTTTCTGAAAGTCCTGGGTTTCTTAAGTAAAATATGAGTGAGGAAACTAGCTGCAGGGGGTGGGGCAACACTAAGACACCTAAACTTAATCTAGCAATGTGGGATAAAAGAGATTCAAGTTTAATTCCCTAATAAAAAAAAAAAAAAGGCTTAAAGATGGTGTGAATTAGGCATTGCTTGAAGAAAAAGGGCTATCAAAGTTATTGACATTTGAAATGAAAGCTTCTGACTGGAGAAGATTGGTTTCTAATAAGCCACAACTCCAGCAGGGGTGCTAGGGATTAAAACGGAGTTTGGACTACCACATGATTAAGTAGCCACAGTTTAGATAAGTAAGATATCTCTGAAGAGCAATAAAAGAACTGCCCTCCAGGTTTTGAAATTTGTAATTACTCAATGAAGTGAGTAAGTGTTTAGCATAAAGCAAGTGACATTCTTAACTTTTCTTAACAGAAAGATAGAATATTAAAAGAGAAAAAATATATACGGTGCCTGGGATTCTTTGTCCCCATATCATCCCTGGTTTCGATTAAAATTCTAGAAACATTTATTTTTTCTTAACTGGCATTAATTTGGCCGCCATACCCCGCTCCCATATTTAACATGAGTTCTGTATGAAGGGTAGTTCAGAATGTATGGCTTTCCTGTGTATTAAAAAATAAATGCTTCATGCAAGCACTTATGACTCGTCTGGTTGTATTCTTCTCCCTACATGTCTTTGAACATCATCAATGTCCTTCTGTGGGTTACAGGACTTGTCCAGGAGGTCAGCATACTCAGAAGTGACACAGGTGCCTTATACACTACTAAGCACTGGAAATACCTGCAAGGTGAGTCCATTTCATACTGAGTAGTATGTCCATATTTTAAATTCATTATTTAAAAAATAAAATCAACAATCATAAAAATAACACTAATAATGACTGTTATATTTAACTTTAAAATGTGTCATATATGTTTATACAGTACATTGCAATGTATTCTATTTTTTCTGTTATGACTCTAGACGATAAGAAGAGATGACTTTAAAGTATTTCTGACACCAAAGTAATTACCCTTTGCATATTGGATAGGTCTTATTTTGAGTTGCTCTCTACTCATAAATCAAAGAAATTGAGTTATCATGACTAACTTGTAATCCACTTTCTGTCTAAAGATAGCAAACATTTGGACTAAAAAATTGAAAAACAAGCTAATTGTTTAGATGTTTTATCTACATGATATTAAACAGCCAGATGTCTGGCTAAAGTTTTTGTTTTTAATAGGACAAAATGGAAATTTCAGTTGTCTTCTCTATTTAATAAAAGACCAATTCGAATGTCTGTATTGATGAAATTAACCAGAGGTTCTACAGACTGCACTTTACGCTGCACTCAAACATGGGTAGCCCAAGCTTAACAATCCTCAGGTCCTAATGGAGTGCACCCGTATCTCTGAGTTCCAGTGAGGGGGAGGGGCGTTGGAGGCAGCTGCACTGGGAGGTGAGAGTGTGTGTACACATGTATTTATATCCTACCCTGATTTTATCCCCGAATATTCTTTCACTCATCCTTTCTCATTTCCTATCCATTAATACAGATGCATGGCTATTGAATAAGTCTAGTGCTATCAGCCACTATTAAGCTACCTTTTATAAATCCTTAATTTTGATCACTATGGTTACCCAAAAATCAACTGGCAAATAATCTAGATTAAATGGTCTGTGTGTCTGTAGTAAAACTTCTCTATTTAGGAGGATGTTTTCAGTTGAAATGTGGTCAACTTTAAAGTTTTAATAAATATCCTCAATGCTATTATGGAACTCAGTTTCCAGTTTTATAATAATTTGATGATTCATTTTTCTGAACCTCCAGGTATATATGATTAATAGGATTTTATGTGAAATTTAACTTTCCTCCCTTTTTATTTGTTTTCTTAACACTTCTGGGAATCCTTCAGAAGCTTCCCCCACTTTCCTGTTTTTTAATCAAGTTGGGTATGAAGACTAATCAATTTGAGATTTAAAATTGTACCTTCATACATGTGATACAAAATTAAAAATATGCCATTTACTTTTACGAGGATGTTATGTTACTACTTACTCAAATTCTTATTTTTTTTATTTGTTTAAGTAGGCTTCATGCCCAATGTGGGGCTTGAACTTAACGACCCCGAGATTAAGAGTCACATGCTCGGGGAGCCTGGGTGACTCAGTTGGTTGAACACCTGACTCTTGGTTTTGGCTCAGGTTATGATCTCTCAATTTGAGTTCGAGCCCCATGTCAGGCTTCTTGCTGACAGTGTGGAACCTACTTGGGATTTCTCTCTCCCTCTCTCTTTCTGCCCCTCCCTAGCTTGCTTTCTCTCTCAAAAAAAAAAAAATAATAATAAAATAAAATAAATAAACATTAAAAAAATAAAAATAAATTTGCTGATTCTAGTACTTGATGTAAGTGAAATCATACCATACTTGTCTTCAAAAAAAGAAGAGTCACATGCCCTACTGAATGAGTCAGCGCCCTTAAGTTCTATGCTAATAAGTGTTTTCATTAAAATTTGTGTTCTTATTTCTAAAACATTTAAGTATTATGACTGTATGCTCCAAATAAAAAATTAAATTATGTGATCTAAAACTACTAATAAACTTATGAGGACAAAAGGACTATATATTTTAAATCTGTTTAGCTCTTTAAAAAGTCTAAGATGCATGGTGGTCATCCATCTACTATAGAGGATTCAGATCCCTCCTTCAGTTTATTTCCCTCTGACAGTGTCATTTCACATTAGCCATTGTTAAGTTATAATAGAAATGAAATATAGGGGATCTGATTGAATATTCACAAACCCACAGAGGTATCATCATACTCTTCTACTTAAAGTTAAAGGCTTTTGCATACTTAGTTGAAAGTACAGACTTAAAGGGCACTTGGGTGACTCAGTGGTTAAGTGTCCAGCTTCAGCTCAGGTCATGATCTCGTGGTTCGTGAGTTCAAGTCCTGTGGGGGTTACAGTGCCCCTTCAACAGGACTACCCCAAAACAGCTGTCTCGGTGCTGACAGCTCAGAGCCTGGAGTCTGCTTCAGATTCTGTGTCTCTCTCTCTCTTTTCCTGCGCCTCCACAACTTGTGTGTGTGCACTCTCTCTCTCTCTCTCTCAAAAATAAACATTAAAAACAATTTTTTAAAGTAATGACTATAAATAATAAGTTTTATAAAATCAAAATGTAAGTTATTCTCTCAAAGTCTCTGGACAAATGTGATGTCTCACTGAAGAGCATTGTAGTCTTAAATAGTTTTAAATCTCTGGCTGTGACTTCTTACCTATCTGTATGGCCTTCTTCATCTTTGACCTCAGTCCAACTTGCTTTCATTTGGGACTAATGCCACATTTTGTTTTTATTTTTAATAAATTTTGACTAATAAATGCCTACAATATATTTTACTGTATTTAATTTCACTGGGAAATTGGACTTTGATTACAATTAAGTAGAACATTTCAAATATAATATCATTATAGCATAAGTTGGTCCAGCAATTGTGTTAGATTACATTATCCAAACACAGGAAACAGTCAAATTTCTGACTTGGTCATCCCCCGCAGGCAGTGATCTGCTGTTTCTTGCTAGTTGAAGTCCGTTATCTTGTTACTGCTCTCACTGTCCATGAATCATCCCCACGATTCCATAAAATGCTGTTGAACTCCCAATGGTTTCCTATAGCTCTTATCTGTTACATTATTAAAGAATAAGGTATTACTTTAAACAAAACAAAAAAAAAATCAAGAAAGAAAACAAGAAAAGGCTGCTATTAAAGAACCTCACAAAGCATTTTCAATCAGGATTTAGGTAGTAACTCAAACTCTACCCCCAAAATGGCCAGTTCATTTTGTTTTTAATAAATTGTAATTTAAAGAAACTTGACCCAGAAAGAAACTGGGTTTGTCCCAAAGGTCCAGAAGCACTGGAGACCATCTGTCTAGGTTCCTTTAACCTTATGGCAGGGCTGCCCTAGTTAATGCCACATCTTCCTTATTATTCATTGGGAAAGTCATTGGCCAACATGGACACAGCTGAGTAGATTATTCTCAAGTGAAGCGATTAAGTCATGTGGTTGAGGGTTGGATGCAGGAACGCTGAGGATGGATTTTTTCCCCTAGTTCCTGACATAGAATCTTTCTATTAGAACTTACAGCTAGTCTCTTGAAAAGCAGCCCATGCTTCATTTGATGTGGCCATGGTAAACTGTTTTCAAGGTTGAGCCTAAAAGAAGGAGTAGGGGTGAATAAAATATTATCATAAATTTTTGTTGAGGAATTATGGGGGACTGGAAAGGTGTGTATTTTAACACTCTGGGAACATGTACACTGATGTCATAGCTTTGGGGAAATGGTCCCCTAGTGCTGAGGTGAAAAGAAATAACAGAAGATCATGATACAGGGTCAGGCTGGGGAAGCAGGCTGGGCAATATTAAATGAGAAAGTACATGTAAATATATCTTAGTGCATGCCTGGTACCTTGTAAGCTAACTCTTCTGCAGTATCTGGAGTGGAACCTAATTCTTAGAATTGGAAACCAACAATGGCAGAGGAAGAGTCCAGGGACCAGGTGGTACTTCTGAGTGTCAGGCCCATGGGGGTTCAAATGATATTCTTAGTCTCAGGCTTCACAGAATCCTTTTTCAGGACATCCACTTTGAGGCTCAGGCAAATTTAGCTGATTCCAAGTACTGTCTGAACTCAAAATCAGGTATATCCTGCATCCCCATCCTCCCAAGTGGCTGCTGGTGAAGGGTAACACCATGTACAAATATTAATTTGTAGATTTGTAACTGCTGGGATAGAAATAGGGACTTTTAATCCCTAGGACAAAGAGGGTTACAGTGCCTTTTCAACAGGACTACCCCAAAACAGCTGGCAAGTTATTCATGATTTCCATAACAGGAAGAATCTCCAAAGTTAAAGAAGGTAAGGCTCAAGGATAGAAATATCTTCCTTATTAAAACAGCATATAAAACCTATAAGTAAGTTCTGAGTCCAGAAGAGCTCTTAGAACCCTCATCTGGCAGGAGCTGACCTTATCAGCAGCCTCTGACTCTTGCACCTGAGCATTGCCTTTCTCTAGGGTCTCTCACTCTACCTCTGTCACCAGACAGCCTCTCTTTAGTTTGTTGACATACATGTAGTCACAACCTTCCTTTTCTTCATTCTTCCTAGTGAAATAGTGATATTAGCATTTTAAAATGTAATGATTCAATACTAAACTAAAATTAAAACACAGCAATAACAGGGAAAATTCTTCACATAAGGTCACATTTTCAAAGTCCAAGTTCTTAATTTTAAGACGAATACAACCTAGCCCCTAAAACTGTACAATCTTCTGCTCTGGGTCTTTTTCCCACCATCCCATCCTGCCTGGTACTTGGTTAAAGTTCTCTAGCTGACATGTTTTTCTGCATTTCTCCAAAAGTGGTAAATTTTTAAACAATAGGCTGAAATGGATATTAAGGAATGACTTATTACCTCATCTAGAGTGTCCAGAAAGGCTTCCCTGTAGATAAGATCTAAAGGGCAAGCACCAGCTTGTACCCAGAAAGGCAAGGATCTGGTGTCCTAGAGGAACTGAAACAAGTTCTGTGGGTCAAGACATATTGAAGAAGGGAGAAAGGATGGAAGATTAGTCTGTAGAGAAAGTAAAGGGCTAGATCATGAAAGCCACGGTGAGGTGTTTGGCTTTTAATATAAGTGTAAGAAGCCATTATAGGCTTCGAGCAGGGCAGTATCATGATCTGATTTATCTTTTGAGGTCTTTCTTACAACTAAATGGAATAGGGAGTCAAAGAGAAAAAAAATGGAAAAAAGAGAAGCCAGTTAATAGGCTACTGCAGACATCTGGGCAAATGATGATACTGGCTTGGACTACTGTTTTCCAGTCTGTGGGTCACAACCTGTTAGGGTCACACAATGATTTTAATAGTCTTGATCAGCAATATCAGTGAAATAGAAGGATGTATACTAGAAAATATCAGAAGCCATCCTATCATTTTGTGAGATTTTTGTCAAGTTTGTTATGCATAACCACACAGATATGCACATATTAGATTGTACTATTAAGTGGACATACCACTCTGCATAGTGATCAGAGAAGCCACTGCCTATATTAAGGTGGTAACAGTGGAGGCAAAAAGAAGAGGGGATTCATCAACATAAAGATGTCTTCAGATACATGAAATAGAAGAGGTCACCTTAAAAATGACATAATGCTAGAAGAGAGAGTTCTGTGCTATATTTTATTTCATTTTAACTAGTACATTCTTATATTTGTACCCTGACTATTCTCTAAAAAATTATTTATAACTTATGCAGAGTAAAAATATAAAAAGATTGTACCATTAATATAGGAAAACAGAGGAAAATGACAGATAACCAGAAATTTTTTTTTGAAGTGTACATATAAGAAGAATTGGAATGTAACCTGATGGTCACCAGTAGTTCTTTCTCTCACCTTTTGTCTGGACATTACTTTTTGGGGTCATTGATATATCTCTAGCAGAGATTATAAGCAAATCCAGAATATTTACTAAAAAGCTGTATACAGGGGAGGAAATAGTAAAATCTATATCTATTTAGTCTACATTCCTTCTAAGAGAGACTGTCCCTTGGTCTTCTGAGATAACAGTTCTAACCTTGTTAACCTTCTTCACAACGTACAACCAATCTCTGTTTGGTTTACCAAATAAAGTCAACACCGTAACTAATTGTTCAAAAACGTGCGTTGTCACCACAGTGAATAATAAAAATGTATAGTGCCTCGGGTGAAATGTCATGTTGATGTTTTATTTTGTCTAATATCGGATATAATGGTATCTCTTACAGAAGATCATCTTAGTGAATATCTCTAACCATATCTACCTGAGCAGCTTGGATTTAAAGTGCTATTTAGGATAAGTCTTTAACCTGATAAGAAATAGATTTATATTAAATAACTGACACTCAGCAACTTGCCCTGGAAAGGGTACATGTCATAGGCAATTAGCAGATGCAGAAATCCTTTAATTATAAGCCACACCCTTAACTGGGAACCTTTATACTCTGCCAACGAGGTTGAATCCAATAATGCTTTTAATTTTACACACTCACATATGCACACCCACGATCTATGAGCATGTTAAGACCCATACGTACAAACAACCCATTTACAAATTGCTAGATGAGACTAGCATTTACTCCCTACTTCCTCTGCCATTTGAAAATAGCCAGTTTACTGTTTCATCACCTTTCTTCTTCCTGAGATCCTTTGCACCAGTTGTAAAATGCATCTCTCCTCTCCTTCTGTCAGATACCAGTCTTGCTTTGCGGTATGAGACAGCCAAAGACTATAGTTGTGTTTTAATAGTAAATTCTTAAAGAATTGCAGAGTCAAAGGAATGAGTCTGTAATTGTAGAAAATTAACTTCCAGTTGGAGCTACTCTAGTTGCTACTTGAGATGCCTTCTTCAATGTTTCTCAAACCAGACCACTCAGGTAACTAACTGCATATGCTGCATGTCCATACATTTATTTGTTTGTTTTTTAAATATTTAAATCCAAGCTATTTAACATATAGTGAATTAATGGTTTCACGAGTAGAATTTAGTGATTCATCACTTACATATAACACCCAGTGCTTATCCCAACAGGTGCCCTCTTTAATGCCGGTCACCCATTTAGCCCATCCCCCCACCCACCTCTTCTCTAGCAACCCTCAGTTTGTTCTCTGTATTTAAAAGTCTCATATGGTTTGCCTGCCTCTCTGTTTTTGTCTTATTTTTCCTTCCCTTCTCCTATGTTCATCTGTTTTGTTTCTTAAATACTACATATAAGTGAAATCATGTATTTATCTTTCTCTGACTGACTTATTTCACTTAGCATAATACACTGTAGTTCCATCCACATTATTGCAAATGGCAAGATTTCATTCTTTTTGTTCACTGAGAAATATTCCATTGCGTATATGTATTTATACACATACAGCACATCTTTTTTTTTTTTTTTTTTCGAGAGAAAGAGAATCCCAAGCAAGCTCTGCACTGAGCAAGCTCTGCACTATCAGTGCAGAGCCCAATGTGCAGCTCAAACCCACAAACTGCAAGATCATGACCTGAGCTGAAACCAAGAGTTGGAGGCTTAACCTCCTGAGCCACCAAGCACCCCTATACCACATTTCCTTTATGCATCTATCAGTTGATGGACATTTAGGCTCTTTCCATAATATGGCTATTGTTGATACATCTCTTCTTTAAACATTGGCATGCATGTGCCCCTTCAAATTTTTTTTTAATGTTTATTTATTTTTGAGACATAGAGACAGAGTGTGAGCAGGAGGAGGGCAGAGAGAGAGGGAGACACAGAATCCAAAGCAGGCTCCAGGCTCTGAGCTGTCAGCACACAGCCCAACGTGGGGCTCGAACTCGCAGACCGTGAGATCATGACCTGAGCCGAAGTCAGCCGCCCAACCGACTGAGCCACCCAGGCGCCCCATGCATGTTCCCCTTCAAATCAGCATGTTTGTATCCTTTGGATAAATACCTAGTAGTACAGTTGCTGGATTGTAGGGTAGCACTATTTTTAATGTTTTGAGAAACCTCGACACTGTTTTCCAGTGTGGCTGCACCAGTTTACATTTCCACCAGCAGTGCAAAATGGTTCCCCTTTCTCCACATCCTCACCAACATCTGTTGTTGCCTGGTTGTTCATTTTAGCCATTCATACAGGTATGAGGTGGTATCTCATTGTGGTTTTGATTTGTATTTCCCTGATAATGAGTGGTGTTGAGCATCTTTTCATGTGTCTGTTAGCCATCTGGATGTCTTCTTTGGAAAAGTGTCTGTTCATGTCTTTTGCCCATTTCTTCACTGGATTATTTATTTTTTGAGTGTTGAGTTTGATAAGTTCTTTATGGATTTTGAATACTAATCCTTTATCCGATATGCCATTTGCAAATATCTTCTCCTATTCCATCGGTTGTCCATACATTTTGACAAAGCTATCCAGAGAACCACTCCTGACCCAACTAGTTGTGCTGCTGATTCTACTGTAAAGCCATTCCTGTGCCAGATGAACCACAGAATTTCAGCAAGTAAGCAGCTAATGACAGGGTAGCATCATGATTTTCAATCTGTTTCTTCATTTTCAAACCTCACAACAATGTTCAACTTTTCTGCAGAATTTCAGTTTGGTTTTTATTATTCACTAAGGAAGTCTGGTACATATAAAAACTTCCTCTTAGCATAGATAAGATTAACAGGCTAACAGTTCTTTGGGTAAGTAGGATTAATTATCAGGAAGCTGTTGATAGTTCATTGCTGACCTGTAAAAGCCTAGTAAGAATGAGGTCAACTAAAATAATAGGTCCATTTAAAGTTTGGGTCATATAAGACGTCATTAAGGATCACATTATTTCAGCAAAGAAAATATTGCAGAGAGCTCTCCTTTTAAAAGAAAATAGTTTTTCTGCTGGACAACTTCCAAACCACACCATTGCAAAACCTAAATACTTCAAACCATTGAAAGCTAATGTTTAACTGTCTGGTTCTCATCTTGAAAACCTTTTCCCTCTTGGTAATTGGTTTTTGTTGAAATCCAGGTGTCATTTGGCTTTTAATTTCAATTTTGTTCCTTATGTTGGGCCAACATACTTTCATTGCATAGTGGTTACTTTTTATACCCCCCATAGTCTAGAGTTCATTCTATCCTGTTCTGTGTGATTAGGAGAAGTGGTAATCAGCATTTTACTAGAGTTGGGGAAAACAGTAAAGAGCAGGGCTAGCCCAAGGCAGGATTGTGAAATGCCTGAAATTGTTAAAGCCCTTGCCTCCTAATTTGTCATTTAGGTCTTTTTGTTTCCTAATTTCTGAAATCTTGGTCACTCAAGAGCTATATGATCCCTCTTAGCATTAGTTTCCTCCTCTTTTGGAGGATAGACTGAGACCGTGTGTGATACATTGCACAACATATGGCCTGATAACATAATAGATGTTCAAAAATCTTTAGGTCACCATTCTCATGTTCATTAACATCTTCTAAACCTCAGGACTAAGGGATATTTAATGCCGATTTATGATGAAAATACTTACAAGAATGTGTCCTTTTATAATTTTATTCTTGAGGAATGGAAAACTTTCCAAACCCAGAGGAATGTGTCTCTAATTCTGTCATTTTAGCCCCATAGGAGGAGAAGAGATGTATCAGGTTAGGGGAAGCTTCAGTGCTCTACGGTGATGACAGCTGCTTGTTCATTAGACTGACCTTGCTGGGGAAAAACAAAAAAACCCAAAAAACAAAACCACATCATGATTGTGTGAGTAAGGTATGGAGGCCAGCATGTGGGACCTGAATGCTCATACCAGAGCCAGAGAGCCCATGCCCCAGTTCAGTTCCAAAACCACTTTCCTGGCAGCCCACAGGTCTAGATTCTTCCACCTTCCTCCCACCATCAGCCATTCACTAAAGGTCTAATTAGTGCATTTTTAAGTGCTGTAGTGGCTGAGACAGGTACCAAATTTGAGAGGTATGAAGCTTCTAGAATTATAGAGGCCCTCTTAAGTAGAAAGAATGCAAAGTAATAAATAATAAATAAAGGGTGAATATTTAATTAGAATAAGAAAAGAAATAACCATAAAGTAGACTTAAAAAGTATATTTAAAAAGATGATAAATACCACAAAACATCACAAAATCCCTAAAAATAGTGTTTGTTAATTACTTTCCTGACACATCCTATCGTGGTTTTTTTCTCTCCCTTTTTTTTGTTTTTGTTTTTTTGGTTGCATGCTCTGCTCTCTTATGCCTTTCCTGAATAGGAGAGAACTTGTGAGTTAACATGGCATCAAAGAAAACCAAAACCTTACTTACAATTTTATATGTAGGATGGTTTGAAGAACTTTCCACAAATGAGCATCTGAACACCTCAAACCTTTTTCTCCTCCATCATTCACACATTTCTGGCATTGTAGGGATAGGCTCATATGGCATTATAACCTCTAACCTTGTGTCTTCATTCCATGACCTCAAGTGAGTGGGCAGTGGGAGTATTTCTCAAAGTATTCCTGCATGAGAACAGATGTCAATAAATTAGCTACACCTGTAAGTTAATGCAAACCACATAACTGCATTTCACTAAACTCAAACTAAAATGACCTTCAATTCAATTTCCCATTAGCCAGATACCCAAAATGTCCACAACTGGTGTGTGGACACTACTCAACATGAAGGGACAGGGAGAAGAATTCAATATGGGAAGAGATAGCAGTCTTAACTCATGGTGGTTAAAATATTTTACTTTTTCAAATTTCACAAAAGCCTATGCCTGAGCAAATGAGAGTTCTCTGAAAATTTAAAGTATTTTGAGCTTCACAGGAAACTGACTTCTGCACAGAGGCATTAGCCCAACACAGAATTCCGAGGATGAAGGAGAAGTCCTACCCTCTCACTCTTGCGGAAAGAACTCTTTCATGCTGAAGTACTTGATAACTTATAAATACTTATACAGATGTAATAAAAACAACATGAATATTATTACTAAAGGCCATTGTGCCTAAGCATTAAGCAATCTCAGAGGCAGAAATTGCAATATCTCACTGCTTGAGAGGGGAGAAGGAATTTTTGTTGATTTTTTTCCCTGAACTACCAAAAACCTGGTTTTCTCCTGGCCACTCCTTCAGCCAAGGCAACTTAAGAAGCAACTTAAATTGTGTTAAGAAATTTTTTATCTGATTCAACAATTTTAATTACATTATTCTTAAATTATTACATATTATTATTATTAATGATTATTTGAATCCTAACTTTGCCACTGCCAAGTTACATGAGCTTGGACAAATTAGTTTGCCTCTGTAAGCCTCAGTTTCTCATCTATAAAATGGCAATAATACTTTCCTTGCAGAATTATAGAAAGGATTAAGTGAATAGCATAGTTGTACTGCTTGTCTCCTAGTAAATGACTAAGATCGTGCAGCTGTTATTTCAGGTGTTAACAATAAGGAAAGAACCAAGAGGGAATGTTAGACAGCCAGGGGTCCAGGGACTCCAGACTTGCCAAACACAGTGTGAAAGGTCAAACTCTATAAATGCTGAAAGGGATGCTTTCAGTTTTAGCCTTCCCAGTTTGCCCCAGGGCTCAGTGACAACACACCAAAAGTGACTATGGAGACATGACAGCCATAGTACTCTATGAATAGAAATTGTCAATAAACATGAGGCTTTTAGGAAGCAATAGTAATTCATCTCTGGCTCAGCTTTTCCTTCTGATGTACACTTTAATTCTGAAGTTGCGCGAGATTTGGGAAGTGTTCTTGCCTCAGAGAGTTTGGTAACTGAACAAGAACAGCAAAATGACCCTGGTGGTATCTGCAAAGAACTGACATTGAGTGCCAAGCAGGTAGCAGGGGGCCTGTAAAGGTTTTTGAATTGAACTAAAGTGATTTATCCTCAGGGAGCCAGGGCACTGCTGATTGGGTTGGATATGGCTAGGCTCTGAATAGCCTGAGACATCAGGTAATTTGAGGCAGCAAGCACTGTCATTAGTGATTGGCCCTGAAGCCAGACCACAGTAGGCTCTAAATCCCAGCTCTAGCACTTAATATCTTTATAACCTTGGGCAAGCTACTTAAATTCTGTGTCTCAGTTCCCTCATTCTGAAGTGAGGATATTAAGTACTTCATAGCATTGTGGTGAGTATTAAAATGAATAAATGAGATAATATTTCTAAAGGGCTTCAGAGTAGTGCCTGGCACATTGCAAATGCTCAGTAACAGCTAGTTCTAATGTTAAATGGGCTATCTAGTGGAGCATCCAGTAGGTATTTGGTTTCGTGTATCTGACACTTAAAAAAGAGATAGTAATTAAAGATAAATTTTAGATTTTTTAGTTGTGTTAGTTCCCTGAGGCTGCTATTTAACTTGGGTTTTTATTTTTTATTTTTTTAACGTTTTTATTTATTTTTGAGAGACATAGAGACAGAGTGTGAGCAAGGGAAGGGCAGAGAGAGAGGGAGACACAGAATCCGAAGCAGGCTCCAGGCTCTGAGCCATCAGCACAGAGCCTGACGCAGGGCTCAAACTCACAGACCGTGAGATCATGACCTGAGTCGAAGTCGGCCGCTTAACCAACTGAGCCACCCAGGCGCCCCTTAACTTGGGTTTTAAAACAACAGAAATTTATTCTCCCACACTTCTGGAGGCCACAAGCCCAAAATTGGTACCAATCAGCCAAAGTCATGGTGTCAGCAGGCCATGCTCCTTCTGAAGACTCTGGAGAAAAACCTATTTCTTGCCTCCTCCAACTTCTAAATGGCTGCACCATTTCCTGTATTGTGACCTCATCATTCCAATTTCTATTTCACATTATCTTTTTCTCTGCTATCTGTATGAAATCTCCCATCTCCCTCTCTCTAACAAAGAAACCAATGATGGTATTTAGGGCCCACTTGGATAATCCAATATAATCTAAAATAATCTCCTCATCTCAAAACCATTGCCTTATCTACATCCACAAAGATCCTTTTTCCAGAAAGGTAATATCTGCAGGTTCCAGAAATTAGGACCTGATGTCTTCAGAGACCATTATTCAGTTTACTACACTAGTTAATATATGATACTGTAAGACAGAGGGGAAAATGAAATTACCAGGAGAAAAGAGATCTAAATATAGGACCCTGGGAACCATTAACATTTAATGGTGAAGCAAAGAAAGAAAAGCCACTATAGGGAAGCGATTGAGGAAAGTGAAGCAGTTAGAGAAGGAAACAATTGAGGTAGGGATGGGGAGGTGTTTCAGATTCCAAGGACACAGTAAATTTCAGAAAGGACAGCATGCCAGAAACAATTCAGAGAATCATGGTGAGTGCTGAGAAGGAATCATTGGGTTTGACTATTAAGAAAAAATAATCAGGAGGAGTTAAGATGGCTCCATGGCAGCATGGAGACCCTTATCTTGTCTTTTCCCTGAAATGCAGCTAGACCAGCACCAAACCATTTTGCACACCTAGGAAATTGATCTGAGGATTAACACAATAATCTGCATAACTTGAGCTCCAGAACTCAGCATGTACACAGTGTGGAGAGATTAACTGGGGGAGAGAAAAGCCTTGGAGGGTAGGGAGCTGTTTTTGTGGAGAGAGGACAGAGAAAGGGGGAGAGTGCAGTACACCAGGAAAGTGTAGGAAAAACACTCCCCAAAAGTAGTTGGAGAGAAAGAGGAAACACAGGGGACAGAACAAGAAGTCTGTTCCCCGAAACCACTGATGGGAAGCAAGGAGAGGGTTTCAGCACCACCAAGATTCTATAAACAGTGGAGCACAGAGTCTGAAGTTCTGGAGCTCAGTGCCTGGCGGTGGTCTGGTGAGGGAGCAGGGTGAATCCTTAGTAACAGGCAGCAGGGTCTGAGGGGTCCATGTGCCACATGGGAAGAAGTGGTTGCCCTGCTTGGAGACCATATGGTAGAGGCCATATGGCCTCCTCACAGGCAAAGATCTCAGCAGACCCCTGAGAGCAACCACATTAGCTGGTATTGAGACAAAGATGCCAGAGTGTGGTGAGATTTGGCACCAGATGTGTATCGTAGTTTGCCATAATCTCTGAACTTCTGCCACTGCACTATCTCATGAATGTTTTCTGGGGTAGGCTGGCACTCAGTCCTTACTTTGTGAGCCCCCCAGGGAGTTGGCATGTGTCCAGAGAGCCTCAGGGCTCTCTGAAGTGTGGGGGTTTTGATACACAACCCCATCTGAGAAAACTCTTGAGGGAGGTCCCACCTAGCAGGTGGATGGCTTAGGCACAGACAGGGTAGAGGTGGGGAGTGGATGGAGGCCTGAGACAAAAGAGGGGTGATTGATTGCCAGTGTCAGAGACTAGGTTGCTGGGTGAAGCCATTTCCGCCTCTCCTGCTCACGTTGATCCAACCCAGTAAGCTAAGCAGTGTCACCTAGTGGAGAACGGGACCATTACACCAAGCCATGCCCAACTCCGCCCTCCAAACACATCCCCTAGAAGATCAGCATGAGTCCCCTCCACCTGCTTATTGTGTGGACTGTAGAGTGCTTCATAATTTGCATTCTGGGGGAAATGATGTAACTTCATTTGGGTTTCATTCTGTTTGCTGGTTCATTTACTCATTTTTTTGCTTCTGTTTTTCTTTAATTTTTTTTCCTTTTTCTTGGATACAGAAAAAGGAAATTATTATTTTTATTTTCTTTTAATTTTTTTTTACTTTTTTACTTTATTTTGTATTTTTTAAATTTGTATTCCATTTCATTTTCTTCATTTTATTCTATTATATATATTTTTTTAATTTAAAAAATTTTTCTTCCTTTTTTTCTTTTCTTGCTTTTCCTATTTTCTCTTTTATATCAGGCTTCTTCCAATAAGCAGACAAAACACACCTAGGATCTAGTTTCCTTTATTTGATTTTTTGTTTTTTTTTTTAATTTTTTAATTTTAATTTTTTATTTTATTAATTTTTTCTTCCTCCAAAATGACAAAGCAAAGGAATTCACCCCAAAAGAAAGAACAAGACGAAATGACAACCAGGGGCTTAATCAACACGGATATAAGATGTCTGAACTAGAATTTAGAACCACAATAATAAGAATACTAGCTGGGGTCAAAAAAAAGCATAGAATCCCTTACTGTGGAGATAAAAGAAGTAAAATCTAGTCAGGACGAAATTAAAAATGCTTTAACCAAGATGCAATCTCGAATAGATGCCATGATGGCAAGCATAAAAGAAGCAGAGCAGTGAATCAGTGATATAGAAGACAAAATTATGGAGAATAATGGGGAAAAAAGAGGGAAACAAAGACAAAAGAGCATGATACAAGACTTAAAGAGAACTCAATGACCTATTAAAAAGGAATAACATCCAATCATAAGATTCCCAGAAGATGAAGAGAGACAAAAAAGGGGCAGAAGGTTTATGTGAGCAAACTATAGTAGTATAGTAGTACAGTAGAAAACTTTCCTAATCTGAGGAAGGGCACAGACATAAAAATCCAAGAAGCACAGATAACTCCCATTAGATTCAACAAAAACCGACAATCACCAAATTGACAAAATACACAGACAAGGAAGAATTATGAAAGAATTGACCTATAAGAGAAGATAGATCAGATTCACAGTAGACATATCCACAGAAACTTGGCAGGCCAGAAAGGAGAGGAAGGATATATTCAACATGCTGAATTGGAAAAATATACAGCCAAGAATTCTTTGTCCAGCAAGGCTCTCATTCAAGATAGAAGGAGAGATAAAGATTTCACAGATAAATAAAAACTAAAGGATTTCATGACCACTAAACCAGTCCTGCAAGAAATTTTAAGGTGGACTCTTTGAGTGGAGAAAAGATGAAACAAAACAAAAAAGACCAAAAGCAACATAGTCTTGGAAGGACTAGACAACATCACCAGAAACACCAACTCTACAGGCATCACAATGGCACTAAATTCATATCTTTCAGTACTCACTCGAAATGTCAATGGACTAAACACTCCAGTCAAAAGACATAGGGTATCAGAATGGATAACAAAACAAGATCTATCTATATACTGCTTACAAGAGACCCATTTTAGACCTAAATACACCTGCAGATTGAAAGTAAGGGGGTGGAGAACCATCTATCATACTAATGGTAATCAAAAGAAAGCTGGAATAGCCATATTTATATCAGACAAACTATATTTTAAAATAAAGACCACTTAATAAGAGATTAAGAAGGTATTATATCATAATTAAGAGGTCTGTCCACCAAGAAGAGCTAACAATTGTACATGTTTATGCCTCCAACATGAAAGCACCCAAGTCTATAAATCAATTAATCACAAACTCATTGATAATAATACCATAATAGTAGGAGACTTCAACACCCCAAATACAGCAATGGATAGATCATCTAAGCAGAAAATCAACTTGAAAATAATGGCTTTGAATGACACACTGGACCAGATGGGCTTAACAGATATATGCAGAACATTTCATCCCTAAAGCAGCAGAATACACATTCTTCTCAAGTGCACATGGAGCAACCTCTAGAATAGATCACATAGGGGGACACAAATCAGCCCTCAACAAATACAAAAAGATCGAGATCATATCTTGCATATTTTCAGACCACAATGCTATGACACTTGAAATCAACCACAAGAAAAAATTTGGAAAGACCATGAATACTTGGAGATTAAAGAACATCTTACTAAAGAATGAATGGATTAACCAAAAAATTAAAGATGAAATTAAAAAGCACATGGAAGCCAATGAAAATAAAACCACAACCGCCCCAAACCTCTGGGATGCAGTGAAGGCAGTCATAAGAGGGAAGTATATAGCAATCTCGGCCTTCCTAAAGAAGGAAGAAAGGTCTCAAATACACAAGCTAACCTTACAACTAAAAAAGCTGGAAAAAGAACAGCAAATAAAACCCAAAACCAGCAGAAGATGGGAAATAATAAATATTAGGGAAGAAATCGATAATATTGACATCAAAAAATAAATAGTAGAACAGATTAATGAAACCAGGAGCTAGTTCTTTGAAAGAATTAACAAAATTGATAAATCCCTAGCCAGACTGACCAAAAAGAACAAGGAAAGGACCCAAATAAATAAAATCATGAATGAAAAGGAGAGGTCACAACCAACTCTGAAGAAATACAAGCAATAATAAGACAATATTATGAGCAATTATATGCCAACAAACTGGGCAGTCTGGAAGAAATGGACAAATTCCTAGAAAGATACAAACTACAAAAACTGAAACAAGAAGAATTACAAAATTTGAACAGACCAAAACCAGTAAAGAAATTGAATTAGAAATTAGAAATCAAAAAACAAGATCTATCTATATACTGCTTACAAGAGACCCATTTTAGACCTAAATAGACCTGCAGATTGAAAGTAAGGGGGTGGAGAACCATCTATCATACTAATGGTGATCAAAAGAAATCAATAGATGACTTTCCAGGGGAATTCTACCAAACATTTAAATAAGAGTTAATAAAGAGTTAACACCTATCCTTTTTGAAGCTGTTCCAGAAAACAGAAATGGAAGGAAAACTTCCAAACTCATTCCATGAGGCCAACATTACCTTGACTCCAAAACCAGACAAAGACCCCACTAAAAAGGAGAACTATAGACCAGTTTCCCTGATGAACATGGATGCAAAAATTCTCAACAAGATATTAGACAACCAGATACAACAATACATTAAAATAATTATTCACCAAGATCGAGTGGGATTTATTCCTGGGATGCAGGGCTGGTTCAATATCCACAAACCAATCTGTGATACATCACATTAATAAAAGAAAGGGTAAGAACCACATGATCCTCTCAATAGATGTAGAGAAAGCATTTGGCAAAACAGAGCATCCGTTCTTGATAAAAACCCTCATGAAAGTAGAGATAGAAAGATCATACCTCAAGATCGTAAAAGCCATATATGAGAGACTCACTGCTAATGTCATCCTCAATGGGGAAAAACTGAGAACTTTCCCTCTAAGGTCAGGAACATGACAAGGATGTCCACTCTCACAACTGTTATTCAACATAGTGTTGGAAGTCCTAGACTCAGCAATCAGAAAACACAAAGAAATAAAAGCATCCAAACTGGCAAGGAGGAAGTCAAACTGTTACTCTTCATAGACAAGTTGATACTACTATAGAAAACCCAAAAGATTCCACCAAAAAACTGCTGGAACTGATCCATGAATTTAGCAAAGTCACAGTATATAAAATCTATGTACAGAAATTGGTTGCATTTCTAATGAAGCAACAGAAAGAGAAATCAAGGAATTGATCCCATTTACAGTAGCACCAAAAACCATAAAATACCTAGGAATAAACCTAGGTATTTTCACCAAAGAGGTGAAAAATTTATACACTGAAAATTATAGAAAGCTTATGAAAGAAATTGAAGAAGTCACACAAAAAAAATGGAAAACATTCCATGCTCATGGATTGGAAGAACAAATATTGTTTATAGTGTCAATACTACCCAAAGCAATATACATATTCAGTGCAATTCCCATCAAAATAACACCAGTATTCTTCACAGAACTAGAACAAACAATCTTAAAATTTGTATAGAACCAGAAAAGACCCTGAATGGCCAAAGCAATCCTGAAAGAGAGCAAGAGCTGGAGACATCACAATTCCAGACTTTAAGCTGTATTACAAAGCTGTAATCATCAAGACAGCATGGTACTGGCACAAAAACAGACACACAGATCAATGAAATAGAATCGAGAACCCAGAAATGGGCCCACAAATTATGGCCAACTAATCTTTGACAAAGCAGGAAGGAATATCCAGTGGAAAAAAGACAGTGTTTTTAGCAAATGATGTTGGGGAAACTGGACAGCAAAATGCAAAAGGATGAACCTGGGCCACTTTCTCACACCATACACAAAAGTAAAATGAATACAAAACCTAAACATAAGACAGGAAGCTATCAAAATCCTAGAGGTGAAAACAAGAAACAACCTCTTTGACCTCGGCCACAGCAACTTCTTACTTGACATTTCTCCAGACGCAAGGGAAACAAAAGCAAAAATGAACCCATTGGGACCTCATCAAGATAAAAAGCTTCTTCACCATGAAGGAAACAATCAGCAAAACTAAAAGGCAACTGATGGAATGAGAGAAGATATTTGCAAATGGCATATCAGATAAAGGGTTAGTATCTAAAATCTATAAAGAACTTATCAAACTTAACACCCCAAAAATAAATAATCCAGTGAAGAAATGGGCAAAAGACATGAATAGACACTTTTCCAAAGAAGACATCCAGATGGCTAACAGACACATGAAAAGATGCTCAACATCACTCATCATCAGGGAAATACAAATCAAAACCACAACGAGTTATCACCTCACACCAGTCAGAGTAGCTAAAATTAACAACTCAGGAAACAAGAGATGTTGGCAAGGATGTAGAGAAAGGGGAACCATTTTGCACTGCTGGTGCAAATGCAAACTGGTGCAGTCACTCTGGAAAACAGTGTGGAGATTCCTCAAAAAATTAAAAAAAAAAGAATTATCTCGCAACCTAGTAATAAGACTACGAGGAATTTATCCAAAGGATACAGGAGTGCTGATTCAAAGGGACATATGCACCCCAATATTTATAGCAGCACTATTGACAATAGCCAAAGTATGGAATGAGCCCAAATGTCCATGGACTGATGAATGGATAAAGAAGATGTGGTATTATATATACCACATATATATATATATATATACATACATACACACACACACACACACAATGAGATACTACTTAGCTATCAAAAAGAATGAAATCTTGCCATTTTGTAACAATGTGGAAGGAACTGGAGGGTATTATGCTAAGTGAAATAAGTCAGTCAGAGAAGGACAAATCATGTGATTTCACTCATATGTGGAATTAAAAACAAAAACAAAAACAGATGAACATAGGGAAAGGGAAGCAAAAATAAGATAAAATCCAAGAGGGAGACAAACTGCAAGGGATTCTTAAATACAGAGAACAAACTGAGGGTTCCTGGTGGCGTGTTGTATGGAGGAGTGGGCTAAACAGTCAATGAACTCTAAGGTGAGAACTTGTTGGGAAGAGCACTGGGTGTTATATGTAAGTGATGAATCACTAAACTCTATTCCTGAAATAATTATTATACTATATGTTAACTGACTTGGATTTAAATTTAAAAATTTTTAAATGAAAAAAATATTCATAAATTTGGCCAAAATGGATTTATTAACATGTGGGAGAGAAAGTCAAATTGTGGTAGATTAAAGATGAAATCACTTACCTCTGTGATATACTTTGTGTGTAGGCAGAGATGGAAGGGAAAATGGTCCAAGCCCACATCTTGACAAACTGCTCTTCCACGTTACTCTCAGTGGTGTTTTCTTTGGATTCCTAACAACAAAAGCTCATCAAAGGCCATGAACTTGCTAAGGTGGACATGGCCCATGATTAGAAGGGGAAGGCACTACCTCCTTCCCACATAAATATGTTTGCTCTCCAGCCTGAGAAGTTGATGACAGAGGCTTATTCATCCTTGTAAATAGCTCAGCCTACTCTCTCTCTCTCTCTAAGGTGTTAATGACTAGATTAGCCAAATAGTGATATATTTAATCCTTATACTATTTTGCAATATCTTCAAGAGGATTCTAAATATTAAATAGTTGGAATTTTTTTCTAATATATAAACATTTAGTCATCCAGCAATCATTATAGAGCACAATGTGCTGCGAATTATATTGGGGATAACGTAAGACATATTATGGATAATATAAGATTACTATAATATTAATGGTTAACATCCCAGTGCCTTGTATGTGACAGGAACTGGTTTAAATACTTTATATATCAACATATTTCAAAATCTGATCAGAAATGAGACGTTAGTATATTAGTATTATTGCTCTATTTTATAGAAAAGGGAACTAAGTACAAAGATAAGGAAAAGTCACATGGCTAGAAAGTATGAAACGTGAGGCCTATTCTCTGAACCGCTATGACATACATTTTCTTTTTTTCAGCATCTGCAGGAAAACATCTCTAGCACACTTATTTGGGGGAGAGGCATACAAATAAGCATTATTTCAAAGTGATATAACAAAAATCAAATTTTGACTTTAAGAGAACCTCATAATACTGAAAATCCTATCTATTGTTCCTTTTCTTATTTACTGATACCCACCATGTATTAGGCTATTTTGTAGAAACTGAATTTTCAAAAATGGACAAAAGCCCCTGTCCTCATGTTCAAGTGAACTGTCTCTACCTTTCAATTTCATGTATAATCAACACTACCACCATTGTCCCAGAGCTGAGTGAGATGAAGCCAGCTTTCCCCTAAATGCATATGAGAGAACAGCATAGACTCATTAGAAGAATTACATTTTATGATAGAAACTACCACTACCGAAACTACTAGTACCCACTACTGAAATCATCTTTTTGGGAGAAACTGTACTATACTGAACCATGGGTGAAAAATATCACAGAAGGGAAAGGAAAGAAGAGGAAAGGAGAGGGGTATAAAAGAGAATGGAAAAGAAAGAAAAGGGAAAGAGAAGAGAGAAAGAAGAAGGGAAGAAAGGAAGAAAAATCATATATGGAGAACGTTTTCTTGCAGCTCACTGACCTTTCAAGCATCTAAACCAATAATCCAGATTCAGAGAGGCACTGTCTTCATAATATTGAACAGCTCATTAGACATTTCTGGATCTGTTTCCTGAGGATTGTATTAGCTGACATTTAAGATCATTTTCAGTCCACTTACCGTGACTCTAAGTAACAAATATTAGGAGTTAAGAGGAAGCCATAGAGCTCTTCATGTTCCACTTCCCACCCACTTACAGGAAGGAATCTAGAGATATTTCAAAACCTCAAGTAATCAGAATAAGATAGCCCACTCTGGGCCTCTACCACAGTGAAAATGAATCCTCAGAGCTCTGGGACCTTCTCTCTTTCACCCCTATGACACCCATTCCCTTCAGAATTTATCATTAAAACTCATTTGCCTTTTATCCCAAAATAAAACTCATCCCTCATCTCCAGGCCCGGTTGCCTGATGAAATATATAGCATGCTTGGTGGAATTTAAGTGGACGTTCGTGTGTTTTTATTTGCTGAGTCTGGCAACATAGACAAGGTCACTCAGTGCCTTAGGAGAAAGGGCACCATATCCAGGAATACTTCCCTGATCACCCAGCCTATGTTGAATTGCCATTTCACCTCCCTCAGTAATCCCCGTCTTACTCGTGTGTTAATTTTCTCCATAGTATTTATAATAATCTGAAATGTGATACATTTTATTTGTTGCATTTTGGGGTTTTTTTCTCTGTTCTTCCCTCCTCCCATGCAGATAAAATCCTATAAAACTATAGATATTTATCTCCTTTTTTACGCTATCCAGTGCCTTCAGTAACGCCTCCCATAGAAAGTATCTGTCAATGAATTTATGAATTATCTATTCATTTGTCAAATGATGTCAAATCATGATGTCAAAAATGATTACCATTATATATAATGATTGCCATTATAATAAATATCATAGGTAAATTGAATAATAACAACTAATTATACAATAGCTGGTATTTAATGAGCATAAAATATCTATCAGACAGAATACTAAGCAGTTTATGTGGATTAACTCACTTAATTCTCACAAAAATCCAATGAGGTAGGAATTCTTATCCTCATGTTACAGCCGAGTGAACTGGTAATAAGAAAAACAAACAAACAGTAACTTGTCCCAGGTCACATAGGGTAACATTTAAAATTCAAACCCAGCAACTTGACTCTAGATTCTTGAGTTCTTTACCTGAGTCCTTTCCTTGAAAAGAATGCTTTTACTTAGGGACACTAAAAATACTAAAAAAAAAAAAAAAAAGAGTTAAATGGTTCCATAAACTATTAAAGGCTTTTGAATGAATAAATTACTGACCCAGTCCAAAGAATTTTATTTAATGGATTCCTACATGTGAAGTAAAACCTGACTATGGATAAATTAATACATTCTTATGTAACAGACAAGTCATGTTAATAGAGAAGAAAACCATGGGGGAGGGGAAGACGGGGGGAAAAAGCCACAGAGAGGGAGGGAGACAAAACATAAGAGACTCTTAAATACAAAGAACAAACTGAGGATTGAGGGGAGAATGGGAGCGGGGAGAGAGGGTGATGGGCACTGATGAGGGCACTTGTTGGGATGAGCACTGGGTGTTGTATGGAAACCAATTTGACAATAAATTGTTAAAAAAAAATAAAGCATTTGGTTAGAGAGGAAGATGAGGGAGAAAGGTCATAGCTGCTCATCTTTTTTCCCTCACTTTCAAATTGAGAATCTTGGCTTCAGTGGGCACTAATATATAACTAGCCAAAATACCACATTCATATTTGGGATATTTCTTAGGACTTCATAAAGATGGTGAAGAGATTTGTAGGTAAGAACTGAAACCACTCTACATTCTAGAGTTAAAACTATTTTCATTTTGCTAACAATTAATTTGAACATAAATATATACAATTCTGGGGAGGATCTGATTTAAATTTCTAGTTCCTTCTCGCTAAGGAACAAGCTATACTCTATATCACTGACACAAAGGGAATCCCCTCTATCTTACTCATTCAGAAAGCTCCTTTCTTCCCCCTTCTGTGTTGACTGTTTTTTTTTTTTTAATGTTTATTTATTTTTGAGACAGAGAGAGACAGAGCATGAGTGGGGGAGGGGCAGAGAGAGAGGGAGACACAGAATCGGAAGCAGGCTCCAGGCTCTGAGCTGTCAGCACAGAGCCCGACACGGGGCTCGAACTTACAGACCGCGAGATCATGACCTGAGCCGAAGTCGGACGCTCAACCGACTGAGCCACCCAGGCGCCCCTGACTGTTTTTAACTCACACTGCTCTGTGCTGAGCTCCTTTTGTATCAAGATACTTACTGTAATTTTCAGATTATTCTCAATCTCCTAAATTTTCCAAGTTTGTGCCAGTATCAGGACCCCAGTAACAACTCATGGAAAGCAGTAACCTAGGGTTGTTATTGGTTAACTACTATTTGCTCTTTTATGGACAAGGCTTTCCTTGGTCTTCTTCAAAAAATCTAACCCAAAGATCAGCACTCTATAGCTAGCAGGCAAAATCCAGCCAACAACCTGTTTTTGTATAGTTCCAATACCGAAGAATGTTTTTAAAGAAAAGCATTTGCAATCAATTAGATGATAGGTAACAATAAAGTTGAACCTCAGTTAAGTAAAATATTACACAGAAATAAAAATCCATTCATGGATAGACTTGTATTACAAAAAATTGTACTCAGTTATTATTATAGTTTAAATGTCATCAATAAAAATTTTGGAAATTTTTCTTCTATTTGGTGTGTAAGTACCTACTTATTGTACTCAATTTGGCCTCTTAGCCCACAAAGCCTAAAATATTCTCTATCAGGTTTTTGACAGAAAAAGCTTACTGATCCATGATCTAATGTTTAGGAAGTAGGATTCAAAAAAGGCCAATCGGTAATTTTTTTTTAAAAGGAGTAATACTCTTCCACCAATTCTAACTTTATTTATGTTTAATTTCAATACACTATTTTGTGGTGTCATTTTAAAAATTCGTAGTTATTTGCCACACACAGGTGTTGGTTTTTCCATGGAGGGGTGGGAGTGTTGTTGTTACTATTTTTCATGTTCAAAGGTTGCTCATATTTCTAGCCTGTCTGTTCCTGTTGTCACAATTAACTAATTATTAAAGCATTCCTTTGTGCACCTTGTTTTTGGTGGGTGCCAAATTATGTGCAGTGCAGTATAAAAGATAATTTAGATCATCTAAATATATACCCCTATAAATCTAGAAAGGCTTTTTGTTTGGGGTCATTTCTTGCAGTCAACAAAAATGTTAATGATTTCTTTTTCCTAATTGACTACCATCTGTTTCAGAAAAAAAAAATAAAGAGAACTTTCTGAAGAAAACTTGCATAAATATCTATATATACACTAAGGAATTCCTTTAGTTGATCCCAAGAAAAGTATGGAGCATCATTCATGGAACTGTAATGGTGCAGTTGTCATATGCTCCGTAAAGCTCTCCACCTTTTTTTCCTTGGTAGATATTGAATCAGAAAAGGGGGAAAGGAACACATAGGAGTGGCCACATCCCCAAAGCTCTATCTAAAAACCATCATTGGATTTAATCAAGCCAGGATTATGGAGCAAATAAATTCAGCACGGACTTGGAGCTGTTTATTCATCACTTACCTAATCTACTCAGCACACCTTTACTGAGAGCTCATTATGAGCACTAAGTAACTGTTTCTGCATCAGTGAAAATTATAGTTAATTTAATATTATTCTGCCATGGTTAACCCTACGAGAAACTGTAGTTCAGGTAAATATGTCAGCTGTTTCACTTTGTTTACCTATATTGCCTTCATCTTTTAAAATTACCAATATCATTGCTCCTTGGATACCAAAGATTTGTAGTACAGCCCTGCCATTCCTGCCTTAGCTTCTGAGAAGTCAGAACCTACTCCTCAAGACACCATCACATCCTCCCTATGGTCCACGTCTCCAGGCCATTCCCAAACTAAGATTTCCCTTTTACTGCCGTATTTTACCTCTTTCCCATCTCATTCCTTCAGGATCACATTGATTCTAAATAGTCAACTACCACTTTAGAAAGTGTGCTCACTTCTCAGACATAAATGAGAATAATAGCTAACATTGGTGAGTTCTGGCACTTGTTCTGTTCTATACGTTTTACCCAAATTAATTCATTTCCCTCTCACTGTAACCTTATGAGGTGAGCACTCCTATCATTTTGCATTTTGAAGATTAGGAAGCAGGCACAAAAAATGTAAATAATTTGCCCAAGGCTGTCTGCTGAGAAGTGGAAGGGCCAGTATACAAAGCCAGCTGGACAGGGTGGTAGCTTCTACTCTCTCCATTGTCTCTAACAAATAGATCGTGCATAGATTTTAAGAGGTGATCACCCAGAGGTGGTCTTCAGGTTTGTCCTCACCTCAAACATAGACTACTTTGAGGAGGGGAATTTTGAACTAAGTATGAGGGATAGGCAGCCTTGCTTGTGGGGAAAGACACTTAGTAAAAAGACATCCTACACTGCTCAGTGTTGAATCTGGAGGCCTTCAAGGAAAAGTTTCATTCATAAAAGAGGCCCATTTCTTGAAAAGTTAGAAATGAGAAGCCTTTTAGGCTTGGCTTATCTTATTCCTGTGCATAATCCACTGGACTCACCTGGGTTTTTTTGTTTGTTTGTTTGTTTTGTTTTTGTTTTTCACAGCAATAACAGGATAATCCAAGATCAAGTTGTGGCCAGGTTGAAGAGTTATCAATTTCAGCTAGGACTTGTGACTCACCTACTCTATTTAGAGGCCAAGTCCTTCAGAGAAATCCATTTGTCACATAAGGAGAAAAAGGTCAGAGCCAGTTGACCAATCATCCATGGTTTTCTGAGCTACAAAATCCTTCAGTGTGGGATGTCATGTCAGACTAAGCTACTTGGAAGTAATACATGAATAAAATTGCCAGAATGAGATTTGGTTTTGACTTTTGTGTATATACCTGTCCTCCAGAAGCTGTGTTGAAGGTGTCAAAAGAAGCCTTCACTTGTGAACTCATACTAAATAAATGACCATAAATGAATTGTAAGATAGCTTCCACAGCATTCGTAAGCTTTCTGGCATCCTCTTCTCACTCCCTCTCATGGGCTCTGGAGCTGACCAGCTTAGATTCTGAAAGAATGGAGACAATGTGACCACTCCCATAGACAAAGGAAGTAGTAGTAGCTTCAGGTTCCCGAAATGACAAAAATCTATACTCCACAGCAGTGTAACAAGGATAGAGATGGGGTGAATTCAGTTATTATCACCAGATGCCAACCATTCTTGCCTATTTAGCAAGGAGAGTTTTAACATCAGGGCTGGTGTTTCAGGTTTGACCTTTTACACATAATTCTTTCCTACTTAACTCTCTTGCTTTTAACTGATATTTGATGTTTAACTTGGATAAGCTAGGTAGCAAGATACTAGTGTGTTTCACGGAAAGATTTGCCTGTTTGTGTGTTTTGTTTTTCCATTTACAAATACCAGTCTCCATACATAAAGCAATTTAGGATGTTATTTGATATAGATTTTTGAGGACATCAGAGATGGCAGGAACCTTTTAGAAATCCCAGATATTCTATGAAAATCTGCTTTATGTCCCACTGCACAAGACAGAATCCACCAGGCCGCCCAAAGCCACATCTTCTACACTCCACTACAGGATATAGCTTGACTTCTCTAATGACTGGACTAAGGGCAAATAGGGGGACTCTTGAAGGGGTAATGAATGCCGTGTCAGGCTTACAGAATGCAAGGAATGTAGAGGAGCCATGATTTCAGAGGTCCTTAGAAGTCCTTGTTTCTTTACCTTCCTTCCTTCCTTCCTCTCACTCTACTCTTACTATTTATTATTGCAGAAAGAGTAAATAATTTGAAATTTGGGTCCAAAATCCTGGCTTTACCATTTCCTATTTGCTAGGGTCTTCCTCAGATGTAAAATTGTAATGATACTCACTTCATAGGTGAATTGTGAGGATTACATACAACATTTGGGAACTTCAGAATAGCCTGATGTTTAGTAAACCCTCAACGACTAGAACCACTAAAGCTTTCATCTGTTCAGATAATGCTGGAAACCCCTTTAATTTTGAAGAAGAGGCCTTTTGATTAGAGATAAAAAGTGATAAAAATCAAGTAATTATTTTAATAGAGTCTATACCAGATTTTGATGAGAGTAGAGCAAAACTCAGCTGGTCTTTAGAGATTTCTAACAGGAAGGCCGTTAGGTGGTAAATCTAGATGCTACCCTTTATGCTTTAAATTTGACCAGATTTCTTCAGATAACTCAGTTGTAATGGGAAGAGAATTCAATCAGGTTAGTTCTATCTAAAGAAATAAACTAGGGTTTTCTCCTTTGTTTTCCCATCTACATTTTAAAGAGATTGTAAGGATTACATATTAATGTAGCATTTTAAAGTATATTATTATTTTTTAAAGATTTATGTAATCTCATTAATAAACAATAAATGACCAGAAAAGAAATTAAAGGAATAAAAAGTTAAGGTGATAAATAGTGCCAATGTTTATTGAGCTCTTATCCTTGCCGGACCCAGTTCTAAGTGTTTTTCATGTGTGAATCCATCCCATTGCATAACATTATGATGTTAGATACCCTTATTGTTTCCATTACATAGGCAAGGAAACTGACTAGTCCAAGGTCATAAAACTAATAAAGCGTTCTGGCTCCAGAGCATACACTCTTACGACAACATACATGCCTAGTCTTCATTTCCAAGTTATTGACTAATCAAGCAGTTGGAATAGTTATCCCAGGAGTATTTTATCCAACTTAAAAGTCATCAGACCTTAGCTATAGGTAACCAACAGACCTTAGATTTAGTGGTATACTGAATAATGTGAAAAGGGGAGTTGGTAATTGCCTTGTTTATTCATAATCATATAATTTTAGAGCTCAAAAATATAGGGACCATGTAGCCAATTCCCTAATTTTACTGATAGAGAAATTAAGACTCTTGACTGAGGTTGTATAATTAGTAGTAGATCCGGTACTATAATTTGGGCTTCCTGACTTTATTTTCCAGTTCAGGGCTCTTCTGCTCTATTCTATTATTATTTTTTTTTAAGTTTTTTATTTATTTTTGAGAGAGAGAGAGAGAAAGAAAGAATCTCAAGCAGGCTCAACACTGTCAATGCAGAGCCCAGATTGGGGCTCAAACTCACGAACCATGAGATCAGGTCCCTGATGCAGGACTCAGACTCAAGAACCATGAGATCATGACCTGAACTGAAATCAAGAGCTAGCTGCTTAACCAACTGAACCACCCGTGCATCCCTGTATTATTTTATTTTATGTTTGTATCCTTTTACCAACATTTCCCTATTTCTCTAGCCTTCTAACCTTGCCCCCAGAGACTGGCAACCATTTTTCTACTCTCTGTTAATATGACCTTGATTTTTTTTTAGATTCCACACATTAGTGATATACAATATTTGTATTGTCTTTCTCTGTTTGTCTTACTTCATTTAGCATAATACCCTCAAGGTCCATCCATATTGTTACAAATGGCAGGATTTCCTTCTTTCTCATGGCTGAATAATATTCCATTGTGTATATATATATATATATATATACATCTTCTTTACCCATATATTTATTGATGAACACTTAGGTTGTTTGTATATATTGGCTATTATGAATGATGTTGCAGTAAACATGGGAATGCAGATATCTCTTCAAGATAGTTATTTAAAAAAGAAAAATAGTGATTTCATTTCCTTTGAATATATACCCGGAAGTGAGATTGTAGAACCATGTGGTAGTTCTATTTTTAATTTTTTGAAGAACCTCCATACAGTTTTCAATAGTGGCTGCACCAGTTACATTCCCATCAAGAGTGTATAAGGGTTCCCTTTTCTCCACATCCTGGCTAATGTTTGTTGTCTCTTACCTTTTGATGATAGCCATTCTGAGATTTCTTACTACGGTTTTGATTTGCGTTTCCCTGATGTTTAGTGTTGTTGAGCACCTTTTCAGGTACCTCTTGAGCATTTGTATGTCTTCTTAGAAAAATGTCTATTTAGATTCTGTGCCTATTTTTCAGTCAAATTGTTAGCGTTTTTGCAATTGAGTGTATGAGTTCCTTCCGTATGTATTTTGGACATTAACCTATGATCATATAATGATTTGTGAATATTTTCTCACACTCTTTAGGTTGCCTTTTCATTTGGTTGATGGTTTTGTTTGCTGTGGAAGAAGTTTTTTAATTTGATGTAGCTCTACTTACTGATTTTGCTTTTGGTATCAAATCCAAAAGGCATTCCCAAGACCAATGTCAAGTAACTTACTCTCTATGTTTTCTTCTGGGAATTGTATGGTTTCAGGTCATAAGTTCAAGTCTTTAATTCATTTGAGTTTGTTTTTGTGCATTGTGTAAGTTAGTGGTTCAGTTTCATTCTTTGGCATGTACCTGTCCAGTTTTCCCAACACCATCTATTAAAGAGACTGTGCTTGGGGTACCTGGGTGGCTCAGTGGGTTAAGCGTCCAACATCGGCTCAGGTCGTGATCTCAGGGTTCGTGAGTTTGAGCTCCACATCAGGCTCTGTACTGACAGCTCAGAGCCTAGAACCCGCTTCAGATTCTGTGTGTGTGTCTCTCTCTCTCTCTCTCTCTCTCTCTCTCTCTCTCGGCCCCTACCCCACTCACGCTCTGTCTCACTCACTCTCACTCTCGAAAATAAACATTAAAAAAACAATTAAAGAGACTGTGCTTTCCAAATTAAATATTCTTGGCTCCTTTGTCATAAGTTAATTGACCATATATGCATAGGTTTTTTCTGGGCTCTCTCTTCTGTTCCATTGATCTGTGTCTGTTCTTATGTCAATATCATACCATTTGGTTATAATAACTTTGTTCTATAGTTTGAAATCAGGAAGCATTATGCCTCAAGATTTGTTGTTCTTTCTCAAGATTGCTTTGGCTATTTGGGGTCTTTTGTGTTTCCACATAATTTTTTTTTCTATGTCTGTGGAAAATACCATTGGAGTTTTGATAGGGATCACATTGAATCTATAAATTTCTTTGGGTAGTATGGACATTTTAACAATATTAATTCTTCCAATCCGTGAACACAGAATATTTTCCATTTATTTGTCTCTACTTCAATTTCTTTTATCAATATTTTATACTTTTTTGTGAGCAAAATTTTCACCTTCTTCATTAAATTTATCCTAGATATTTTCTTCTTTTTGATGTAATTGTAAATGAGATTGTTTTCTTAATTTCTCTTTTTGATGAGTCCTTATTTGTGTATAGAAATGCAATAGAGTTTTGTATATTGATTTTTTATCCTGCAACATTACTAAATTTGTATATTAGTTCTAACCATTTTTGATGGAGTCTTTGGGGTTTTCTGTATGTGTTATGTGCAAATAGAGGCACTTTTACTTCTTCCTTTCCAGTTTGGATGCCTTTTATATATTTTTCATGCAGATTTGCTTTGACTTAGGGTTTCCAGTACTACGTTTAATAAAGGTGGTGAGACTGGGCATTCTTGTATTGTTCCTGATCTAGAGGAAAAGCTTTCAGGTTTTCACCATTGAGTATGATGTTAGCTGTGACCTTGTCATATATGGCTTTTATTATGTTGATGTATGTTCCCTCAATACCCAGTTTGTTGATATTCTTCAGCGTTCTTGTAATAACAGCAGTGAAGACTCACTATGTGTTATGTTAAGCCATCGATTTATGTTTTGCTATTTAATCTTCCCCCAAATCTTATTAGATATTTTCACATTTGTTTTGTAGGTGAGGAATTTATATGGTCTATGTATGTATGGTCCAAAGTTCATACTGTTAACATTTACCTTAATAGAATAATATTTTATAAGTCAGATTTATTACTTAATTTAAGTAAATTGAGACCTAAAAGATTCCAGTTTAGTTTTCTTCTAGGTTATTTGATGTAGCTCTGTCTACAGTCACTGAGTAGTAGTCCATCTCTCTATAAGACTAAACTGAGAACACTAGTAATTTATGCTACCTGTTGGTCTTTCTTGTTTACATAAGAAAAGAGAATGAAGCAGAAGGTTCCACAGGCTAAAGCACTTTTCTTCTAAGTGAAAATCCTTTTGTAAGTGAGAATCCTTTTGAAAGGTACTAGAAGCTATTTTTAGTTGCATGATTCATTTTAAGAGCCTTTGTTATTTAGAAAGCAAATGTTAGGAGCAGAGCTGAATGTCTTCAGTGTGTGCAATAAAGTCCAGCTGGTATCTGTGTGCTTTTCAAACACATGAATCTGACCACCATTCTAGAGGAAGTGGGAAATTTTTCATTGTATTCTGGTTGCTGCATAAAGAGGATAAAATGGCAGCTGAAATTAGGAAGCAGTGCAGAATCCTGATAATTTTACAAATAATGCAGGTTTATCTGTTTCTGTCTTTACTTTTGTATATTGTTGTTCTTGTCATTTTGTATTTTCTCCACTCCAACTGCCCATTTCAATTAACTGGTCATCAAAGGATCTACTAATGAGGTAAATCAAAAGGTGCCATAATCCAAGGGAACCTAATGGATTTATATACTGATACTTATTGATAGTAAATGCAAATTAAAATTAAATAATTGTTCATTAATAAATAATCAAATCAATTATAAATGAAAATAATAGTTTGTATTAATAAATTAATATCAAGTGCAAAATATCTGGGCAACTGAAACTCTAAAGAGGTGCAAAGGGAACAATGCAAGCTAATAAGTCAAATGTTGATTTAATGTTCATGACATTTTATACTTTGGGTGCAGCTTCACCATCCCACAGAACCCTCTAAAAAGCAAATATAAATTAATCACATTAAATTATAGCTTATAAAATAACCGTATGCTCATTACAACTCATCCATTATCCTCAAGCCAAAATTTACCACACATCTTCAGATTCACATTGTGTAAATTATTAATTGATGTTCAAAGGGCTTAGCTTAAATGAAGAAAAATTTAAGTACATTTGGAAAAAGGGAAGACTTTTTGCTAGTCAGTTTTGAACATGTATGTTTTAGAAATGGGGAACATACTTCTAATAACTATAATAAACTAAAAAAACAAAAACAACAGCTAGAAGTGAATATTCTGTGTTGTGTGATTCAACTCTGTAACCACCAGACTGGATTTGTGGTTGGTTCCTTAGCATGTGGACAACTTTTTCAAGACTTATATGACAGTTCATATTTTAAAATACATTTTCCCTCAATAATGGCTATTTGCTTACCTCTAATATTTGAAGGTCTCTTTAGAAGAATTCTGATGTATTTCAAGCCCAGCACTTTATTTAAACCTCAGGAATGGCTCTTTAAATCTGAAGATTTCATAACTCAGAGAGTCTATGCTGGTAACAAGTCATGAAAGATTGTATTTTCCAAGAAGGCGGCAACAGTAGCCCCCATCCCCCACATTCTACTATAGTGTGGCCCTTGAATCTATGCTGGTTTATGATTTCCTGGTAACTAATAGAATGCAGCAAAAGTGATATTTGTGATTTCCAAGGTTAAGTCAAAAAAGCCAATGTAACGGGGCGCCTGGGTGGCTCAGTTGGTTAAGCGGCCAACTTCGGCTTAGGTCATGATCTCACGGTCTGTGAGTTCGAGCCCCGCGTCAGGCTCTGTGCTGACGGCTCAGAGCCTGGAGCCTGCTTCAGATTCTGTATCTCCCTCTCTCTCTGCCCTTCCCTTGCTCATACTCTGTCTCTGTGTCTCTTAAAAATAAACAAACATTAAAAAAATTAAAAAAAAAAAGCCAATGTAGCTTGTGCCTTGCACACTAAAAAGCTTGCTTTTGGAGCCTCCAGTTGCCATACAGAAATTTCAACTATCCTGAGACCATCATACTGGGAGGAAGTCCTAGCAACACCAAAAGACCACATGTAGGTACTCCAGACAATTACCCAGATAAGATGTCCATTAATAGCCAGCATCAATCACCATATACATAAGCAAAGAACATCATGAGATCAATGATGTCCAATAGGAATATAATATGAACTACATATATAATTTAAAATGTTCTTTTAGCCGCATTTAAAAAATTAAAAAGAAACCAGTGAAATTAATGTTGTCTTATATTTTATTTCACCCAATATATCCAAATATTATTTCAATATATAATCAATATACAAATTATTAATGATAGTTTAAATTCTTTTTTTCATAAGTCTTTGAAACAGTGTGTGTGTGTGTGTGTGTGTGTGTGTGTGTGTGTGTGTGTGTGTGTTTCACTTAGAACACAACTCAGTAAGGCTGGATACATTTCATGTGCTCAGTAGCTATCTGTAATTACTGCCTACTGTATTGGACAGCACAGCGCTAGGTGATTCTAGCCTCCTGTCATCATGCTTCTCCGACCTCCTGTCTGTCATGGAGTCTTCCCACCTAAGCAGTAGGTAATGTAGGGGCCTCTCCAAAGCCCTAACGCACAAGATACATATTTTGAGCTACTAAGTTTTGGGGCAATATGGTAAGCACTGAGAGTGGAACATAGGTACCACTAAAAAAATGTAGGTTATGAGAACAGATGTGTTTGTCCCCTCTATTCAAGCTTCTTTTAGACAAAGGTTAAATCATAGACTCTTAGAGGACCCAAGAAAAGCCATTCATGAGCATTTATTCCAACCTCTTACCCAGTGCCAAAACCATGATTATATGATCCACATAAAAAAGTCTGTTCATCTTTTCTTGATTATTTACAAGCTATACTTCACACACACACAAAAATGCACTGGATTTTTCAGCAACTTTGATTTTTTTGAAAATTTTATTTAAGTTAGATAAAAGTTACCTTGCTAATTTCTCTCCAACAGTTCTATTCTAGCCTCTGAAGCTGCGTATCTAATCTTGCTGATGTAACAGCTGCTCAGAGCTTTGAATATACAGATAGTGAATATACTTTCCTTGCCTCTGTCACTCCACCCTCTCTCTACACCACCACCAATATTCCTTTTTCCAGACTGAACATCCCGAATTCCTTCAGTTGCTCCTTTAAAGGCATGGTTTTTCAATAGACAGAATTTTACTATAACAAATTCCTGGCAACTCTCTATGACTCTTCATAAATCCCAAACCTTACAATATATTACTCAGAATAGAATATATGCTTCAGATATGGCCTGACCAATACACAGGTCAATAAGACTGTACTACAGATGTATTTTCATGAAGGGATGTACTACATGATGTATTTTCATGAAGGTAAATTCTAATCGTTGTTCTCAAAAGGTATTTTAATGAAGACAGTGTTCTCTCCATCTGAACAAACTTAACCCCTTAGTTGCATGCAGCATCTTAGTATATTTTAGGAGGATCCCAGGACTTAAAATCAGAATACCTAACCTTAAGTTAGAAAATTTTACTAGATGTGTGACTTTGAGCAAGTTGTTTATCTTGTCTGTATCACAATTTATCTATCTATCTATCTATCTATCTGTTTATTAAAAAGGGGAAGATGTAAAAATATGGCATTTTTTACTGGGTGTCAAATGGAATAAATGTGTGTAAATGATTTGTAATCTGCGAAATCTCTATAAATATAAAGTCATTTTATCATTAAGTTGATATCAACCTACATATAGGACTTGATGCTTATTTCCATTACACTTTATCTTCCTGGTTTTGGCTCACCATCACAGCTCATGGAGAACTTTCCTTAAAATGTCACTTAGTCTGGTGGAGTGATTCAATAAACATATACTAAGCATTTATTTTGTGTAAGACCTAGCATTATTGGTTGTCCCCAGTGCCTTAGGAAGTCTATAAAACTTTAAAAGTCTCTAGATCATCCATCAGTTGCTCACAGATACGTCTTTTAATCGATGAGAGTGATTTGATTCCAGCCTCAAGATGCTGCAGTTCTTTATACCTGCTGATCCAGAATCTTGGGTCAGGCTGCCCAGAATAGTGATGGCAGCAGTAGTAGCTCCAGCAGACCTAACTTCACTTTTGGGGCTGGTATAAGGCCACCTGCTCTGTTTCAAAGTTCTTGAAGTCAAAGCAAGCTAAACACCCGGCAGAATAGAAGAGTCTTTTTAATTAGTAGAGATACTAGATCAAAAGACTCTGGGGACACCTAGGTGGCTCAGTCAGTTAAGCGTCCGACTTTGACTCAGGTCATGATCTTATGGTTTGTGGTTTCGAGCCCCACTCTGGGCTCTGTGCTGACAGCTCAGTGCCTGGAACCTGTTTCAGATTCTGTGTCTCCCTCTCTCTCTGCCCCTACTCTGCTCATACTTTCTCTCTCTCTCTCAAAAATAAGTAAACATTAAAATAAAAATAAAAAAAGACTCTGGTGCTCAGACTGGTACAGGGCAGTAGACAGTTAGGGGTCAGGAACTTATTCATAGAGGGGCTCCATTTCTTTGCAAAGCCTCTAGTGACACCAGACATAGGAACAAGCGACAACATTTGAACTTATCATACCAGTACACTATATACTTCACTGAAAGAAAGCCGAGAGAAGCACATTTTTCATGCTCTTTTACTTTATTTTTTTTCTGTCTCCTATAAAGACATCTACATAAAGTATACCAGCCTTAACTCTAAATTCACTGAAAATGATGCGGCATAAAATGGCAAGTTGTTTTTCAGATATGGTATGGCAAAGATATATTACTAATTTTTTCTCACTAGCTCATGAGTACTTGGAGGGACCTTATGTATCAGCTAGTAGAACACACTAATTTACAAGAGAGCATTGAGCTGCAGTGAGTTACTTAAGATTCACAGCAAATTAGCAACAGCACAGACTACAATTTTCTATTTAATGAATTTCCTCTGTACCCTACTGATTAAGCAATTAAGGAGTTAAGCAGCTGAAAAGCTCACATACACACATATGCATACACACATTAAGTTGGGAGTGTGAGAGGAACTGGGGCTGACACTTCTAATCTGATTCATGGTCATTTCGCTTCATAAATGGGAACTGGATGGACCAGTTTTATATTTCTGTTTTTTTTTTTTAAGCTACAGTGAATTGACTGAAATTATTTAATGGATCCACTGTCATATAGCCCCAGTCTTCATTTCATGCAGTGTCCTAAAATTCCATCAACACTTACAGAAATATGGGATCTTACATTACTCTGTTCTAAATATGGGATTTAAAATAGAATTAACAAAGAAGGGGCGCCTGGGTGGCTCAGTCGGTTAAGCCTCTGACTTCAGCTCAGGTCATGATCTCACGGCTCAGCTCATGAGTTCGAGCCCTGCATTGGGCTCTATGCTGATAGCTCAGAGCCTGGAGCCTGCTTCAGATTCTGTGTCTCCTCTCTCTCTGCCCCTCCCCTGCTTGTGCTCGCGCTCTCTCTCAAATAAATAAACAATAAAAAAAATTTTTTAATAAAAATAAAATAGAATTAACAAAGAAGAGCAGGAGACAATTATGGAACATTTCCCAGAAGAGCGGTGATCATTAGGGGAGTAAGAGCAATTCATTTCTGTAAAGAAAGGAGGATAAAGTGTGAATTAAACAGCATCTAAAAATGTAAACCTGGAAACAATCAAGAGGGATATGACAGACAAATAGTCTTGTCTGTAGTAGGGGGTGGATGAATGGGAAACTAGTGGAATGGGGTGTGAAAAGGTAGTTTTTGGTACAATGTTTGACACTACCTGGATATACTAGTGTGAGCAAGCCACCTCTACTGCTTCTTGCATGGAACAATAAATAATTCCAGGGTGAAAACAATTTGAGGATACTTTATATTTGTAGTATCTTGTGGGACAAGTTTCAAAGAAATGCACACCTCCCAAACATGGTGTTGATTAAAACGAATTAATACCAGCTTTATTGTGCACCATGAGAGAGCTAAAGTGCTTACACTTCACTGTTTTTCATCTAAATCACTTGTAAAATCAAAACAAGTATTTAATTTGAATTACCCTGTCAGGAACTATATATGCTATGCATTTATTAGCATTTCATGGTTTACCAAGTGCATTCACAGATACTGTTTTATTTGGCTCTCTCATCAACCCTGTGAAGTTAGGCTGTTATTAGTCATGTATCACAGATGGAAAAAGCTGAGTCTTGAGAAATTCAGTGAATTGCCTAAGATTACCAAGCGTATAAGTCAGTGCTGGGGCTCAGACCTAGTTCTAAATCCAAGTCAAGTTCTCTTTCAACTGAACTATTACAAGGAATAGTAATGGGCACCTCCTTGGGTCAATTGCCTGTGGAACGGTCTTTCTGATAGAAGCAATGTCTGTTAAGGTACTAGAGATCCCCCCTAGCCATTCTAAAGAGTTAATTAGACAAGAGCCTTCTTCCTTGAATGACGCTTTTTTTAAAAAAAATTAATATTTATTTATTTTTGAGAGAGAGAGATGGAGTACAAGCATGGGAAGGGCAGAGAGGGACAGACACACAGAATCTGAAGCGGGCTTCAGGCTCTGAGGTCAGCACAGAGCCTGACACAGGGTTCAAACTCACAAACCATGAGATCATGACCTGAGGCCGAAGTCGGACGCTGAATGGACTGAGCCACCCAGGTGCCCCTGAAGGACGTTTAAATCTCTCAGAGTGCTTCCATGGGAAAGTCTGCCATAAGCATTAGATCAGTGGATCATGTGATTGCCGTTACTGTATATGGGAATTTGGAATTTCTAAGATTCTGTAAGTGGATTGAAATGGAAACTTGAAGCATTGACAGAGATTTTAACCTTTACATTTTCTGTGAAAGATAAGTTATGTAGGTAACAAAATGTTTGGATTTACTTTTTAATTGGCTTTTCTGGTATAATCTCACCTTTTCATTTAAGCTTCAGAAATTTCTCAGTTACCTATAGTTTCATGGTTTTACATTTTCTGAGCCAGAGACACTACTAAAATATCCACTGATGCTTTATATTTTAGTGCTTTAGTTTCAGTTTCACTTTTAGTAAATTGATAATATTTTTAAGGATATATTAGAATCATTTTGTCTACTATTGTGTCAATACAATTTCTTTCTTGTTTTTACTTTATTTACTTTATATGAGTCGTTTTTTACTTTGTCTATTCACATACACACCTTGTTTATATTTTAGTGCTTTCTGTACATTGTTTTCTCTTGCCTCGTGGCTATTAGTATTTTTCCTCTTTCAAAAATCACCGTCCATTTTAGGGGCACCTGGATGGCTCAGTGAGTTGAGCATCTGACTCTTAATTTCAGCTCAGGTCTTGATCCCAGGGTTGTGGGATTGAGCCCCGTGTCAGACTCCATGCTGAGCATGGAGCCTGCTTAAGATTTGCTCTCTCTCTCCCTCTGCCCCTCTCCCCCATTCACATTCTCTTTTTCTCTCTCTAAAAAACAATAAAAAATAAACAATAAACTCCCACCAAAATCATTCTGTTTTAAATAGATTTTTAAAAAGAAATTCATTTACTTGTTTAAACTCCTGATATTTCACTAAATAAAAGGTGTTCTGTCACTTATCTACCTGCTCAGTTGCCAAGGTTGCTTTCTCATCATCTCCCCAAAGCAAGTTTTCCCCTGGACTTCATTTTACCTCAAAAACTTGGCAGGAAAAGAAAACATCATTATTTAATTCCTTTTAAAGCACCGATAAATTGTATTATTAGCAGTGTAAGAAAAAAATCTGTCAAGGATGACAAGCTGGGATATTGCCATTTTAATGGACACTACTACTGGACAGGCATGAGTAGTATCAGTTCCAGAAACTGTGATTCTCAGGTTGAATCTGGAGATGAAAATCTAACATTTCTATTATTTTTATTTTCTTAATTCTTAGGCTGATATTTAAAAAACATTGAAAGACAAGGAGTACCAGGGTGATTCAGTTGGTTAAGCGACTGACTCTTCGTTTCAACTCAGGTCATAATCTCGCAGTTTTGTGGGTTCAGGCCCCTTGTCCAGTTCTGTGCTGACAGCTTGGAACTTGGAGCCTACTTCAGATTCTGTGTCTCCCTCGCTCTCTGCCCCTCCCCCACTCATGCTCTATCTCTCAAAAATGAATAAATGTTAAAAAAAATTTTTAACGTTTATTTATTTTTGGGAGAGAGAGAGAACACAAGCAGGGGAGGGGCAGAAAGAGAGGAAGACACAGAATCCGAAGCAGACTCTAGGCTCTGCGCTGTCAGCACAGAGCCTGATGCTGTGGTTGAACTCAGGAACAGCAAGATCATGACCCAAACTGAAGTCAGATGCTTAACTGACTGAGCCACCTAGGTGCCCCCCCCCACCAAATTAAAAATAATAATAATAATAATATTGAAAGACAAAATTGGCTGTTTGATGGTAGCACTATAGTTCTAGATCATAGAGTTTCGCTTTGAGAAATATGATGCTTTGAAGACAAAACCTTGATACAGAGCTTAGCTATTTATTTAAGGTGCATGATATCCTACATTTGGAGAGCATATTTTAGTTTACAAATATTGCTTTAACACTGGAAGCAACCATAAGAGCTTTGCAGAGAGCACACACTAATAATCCCAGTGTAGAGCTGAGGCAAGTAGAGGTCAGAGCATCTGAGAAACTCACCAAAGGACCAACAGCTAATTAGAGGGAGACCCAGGTCTCTAGGTTCCTAGTCCATGTTATTTTTACTTTTTAGGTTGAACAGTTTTTAAATTGATTATACCCTTTTGATTGTCTGAAAAACAAATTCATATAGTTTCTCAAGTGAGCTTCCTACAATGAATGTCAGTTGATTTTTTATTGGGAGAGGGCTTGAAGTAGGAGGAAATAGTTTCGAATTTTGTATAGTTGCTAATTAGTCTGAAAATATTGGGCAAACATGTAACTTAATTTCATGTACTCTTTCCTCCTACAAAGAGGAATCCAGTTAATTGTGGTAACTATTAAAACCAATGGTTTGGGGAAAACTGGACAGCTACATGCCAAGGAAGGACCCTGGAGCATTTCATTGTACCATACATAAAAATGAATTCAAAATGGACTAATGACATAAATGTGAGACCTAAAACCATGAAAATTCTAGAGGAAAACACAGGTAGTAACCTCTTTGACATCAGCTGTAGCAACTTCTTTCTAGATTGTCTCCTGAAGCAAGGGAAACAAAAACAAAAATAAATTGTTGGGACTACATCAAAAGTATAGTGAAGGAAATAATCAACAAAACTAAAAGGCAGACTACAGAATGAGAGGACATATTTTCAAATGACATATCTGATAAAGGGAATCCAAAATGTGTAAAAAATTTATCAAACTCAACACCCAAATAAGGAATAATCAAACTAAAAAATGGACAGAAGACATAAATAGACATTTCTCCAAAGAAGACATACAAATGGTTAAGACACTTGAAAAGATGCTCAACCTCACTCATTATCAGGGAAATACACATCAAAACTACAATGAGATATCATCTCAGTCAGATATCATCTTAGTCAGAATGGCTAAACTCAACAACACTAGAAACAACAGGATTGGCAAGGATGTAGAGAAAGGGGAGCTTTCTTGCACAGTTGATGGGAATGCAAACTGGTGCAGCCACTCTGGAAAACAGTATGGAACTTCCTCAAAAAGTTAAAAATAGACCTACCCTACCATCTAGCAATTACACTACTAGATATTTACCCAAAGAAATACTAGTTCATAGGGATATATGCACCTCAATGTTTATTGCAGCATTTTCTACAATAGCCAAATTATTAAAATTGCTCAAGTGTCCATGGACTGATGATTGGATAAAGAAGTTGTGATATACATATACATATACATGCATATATACATATAAACATACATATATACATATATAATGGCACACTGTTTAGTCATAAAAATGAATGAAATCATTTTTCATTCATGGTCAGAGCCAGAGAGTATTATACTAAGGGAAATAAGTCAGAGAAAGACAAATACCATATGATTTCATTCCTCTGTGTAATTTAAGAAACAAAACAAATGAACAAAGGGGTAAAAAAAAGAGAAGGACTGTTAACTATAGAAAATAAGCTGATGGTTACCAAAGGAGAGGTGGGTGGGGGATGGGTTAAGTAGGTGATAGAGATGAAGGAGTACACTTGTGATGAGCACCAAGTATCGTATGGAAGTGTTGAATCACTGTATTATACATCGGAGACTATTATTAAACTGTATGTTAACTAACCAGAATTTTAAATAAAAAAATTAAAAAACTTGAGAAGTAACAATTTCCATATGTAAGATCTGGATGTTTATAGTACATATGCTGAGTTTAACTATACAATAATACAAATTAAAGGGTTTTAATAAATGTCCAACCCCAAGCAGATCTGACACCTTTCTGAGCCTCTGTGCAGCTATCCATCCTTAAGAGTACCAATAGGTCTGTACCACTGAGGAAAAAATCAGAGAAACAATTTTTGCATCATTTCTAGATACAGTCAATTTGAAATGTGATTATGAGGAAGTAAAAGCATGAATTTTGTGGTCAAACTTTATTATCAAGGCAGTCTATGCTGTATAGAAAATTTCAAAAGTTATAATACAATGGGGTTTAACAAATGGGTATGAGGAAGATATATCATCAACCTATGTTACCAAATGAAACATCTAATCCAAATACCCACTTTACCCTCTGATCCTCCTCAAGACAGTTTAGTTCTTTTTATATCTGAGATTCTACCTTCTTCTGGACTCTATCTCTGATTGATTGATTGTAAAAGAAATTTTCATAGTAATCAGAATGGAAAGTCGATACACTTAACGGAATCGAGAAGGGGAAATATAAGATAGGAAAAATAAGATAGGAAATTGTCCCCATTCAGTCAGAAAGTAGAGAGCTCTTGATCTAAAGGGGGATGCTTACTCCCAACCAGGAGACAGAGATTTTGTTGCTCTGTTGCTTGAGACTGTCTCTGTGCAGTGCCTTCCCTCCAGCCCAACTGCCATTTCCGTCTTCAGAGAGCAACTTTAATAAAACACTCTGGCCTGCATGGAGAAGCAGTCAAGCCGTTTCTCTTTAATCAATTATTTAGTGTGTCATGCTCCCTGACCAGCAGGATCCACATAGTCTCCATTCTCTTAATGCCAGAAAGAAGTCTTTATTTGTAAACAGCATGTTCCAGGAAGCTCCATACACCTGCCATCAGTAAAGCACTGCTCAGTACTTTGGAAGCCAGGTGACTCAATGGTGTTTGTTCTGTTTCTTTTATTGCTGTTTATGGAGCACTATCATACAAAGAAAATTAAAGCCTTAAAAACCAAAACAGTTCTGCCAATACTGCATTGATAAATACTGTGCTACTGACTCCTATTTGCCTTACAACTAACTCAGGATTCTTAACTATTTAGTCTCAATGGAAACTTTCTGATTTGGTGTTTTGAGGGGCAAATTGTGCCTTATAGCCAGAGCAGGCAGAATATCATTAGTGGTTAAGAGTGAGGGCTTTGGAGTAGACCACCTACATTTGGATCCTAACAGCACAGCTTACTAGCGATACACCCCTGGGCAAGCTCTCTAATATCTGTGCCTCCAATTTCCCATCTATAAATGGAGATAATAATAGTATCTACTTAATAGGGATTGTATGAGGATTATATGGATTAGTACATGCCAAGCACTTAAAATAGTGAATAGCACATGGGCCTGTCACAGGCATTAGTTCAGGTGCCCAGCTATCCCAGTGTTACTATATTCATCTTCAGGGGCAATACCCTCATGCTCACGGTGGCCTTTCATGGATCATGGCCACAGAGGTTATAAATTAAAGGTCACCTCAGTTCTTTATTCTGTATGGCAGCACAATGTACTGAAAGAGCACAAAACATTCCTAATTAATATGGGCTGGAAGAGAAAAAACCCAGATTTTAGTCCATGTTTGCTATTAACTCAGGCAGGTTACTTTTCCTTTTGTCCCAGATTTTTGAACTATAAAAGTAAGGAAAATTTTCCAAGTCCTCTCCAGACTTACTATGCTACAATTACTTGACGTTCAAGGGGCAAAGGGAAAACCCATATGGTTGGGTAAACTGGAAAGAATTTATTCAGTGAATAAACAGTCGAGAATGTCCCATACAGTGGAGAATGATGCCCTCCTGGAGTTTATGTTCTGGAGAAGAGAATCTATCACTCAATAATATACTAACAGATAATAAGTAAATTCCAGGCTGGTAAGTGCTATCAGGAAATTAACACATGGTAAAGGGACATGGAGGGAAGGTTACTTTAGTTTGGGTGGGAAGGAAGATTATCTTTGAGATGTCTTAATTTAAGTTGAGAGCTGAAGGGCAAGAAGAAGTCAACCACGTGAAGACTAGAAGAGCATTCCAAGCAGAGGGAAGGATAGTTCAAGTCCTAAGGCAGGAACTCCTGTGAAATATTTGGGAACAAGGGGAAAACAAAGAATGTGGGAAGAAAGAGTGGAAAGAGATAAGGCCCACAGGCAGGATAGAATCGTATCATCTTTGTAGTCATGCTAAGGAGTTAAGGTTTTATCCTAAATGTGATGGGAGCCATTGAGCTATTTTAAATGGGGGAGGAATTGGTGACTCATTCTGATTTGTGGTTTATAGTGTATATTTTTAAATGAAGACCATTCTAAAAGCCTCACTGAAAGAGGTAGTCATAATTTCTTGACCAGAGAAATAAATTAGTTACTTATTAATTCATTGGTTCTGACTTCTTGTCTCAATTTAGCTCTTCATCATGAGGGCATTTGGGAAGGTCATATAATTCATATCTGCCTCCTTTAGTATCAGAAAAATAAGAATCAAAATATTTTCTTACCCTGAGTTTGGAGGTGTGATAAGAACAGATTACAGCTGCGAAAACCTTTTGAGTTACTTTAAGTATAATCTATTCTATACATTTTTAATGCAGAGTTGTAAAGTGTTCTGTATTCCTGTGGGAAATGGCGGGGGGAGTCCAATGGGAGGGGGGACATAGAGTGGATATCAGCAGTATCAGGTCATTAAAAATATAGATTAGGAGTCAGGCTACCAAGTCAGTATCTCTGCAATCTTAAGATAATTACATAATGCTATTTGTATATTGGGAATAATAATAATAATAATACCTGACTTATAAAGTTATTGTGACTATTAAATAATGCCCATGTAAAGTGCTTAGAACAGTACCTTGTACTTATTAAGTGCCCAGTTAAAAATCACTATTCCGTTTGAGCTCCCCAACTTTACCACTCCATTCATTTCAGGAGACTCCCATAGTGCTGTATTTATGGATTCCCTGTTATTACTGTGAAAGCTGGGAATATGGTTTTCTCTCTCTGCCACCTCTGGCAGCGAAGTACCTGTGATCAGAATTAGTCTGGATCAGAATTAATATGGTACAAAGATGATGGCGTTCCTAGATTTTATTCACATTGAGGCTTTCGTTGCTAAATGAGAAGTTTTGTGCACTCCTCCCTCACTTCCACCACTCCTGCTGTCTCAAGGTGCTTGCTGCTTACCTATATTTTCCAAGTTCAGTCCTTCAGCCTCCCATTGATACCGTGAATTCCATGAATATCCCACTAATTCATTCCTCTTGGTTTTAGACAGCCAGGATCAGTCTTATTTAATTGCAAACAAACCACTCATAATTAATATGAGCTAGGGTCTTCCATCTGGCCCTCCTTCCAGCATCTTCTCCTCACCCCCTGGTTACATCTTTTAATATGGTTGAGTTGGCAGATGACAACTAGTTATACTACCAAAGCTGCCCAATCTTGCCTAGCCAATGATATTCCCAGAGCTTTCCAAACTGCTATATAGTAGAAAGTTTTCATGAAGGACACTTTCACTAATCCCTTCTCCCCCGAGAAACAGACAGGTCCTTTCCACCTTCATATTCCTACCACATAGTTTGAATATAACGGTAGCACTGACCACACTTTGTTTTGCATCATAATTATTAGCGTATGTTCTGTTTCTCCTCTGAATTGTTAGCAACTAGATAGAAGTAATTACTAATATTTATTTTTAAATTAATATTTAAATACATTTAATTCATTAATATGATCATCATTAAGAATTTTTAAGTGTTGTAGATAATACCTAAGTCTCCTTTTGACAATTATCTTTGATTCTGGTCCCCTTCACTCTCTGAGACTAATGATAGTTATCAGGTTAATGTAGGGCCATCAGGGTTGGCTGCCAAACTGCCACCAAATAACTCCATCTCCAATGGGAATAGCACTCCTGCCACTGTTCAGTAGGAGGACCTACTTTGGAGGGTATTCTTCCAGGGTTGTTTGCTATGCATCTAATGATTATGGAGAAAATATATAGTATTGTGTGTGTTTACACAGAGTACTATGCTGAATGTATCACTTGGCATAGTTAGTTTTTCTGTATGTCATAGGTCTTGGACACCTTCCCATATACAAACCTACCTCAATCTTTACAAATGATGGATGATTTTCCAGTGTATGGATATCTCATGGTTTATTTTGCCAGTCTCTTATTGATAGGCATCTGGGTCAGTATTATAGACAATACTTCAGTGAACATATTGATACATGTCCCTTTGGGTTCAAGTATATGTTCCAAGCTAGATAAGATAAGAATAGCTGACTTTCTCATTCATAATATGTCCACATCACATCATCCAGAACAAAATCTGGCTTGCAGTGAGCCCTTAGTAGATATTTTTTTAGACTGATTTGAATGATCACAGCTCATGCCACCTCTTCTAGCTCCTGTTCCCCAAATGGGAATCTAGCTCAAAGAAAAAGTGAGCTGAGACCCATACTGCCTGTGCTGAGAGCAGAGGCACCTCCTCAATTCTAGAGAAATCTGGGAAGTCTATACTACAGGACACCATTGAGTCCAATATTAATCATTGTATTTAAAAGACCTCATTGAGGGGCGCCTGGGTTCCTCAGTTGGTTAAGCATCTGACTCTTGATTTCTGCTCAGGTCATGATCTCACGGTTTGTGAGACTGAGCGTCACACTGGGCTCTGTGCTGATAGCACGAAGTCTCCTTGGGATTCTTTCTCTCCCTCTCTCTCTGCCCCTCCCCTGATCATGAGCAAGTAAACATTAAAATAAAAAGATCTTATTGAAACAGACAGAAAACAAAATTTAAATTAGCCTTAAAGAGGTACTTCTATAAAAGTAAGCAGAGCCACTTATTTTCATAGCAACCAAACTTATCAACGTATCCTTTTCTGCAGCCCAAATCCCTAATATTTGCAGATGAAAAAACACTAAATGATATGAACGCTAAATGATATTCATGTAATGTCCATCTGCTCCACAACTTCCATGTACTTCATGTGACTTCATTCACTCACAGCAGAGGTACATTAATAGCAAATGCTGAGTGATGAATTATTTCTCACGGGAAAGATAATTTCACTGACACCCCCCCCCTTCCCCACATGTGTCACGATTCAATGCATCACCCTGTATGAGGAAGCAGACCTATGGAGAGGAAGCCACAAAAAAGACAAATTAATGCAAAGCTCTGTGATCCAAAGCTAAGGTCATTTTTAATGGAATAAAAAGGCACTCCAGGGCTTTAGTTGTTACACCACAATCACATGCCACTGTGCCCTCAACTATAATTAGAGCATGATAATATCTTAGGAATTGTTTTTAAGTGGCAATGAATGCTGGGAGAGGGATGAAAAAGGACTACTTGACAAGTAAATACTAAGATTTAAAAAAAAAAGTAAATGCAACATTGGTGAAAATAATCCATTGTCTTTCTTCTATTGCAGTATCTTTTACTTTGTCCCCTCTGCTAGTCACCAGATGCAAAGCATCCTTCTCTTAAATAACGTTGATATTAAATGAATATATTATTGCAGGATTTCAGTTACCAATAATGGGGCCTTTCCCTATTTCAGAGGGTATATAATTTGTGAATTTTCTGATGGTAGGGATCATATCATGCATTTCTTGGAAGTGGCAGCAGAGGAGACGTTGATGGGAACTGGATCCCAAAGTAACAGTGTGCTATTTCTGAAGCATGTGAGAACAATATATGCAAAAAAGCTCTCCTAACTGCTTCAGGCCCTGGTGGTTTTCTTGGTCTGCTACTCTGTGCATCCTTCATTAAGCATATTTTCTTGAAATGACTTAAGTCAGTTTGTTTTGTTTGTATCCTAAAGTCCCAAAACTGAAGAGTAGTGAAGTGTCAAGATTTATTACAACCTATCTTAAAGAGTAAGTAAATACATTCCTTGGACTGTAAGGTCCTTTTCATGAATACGGTTTCTGTACATTGGCAAGGAGCTATGTTTTCATCTTTCATTCCAAGTTACTTGTTTTAGTTCATATTTTTTAGGCTAAATGCAGTAGAGGCTAGAAAACAGAAGAGCATACACAGAAAGATACTTCTCATAAGTAATCTTATTCCATTTGGCCTCAGTCTGCTAAGCCAGACCACTCCTACCATATGTGACTGTCTTAAAAGTTCCCACTGAACCAGAGTTCTCAGAAATCACATACTGTTTCTTCTCCAGGAGTTATTATTCTTTTCAGGTTGTGAGGAGTAAATTAACTGAAGCATTTTGGGATATGTTATTCTGAATTTCTTTCTAAATTAGAATTGTTTTTTGAAGGAGGAGAGGGAGGAAAATGTTGGACATAACTTACATTTAAAGGAACTAGAGAAGAGAGGAGGTGAAAGAGATCACAATCAAGAGAGAGAAAAAGTGTGTGGTGGGGTGCCTGGGTGGCTCAGTCAGTTAAGCGTCCGACTTTAGCTCAGGTCATGATCTCATGGTCCTTAAGTTCAAGCCCCATGTTGGGCTCTGTGCTGACAGCTCAGAGGCTGGAGCCTGCTTCCTATTCTGTGTCTCCCTCTCTCTCTGCCCCTCCCCCACTTGTGCTCTCTCTCAAAAATAAACATTAAAAAAAATTTTAAAAAGTGTGTGGAAACAGATATGAATTAAATGTTCCCTCTTTGGGGGAAAACAAGGAAAAAGGCAAAAGAAAACAAAGAAGAAAATTTCCCTAAGTTTAAAGAAATGGTATTTTAAGTTTTACATCTACTTACATAATATTACAGTCAGAATTAAATTATTGGCTCTGGTTTTTTTTTTCATTAAAAATGTAAATTACTAAATCACAAATAGAATGCTTTGTGTAGTTCTATGGCAATAAATTTGCAAATCTTAAGGAAAATGGATGGTTTCTAAGAAAGTATGTATACACAAAACAGTAAAGTGGGCTAAAGAAGAGATGGGAAATTCCAAGAAACAAATAATGATATAGGAAATGAAAGAAGGTATCAAAAAAGTACTCTCTCCCTGCCCTAGGTTCCCAACCCAACTGTATGTATGAATAGATTTCTCCACCCAAATATTCCCTAAACAAATAATTTTCATACTACGTAAATGGTTTCAGGGTAGAGAATGAAGGAAAACGTTATAGCTTATTTATATAGAATTAGCAAAACTCCATTGTGGTACAGTCTTACATATGAATTAATTTAAAAAATAATAAAAATATCAGCATTACATGTCAAAATAAAATAATAATATCCCACTATGTATTCTCTAAATGTAAAGATGGCTTAGTATTATGACACTTGTTCATATAAAAATTATTAATTTATAACATATATATATTTAATTTATTTTAGAGAGAGAATCGTAGGCAAGTTCCACATGCAGCATGGAGCCCGACACGAGGCTTGATGCCATGATCCTAGGATCATGACCTGAGCCGAAATCAAGTCAGACACTCAAACGACTGAGCCCCTCCCCAGGCACCCCTGATTAATTTATAATGTATTACTTCTCTTACTTAAATTATTCTGGATATGATTGGCAGTGCATTCAGAAAACATGTAATAGGAGGGATAAATATTTAAAAAGTGAATATTATCAGTATTTACATATGAGATGATTGTTTTTTCTTCTTGGAAAACCCAAATATAGTGGCTTTAAAAAAATGTTAGAACTAATATGAAAATTCAGTAAGGTGGCTTGTTACGTACTTAATATATTTCTCCATATTCTGATGATAACCAGATAGACAATATAAAGCATTATCAGTTCATAATGACACCCTAAAATAAAATAATCTAGGTGTGAACTTAGCAAATAATATGCAGTACTTCTTTATTGAGAGAATAAATGGAAAATTTCCATATTGAAAAGAAGTTAGTCATTTCCAAAAACATCTACATATTTTGCTCACTGTAATTAAAGTCCTCAAATGGCAATGTGCTTTTTTTGATATTTAATCAAGTAATGATGGTTAACTTAACTAGTAGATTATCAAATGTATCACAATGCCAATATTGAATAAAATATAAAGATACTGGTACAGAAATAGAACAAGAGGCAAATGAAAGAATAATAAATTCAGAAATATGCTCAAACACAAGAATTTGGTGTATAATAAAGGCAGCACTTTAAATCAGTCAGGAAAGACAAAATTTTCTCTTAATGGTGTTCGGATCACTGACTACACTTGGAAGACAGTAAGCCTAGTTCTATACCTCATCTGTTTTCTTACTTTGAAATAAATTCCAGATGGTTGATGTTAAAAAGAAAAGAAGGGGTGCTCAAGTGGCTCAGTCAGTTAAGTGTCCAACTCTTGGTTTCAGCTCAGGTCAAGATCTTGTGGTTTGTGAGTTTGAGCCTAGTATCTGGCTCTGTGCTGGCAGCACATAGACTGCTTGGGATCCTCTCTTTCTCTCTCTCTCTGCCTGTCCCCTGCTTGCTCTCTCTCTCTCTTTCACAATAAATACATAAACTTAAAAAAAAAAACTGAGGAAACATAAAACAAAATCACTACACAAACAATACTCCTGTAATTGTGAGATCGAAGAATAGATCTGCTCACATAATTCTAGTGGGAATGATTGGAAATTAGCATAACTTTTCCTGAGAATAAAATATGCATTGAAAGCTTTTAAAATTGCATATCCCTTTGTCACAGCAATTTTAATTTTTATCTCAAATAAATAATGGAGAAAATTCACAAATAATGCTTATACAAGAATGTATATAGTTGTTAAGAACTATAAATGTATTAAAATCTCATCATATGATCCAGCAATCACACTCTTGCTTGTGTTTGTCCTAGAGAAATAAAAATTTACATTCTCACACAAAAACCTGTATCCATTTATAGCAGCTTTATTTATTATAGCCAAGCAGTAGAAGCAACCCTAAATTCCTTTCAGCTGGTAGAGAGATGAACAAACTTTGGCACATCCATTCGATGGAATACTGTTCAGCAACTAAAAGGAAGGATCTGTTGATACGTGCAACAACTTAGATAGATCATGTAGGTATTGTGCTGAATGAAAAAAGCCAGTCACAAAAATGAAGGTGTGTAGTTTGATTCTATTTATATAACATTATTGAAATGCCAAATTGGAGAGATGGAGAACAGATCAGTGATTTCCAGAGGTTAGAATTAGAGGGAAGAGTGTGACTGTTAAGGGGCATGAAGGATTTTTTTTGTGGTAGTGGAACAGGTCTGTGCTCTGACTATGGTAACGCTTATACAAATCTGTATGTGTGATAAAATTGGGACATAAGGGAATGCCTATAAAAAGTGGTAAAATCCTAATAAATTCTGCAGTTTAGTTAATAGCATTGCACAAATGTCAATTTCCTGGTTTTGATAATAATGTGCTATGATTATATAAGATGTCATCATTGGGTAAAGCGGCATGAAAAGTACATGAGAACTCTACTATTTTTGCACTTCTTGTGATTCTAAAATTACTTTACAATAAAAGGTAAAATAAAAAATGCTCCCAAACCTCCTATATCCTCTTATCAAATGGTCTCACTGACTTAACCTTTTCCTGTCATTTGGCCCATTTTCCCTTTCCAGCTTGGATTTGATCTCTCTCTCTCTTTCTCCTCTCTCTTCTTTTATTCCGCTTATAAGACACATCAAATATTCAGCTTTGTAGTTACTATGCTTTGTTTTATTACCATGCTAGGTTGTAAAGTTTTTGAGAATAGACCCTGTACCATTTGTTTCTTAGTACCTCTGTGTATTTGCCATTTACACTGAATGTGCACAACACTATTCTCGCATAACTTGTATTCAATAATGTTTGATTAATTTATTTCATTTCATTTAATTCTTTAAATTCCTGTTAATCATAGAAGAGTAAAAGGGGCTAAAATACATGCTCTACTACTTCCGCTGCAGTGAATACTCTGAGCATATTAAACATAAAGATAAAAGTATTGAAATATAAAACATTTAGCATGTTGCCAAGTTCTCAATAACAATATTTACTGGATTCGCTTTTTGTGTGGAAGAAGTGAAATTTTCCATGTGAAGTCCATGTAAAATGTCTCTGAATTCTTGAACTATTGAGATTATGAATAGGTTTGTTATTTAAATCGAATTTTCATGATGAATATTGGTGTTTTTCGTTATAGCAGCTCCAAAAATCAGGATAATCAAATTGCCAAGTTTCTAAATCTTGTGCTATAATTGTATTGTTTTTTTGAGGCACAAGATACAAAATGATCTTGTTTGAAACTTTCCAATGTATACGGCCTAAGAGTTTCTTTGGAGGAAGTCAAGGAAGTAAAAGTTTCCAAATGCTTCCCAAACCTGCTAGTCTATTGTAATGAATGTGAAAGTTTCATGCTTCTGCCTTCTCCCGTCCTTAGTTAAGAAATTGTCCCTCGTATGCTGCTATTTTGATGGATTAGAGAGACAAGACCATTCTCTTATTTATAATTAAAATAAAAAAATTGTTTTCTCTCATTAGAAAAAGAGGCAGTTTTGTACAGTATTTTTCTGTCAGAAGTCTTTTCAGCAGAGATTATATAAATTCATGTATGTACTATTAGTAGCATAATGGATAACATTAATAAGTAATATGAGTAATATGAATAAATATTCATATTAGTGACATTTAATAAAACCAGCATGGGATTTTATTCCCATTATATTCAACATTCTCTGACAAGTGAATGACAAAAAGTCATAATTTTATTGGGTTCTTTCCTTAGAATGTGTGTGAATAAACTTGAGTTATGATTTGTAAGCTATTGGCATGGCCAAATTCAACCATGCTTAGAAGACTCACGTGCTATGAAGAGTAAAAGCTTCTCATACAGTCTAGTTTCCTTTTATGCTACACATTGAGCTCCTTTTAGGAAAAATAGGGAGATGAGGGATACACAGAAAAATCTGGGTTCTTCTTTGTGTAACCTGGAGGTTTTGACTGTTTTTTGACTCTACTTTCCTTTGGACAGCAGAAGCAGAGTTTTGGAATCGATGGCTTGAGATGAGTGGTCTGTGACTTTGCATCATTTTGCTACTATAAATTGCTACTTGGGTGTGGCAGTATGGAATGTGTGCCCAGATAGGAAACCAAAAAAACCTACATTATTGGTCTTATTACTTTCAGCAATGGAACAAAATGAGGACGATTGATTTTTGTTTAGATGACATGATTTTATCGTTCATGGGATGCATAATGCAAATTCATTTTTCCATTATCCCATTATTGGCAGGAAAGGCTGATTGTTCATTCATTTAAGATACATACCTAATCATCAGTTGAGACTCTCAAAGACTAAGAACAAACTGAGGGGTGAGGGGGATGGGAGGGGGATGGGAGGGGGGATGGGAGCGGGGAGAGTGGGTGATGGGCACAGAAGAGGGCACTCGTTGGGATGACCACTGGGTGTTGTATGGAAACCACATTTGACAATAAATATTAAAATAAATAAATAAATAAATAAATAAATATTAAAAAAGATACTTACCTAATACCACTGAAGATTAGTATGCAACAGTGTTTCTCAAAGCCTTTTGGATATAATGTAAAATTAGGGAGGAAACACTGAAGACAGTATGTGTGCTGATATTTCCCAGTCCAGGTACACTCTCTGCCCTTCTTCACCCAGTATCTTGCCAAGGACAATGGCTGAACCGTGTGGATTTATATCAACAGATTTCCTTGCCCTCTGATTTCCAGTTGGGTTTGGCCAATGGTAAGCAGCATCAGGAGGTTAGAATGCAGAAACAGAAATTGGAGTATTTATTTCCCTAGCTATGTCTCTGCCAGGCTATGTTTGGCAGTGGCTGTGTTTCCTACCAAAGCTCATAGCTGTAGACTCTTCTGATCACTGTTGCTCTTTTCAGATTCTAATAACCATTCTTTCCCTTCTCTCTTCAGACTGGGGTAGTAATGGCTACCAAGTACTTTACCATCCTTTCTTGGTGTTTTTGGCACTGCCAGCACACTTGTAAATCATCCCTTAATTAATTCCTCTCAGCTGTGTCAATTGAGTGGGTCACCTGTTTCCTTTCAGGACCCTGAATAATAAAATATGGGAAATGTTTATAAGTATTTTAAAACAGCCATATGATGGATAATGTGTCATCATTAAACATTATTTCTATAAATAATACTTACTATCATGAGAAAATGCTCAGAATGTAAAAGAGAAGGATATAAAATGATGGTAAGAATTTGATCTAAATTTTGAAAAGGTAGAGTATGGGCGCCGTTTGTATGTGTAAACAAAAATTAAAAAAAAAGATTGGAAAGAAATATACTGAACTATTAAGGACTTGTTTAATCGGTAGATTTTAGAAATGTTTAGAATGTTATTTTTTTGCCTTCTAAATTACTTATTTTGACCTTACATTATTTTATAGTCAAATTTATAAAGAAGTTCTCATTTATGTAAATATGTCTATATATGTGTATCTATTTTTTCTTTACCTTATACCAGAATCATAGGTTAAGAAAGGCTATAATGTACATTTTCTTTAAAGTGTATTTTACCTAAGTAAATTTTACCTAGTTTTATTGTCTTAAAATGCCATATGGGTTGTAAGCATTAAATTATCAGGGTATGCTGGATAGAAAAGATCATTTATATTAAGTAAAAATTTTACAGAAGAAAAAGATTGTATAAAATTCTATAAAATTGAAATATTTCAAGACTTTAAATAGAAGGCAATCCTTATCAAGATAGGATAATAATCATTAAAGTAAGGCAACAATTTCTACTATTTCTGTAGTATCTTTAATTTTTAAATCCCTGTACATAAATAGTTCATTTTCTTTTCCTAACAACCCAAAGAGAGCTTTGTGTCCACCCCCTCCCCCCTGGAAAATTTTAGCACGATGCAAGACTCTGAAGTATGGACATTCAAAACTCTGGAATCCACTTGCATATGTCAGTTTTCAGGGCTAACTAAATGTGATTAATAAAGTTACAGGCTATGGTTAACCAAATATTGTTCAGAGAGAAACCTTTGAATATGTAAAGAGGAACATTGTGATAGCAATGTCCAACCGTTTTATAGTCTAATCCATTTTTGGTATAAAAGGAGATTTTATTAATTGTTATACATGAAAAGAGTTATCACATAATTAGGAATAAGTAGGGATGAGAAAAGAACTCAGAGCTAGTCATCAGAACCTAGTTAATATTATGCTGATTCCTGGGATTTAACTCTATTATATGATCAGTGATCTAAATGCCAGCAAATAGAACAGATTTTTCCCAGGTTTTTTGGTTTTTGTCTTGATTTTTAATTTAAAGTTTTATTTCAGGGTAAGTTTATTATAAGCTCTGATGAAATAAAATACTCTTTGCTGGGCAGCTAATGGAAGCAATTTAGGAACAGAATACCTAATAATTTCTCCTGCACAATCAGCCTCACACATTGCTCTGTATCTAGTTCTAGTCTTTACATTTTGTTTCAATAAAATAATCATTGTAAAGAGTAAAAATAAAACAGTTGGATTAAATAAAAAAGTAACAACTTTTCTATTCTCCCATCCCAAACCTACTCCTCTGGTATAATCACTTAAAAATTGTGTATTGCCCCACATAGTTTTATGTAAGCGTGTGTGTGTGTGTGCATGTGTGTGTGTGTTCCTTTGTTCCTTTTCACACAAATCAGTTACACTATTCATACTGTTATATAATCTGAGTTTTAAAAAAATTTTAAATTGCATAAATATACATAAGTACATTCTTGTTATAAAATATGTTTCAATTTTCACTGCTATCTATCTGGAACACACATGAAGAAAGATCCTATCATTAAAGACTCCGTATTATGAACCAATTTTTTCCTCCTTCCTCTACTTCAATTCCTATGCTTTCTCCATACGTTGTATATCACACTCTAGCACAATTGGCAAGTACAAATGCATGGTGTTACTAACTGTAAAGTGGATGGATTTCTAGTCAGAAACAATGCATAAACAATGTTCAGGCTAAATCTCAGCCAGAATTGCACATTATTTTGTTTGATTGGTACAAATATGAGGCATTCTTGTGACTGCCTCCCTTCCTACCATTTTTTCCTTATTCATTTTTCTCCTTATAGCTGTCTCTTATCAAAATCATATCCAGAGCTAGAGCAGTCTCTTTAAGTAGAAACTTAATAAGAAAATATTATGGAACTCTGCACTTCTCCATTATGCAACTAAAAATAAAGCAAAACTAAACTTCTAATAAATATTATATACATATATTTCTGGATTTTGTAAAGTTTGTAATGCATTTCTGCTTTTTTAAAGTTTTTTAAGTGATTTTTAAAATTTTAAAGCCACTTCCTTTTTATATATAATTATATATTTAAATATTTACACTTATCCCTACATATATTTATATCTAATTGTGTTCATGATTTTGTCTTCTTTTCTTTAAAAGACTCACAAACCTTAAAAAATTTGGATGTGTCTGTATTATTTTTCTTGTACCTATACATATTTTACAAATATTTCCGTATATATTGAACATTTATATAAAATGATAACATTTTAAAAAGAAGGTGAAACCTTTTTCCTTAGACCTGCTGATCCTGGGGCATCAGGGTGACTTATTTGGTTTAGCATCGAACGTCTTGATCTTGGCTCAGGTCATGATCTTAGGGTTCATGGGATCGAGCCCCACATCAGGCTCTGTGCTAAGTGCAGAGCCTACTTAAGATTCTCTCTCCATCTCTCTGCCTTTCCCCACTGTCTCTCCTCTGTCTAAAATAAACTTTAAAAAAAGAAGAAGAAAAAAAGAACTGTTGATACTTGTCTGCTGTTTTATTCTAGTTCCAGTTCTAGGTTTATGTTTCCCTCTCTGTACTTCAATTTTGATTCTAATACTTAGTTATCTGTGTTTCTATCTTACTTCTTCATCTATTCTTCACCTGTCATTCCACCATCCCTTCCAATGCACAGTCTTCCTTCATCTTATTCTAAGTCCCAATTTTCTATTCTTCTAGAAAAGCATCTGTTTGTTTTTTTTTTTAAATTCCTACCTGTCTCTTACACCTTGGTTACCTGCCTCTTGACTTCCCTGACACTTAGAAACCTTCTGTTGCCTTCTTGTAGGCAATACACCCCTCACCTTGCAGGCCTGACCCAGAAGGCGCCCACAGGATGCCCTCGCCAGCCGCTCCTCGTCATGCTGCCCATTGCTGATCACTGCCCTTACCGCTACTCTCACCCCACTCTACTCTCCAAGGCTTTTATGGGGCCTTGTCTGTGTCTGACCTGGTCTTGGGGAGAATATAAGTCCCTTCTCAGAGATATTAAGTACAGTGGAGGAATTACTTGCTTCTCTCCTACACTGCTTTATTTTTCATGGATACTAGTGTTATCATCTGCTTTTGCAAGCTCTAAACTTGAATCTATTTTGATATTGCCTTCTTCTTTGCCTCCTACATCCAGGCTGGTTTCACCAATATTTTGTTTTTCCTTCCATTTAATTTCATCTCCACTTCCATCATTAGTTTTCAAACATTCATTGCCAACAATATAATGATGATTATTCTTTTTATTATAACTTTCTTTGGTCCAGGCACTGTGCTAAGTGTTTCGTCTTTATATTTTTCCTAATTGTCACGAAAACATGATAAAAAAGATACTATGCTAGTATTATACTTTTTTTTTTTTTGTATAAGAAATTCAGGTTTAAAGATATGAGTAATTGGCCAAAGGTCATTCAACTTATAAATGCCAGAGCCAAACATCAAATTCAGGATCTTTAGCAGGAGTATCTCCTAACTGCAAGTCTGTCAGTCACTCTACTATTTTTTTATCTGCCTAAATTATTACTTCTATATTTCTGTATATTAACTTTACAATAGCTTTTTAATGCATACATAATAAAGTTCATAGTTTATTACATTAACCCTACAACTGAACTCTCTTTCTGTACTTTATTTACCCATGATTTCCTCTTTTATATAACCTTATTAAATGGTCATCTATCTTTCAAAGCACTTTTCAGTTCTCACCTTTATGAAGCAGTTTTCAAGCCTCCAGCCCATAACCATCTCTTTAATTCTTTAGCAGTTGTCATCTGCTGCTTTATTTATTCATTTATCGCTTCTCCACGTGATCATATTTTTCACCCTAATTAGTCTGCAACATTTCCAAAAGCAGGTATAAGGATCTACCATCTTGTTATTTTTCACAATACTTGTCAAAACATCATACAATAAGAACTCAGCAATTGTATGTTGATTGATTTCCTGAATTTTCTATAGCAGACTTTTGAGTCTTATTTTAGTAACTCACAAAAGAGATATGTAAATTAATTTGAAGAGTTTTTAAATGTGATATTTTGGCACATTTCTTTGTATCAGACAACCCCTGTGTGATATGTCTCACTTGTGGCTAGTCAGGTCCCCTGAGGCCATTCGAAAAGAGTTTAATAGTAGGGACTGAGTCATAGCATCAGGTGTTCTTAAGTTCACAGAACGTCTTGTCACCTTTGTCGTCTTTGTCATTTCTTACAAAGCAAATTGAAGCTATTGTTGAAAAGGAGCATAAGACTAAAAGAAGATGAGGAGTGCAGTGAACCTGAAAACAACCCAAAGGGCCAAGTTTAAGGATACCGGAGCAAATGCATTGTAGTTCTCAGCCTCATAAAAGACTTTGAGAAGATTCAGTCACTGAAACCAGGACTGTGCAAAGGGAAAGGGATATAGCTGAAGGGGTCAGGAAGTTGTGCCATCAACTCCATTTCCTAATTCCTTTCACACACTTACAATCATGACAAAGACAATTATACTTCTGTTTCAATGAGAAGAAGGGGTTAATAGGAATGGTAGTTGGCCCTGGCAATTTCCATCATTGATCCTGTAGCTACACCAATATAATGATTTTTAGAAAGTTAATGCTTTCTCTTTCTGCTCACTTAAGCGATAGGAATACAAGCATTTTTAGAAAACTTTTTTTATTTTTATTAACCCAAAACATATATGAAGTAAAAACACTATGGAATTTCAGCTTCCAGAGGAGTGCACAATTTGCCTTCCAGCCATATTGTTGCCATTGAGCCCCATTCTAGATAGAATTCTGGAGCTGCCTTCAATGAAAAGGCAAATGTGTTGCCATTCCTATCATGTCCCTTGCAATCCCTCTTGAGGAGGTAACGAATTCCATTCCACATTTAGTTTCTAAAAAATTGCATCTTTTTGGAATCACCAACTTCCTTCCAGACCACTGTTCCAGTGTCATCATTGACAATCCCATTTGTATGTAAGGTCACAGCATCTGGGTTTTCATCTTTCTCCCTTTTGCCCTGTCCTCTCTCCAGGTGACCTCAACACAGATCTAGGACACCTGACTCTCACCATTTTCTCTTTTACTCTGTTCTTTATAGCATCAAATCTAAAAAGGCGTAACCAACAACCTACTCTGGATTTCCTAAATTCCAATGACTTTTATTTCCATTTCTGTTGAAAAATATTATGGCTATGTGGAGCTTCTTTATTTTTTAAATCTCACCTTAAAAGTTCGTTTTTATGCCCATAGCTTCCTATACTGGTGCCCACTCCTGTATTCCATATTGTCTTAGAGTTCTCCAGAGAAACAACCAAAAGAATGTGGGTGGGTGGGTGGTGGGTGGTTGGATGGATGGATGGATGGATGGATAGAGAGAGAGAGAGAGAGAGAGAGAGAGATTTTAGGGAATTAGCTCATGCAGTTGTAGAGACTGGTGAGTCCAAAATACAAAGAGTAGGTGTCTTGTCCATTAAAGTTGTTATAACAAAATACCACAGACTGGATAGCTTATAAACAACAGAAATTTATTGCTGACAGTTCTGGAGGCTAGGAAGCCCAAGATCAAGATGCCAGCATTCTTGTGATGGTCCTCTTCGTGTTCTTAGCCAGCGCCTCCTCACTGTGTCCTCAGACAGTAGATGGGGCTAGGAATATCTGTGGGATTTCCCTCATAAGGCACTAATCCCATCCATGAGGGCTCCATCCTTATGATTTAAGCACCACCTAAAGGCCCCACCCCTTAACAACATCATCTTTGAGATTAGGACTTCAACATATGAACTTGGGAGTTGGGGGACAGAAACATTGACAGCAATAGGACAGCAGTCTGGATACCCAGGGAAGGGTCACAGTTTCAGTCTGAAGGCTGCTTGCTGGCAGAATTCCCTCTGCCTTGGGAAAGGTCAGTCCTTTTATTAAAGCCTTCAACTGATTGAATAAGACCAATCTACATTATGGAGGGCCATCTGCTTTACTCTAAGTCTACTGATTTAAATGTTAATGCCATCCAAAAAGATACATTCACAGAAACATCTAGAATAGTGTTTTATCAAAAATGTGGGTACCATGGCCTGGCCAAGTTAACACATAGAAGTTATAATCACATACATACAAAAGTCTCACCAGGGCTTCTGGTAGACCAAGAGCTCCTGTTACTCAGTTCTGTTTTGGTTTTGCTTCTTTCCCTTTCTTGCCTGCACGTGTATACTTTGTAATCACCCTCAAAACCCTTTCCTGAGGCTTTCTGTCTTATTTGCTCCACATTAACTCTCCATTTTCACTACCGTCACTTGTTCATACTCAACCTCTACTCCAGCCATACCAAACAACTCCACTTTTGGACTTCCAAGCATTCTTCATGAACTTCACACCACTTTTCCCCTATAATGCCTTCTTACCATAAGTACCCACTTTCAGCTGATATATCTCAACAAAGACTTCACCAAACCCCCATTCTCCCTCTCCAGGCACCATTTATGTCTCCCTCTCTTAAAAGACCTTGGATCTTTATTCACACTACCAAGAGAGCCTTTGTTCTCATTGCACATTTATAGGCACAATAAAGTTTTGATATAACATGTCTGTCTTTGCTGGAGCCCATCGTAGTTCTATGAATTTAGACAAGCTGTAACCTCTATTGCTTCTGTTTCTTCATCTGTAAAATACAGATACAAATAATAATATATACCTCATCAAGCTATTGTGAGGAATAAAGGAGATTATGAATCTAAAGTACTTAGAACAATACTTGGGATCTAGTGCACACTAGATGCATGGGAGCTATTATACTAATAATAGGTTAGTGCAATAATTAGATTATACTAATCTATTAGTATACTAATGATTATTATTATATATATCTATTACTAGTATAGTTATTACTATAATAACTATTATTATTATAACTATTTTAACATGTGTTTCCATCATCCTTCAGCAAAGGTATACTGGAACCAGCTCATTTGATTGTTAATATTTTTAGGAATTTAATGAGCCAATTGTTAATTATGCTTATCATTAAAAATTAAATTTTAGGGGTGACTGGGTGTCTTAGTTGATTGAGTATCCTCAACTCTTGATTTAGGTTCAGGTCATGATCCTAGGGTCATGGGATCGAGCCCCACATTGGGATTCTCTTTCTCTCTCTCTGTCTCCCTCTTGCTCTCTAAAATTAGAGTTTTTTTTAATTTTGTAAATTTTTAATTCAATATGTTATATTAAAAATAAAGGCCATGGAGTGCCTGGGTGGCTCAGTCAGTTAAGCATCTGACTTCGGCTCAGGTCATGATCTCATGGTTCATGGGTGCAAGCCCCGCATCGGGCCAGTGCTGACAGCTCAGAGCCTGGAGCCCATTTCAAATTCTGTGTCTCCTTCTCTCTCTGCCCCTCCCCCACTCGCGTCTGTCTCTCTCTCAACAATAAATACATTTTAAAAAACTTTTTTAAATAAAAAAAATAAAGATCATAAATACTCAAGCTCATTGCATCCTATTTATTTTACACTAATATTATCTATGCTCATCAGGTTATTTAATGCTATATATCAGCATGGTGGAAATACCGTATGATGGTGTGCTACTGAGAATCTCTTTCTAACTCCGTTTTAGTGATATTGTATTGGTAGCTTGAAAATGGTCATGATAGCAATGTTTCACCAGGGAAGGTAGCTAACACTACAAATCAAGGCCTGATTTATTGTCTTATTGATTGCTTAGACTAAAGAAAGTAATGGAGTTAAATGCAAATTGCACTTAGTGTGCTGTGTCTGTTGCTGAAGATGAAAGAGTTTTCTATTTAATGAGTACAACCTTTGTACAAGAGCTATAACTAGCTCAACAATAAATCTGTATCAGATTTGATGACAAAAAATGTATTGGAAAAGAGGTAGCAGGTTGGATGTGACTTTATTTGTTAAATCATGGTTGAATTGCATACAACGTTCTGTAAAAACTAACAAAAGCATTCTATGAGAATCAATTGGATACCTGGAATTTACAAAAGAACATCGTATATTTTATTATTATTTATAAATTCTGTTGTACACATTCTTATAAATGTAAAATCTGTAATAAACTTACATGTATGTACATACAGACACACACACACACACACACACACACATTTTACATCCTAAGAGCTTTGTTGTGAAATATTTGCCAGCAGGCCACTGCTTTCAGATTTTCTTACCAACCAAAGGAGAAAAAAAAGGAGCAAAGAATAGTTTTATAAGGCTAGAATTAAAAATGAAAGGAGACAACGAAAAGGAAAAATTGGTATCATCTCAAGTAAACCATGAAATCATTCAAATGAAACTATTTGAATTAGTTAGCTATCGTTAAGTAACAATCTACTCCAAATGCACAAACTTAAAGATTTTTTAAAAAATATTTAGAGAATTTTTTTTATTTTATAATAGTTTATTTTCAAATTGGTTACATATAACATAGGATGCGTTGGTTCATCCCAACACGTGCCCTCTTTAATGTCCGTCACCCCCTCTCCCCCCTCCCTCACCTCCCTCACCTCCCTCACCCTCAGATTGTTCTTAGTCTTTGAGAGTCGCTTATGTTTTATCTCCCTCCCTCTCTGTGTCTTTTTTTTCCTTTCCTCTCTTCCCCTCCCCCTGGTTTTTACTTAGTCTCACAAAGTCCACCTATTCGTGGAAACATATGGTATCTGTCTTTTTCTGACTGACTTATTTCACTTAACATAATACCCTCCAGTTCCATCCATGTTGCTACACATGGCCAGATTTCATTTTTTCTCATTGCCATGTAGTAGTCCATTGTATATATGTGCCACATCTTCTTTAACCATTCGTCAGTTGATGGATGGGCACTTGGTCTGCTTCCATGATTTGGCTATTGTCAAAAGTGCTGCTATGAACATTGGGATACATGTGCCCCTATGCATCAGCATTCCTGTGTCTCTTGGGTAGATTCCTAGCAGTGCTATTGCTGGGTCATAGGGTAGCTCTATTTGCATTTTTTTGAGGAACCTCCACACCGTTTTCCAGAGTGGCTGCACCAGTTTGCATTCCCACCAACAGTGTAGGAGGGTGCCTGCTTCTCCACATCCCCGCCAACATCTATAGTTTCCTGATTTATTCATTTTAGCCACTCGAACCGGTGTAAGGTGATATCTCAGTGTGGTTTTGATTTGTGTTTCCCTGATGATGAGTGACTTTGAGCATCGTTTCATGTGTCTGTTGGCCATCTGGATGTCCTCTTTGGAGAAGTGTCTATTCATATCTTTCGCCCACTTTTTCACTGGATTATTTGTTTTTTGGGTGTGGAGTTTGGTAAGTTCTTTATAGATTTTAGATACTAGTCCTTTATCTGATATGTCATTTGCGATTATCCTTTCCCATTCCGTCAGTTGTCTATTAGTTTTGTTGGTTGTTTCCTTTGGTTGTTTCCTTTGCCGTGCAGAAGCTTTTTATCTTGATGAGGTCCCAATAGTTCATTTTTGCTTTAAATTTCCTCGCCTTTGGAGATGTGTCGCATATGAAATTGCTGCGGCTCAGGTCAAGAGAGAAATAACAAAGATTAGGGCACAAATTAATCATATGGAAACAGAAAAAGTAGTGGAACAGATCAATGAAACCAAGAGCTGGTTCTTTGAAAAAAATAAACAAAATTGATAAACCTCTAGCCAGGCTCCTCAAAAAGAAAAGAGAGAGAAACCAAATCAATAAAATCATGAACGAAAATTGAGTGATTACAACCAATCCCTCAGAAATACAAGCAATCATCAGAGAATATTATGAAAAACTCTATGCCGTCAAATTGAACAACCTGGAAGAAATGGACAAATTCCTAAACAGCCACACGCTACCAAAACTCAAACTGAAAGAAATAGAAAACTTGAACAGACCCATAACTAGTGAAGAAATTGAATCAGTTATCAAAAATCTCCCAGCAAATAAAAGTCCAGGGCCAGATGGCTTCCCTGCGGAATTTTACCAGACATTTAAAACAGAGTTAATTCCTATCCTCCTCAAGCTGTTCCAAAAAAAAATTGAGATGGAAAGAAAACTCCCGGACTCATTCTATGAAGCCAGCATCACTTTGATTCCCAAACCAGATAGAGACCCAGCAAAAAAAGAGAACTACAGGCCGATATCCCTGATGAACATGGATGCAAAAATTCTTAACAAGATATTAGCAAATCGAATCCAACAGCATATAAAAAGAATTATCCACCACGATCAAGTAGGATTCATCCCTGGGTTGCAGGGATGGTTCAACATTCGTAAATCAATCAACGTGATACATCACATTAACAAAAGAAAAGATAAGAACCATATGATCCTGTCGATTGATGCAGAAAAAGCATTTGACAAAATACAGCATCCCTTCTTAATAAAAACTCTCGAGAAAGTCGGGATAGAAGGAACATACTTAGACATCACAAAAGCCATTTATGAAAAGCCCACAGCTAATATCATCCTCAATGGGGAAAAACTGAGAGCCTTCCCCCTGAGATCAGGAACACGACAGGGATGTCCACTCTCACCACTGCTATTTAACATAGTGTTGGAGGTCCCAGCATCAGCAATCAGACAAGAAAGCAAAATAAAAGGCATCAGGATAGGCAAGGACGAAGTCAAACTTTCACTTTTTGCAGACGACATGATACTTTACATGGAAAACTCAAAAGAATCCACTGAAAGCCTACTAGAACTGATCCATGAATTTGGCAAAGTTGCAGGATACAAAATCAACGTACAGAAATCGGTTGCTTTCCTTTACACCAACAATGAAGCAATAGAAAGAAAAATAAAGAAGCAAATCCCATTCACAATTGCACCAAAAACCATCAAATACCTAGGAATAAACCTAACCAAGGATGTAAAAGACCTTTACGTGGAAAACTGTAAAAAGCTTATGAAAGAAATTGAGGAAGACACAAGGAAATGGAAAAACATCCCATGCTCATGGATCGGAAGAATAAATATCGTTAAAATGGCAATACTACCTAAAGCAATCTACACATTCAATGCAATCCCAATCAAAATTGCACCAGCATTCTTCTCAAAGCTAGAACAAACAATCCTAAAATTTGTATGGAACCACAAAAGACCCCGAATAGCCAAAGTAATTCTGAAGAATAAAACCAAAGCGGGAGGCATCACAATCCCAGACTTTAACCTCTACTACAAAGCGGTAGTCATCAAGACAGCATGGTATTGGCACAAGAACAGACACATAGACCAATGGAATAGAATAGAGAACCCAGAGATGGACCCACAAGCATATGGCCATCTAATCTTTGACCAAGCAGGAAAGAGTATCCAATGGAAAAAAGACAGCCTCTTTAACAAATGGTGCTGGGAGAACTGGACAGCAACATGCAGAAGAATGAAACTAGACCACTTCCTTACACCACTCACAAAAATAAACTCTAAATGGATGAAGGATCTGAATGTGAGACAGGAAACCATCAAAATCCTAGAGGAGAAAGCAGGAAAAAACCTCTTTGACCTGAGCCGCAGCAATTTCCTATGCGACACATCTCTAAAGATTTTTTTTAATGTTTATTTATTTTTGAAAGAGAGAGAGAGAGGCAGAGTGCAAGCAGGGGGATGGGTAGAGAGAGAGGGAGACACAGAATCCAAAGCAGGGCTCCAGGCTCTGAGCTGTCAGCACAGAGCCCAACATGGGGCTCGGAACTCACGAACTGCAAGATCATGACCTGAGCCGATGTTGGACGTTTAACCAACTAAGCCACTCAGGCGCCCCACGGATTTTTTTTTTTTTTTTTTTTTAATGCTCATTAGTCTACAGTCCAGCTCTAGATCCAGGACTAGATCAGCCCTGATCCTGGGCTTACTCATGCGTTCACAATCAACCAGGGTGTCACTTTGGGACCTAGCTGGTCTAGGATAGCTTCACTCACATGTCTGGCTATTGGCTAGGGTGACAGGAGTAAATGGGCTATAAGACTCTCTCTACCAACAGGACACCCTCAGGTTACGTTTATAGCATCTAGGCAGTATTAACACAAGGCCTCTTGAAGCCTAGACTCAAAAGTGGCATAAACTCACATCTTTCTCATTTTGTTAGCTAATGTAAGTCACAAATGCAGCTCAGATTCAAGTGGTGGGAAAATAAATTTCCACCTCTTCATGGGTGTCCATGAAGTACATTGTGAGGGCGTGGATATTAGAGAGGCATGAAAGATCAGGGTCATCAATCTACCAGTGTTTTCTACATCTACATATGTTTATCTCAGGACAGAGCTGAAATGCTGTTTATCTTAGTTAAGCAAACTGCCTGTGAGTGGAATCAGGACAGCTGTAAACAAATAAACAAAAATCCTCTTTGTCTCTGAATTGTGGTTCTGCTGTTCTCCCCCATTTTCTGAATATTAGCAATATTATTCGACCTATTATAGAAAAGGGTAAAGTAGCTGAAGTTTATAGTCATGGTTCCTCCTTTTCACAAAAAAAGAAGTCCATATAATGCATATAAGGAAATAGAATCAAGTTATCAAAGAAAAATTTCAAAGAGATTTAGTAGGATTAAGCTGAATAAAATTTAACATCCCCAATACCAAGAAAAATATACTCAAAATGCTGTGAGTTTACAAAGGGGAAAAAATAGACACCCAAAACAAATATGCAAAGGGAAAAAAGAAGTAAGGAGGAAAAATGAATTGCTTTGCTTTTGGACAGAAAGCCTAAGATTAGAAAGGAACTACATTGTCATATATAATCCCTTTCTTTTTCTTGAACTGAATGGCTGTTTTGTTGACTCCTGTGTTTTTGTCACCTAACACTATATCTGGCACTGTAAATACTTAAATATTGAATTAATGCCTGAATGAACGAGATGAGAATGATATTTGTAGGAAAATTAAACTTATGTATGCATTTCAGTAACATTTTCCTGTTTAGAATCACTTCCTCCATAGTCTTCAAAAGTAAGACAGTAGAGGGGCACCTGGGTGGCACAATCGGTTAAGTGTCCAACTTCATCTCAGGTCATGATGTCATAGGTAGTGAGTTTGAGCTCCATCGGGCTCTCCGTGGACAGCTCAGAACCTGGAGCCAGTTTCAGATTCTGTGTCTCCCTCTCTCTGCCCTTCCCCCACTCTCTCTCTCAAAAATAAACAGATATTTAAAAAAAATTTTTTTAAAGTAAGACAGTAGGAAGGAAGGGCCTTTCAAATATTAAAATGTATTTGAAGATGGCATGGTTCTGTCTTTTCAGAGGCTACAGAGGAAATCCAGAATCATACTAACCTTCACATTTATTCAAACTAATCAGCCCTGTTGCCTCAGCATAACAGTATAATTCACACAAATAATACTCATGCATCTGTTTATAGCGCTGCTATGTGTAGATCACATTCACCCATTTGGCTTGCGATCACAGTAGTGACCATCTCTCAGGTTATTTAGTCAATCATATGAAATAATCCTGCCTGCTGATTCAGAGTAGAATTAGGGAAGAAAGGAGAAAAGAGAGATTTAATATTCATTGAGGGATTAGGAACCAGGACCTATCCTAGAGACTGTAAGTACATCATCTCATTTGATTATCTAAAAAATTCCTCAAGGTAAGTATTAAAATTCCCATTTTACAGGTGATAAATCAAGAAATTTACAGAGACAGGTCAAGCAATTTGGTCATGTTTATGGCTCATAAGTGAGAAATGTGGGATCTGAAGTCTAGTATGTCTGTCTGACTATATAACTTTTGTTCTTTCTACCCTGTGACTATATTATCTCATCTGCTGTGTCCTCCTCAATCAAGACAAGCCCATTTTCTTTAGTCTTATTTCTTTTCTTTTTATTTCCTTAATTTTAACTGGGAAGAAATTTTATAACTTATTAGTAAAAATGTAGTAGAAAAGAAAAAATAATTCCTAAGCTTCTTCCATTAATGGTGTTTCTGGGAAGCACTATCAACAGATTTTGCCATGTTTCAGCCTTCAGAAATGAATATTCTCACTAGTTACAGTCATGCTGAAATAGAATTCTTCTATACCCATGACTAAAATATGCCCCTCCTTCTGCTAATGAAGATCCCTAGTACTGCTTTACCCCTGGTATCATTCATCCAATTCTGGTGGCACTGATCCGTGGCTGCACTCCCAGAATCCGTGCATTCCCAAGCCAAACCATTCTTCTATTTCATATTATGTCTGCTTTTATGGAGGGAGTCTCAGAGAAAAGGAAACAGATATAGGCTGTGTAAATAGAGCATATTGTAGGGTTGGGAGTGAAGTAATTTCAGAGGAAGTTTGAAATTTTGCTAAGTAATAGCAATTATAAAGTTTAAGCACAATTACATGTAACCACCATACATAATATGAAGGAGAATGATACCATAAACAAGTGGTAAGAGAACACAGAGGCAGACATCAGTGCACGTACTGGGATAAGAAAAGAGCCTTCGGAGGATTAATATAATTTCTTTCAGAGGCAAGCACAAGGTATTTTAATTCCGCTTACTCTTCTATTCAACTTAGTTTTATGATCTATGCTATTCCTAGCCAAGTATTCTCTAATCCAGTACTTCTCAAACTTGAATGTGCATGGAAATCACCCAGAGAGCTTGTTAAAAGGAAGATTCTGATCCAGTAGCTCTGGAGTGGGGTCTGAGATTCATTTCTAACAAGCTCCCAGGTGGTGTCCATGCTGCTGACTTAAAACCTCACTTTGTTTTTTGTTTTGTTTTTATTTTTTTAATGTTAATTTCTTTTTGAGAGAGAGAGAGACAGTCAGAGTGTGAATTGGGGTGGGGGGGGGGCAGAGATAGAGGGAGACAAAATCCTAAGCAGGCTCCAGGCCCTGAGCTGTTAGTACAGAGCCCAAACATGGGGCTGGAACTCATGAACCTTGAGATCATGACCTGAGCTGAAGTTGGATGCTCAACCGACTGAGCCACCAAGGTGCCCCTCAAAACCTCACTTTGAACAGCAATGCTTTTATCTGTAAAACACTCTACTGGGGAGTGTGGGTGAGGAGAGGAGTAAGAAGATCCAATACCTTAGCAAGTAAGGTTGAAAAGAATGTTTTACACTTTACATTTTTAAAACGTTTTCACTGTGGACTGTAAGCATTGACATTCCTTATAAGACTGATTTCAGAAACCTATTAGGTTTATCTTTTAAAAATAAACAATATTGGGTAACCTGGTGGCTCAGTTGGTTAAGGTTCCCACTCTTGATTTCGGCTCAGGTCATGATCTCACAGTTCATGAAATTGAGCCCTGAGTCAGGCTCTGTGCTGAGAGTGTGGAGTCGGCTTGGGATTCTCTCTTTCCCTCCCTCTCTGCCTCTCCCCTACTCACACTTGCTGTCTCTCTCAAAATAAATAAAGATTATTTATTATTAAATATAATAAATATATATTAAATATATATTTATTTTCTGACCTCTGGGATTTGAGACTAGTCTAGTTCCTCAAATGTTAAAGCTGTATTTATGTAACTAAAAATGAATCTAGACTTTTACTTTGAAAAACCCAATAAGATTATTTTTTCTTATATGGATGAGTTTGTGAAGCCACAAAAATAAGCATTAATTTGTCATCTAAATCAAATTATGTCATCTAAATCAAAATTATGACTTTCAACACAATTTTGGACTTTCTTTTTGGTAAGCAGTGATAAGTTTTAGTCTACCCAGGGATAACCTAGTCCAGGAAAAGGCTCCATAAATGTATGAGGGACATAGATTTGCTCCCTTTCTTATAGAAGCTTCAGATTAGAAAAAAGAATCCTGGAGTAAGATTTTAATTTGTAAAATAAATCAATATCTTTATCAGTGATGTAGTCACTTCTGATGCTTCTCATTTCCCAGTTTGGAAAAGGAAGGCACAGAGAGGTTAGGCAACTTATTCAAGATGGCATAGTCATCAGTCCAGAGGAGGCATGAAGATGAAATTCAGCCTACAAACAGAGATGGCAGAGCTCACTACTTCAAACCACACTGCAGGCATATTTAGAGTCTGTCCAACTTGGCTTTCCGGTCCCCTCAACTTCTTGCCTTGATAACATGCCATTGGCCCGTTGGAGAGTCTGTCTTTTATCATTGAATTTTCCAGGCAGTTTCTAACTCAGTTTGCCGATGAGATGTTAAGATCTAGGTCTCAGGAAAAGTGGCTATCTTATTTTTATCAATAATTTTGCCTTGATCCACTGGTATCTGTAGTAGAGTTCCCTTGCTGCTTCCACAGCTCTGATCATCCACAATGAGGGTTTGAGAAATCTCTAATCTTCCTTTCCCACCCCAGCGTACTCCCACTCCTTTTCCATGGCTCTTCCTAGGGCAACTTATGGAAGCACATGATTCTGCCACTCACCCAGTTCAGTTCTTCAGAGTCAAGAAAAGAAAGAGTGAACCGTCTTATTTTGGAGAAACTTTTCCCTTCATAACACAAACACTTGCTCTGTCCCTCACAGCCTAGGATGATAAAGTAATTTAGAGCCTAAATCAAGACACTTTTGAAAATGAAAGAGGAAGGGGTGAGGTTAAAATTAGGCCCACATTATAAGCATAAATGGAACTGTCCTGAGCACATAACAACTTATGGCTTGCGTGGGTCCCATATACAGACTCCTCTTAGATACTACTGGAAAAGGTCTTGAATGCCAGGATGTTTGGTGAACCCGAAGCAATTCGATATGAGTGAAATGTGGGGTTGCACCTCGAGAAGTTCCAGTACATTATAACCTTCAGGTACCCGTTAGTTTAATAACTTTTAAGAATTTATAATGAACACATGCAGAGATATGTGCAAAGCAGTGGATTAAAGGAACAGCTAAGGCTTATTTTAATCTTAATGTTTTTGTTCTTGCTTCCAGCTGATTTAAAACCACTTACTGTTGGGTGTAAAACATTTTTATGTTTTCTGAACACTTAAATCAGACACCAATGTTGGTCAAGGAAAGAAAACTTGGAAAGTTTATATTTAATTACCTTTGGCTTTCCATTCCATTCTTTGTTTAAAAGCCAAGCTTGTGTTTAATTTAAAGAGGAAATAGGCTTCAGAGTGATTAAATTATGCTAAGTAGGTGTTAAAATGCTTTTTTATTATAACACATTTTAAAATACAAAGATTCCCCTGTAGAGTGACATCTGGTCATCTCATGGACAAATGCAACAACAGAGAGGAATGGAGAGTTGTATCATTTTAAGCTGTTTTATGGATTCCACTTCTAAAATATTTTCCCATCTACTCCACAGCTCTAAGTCTCCTAATTCTGAGTCCTCTTCAATTCATGTGCAGCCCCTGTTATCTTTTACAAATGCTAGTTTGAACCTGTAACTCTCTAATGTAAATCCTTTCAAGGGTACCCCTAAAGGAATTCCAAGATCTTTAATCCAATTTACACATCCCTGTATCATCTCCACCACCAGTCTTATCACTAAGCAAGTTATTTGCTCTCATTTGTTGAGTGTTTATAACTGAAGATAAAAAAGACATGCCAAGGCCTCTCCCTCAAAGAGCTCTCTTTGAATAGGTAATTACCCTACTGGTATTGAAATGGACCTAGACTCCTGAAAGGGCTAGTTTGAGTACAGTTTTGCTTTGTTGAACATGGTGGTAATTGGGGAAGTAAAGAGGAGGAACTGACAGGGGACTGAAAGTGTTTTGGTCTAGAAAGCAGGTCAGGGAACTGGGTCCTAAACTGTGGAGAAGAGCTGAAAACTGGGGAAGGGAGAAGAGAGACCAAGAATGGAGAAGAACTTTTTGAACTACTTTTAAATCTTTTTCACATTGTAAGAGCTCAAACAAGGGTAAGTTTATGTTTTGTCCCATAAGTGTGGACCATCTGGCTTAGTGATTCCCAGTCTTGGCTGTACATTAAAATCACAAGGGCTTTATAAAATGCTAACTCCTAGGATTCATCTCCAGATGTTCTGATATAGCTGGTCTCAGGTGGAGATGAGAAATGTAGTCTTTAAAAGCCCCTAGGTGACTCTTGTGAGGATTAAATGAAATTACACATGTGAATGCACTTTGCACAGAGCTCTCTAAAGGTTAGCTCTTATCAATGGGACTACTAAATTAATTAGCCACTGAATTTCAAAGCAAAGGGGAGATGCAGCACAGTTATGGATTGTGCTAGGGCACAAATTCAATATAGAACAGGTTTTGTACTGAATCTTGAAGCCTAATTTAGAAGAAAGGGGTCATGCAACCCGGAAGAAGAAAGAGCATATGCAATAGAAGAAAGGTGAAAAATAACATATTCCATGCAGGATATAAGTTTCATTTTCTGATTGATCAACAACCATTTTTGCATACTTAATCCATGCTTTCTACTGTCCTGTTCAAGAGAGACATAAAGGTTACTCACAGAGTAAGCTGTCTTCCCTTCCAGGGTGCTTAAAAGGATAGGTTGGGCAAGTTGAACTTTAAAGACACCTTTAGGAATAAGCAGGGGATAGGAATGGCTTCCTATAGTGAAATTCTCATTCATTGACTAATCCTGAATCAAAGAGATGGATCTCAGGAAGAAAGAACTGAAAAGTTCCAGTGTGATTAGGCCTCACAGGTCTAAAGTGGGTAATAGAGTGGGTAATGCATGATGGAGTTTCACATGCATCTTTTTCTCAGCAGATTGCAAAGTACTCTTCAAACCTAAAACAGAATTATTATTGTTATTGACTCTTCAAATAAATGCTAATAAATTATTGAAAGATGAACTTCTTTAAAATGGCTAGTAAATATTAATCACACAGAAACCTGTAGAATTCATCTAATGTTTAGTCTATTAAAATAGAAACATTTATTCAGACCTTTAGATGTGAAGTAACCCAGCTTTCCCAAATTTTAGTAGTTGCCTCAAAATTTTTGTGGAAAGATACATAAATTCACAAACATATATACAGACTTAAAGAGATTTCAACTCTTCATAAATATTTCCCCCTGCCAGGATTTTCATTTTCCTAGGGAGAAACATGTATGAATGAAGGGCATCTGACTTGGTCAGCCCAGGGGAACAAGGACCAAGGACCAGGGAACCCCTGGAACCTGAAGCTGTTCCATAAAACAATCATGATAGACAGGGGAAGTTGGAGACTGAAGGAAGACCAACTGCAACACATCAAGTAGTGCATTGGTTTGCACATATGGTCCTAGGACTAGCTGTGTCACTATCACCTGGAAATTTGCTAGAAATGCAAATTCTCACTCCCCACTTAGGATATACAGAATCAGAAACTCTAAGGTTTGAATTCAGCCTCCTGTGTTTTAACAAGATCTCCAGGTGATTTGATGAATGTTAGAACTTCAGAACCAGATTAGTGGTTCCCACTCTGGCTACTTATTGAATCTATTTAAGGACTATATTAGTTTTCTAGGACTGCCATAACAAATACTACAGACTGAGTGGCTTAAACAACAAAAATTATTTTCTCACAGTTGTGGAGGCTGAAAATCTGAGATCAAGAAGTCAGCAGTTTGTTTCTTCTGAAGTCTTTCTCTTTGGTTTGTTTTGGCCTTCTTCCCCTTGTGTCTTCTCATGGTCTTCTCTCTGTGCATGTGTGTGTCCTAATGTCCTCTTCTTATAAACATACCAGTCATATTAGATTCCAGCTCACCCTACTGACTTCATTTTAATTTAGTTAGCTATTTAAAGACCCCCATCTTCAAAAGCAGGCCATTTGAGGTACTGAGGGTTAAGCCTTTAACATATGAATTTGAGGGGGACACATAATTCAGACCATAACGAAGGCCTTTAATTTAAGAAATATTGATGTCCCACATAAGACCAACTAAATCTGAATTTTTAGGGATGGGGCGCAGAAAAGTTTGTTTGTGGTTCAAATGTGTAGCCAGGACTGAAAGCCAGGTTGGCTATAATAGGTGAAAAGCCAAACAAGTGGACACACATCAGGGAATCTGGTCATCAGTGGTCACATACTGCACAGTCAGGTGGGCAGACCTTAGAAGGATGAAGAGAATTATAAGGTAGCAGGAACTTGATCATGGGAAGTCAGCTTGAGGGCAGCATAAATAGCCAAGCCCTGAGGCAGGAGTTGACAGGTTCAGAATTCAGATGAGGGCTAGTTCATAAGAAAACAGTATCAGAATGGGTGTAAAAGATTAGAACTCATTAGTGATCTACACAGCTGGTATGACTCTGGAATCATAGGTTTCTGACCAGGGCTCCTGGCCAGAAAGTTGTTCCCAGGTCTAGAGGATATAACTGTAGGAACTCAAGAGATGGCAGTGAAAGAAGTCGGATGGCCTCTGAGGCTTCTACAAGACAACCTGCCTTTTGTTATCTCCAATACATCTTTTAGAGGGTTTACAGAAAGATAAAACAAGGCAAATGGCAACCACAACCAAATCACTGACCTGAAGACATAATGTTTGCATGGATTTCTGCTGTTGTGTGAAAAGCTATACAATTCTAGTGAGTTCCTGGACTTTATTTCATGTGGATGATGGGGTGTCTCGCAGAGTGTTTGATTAAGCTTCTAATCACCTTCATCAAAGCCAATAATCTCTGCTTTGTTCTCCCTCACAGAAAGGAAGTCAGTCTTGTTCAAATTGTCATTATTAGCGCCATTTCCAACACCACAAAATTAAAGGACTGTTGCAAAGAAATAAATGGGATCCAGCAAGAACATACAATCTCTTTGAAAGAGCTCACCTCCTCACCCTCATCTACCCACCTGGCCCAGAAATGGAAGAATTACAGGGAACCCAGCTGAGTAATAATGTTATTGATTCCCTGCTAATCGGATTTTTCTCAAGTCCAGCAACAGTCAAGTGTTTACAAGACTTCTCTTTTTCAAAACAACTCAAAAGTCATTCCCAGCAGAGAAGCTAGAAACCAGAAAATCAATAATGCAGGAACTGCTAGTAAGGATTTTCATCTACCCAGTGAGGAGAATATTTATTTATAGAAAAACTGGCCACTCCAGTTTAGTGTGGTAATAACATGGTACAGCTAGTTCAAAGAGTGGCATGGTTGAACACAGCCTTGTATTATGCCCACTGTAAATGGTCTGTATGAGGAAAAGCCTATAATTTAGAGAGATTTGCCATGAATGGTAAAGCCCGGGTCATTGTAACAGATACTTTTTACCAGCTCTATTTGTGGAGAGGGCATGTAAAAAGGAAGGAAAGGGGTTAGCTTCAGGAAACTTGGAAGGAGAAAGTGAGCCTCATTTAGTTTTACCTACATGAGAGCTACATGATACCAGTCTGAACCCATGAATGGTTGAAGATATTACAAAGCCATAGAATTTTGAAAAATGGAATTTATGTTTTACTCCCTAAAGTACCATTTCCCCACTGTTTTACTTACACTTATCGCTCTTTACACGCTCCTTGAACTCTGGGAAAAACTATGTACTCTTTTCAGTTGCATTTTTATAATAAGGTTTATCATTGGGTAGAAGTCAGGAAACACTGACTCAAAATGTCAAGCTATTTTTCAGGGAACTCCTTGGAGTATGGTCTGTTGACCTTCTGTAATGCATCCCATCCGTCTTTGCAGTTGCTGCTGGAAAAGCAGGAGGTGCAAATTGTAGGTGTAGATTCTCTGAAGGCAGTCTCAGAAGATCCATGAAGCAAACTTGTACACTTATTTTAAAAATAATCATCAAGGAAATATTGTGTTAGGAATTAGGAAATAGTGGATCTGAACTTTAATCTCTGCATGCTTGTCTACCGTTGTCATTTCCAGTTTCTATCAGCTATGATGAATTCCCAAGGATGACATTTCCACAATGGTATGCTGACAGAGGTTTTAAACTGGCTTTACAGGGAAAATAGCTTTGATTTGTGTTGTTTAACAATTTCTGTGGTATAAATATTCCCATGTGGCCCATTTAAAGCTACTGACATGAGTCACTGAAATCAGAATTAAGAAAAGAATATATAACTATGTAGTATTTCTACTATATAAGTATGTAGTATTTCTATGTAGTATAACCATGTAGTATTTCTAGAATATGGATATAGTTGAAGTTTTAAAAATCCTCAGAAGTACACATAATAATAAAATGTAGTAAAATTATTAGAAACTAATGAGTTCTAAACATTAATGAACTTGTTTTTAATATAATTTATGTAAGTTTGTGTTTTAATAATGGCTACGTTTATCATTTAGCTTGCAAAATTCCACTAAATTTAAAATTGTTCTCATGAGGCAGTAGAAGTTAATATCAGCACACCACTGGTCCTCCAAAAGATGAAGCCTGGATTTATGAATTAAAGAAAAATCCAGACCCACAACATCAAGCACTAGGTACTATGCAAAACCTGTGCTTGTGAGCAGAGATGAGACTAACTAAAGAGTATGATGGGTTTAGGGAATAAATCCAGAACAAAATTTTTAGATTCTTGCCTGTAAGGCAGAGGTTACCAACTAGAGATCTAGAGATATGTTTTGTTGGGGAGTTTTGATGCCACTGGGTCAGCTTGTCCATTTTCAGGACAGAAATCAGCTAGATCTGAGAGGCGGCTGCTATCTTTGGGCCAAATTGTGAACTTCCATTTACCATGATCCAAATCAGTCTTCGTTCTCTTCCCCATAGCTCGTTCCACTCATGTATATACCTCTGAAGTTTGGAGCACTTCAAAATCAAACTTCACTAAATCCACCATTTCAAGAAGCTTCTGCTTCATGCCCTTAAGTAACATCTGCATACTGAGGACTCCACATTTATATCTCCATGTTGGACTTCTCTCCTGAACTACAGAGTCTCATATCTCACTGTCTTCTCACCATATGTACTTGGATATTAAAAGGCACTTCAAACTAACATGTTCAAAATTGAACTGCTCCTGCTACAGTCTTCACCAATTCAGAAAATGGCTACTTCATTCTTTTAGTTTCCTAACCAAAACTCATAAAATCATCTTGACTCTTTTGTTTCTCTCTCTGTCCCACATCCTATTCATCAGTAAATCTTGTCAACTCTACCATAAACACCAGAAACTGCCATTTTCTTTTAATCACATTCAGCACAGCTTCCATAATCTCTGCCCAAGTTATTGCAATAGTCTCCTACTTCTGTCCTCGTCCACCTACAACCCATTCCCTGAGCAGCCAGTGTGAGCCTTTTGAGCCTTCTACAATATGATGAGTCATGTATTTTCTCTGCTGAAAAACCTCAGTGTCTTCCATTACACTTAGAGTAATAGCCAGTCTTCAAGCCTTTGCTTCCGCTTTCCCTGTCTGTATGTTTCTTCCTCAGATGTTCCTATGGCTTTTTTTCTTATCTCCTAGGCTTCCCAGATGTTATCTCCTGACCTCTCTCTTTAAAATTGCAACCTCCATAGAAATTTCCCATTTTAACTTTTTTCTTCATGACACAGATTTTTCTCTGTTTTGCTAGCTGCCAAATCTCTGGCATCTAGAAATAATACCAATTATAGTAGAGGCTCAGTCGATACCATTTGAGGGAATGGATATCTTGCTTGTAGGCACAGAGATACTTCAACATAATTAGGGAAGACTGGTAGGATGGAATTGAAAAAGGATAAAGAAAAAAGAGTTAAGGGAAAATAGGTTATTTCTTTGGGCATCTGAATCTAATCTCTTCAGGTTTCCTGCTGAGAGTCAGAGAAGGTCATCGAACTCTAGAAAACTCTAACTCTCTTGGTGTGGAATAAAGGAGTATCTAAAGACAGGCTGTGTGCTATCCTAGAAGATTGTTACTTTTGAAGTCAGGTAAATGCTATTGCTGCTCTTAACAGTTGTTTGCTTGGTTATGTGACTTAATGCCTCTGAGCTTTTCTTGGTTCTCTTTGAATTTTCCTCTCTCTTTTAGACAATTGGCTTTTCTGGCACCTTTTAATGCCTCGGTCTCTTAAATGCTATCTTTAGCACTTTCTTCCATACCCTCTTCTCTAGCCTGATCAGACCACTCTTTTCATCTCCATGATTTTGCTCTTGCTACTTCCTCAACCTGATGAAAACAAACAATACAAGCTCAACCCCACTTTCTTCAGATCAAACTGCCTTTGTGTTCCCATGGTCCTTTCTTACCCATCTCTTTCATAACTTCAAGATGTCATGGTAGACTTAGAGCTGAGTCCATCATGGGATCATTATTTCATAACCATGTTGACTTGAATCAATCTCTTAAACTTTCTAAGTTTCAGTTTTCTCATGTAGGCATTAGTAGGCATTAGAGATGGGCAGGTAGAAAGACCAAGTGCTTCTGGTGACAGACTTTTAGGGTTGTATTGCAACCCTACTACTTTTTAGCTGAGTAAAGGATCAAATTAATATCTCTAAGCCTCAGTGTCTTCCTCAACAAAAGTATAAATAGTAGTACCTACCTCATAGGGTTTTTGTGAGGATTTGTTAAGGTATAAAGCACCAACACATTATCTGACACATGGTAAGCACTCAGTCCAAGTTAATTATTACTATTATTATTATGGGGCTATTGCAAAGACTCCATGAACTACATATGTGTGCTATACATTTACTTGCCTCTCTAGATCTATCCCCCAACTTTCTGTATCCTACTTTATGCTGGCTCTAGGCTACTTAGAAGACCTCTATTAGAGGTCATCTTTGTCCTCTGGCTCCAGTCAGAGAACCATGGAGGGAAGGCTCCATGGGTCATCTCTCTACTGAAGGCCACAGCTCCTGTCAAATGGCTGTCTCCAGGGCTGTCTACTCCCTCTCCGGAAACTGATGACCACTCTCTCCTTTTGATAATGACTTCCTTCTATGAGCTCTGGAATACTACCCTATCATCATCCGCCACCTCATCAATCTGCTCCTCCTTTTGTATTCCTAAACACTTGTTAAGGATATCTCCACCATTCTGATTACCCATGTGAAAACCTCGAGTCATATCAGCCTCTCCTAGGACCTCATGTTCCAATATGTGCAAGGGGAAGGCAAATATCAAGAAAGTTGGATAGAGCAAGTAGCATTGATCTGGGTACCATTTACTCCTTGTTCACAACTTTTCTTCTGTTACACTTTCTAACACCCCTCCATAACTCTGGTCACAAATTGCTATCATCTGATAAATGCCTTACAACCCTGTTTTATCCCCATAGACAAGAAAGGGTAAAAATATACCCACTAGAGAGGGTAAAGATTTTTGAGGGTATAGTGTGTCCTATTCATTGTTTATTCAGAGCACTCAGCAGAGCTCCTGGCACATAGTAGATATTCAACAAATGAATGAATAGAAGAGAGAGACATAGAATTAACTTCTTCTGAAAAAAGTTATGTTCTTTTTCTGACTCTTTATGACACAAGATTAGAAACAAGTCACTTTAAACGGGACTGGCTTTTTTCGCTTCTCTTATTAGCTATTCTTTGCTGAACCTTTTATAAGAAGTATTAGCATTTCTTATCCACACCAATAGACAAAACACATTACCAGGTGCTAAATGCCTCTGCAAAATGAACACCTTAGAGTCACTGGAGAACTGAGGATGTCTGTGTTGCTCTACAAGACTTTGCATCTGTGACTTCCCTCCATCACCCTCAGTCTCAGGCCTCTTTCTCTAAGCTTCCAGGTTAAAGTCCTTTTGCTATTGTTAATTGTTTGCTTGAACCATAGCTGTTTCCAGCGGTTAGCTGTAGTGCAGTAACCATTTAAAGGCCTATTACACTTCCTCCTGGAGATAATTGATGCTAATGAGGCATGAAAGAATCCATTGAAATAATTGGTGAAAAAGTTTCAGTTTCTTTTCCTGAAAAAGAAAACCTTCAAATTCGATCATGTGTGAAAGTAAGGCATTGCAATGAAAGGAACAGATTAAAAAAATAATAATAATCCTTTGTCATTAAACTACCTGAATAGAGAGGGTGACTGGTCCAAGGCAATGTAATTGAGATTCATGTTTATTATTCATTTGGTCTAGCCCTAATGGGTTCATGAGAATTGACTATAATGAACAAACAGTGGTTCTGATGAATGAGTTTATCGGTGAATTCATAAAACATATGGTAGACTTCCTCTGCCAGAAGTATTTGGGCAAAGGAAAAGCAAATGAAAATCAAGAATAAATAAATGATATGACATAAAAACAATGTTTTGAAGCAGACCAGAAAGGTCAACCAATTAGGGTTTTATTGATCTGGATAAGAGGAAATCCCAGTTCTATTCTAAGCACATTTGTGGAAAGCTCTGCTTAAAATGGATATGAAGACTGTGTTTTATTAAAACCCAGTGGATGCTGCCCCAATTTTCACATTCTTCTATGTTATCACAGTTTTTGTTCTATAAAATTCATGCTGCTAAATTAATGAATGCTAGATACACAAGGAGCAGTTACCATCCCTATATTAGTCTGGATAGGTAAGACTGTGGTGTTCTTTACACGTGAAGGGAAGTTACCATACTTCTATTAGTCTGGATAGATATGCCTATGGTGTTCTATTAAAAAAAAACAACTCAAAATCACAGTGATTTAACAACAGAAATTTATTTTGATCTCATACAAAATGCACTGCTACTTCAGGTAATTCTTTACTCTTGCTTTACTTCCATTTTAACATGTACTTCTAAGATGATCGATCACTTTTACCAGAGAAGAGGGTGCTGAAGGGTCTTCTACCAACAATTAAATACTCCAACCAGAATATGTCACATATTACCTGATGTTAAAGACTCAGAACCATTAATATAAGACAGAAATGCTATAGAACTGCAATCAGTAGAGTCACAGTTCCCTCCAAGTGCAGACCATAGTCAAGACTCTTCTTAGCTTATGTCTTCTTCTGCCTTGGAGGGTGCTACATCTTTACTAGAAGATTATAGTAGGAGGGTCCTCAATTTTACTTCTGGCTACACCATGTCAAAGGTGAGTGACCCTGGACAAATTATTGAATTTCTCCAAGTCTCACTTTTCTCATTTGTCAGGTAGGAATAATAATATCTATCTTGTTGGATTTTGAGATTGAAAGGAATGATATATGAAAAGTGGCTAGCACTTAATAAGAACTCAATAAATGCGTGGTCATTCCAAAAAGTGCAATCAGACCCATTTATGTACTTGCTACCCATGTCACCATACCTTCCCCATCCACTGAGAAATGTCTGGGAGAGAAAGAAATGAAGCAGCACTGGCCAGAGAAGACTGAACTAGGGGACAAACAACTGTTTGGATATAAAATCTCGGTGTAGAGATTATGAAGTGTCTGTGTCACTAGAATGAGAGTTGTCTCTGATCCCTGCAAATGTTATACTATAAGTGAATTTCAGAAAATGCTATACTATAAATGAACTTTGGAAGTTCTTTGGAAATGACAATGATAGACCACAGGCAGTCTAATTCTCTGGAACCAGTTCAAAGCTGATTTAAGTTTACTCCAAAATATAAACAATGGTCTATGTTAGCCTTGTAGATAAGCCTGCACAAGACCTTACTCAAAAGTACACTTTGCTTTTTAAGCTTACTTTAAGAAGAAGTATAGATGTAACTCTATTTAAATAAAATCCCCATATGAAAATGTTGAATTATTTAAAATAATTACAGGTATAACTCCTCACTTCACAACAGGATTCAGATAGAATCTATTTAAATATCAGTATTGCCTGTACTCTAAAATGTTATGATTTGCCAACAAAATTTTAAGAATACAATTCTAATTGTATAGGTGTCTGTGATGGCTGTGGATCATGACTAGAAGAAGACATCATTTCTCTTCTTCCTTTCCTTAGCTTTCCAAAAGATTCATGTCAATATTCAAGTAAACATAATCATAGGAATTTAAATTATGATGATTTCCAACCCCCAGAGAAATAGTATTTCTGGAATTACTGTATTTTTGAAAAATGTCTAGTTTTCAACAACGAAAAAATAGGAAGCATGCAGACAAACCAGATTGGCCCATACTTAAAGGAAAACAAAACAAAACAATCTCTAGAAGCTGCTCCTGAGGAAGATGTACTGACAAATTTACTGTTCCTGATTTCAGATTTACTAGACAAAGACTTTAAATCAGTTAGTGTAGATATGTCCAAAATACTGAAGGAAACCATGTCTGAACAGCTAAAGGAAAGTATGAGAACAATATCACCAAATATATCAATAAAAACCTAGAAAGTATTTTTAAAAAACCCTCAAAAAGTCTGTAGTTGAAAAGCACAGTAACTGAAATTAAAAATTCTGCAGAAATGCTCAATAGCAGACAGAAGATTTGGGCTGACAAAATAGAGAAACAGTGAATTTGAAAACAGGTCAATTAAGTTTACTCTGTCTATAGAACAAAAATAAAAAAGAACAAATGAATGTGAACAGAACCTCAGAGAACTGGTGGAAGACCATCAACTATACCAACATAGCTATAATGGTAGTCTCAGGAGAGAAAAGAGACAAAGGGCAGAACATTTGGAGAAATAATGGCTGAAAACTTCTCAAATTTGATTTTAAAAAACAATCTTCACATCCAAGAGACTGAATGATTAACAAATCAGGTAAACCAAAGAGATCCATACCAAGATACATCATAAAAAAACTACTCAAAGTCAAAGACAAAGAGAAAATCTTGAAAGCAACAGAAGGAACTCATCACATACATACAGGGGACCCCCAAAGTTAACAGTTGATTTCTCATCAGAAACTATGGATGCCAGAAGGTAGCAGAAAAGCATATTTAAAGTGCCAAAAGAAAAAGATTGTCAACCAAGAAAAAATATCCTTCAAAAATGAAGGAGAAATTAAGATATTCCCAGACACACAAAACCAGAGAATTTGCTAGCAGACCTGCCCTACAAGAAATATCACTATGAATAAGTGTGTATGTGAAAGAAAGAAAGAAAGAAAGAAAGAAAGAAAGAAAGAAAGAAAGAAAGAAAGAAAGAAAGAGGACATTCAGATGGCAAATAGACACTTGAAACGATGTTCAATGTCACTCATCATCAGGGAAATACAAATCAAAACCACACTGCGATACCACCTCACACCAGTCAGAGTGGCTAAAATGAACAAATCAGGAAACTATAGATGCTGGAGAGGATGTGGAGAAGTAGGCACCCTCCTACATTGTTGGTGGGAATACAAACTGGTGCAGCCACTCTGGAAAACGGTGTGGAGGTTCCTCAAAAAAATGAAAATAGAGCTACCCTATGATCCAGCAATAGCCCTGCTAGGAATCTACCCAAGAGACACAGGATTGCTGATGCATAGGAGCACGTGTACCCCAATGTTCATAGCAGCACTTTCGACAATAGCCAAAACATGGAAAGAAACTAAGTGCCCATCAACTGACGAGTGGATAAAGAAGATGTGGTACATATATACAATGGACTACTATGTGGCAATGAGAAAAAATGAAATCTGGCCATGTGTAGCAACATGGATGGACTGGAGGGTATTATGTTAAGTGAAATAAGTCAGTCAGAAAAAGACAGATACCATATGTTTCCACGAATAGGTGGACTTGGTGAGACTAAGCAAAAACCAGGGGGAGGGGAAGAGGGGAAAGAAAAAAAAGACACAGAGAGGGACGGAGATAAAACATAAGAGACTCTCAAAGACTAAGAACAAACTGAGGGTGAGGGAGATGGGGGGGGGAGAGGGGGTGATGGGCATTAAAAAAGGGCACATGTTGGGATGAACACTGGGTGTTTTATGTAAACCAATTTGAAAATAAACTATTTTAAATTAAAAAAAAAAGAAAGAAAGAAAAGATCTAGATAAAATAAACATTCTCAGAAAGATACAAACTTTCAAAATTGATCGAGGAGAAATAGAATATCTGCATACATTTATAGCAAGTAAAGAAACTGAATTAGCTATCAAAAAATTTTCTGGGGTGCCTGAGTGGCTCAATTGATTGAGTGTCTCTTGGTTTTGACTCAGGTCATGACCCTAGGGTCATGAGATTGAGCCCTGGGTCAGGCTCTGTGCTCAGCATGGAGCCTGTTTAAGATTCTCTTTCTCCCTCTGCCCCTCTCTCCCACTCTTTCCGCCTCTAAAAAGTAAATTAATTAATTAATTAATTAATTAATTAATTAATTAAATAGAAATAAAGACAAAGAAAATACATAGGTTTAGATAGTTTCACTAGTGAATTCTACCAAATGTTTAAAGAACATCAGTCCTCCACAAACTTCCCCCTAAATTAGAAAACAGTTCTAAACTCTTCTTATGAGGTCAAGGTAATACTGCTACCAAAACTAGACAAAATGAGATTTCACAAGAAAGGAAAAGTATAGATCTTTCACCTCTTACGAATATAGAAGAAAAGTCCTCAAAAAAAACGAACAAAACCTATCACATCGAATTCAGTAACGTATAACAAGGATTATACACCAAGAAGAGATATAATTTATTTCAGCAATGCAAGTTTGGTTTAACATACAAAGATTACTCAATGTAATGTATGAGTCTGGCTCCAGGCCAAAATTCTACATGTGATCTTTTAGCCCTGACTAAAAGCAATTACAAAGCTTTATCTGACAGGCCTCTTAGGGAAAACTGCCCCCCTAACACACACACCAAACTTAGTGCGTAGCCATTATATAACAGTCTTTGGTGGGAATTGCGGTAAAGGATTCAGGCTCCCCCGGCCATCCTTGCTCTTCTGAATATGTGCTTTCTTAGCTCAGGAGCTTTCATTCAGAGTCCTCTTTATTGGAGGAGCCTCAGCCAAGGCCTCTCTCAGGTGCCTCTGCCAAGCCCACTTTCTAGGGGGAGGAGAGTGGAAACACTTTTCTCAATTCTGGCCCAATATTAAGTATTTTTACAATAATAACCCTTCTCTCTCTCCTTCCCCTCTACCCCTGGATCCATAAAACATCAGGACCCTTTTGTTTGGGGCTCCCTCAGCAGTGAGATGATCTCCCCTGTCCGCTTCAATATATCCGACCTCCTGGCACCATTTCATGCAGAAACAATACACTGGGGGAGATAGTACTTTCTTTTGTTTAGCCTCCCGCTTACATTAAATGAAAACTTGACTGTTACTTTAACTTTGGCTTGTTGCTTTGATTGACTACCTAGAACCTAGACAGCTGGAAGCTCAGGTCTCTCCAACTATGCTCTGGACAATATACCATATTAATATAATAAAGGATAAAACTACATCATCTCAATAGATAAAAAAATATTTGACAAAATATAAGAGCATTTGATTATAAAAACATAACAATAAACTAAGAATAGAAGCAAATTTCTCAACTTGATAAAGGACATTTATGAAAACTCACTGCTGACATCATACTTAATGGTAAAAGAAAGCTTTCCTCTTAATATCAGGAATAAGACAAAGATATTTTACTCTCATCAGTTCTTTTTTCTTTTTTCAATTATTTTAATGTTTATTCATTTACTTTTGAAAGAGAGAGAGAACACAAGCGGGAGAAGGACAGGGAGAGAGAGGGAGACACAGAATCCAAAGCCGGCTCCAGAGCCTGACATTGAGCTTGAAGTCACAGACCATAAGATCGTAAACTGAAGTGAGATGCTGAACCAACTGAGCCACCCAGGCACCCTTCTTATCCGTTCTATTCAACATCATACTTCATGTTTTAGTCAAGATAATTAGGCAAGAAAAAGCAACAACAGGCATTCAGACTGTAAAGGAAGAAGTAAAACTGTTTCTATTCCCAGATGGTATGATCTTATATATAGAAAATTCTAAGGAAGCCACCAAAAACTATTGAAGCTAATAAATAAATTCAGAAAGGTCGTAATATATAGGATTAATATGCAAAAGTCAACTATTTTTCCACACACCAGTAATGAATAATCTGAAAATAAATTTGGGAAAATATTTGCGTTTACAATAGTATCAAAAATAATACGGGGTGCCTGGGTGGCTTAGTCAGTTAAGCATCCAATTCTTGGTTTTGGCTCTTATTATGATCTCACAGTTCAGAAGTTCAAGCCCAGCATCAGGCTCCTCGGCGACAGTGGTACCTGCTTGGGATTCTCTCTCTCCATCCCTTTCTGCCCCCCTCCTGCTCACACATGCATGTTTTCTCTCAAAATAAATAAGCATTTAAAAAAATAAATAATAAAATAGTAAATTTAGCAAAAGAAATGTAAAATTTGTACACTGAAAAGTATAAAAACATTGAAAGAAATTTAAAAAGATATAAATAAATGGAAATACTTCCCATGTTCGTGGATTGGAAGACTAAATATGGTTAAGGTGGAAATACTTTTCAAATTGATCCATGAGTTCAATCCTCATCAAAATCCCAGCTTCCTTTTTGGAGGAATTGACAAGCTGATCCTAAATTTCATATGGAAATTCAAAGGTCTGAGGAAAGCCAAAACCACCATCACAGAAAAAAAAAAAAGAATAAAGTCAGAGAATTCACTCTTTCTAATTTCAAAACAAACTATAAACTACAGTAATCAATACAGTGTGGTACTGGCCTAGAATGGACATATAGATCAATGGAATAGAATTGAGAGTCTAAAAAGAAAATCCTTTTAGTTAGTTATTTTTTCACAAGGATGCAGAGACAATTGAGTAGAGGAAAGAATAATCTTTTCAACAGATTATTATGTGTTGGAACAGTTGGATATCTGCATGCCAAATAATGAAGTTGGATCCCTACCCTACTTCAAATAAAAATTAATTTAAAACATTATATTAAGATCTAAAACTATAAAACTCTTAGAATAAATCATAGGCATAAATCTTTGTGACCTTAAATTAAGCAATGATCTTTTAGATACTAAATCCAAAAGCACAAGCTACAATAGGGAAAAAATGGGTAAATTGATTTTATCAAAATTAAAAACTACTGTGCTTTAAAAGGAAACCCTTGAGAGACAATCCACAGAATGGAAGAAAACATTTGCAAATCTCGTATCTGATAAGGGACTTGTATTGAGAATATATAAAGAACTGTTACAACTCAAGAACAAAAAGACAAGCCAATTTTAAAAATGAGTAAGGGATCTGAATTGAAATTTCTGAAAATAATACATAATAATGGCCAACAAGTACATGAGAAGATGCTTAATATCATTAGCCATTTAGGGAACTCCAATTCAGAACTGCAATGTGTACAACATCACACCCAACAGGATGGCTGGAATTCAAAAGATAGAAAAATACAAGCACTGGCAAGGATGTGGAGAAATTGGAACCCTCTAATGTTGCTGATGTAATTGTAAAATGATGTAGCCACTGTGAAAAACAATTTAGCCATTACTCTAAAAATTAAACATAGAGTTACCAAAAGATCTATAAATTCTACTCCTAAGTGCATGCCCAAGAGAATTGGAAGCATATCTTCTTACACAAACTTACACATGAATGTTCATAACTGCATTATTTATAATAGCCAATAAGTAGAAACAACCCAAGTGCCCTTGAAAATGTGGTATATTCACACAATAGAATATTATTCAGCCATATAAAAGAATGAAGTACTGAGACATGATACAACATAGATGAACCTTGAAAACATCATGCTAAGTCAAAAAAAGACTTAGCATGTATGAATTCCATTTATATGAAATTTCTATAATAGGCGACTCCATAAAGACAGAAAATTGCTTACTGCTTGCCAGGACCTAAAAGAAGGGAGGAATACAGAATGAGTACTAATGGGTACAGTCTCTTTCGGGTGTGGTAAAAATGTTTTAGAGTTAGGGAGGATTCCACAACTTTGTGAATATACTAAAATACACTGAATTTTATACCTTAAAATTATGAATTTATAGTATGTAAAGCATTATAGTGTACTTAAAACTTATAACTCATTTTTTAAAAAACCTATTTAAAGCTCTAAGAAGAAAATTAAAACCATCTTTATGACCTGGAGATAAACACCACTAACATTCTTGAATATTCCATTCCAATCTCTTTCTTATATACATATATACATATTTTTATTAAGTCAAGTTTATGTATACATTTACATGTTATAGATATAGATATATAAATTCCCCCCCATGGTATTATGAAGTGTCGTGGTTTTTTATTTTGAGGACAAAAATATTAAGACATATACTAAAGAATCCTTTTTCTGAAAAAGTTGGCTAATATTGTGCCAGTATTTCAGTTTAAGCTTATCTGCTGCTTGGGCAAATGTGAGAAAATGCTTTCTAGGAGCAGGTATTCACCTTGAAAATAATTTTGAAGAGTAATGAAATTGAGTGTTGAGATTTACTAAGTGTTGAGATTTACTAAGTACGAAGGTAGCAGAAAAATTGTTCAACATGGTATTTTTACAAAACTTTTTCTTTCTCTCTCCACATTCCTTCCTTTTATAAATATCCCTGTTTTTAAGTACAGGTCTATAGTCAAAGGCTGTATTCTAGCTAATGATTAACTAGCTGCCCTCATTATTTGCCAAGCTAATGTTGTACAGGAATACTGCATGTTGAATGATAAAAACCTTGGTTACCACACATTAATTCTGGTACAATATGTAGTCTAAGTGTTCCCCATTTGAGTAGGAAAGTTCAGTACATTTTAAATGTTTATCTTTCTGTTTGCATTTCACTCAGAGACTAAAACAACACACCATGCTTTTCTAAGTACACAAACAACTCCAGTGTACTAATTTAGTAATAAAAATTAGAAATAGATTAACACGCCAAATTAAAATACAAAAGCATTTTTTTTATTGTTTATTTTTGAGAGAGAGAGAGAGAGAGCAGGGGAGGGGCACAGAGAGAGGGAGACACAGAATCTGAAGCAGTATCCAGGCTCTGAGCTGTTACCACAGAGCTTTACGTGGGGCTCACACTCAAAACTGTGAGATCATGACCTGAGCCGAAGTCAGATGCTTGACTGAATGAACCACCCAGGCACCCCAAAATACAAAAGCATTGTGATCTTTCCTGGTTACTTACATGATGTAAAAGATTTTTGAGGCAAAGCAATTGTTCCTGTAAAATAGATCCTGTTTATAGTATTGTAGAAATATTTCAGAAGATGGTTTAGGTTAAATATATATACAGATTACAGTCATTACAAAGCATTCATATAACACTTTGTTTTCTAGGCCCTTGATAGTAATAGATTGGTTATCAATTACAGCATAATAATGGCCCAATTTTTAGAAACGGCAATTGAAATGCTCATGGTTAAATTTGCTCAAACCCACCCAGTGACCCAATGGCAGCTTGAAAATCTTGGTTCTTTAATTCCCAGACCTGGTTCTTTTTTTTTTTTTTAATGTTTATTTATTTTTGAGAGACAGGGACAGAGCATGAGCAGGGGAGGGGCAGAGAGGGCGACACAGAATCCAAAGCAGGCTCCAGACTCTGAGCTGTCAGCACAGAGCCTGACGTGGGGCTCAAACCCATGAACTGTGAAATCATGACCTGAGCCGAAGTCAGACACTTAACCAACTTAGCTACCCAGGTGCCCCTCCCAGGCCTGGTTCTAATGCAGATGGGTCACAAGGCCTTTTTATCAAAGAACTCATAAAAACACATTTTATGTGAGACAACTAGTTAGAAAAAATATGACCTTTCAAATTTTATCACCATTTTCCACCTAAAATCCTCAGCCAGACTCTTTATTCATGCAACCTTTGGAAGCCATAAAATCACTCCCCAGGGAGAGTTGATATAGATTTGATTGGGTGACCGTTCCTTGAGACTCAGAGTGGGTAGGAGCCAGCCACCCACAGCACATCCCGGGAAATTGAAATCCACTCAACCCAGGGAGAAATTTGCTGTTTGAGGGTAACTTATTTGAGCTCTCAATGAACTTCTTAAAGACAGAGTTATTTATGCTAGCTAAAGATTTAATCTTTATCTCTTGATTGCAAACCAAAGAAAACCTTTAGACTTGCCAAATGCCTAGAAAGGAATGTTTCATAAATGTTAACAAACACAGAACCCTATAAATGGAAATGCTAAGAGTATTTATGCTTAAAAATTAAAGTTATCATAAAATAAAATTCTTTGATGGAAATTGCCATATTTAATGGAATTTTATTTTTCAGGCAATATTATCCTCATTTTATGTTTTTTTTTTTTTACCATTGTAATAGGTGTGCTTTTTAATCTCCATCACCTATTTCACCCATCTCCCCCCAGTTTCACCCCACACACACACCCCTCCACTCAGGTAACCATCCATTTGTTCTCTATAATTAAGAGTCTGTTTCTTGGTTTGTCTCTCTGTATTTCTTTTTATTTCCTTTGCCAGTTTGTTTTATTTTTTAAATTCCACAAATGTGTAAGATCATATGGTATTTGTCATTCTTTGATTTATTTCGCTTAGCATTATACTCTCTAGCTCAATCCATGTTGTTGCAAATGACAAGATTTCATTCTTTTTTTTTTTTATAGCTGGATAATATTCTATCGTATATGTATACTGCCTCTTCTTTATCCATTCATCTATCAATGGACTTGGGCTACTTCCATAGTTTGGCTGTTGTAAATAATGTTGCAATAAACATAGAGGCGCATGTATCCCTTTGAATTAGTGTTTTTGTATTTTGGAGGTAAATACCCAGTAGTGCAATTACTGGATCACAGGGTAGTTCTATTTTTAACTTTTTTGTGGAAACTCCATACTGTTCTCCACAGTGGCTGCACCAGTTCGCATTCCCACAACCAGTGCAAGAAGGTTCCTTTTTCTCAACATCCTTGCCATACAAAAACTAAAGCTGGGATTTCTATCTTTTAATAAAGTAGTTTTACTTTAGAACTTGGTGAATGGCTGATGAAACAAAAGAAAAAGCAGAGGGCTTGGCAATTTTCTATTTTAATACCTTCAAAAGTTATCCTATTTTTAATATAAAGTCTTCTTTTTGTTGTTTATTTATTTGAGAGAGAGAGGGAGAAAGAGAGAGAGTGCATGCACAGGAGTGAGGGAAGGGAAGAGGGAGAGAGAGAGAGAGAGAGAGAGAGAGAGAGAATCCTAAATATGCACCATGCTATCAGCACAGACTCCAATATGGGACTTCATCCCACAAACCTTGAAATCATGATCTGAGCCAAAATCAGGAGTAGGTTGCTACCAACTGAGCCACCCAAGAGCCCCTATAAAGTCTTCTTTATATGATAGCTTCATAATAGGAAACACTGAAAAGTTGAATGAATGGAAAAAATACAATTAAAATTTTTTAAAACTTATGTTCAGTACTTTTTCCAATATAGAGATTTACGTATTTAGTGAGGTCTTATTCTGTATGTATTTTTTAAATCTACTCTTGTTCACAGAACCTTAACATTCAGCATTCCCCCCATGTAATTACAAATTCTATGAGAAATCATTTTAAACTGCTGTAATATCCAATATACAAAATGCATGATAATTTATTGAAATATTACATTATTGATGAAAATTTAGACAATTTTCAACTTTTGTATTGTAAATAACAATCCAGTGAACATCTTTGTGGATAAAAGGTTTTCATGCATTTCAGCTTCTGTTTGGAATCCATAAACATAGATAATGTGTTAAATCACCTTCATCATTGAAGATGAAAATCACCAACACCCTTTCTTTATTCTTCAGGCGTATTACACTCTTCTTTTTGTGTTTATAGTCATTGGATATAGACTGAAAGCCAAGGAATCAGGTTCAGTACTGCATCTTTACTTGTATGGCACTGATATTCCACAGATCTCTTCGATGATAATTGCTCTGCCTTGAATATACACTACAAATCTATTTAAGATATGAAAATGAACTTTGAACAAGAAATAACTAGAAAAATTATCTAAGAAAGAGGAAGAATAAGTGATACTTTTGGCTCAGATGATTTTCAAGCAGCTTTGAAAATCATTTTATCTCATGTTTTATTGCTATTAAGCTTAATCCCTAGTAGGGCCTGAAAGGACAATTTTTCAAGTACAGGTTTTCATGTACAGCTTCCTCCTAGAAATGCCTAGAGTTCTCTGAACCACATTTGAAAACTCACTGGTTTGGGACATGTAACATGGCACATCCACTTTTATAACTGGGTGAACAAACAATTCTTTTTGTTTCAGGGAAATTTTTAAATGCAAAGTAAGGCTTGCCATCCTTAGAGGCAATATTGGCATCCTGAGACAATTCTGGCCATCAGATTCTTGAGTGTTTGGCCAACAGCTGTGGCCAAAGTGGATAATTGTGCCTAGTTAAATTTAGTTCTCTCTGACATCACACATCAGAGGAAAGCAACACCACACATTTTTCTTCAAAGAGGCTGGAGAATTCGTATAGATGATTCAGAATCAAGGAATGAAAACGACAACAGACATTCAGATGCAACACTGAAAACAAAAATCTCTCCACGTTTGTTGGCTAAAGAGACTGTACAAAATTCCCAAGTAGAACCAAGAGATGTGACTCTTGTGGTGAGTGGCAGGAGTCATTTGCAGCACCATCAGAAAGTAAAGGGGAGGCAACAGAGCAAGGTTCTGCTACGTCGGTTTACTAAGCTCTGTAGGCCTCACCAGCTATCATGTAGTCTTTTTGTGGAAACTAGATAAACAACATGCGTCACTGTGCCTGTTTCACTCTATCAGAGAAGTAGAAGGAAGGGTTCTGTAAACTGTAGATATTTGCAGAGTACAGGTCTCTCCAAGCAATTATTCATTATACAAAAGAAAGGAATCAAAATGTATTCTGCCAAAAACTGATTTCTTGAAAACCAAGTCAAACAGAAAAATACTTCTAAATATACAGATGCTTACCAACTGTTCCCAGAAGCATCCATGTGGGTGCGACACCCTCAATATCACTCTCCATATTTGGGGTTTTCCTGGCCAACTTTCTGTCTCCAACTCAGAAACACTTCTAGGAACTCCAGTCCTCCAAGATTTACATTGTCTTTACCTGCCTCTAGCACTGCAATCTTATGCTTCGGGCATGGAAAGGAGAGAGGAATGAGGGCAGAAATTGCCCTCTCTTCATTCCACCTTCCTCTAATCTCTGCTTACCAACAGTTGTTGATTGAAGAGCTGATACATTGTGGGCTTGCCTCTTTCTTGTGCTTGCTAAATTTTGATGGATCCTTACCCTTCCTTCTCACCCCTCTTCTTTGCGATTTTAAGTGATTTAACAGACACATCCCTGAGGGACTAGGGTGTGCAGAGAAGAACATAATGTGTACGTAATGTGGAATAAGCCTATGCCTACTTATCTATGGGTTAGTCTTACCAAACAAATATATTTAATTTAGAAGACATTATCTACCCCAGGAAAAGTCTGATGTAAGGTCAGCTCTTCCTCCCTCTCTCACTCCTGTTATACCAGGCTCCCTTCCTATGCCATGTTTTTTTGTGCTCCCAAGCAAGACCCCTGTGACTTCTCCCCACTTCTCCATTTATCCCAGACTCTGGCAAGGTTAATTGTTGACATAAGAGTATTGTCCAGAGGCACAGCGATCATTGAACTCAGTGATACATCTGATTAAGAAAGAGAAAGACAACTCAGGGGCAGGGTCCACAATGTAATAATGGAAAAGGAAATAGGTTTGGAGTCCATCAGACCTCGGTTAGAATCCTGGTGGCACTATGTACACAGACAAGTATTTTAAACTTGAATGTCAGTTTTCTCACCTTTAAAATTCACCTTGTAACACCCACTGCAAGAAACTTCTACATAAAATAAATAAACTAATGCATGTGAAATGACTGGTAGGTCAATGTTAGGGTCAACTTCCTTACTTCTGCTTAGTTTCATCTCTTCTATCTTCCCCAGCTCTCCTTCATCCTATGTCCAACACATAGACAAAACAATTAGCAGCTGCTAACTGAATGAAGTCGTGTGAATACGCTAATAAGTAGACCATGATTGTAAAATGTGTATAGTGAAATCCCCTTTGTGACTAGCCCAAATTCTTGCTGTGCATAGGGATTTCCTTAGGCTCCAGAATTCCCCAGATGGACAGCAAGAGGGATATAGGTAAGATGTGCATAAATGTATATAATTACACATGGAGGAGATTTTTGCATAGGGTAGATTTATACACATTTTCTATTTCTAGGAAAGAGTTTCTCACATTAATCTCTTCTGTGCTCACTAGAAAGACCTTAAATAGTGTGGCCTCTGCCAACCTCTCCATCTCATTTCCTGCCATCTTGCCTCCATTCTGGTACTCCAACACCTTCTAAATTATATATTAAATAATTCAAAAGTACTGCCACCTTCTCAGTGCCTCTGCATAAGTCATTTCTTCATTAGATTCATTAGATTCATCTTTCCCTCAACAGCTCCATCCACTATCTATTAACTAATCCTTTACTCGATGGTTACTTCTGGGGAGACTTTCCTAAAATCACCTCCTCCCTTTTCATGGTTCTTTGGACTTTTCCTTTTTTGCCTACCACGTTTATATAATCTTACTGCCTGCCATTGTGTTTGGTATCTCCCCTTCTAAATTCTCATCCTCATGAGAGCAGATTCAACATCTTTTCTGCCCTCCTCTGTGTTGCTACAGTACTCCACGTTTCCTGGCACATAGTAAGTATTTTAAAAATATGTGTTGAAGGAATGAATGAAGAGATAAATGTACTTCACAAATTCACATTTTTTTTCCTCCTTTTCAAGTAATACTCCTGCCAGTAAGAAATGGTTTGGTATATTTCCCACAATGTCATTTTATATATTTGGAGAACTTGAAGATGACTATTTCTATCTTAGGCATTGGTGTCTAATATTGTTGAAAAATAATTACTCGTAAAATACCATCAAACTTCCAGTGGACAAATAGAAGAACTACAGGAAGAAACATCCTTTTTAAACATGCAAGCTCCTTGCATCATTCACTTCTAATGATCAGCAGAAGCAATTTTATTTATTAGACTCAATTTTATTACATCTACCCATAGTTTTTCAATAAGGATTCAACTATATACCTGTGATTTCCTTCTTAGAATCTTTATGATGTTGTAGATGCAGGTACACTCCTTCAGTAAGTATAAAATGATTCATAAGATAACATCACAGAACGTTTGACAAAGAAAATAAAAGGTAACTAGAGTGCAATTGCTTGACTGGTGTTACTAGGCTACTATTCAGTAAACTTCCCACTAATCTTGGGCTTCTGGTGTTTTCAATTCCATTTAATGAGGATTGGAGCTACCTTGATGTGTCTAGCCCTATAATTTATTAAGAGTCTGGCCAGAAAGGTGGTTATTCATAATAACAGGAGCCTGAGTATGTTTTTTAAAAATCCTACAGCTAGAGAAGTAGACCAAATTATCAGGAAGCCCAGTGATAGGAAACTTTGACTGACTTATTTTGAAAATCCTTTTCTTAGTATCTGACTGCATGTAATTTTTCACAAGACTTATTCTACCAGCATAAATTGGTAAATCGCTGCCTATTCATTGTATTAACATTTGTGACCTATTAGATACATGTATTTTGCCCCTAAATGTTTTTTAACACAAGTGGAAGAAAATTGAAAGGTATTTTTTTCAATTGTTCAAGTTTGTTGTTTCAAACTGGAATAATAGCAACACAGCTTTCCCAGAAATATAAGAATCACCCACAGACTATCATAAAACATAAACATCGATTGATATAAATGGAACATAAGAAATAGCTATGATTGATCTTCATTTAGTCCTAATAGGAGCTGTCAAAAAAATAAAAGAAACTCTCAGTAAATAAGAAGAGTCATTTATTTATCAGGCAGGAAATCCTATGTATATTTTAAGCAGCTATAATGTGTCAGGGATAGCACTGGGAGCAAGGTGGGGGGAGAATTAACACTGTCGAATTATAGACAAGGTTCTGAACTCTGCCAGTCAGACCCCTAAATTAAATACTTTTAGTAGTGTTGGGCAAGTGCTTTCATACATAAGCAAAGGACTAAGAGAATATAATGGGAAATTCTAATGCTTCCTGGAGGAGTTCAGAGAGCCTTCAGAAAGCAGGTAGCTTTGAACAGATAGATGCATATTTCTCCACTGAAATCTCCATAGGGCATTGAGGCAATCCACTGCACTGCTGGGCTGAAAGGTTATGAAAGAAATAAAACACATCAGAGAACAGGTTACTATTATAAATTACCTTGAAGTAAGCCCTTCTCAAGGTACAAGTAACTCCAAAATAATATTAACAACCACAACAATTACTACTACTGGTATTACTAACATCCATTCACGATCTGTTGTTAAAAATTATCATTTGGAGCACCTGGTTGGCTCAGCTGGTAAGAATCTGACTCTTGATTTTGGCTCAGGTCATGACCTCATAGTTCATGGGATCAGGGCCCGTGTACAACTTAATGCTGACAGCACAGAGTCTGCTTGGAATTCTCTCTCCATTCTCTGCCTCTCCCCTGCTTGCTCTCTTTCTTTCTCTCTCTCTGTCTCTCAAAAATAAACAAACATTAAAATGTAAAAAAATAAAAAATAACCTTTAAAAATTATCATTTACTAAATATTAAGAATCTATAGCATTTAATGTTAAGTACCAATCTCATTTAATTTCTACAGCCAGGTGATGAAAATATTATCCCCATTCTACAGATGAAGACTTTGAGATGAGGGAGGTTAAGTTAATTGTCTTAATGTTATACAATCAGGAGTAGTGGAATAAAGATTCAAAGTAGAGTCTGACTTCAAGGTGCATGTTTCTACTTCTTACTTCAAATCCAGGGAAGTATTTGAGAAATAAATTAAAGTTTTAAAGCCATGAGACAGGTAAGATGACAGGCTATCTTCAACTAACAGTGAAAATGTATGATTCATTGAGGCAAGAGGCAGAAGTAGAATGTGCCCGGTAGTGGTAAACATGGTTCTTTTATTTTGGAAAACTTCAAACATCAAAAAAAAACACAACAGAAAAAGCATAATATAATAAAACAAGTGCATGCATTCACCACCTGCCTTCAACAATTATCAATATTTTACTAATTCTTTTTCATCTCCCCCTAACTTTTTTTTTTTACTTGAGTATCTAAATACAAATCCCAGATAGCAAATCTTTTCTTTTTTCTCTTGTAAATACTTCAGTATGCATCACTATCTGATGAGGATATTTTCCTCCTATTACCATCATAGACATATTTGAAAGCATTATTTTCTTTAAATACAAGATATGATACCACTGAATGTTTTCAAACTTAAAATGTAGACTCTATAAGAACAAAATAACAAAAAAAACTTTTGGCTCTACTATTTAGAGTATAAAGTCATGTTGATATCATTAATAAAATTAAATGCAAACAAAGTTATTCTGAATGATCAACTTTGGTCATTTAGGCACACATGACAGAATCTATAGGTGTAAGGAAGCAGAAATCCTCCATTGGCTCAAAATGAATGAGGACATGTACTGAACAATGATATACAGCGTAAAAATGTGAAAATACATGGGACAGAATTTAAAAGTCCTGCTCTTTACATCTATTAGACAAGAAGGAAATGTACAAACACAAAGAAATTAGTGCCAGAAAACATATAGATGAGTATGAGTACTCATTCGGCTGTATTAAAAAAAAAAAAAGAACCAAAGAGCGTGAATAAATTCAATTAGGCATTTATTCTAGTCAATACCTATATCAAGTATACATGTGTCATTATCACAAGCAAGTCACTTTTCCTCTTTCAAAACCATTCAGCTATAATGCCTATTTCACACTCACCCTCACCTCAGCTGTCTAGACCAAAGTGTCAAGTCATTATGTTAAGCAAGTTAAATGATTTACTGGCCCAGCCATTTAACTAAGCACAAAGAAAGTTAAGCATAATATATAACTTTGCCAGAATACCACAAGAGCCCTCATAAGATATATTGAGGCTGGGTCTACAAAAATTTAGCCCAATTGGTCTAGAAAGGAAACAAAAATTTAAAGCAATAACAAAACAAAACGACAACAAAAAACCCACATCTCATTAGCCATAGCTTGCCAGTAACTCCACTAGCAGATAGAACCCCCAGAATTTCCTCCATTGATATTGAGGCCATCTTTTCAAACAACCCTATTCCTGAAAGGCCCCGGTGAAAGTCAGCTCCTACAGACATATGCTGACTCAGTTAAGAAAGGCCAGCCAAGCATCACTGAGAGCTCACCTGTTTGAAGGATCCATGAGCTGGTCAGTTCACTTCTGATGTGAGAGAAAGAACAGTTTATTTCTTCTCTAATTAGATACTAGCAAACTAAATGAGTAGATTCATAGAAGTAGGCTATCATTTTGCCACCTGGATGAGAAAGCGAGAGATGCCAGAGATATGATTCTTCAGCAAATTGGCTACAGCTGCCAAATTGCAGATTTGGGCAGCCCAAGACAGGAACTATATAACAGAATATCTGTGTTAGACCTAAAATTTTCCTGAAACATGTCTTTATATATCTTATATTGCAATCATCAGGTGTGTCGGGGTATATGCTAAGAAGTGCCCATTAGCTATTAGTTCGTCTTTCTAACTGGATTGACCTAGTGATAGAGCACTGAAAAGATTGATTCCTTTAAGGTTCATAACTTGACTTTTTGTGCCTCAGTTTATTCATCTGTAAAATGAATGAGATAGACAAATATCTGTCTAGAAGTACCTTCTGTGGGTGCCTGGGTGGCTCAGTCAGTTAAGCATCTGACTCTTGATTTCAACTCGGGTCATGATCTTATAGTTTGTGAGTTCGAGCCTCTTGTCAGACTTGCACTGCTGACAGTGTAGAGTCTGCTTCAGATTCTGTCTTTAAGTCCCTCTCCCCAACCTCTCTCAATATATATATATCTACAAAAGTGCTTAGCTTAACTCTTTGAGATCAACTATAGTCTAAGTAACAACCTCAAAGAACATGTAATTAATGAACAAAATGAACTGTAATTTCAAGAAATAGATATTTCAACCTTTTTGCAACCTTCTTGGGTCTAGTATTTGTAAACTTCTTTTTGGACATCAGGAAAAGGATGCAGCAAAATAAATTATTTTTGTACATATCACATGTTGATTTTAGGCTCCACTGAGGAATATGATTAGAGTTTGGCTCACAAATTGTTGACAGAAAAATTGTTTTAATATTTTATTTGGTGATTTTTATTGAGTGAAAAGTATGGAGGTAAGGAAGATTAGTGTCCTTTTTGTCTTTTGTGTATTCCTCCCTAGTCTGTCCTTGCATAATATGTATCAGGGAAGGATGTGGGATAAATAGGAGAAAGCTTTATTTATTTATTTATTTATTTTTAAATAGTTTATTGTCAAATTGGTTTCTATACAATACCCAGTGCTCAATCCAACGAGCACCCTCCTCTGTGCCCACCACCCACTCTCCCCCTCCCACTCCCATCTCTCCCCTCAGTTCTTTCTTATTCTTTGAGAGTCTCTCATGTCATGTCTTCCTTCCTCTCTATGGCTTTTTTTTTTCCCCCTTCCCCTTCTTCCCCTCCCCCCTGGTTCTCTGCTAGGTCTTCCAAAGCCTACCTATGCGTGGGAACATATGGCATCTGTCTTTCTCTGCCTGACTTATTTCACTCAGCATAATATCCTCCAGTTCCATCCATGTTGCCACACATGGCCAGATTTCATTCTTTCTCATTCCTGCATAGTATTCCATTGTATATATATATACCACATCTTCTTTATCCATTCATCAGTTGATGGACACTTAGTCTCTTTCCATGATTTGGCTATTGTCGAAAGTGCTGCTATGAACATTGGGGTACACGTGCCCCTATGCATCAGCAGTCCTGGATCTCTTGGGTAGATTCCTAACAGTGCTGTTGCTGGGTCATACGGTAAGTCTATCTTCATTTTTTTGAGGAACCTCCACACAGTTCTCCAGAGTGGTTGCACCAGTTTGCATTCCCACCAACAGTGCAAAAGGCTGCCTGTTTCTCCACATCCTCGCCAGCATCTATAGTTTCCTGATTTGTTCATTTTAGACACTCTGACTGGTGTGACGTGGTATCTCAGTGTGGTTTTGATTTGTATTTCCCTGATGATGAGTGATCTTGAGCATTGTTTCATGTGTCTGTTTGCCATTTGAATGTCTTGTTTGGAGAAATTATTCAAATCTTCCGCCCATTTCTTCACTGGGTTATTTGTTTTTCGGGTGTGGAGTTTGGTAAGTTCTTTATAGATTTTAGAAACCAGTCCTTTATCTGATATGTCATTTGCAATTATCCTTTCCCAATCCGTTGGTTGCCTATCAGTTTCGTTGGTTGTTTCTTTTGCCGTGCAGAAGCTTTTAATCTTAATGAGATCCCAGTAGTTCATTTTTGCTTTTAATTCCCTTGCCTTTGGAGATGTGTCGAGTAGGAATTTGGTGCGTCTTAGGTCAAAGAGGTCTTTTTCCTGCTTTCTCCTCTAGGATTTTGATGGTTTCCTGTCTCACATTCAGATCCTTTATCTATTTAGAGTTTATTTTTGTGCTGCGCATTCAATGCAATCCCAATCAAAATTGCACCAGCATTCTTCTCAAATCTAGAGCAAACAATCCTAAAATTTGTATGGAACCACAAAAGACCCCGAATAGCCAAAGTAACACTGAAGAACAAAAACAAGGCGGGAGGCATCACGATACCAGACTTCAACCTCTACTACAAAGCGGTAGTCATCAAGACTGTATGGTATTGGCACAAAAATAGACACATAGACCAATGGAATAGAATAGAAAACTCAGAAATGGACCCGCAAGTATATGGCCAACTAATTTTTGACAAAGCAGGAAAGAGTACCCAATGGAAAAAAGATAGCCTCTTTAACAAATGGTGCTGGGAGAACTGGACTGCAACATGCAAAACAATGAAACTAGACCACTTCCTTACACCACTCACGGAAAGCTTTTTTTAAAAAGGACTATTTTTTTCTGGCCAATTCTCAATCTAATCTAAATTCCTAAGAAAAAAGATGTCTTCTGTGGAACTGCTACTTTGTAGACATTAGCTTCTGCTGTCATTTTCAGAACAGCACACTGATTTAGTATGTTTACTCTGAAATCAAACTGAGTTGCTGTTTCTGCTCCACCACTTACTAGGTATGTGACAGAACAAATTATTTAACTGTTCAGTTTTTGTGATCAGATCCATAGAAGGGGAATAATGTGGAGTAGTTATGAAGGTTCAGTGAGTTAATACATAAAGTCCTTAGAACGGAGTAATTGCTCAGTAAGGTTTACTTATTACTTTCAGATATATTGCACATTTAAAATACACCTTTGTTTGCCGTGGAAAGTACTTTAATATTTGCTATGTTTGAAAATAAAAGATGCTTAAAGTAAAAAGAGAAAGAAAAAAAAAAAAGAATTCTACCTAGCTGCAGAAGAAAGAGATTTTAAGTCTTACTTAGAATTGTAAAGGAGGACTCCTGATAAGGGAAGATCTAGTCATGCCAGAAGAAAAAATTGCGCCTGAAACTTTTTCTCTTATGCTCATGAAACTTGAACTATTGCTAACAGAGGCCACCTTGGGAAAGCAGGATCCTGCAGGCATTAGGGTAGATGCAGTCCTTTTGGAGAACAGCCCAGGGATACAAGTCAAAACTAGCCAGCTTTCATTCTCTGTAACTTAGTGAACAATTCCTGGGAACCTAAGTTCTAAGAAATTAGTCAAGAGGGGAATAATCTGTACCATGTTCATAAAAATGGTCATTGTAATATTATGTATAATCATGAAAAACTAAGAAATGACCTAAATATCTCAGGGGAGAATGTCTTATTTATAAAATATTATATCATTAATAAACTCATACATATAACTTTAGCATTATAAAAAATAAAGCTTAATATTAAGAGAAATGGGGGGCACCTGGGTGGCTCAGGCGGTTGAACATCCGACTTCAGCTCAGGTCATGATCTCTTGGTTCATGAGTTCAAGCCCCATGTCAGGCTCTGTGTGCTGACAACTCAGAGCCTAGAGCCTGCTTGGGATTCTGTGTCTCCCTCTCTCTCTGCCCCTCCCCTGCTCTTGCTCTGTCTCTTTCTCTCTCTCAAAAATAAATAAACATTAAAAAAAATTAAGAGAAATGGGAGCTTAAAAGTGTATATATCATATCACTAAAACTGTGCAAACACATATTTATAGATGTTTTATGTGACTATATAATAACAGGCAATAAGGAAATTGGGAGAAAACAACTGGGTTTTGTCTGGAGGAATCAAGAGTAAAATATCTTTGAATTGTTAAATATCGATGTTTAAATAATAATACAAAATTAAAACACAAACACACATGAAGTATAATGCTAAAACTATTCAAGGAATTTATGTTTTAACAAACTGATAGTTTAAATTACAGTTGGATTTCATTAAATCTTGGAGGATTTTTTACTGCCTTTCTGCTGGCATTAACACTACTCGTAAAACGATGTACATTTCATTTGTGTGGTAGGATACCTGTGTTATGACTTGGCAGGTTCGAAGTGAGAAAATATTCTGTTAATTGTTCAACAGTTAATAACTATAAAGAGTGGGAGGCAGAGTAGAAACCAACATAAATAAAATACCTACTAGGCAATATGTAAGTTTTAAAATTTTTGACTTTTCATTAGAAATACTTCAAGAAAATTATGATTAATAATACCAAAGTACAAAAATTTATCCACTACCACTCCGGTCAGGCCCGATGCTAGCCTCTGGGAATTTAATAAAACCACAGATGTACACTGGAAAGAGTATGTGTTCAGTCATAAGTGCATCCTGAATTCCCTCACTGCTGACTTAACTTCAGCAACAGATTTCACCCTCATGCTCAGAAACATGACCTGGCAAAGCACACATGAGCTGGGTAGACCCAAGGATTGGACGAGCCATCTCATGGCAGAAACCAGCAAAAGGCCAACATGAGACCAAGTGACTCCTCCTCCCAACACCAAAGGAAATCATAAGGAAAACAGACACCATCTTGGGAAGGAAGAAAAGAAAGAGAGAAGTCACCATAAGGACTCAAACTTAGAACTTATAGGAATATTTACCTCAAAAAGAGATCTGAAATCTAAACAGACTGTATAAACTAGAGGAAACAGAGAAACCGTTAGCTGACAATTCTTATCTCTTTCCTTGCCACCCAGAGGAGTACGGTGGGTGTGAGGTATTTATAGGAACATTAGATAGGTGATAGAAAATCAAGCAAATTCTCTTTGTTTAAGCCATAACTTCCTACATTGTAGGTGGTCCTAAAGCAGAAAATACATTTTATTGTTCTACTTCTCCCACATTAGAAATTAGGACATTTGGTTATACAAGAAATGACACTGAATGAATAAATCATGAGTTGAACGGATCAAAAAAGTGTCCTAATTCATCATCCTGCTTTCAGGTAGACTCACATAATTCAGCCCAGAAACCTTTAGCTTGGGGACCTGACGCATTTATATGGGATTTGCTCTTGGTCTGTTGTGGTGAGGAGGCAGAACAGCCACTGTCCACCAGGACTATCTTTCCTTTCCCTTCTTTCCTTTCTTCTTGACTTGCAGGCTATTTTTTTTTTTTTACTATTAATAAATTTCTGCCCTACCTCTCTCCACTCCTCATATCAGTTTATACTTCCAGCTAAGAAAACACTACTCTTGTTGAACTATTTAGAGCAAATGTTAGAGCAAAATAGCAAAAAGATTGTTTAATCAAGGAAAATACTTGTAAGGAGGTGAAATTATCACCTCCCTTGATTATTTTGATTTTTCAGAAGAACTTTAATTTTTTTTCTCTGATGAGCGTTGTCTGCAGATTATGCTTTGAATATTTGAATCCTCCTGATGCACTACCATAATCAATTTTGTACAACATCATGCTATAAAACACACCATATACACAATTTTCCAGCTTTACCAACTTATGTTCGCCTTTTTTTTTTCCTTTTTCCTTTGGTCTTACGTATTTCCTGGATTTTTTCCCCTTTTTCCTTTAAAGAGAAGGAAGAGCCTTCCCTAGTTACATCTACATTAGGGACATTTATTTAGAATGAAATAAGAATGACTTGTAATTATAGTTTAATGTTTCAAAGTAGGAAACTGTGCCAAATTCCTTAACCAAATGCAGATTTGGTTGGGACTCCGGAGTTACTTCTAAGTCAAGGCCTTGGAAAGTCTGAACCATTGCTTATCTTTAATTTATGGTTCTCTGCTGCTAAGGGCATCACTGAACTGATTGCTCACCAGGTTAAAATTTTGGCTTAGAAAATTTGTGCATCATAGAACAAACTTACATTGCATTCTTTTTCTTAGTTATGACATTTGTTTCTCTCAGCTAAAAACTCTCTCAGTTTTAGCTTAGGTGTATCCAATCCTGATTAACAGAGACATCTACAAAAGTGGTCTCAGAAAAAGGTGGAGTGTTGGATGAGCTCTCCTGAGATTTCTAAGCTCTTTCATTTCCTTTTTTTCTAATTTTGGCATTATAAAATACTGTTTGTAGCCTCCCACCAGAACTGATCTGGGACATTTCAGCATTCTAATCTGTACAATTTAAAAGATCCATGTATCTTCAAGTTTAGAGTAAAAGATGATGTAGAACAATAATTTTCTCAAGTTTTCTTAAACTTACAAACTTTTTGGCACTTTGGGTAGAGATCCTTAGAAAATAAAATTTTCCTGTTGTGCCTGGATTTGTCCCTGTACAAACAGCTCAACCTTCCAGGGAACCAGAAGATGACCAAAGGGTCTATGGGGTTATTGAGGGCACTGTGGCTTCATTCCAGCACTCAGCACAGGACTTCCTCATAGCAAAGTATATCATATGGGATCTTAGCAAGAAACAGATTGTACACTCAAATTGGGTCCCTTGAGGAAAGATTTGCACAGGTACTATTTGTGAGGGTAAGGGCAAGTTAAGGAAACCACAAGTACCTAGGGGTTAAGAACAGCAGGGTCAGGAGGAGGCACTGATATCATCCTGGGTCTGAAGTGCCAAGAGGTGGAAGCAGTTACCAGAACTTAGTAACAGAGAGCAGAGACAGACCCATGTGGAAAAGGCTGTTGGCAAGAGTTTGGCCTATAGTAGACAGATGCAGCCTACCCACAGTGAAACTCATTCTTGAGCTCCATAACTGGCATCAGAGGATAAGGAAGTCTATTGATGCAGGTTAGACTCTTGGAGAAATGGCAGGGTAGAGCCTGGATCTAAGAAGCAAATAAACAAGATACAAAAATAATGGAGATTGATCCCTTAACTCCAGGGTGATGGCTACTGCTAATCCATAGGTACCTCTCTGTGTAAACTGGAGAAATATAAATTTTCATGGGTGTTAGACTCAGATTTATTAGTACACAAAACCGTGCTTTTACAAGAATTATAAGAAGATTGTCCTTCTTCCAGGAAATATAGCCCAGTGCCAGAGTGCACAGCTTGGAAAGCAGATAGTGGGCTGGATTCCAGTTCCCACTGACCCCCTTGGCTGAGCAACCTGACCAAGAATACCAGTAGTTGACCCTAATTGATGTGAGCCAACTTAAGTAAAGACATCTCCTTTCAGAACTATTGGTTCAGTGATGGGTGCAGAGCCTGCCCAAGTCAATCTGCATTAGACTATTCCCTGATTATAGCCAGTGGTTCAAGGGCAGGCACATGTCTGTCATTAGCTTCTAAGAAATGAAGTTCAGGACTTTAAGTCTTGACTGCTCAAGAAGTTATTTCCCTTACCCCAGAAATAAATGACGAAGCACATGGTCCTGGGAGCTTCTAAGCCATAATGGAAGCCAGCCTAAAATGAGCTTGATGCCTAGGAGAAAATGGAGAAAATCATGCACAACTCTTATAATATGACAGTGTCATAGTCAGATTATGCCTTAAATCTGCCTTGTACTTTTCAATTGCATTAGTTAATAAATTTCCATTAGTTTTTAAGCTAGATAGAATTGAGTTTTCTGTTGCTTGCAAACAGAGACTTATAGTTCTTCTTGCCCTTTCAATTTGGACATTTAGGTTTTTTTCACCTTCATTTCCCAACCATTTGGAACCAGGAAAAAAAATCTATTCAACCCAAACTGCATCTTCAGCTCAAACCAAATTGATTTTCAATCATTCTTGTATCTCTGCCCTTATTATTATTTACTTAAAAGTGCCTGCAGGGGCGCTTGGGTGTCTCATTCGGTTAAACATCCGACTTCCGCTCAGGTCATGATCTCACTCACAGTCTGTGGGTTCGAGCCCCGTGTCCAGCTCTGTGCTGACGGCTCGGAGACTGGAGCCTGCTTTGGATTCTGTGTCTCCCTCTCTCTCTGCCCCTCCCCTGCTTGTGCTATGTCTCTCTCTGTCTCTCAGAAATAAAAACGTTAAAAAAAAAACCTGAAAAAATAATGTTGAGCTAATTAAAAAAAAAAGTGCCTGCAAAATTCTTTTGCACATCCCAAGTCATGTTTTCTTTCTGACACAATTCTTAGCGTAATTGCTATTGAAATATCTTTTATATCATCTGTTATAACAATTATATTTGCATTTGTACACATTGCCTCCTCTGATACCTACCCAATGTATCCTTTTTGTACCCAATTTTCTTTTGGTTTTTGCATATTTCGCATTTAACTTTCTTGCACACAAGTATGAAGCTATAACAACTTTTTAGAGATATTGCTATAAGAAAAAATATAAAACAAAACTGAAGTATAGCAACTCAAGAATTGGTCAGTTTTAACTATCAGGAGCTATAGTACAAAAATAGATTAAAATGTGGCAGCCCTGATCTCTATAGTGATCAGAACTTGTCTGAATCCTTACAACAACCTTTTAACCAGCTTCTCTGTATGTGGTCTTGACTTAGCCTTCATACCACCCCCAAGAAGTTAACAGTTACCTTCCTGACTAGAGAGGAATTGGCACATAATAGAGCCTGAATAGACATTCGTAAGGTTCTTGCTTTGCTGAATCGTGTTCAGCCTCTTTAAGAAGGGATTTCTGCTTTCCTTCCTTTCTTTTCCATGCCTTACAGTTTACTTTCCAGCATCTTCTTTACACAAGTAAGCTTTACTTGGCCAACTCCTACTCATGCTTAAATCTTTTTTTTTTTTTTAACATTTATTCAGTTTTGAGAGACAGAGTGCAAAGAGCGGTGGGGCAGAAAGAGAGGGAGACACAGAATCCGAAGCAGGCTCCAGGCTCTGAGCTGTCAGCACAGAGCCCAAGGTGGGGCTTGAACTCACAAACTGTAAGATCATGACTTGAGCTGAAATCAAGAATCGGACGTGCTTAACTGATGACTAAGCCACCCAGGTGGCCCGTAAGTCTTTCTCACCTGTCACCCCCTCCAGGAAAGCTTCCCTTTTCACTCTTCTGGAAGTTGCTCTTTCTTTGTGATCTCTTTTTTGTTCTGCCCCTTTAATCTCCCATGTATATGTATTTATACATGGACTTCCCCATTAGATTGAGCTTCATGACAACCGGGACCATTTCTTACTTCATTTTGTATTTCTATGACCACCAGAGAGAAAGAGCCCGGCTCTAAAGGGAATCTACACACAAAAGAACATTTTTATCTCCTTAGAAGTTAAGAAACTAACAACATAAGAATCTCATAAATATGGCTGAGTCAATTGAAAACATCTTTGCACTCAAGTTAGACTTTGAGTTGCTGTTAATTATGAACTGAGTAGGATTGACAATTTGAAAGTCAAACAAAATTTTCAATTAACATCTAAAACTGTAAGTAGCATTTTTGTTTTTCTAGATACCATCATAAACGTTTTTTTCCAATAGCTCACTAATCATATTCCAAATACTTTGGGCTACTGCTGTGATGGTACCTTCAAAAAAACCCAGAAGAGACAAAAAAACAAAACAACTATTGCAAAGCATACTTTAAAAATCTGTTATAGAAAAATTGTTGGTGAAAAGAGGGTAATTCCAAAGTCTGAGGGGCTTTATTCCAGCTGCTTGGCTCTCCTCTTCATTCAGCAGGAACGAAAGGAAATTTAAAAGTGCAATTAAAAGGCATTCTGATTTTTCTTAGGATAAAGTCTTTCTAGTTGAAACCTGTCAAGAAACTCCCTCTTCCTTTTTGAAACCATGTAATGAATATAACTTGCTCGTCCAAGGGTTTTGATCCAGCTGGCAATGAGTCTTCCTATCACCACAGACTGTTAATAATGTTAGACAGACTGGGCCTTGGACCAAAATGAGTGTCCACTGTGAGGCCAGCCATGGCACATAGTCCCTGGGTGGGGGCCATGCAGTCCAGCACCAATCATTGTTGATCAGCTCAGCTAGGGAGATATGGCTGGGGGCTAGCTGACCTTGCAGGCCAACTGAGGCTGGAATCCCTTCATGATCTAGGAAAACTGTGGCTGGTCTTAGGGTCCGGATGGTCCTTTACATGGGTAGGGAGCACAGTATCTGACAGAGAAAATAATGTAATGGTAGGTGTGACAGAGAACATTTTTCAGCGATAAAGGCAGTCAACCCGCTTTTTATAAGTAGCTAGACACTGGAGCAAAGGGAAGGAGCCTCAAAAGCCCTATAGCCAATTGTCAGACACCAGCTTGAGAGTAAAGAGAACACCGAAGGGTGGGCCACTGAGGAAAAGGATGGAGGGACCAAGACTGCCACAGCACTTAGGGCAGAGACATGGGAAACTCTGATTAGTTATGTGTGTGCCCAGGATCACTAAGAAAGCATGCATATAATTTTCCTAGAATGCCATTTTCGATTCTTTTCAAGTAATTACCCTTTTATTTCTAAAAGTCCACGTTAAAGTTACTAGAAGTTGTTCTTTAAGAGAGAAAAAAAGCTGCCAATTTATGATATATTGTCAGTTGTAAGATGTAGACTGATTGTAGAGATACTAAAAACAAAAAAAGACTGTCTAAGAACCTATAAAATATTGTACCTGGATTCTATCAATTCATTTATGGTAGTATCTGGATGAATATTAACTTGAATGAGTCATCTAGGATGCCAGGTGCCCTAAAAATGCTCCCTGCTGATGCCTAAACAGACATCGCCCCAGATTGGACATTGACATACCAGGAAGGTATATAAAATGATGTTCAAATAGGCAAAACCTTTTTTAAGGTGGGCATGTGATATGTGTGTATATATTCTTGTCCCTAGAGAAAACCTGGAGAAATGAAATTTGGTTGAAGTTAGTATGACTTTTTTCCTATCCCTTTCTTTGAAGTTATTCAATTTATTTTTCTGATACTCTTTACTATTACCATCACCATTGCTTTCATTTTACAGTCTCTTAGAATTGCTGACAATCTAAGCCAATGGTCCTGAACCTGACTGCACATCAGAATTACCTGAGAAACTTTTGAAAAAATATGCTCCTAAAATTCAAAAGCCTAATAACACACTCTTTTGGCCAGACTATGGAGAAAGTCTCAAACATTGCTGGTGGGAATTTAAAAAGTCATAAAACCCCTATAAAAGAGAGTTTGGCAATATCTATCAAAATGCCTTTTGACCCAGAAATCCGACTTACAAGAATTTACCCCACGGGATAAACTGCTATAACTACAAACAAACAAACAAACACAACATATACAAAAGGTTTTCACTGTGGCAAATCATTATTAGTCATGGCAGAAATTGGAAACCACCCAAGTCTATCCATAGGAGGCTGGTTGAACGAACGCTGCCATGCCCACACACAATACGGCACTATTTTACAATAGAGCTATAAAAAAAAAAAAAAAAAAAAAAAAAAAGAATGAGGATCACTTCTGAGAATGAATATGGAGTGGAAAAAAGCAAGGTGCCAAAGAATATGCTGCTATTTTTTATATATCTATACCTACATAAATATATAGTTGTTTATTTTTTCTTTTCTTTATTTTAATGTATTTTTTAAGTTTATTTATTTTCAGAGAGAGAGAGAGAGAGAGAGAGCATGAGTGGGGAAGGGACAGAGGGAGAGAGAGAGAGAGAGAGAGAGAGAGAATCCCAAGCAGACTCCACACTGTCAGCGCAGAACCCAAAGCAAGGCTCGAATCCACAAACCGTTTGATCATGACCGGCACTGAAGTTGGACGCTTAACCAACTGAGCTACCCAGGCGCTCCTATAGTTGTTTATTTTAACAAAAAAAAAAAAAAAAAAAAAAAAAGATAGAAAGGATAGATCAAAAGAATATAAGTGGTTCCTTCTCTAGGGTCAGCAGGAGAAGGAAGAGAGTGGTGACAGGAATTGGAAGGTACATGAGGCTTCTCTGAGTACAGCTTTTTCATAGTTGTGGAAGTTTTGAGCCCTGTCAATATTTCATGTTTTCAAAAATAATATTATATCATTATTAATGAAAAAAACCTAAAATTTAATTCAAACAGAAAAAAATGAACTCAGTTTTACATTACAATGATAACACCACCATGCAACTTGTAAATAACTCTTGAACACATTTCTCTGACTGTATACCCTCAATGAGATATTTTCTCAAGGTAAAAAGAACAATAATATCATGAACATTACTTAGTAGGATTACTGATGATTCTTAAAAGTATTCTTTTGTGTGTACTGTAGGATAAATCAAATGAGTAAATACATTGGTGGTGTTAAGATTCGGAGTTCTCATTGTGGGAGAAGCAATGTATAAATATGGAATGGGAAAAGTAAGAAGAAGCCCTGAAGTGTGCATTTGAAATGGAGTTGTCATCATGAACTTATGATTTTAAAAATATATACATTCCTATCTCAGTCAACCAAAGGAGCCCAGAAGCAATTTCACTCAGAGGAAATAAACATTTAGTACCAAGCTCTTGGTTTTAAAACATCTATGTTCACTACTGAAAAGAATCAGTGTTCCCTGGAGAAATGGTTGACTCCAGATCAGAGACAGAGAACATGCGAAGTAAGCCTGGAACATCTTACATGAGAAAACAAAGTAGTGTCCAGAAAATGATAAGTACACGTCAAAAGGACAAGGCAGCAAGCATGAAGGGCCAAATAAGGGAAGTTGGGGCAATGTGGGGATTAAAAAATTGAAAAAAATTAAGTGAATTATTAAAAATCCACAAGTACATGGAGATACTGGAGGAGGGAGTCTTTTCTTCACAAAAGATGCCAGCCAATAAATGTAGAAGGAAAATAAAATTAGAAATTACTATTTTGCAGTCTCCAGTGTGGCTCAGACAAGGATCATCAACACATGCTGAAAGTCCTGACTGAAAGTGTATTGAATATAATATTCATACAGTATCAAAATATCATCTCATAGATTATTTGTTAATTATAAAGGGAAAGGGATACTTTTAAAATGAAAAAAAAAAAAAAAAGGGTAGACATCATCTTACCCAAGCGACCAAACGTAGCACAAAACCAGCACGTGTTATCTCCTGGAGCGATGCAGTGGAGTGCGCACAACAGCACCTGTGTAGTATTCTTACTGAAATGTAACCTGACTGTAATCGTGAGGATCAGATTCAGGCACATTCCACAAAATAATTACCCTCAACTCTTCAAAAGTGACAGTTTCATGAAAGGCATAGAAACCGGTTTTTTCATAGAAAACCGCTTTGGACTAAAAAAAGTCTAAAAAACAAGACAACTATGGGGTGCTTGTGTGGCTCAGTCGGTTAAGCATCCAGCTTCAGGTCAGGTCATGATCTCATGGTTTCTGAGTTTGAGCCCCGCGTCGGACTCCGCACTGACAGCTAAGAGCCTGGAGCCTGCTTCGGATTCTGTGTCTCCATCTGTCTCTGCCCCTCCCCTACTCGTTCTTTGTCTCTCAAAAATAAATAAATGTAAAAAAATTTTTTAAGGAAAAAAAAAACAGGACAACTAAATACAAGGTGTGTAATCTGAGATTTGGAGTCCAGATTTTTTTAATTAGCCAAAAAGTGCATTACTAAAATAAAATAAAACAGGCAAAAAATTACTGGAACAATTCGGATAATTTGAATATGGACTGGAGTCCATATTCACTGGAGTATAAATCTTTTATTTTAAATTTTTTATTTTATGGGCATCTGAGTGGCTCAGTTGGTTAAGTGTCCAACTGTGGCTCAGGTCATGATCTCATGATTTGTGGGTTCGAGCCCTGCATCAGGCTCTGTGCTGACAGCTCAGTTCAGAGCCTGGGGTCTGTTTCAGATTCTGTATCTCCTTCTCACTCTCTGCCCCTCCCCGATTTGCCCTCTGTCTCTCTTTCTCTCTCAAAAATAAACATTTAAAAAAAAAATAAGTCTTTTCTTTTAGAACTCAAATGATATGATTTGTGTGCAATGAGTATCAAATTTCAATGATCAGACATTAATATTTAAACGTACAGGTATTCTATAGCATTATATTTAATGCTTTTTAAACTGGTTAGAGTGTTTTATTTCATAATGAAAATATAGTTTCAAGTATAGAGATTGTTTAACATTTGGTAAACATAAAAGCTGAGGCTTATATGATTTCTCTGTTTCTCTCTCTGCCCAGTCAACTTAGAATAATTGTTTTACAGCTAGTCAACCACATAAAAACTCACCACAGAAAGCAAATTAAAAAGTAACCACAACCAATAAACCAAAGAAGAAAGTTAATTGAAACAATTCATGCATATGGACAAAGCCTTCGACTTGTTAATCATTTCTTCCCTGTAATAATTAGCACAAGGCCTTTTATATGACTGGTGCTTGTCATAGCTCAAAATTCAGCCAGTTAACTAAAGGTACAGAGCACAACGTGGGGATACAATTCCCAGAACATGGAATAAAACAGAAAAGCACTGGTAATGACTGGAGCATGGAAGAGAGTTCCCACTGACAGATGCTACATGCCAAAGTGTGGGTCAATGATGAGAAATACCTGGTGCTCAAGCTACCCCTCTTTTTTCTATGCCCTCGGCAGACATAAGTTTTTTATCGCCATATTGTTTTCCTTTGTCTCATTATCTTTTTCGATCGAGTGCTCAAAGTCACCACCAACAATAAATTAAAAATGCATTTCATATGAAATTAAAAAAAAAGACTACAGCTTAAAAATCTTCTTGTTCAGATTATGCTACGGTTGTAAGCAGAGGAGGGGCCATATTCCAACAGCTTTGGGAGGAAGTTTGCCAGGCTGTCAACCAGGCAGGGATGAACAATGCTCAATAACTTTTAAATTAGAAAGTGAACTAAAGTATGAAAGAGCAGGAAAAAACAGTTTCCTTCTACACTGCAGCATGTATCATGTCCTCAAAACATAATATGCCAAATGCTTACCTGGTTGCAAACTGAGTAAGAGCAAGAGGGCTGCTTCCATTTCAAAAAGGGAAGCTACTGATTGGAATATCAGAAAGTGAGTCTGAACCAGATGGCTAGAAAGGTGTTAGAGTTTTCTTGGGGCTGGTGGTATCTGCTAACCTGTGGTGTTTGAAATACCTTCAAGGGAACTCTTGATTGTGGTTTCCCTGACTTCTTTATAAATAACATCCATGCTTTTCCACTCTAAAATTCTACCACTATCAATTTTCTTTCAAAACTAGTCTTTCAGGCACAAAATAGGGCATACAATAATGCAGTTTGAAATTATATGTAAAATGACATGTTTTTGAGAAATGTGCATGCAGTACTTTATGTTATGCAAAGTGTTTTTTATTGCAAATATCCTATCTAATAATTCTTTCTAGTTATTCAGGGTCTGCCCCACCCTTAAATTACATATGTGAAAAACATGACAGGTAAATTCGATATGAGTTAGCTAAACTTTGCATGCCTCCTAGCCAATGGAAATTGAAAAAGCTTGCCCAAATTATGAAGTAAAATCAATCATCCAGTCATGATTAAAACCTTCAGCCTCTAAAGCTCTAGCTCAACTCATTGAACCATTCAGCCTTCATAAGGATTTTATTACTTTGTAATATATTGATTTTTTTTCTTGAAAAATTAAAGTCTGCCTTTCAGCTTCCATAGTAAAGTCTATAGTTGTCAAAATTATGATTGTTGACTATTCAGGAAATAATGAAACCATTTATTTGCTCTGTGTCTTCTCTCTTTTATATTTCCGATATTGCCATCTTATTTCCCACAATTTTTAAATATAAACATGCCCAAGATTCTTCAATTTTATGAACTCTCCTGATTCTATGACCCCATCGATATATTACTTTGTTACTCCTTATCATTTCAGTCAAATTTCACAGTCTTAATTCTGACACTACCCAATCACTTTTCAATCCACTGAAATTTACTCTCTGCCCCAACCGATCAACTGGTAAGTTATGTTCAAGTGTATTAATAGATCTCCATCTTGAATACTTAAGCTTTATGCAATGTACAGCATAGTGCCTATAGAATTGTACTGTAGTGTACACTTTAAAACTTGTTAATAGAGAAGCACCTGGATGGCTTAGTCAGTTAAGTATCGGACTCTTGATTTCAGCTCTGGTAATGATCTCACAGTTTATGAGTTCGAGCCCCATATCCAGCTCCGTGCTGTCAGCATGGAGCCTGCATAGGATTCTCCCTCCCTCTTTCTCTGCTCCTCCTGATTCACTCATGTGCTCTCACTTTCTCAAAATAAAAAAATAAACATGAAAAAAATTGTTAATGGGATAGATCTCATGCCAAGTATTTTGTATTTTTTTTCTTTTTTGACTACAAAACAATAAAGTCAAAAGAGTCACAAATAAGTTTGGAGGTGACAGATATTACCTTGATGGTACTGATGGCTTCCCAGGCGTGTACGTATGCCCAAACCCCTAAAATCATATACATTAAAAATGTGAAAATTTTCATAAATCAATTATACTCACTAGAGCTGTTTTGGGGAAGTATCTCTTATAACCTTAATTATTTCCAACTCTAAATGGCACTTTAACACTTTATTCATAATTCTGGATCTGACTGATGCATCTGACTTTGTTGAATGCTCTTTCTTGGCTCTCTGTTTTTGCCTCTGTCCATTCCTGTTTTCTATCTTTCATGAACTCTTCCTGGTTTGTCTCTCTTCAAAATGTTGGAGTTCTGAGTTCTATCCCTGGTCTACTGCTTTTCTTATGGTACAGCTTCTCTTTGGACTGTCCTCCACTCTCAGGATCTTAACTACCTCCTGTATGCTAGTGATTTCCAAAACTAACTCCCTACCCATGACCTTTCCTCCAGATTTCAGACCCATATTTACAAATACCTGTTGTACGTTTCCAATCTTGTGAAATCCACTAATATTCAAAGTACAATTTACCCTCATTCCTGCTCCTTTTATATTTCATGTCATTTAATGAATCTACATTTACCAAATCTTAAATATGAGAGCTTTGCTAGCCTCTCTTTGCCCTTACCTTCCATATTCAATTAATCAATAAGTCCCTTCAATTATATGTCTTAAATATTTATTAACCTTATCTTCTCTACATCTACTATCACTAACATAGTTTAATTGTCTCTGATCATTTTAATTCTGTTCTGCTGAGTTTCTTATTTCTAGTCTTGACTTCTTCAAATTCATTCATTTCACTAAAGCCACAATAGCCAATGAAAAACAAAATCTGGCAATCATTCCCCTTCTTACAGCCCAAAAGTTTCCCTGTGGCTTGCAGAACAAAGTCCAAGCTTATAAGGGTGGCAAAAAGGACTTTTATAACCTGGCTTCAATATACCATTGTCAAAAAATATGCCTGCTTCACAATTTATTTAGCAATCTTAGAATTTATCATTTCCCATCCACATGGAGCATTATCAGGCCTTGCCTCTTGGTTCTGTCTGGAACACTCTTCCGGTCTTTACCCTGTAGCAATCATTAGTACCATTCACCACTATTTCCAAATATTCTCCTCTGGGTACATGATAGGATTGTACTCCCTACCCCACTGAAGTTAGCCATGATCACGTCATTTGCTTTGGCCAGTGAAAAGTGAGTCAAAGCAATGTGTGTCACATCACAGCAAAAGCTTTTATGAAGCAGATGTATGATTTTCAATCTTTCTTCCTGTGTCATGGCAACTAGCAACATTCCAGATGATGGACTGTCAGTTTCAGTCCCTGAGTAAGGACAATGTCCTGAGATGGACATGAAATATAAGGGAGCAATAAACCTGTGTTGTTTTCAGCCCTTAAGAATTTTGAGATATTTACTACTGCAGAATATTCTTTTTTCTTTCTTTCTTTTTTTCTTTTTTTGTTTTTATCAATTTACTGTCAAATTGGTTTCCATACAACACCCAGTGCTCATCCCAACAAGTGCCCTCCTCAGTGCCCGTCATCCTCTCTCCCCACTCCTGTATTCCCCTCAACCCTCAGTTTGTTCTTAGTATTTAAGAGTATCTTATGTTTTGTCTACCTCCCTCTCTGGCTTTTTTCTCCCCTCTTCCCCTCCCTCATGGTTTTCTGCTAAGTCTCTCAAAATCTACCTATGCATGGAAACATATGGTATCGGTCTTTCTCTGACTGACTGATTTCACTCAGCATAATACCCTCCAGTTCCATCCATGTTGCTATGCATGGCCAGATTTCATTCTTCCTCATTGCTGCATAGTATTCCATTGTATATATATGCACCACATCTTCTTGATCCATTTGTCAGTTGATAGACACTTAGTCTCTTTCCATGATTTGGCTATTGTTGAAAGTGACTACAGTGTATTCTAACCTATCCTGACACATACTCCTTATTCTAATATTTTTATCTAATTATTACTCTGCTCCAAATTTTACTTGGTTATTACTTCTTTTCAGAAAGTTTTCCTTGAATTTCTAGGGTATTTTCTTAACTATAAAGTGAGAATAATAGAGTCGCTATAGGTTTAAAAGAATTAATTCACATAAAATACCTAAAAATGCTAATTATCCAGATATTAGCTTAATAAGATATACCTATTTATGTGGTTCTTGTTATACTGTAACTGTGTCAGTTACCTGATTTCCATTTCTTTCTATTTTGCATTTCATGTATATACATAACTTCTATATCATTTGTAAAAGAGCAAGCTAGCCAATATATTTCCCCAAATATCTCTCTTTATTTAAATGCCAACATTATAATTGCCAGTTTCAGGACTAGTAATGTCCAGAATAAAAAGGAGATAGCGTTGACACTGTAGTCAGGGTTCAGCTATACTGAGTAGTCAAGGTTTTTCATGCAGGTAATGTCTCTGAGCTTTAATGTCTTCAGTTGTAATATAGAAATAGTAATGTGTGAAGTTTTTTTTTTGGGGGGGGACGATTGAAGTAAATCACACATACATAGAATTTAACATCATATCTGATACATAGTAATTTCTCAATATGTGATTATCATTACTAGTTACTGTTATGTTTATCATCTACCATCACTAATTCTGTGGACAGACTGTTGTTATGGGGCTATGAATAGGTTGTAACTTTGCTTTGCCTCCACTAAAATTTGTAAGACTAGGAGCTATCAGAGAGCATGTGTCCCCATTGCATTTTATTTATCCAGAATGCCACAATTGAGCTCAGTAAATATATATTCAATTCAGCTGACATTTTAAGCAGAAGTCTTGCTTACTAACCCAAACTCATAAGATAAGTCATCACATTGAGGAAAGAGTTAGGATTATATTTGGAGATGGCACAAATGCCAGTCCTCTCACAGCTGGGAGACAGCCACCTTGGCCTGCTACTGGTCCAAAAAATTGCCCCTTCATCTGAACTGTAGGGAGTTGCACCTATGATGTTGTTGATTGTTCACAAATACTGAGCACACGTTTGTATCAGGAGAACAATGAGTGTGTCTTCTGGACAATGAGATATTGGAGTACCTTATCTGCAAGCTTGAGTTGGCTGGAGAATTCAAAACATATAGAGGTTGAAATCTCCCCTTTTAAGGTGTGGCAACAAAGGCAAACTGCCTAAAAGTATTTGTTGAGCTCTACATGAAGGCAGCCAGTAGAATGACCAACAAAAGACTTTATTATAAATTGAGGAATTCTGTCACTTACTATAGAAAAGCTCGTGGAAATAAATAGAATAGAAATTTGGGAATTGGGGAAACTGGCTATAAAAGTATAATATACATTGTATTTCATGCTTAGTTTCAGCAGCGAGTGGTAGCATGGGTGCTTTAAAATAATTTATAGAAACACGATAATATGCAGACCAACCGCAACAAGAAGGGAAAAAAGAGAAGACTCAGAATAATTATATGCAGTTCAGTAACCACACAGAAAAATTCATCAGTAGGCTCTGACAAACTAGTATTGAACAAAGAGAATTCGTGATTCTATTTCCATGCCACGTGGTTCAAGATAAAGAAATCCTTATGATTAAGGTCACATAAATATATGAGAGTCAACTGGACAACAGATGATTTGTCCTTTTTGACGTGATGTCTAACTTGTTCAGTTTGCCCTTTGGATACTGTAATCATTGAAGGTATCTCAAAGATAGCTGCAGAAAAGAAAACCAAAGACCAGCCTTTATACTACACAGTGAAGATACGCCATTTGGCAAGATACCAGTCCCCCAGACCACACCAGCACTTTTGGCCTATGATAGTGATAATGCTGTAGACAATAAGCAGCTGAGCATGGAGTCCTGAAAAGTCCATGTGATTTTCCTGTTCTGCTTCCTTGTGCAAACACATTCATATTTTACCTACCTGATCGCACAGGTTCCAATTAAAATAGCTGGCATGAAGACTTTGGATTTTATTAAAATGTTTGCATTAACTAAAATAAAGACATGCATGCATTAATTCTTTTAAAGTACATTATTCTTTGTCTAGTTTGCATTTTGTTTATTTTGTCAGGCACAAGAAAAATTCTTTTTGGCCAAAAAAAGACGTATTCAGAAAAACATGGAAGAAAAAGAAACAGTTACTAGAACATTTTATTCAGATCTCTTCCTGAAACTTTATCTGGAAAGTCACATTAGAAAACATAACACATAATCTGCTAAAAGTTTTTAAAGGGACTGGGAATTTTTATTATCAATCTTGATGTTCTGACCAAAACTTTCTCTTCTACCTCGAAGGGCCAAATTCTGCATTGACAAATGCTTTTATTTCCACAGCCTCTCTGGATTTCGTGGTGGATAAAGTTATTCCAGTATTTTAGGAATTGGATGGCTTTTTGGTTCATAATGATTTTGTGAGAAATGGTATTCTGTGAAGAGAGTGGTGAACTGAGATCTAATTTCTCCAGTACATTTTTTTTTTCTGGCTCAAACAATTAAATTTGTTGGCACCATAGAAATGACTTATTCTTTAGCATTTTTTTAATGTTTATTTATGTTTGAGAAACCGAGCATGAGCGGGGGAGGGGCAGAGAGAGAGGGAGACACAAAATCTGAAGCAGGCTCCAGGCTCTGAGCTGTCAGCACAGAGCCCAACCCTAGGCTCTGGAACTCACCAACCATGAGATCATGACCTGAGCCAAAGTCAGACTCTTAACCTACTGAGCCACCAAGGAGCCCCAGAAATGGTTGATTCTTACATATATTGCTTAGTGTGGCAGTATGGAAGAGAAAAAAAGATGCTGGGCTTTAAAATTAAACCAGGAATCGAATTCTAACTCAACCTCTTAACTAGTTGCATGAAAGCTATATAAGTACTCAGAAATCTGGTTTCCTGTCCTTTCTTCCCCCTCCTTCCCCTCTTTCTTCCTTCCCTTCCTTTCCTCTTTCTTTTCCTTTGCCCCCTTTCTCTTTTCTTTTTTTTTCTTCCCTGCCTTTCTCTCTTCCACTACCTCCCTCTATTGCTCCCTTCCACCCTCCCTCCCTTTCTTCCTTTTTTTTTTTCCTTCATCTCTCTTCTTTTCTCCCTATCTATTATCTCTTTAAGCTATCTACAATTATCTACATTAAAAGAGTGTTGGGAGGAATAAGCACATGAGAGCACATTACAGTGCCTGGAATGTAGTAAGCCCTAATATAACATTAGTTTCTGTTTATTTCACCATTTTGCCATCTGAGAAGCCCAATTTGTTGATGAACAGAACATCTAAGTAGGCTTCTCACACTTTGGCATGCATCAAAATCACCTGGAAGTTTTGTTAAACCAGCCTCACTCACTCACCTTCGGGTAGGCCTGAGAATTTGTATTTCTTTTTCTTTTTCTTTTTTTTTCTTTTAAAGCACCTGTTTTAAGAAGCACTCCAGTTAATTCTTTTTTTTAATCAATTTATTGTCAAATTGGTTTCCATACAACACCCAGTGCTCATCCCAACAAGTGCCCTCCTCAGTGCCTGTTACCCTCTCTCCCCCTTCCCATACTCCCCTCAACCCTCAGTTTGTTCTTAGTATTTAAGAGCCTCTTATATTTTGTCTCCTTCCCTCTCTGTGGCTTTTTCTTTTCTTTTCCCTCTTCCCCTCCCCCATGGTTTTCTGCTAAGTCTCTCAAAATCCAATTTATTTTTGAGAGACAGAGGCGGAGCATGAGCGAGGGAAGGACAGAGGGAGAGGGAGACACACAATCCGAAGCAGGCTCCAGGCTCTGAGCTGTCAGCACAGAGCCCGATGCGGGTCTCGAACCCACAAACCGTGAGATCATGACCTGAGCCGAAGTCAAATGCTTAACCAACTAAGCAACCCAGATGCCCCAAGAATTTGTATTTCTAAAAATACCAAGGCAGTGTTTGTGCTGCAGGTCCATGGACACAATTTAAGTGTCATCGATCATTGCAACAGATGGCAAACAAGTTTTATCTTTTGGGCCAACTCCAGTTGATTGTTGTGCTCTGTTGAGTTCTGAGGCCATGTTAGGCCAGAAAATTGTGTTTTTGAAGTGCTGAATATTTAATATCTCTATCCTTCCTGCAGTAACTGTTTTCTTCTTACCACTTTCCCATCTCTCAGTCAAAATTCTAAATCAGCCTCAAATTCCAGCAACCTCAAACCATCTGACCAATCCTCATACACAATCAGCACAATTCAGATTTGCTTCATCCACTTTCTGGTACCAGATCTCCTTTCAAACCCAAAGATACCTGCGAACAGGTAGAGAGGAATGCCCCTATATGTCCATCAGCCATATAGAACTCATAAAGTCCAGAAAAATAAGTAATAATAATAAAATAGTTTCCTGAGACTAAGCAAAAACCAGGGGGAGGGCTAGAGGGGAAAGGAAAAAAAGACACAGAGAGGGAGGGAGATAAAACATAAGAGACTCTCAAAGACTAAGAACAATCTGAGGGTGAGGGAGGTGAGGGAGCGGGGAGAGGGGGTGACGGATATTAAAGAGGGCACGTGTTGGGATGAACACTGGGTGTTATATGTAAACCAATTTGAAAATAAACTATTATAATAAAAAACAATAATAATAATAATAAAATAAAAATACATGATAACTTATCTGACTCTGGCTGGACCCTAAGATAAATGTTTTCATAAACATTATTTTATTTAATTCTCCCTACAATTCTATGAAATAAATATTTGTATCCCAGTTTAGAAATGATGCTTAGAAGAGTTTTCCCAAGTAATTTTCCCAAATATGTATATTAAATATTTCTAATCCCAAAGACTGTGTTTTTAATCCCTATAGAAGTAGGAGGTGAGAATACTGAAACACTTTCTCTGGTTAAGAAAAAACCTTTTGTCCTGTTGGGGTTAGGATTTGTTTGTTAAAAAGTCACCTGTCCTAAATATAAATCTGTATACATGCTCTGGTTTAGTATTCGTCAGTAGTATTCTTTTTATCAACTGTTGTTATTATAGAAGTACCTCATGTAAAAAGTAACACATCTTAACTCAGGTCTGATGATTCTTGTTCATCCCCAGCTTCTAAAGTTAATGCATATTAAATGCTTGGCTAGGCTTTAATATTAAAATGTCCTTACTTTTTACTTGTAAGGCACCAGGGTGATTTTTGATTAAAGATTTCTTGCTTCTGCATGTTCATTATCAAATTAATTTAATTTATGTATATCCATGCATGATTCATTCCTTATTTTTAAGAAAAAACATATTTAAAATGGGTCTGTTCATTGGTGAATTGCATGCATGCTAGGAATAATTTGATATAACTGCTTGATAAAGAAAGGACTACTATGAAAATCATCCCCTCAAAGCTCTAGAGAATTTAGTTTGTGGTAAAAGCAGGAGTTGCCCACCCGTCATCCCACCGAGTGTTTTTATGTTTATAAAAATGGATAATCAAAGCCATTTTAAAATGTCATTCTTTCTATTCCTTTTATGTTTGGGAAACTTCTTCTCTGAAATAACATATTTGTTTGTGTTGATAGAAATTAATTTGGCACTTGCAAATGTTTCTTCAAGGATAGTACTATCAGTCGTTTTTAAGCTTTCTTTTTCTTTAGGACAACTCATACTGCCATGAGCACCATCAAGGGAAATAGCTTGGTATTTGTTTTTCCCTGCACCTTACAGAGCTGCTTTGAGATCAAAGAGATTCCTGTGTGAGAAGGAGGTCCGCAGAGTACAGGGTGAACAAGCAGCTGATGCCAAACAGGCAGGGGAGTCTGATTTAGAGACCAGCTTCCAAGTCACCAAAAATATCATCAGCTGACTTACAGAAACAAGAATCACATAATTATAGAGCTTAGAAGCCCAATAGTTCATCAGAGAAAACCTAGTCTGACATCCTTATCTCATAACTGATTATATTGAAGGAAAGAGAGCATCCCAAGGCCACAAAGCCGACTGCAATAATAATAATAATAATAATAATAATAATAATAATAATAATAATAATTGCTAAAATAATCACAGATAATGCTACCAGAAATCCTTAGAGTCCTAGCCTAAACCAGACTTTTCCAGAATAAAAATCAAGTGACACATTCACCATTAAGCACCCACAATATAGGTGGGGAAGAGCTTCAAGATACAGTGGAGGAAGAAAACCAAGAGTCAAGAGTCCTTTGCAAAAAAAATTGAAATTAGTTTTATCATCATACTCCATTTACTTGTGTCTACAAACTCTTAAGAATGAATTAGAGAAAAATTTGCTGAAAAGTAAAAAACCTGCTTTGGTCTAGGACATCTTTTGTCATGTTTAGGAGCAGCTTTGACCAAAGTGTGATTTCCATGGTGACTTCCGAGGAGTTAGATTCAGCAGGGGACCAACAAAAAGATGACTCTGATCATGAGAAGAGAAGCATTAACATGGGATCCTGTATGAAAAGACTGGGAGGACACAAAGGAGAAATTTTGCCCACTCTACACTCTGGCCCGTGGTGCGATCTCTAGCACTAACTGCGGTACCATCCTGGCCTAATTAACCACAAGACTTAGAAAGTTGAAACTATGATTCTAAAACAGACCTTACATAAGCAAATCTACTATAGAATTTGGGTCTACAAATGAGGATAAATGTAGTAATACAGTGTAAAGCTACAAGTTAATACACACACACTAGCAAATAATACCCCCAGAATTAATTCAAAATTTAACAGAAGGAAGCTTAAATTGTCGTATTTATCAGTACAATAAGTAAATGTTTGCCTTCTTTGCCAATAGGTGGTAGAGGTACTTAACACATAGGTACCTGTTTACTTATAAGGCTGGTGTTGATTCCCTTGTTGCTCTGGGAGATGGTTAAAGTTGATTTCACACTCTAAACCAAAAGGCATCATATCTCTACTTTGGGAGGAGCGGGTGGCTTCTATTGCTGAAAGCCAAGGTGTCCTCTGTGTGATCAGGCGCTGCCTGTGTGTTTGTTTAGATAATTTCTAGCAGTGTTGGGGTTACTCTAAGTAACCTGGAATTGTTTTCTTTTTTGGATATCATAACACATTTACATTGGCATTCATGACAGTATTCAAGAGGAGGAAACGATAATATAGGATTAGCAGCTAGGTGATTTGCTGTGTATCCTAGGTGGACTATTCACTGTTTCCTAAACATACAAGCTCTTACACACCTGTGTTAATTGCACACTCCATCTTAGCTGCTCCAACAGTGCATTCCTAGCTACCCTGAAAACTCAATTTTCTTTATCTTTTGGATTAGAGAATACTATATGTATAGCATTACAGATTGCTTTTCTCTTCTAACAATATATTTAGGAGATTATTCCATACTCCATCATTCTATGTCAGCATATATTAATGTATTTTTAATAATCCACTGCCAGTTTCTCTTGGGTCACATAACATAATCTGTTTAACCAACCTCTTATTGAAGGATATTAGTTTTGTCTGCTATGTGAAATTACACAAAAGGCTTCAAAGATTCCGAGTTGGTATGTATGTATCTTTGAACACATGTGAACATATAGCTAGAAATTACTGGGTTAAAGAGCATATTTATTTTATTTTTTAAAGCATATTTATTTAAAATTTTTTTTAATGTTTATTTATTTCTAAGAGAGAGACAAACAGACAGAACATGAGCAGGAGAGGGGCAGAGAGAAAAGGAGACACAGAATCCGAAGGAGGCTCCAGGCTCTAAGCTGGTCAGCACAGAGGCTAATGCAGGGCTCGAACTCGTGAACTGCGAGATCATGACCTGAGCGAAAGGCAGACGCCCAACCCACTGAGCCACCCAGGTGCCCCATAGAGCATATTTCTTTTAAATTAAGAGACTACATCTTTTATTGTTATCCCTGTTAAACTTCATTTTGTTTGTCTCAACCATTCTGCCAGCTGGTTTTGTGATACTGTGGTTTACTGCATTAAACCACCCCCCTCTCCAGCCTTGTGCTTATGTCCTTCCATAAACTACAGCACTATCTCATGCAAGTTTCTGGTTACAATGTGCAGTGTATGCAGTGACCAGGGCCTGTCCGCCTTATATCCTGGCGCCCTGCCCATTCTGACAGAATATCCCATGGGGCCTCTTAGTCCTGGGCTTGTTATAGAGGTTCACTTTCCTGCCTCCAAGCTCTGAAACATGCTTAGAAGAACTCTCTGGCAAAGAACCTATAAATGGGGATGTTTCTGGCATATTTAAATGAGTGTTGTTCACCCCCACCTCTCACCACTCATCCTGCCTTCTCGTGGTTGTTTTTGTCAGCTGTATAATCAGTCCTGGTGAGTCATATCTTAACTACTGAGGGAAAGAAGATGAAGGAAAAGTTCAGAGAAACAGGTTCCCGATTTAGCGTATAAAAGTTCCGGGTTTGTTTTCCATCAACTGATATACCTTAATGTCACGGAATCATCTGATTTATCAGATACATTCACAGAAAAGTTTCCTTTTCTTTCTTTCCTTTAAAGTAGCAAATTTATTTATTGAAAAATAAAACTGATCACCTGGTTGACTTAACTCAATCCCCATTGCCCTTCTTTTCATTTCTTTTTATGTTCACCTTATTTTCATCTGCAGACGATTAAAATTTATCCTGATCCCTTAGCATATCCATCCAGATCTTTTCCCCAAATCTTTTTAATCATGATGCTTGCTTACACATACCCGCAGAACTATGTCTCAGGGCATGAGATGTCCAAACTCCTCCTCAGAGGGCAAAAGGGCGGGGTAGGCAGGAAGGAATTGACTTCTTTCAAATCACAGCATGTCTAGACTTATGCCCAAATACTTTGGTTCATGATAAAGTAGTAAGTAGGACTTTTGTGGAAAAATATATGGTAGAGAAAACAAGACAGAAGCTTACATCCTTTGAAAATTGGACATAGCATAGGGTTCAGGAATTGTCTAGCCACAGGTTGTTTACATGTGGTCTGAGCATTTTCTTAATGTGATCCTGCACTTAAGTGTATATAGGTTCAGCCAGAAAAGAGAAAGATGAACATCAAAGTTGTTGCAATGCCAGAAGAAAATTACAGGGTGTTTCCGTGTTTGAAAGATCACTAGTTTTCACTATTGGTTTAGGGCAATGAATTATCCATAAATAAAAACCTTAAAGACCTCTGACCAAAAACATATACTGTGTTTACAGAAAGTACAAGTTTAATGAGTAGGAGCTCCTATCACAAAAGATCAAGTGTACTCAATTAGGAAAAAAGAATTAGAGGAACTAAAGACATTGAAGTAGTTTTGGAAACAGTCTGCCAACACATTCTAGAAGTTTGTTTGTTTGTTTGTTTTTTTCCAATATTGATTTATTACTGTTACAAAAATAAAACACTAAAATGGCTTTAATAACTAATTTTATTTAGAAATATTTGTGGGTGCTTAGCTAAATCAGTTGGTAGAGCATGCGACTTAATCTTGGGGTTGAAGGTTTGAACCCATGTTGAGTGTGGAGATTATTTAGAAAGGTTTGTAACTAATAATGACCTCCACTTACTGCTTGCTTACTCTGTGCCAGGCACTATACTAAGAAGTATATATCATCCCATGTATATTCATCCCAATGAACCTCATAACAGACCTGTTCATTGGTCATCACGGGTTCTGTAGCTATGAAAAATAAACCCAGATATCTCAGCACAGTTTAACAACATGCAAGTTTATTCTGTTGAGACTTGCAGGGGTGGATCTCCTGCTTCCAGATCACTTCAACAGGGGATGGTTAAAGATTGCATAACAGCAAGAAAATTCTTTGGACTAGAAGTGACATACATCACTTTTTTTCACAGTCCATTGCCCAGAATGAAGTCACATATGCAGGCATAACAGCAAAGGAGCTTCGAAATGGAAAGAAGTACATGAATATTTTGTAAGCAGTAAGTGTCTTTTTCATATTCTGTAAAGTAGACATTATCTCCATCTCATAAATGAAAAAAGTGAAGTATCTCTATACATTCTAAGCTAAGGGAAGTAAATCTGGAATTCCAAACCTAAACCCCAACCAGCTACCATTTTTGTATTACAGATGGTGATACAATGCCTTATTGATCTTTTTATAAATTCTGTATACTGACAAATCAGCAAATGAGTGTAGATATAATATGACTTTTCCATGAATTAAGTCATGTAATTATTTCTTAACTCTTAATTAGATTATAATTGACAGAGTCCCATACTTGTTATCTCTACAATCCCAAAACACAGAAACTCGCAATGAATGCTCATTAAATATGTGTTAGTTGATTGTACTTTCAGTTTTGGCTAGATATTTGCATTTTTACCTTCTGATAGCAGAAGAATAAATAGAGGCAAAGTCCTTTAAGAAGAGGTTTATTTATTTTCATTTTTCTTGGCTTGCTTAATTTTTAATTCAGGTAAAGAAAACAACATTTAAAAATTATTAAAAGCTGACACATACCATAAAATAGCAGAAAAGGAACATTGCTTCCAATCAGTCATCATGATTTTTATAATTTGGCTATTATATTCTTTTTAACATATTATTATTTTCTATTTCTAGGATAGTTATTATTTTACATGAGTTTTTACCAAATTTCTTCCTCTGCCTTCGTATATTTTTAAAATTTTTCTATCCATTTTCGTATTCTTCCATCTTCTTATTTTCTTTTTTTTACATTCTATTCTCCTCTGCTACATTATTTTTTATATTTTAAAATAATATTCAAACTAGTGTTTATATGCTTCTTCATTCATTTTTTCCTAATTGTTCCTTTCAGCTGTCCAGATGTTTTCACTTTACAGCTTCAACAGGACCTCTTTGTACCCCCAAATAACACTCTTCTTGGCACCAACACACACTTAAGTATTACTTGTGGACTTAGAAGGTGACATCAACTTTTTATAATGTCTTTCCCAATGAATGTTCATTTTCTTTATTTTTTCCAAGTTCCTATGATGTTTTGTTATGTCCTTTCAAGAGATCATACATTTTTCCTAACATTCCATCTTTATTATTTAATACCTTTATCATCCTGTTCATTAGATGGCTTTGTCATTCATTTCCTATATAACGTCTATATAACTTATGTGTTAATGAACAAATGTTCTCAAAAGCTTTTCCAGTTATGTCTACTTGTATGAATTCATCTATTGACAGTTAAGCACTTAAAATGACCAGCTACTCAAATCTGCTTGAACATAGTTTGTTTCATTGATATTGCTGTTTTTATATACAAACATGAATAAAATTAAAGACATCAAATATGTCATAATTAATGTATTTTTAACCAATGAGTTATCTTATTTTTTAAAATTTATTTCTTTTTTAATTTGCATCCAAGTTAGCATATAGTGCCATAACGATTTCAGGAGTAGATTCCAGTGATTCATTCCCTATGTATAACACCCAGTGCTCGTCTCAACAAGTGTCCCATTTCCCATTTAGCCCGTCCCTCCACGCACAACCCCTCCCGCAACCCTGTTTGTTCTCTATATTTGAGTCTCTTATGTTTTATCCCCCTAGGTTTGTTCTCTGTGTTTAAGACTCTCTTATGTTTTGTCTCCTCCTTGTCCCCCTCCTTATTTGTGCCTTCCTTCCCTTATGTTCATCTGTTTTGTATCTTAAAGTCCTCATATGAGTGAAGTCATATGTTATTTGTCTTTCTCGGACTGGCTAATTTCTCTTAGCATAATACCTTTTTGTTCTAACCATGTAGTTGCAAATGGCAGGATTTCATTCTCTTTGATTGCTAAGTAATCCCAATGAGTTATTTTCTTAAAATTGTCAATATAATTGATTGGAACTTCAGCACTGGCATTATAAGGGTTGCCATAAAAATAAGTCTTAAAATTTTGTTTTAACAAATATTAAGTGCCAGACATCATGTTGTGTACAAAAGTCACATCAGAGAAAAACATAGGCAAAGTGCAGAACTTCATAGCGCTTACATTCTGGTAAGAATGTAAAAGACAGAAAATAAAAATAAAGCAAACAGAGCTATAAAAAATTGTTAATGACATAGTTATGTGAAACAAAACAAAAGAACAACAAAATACATAAGGTATAAGTACCATCAATAGAGAAGTAAGGAAAGACTTCTCCAGGGCGGTCATATTTATGCTCCTGTCTACTAAACAATAAAGTTCTTGTGGGAATAGCATGAGATCTTGAAGAGAGAAAGAACTCAGTTAGTTTGTATTGGAGATGTGTGAATTTTATTGTGGAAATGGGAAGCTCTTGAGCTTTAAGCAGAGAAGCAGCATGGTTCTAGTATTGTTTGCATCAACATGTATGTATTAAGCACTTACCATGTGCCAGTCACCATTCAAGGCCCTGGGATACAGCAGTCAATAAAATAGACACAAATATCATCTGATGGTTTGGAGATTTCCTTCTAGTATTTTTAAAGTGTCCTAATTATTGCTAGGTAGAGAGGGGAGTAGGGCAGACAAAATTATGAGAATAAATGGGCAGAAGACATGAATAGACACTTTTCCAAAGAAGACATTCAGATGGCTAAGAGACACATGAAAAATTGCTCAACATCACTCATCATCAGAGAAATACAAATCAAAACCCCAATGAGATACCACCTCACACCTGTCAGAATGGCTAAAAATAATGACTCCAGAAACAACAGGTGAGGATGTGGAGAAAGGGGAACCCTATTGCACTGCTGGTGGGAGTGCAAACTGGTGCAGCCACTCTGGAGAACAGTTTGGAGGTTCCTCAAAAAATTGAAAATAGAATTACCCTACAACCCAGCAGTTGCACTAGTAGGTATTTATACAGAGGATAAAAAAATGTTTTTGAAGGGGCATGTGCGCCCCAATGTTTATAACAGCACTATCAACAATAGCCAAATTGAGGAAAGACCTCAAATGTCCATCAACTGATGAATGGATAAAGAAGATGTGAGACACACACACACACACACACACACACACACACACACACACACACTGAAATACTACTCAGCAATCAAAAAGAATGAAATCTTGCCATTTGCAACAATGTGGTTGGAACTAGAGTGTATTATGCTAAGCGAAGTAAGTCAGAGAAAGACAAATATATGATTTCACTCATTTGTGGAATTTAAGAAACTAAACAGATGAACATAGGGAAAGGGAAGGAAAAATAAGTTAAAAAGAGACAGGGAAGCAAAGCATAAGAGACTCTTAAAGACAGAGAACAAACTGAGGGTTGCTGGTGGGGAGGGGGATGGGTGGATGGACTAAATGGATGATGGGCTTTAAAGAGGATACTTCTTGAGATGGGCACTGGATATTATATGTAAGGCATGAGTCACTAGGTTCTACTCTTGAAACCAATAGCACACTGTATCTTAACTAACTTAAATTTAAATAAATATTTTTTTAAAGGATAAAAAAAATGTATCACAAGAGTCCAGCACAGAGATGATGAATGCAGTAGTCCAGTTGAAAGACTCATCTACCCTAGGATGATTTTATAAATAAGATGCTTTGGAGTTTTTTTTTTAAGTTTTTACTTATTTATTTTGAGAGAGAGAGTGAGTGAGAGAGAGAGCAGGAAGGGTAGAGAAAGATGGAGAGAGAGAGAGAGAGAGAGAGAGAGAATCTCAAGCAGGCTCCACACTGTCAGTGCCAAGCCTGACATGGGGCTCAAACTCACAAACCATGAGATTATGACCTGAGCCATAATCAAGAGTGGGACACTTAACTGACTGACCCATCCAGGAGCCCCTAAATAAGATGTTTTGAATACATCTTTCCTGTCTTTTACAATCGTTCCAGGGCAAAATTGAAAACTACAGAGTTACAAAGTAATATGCAGTAAGAATACACATTAATCATTAAATCAAAATAAATTGTATACAAATATATATTCCAGATAGATTAAAGATCTTAATATAGATACATAAAACAAAAATATAGGGAAATATTTTCCAAATACCATTATGGGGAAAGCCCTTATAATATAATACAAAACCCAGAAACACTAAAATAAAAATTGTAAGATTTGTCTACATAAACAAAAACCACTTTTGTAAAGCAAAAACACCATAAACGTAGTTTAAAAATAGCAACAAAATGGGAGTGGGGAGAGCTGGCAACATACATACAAAGGTTAAAATACAGAAGTTTCCAAAAAGCCAATACAAAGCATTTTTCAGAAACACATTTTGATTTTTGTCAATATTAGCATGATATATTCCATCTAACTTGACTGCCTGCTGCTGTGCTCATTCAATAAATTGCAACAAATGTTTATTTAATTCTAACTCATGCCAAGTGCTAGAGAGTTCAATATGAAAAAAAAAACAGATGTATATCACTCTGTCACGTAACTTATAGTTCAGATCTGATACTCAAATGATAACAGCATTTAATAATCACTAGAGTTGCTATGAGGTCATCTCTCTACAACACCAATAATAATAAATAATCTCAATGTCTGTCTTTCCGCATTGTATTTATTTATATAATAAATAAATTTATATAAAAATTTATTTATATAATCTATAATTATTTCTCTTGTTCTTTGGAAATCTACTTCTCACACTATGAAGTTCCAAGTGGGGTTATGGGTATTTTTTGAAGGAATACTTCCTGTTTCCTAATTAATCATCCTTTTAACAAGTTTATTGAGCTTGCACTCTGTATCCAGGCTGTAATATATGCTAGGAGTAAAAAGGTGAGTCGATATGGTTCTTGCAGGTGTGTTTCAGCGAAGTGAAGGAGAGGGGATATCCTCGCCAGAGGGACTAGAATGTGCATGAGCACACAATAGCGAATCAAGGATGTGTTGGGGACATTGCTAAAGAGTAAAGTGTGCATGGCAATGAATACAGAAGGTTAAAAGTTAGATAGGGAAGGTGCGTTGAAGATTTTAAGAAGTATTGTGAAAGCTATGGGGAAACAATGAAGAAATTTAAGGAGGAGTTTGACAAGACCCATTTAAATTTAACAATTTTGCCCTGGAAGTATTATGGAACACAAATTAGGTGGCAACTGCATGAATCCATCTCAGAAGTGATGGGAACTGAATGAAAGCAAGAATAGATCAGCTATGATGAATATAAGAAAAACTCAAAACATAGTTGATGACTGTTGAATGGGAGCGATGGAAGGATAAATGAAAGAGAAGGGTTCAAATGACTCCACGTTTTCTAGTCTCGATGCTGAGGTGAATAATGGTTCCATTCATGAGGATGAGGCTTAAAGAAGGGGAGTTTTGGAAGTAAAGAAGATTAATTCCATTTGGTCACACTGGATTCAACGTGACTTCATTATCTAATTGAATATATCCAGGAAGTTATTGAGTATTTGGGTCTGGAGCTCAGGAAAGATGACGGGACTGAATATTCAGGTTTCCAACCATACAAATGATAAGAGAAGTGATTGGTAATATAAGACCACCCAGGCAGAAAATGTTGACTAAGATGGGTAGATATAATAAAAGGGACTCTTGAGAGGCCAGTGTGAAGTAAACAAAGGAAAAGAAGTTAATAAAGAATAGCCAGAAGAATATGAAATTAATCAGAAACCTATAATGACACAAAACCCAATGGAAGCAAGCACTGTAGGATGTGTCACTGATACATTACAAGGTAAATGAAAATGTAAATGTGTCTCTTCATGATTTTTCTGATCAATGTAATTTGGTTTCATGGATTTATGTACTTCTTGTATGTAGCCGATTCCCAAATGTTTATCTTTTTATGTAGTCCTTAACTCTCTCTACACTTCTATTAAGCATTCCATTTACCTTCTAAAATTCTCTATTAGTCCCAAAGCATCTACAAAGCAATATGTCCTAGTAATAAGACTGCAAACTCAAAGAGCTGGGCTATACTTGGATGGACCTAGAGGGTATTAGAAAGACAAATACTGTTTGATTTCACTCATATGGGGAATCTAAAACACAAAACAAACAAAAACCAAAATTAGATATATAAATACAGAGAACAAACTGATGGTTGCTAAAAGAAAGGGAGAGGTGGGAATGAGCATAGTGGGTGAAGAGGAATGGTAGATACAGGCTTCCAGTTAATTGAGTAAATGTCATGGGAAGAAAAGGCACAGCATAGAGAATATATATAGTCAATGATATTGTAATAGCCTTGTAAGCTTACTTTATAGAGAAGTAATCACTGTAGTGTACACTTGAAACTAATGTAACATTGTGTGTCAAACAAACTCAAAGGAAAGAAGAGAGCCATGCTATCTTTGTTTGATCCTTGTTCCTTCACTTAATACTATATAGAGCTTAGCTCAGTTCTTTTGCCTTCGTATGAGTTGGTTCCTCATCTGTATAATGGGGATGATAATAATACCTAATTCACAGAATCATAACATGGATTAGTTGTACAGGCAAAGTAATTAAAATAAAATATTGTGCATGGCTCAGAGTGAGCACATGATAATTATGTACAAAACTAAAAATAATAAGTTTTCTCTGAAACTTCCTATTTCTATATTTACTCTCTATATTAATGGCCTCATCATCTTCTAATCACTCAGGTTGTAATTTTGGTTTATCCAGTGGATTGTGATCTCTGTGAGGATTGGGACAGCGCCTGCCTTTTCTACTACTCTGTTGGCATCATGTAAAGAGTGCCTCACACTGAGTGTTCAATAAATATCTAACAGAGTGTTAATTGACTTATAATCATTCCTTCTCTTCCTTACTCCTAACACCTCAGCTGTTAAAATCTATTGATTCTGTTTCTATAACATTATTCACTTTTATATCTTCTACTTTGTCCACTGTCTCTACTTTAATTCATATTCTTATTACCTTTAGGTTGACTTCTATTAAGCCTTCTAACTGGCCTCTCTTGTGTCCTCCCTTTCCATTCAGGCTCCCCCTCCTCCTTTCCACCTTTTCCTCTCAATTACATACACACATCTACCTGGATCACACTGACACTAGGTTAACTTTCTTAAAATAGTTCTGATTCAAATCTAAATGTGTTACCCTAGAAAAAAGACCTTTTCGAATATCACTCTAATCTGCTTTGCAATCCCCAGTCCTGAATTGAATCAGAGAACTAAAATGGAAATATATATATTTAAACAAATATTCATTACACTGTATGCCGACTGGTAAAACATAGTAAATAAATTAAGTGATATATCTTATGGAAGAGATTCTTTAGAATGGTACATCTAGGGAATGTTTATAATGAAGCATAGTTCTGTATTGAACCTTTAAAGGAGGGTAGAACTCAGGTAAGCAGCATAGTAAGAGAAGGGTGTTCTAAGAAGATAGAAAGAACATGCAAATATGGGAATGCCTATGGAATATACATGGACCAATAGTAGATTTGAGATATTTAAAGACAGTAACTTAGGTAGGAAGTATGGGGTTTAAACTGTGATAATGAAATTCAAATGGTAGGTAACTGAAGAATCAAATAACATATCAGAGAAAGAATTCATTGATCTGAGTGCATATCTAACATCAATAAAAAGGAGAAAGATGAATCTAAAGTGATTTTGAATTATTAGGTGTGTTGATAAATGTAGGCCTATGTTGAGAGAAAGCCGTTTGGAGCCAAAAAAGATAAGCACAGATTCAGAACTGTTAAGTTTCAGGAGAAGAAGACCCTAGTGTAGCTATCCATTGGAGAAGAGCTTGAGCTCAAGTGGGTATTATGGGCTAGGCCGGGAATTTTGAAGACATCTAAGCACAGATGTTTGTTGTAACCATGAAAATAGATAAGATCCCTGAGGGGAAAAGTTAAGCAGAAGTTTGCAACAAAAGCTGTACCCATATTGTGAACTTAAAAAACACGAGGAATCTGTTGCAGAAGACACATCCATAAATAGCAGAGAGAGCAACTTCATTTTTATCAGTGCATAAGAAGAGCTTTTAAAGGAACCATCAACAGTGCCAGAATTACAGGGGAGGAGTGAAAAAGAATAAGCATTGGATAGGTCATAGATTAAGAGCCTAATGATGGTCTTAAAGAGAACAGTGTATACAGAAACTAAATCACTTTCATTTATTCTATAAATAACTATTGAGCATCTACTAAGAGCCAGGGGCTGAGCTGAATACTAGAATCATAACAGAGAATAGAATAGGTGATGTTCCTCACTTTATACTTTATACCTGAGATGGTAAAATGACAAGTAACCAGATAATTGGAATACAGTGTAATAGGTGAAGGTAAAAGTAGGGGGAGGTCCATACTGATGAGAGCCCAGGGAAGTGTTAGTGCAGTGTTGCTGCCGTTGTTTGGACGAAGTGATGCCAAAGCCAGACAATGGAGGGTAATAAGAACGATGTGAATATCGTGTTGGTAGAAGAGAGAAAAAAGCAATCCAGGAAGAGGAAAACATGTTCACAAACCCTGAGGCATGAGAAAACATGATGAGAACACAGAGTGGAGAGATAGGACATTATTAGAGGTCAGATTGTATAGGACTTCGAGAACTGAGTTAAAGAGTTTCAGCCTTTAAGAGAGGAGATTGCCACAGTCGGACTTAGGGTTCAGAAATATTCTTCCAGATGCATGTGGTGTGACAAAAGGTTTGCAGAAGAGCAAGACTGGACAGAGGATGAGAAGTGGTGGAAGGAGAGCCACTGACTGAGAGCAAATATCGGGTTAGACTGAGAACAGAAGTGTTTCCTAAAGACTTAAAGTTTCAAATAGCAATGGAGAGACCATTATGTATTTTTTAATTTTTTTTAATGTTCATTATTTTTGAGAGACAGAGAGACAGAACGTGAGCAGGTGAGGGGGCAGAGAGAGAAAGGGAGACACAGAATCTGAAGCAGGCTCTAGGCTCTAAGCTGTCAACACAGAGCCCCACACGGGGCTCAAACCCACAGGCCATGAGATCATGACCTGAACCAAAGTTGGACACTTAACCAACAACCACCCAGGGGCCCCAGGATCATTATGTTTTCAACAAAGAAAAATATGGATTTTGTTTTGCTCAGTAAGGGCCTAACTAATGTTGAGTAACCTGAGTGCACAATGGACTATTTAACAAATGCTGTAAACTTTATGCAGCAATGCTAAGCGACCTAGGAGGATTATGATTTGAAGCATGCTCTGGGGCTAGGGATTAGTATGACATTCAAAGTAGAAGGCTATGAATCTCATAGATAAATAATTGTGTTGGAACTTCTCATCTTTGGCTAACAACATCCAAAGATGGATTACCTAATAGCTTTTACCTTGAAAAAAGTTCAAAAGATTATTTTGGGTAGAGACAAGAGTGGCTGAGGAAAGCTAGAACCCCAGGATGGAGATGGAGGTAGACAAGTAGGATGGAACATTGATCATCAGACGTTAGTCACTTACACGCATTAACAGATTCTACAGTACAAATTGGGAGATATGGGAATATCATATAAATGCAAAATATGATGAAGATGACAGGGCATTTTTTCTGTTTTGTTCATTAATCTATCCCCAGAGTGGTAATGGTGCAAATAGGTTTTAATAAATATTAGGTTGAATGAATTACTGAATTTACTGATAATACTTGACAGAACATAAGGGAGCAGAATTACTGGGGGACAAAGATCCAAAAGAAGTAAATATTTCTTTAGCTTTAATTTTGAAATTAGTGTTGTGGAGCTTGCCGAGAAATAAAGATCTAGTAAGAGAATGAGTCCAAAAGGAAAAGTCTTTTTGAAACAATAATATACAGAATGTGAATACATCCCAAGAGCCCTCAGTTTATTGACACATCTTCCCCAGTCTGATTATGTCAATGTACAGTATTAAATCTATTTATTCTGAAAGGCACAGAACGAACCAGGATATCTTCCTCGCGGCACCATGTGTGTCAAGAGACTTTGGCTTTGATCCTTAGCTTTGTATTTTAGCATAAGAAGCCTTTTAGGAGACATTTGACCTCAAACAAAGGCTTAACTGTTTTAATACTCTTCAAATATTAGGAATTATAAACATTGACAGTAATCTACATCGTTTAACCCATTACATTTGTAAATACTTTTCAATCGTGTTAACTTATGTCCCCGTTGGAACAACTCTATATATAGAAAAGACAGAGATACTTTATAGATGAGTAACAAATGCTCAGGGTTTACAGGATTAACTCTGGACCACCTGATTAGAGGCCAAGCAGGAACTAGAATTTAGTGTGCCCAACACAAAGCAGCATTCTTTCCAGTACCCCACACAGACAAATCCCAAACCACAGTTGAGTCACATTTTAGAGCATGGCTATGGCCCATGGTGTACAAGCTCTCAGTCTGGTGGTTTAAACACCACTTGGCTTCAGTGCAGAGCTTCAGCCCAGTGACCCAGTGCTGAGTCTGAGAGCATTGTGGAAATCTGGGTATAAATCCTAAGGCAAACGTCCTTTTCCAGAACAGTAGGCACTGGCATCCTTTAGTGTGCATTTTGTTCAGGGTAAGTAATTGTTCTGAGGTCAAGACAGAGTATCTGAGCCATAGACTTCTACCAGCTTTCTTTCATAGCACGGGGTCTGGGTAACGTTACTGGGAGACACCAGGCAATTTATCTTTAGATGAACAATATAAAAAACTGCAAGTAGCCACTCCAGAATTACTTTATGAGAGGCTTAAAAAATACTGTGATATACAGATAAGCCTATTTTTCTGGCTTTGTTGCATATCGTAAAAACTGGTTCTGAAGGAAAGCGTATTCTATCCTATACCAGGAGGTTTGGTTTTTCATTCTTCTTTGCCAGCTATGAGACTTTGTTCAGAGCACTTGCTTTTCCTGAGCCTCAGCTTCCTTGTAAGTTAAAAAAAAAAGTTGGGATGAACACTGGGTGTTATATGTAAACCAATTTGAAAATAAACTATTATAAAAAAAAGCCTCTGCCAAATCTGTGATATCATCATTTGGATCTTTTAAATATTGAGTTTTGATTGAGTTACATTTTTATAACTGGAACACTAAAGTATCTCAAGCATAAAAATAAGTCTTAGAAACATTGAATCGTGTTAATACCTGTCAAAACTGGGGGTTAGTAGAAATACATTCGGAGGTATGACTTTTCATATCTCTTTTTTTCCACTCTGAGGTTTCTTGAGTCCTTATTCATTTACCCAAGGAAGCTTAATTTAGAATTGGCCTGATTCAGAGTCTTTAGGATTGGTTAGGAGAGTCCTAAGTGCCACTTAAATGCCACCTTCCATTTCCTGGGCAAGAGTGCCTGGGCTGGCACAACCCCACAACCCAGCAGGGCAGTGGCAGTTGTGGTAGGAGCTGCAAAGGGGTTGCTGTTTCAGCCCCTAAAATTAGTGCCTAGAGAGCTGGAAATTCCAGTAGTCTCTGATCAGATGGTCCGGAACTAGAAATAACAGGAGTGAGAAGTTCATGAAAGAGAAGGCTACCATCCCAAGGGAAATTTGCACAAGTGCTGCACACTGCTTTCAGCAGAAAGGATTTCTACTCCATTCCATCCTGTCTATCTCTAGATCTTCTGTCTTCTCCCAGCTATTGACATTTAATATCAAATCATGTGGCACCTGTGTCTAGACCTATACAGAAAGAACACCAACCCCACCCTCGCCCCACCTCTCCTGTCCTCTTTCCTCTTCCTCACATTCTTTCTTTCTTTTTCTTTGTCACCTTCCTTTCTCTCTGATTGCAATGCCTCGAATACAATATATACCCCAGCAGTTCTTACACACTTCTTGAAATTCTGTCAGACAAGGAATAAACATAAAACAAAATGCAGAAACTGCATGTTTAGTTTCTACATTGCCAGAGGAGAGGATATGATTTTGCAGTACCAAAGGTGATGTTGGTGTCACATTATCTGTTAAGATCCCAGATAAACCCTGAAAAGACCTGTTAAAGGCCATGGGAGACTTCTCTCCCAGGCCCCATCTCATGGTCTCTCATTCAGTGACTGATTAGGTGACTTGTAAAAGTGTAATTTTCCAGTAAAGGGGAAAATATATAATACATGTCAGTACCAATAGTCACTTTTTGCTAAAAGTACCTTACCTTTTTGGAAGTAAATTATGGATCTCTAAATTGATATTCAAAGCTGGCACACAACAACTCCATCTGGAAAGGAGCAGTTTGTGATTCCTGACAGTGAGGCAGGGAGCTGATACAAATAGGGGAGACACTGATAGTCTGATTACTCAACCACTGAACTGATAATTAAGAGGAAGGCCTGGGATTATCTACATCAAGATATAAAGAGCTCTGGGAGATTAACCAGAGTCAATGTTTGAGAAGGGGAACATCGACTAACTGACCTCTTAATGATTTTGAGAGTGTTGGTACTAAGCAGAAGAATGACAAGGGCAGTAGGCATATCCAGTCTTACCCATCTTCAAGCTGTTCCTATAAATTCAGTAAAGCAGAATAATCTATAATTACTTACAGAGTAGAGAAGCTAGTCAAATACTGTAGATTCTCTGGTCATAGACCTTACGCTCCAAATGTATTAATTTTCTTACCTTCTTCAAACCAGCCTGGCCTATTCATGGCCGCTAAGCATTTGAGAGCATTAACTTCCCTGCCTGAAATCTCTTCTCCTCTCCAGGTTGTGGTGCATTGCTTCCCATTCATCAAAATCAACTCATATATCCTTAGGGAAGCCTTTTTTTCCCCAATAGCCTCCGAGCAGAGTTAAAAACTTTCTCATGGGGGTACCCCACAAAACTGATTTCTTTCCTTTTATAGAATTGAGCACATTATATCATATTAAGCTGTGTATGTTTCATCTCTCTCCATGGCTTCTCTCCCCATCTTACCTCCAAACCCAAGTTTCACTGGAGTAGAGCCATTTCTTAGTTATCTTCTTATCCCTAGCACAGATCTGACATACAGTAAATACTCCATAGATCCTGAAGATGCATTGAGAAGGCAGCTGAAGTCGTTAGAGATGGAATTGGAGATACCAGGGGCCCAGCAAGTAAATTCACAAAAGTTCGTGGAAGGGAGGCCTTGGGGAAAGCTCTCATCTCTCCGTTGTGTATTAGATAATACCCAGGATAGAAGTAAGTTGTGTGTTTGTGTTGTGAAATTTTGAAAAGCATTGTATTCAGCAAAATGGAATGAACTTTCTACAACCGTTTAGAAAAATAAAGGCAAAAAAAACATTCATAGAACATGCTTCAGTGATAAGGAAAAAAAAAAAAAAAAGCTATCCGTCTGAAGTCTCAGATAAAGACTAATCTCCAATAGTGAATTCCGGGTTAACTCATACATCCAAGTTTCCAAAATTCAGGAGTGGAACATTTAGAAGGAAAAAAAAAAATCTATAACTTCAAGTAGAGCAGTGATGAGTACCTCACAAACGTAAAAGAATTGTAATCTCTAGTTTTCTGTCTTTTTACAGAAAGCTTACAAGTGCTTCCACCCTGCATAATTAATGTAATGATATGAAAAGCTACCACTTATAACTTCCCACTGCTGATCAGACGGGGAGATGTCCGGGAAGGCTGGGAAAAGCTTGCTGTTACCTCACAGATTCTGGGAACAGATTTCACTCATCTGTATGACTTCACACACGTTGGACTTGAATCTGAAGCAAAGTCCAAGACAATTTCACAAGAGATGAAACTTAGAATTTTTCAAAGAAGGGAAAATAAAACATCATCCATGTCTGGGCAAGAGCACTGAGGCAGACTCAACATGTGTTTATGAACATGGAAGTGATGACTTATGCATGCTTGAAGGAGGCAGAAATATATTTATTTTTCTTTGCAGTTATCTCTGTGTACTTATGAGGTACAGAAATTTGTGAGCCCTGAGACAGAAGCAGAAAAAAAAAAGAGAGAGAAACATCAAGAAGACAGCAAAACTACACAATTTCCCCTGAGGTGTGATTTGTGAGAACCTGGAGGCAAAGAGACTAACAAGGGGAGTTATCCACCGAGAGGCACAGGTGTGGCTCTCTATCTGGCTTAGCCTCTCTAAGAAGCACTGAGGAAGAAGTTGAGGGGAGAAACTTCAGGCTTTATATTCAGAAATCCACTCTGGGAAGACACAGCTGTGAAGACTGGTTCATCAGAGGACAGGAGGCAGAGCAGGTTTGACAGGAATGGTATTTGTGCTGCTGACAGTTCTGTTGTGCCCTGTGCTGCTGCTAGGCTATACGGGAAGCAGGACAAAAGGGCATTGATGCTCTCTGGCACCGTCTGAATGAGAGAAAGTTGTGTAAGGGGCCAGCAGGCGGGTAGAATGAATGGCGTCATTTAGAGCCAGAAGTCAAGCAGAAGGGATGGGGCAGGAACATTTTCATTTCTATGTTCCATCCACACAGTCCCTAGAATTGTTCCTCATATACTTGGGAACTTGGTCAATATTAATTAGGAAGAAGGAAGAAGCACACTTAGAAGCATGAAGTACCATTGAAAACGACTGAACGTGGGTAGAGAAAAACAGGAAAAAAAATGAGGAAGACATGCTCATTTGGGAAGCTGAGGTCAAATCTGTAAGCTTTCAACCCGACTGAAAAGCTGATTCCAAGCTTCTTGCATAAATTCAGTTTTAGGATCTTAAAGCAGGCAAGACTGAGTTAGCGACTTCAGCAAATAAAAGTTTTCCTTTGTTTGTTTGTTTGTTTTTTGTAATGGAAAGAAAGAGCAAAGATAAAGTCCAGAATATCCGGCATTGCTGAAATTCTATGCTATTAATGAACCGGGGGCCTGAAAGGCAAGAAGCTCATTAGTGGCTTCTGTGGAGAAGTGTGGGGCACTCAATGCTAGAAGGAAATGGAAAAGCGGCCAGTTAACAGCAGGAACATCTAAATCATCACACTTAGGAGGAGAACTGGAAAAACAAGACAGCATTTTACCCTCCACAGAAAAATAATAGTGAAAGAAAGCCTTCATTGAGTATATATTCGGAATGTCTTAAGTCAGGCTGCTAAATAAATAGTTGCTGTTGATGAAGGCAAGAAGATAAACAGGCATTCATAGCGGTCAGAAGGGCAGGGAGCATCGGCTGTGGGATAGAGTGCACCTTCAACTCTAGATCACTAAATCTAACATACCCGAGGTATTACTGACTCAGAAATGACCATATGATTGCTCCCTCGGTCTGTGGCAAGTACTAGGCCCAACTTATATAATATGATATGATATGATATGATATAATATAATTAATATAATATAATGTACTATGGTGGCCTAGGTCATATCAAACAATCAATCAGTATCTATTAACTTTACCATGTGCAAGATACTATACAAGTCACTGTGGGGGGACATGGAAGCATCCCTCTTCTCAGCATTTCCTGTGGATGTGGAGAAACAGGATCTAAACACATAGAAGAATAATGTGACCAGCAGTGCAATTCCCAGCATAGCACTGAATGGCCAAATGATGATAAATATTCCAGGGATTGAAAGGAGGGCAAGATTGCCAGAGTATGAGGCATTCGAGTGGACCGTTCAGAGACAAAAGTACATTTGAGTTGAAAGGGAGTTTATAAAGCAATGCAGTCCAAAACTTTTTAGAAATGAGAAAATGAAAACATAAAGGTCCTAAGAAGTCATAATTTATCCATGATATCATAGTGACTAGTAGTCTTTCAGAGAGATTTAGTATTTGAATCCCTACTCCACCATCTATTTCTGGCAAATTATTTAACCTGTCTACACTCAGTTCATTAATAAAATGACAATAACAATACTCAGCACAAACTGAAGGAAGAATTAACTATAATTACTATTATTGTTATTATTTTAATTATTACTCAGACATGATATTTTTCCCTCTGATTCAAGCTCAGCCTCAAAACCTTTCTTGACAAAGAGCACCAGCTTTTCCTAATCGTACAGAATTTCCAGTGATACTAAACACATTTTTTTTTTCAATATATCAAGGAGGTTTTTCCTGTTATTGATGACAGAGATCTATAGACAGATTTTAAAACACTATTTTTTTTAATATGCGATCTAACTCTTTTCTTAAACCGAAATTATCTCTTGGTTAATTTTGCAGTTTCCAAACCCCATTAGTATCATCTCCATTAGTTCAAACCAATTACTCAGAGATTCTCCAAAATACCTGATTGTTCCCAGAGTCTGCTTCAAAATGCAGATTACTTCTTCCTTTTAAGCTATGACCAGCAGTGGTGTGGTTTAAATTTAATCTGTGACATGTCTTCGATGTTTATTAGCTCTCTTGCACTGAGAAAAGCCAAGCTTCCCCCACTTTATTTTTTTTTCACTACACATACAAAATTATTCATTTATTATTTCTTTCAATGATAGTATCTATATCATGAATGATTTATTCATTTTTTTAATTTTATAATAGTTTATTTTCAAATTGGTTTACATATAACACCCAGTGTTCATCCCAACATGTGCCCTCACTTTAATCTTTCAGATGAGGAGGCTCAGGCTTAATACAAACACCGTCAGTTGTTTTAAATGCTCCCTTCTACCATCATTTAACTATTTTTCATTTAGTGAGCAGAGCAGTCTAAGAGCCACCAATGTTAAATGTGGGAAGGGACCTTAGATATGATTCAGTTCACTCCCATCTAATGCACAGTTCCTTGTCACTGAAGGTTATCGTCTAAGGCAAGTTGGAAGTTACCCATCCCTTTTAGTCGGCAAGACTGAATTAAAGACATGTACATCACCTGAAGAGTCAAAACAGTTGGAGAAGAAGCACCCAGTGAAAGAGACCCAGCTATTCAGTAATCTTCCTACCAGGCCATTGACTGCTTACCCAATTCAGTGCAATATTGTATTTGCGTACAATACCATGGGACCCTGAGAGGCAGGGCTGAAGAAGCCCTAATGCTAAATGGTCCACAGTATCATCAGTAAAAGATGGAACAATGTGAAAATAGTTGAGACTAAACATGCCTGTCCTCCATGGTTCAAAATGGCACATTTGCAATCCAGCAACACCCAACTCCAGAAATGGGAAGATGCTGGGATGGAAGTAGCATGGATAACAGTTCCCTCCAGACTGCTCAACGGGAAGATTGTGTGTTGTATCCAGCTTCAAAATGGAATCTAAAAGGCTTGCTGAAAAATGCTGATGGAAGTGCTCAGCTGCAGACCACTATTTACCTCCTTTGATTCGCGAAAGTATAAATAATCAAAATGATACATAAATTTAATTGCCGGTGTCGTGTAGTTATTTTTGAGGAACAGCCACAAATCTGAGATCTGGTATTTAACAAACAGCTCAGGCTACCTACTCAGACTAAACACATAGTGTGTTTTCCAGGCTGTAATTTTATAAAAAACAAAATGTCTTGAGAGAGAGAACAAGCTAGTACGATTGCTTTAAAAATCACTTTAGGAAAAGTTTCCTTACTAAACTAAAATAAAACGTAGACAACCTAATCCATTTTGCTGGCTGGCCCTGATCCGCCACCCTGCTGTGCCATGTTATTACCTTTACTTCATTGACATCCCACACGAATATCTTCCCTCTAACAGACTTTAGGAGCAGGTAAACTCTTCTCTCATGGGGTTTTGTTTCCCTAAGAACAGAGGCTTACAGATGTTTTAGTTCTAGACTCTTGAAACTCTTAAAACTTAGAAACCCCAAAGACCTTTTATTGTGTCTGTTGTATATATCAATATTTAATGTATTGGAAATTAAACAAGTCTTTATAAAAATAATGGTTTTAAAGCCAAATACAATTTAGTGAGAAGAGTGACTTTTTTTTTCACTTTTTCAATGTGAATCTCTTTAATGTCTAGATTAACAGAAGAAAACTGGATTCTCATATTTACTTCTATGTTTAATCTGCTGGGGTAGGTTATTTTGGATGAAGTATGTATGAAACTCTGTCCTCATACAGATATGTAGATAGAAAAGGGAAATTGATTCTAATATCCTTTCAGAGAATTATGGATGTTCTTCTACCATTCTGCTCAAAGTCGACTAGTAGCAATTTCCTAAAGTTCAGTTACAGTGTGAATCTGATATATCTTAATGAAGTTTTCATATTCTGTTACACTAAAACCCATTGGTATATCTTGCGTTTCGAATGGATCTGTTACTCATGTATCATTTTATAACACTATGCCTTAGTCATTTACAGTTGTTATTATACAGTATCTTAAAAAAAAATCACACAGGGGCACCTGGGTGGCTCAGTTGGTTAAGCGGCCGACTTCGGCTCAGGTCATGATCTCGCGGTCTGTGAGTTCGAGCCCCACGTGGGGCTCTGTGTTGATGGCTCATCAGAGCCTGGAGCCTGCTTTGGATTCTGTACCTCTCTCTCTCTCTGCCCTTCCCCTGCTCACACTCTGTCTCTATGTCTCTCAAAAATAAATAAACGTTAAAAAAAATTAAAAAAAAAATCACACAGCTCGGTGACATCACAGTCACATAGAAAAGTCTTAAAGTATTAGGAAGCTTTCAAGCTCATACTGGTTGACATGTTTTCCAAAATTCAGAGTATTGACCTGAAACTTGTATTTTATGATTAACCACAAATATTGTCAGTTATTTTCCTTGAAGAGTCGGGCTCACTTTGTTCATTTTTGAGAAAACGTGTACCCATCTCCGAACTACCATGTCTGTCTCTCAGACATTTTTTCAGATAAAAAATAGTGTTCCATGGGGGAAGTGGCTAGTTCAGCCCAGAACCCAATTAATTGCACAAGTACTTTTCCTGGAGATAACTACCATACTTTGATATGTAGCAGAAGTGATTTACATATATTTCTCATATATATCAAAAAGATGTGTACTCAAGGGTCAAGACAATAAATTTAGCAATTTATGCTGCTTCAGCATGGACAATTTAAGTGAAGCTTCTTTCTAAAATGTTGTCTATTTGTTTATTGTAACTATTTGGAGAATACAGTGACCCTAGTACAGTTTAGAACCACGGCCTTGATTTGTGTCGAGGCACCGACAGTTTTATTCACCATTGTTTTGCCAGTGAGAAATCAAATAAGGCTTAGTATTGTTAAGAAAATAATTTTGACCTGCAGATACACTAAATGTGTTTCAAAAACCCTTAGGGATCCAAGGAACAAAGTTTGAGAATTCCTGTCCTAGTCAAGTCAGCATAATTCTGTGTAACAGGAAGACCATCCAAATGGATAGCAATCATTAAAAAAATTTCTTCATAAGTGATTTATAAGAAAGCCAATGAGAATCTCAAGATAGAAGAATGTTATGTTCCCAAAACAAAACCTGTTCCCTTTCCTCACAAATTTTGCCTATAACTCTTGATTACTTTCATCTGTACCTCAGATCTTATAATAAAATGGAAATAACAAAAGTACCTATCTAATAGGAGTATTTGGAAGGTGAAATAATTCCATATCAGGAATGTACTTAGCCCAGTGCCAGGCACATAGTAAGTGCAAAATAAATGTTACTGGCTACTGTTTTTTTCCATAATCCTTCATCAGCCTTAATTTCCCTCATTGTTGCTCAAAATGGATATCCTCCCTTGTGAACATTATAGACATTTCATTTTTTCACAAGTGCAAACTCTTCATTGAGGACATCTCTGAGTGCGAAGTTATTTACAGTACTCTCCTGTGATAAAAATACAACTGTGCTCCTCCTTCTTTCAATGTTCCCATATCACAATGCGTTTGATCATTTCTTCTAAAAGATTTTTAAGAATAAACTTAATGATGTCAAGGCAAAATTTGAAACAAAGTGTAAAGAGCCTATATAATAAATAAACTACAGGTTACCTGGGTGGTTCAGTCAGTTAAGTGACCAACTCGGTTCCAGCTTAGGTCATGATCTCATAGTTCATGGGATGGAGCCTACATCAGTCTCTGTGGTGACAGTGCAGAGCCTACTTGAGAGTCTCTCTCTTCCTTCTCTCTCTGCCCCTCCCTTGCTCTCTCTCTCTCTCTCTCAAAATAAATAAACTTTAAAAAAAAAGAAATACCTAGTATATTTTATCTATAAGCAAAGGACAAACAGTAGCTCTCAGCCCTTGTAGCAGTGTGACTATTGACTCAGAATGATGAAAATTATCTTGAAAGAGTTTGAGTTTCATTATACAACTCAAGATTTTAATGGATGAATAGCATAAAGTATTACTCTTGACGTGACTTGACTTTTTCCTTTATTAGAAAATATTTTTAAATGGTTAAGGAACAACACGATTAGCAAAAATATTTAATTTTTCAGAATATTATGCTGGGTGCCGGCTGGCAGAGGATGAGACATACTGCTTAGTACAAATTCCGCAGGCTGAATGAAGGCTTTGAATTTAAATGAATGTTCACATACTTCACAAAATGTTGCCTTCCTTCTGGCTCAGACTTTGAGAAATACCTCTGTCAGTGTTTACACAGTTTTAGGAGGGCTCCATGGTTCATGATCAGATTAGCCTGTTTTCCTCCCAGTGCATGGCTCCCAAATCCACATGTGGCAGTGTTTCTCTGAGACCAAGGGATAAGGTAAGCATGTGCTCCAAGAGTTCCTACAGTCATGAATTATCAAAGTCTAATAAAGGCAATCAGTTTGAGAAACACTAGATTTCAGATGAGATCTTATTTCAGCAAGCTAGATAATAGGGGGAAGAAACCCGGGTTCTTAAATAATATTTGAAAGTAAGTCCTCCCTACTCCACTCCCCTGAAAACTAATTAAACATCTATATGAGTTTTAGGCAACAGCTGCCATGTTAAAAACGAAAGTTAGATATAGGATGGGGGCAGTGCAAAATGTGGCTAGTTCACCATCTATGTCTCTGCTACATGCTTCTGAAGTGGCCTTGAAATGGGGAAAAACCGAGTCAATGGAAAGACCCCCAGACGCTGACACAGGCCGTTGTCATGTATGGGCATGAATGATGACATGTTGTCTAATCCGTTTATGGATATTGAGCCAATGAGGGTACCTTTGATAGAACAGCATGAAGAAGAGCTGCAGCATTATGGATATCAATGTCTAGAAAACATTGGTGGGAACCATCTGTCTAAGCACACTCTTAGGTATCAAACGGTCTTAATATACACTAAACTGTGTTTAATGGACTTACACTCTGATCATTGGATGATAATGTTAATTTCAACAACATGCTTTGTGCAGATCCTAAGCCTAGGAGGGAACCACCATAAGGGGCAACATGTGTTAAAGAAAGGTGACCAGTGGGCGGAGCATTTCTGGCTATAAGAAGGAAAGAGTATGAAGCTTTGCCACCTTAGCAGCAACATATCTTCAAATATATACATAAAGACAAGTGAATGAGTGAGTGTGTAGATGAATAGACAAAGGGATCACCAGTAATCCATCAGTAAAAAAAACAAACAAACAGGCATCTTCTACAACTTGCATAGGTACTGCAATGAATAATTCACTTTCTTACTTTGTTTCTGCAGCCTCCTGAGCTCAACTTAATCCTTGCATAAAGTGACAGCTGGAAGTAGTATTTCACTTTTATAACTTTCAGAATATTTCTTGCAGTCAAGTATTTGGTTTTGTGCCCATGTTTGTTTTTGCACCTCCTTGTGCTACACAGCAACCCTGCCTTCTCCAAGCCAAGGCCAGACAGTCTGGGAGACAAATTTCAAATGGCTGACAGTGCCAGGTTCCAGATATAAAAAGGCATCTTTCCTCTCTCTTTCCCTTTTCTGGTGACAGAGAGAGTGATTTCTCTGCAATGTAACATTTGAAATTATGCCTAGCTTTTGCTAACGATAAGCAAGCTGCCAGCCCTGAAAGAATTGGGAGGACACAGGATTTGAGAGCCCAAGGAGTGTTGGGAAATTTATTCCTCACCTACTTGTATGGTTGTGGTAAGAGCCAACCACACTCAATCACTCTTTCCATTTCCAGGATTCTGAACATTCCAGTGAGACACAAGACACCACACACACACACACACATACACACACACATACGCACACACACACACACAAGTAAAATAAAATAGTCAAAGGTAGTTAATATAATAAGAGAAGTGGCTAGACTTTCTAGTAAAGAAAGTAAAAAGAAAACCAAAGATATATTATGTATAGGATAAGTGTCTTTGTTCATATCATAAACATCAAAATTAGGGCAACATTAATGTCAAAAAAAAAACTGTGGAAGACTTTAAAGGCTTAAATGTTTACCTCTTCATATAAGTTGTCTTCCCTTCTGTTGAACTTGCAAAGAATTTAATATCTCTGCCTTTGACACTTTGTAGCAGCTTTAAACATAGTAGGCATGGGTTACAGTGAGAATTGTAAAAAAGGAAATTCTGGGGAAATCGAAAGCCATAATCCTATAGGTTTTCATTTCCTCCCCATTCTTACTATCAACAACAGACTTCATACCATCTCTGCAAAATTTCAGATGCCAACTCCCCTCCATTCTTATTACTCTCTGCAAGTATCATCTGGGTATTATCGCCTTATTAAGTTTCTGTAATGGTTCCCAAATTTCTTTCTTCAGTTAAAAGCAAAGCTCATAAGCATAGGCTTCCCAATTTATCAGCTGCTAATTCCTTAATTAAACATTTATTGCACATCTAGTGCATGTCAGGCTTTGAGAGTTTTGGAGATACACAAATGTAAGATGGGCTTATAGTGTTGAACAACACACAAAACAGTTTTGGAAGACAGACTGATATATAAATGGCCTTCCACCAATCAGTGTGAGTGCTACAGCGTTGAAGCATGTGGAAGTCTTTCTGAGAGAGATGATTATCCACTTGCTTTTAAAATAAAAAGTAAACATTGTCAAAGTGAATGAGGTCCATGCACAGGGAGCAGCATGATGTACAAATGCACAAAGGAAAGAAAACACATAGTTCAGGGAAGCAGAAGAGAAGCAGCATGGCTGGAGTATAACACGTACATGACAAGTGATGAAACCGTTCTATTAAGTAGGGGACAACTCACTGTAAGCTCCCAAAGAGTTTGGATTTTAACTCTAGTATAATGAGGTGACATCAAAGATTTTAAGTAAGAGGACTTATAAACATTATCTATATATACAGTATATATAGATAATGTTTATACTTATAAACTTACATATATATAATACTTATAAGTAACTTGTAAGTTTATACTTATAACCTTACATATATAATGTTTATACTTATAAACTTACATATATATAATGTTTATACTTATAAACTTATATATATAATGTTTATAAGTATAATCTTTCTAAAATACAATATATATATATTGTATTTTAGAAAGATTTCTCCAAATGTTCTGTGGAGAATGAATTAATAATAGGACCAATCCAGAAGTTATTATATAGAGAGAGTATGGAAAGAAAGATATGTAAAGGTGAAATTTAGAATAGAACAGAAAACATCTGGTCACCAATTGTATTGAGGAACTGTTGTTGAGAGAGAGAAATCAAATAGGATTCCCTGCTAACAATTTTGTGACTTTAAAGAATGATCAGATCTGGGAGGAGAGATAAACTCTATTGTGGACATGTGGCTTTTGAGTGACCTTTTCATGTCATCAGCCTACTTGTTACATATATATTAATTAAAAACCCAGAAAGTAGATGAGATTTATTTGAGTTTTAAACCTAAAATACAAAATCAATGATCTAAAAGGTGAGTCAAAAGCATGACGTCATGGAAGCAATGGGAGAAGAGAGTTTTAAAAAAGAACTCAACAGTATTAAACACAGCAAATATGTCCAATAAAAAGTAAAGCCTGAAATTCTCAGCACATAAGGCGACTGTGTAACCTTTCCACAGCAGTTTAATTCAAATGTTAAATATAGAAATCAGAATGCAGAGAGTGGAGGGGTTGAAGAAAATGTAACAGTCAAATTTCATAAATTTCAGTGGCTGGACACAACAAAAGTTTATTTTTCATTGAGCTACTTGTCTAATGCAGGTCATCATGGGATTCTGCTCAACACAGGAGGCTCCATTCAACACATACATTTACAATTGTTGCAGCTAGAAAAAGAGAACTACACAATGGCAACTAAGTACTTTCTCCTGGAAGCAGTACTTGACACTTCATTCTTATTTCACTGCCAACACAAGTCATATGGCCACAGAAGGCAGAGAAATACAATACACCTTGTGTCCAGAAAAGAACTAGATACTGGTGTACAGTCTTCATGAGGAGATTAGGGCATCACTAGAGACAAAAGTTATTAGGTTTGTGGACAGATTTTTGTTTGGATTTTAAGAGAGAGGCAATGGCACAGGTGAAATGCATTTCCACAGTTCACACTTCGTGCTCTTGTGTGCAAGCTACTCGGTAAACAGCATTCATGTCTAACCTCTCTGCAGGAATATCCATCCTCCTAGACTGGATGTATCTTTAAAACTCTGCTCAAGAATTACTTCATGTGTGAAACTGTCCATTGATGAGGCTACTTGGCTACATGTGTCTAATTTTATGTAGATAAGTAAATCTCTTCATATTTTCATTGTTGACTTATTGTGTCTTTTGCGCATGTTTCAAAGTCTTTCCCCCTAACCTTCTAAAGGACAAGAATGTTCCCTTTGTTTTTTTTTTCTTTCCATGTGGTAAGTGGCCACAGGTATATTCTCAATCTATGATGTTTCTTTATGGCCAGAGAAGTCTCTTCAGCAGAGTTCTTTGAATCTGACCACCCCTGAGGACATAGAGTCATTTATACAATGGTTTATGAAGAAAACTGCAGCTTGTTTTTTTCCATGGCTGAAAAAGCAGGAAATTGAGCAGCAGTGGCCTAACTCTTATGGAAACTCCACCCTGTGTACTGGCACCATGGTAATTTTGCCTAGACTGCTTTCTGGGACTAGCCCAAACCTGTCAAGCTCTCACTTTAAAAACTTGCAGATGTATCCACCACATATTTATGCACTCACATTTATTTGCAAAGAAGTTGCTACCGAGATGAGACACCTCATCAAGAAGCCTTAGAACTGAGTTGTTTTTATGATGACAGATTTATGCAGATTTGCCTTCGTTCTCTCATCTGGTTCTCCAGGACCATGGCCATACATGTGCAGGGTGCCTGTCTGGGTTCAGAGTACAGTCTGGCCTGCAAGACATGTGTGCTAACTGGCACCTACGCATCAAAACCATAACCTACCCTCACTAGCTCGATCCAATCTCCTGAGCTAAACTACCACAGATACGCAAACTCAGATGGGCCTTGGAAGTGAAGCAGGTGCACATGCATTGTGGTAAGGATTTCCATTATGCTCAGAGTTGAAAATTTAGATTCAGTCATTAAATTTTTGAGCTAGGAGGAGTCACAGAAACCACCCACACACAAAATAAATAGGTCAATACATAACCCAGACAGACCAGAAGATAGTTTTTAAAGAAAAGGGAAAATTTGTCAAGAGTGGGAAGATGAGTGAGACAGCAAGGACAGTGTATGATTAGAAAAAAAGCTAAGCAGCAGCTATTTGGATGTGTCCTAAGGACAGGATCTATTGTGATCCAGTAAAGCTACTAAAGGTCTTTCCCAGAGAGGTGAGAAAATGCAGTTTTTGGCCCTAATTCCAATTCTTGATTCAGGGTAAAAGAAATACTAAATAAGCCTTGCAGCCAAATTGTAATCATAAATAATTTTCCTCTCAAGTGAGTTGACTCCAGTTGGCACTTATCAGCTTACAGGTCAGCACAAATGTTTTTCTAATGAGCCATAAAAGGGGAAAACTATAGTCTAGACTGGCAGTCAAAAAGCCTGCTGCTTTCTTTCAGCAATTCGACTGAGTCTGACTCAGGGTAACTGGCCAAAACTGATAATATCAGCTCCCTGACATGTCAGGTGCCGGCAGGATCTTAGCTTTTAAGTGGTGTAAACTATTGTAACAATGGGCAACGCGTACTTCAGGGCTGGGTGGTCTGGGCTACTGAGCGGCTCCCAATATAATCACACATTTCTTCTTATTCTTTTTTTTTTCCTCTAGTCCTGCCTATATTCTTACTTTTATTCAAAGTGTCTCCAATTTGATATGTTTTAGGCCTTGGTTCCCCCTAGAAGCTTCATGGAAGGGTTAAACACGTTGCTGTCTCATTATCTGCAGTGAAGTGCTGTTAAAATGGAAGTTCCATAAGGGCAAACTTGTGTCTTTTTTTGCACATAGTAGGCCCTCAATAAACATAGACATATGATGTTTAATATGTTTTTTAGTAATCGAAACTCATTTCTTTTAAATTTTCTGATGAAAATAGGTATGAACGATATTGAGGTACTATATCCCATCCCCATTCCCCAAACATCCTAAAGTGCTAGGAGCAGAAAGTTCCTCATTAGAAACTATTTGCATCCCCCCAAAATTCATAAATTGAAATCTAATCCCCAATGTGATGGTATTTGGAGAGGGGCATTTGTGAGATTAGGTCATTAAAGTGGAGTCCTCTTGAATGGGATTAGTGTCCTTCTATTTGAAGAGACCAGCAAGCTAGCTAGCTCTCTTTCCACCACATGATGATACAAGAAGTTAGCAGTCTGCATCCCAGAACTGGGCCTTCACCAGAGCCTGATGACACAAGCCCTCCGATCTCAGATTTCCAGCCTCTAAAACTGTGAAAAATATATTTCTATTGTCTGTAAGCCACCCATCTATGCCTTTGTTAATAACGGCCCAAACAGACTATGACACTGTTTATAGAGTACCAAGTCTGAGTGTTTCCAGCCAGCCTCTCAATCAGTAGTTCTATTTCAGTAAAATCAAGAGAATAAAAATGGAAATAGAACCAGGAAATAGCTTGGACATACCTAACTCATTTTACTTATTTAAAACAAACTTCACAGGATTTTGGAAATGCATGTTGTCACTGTTGCCTTTCTAATATTTACCCCGACAGCTAAAACTCTCATACCATTTAAAAAAAAAAAAAGTAAGCACAATATGAAGTCTGTAGCAAACTCTGAGGAATGTGAGCCTCTTATGGGGAGGTGTTGGGTTGCAGCTCAGCAAACTTGTTGGAAAAGGGATAGGCCCAAATTATAATAGAATAAAATAAACAATACTTAGCACTTCTGATCTATAAACAAGTGGAGATGTTTTCCAGTTTTACACTTCCACTAACAAATGTCTGGACCTTTCCCTTCAAATTCCATTGACTGGTAACCAGCAGCCAGTTAACTAACTATTTTACTGAGTCCTATGTGACCAATGAAGACTTTCAAATTATTATTCAATTTGGATTTTTTATGACATTTTGAATTTAGAGATGAAAATACCAAAGTCACCTACTATAAATTTAGACTTCAAATTTAAATTTGAGGCCTTTTTATGACAAGGGCAATAGAGATTTTAGAGTAAACCATCATTAGAACTGCAAGCACTCTACCTTTCAAATCAGCTTTAGGAAAACCATCATTCTACAACCTTCCTGTCCGAAAACAGAAACACAGACGACTTTTACCCAGGAGACCCAGGAGAGTCTTTGCAGATACATGCCATTCCTACCATTTAAATCTAAATAGGAAATGATTTAAGAAATACAAAGATCTGTAATTTCTTATAGTATAGCCAGGTAAAACTGAGTCTCACTCCATTGATCCAAGGGCATGGCAAAATATTTTAACTTAATATCGCAACTTGATTTTGTGGCATACTTTTTGGCTACTACATATTAACACGGGTGGTCCAGTGGTGCTTTCCCCAGTTTCTGTGTTAGCCCTGGAACACCCATCAGAGCTGCCCGTCAGGGAAGGAAGTTAGTGTTTTCCAAGGAAAGTAAGCCCAAAAGAATGATATTGTGATAACCTCACCCCATCTCAGCATGCCCCCTATTCACATCGGATAAACCTTTTAAATCTAGAAATGTAATGGCCACCTGGTACCTTACCTTATTTAAGATTCCCTACATCCCAAGAGCCAAAATTATAAACCAAAAAGTAATCTTTAGTTGAATAATTTGAAACCAAATCTTATCTTCTTTCAGACACTGAAAAAAAAAACCTTAAGAAGTAATGAAATGCTCTAATTCACAGATAAAACATCACCTGAATCATTAAATTTAAATTGGCATACCCTGAACAATGTAACTTTTGAAAAAATGCATTTTTAGAAAACACATAAAACTGTTTTTTTTAGGGCATCTGAATTCACTCTTAGAAAGAATATGAAATAGCCACCTTCTATTTAAAAAAATGAGTTCTCTAATTTGGGCAACCTGCAAAATCCCACTTCTCTCTCTCCTAAATAAATATCTTTGTTTCTTCTTTTAAAGATTAAAAAATTAACATTTTAAACGCTTTTTATTATTGTTAGTAGTTGGAGTAAAGTATATACAAAATTGGTTGAGATTTTTCAGAGAAATTTAATTATATCTAAGTGGTATACTTTTCAAAGAAAGAAGGGACAGTTTAAAATACACTTAGACTCTGCTTATTAAACATAATTCCATTGAATTTTTAAACTTCTGAAAACTCATGACACTGAAGTATTAATCAGAGTTTGTCAACTGGCACATATGGTTCATAGCAACATCCTGGTCCATCTGAGACAACCTTGTGATTTCAAAATAATAAACAGTAGGGAATGAAGGAGACTGTAATTGCCATGAACCACAGTGAACACTGCAGAACTTCCATCCATGTTAAGGCAAGGCACGTGAAAGCAGTTGAAAAAGCAACAATGAAATTAATAATTGTAGAAGACTTAGTATGAGTTAGAACACGCTCAAGAAGTATATCACTTAATCTTCACAACAAACTTTAAAATACATATTATTAACCCATGCAAAAAAGAAGGAAACCAAAGCTCAAAGACAAATTATTTCCCCAAAGTCTGTCCATGAGTGATCAGTGGGGCCTTAAGGTGTATGCACTATGAACTGAACTGCATAGCCAATATAGGTGTGTGTTTGTTTTTTAAGATCATACTGTACTTCCGAGACCTCTTGGAGATACTGATGACTTTGTCAGCAGTACCGGCCTGTTACAGAAGACCTCAGTGAGTTTGCATCCAGATCCTGAGGCTCAGCTTTGCATACATGAGTAAATAAAGCCAGTCAGAGGCAAAATTGTGAAGTTAGCAGATGTGGTCTTTATCGTTTCCACCCTAATTTTCCCTGAAGCATCCTAATTCCTTGCAGATGCCTGGCCCCTTCAGTTGGCCCAAGCACTGACTGATAGTGCCCACTCTAGCCCCTATAGCAGCTCATATTGCCTTGAGTTATGGCCACCCGAGGGTCTACCTCACCACACTCTCCACCAGATTGTGAACCTCTAAAGCACACAGAGAACGTCTCATTTTTTCTATGCTCTATGATACTTCCCCAGAATGGGTGCTCAGTGAATATTCGTAGCAAAAATAATGAATTTAAGACTCAACTCCCTCCCAACACTAATCAAAACATTCTAGGCCTGTATTTCCACCTTGCAGTTCTCTAAACTTTGTTTCTTAAGATGACAAACAACTAATAATATGAGAAGTTAACTTATTAAGAAATGGCTCACTGCTTGACTCTCTCAGATCCGACATATTAGTATTGTTGTATATGTGTGTATCTGTTTTGAAGACTAAATACAGTATATAAAGTGACTACTTTAAACCTGGGCATTTGGACACAAGTTATTAGAGTGTACAGTATCTCATTAAAATTGAATATGGAACAATAACAATGCATGGGGTAAACCAACATGCCAAAACTAGGGTGACGTGGTTAACAATAGTAGAAAACTACAGGTGAACGTTAATACTGCACATTTGACATATGTTATCTTATTTAATCCTTATAACATTCTTTGAGGCAGATACTATTCCCATTTTATAGAAGAAAAAAAGTCCAGAGAAGTTATGTATTTTGCCAAAACCAAACATGGAGTAAATGGTAGAGATAGCATTCACATCCAGCCTAGCAATAGCTCTCTTTTACTATGCCTGAATCCCCTGGTCCACAAAGTTACTGTCCAAGCAGCAAATGGAGACTGATGACTTAAGTCTACTCCAAGGAAGTTTACCATGAGGACTAGAGTTATCAACCCTCCGTTCATATAACCAAAGAGCGAAATGTCAGGGCAGAGAAAAAAAAAATCCATCTGAGGCACAATTGTCAGAACTTTGCCAAGGACTCCACTAATATGCCAAGAGTACCCTTTCCTTATGATTGAAGCCCTTGCCCTGGTAACTGCACAGCTATTTCTGATTCTGAACCAGCCAGGTTCCTCCAAGAGGCCCTCTCCAATGAGAACCTGGAAGCTTTCTATAGCTATAGCCTCAGTAAAGATCCTGTTTAGTTAGAAATTCACTTCATATCCCATCAAGGTATATCAGTTCTATCTAAAAGTCACAACACAAAATAAAATTTAAAACTATCTTGCAGCTGATTAACTGGAGATAGTGGAAAGAATGAAAGACTGGCATACAGGAAAAGGACCTAACTCTTGTATCTAACACCAACTGTGAAATCTTGGGTCACTCCCAAATCATGGTGAACGTCAGTTTTCTCAGCAACAATATTGTAATGATGGCAACTAGTTTTTAATATGCTTGTGAGAATTATATGAGATAATGTATAGAAAACATATAGTAGAGGTTCAATGAATTGTAGCTCTTATTATATTGGAGACTTCTGTATATTAAAAAGAGATTGTTGATATTATTTTAAAAGAAGGTTGTGAATATGGACAACCAGCCTGATGTTCACTAAGAGGAATTCATACTGAAATGGTCTGATTATTTACTGGTAATCAAAATGTAGTTAGATCCTGTGAAGAATATCACAAAGCCTCTAATGATTATCGTGTGGGCATGAAGACAATAAATAGTGGTTACACGGTTAGGGGGACTCATGGCTGTTTCGATAACCATAGTGAAGACTGTTATATATAAGCCTGTAGTAAATTTCTAGGGCTTTGTAATGGCCCTGCTCAGTTCTTAGAAATGTATTTTTTTCCAGAGTACAAACCTTCAGTTATAAGATGTATACAGGGGTATTTTTATTCTCCAATTTACTTAATGTCTTATCAGCATTTGGTCCTGACATCTCTTCAATTTCAGGTGATCTTCCTTTTTTTTGTTTCTTTCTCTCTCTCTCTCTTTCTTTCTTTTCTGTATGTTTTATTTTTTTACATTTTTATTTATTAATTTTTTAATGTTTATTTTTGAGAGAGAGAAAGAGAGAGAGAGAGAGAGAGAGAGAGAATGAATGGGGGAGGGGCAGAAGAAGGGGGTGACAGAGAATCCAAAGTGGGCTCTGTGCTGGCAGCAGCAAGCCCGAAGTGGGGCTCAAATTCATGAACCATAAGATCATGACCTGGGCCGAAATCAGACCAACTGAGCCAACCAAGCACCCTATTTATTAATTTTTTTAATCAAAAACTGCATACTACCCTAGTTGAGTGGGTTACTTTTTGTTGTTTGTTTTTGTTTTTCAGTTGAAGTAGAGTTGACACAGAATGTTACATTGGTTTCAGGTGTACAACATATTACTTTTTTATGATTGCAAATAAAACATGTTCATTCTTAAGAATTCAAAAATCTTAAACATTATAAGGAAGAAATGAAAATCACCCCAGATCCTAATATTAACATTGGGTTTATATTCTTCAATATTTCTCTCTCTCTCTCTCTTTTTTTTTTTTCAGTCTTCAAATGTGTGTGTGTACACAACCACAAACTGTTTTAAATGTGCTGTTTATGTGAAACATTTTATCACTATTAGATGTTCTAAAACCTGGTTTCTAATGGCTGCTTCATGTTGCATCTTATGAATTTCTTGTATCTTATTTAATCAATTATTTTTTTAATGTTTGTTTATTTTGAGAGAGAGAGAGCATGTGTGAGGAAGGGAGGGGCAGACAGAGAGTTAGAGAGAGAATTCCAAGCAGGCTACACGCTCTCAGCCCAGAGACTGACACAGAACTCCATCTCATAAACCGTGAGATCATGACCTGAGCTGAAATCAAGAGTCAGATGCTTAACTGACCGAGCCACCCAGGCAACCCTATTTAACCAATTCTTAACTGGATTATAATTTTGTTTTCAATGTTTTATAATTTTAAATATTGATGATGAATATAATTTTAGACAAGTTTTTGAACATATTTTTTTCTAAAATAATTTTATTTTCTATGACACATTTGTAAATTTGCTGTGAAAATAAACTGCACATTTTCATTCTTTGGATATAGATTTCAATATTGTCCCTCATTGTATCAATTTTACTCATGAAACTACCAACTACCAGTATTTTGTATAAATCTGGGTATTGTGATAAAAAGATCTACCAGTTTGATAGATAAAAATGCTGGCAAATTATTACTTTGATTTATATTTCTTTCCTGACTTGTAAGTTTGAGAATTTTTCATATATTTATTGAACATTTGTTACCCCTTTTCAAGAATTGTTCATAACCTTCGATCATAATTCAGTTGGTCTTTGTCTATAATTTCAAATCATTCAGAAGAACTTCCTGAAGACTAACAGCATAAATCTTTCTGTGGTATCATATATTGTAAATATTTTCCTCAGTTGGCCATTTGTGTTGTCTTGTTGCTTAAGGTGTTTCGATTTTCTCTATTAAGACACTCTTCATTAGTCAAGTCTATCAATCTTTTCAAAAGAAAACAAGGAAATAACAAGACCCAAATAAAACAGATAACGTAAAAAGGTATCAGAAATAAAAGAAATGCACTTCAGTTAAGACAAAACAGTATATAAATTGCTTAAACTTCCTTATTAAAAAATAATCTCAAATGAGTTAAAAAATCTAAATCCAAATTTTTAGAAGACGATCATCACAATGTTGTTTAAAGTGAAAGGATAGTAACTAATGCATCAGTGAAGGGCAGATAACAAGCAAATAACGTTTGCAATATTGGAATGAGAAAAATGAGGATTCAAGGCAAAACAAAAGAAAAACAGATGACAAAGAAGTACATTTTATATTAATAAAGGAATAATTTGTAAGAAATATAGAACAGTCACAAAACTCTACAAGTTGAGTAGTCAAGAATCAAATACATAAAACTATTAGAGATTTGAGGAGAAATTAACAGAAATATAATTTTATTGCAATAATGGAACTTACTACCCAGTCTTTCAAGCAAACAATAATAACAATAAGAAACCAAAAATAAAGGTGATTTGGATGAATTTATTATATTGTACACCTGAAGCTAATACAATTGTATGTTAACTAACTGGAATTAAACTAAAGAAAAAAATAAAGGATGAGTAAGTAGATATATATCAAACTCTGTGGCCAAAATAGAGAACATCTTTTTTCAAGCACCCATTTAAAATATAAAGAATACCACTGTTCTCACAAAGAAAATGTAACTTCTGAAAAAGTGGGTACATTGTGTACAATCTGATCACAAAGTAGTAACACTAGACATTACTAACAAAGTATAAACAAATACAATGAAATGGGTGGGTTGGAGTTTTTATATAAATAAAAACAACTTGACAACTCATATCAAATAAGGAATTTAAACACTATTTGCCAATTATATCCAAATTGTTGCCAGAGTCACATCTAAGATTTTAAATGTTTTTTTTTGTTTTTTTTATAATAGTTTATTTTCAAATTGGTTTACATATAACACCCAGTGTTCATCCCAACATGTGCCCTTTTTAATGCCCATCACCCCCTCTCCCCCCTCCCTCATCCCCCTTACCCTCAGTTTTTTCTTAGTCTTTGAGAGTCTCTTATGTTTTATCTCCCTCCCTCTCTGTGTCTTTTTTTCCTTTCCCCTCTTCCCCTCCCCCTGGTTTTTGCTTTGTTTCACAAAGTCCACCTATTCGTGGAAACATATGGTATCTGTCTTTTTCTAACTAACTTATTTCACTTAACATAATACCCTCCAGTTCCATCCATGTTGCTACACATGGCCAGATTTCATTTTTTCTCATTGCCACGTAGTAGTCCATTGTATATAAGTACCATAACTTCTTTATCCATTCGTCAGTTGATGGGCACTTGGTCTCTTTCCATGATTTGGCTATTGTCAAAATTGCTGCTATGAACATTGGGGTACACGTGCTCCTATGCATCAGCATTCCTGTGTCTCTTGGGTAGATTCCTAGCAGGGCTATTGCTGGGTCATAGGGTAGCTCTATTTTCATTTTTTTGAGGAACCTCCACACCGTTTTCCAGAGTGGCTGCACCAGTTTGCATTCCCACCAACAGTGTAGGAGGGTGCCTGCTTCTCCACATCCTCGCCAGCATCTATAGTTTCCTGATTTGTTCATTTTAGCCACTCTGACTGGTGTGAGGTGGTATCTCAGTGTGGTTTTGATTTGTATTTCCCTGATGATGAGTGACTTTGAGCATCGTTTCATGTGTCTGTTGGCCATCTGAATGTCCCCTTTGGAGAAGTGTCTATTCATATCTTCCGCCCATTTCTTCACTGGGTTGTTTGTTTTTCGGGTTTGGAGTTTGGTAAGTTCTTTATAAATTTTAGATATTAGTCCTTTATCCGATATGTCATTTGCGATGATCTTTTCCCATTCCGTTGGTTGCCTATTCGTTCTGTTGGTTGTTTCTTTTGCTGTGCAGAAGCTTTTTATCTTGATGAGGTCCCAATAGTTCATCTTTGCTTTTAATTCTCTTGCCCTTGGAGACGTGTCGAGTAAGAAATTGGTGCGTCTTAGGTCAAAGAGGCTTTTTCCTGTTTTCTCCTCTAGGATTTTGACGGTTTCCTGTCTCACATTCAGATCTTTTATCCATTTAGAATTTATTTTTGTGAGTGGTGTAAGAAAGTGGTCTAGTTTCATTCTTTTGCATGTTGCTGTCCAATTCTCCCAGCACCATTTGTTAAAGAGGCTGTCTTTTTTCCATTGGATACATTTTCCCGCTTTGTCAAAGATTAGTTGGCCATATACTTGCGGGTCCATTTCTGAGTTTTCTATTCTATTCCATTGGTCTATGCGTCTGTTTTTGTGCCAATACCATACAGTCTTGATGACTACCGCTTTGTAGTAGAGGTTAAAGTCTGGGATTGTGATGCCTCCCGCCTTGGTTTTATTCTTCAGTATTATTTTGGCTATTCGAGGTCTTTTGTGGTTCCATACAAATTTTAGGATTGTTTGCTCTAGCTTTGAGAAGAATGCTGGTGCAATTTTGATTGGGATTGCATTGAATGTGTAGATTGCTTTGGGTAGTATTGCCATTTTGACGATATTTATTCTTCCAATCCATGAACATGGGATGTTTTTCCATTTCCTTGTGTCTTCCTCAATTTCCTTCATAAGTTTTTTACAGTTTTCAGTGTAGAGGTCTTTCACATCTTTGGTTAGGTTTATTCCTAGGTATTTTATGGTTTTTGGTACAATTGTGAAAGGGATTAGCTTCTTTATTTCTCTTTCTGCTGCTTCATTGTTGGTGTATAGAAATGCCACCGATTTCTGTACACTGATTTTGTATCCTGCAACTTTGCTGAAATCATGAATCAGTTCTAGTAGGCTTTTGGTGGATTCCGTCGGGTTTTCCATGTAAAGTATCATGTCATCTGCAAAAAGTGAAAGTTTGACTTCCTCCTTGCCAATCTTGATGCCTTTTATTTTGTTTTGTTGTCTGATTGCTGATGCTAAGACTTCCAGCACTATGTTAAATAGCAGTGGCGAGAGTGGACACCCCTGTCGTGTTCCTGATCTCAGGGGAAAGGCTTTCAATTTTTCCCCATTGAGGATGATATTAACTGTGGGCTTTTCATAGATGGCTTTTATGATGTTTAAGTATGTTCCTTCTATCCCGACTTTCTCGAGAGTTTTTATTAAGAAAGGATGCTGTATTTTGTCAAATGCTTTTTCTGCATCTATTGACAGGATCATATGGTTCTTATCTTTTCTTTTGTTGATGTGATGTATCACGTTGATTGATTTGCGGATATTGAACCAGCCCTGCAACCCAGGGATGAATCCTACTTGATCATGGTGGATAATTCTCTTTATATGCTGTTGGATTCGATTTGCTAGTATCTTGTTGAGAATTTTTGCATCCATATTCATCAGGGATATTGGCCTGTAATTCTCTTTCTTTGCTGGGTCTCTATCTGGTTTGGGAATCAAAGTGATGCTGGCTTCATAGAATGAGTCCGGGAGTTTTCCTTCCGTTTCAATTTTTTGGAACAGCTTGAGGAGGATAGGAATTAACTCTGTTTTAAATGTCTGGTAAAATTCCGCAGGAAAGCCATCTGGTCCAGGGCTTTTATTTGCTGGGAGGTTTTTAATAACTGATTCTATTTCTTCACTAGTTATGGGTCTGTTCAAATTTTCTATTTCTTCCCGTTTGAGTTTTGGTAGCGTGTGGCTATTTAGGAAGCTGTCCATTTCTTCCAGATTGCCAAGTTTGGTGGCATATAATTTTTCATACTATTCTCTGATGATTGCTTGTATCTCTGAGGGATTGGTTGTAATTTCTCCCTTTTCATTCACGATTTTATCTATTTGAGTTCTCTCTCTTTTCTTTTTGAGAAGCCTGGCTAGAGGTTTGTCTATTTTGTTTATTTTTTCAAAGAACCAGCTTTTGGTTTCATTGATCTGTTCCACTACCTTTTCTGTCTCCATATGGTTAATTTGAGCTCTGATCTTTGTTATTTCTCTCTTTCTGCTGGGCTTGGGTTGTTTTAGTTGATCTGCTTCTAGTTCCTTTAGGCGTGCTGTTAGAATTTGTGTTATTGATTTTTCTTGTTTCTTGAGATGGGCCTGGATTGCAATATATTTCCCTCTCAGGACTGCCTTTGCTGCATCCCAGAGCGTTTGGATTGTTGTATTTTCATTTTCATTTGTTTCCATGTATTTTTTAATTTCTTCTCTGATGGCTTGGTTGACCCAGTCATCTTATAGTAGGTTATTTCTTAGCCGCCATGTTCTTGGATATTTTCCAGGCTTTCTCCTGTGGTTGATTTCAAGTTTCAAAGCATTGTGGTCTGACACTGTACACGGTATGATCTCAATTCTTTTATATTTATTCAGAGCTTCCCTGTGCCCCAGAATGTGGTCTATCTTGGAAAATGTACCGTGTGCAGATGAGAAGAACGTAAATTCCTTAGCTTCTGGATGAAGGACCCTAAAGATGTCTGTGAGGCCCATCTGTCCTAATGTGTCATTCAGGGCTATTGTTTCTGCGGAGATTTTCTGTTTTGTGGATCTATCTAATGCTGAGAGTGGAGTGTTGAGATCCCCTACTATTAGGACATTTTTATCGATGAGGTTGCTAATGTTTGTAATTAGTTGTTTTACAAATTTGGGTGCCCCTGAATTCAGTGCGTAGATATTTACAATTGTGAGCTCTTCCTGCTGGATGGTCCCTGAGACTATTATATAATGTCCTTCCTCATCTCTTATTACATCGTTCATTTTAAAGTCTAATTCGTCTGATATAAGTGTGGCTACTCCGGCTTTCTTCTGACTTCCAGTAGCATGGTAGATAGTTCTCCATCCCCTCACTTTCAATCTGAAGGTGTCTTCAGGTTTAAGATGAGTTTCTTGAAGACAGCAAATAGATGGGTCTTGTTTTTTAATCCATTCTGTTATCCTGTGTCTTTTGATTGGCGCATTTAGTCCATTTACATTCAGTGTTAATATTGGAAAATATGGGCTTACAGTCACTGTATTATCTGTAAGTTTCATGTTTGTAAGGCTGTCTCTGGTAGTTTGTGTTCTTTGCCACCTTGTCTTCATAGAATGCCCCTCAGGATCTCTTGCAGTGCTGGCTTATTTGTGATAAATTCTTTCAGTTTTTGTTTGTTGGGAAAAACCTTGATCTCTCCTTCTATTCTGAATGACAGGCTAGCCGGATACAGAATTCTTGGTTGCATGTCCTTCTTGCTCATCACATTGAAGATATCCTGCCATTCCTTTCTGGCTTGCCAAGTTTCCGTAGATAAGTCTGCTACTACCCTTATAGGTCTCCCTTTGTATGTTAGGGTTCTTTTGTAAGACTTTAAATGTTTTAATTATTAACAAGTTATTTTAAGCATAAAGATAAATTTTTAATCCTAAATTTGTGCCTCAAATGGCAATTGCACAAGCATAGAAAGGGGATTTTAATGACCACAAATTCAGTACAAACGTGCAGAGTCTAATGGTGGACAAAGAAAGGAACCAGTGCCATCTTGAGCTACATTAATAGACATTAAATGACCAGATAAATGCCAGAGGTGATCCTTATTCTACTCTGTATGGCGTAAGTATCCATTCCTCTTCCATATTATCCCACTTCAGGGATAGAAGACATTATGTGGCTCAAATAGAAGGAGAAATAGGAAGAAATATTAAAAATATTGGGAAGACTAAAGCTCTGACTTTCTACTCACTTTACATGAGTAAATCTCTCACTTTCCTTTTGCTCCCCAACTTACAGGGTCAACACAGCATAAGGTACGGTAGGATGAAGCGAAAATGATGCCCATATTGTCAAAAACTATAAGGATATTAACAATGCTTTCTTCATCTCTTCCATTTCTCTAAGGGATGCTGCTGTTATAGAGATGTGCATTTGCAGTTAGGGGGTTCCTTTTTATTAAGAAGATCGTTGACTTGAGACAGAAAGGACCATCAGGCTCGAAACCTGGGAAGGAATACAAGGAAAACCCAGCTACTGGTGAAACCTCTTATATCTGTTTTTAAAAGTGAAAGGGAAAAGGTGTGCTTAAGTTTCCTCCTAACTAGTTTGTCCTAGTAGGAAAGTCAGGAAATGACTCAGGATATAAGCATGATCAAAGAAGGAAGGAAGTGCATTTGGCTGAGATGAACTTGAGCTGCATTTTCTGGATTCCTTGAGCTCTGTAGCTAGGACGATAGACAGATGCAGAGGAGAACATGAAGTCATTGGTCAGTTCATGTCTAAGAAATGTATTCAGGGGTGGGTGCTACATTTTAAGTAAAGAATGTAATAAACTAGAGAACTTCCAGAAGAGGGGGGCTGTGGATGATAAAGACTCTGAAAACCACATACTATGAGCTAAAGTTGTTTAGCCTGAAAAAAAATATAAATTATATCAGGGAATTTCATGTAAATAAGCTTATAAGAGGCTTCTGTGTCTCTGTAGTTTCAAAAGGGTAAAGCAAAGGGGGAAATGGTGCAAATTATAGGGTGACCAAATATGTTTCCAAATTGAAAACATTAAAGTAATTCTAAGATGAAAAAAGTGCTGCCTTATGGAGCTAATGAGGGCCCATCTTTGGATATATCTAAACAAACAGTAGAAAAGATTATCTTATAATTCATTTTTAAAAACTCATGTCATTCCTTCATTTATTCATTTTATGGAGTATCTGGTGTGGGTTAAGCCTATGCTAGTTGCTGGAGAGAGTAAGAAGAATAAAGTACAGTCTGGCAAACAAAGAGCTCTCATCTGGAGGATACCGATACAGTATAAGAAGGAAGCCAGTAGACAGGGAACCCATGTGGACTTGCACGGCTTGACTTAAGAGATCATTCTAGGTGAAGGGGCACAGAGAGCACCCAGCCTCGAAACCAGACTCAGCTCACCTGCCTCTCTCTGCAGTGTAGCAACTGCACAGGCAGTTCCCTAGGGGTCAAATCTCTGCCAAAAAAGGAGCACCGGAGGTCCAGGAGGGTGTTTCTGAAAGTGTTAAGCTTACAGGCCTAGAATCTTAATTGAGGTTTCCTCCTGGACCCAGTAGTATCAACACATAAGTAACCAACTTAGGCATTGAAATGCTGATGACCTTATAGAAAGTTGAAAATGATATATACATGGCCAGATTTCATTTTTTCTCATTGCCACGTAGTAGTCCATTGTATATAAGTACCATAACTTCTTTATCCATTCGTCAGTTGATGGGCACTTGGTCTCTTTCCATGATTTGGCTATTGTCGAAAGTGCTGCTATGAACATTGGGGTACACGTGCTCCTATGCATCAGCATTCCTGTGTCTCTTGGGTAGATTCCTAGCAGGGCTATTGCTGGGTCATAGGGTAGCTCTATTTTCATGGATGGAACTGGAGGGTATTATGTTAAGTGAAATAAGTCAGTTAGAAAAAGACAGATACCATATGTTTCCATGAATAGGTGGACTTTGTGAAACTAAGCAAAAACCAGGGGGAGGGGAAGAGGGGAAAGGAAAAAAAGACACAGAGAGGGAGGGAGATAAAACATAAGAGACCCTCAAAGACTAAGAAAAAACTGAGGGTAAGGAGGATGAGGGAGGGGGGAGAGGGGGTGATGGGCATTAAAAAGGGCACATGTTGGGATGAACACTGGGTGTTATATGTAAACCAATTTGAAAATAAACTATTATAATAAAAAAAAAATAAAATAAAAAAAATAAAAAAAAATAAAGACAAAGGATACTTACCTCCCAATTTCCTCAAAAATAGGTCCCAAAAAAAAAAAAAAAAAAAGAAAATGATATATACTTTTTTAAATGTAGTCTCCACTAGATGCCTCTAGTTTACACTCACCAAAACGCCTGGCTGCAATCCCAATAACAACAACTACATGGGAAAACAAAGCCCAAATTGATTCTTGACCCTGGAGTTGCATAAGGAGGATACTCTGACTATGTCAGCATCAGCCTCATAAAAATAACTCTGGGAATGTAGAGAGGAAAAGGGAAAAAAGTGGGAAGAATGATAAAGGAAGATAAGGTTAAGTACATATAACCGGCATCTACTCGAATTGGTGTAATATATTACAGCTTTGTCATTAATAACATTTTCTAGTCAGATGTTACTCTCACGGTAAAATGGTAAGATCAACAATGTGTGTAGATGAGGTAAGCCCCACTGAGTGAGGGTACTCCAGCACTCTGAGTACTTGCTCTGTCTCTTCCTCTACTTCTCTAGATAGATAGATAGATAGATAGATAGATAGATAGATAGATAGATAGATAGATAGATAATAAATAGACAATAAGGTAGGTAAGTAGATGATATAGATAGATACATAAGATTTTGTGATATCATACTTTTACATAACTTCTTTGGTCACTATTAAAATGCATATTCATTGGAAAATAACAGATTATTCTCTCAGACATTGATACTCACTAGTACCAGAAGTGCTAATGCAGTATCACTGCACTCCAAAGCTTGACTTGAGAGATGGTGAAATGAAATGAGAATCCTTGTAAACAGATGAACATGATATTGGCCACATTGTAGGTGCTTGATGAAGGCTAGTTTCCTTTTACCACCTCCTTTTTTTAAAAAAAAATTTTTATTTTTTAGTATTTATTTTTGAGAGAGAGACAGAGCATGAGCAGGGGAGGGGCAGAGAGAGAGGGAGACACAGAATCTGAAACAGGCTCCAGGCTCTGAGCTGTCAGCACAGAGCCCGACGCGGGGCTTGAACTCACAAACCGCGAGATCATGACCTGAGCAAAGTCAGACGCTTAACTGACTGAGCCACCCAGTCGCCCCCTTTTTCCACATCCTTAACTCTTGTACTTGCTTCTCCCCTAAATAAAGTAAAGGAATCACATTGCTAGAGTCATGCTCATTCTCCAACTAGGTGGTCCAGTCTTGGCAGTGACGACAAGGACAAACTCCTCATGTGCCTCTATTCTTTGGCATAACATATTATCTTGCCACCTGTACTACCCTCTCCTCTTTCCATGTGATAGGTCCTCAAAATAAAGTTGATTCTCTCTATTTCTTCTTCTTCCAGAGGAAATGAGCTTTCAAGTTTTAGCTCTTTTTCCATTTAACTCAATGTCATTAAATTCAACTCAAAAAAATTTTTGTGTCTTTTAAATACTGTATGCTGTGCTGGGCACAGCAACCTGATGTTACAAAATGTACAAACATGGAGTTCCTGGACACCTAATAATTCTGAGAGACTCAACCAGTCTAAGCATGGTTGAAGGGCTTTTCATATATAGGTTTCACTACACTCCTCACTTTTAACCTGAGGTTCAGGGAGGTGCTGTGAGTCACCCTTCACTCATAGGCATTACAGAGTCCTACACATGTACAGAATGCTTTTTTGGTTTTATCACAATTCTGTATTTGAACGAAACAGCAACATTGCTGCCTTTGGAGCCCAGAGTAACCCAATTTGTTAATAAGGCCATTACTAAGTTTATCTGATATCCAGGATTTGGCAATGGAGACGTAAAAGGTGTGTGCATCTTTTCCTGTAAGTGTAGGGTGTGGCTAAAGCAATAAAACTGCTTTATTTCCAAACACAACATTGCTTTATTTCCAACTTTGACAAATTGGTTCATGCCTATAAAATTACCAGCTCAAGGAAAATTCTTGCCATTCTGACATTTTCCACTGGTTCCCAACATGTTTTGATTAATCCTTCACTATACCTCTCTCCTTTCTAAATGACTTAAACAATGACAGTGTGATTAGGAGGGAGATACAAGACATGTTACCTCTGGTAGTTCCAGAAATTCCAAAAATATAAAGGATGTGTATATCCAAATCCAACCTTCAGAGAAGGTAAGAGGTGATTGGTGCACAGGGAGGTGGGCTTAGTCTTCATGTGATCACAAGCTTCTCTCACACCACCTTAGATTCTTAGCCTCTCATTCTCACAGAACATTTTTCCAGGAAGTCGGTACAACACTGATGTCCTATCTCCAAACGACACATCCATGCCTCTTAAGGGAAAACTACTTTATTAAGTCACATATTTTAACTCCTAATACCTAACACTTACTGAATCTGTACCATGTGTCTGGCACTATGCTCATCACTTTATGTGAATTATCTTACAGAAGATAGATAATATTACTCTGTCTACTTTATAGATGACAAAACTAGGGTTTAGAAAGTCATTGAAGCAATACCAACAGTAAAATGTAGAGCAGGGATCTGACTAGGCCTCACTAAATTGAGCCACACTGTTAATTGCTGTGCTAGATTTCCATGGGAAGAAGAAACTCTTTAAAGTCAGAATAGCCCGTCCACCCTGTTCCCATGTGCCACCAATCTCTCTTCTTGTGCCATAAGCCAGATTTTATTGATCAAGCAGAATATAATGTACTCACATCCCTACACATACATTTTCACATAGAAAGTCTTCATGAATACATACAGAAAGTAGAGATATTTACTAACAGCCTTATCTTTGAAAAATAATGAACATCAGTACACAGGGAGAGTGAAATAATAAGATCATTATCAGTTTCGGGTAATTTGAAGAATTCCAGTAAATCTTTTCTCCCATCACGGAAAACTCCACATCCTGTTGGATATTGGAAAGCATGTCATGTGAGGTCCTTTCTTTTGCTGAACATTGCCCTTTTTGTGATATCCCTCCTATAAAATGCAAATATTACTGAAAGAGTAAGATACTAAGTCATGAACAACTCTGTGTAAATAATTTTATTATAACCCTCATTTCCTATGATCCAGAGAAAGATATTAAGGGTGCCTGAATGCATAATGGGCATCAGGAAAAAAAGAGAGAGAGAGATAAAGAGAATAAAAACTATAGTAGGTATATAAGATCTGTCTCAGAACCAGTGAACAAGTTTGCAGACTGGTCATCACGGTGGTGATGGCATAGGAGGAGCTAGATGTTTCTGTTTTCTAACACAGCAGTAACTTTTTAAATATGATTTTGATATCTAAGTTATTTCCCAATGTTATTTGTGACCTCTGTGAATTCTCAGCATTTTCAGATTCTATGCCTAATGATTACCTTATTATAAAGCACTCCAAGATATTTTCCAAAATTTCCTATTGAATAAAAAAAATAGACCTGGGAGTCCACTTCTGGGAAGATGGAAAATACATGCCTTTCTCTATTCCTTCCACTAAATACAACTAAAAGTCATTGCTAATATATATAAAGCAAATATAAGAAGACTTTGAAAGATAGAAGAATGCAGTCTGCCTATGGAAATCAAGATCCAAGGAACAAAACAGCAATGAGTTCTCTGGATTTTCTTTGTTTCATATATCCCATACTGGAAGCTGAAAAAGTCAGCAAAGCAGACATACTAAGGAGTAAGGATAAAAAAAGTCCACAGCAAGGAAATAGAAGGTATAAGAAAATGTAAATTTTAGAAATTAAAAATACAACAACTGAAATAAAAAGCTCAGTAGATGAGCCTAGGTGTAAAATGGAGGAGACAGAGAGAACTAGTGAACCAGATGATAGAACAATAGAAATTAGCCACTGTGAAAAAAGAAGAAAGAAAGAAAGAAAGAAAGAAAGAAAGAAAGAAAGAAAGAAAGAAAGAAAGAAAGGAGGGAGGGAGGGAGGGAGAGAGGGAGGGAGGGAGGAAGGAAAGAAAGAAAGAAAGAAAGAAAGAAAGAAAGAAAGAAAGAAAGAAAGAAAGAAAGAAAGAAAGAAAGAAAAGAAAGAGAGAGAGAAAGAAAGAAAGAAAGAAAGAAAGAAAAGAAAGAAAGAAAGGGAGACAAAGAAAGAGAGAGAGAAAGGGAGAGAAAGAAAGAGAGAGAGAGAGGAAAGGAAGGAAAGAAGGAAGGAAGGAAGGAAAGAAGGAAGGAAGGAAGGAAGGAAGGAAGGAAGGAGAGGAAGGAAGGGAGGAAGGAAGGAAGGAAAGAAAGAAAGTAAGTAAGAAAGAAAGGGAAAGAGAAAGAAAGAAGGAAAGAAAGAAAGAGAGAGAGAAAGAGAAGAGAGAGAGAGGAAAGGAAGGAAGGAAGGAAGAAGGAAGGAAGGAAGAAGGAAGGAAGGAAGGAAGGAAGGAAGGAAGGGAAATAAAGAAAGGGAAAGAAAAAGAATTTAGGAAGTATGAATAACCAACCCAGAGAAATTTCACTGAAAAAAAAAAGGGGGAGGAGAAGGAGGAAAAGAAGGAGAAGGAGGAGGAGGAGAAAGAGAAGAATGAGAAGAAAAAGAAAATACTTGGGGGCCTGTGAGACTATAACAAAGTACATTTTTGTCATTGAAGGGGAAGAGAAGGAGAGTGGTGCTGAAAACATACTTGAAGTAATAATGGTTGACAACCTTCCAAACTTGATAAGAAGCATAAACTAACATATTCAGGAAGCTTAGCAAACCATAAATAGAATAAAGCCAAAGAGATCCACTTCAAGATACAGCATAATTAACTTGAAGTGACACTACATTTTAAAAGTGCTGAAAGAAAATAACTATCCACCCTGAATCCTATACCCAGGAAAAATATCCTTCAGGAATGAAGGGGAAATCAAAACATTCTCAGATGAAGGAAAACAGAGAGTTTGTTACCAGCAGGCCTACCCTAAAAGCATAGCTAAGTAAAGTTGTCTGAGAAGAAAGGAAATAATAAAGAAAGAATCCTGGAACATCAAGAAGGATGAAACTGTACAACAAGCAGGAATATGGGTTTAAAAATACACCTTTATTCTCCTTCTGAATTTTCTAAATTTGATGGCTGAAGCAAAAGTTTCACACCGTATTTTGCACTTCTAAATGAATGTAAAGAAAACATTTAAGACAATTATATTATAAATGTGATAGTATAAAGGGGTATAATGGGAGATAGGGTTTCTATACTTCACTCAAACTGGTAAGATGACAACATAAGTAGACTGTGATGTTATGCATATATAATAGAATATCTAGTCATATGAAAATCTTTCTTTAAGTTACATGAATAGATACATTAAAATATTATAGAGAAATAAAAATGGAATTCTAAAAAATATTCAAATAACCCACTAGAAGGTAGGGAACAAAAATGCAGAAATGAAAAACTGAGAGAACAAACCAAAAACAAAAAGTATAATGGCAGACTTAGGTCCTAACTTATCAATAATTGTATTAAATATAAATTTACCAATTAAAAGACAGAAGGAACCAAATTCATAATTTAAAACTCCCCAAGAAGGAAATCCCCACACCTAGATGTTTTCACTGGAGAATTTTACCAACTGTGTAACTAAGAAGTAAAGCCAATTCTACACAATCTCTTGCAGAAAATGGAAGAGAAGGGAACGCTTCCCAACTTATTTTATGAAACCAGTGTTACCTTGATGCCAAAAACCATATAAAAACATTACAAAAAGAGAAAACGATAGACTAATATTGCTCATGAATATAGATGCAAAAATCCTTAACAAAATATAAGGAAATAGAAATCAGAAATATATAAAAAGAATTATATATTATAACTAAGTGGGGTTTATTCCATGAATGCAAGTCTGATTCAATATTCAAAAATCAATCACTATATTCTACCATATTAATAGGCCAAATAAGAAAAATCACATGATCATATCAATTGATATAGAAATTAGGCCAAATTTAAAATCTATTCATATTAAAAACTCTTATAAAAATAGAAATAGAGGAGATTTTCCTTAGCTTGATAAAAAAAATCTAAGAAAACCCTATAGCTAATATTATACTTAATGGTGAAAAACTAAATAGTTTCCCCCTAATATCAGGAATAAGTCAAGGATGTCCCCTCTTATACTCTTATTCAACACAATGCTTGAAGTTCTAGTCAATACAATAAGGCAAAAAGAGGAAATAAAAAGCATACGTGTCAGGAACGAATTTGTCCCTATTTGCAGATGACATCATGATCTACACAGAAAATCTCAAGTAATCTACAAAAAGACTGCAAGAGCTACTGAATCCAGAAAAGTTATAGGATACAAAGCGAATATACAAAAGTCTATTTTATTTCTATATGCGGACAGAAATCACACAGACACCTAAATTAAAAACAGAATAAGAATAAAATTTGTAATTGCTCAAAATATGAAATATTCAGGTATAAACCTAGAAATACATGTATAGAATTTATTCTGAAAACTACACAGTGTTGATAAAAGAAATCAAAGGTTTAAATAAATAGAGAGACATAGCATGTTCATGGATTGGAAAACCAGACATAATTAAGATGTCAATTCTCTCCAAAATTGATATATAAGCTTAACATCATTTTTAGCAAAATCCTAGAAACACGATTTGTTGATATAAGCAAAATTTGTGTGGTAAAAATTTTTCAAAAAAAAAAAAAGAACAAAGTGAGAGGAACCAATCTCACTTTCACAAATTTCAAGACTTATTACATAACTACAGTAATTAATCCTGTGGTATATGTATAGAGTTAGATACAAAGATCATTAAAATAGAACACAGAAATAGTCCCACACAAATATGACAAGTCAATTTTTGACAAAGCTAAAAAACAATTCAATGGAAGAAAGATAGTTTCCTAACAAATAGTATTAAAGCAATTGAACATCCTTAGGCAGAAAGAGAGAGAGAGAGAGAGAAGGAGGAGGAGGAGAGAGAGAGGAATAAGGGGAGGAGGACAAGAAAAAAGAGAGGGGAGAGAGGACAAGGGGAAGAAGGAGGAAGGTGAGGGAAAGAAAAAAAAGAACTTAGTCCTTTGTCTTATACCTTATACAAAAAAGTTAAATAAAATGAGATCACAGGCTTAAATGTAAAACAAACTATAAATGTTTTAGAAAAAAAGAGGAATGAGATCTCTTATGTATTGCTGTTGGAAATGTAAAATGCTACAGCCACTCCTCAAAAATAGTTTGGAGGATTTTAAAAGTAAACATGCAACAATCAGGTGGCCCAGAAACTATACTCTTGGATACATTTTTCCCCAGAGAAAAAAGACACATTTATGTAAAAACCGGAACACGAACTGAACACAAATTTCTGTAGCAGCTTTGTTCATAACAGACTCAAACTAGAAACAACCCAGATGTTCGACGGGTGAATGGTTAAACAAACTGTGATACATCCATTCCATGAAATACCACCTAGCAATAAAACAAACTATGGCTATATAGAATGATCTGGATGAATCTCCAGAAAACTATGCTATGTGGAAAATGCCAGTCAAAAAAGATAACATACTACAAGATATCATTTTTATAACATTCTTGAAATGACGAATTATGGAAACGGACAACAGATTAGTGGTTCCCAGGAGTTCCCCAGGAGGGATGAGGACAGTGAGGTGTGGATGTGGCTGTAAAGGGCAACATGAGAGATCTCGTGGTAATGGAGTGTTTTATTTTATTTTTTATTTTTTGTAATGTTTCATATCTTGACTGTATCAATGTCAGCATCCTGATTGTGATATTGTACTCTAGTTCTGCAAGTTACTATTGGGGGAAACTGGGAAATGGGCCCATAAATATCCATGTATTATTTCTTGCATGTGAATCTACAGTTTTCTCAAAACAAAACCCCCAAAGATTAATCAAAAAATAATACCCTGAAGCCTCCAAAATAAAACATACACAGGTTATTTGAAAAATATACATTTTGAGATATACCTATATGTTGTTCGATATCTTCTACCAGATGTTTAGAAACTGAAAAATTTAATCATAAAGATTAAATAATGTTAATTTAAAAAAAGAGAGAGGTGGGGGGCACCTGGGTGGCTCAGTGAGTTAAGCATCTGACTCTTGATTTCAGCTCAGGTCATGATCTCAAGGTTCCTGAGTTTGACCCCTTGGTAGAGCTCTGTACTCTCCATCAGTGCCTGCTTGGGATTCTCTCTCACCCTCTCTCTCTGCTCCTCCCCTGCTCTGTCTCTCTCAAAATAAATAAATTTAAAGGTGAGAGACCTGGAAGAGGGATGGCAAACATTATTGAACTTAGAGATATTCTTGATGCAAAAGGGGGTTATAGTAAAAAAAACAATGCCTGTCATGGGCCTTGGAGGTGGGGAGGTCTGTAGTCCTTGTGCCATGTAAATTGCCTTCCCTGATGTGGAGTTCGGAGTTTTAACCTAAAGGTTCATCAGTAGGTTCTCTGACAGCTAAGGAACTCCAAAGACTAAAACTTTCCAAAACAGCACTCATTTTAGCATCACTCAAAACCTAGAGTTTAAAAGTGTCTAAATCCCCTGGGCTGTCACTCTGGCTGTGCCTAGTAAAATCTCTGGGCTACAGAGTTGGTTGTATAGCTGATGTTCCACAGTGATCATTCGCTGGCCCACAAATACATTGTGCAGTTCATTGCTCAGGAAAATGTTCTCTTTGTTTGAGTTACAGGGATTAAAAGCATTACAGCTTAATCCTTTTGATGCATCCAGACCATTTTGAAATTGAATGTTTTTCTATTAACTCTCCTACAGGGAACCAATTCACTGCCACTGTAGCAACAGAGCCTGGCAATCCTGATTAATTACAGAATTTCTGCCCTTCTTCCTCCATGAGTCTTTCTAAAATGTTTAATAACAAAAGCACTTAAATAAATCTATGGGGTTAATCAATATTTCATGTAATTTGGAATAAGAAACCTCAAAATATTTCAATAAAAATGTGGGGGAGAGAGATAAAAACTAGTAGATTGAAGAAACCAGCATTTAGAATTCATATGCATTAAAGGCTCTAGCCATGTCAACTTGCAAACTCATCCAAAAATGAATCCATGTTTGAAAATCAGCATACACTTGGTTTATTACAATTGTTGAAGTGAAGAACATGAGTTTATAAATTAAATTATACATTTAATTCAGAAGCTGTAACACTGCTGTCAGATTTATAGCTTCCAATTTATAAAGACCAAGGCATAATAAACTGTTAGGGAGGGAGACTGATCCTCAGATCTGCTTTCAGAAAGATGGGTTAGACTGAACGTTCTCCATATGGGTACCACAAGAGGAATAGAGAATTCGACTTTGCTTTCCTTTGTCGGCAGTGCCTGTGGAGAGAACTGTATCAAAAGGACATGCCTGATGTAGAAAAAGGAATACAATACTTCACTTTCTACACTACAGAAAATGGAAGAAACCATAGGGGAAATATTAAACATTTCAAATGCAAGCTAACATATATCGAAAAATAAATCTGCCCATTGAGTAATAAAAAAAAATGGTAACTTCCAAAGATTTAGTGTCATAGGAAGACTGCAGCATGGAATGTGTTTCTGTGCTTAAAAATCAGAATTTGTACTAACTTAAAATTCCCAACCACGTCAACATTATTTCTCACTGGCGACCTATTTGGCAAAACATTTCATACATCAACAAGGATGAGCTCTATACATGACTATTATGGTATTATCTTAATTTCTGGAAAAGATGGGATTCGTTTTCTGAGCCCTACATTATAGGCTTATGCTAACAAAGAACAGCAATGCTGGAGAATCATTCATAGTTGCTTAAAGACAAAGCATTATGTTGAACACATCATGAAATTATTACATGGTGTGCATATAGAGTCCTCAGAAATGAATTTAGCCATTTTCATGAGTGAAGTAAAATACACCTCTTCGAAATTTGAAAGATGAAGTTTAAGAGGTGTCATTTGTCAATCTCATAAGAAAATCATTATCTGTTTTTCCCTGAATATTTTCCTGGAAGCTGTATTCTTTCCTCAAGATCATGCATAATTTAAAATATTATAATAAAATTCATTTCTTTTACTTAGCAAATTTGATTCACTTGGGACATCACAGACTATCCATAGATTTTCCATTTTTATTTTCTAACAAGTATTTTCTTTCCCTTTTCCTTTTGTATTTTTGGTTTTCTTTATGTAATTTAAATTTAATCATTTTACCAGTATTATTGGGCTTCTATATTTGCATAAGGCATTATTATGCTAGATGCTGGAAGAGATACCTAGTTATGAGTCCTGGCTTCCACCCTCCAGGTAGCTTTTCTTTCTACCTGGAGAAAAAGACATATAAACCAGACAGAAGGAGCATGACTGAGGGCTTTGCTGCTCAGAGGGCAGTTCTCAAACAGAATTCTCATCTGAGAGTTTGCTAGAAAAGCAGAATCTGATATCCTCTCCTATTCAATAGGTTGCTTTTTTGTTTTGTCGATGGCTTCCTTTGCTATCCAAAAGCTTTTACCAAATAGGTGTAATCCCTATAGTTTATTTTTGCTTTCATTTCCCTTGCTTCAGGAGGCCTATCTAGAAAAAATGTTGCTATGGTCTGTGTCAGAGAAGCCATTGCCTATTTTCTATTCTAGGAGTTTTATGGTTTCAGTTCTCACATTTACTTTTCTTTTTCCCTCCAAGTTTTTTAAATTCCAACTAGTTAACATACAATGCAGTATTAGTTTCAGGGGTAGAAATTAGTGATTGATCAGTTACATACAATACCTGGTGCCCATCACCACAAGTACCCTCCTTAATACCCATCACCTGTTTAACCCATACCCCCCACTCAGCTCCCCGCCAGCAAATATCAGTTTGTTCTCTGTAGTTAAGGATCTGCTTTTTGGTTTGCCTCTCTTTTTCCCCATGTCATTTGTTTTGTTTCTTAAATTCCACATATGGTATCTGTCTTATCTGACTGATTTGCTTAACATAATACACTCCAGTTCCATTCACATCCTTGCAATAGCAAGGTTTCATTCTTTTTTATGGCTGAGTAATATTCCATTGTATATATATCACATCTTCTTTATCTGCTCATCAGTTGGTGGACATTTGACCTCTTTCCATAATTTGGCTATTATTGATAATGCTGTTATAAACATTGAGTTCATGTATCCGTACGAATTAGTATTTATGTATCCTTTAGGTAAATACCGAGTAGTGCAATTGCTTTATCATAGAGTAATTATTTTTTAAATTTTTCGAGGAACCTCCACACTGTTTTCCAGAGTGGCTGCACCAGCTTGCATTCCCACCATCAGAGTAAGAAGGTTGGCCTTTTTCTTCATTCTTGACAATACCTATTGTTTCCTGTATTGTTAATTTTAGCCATTCTGACTGGTGTGAGGTGATATCTCATTGTACTTTTGATTTTTATTTCTCTGATGATGTGTGATATTGAGCATCTTTTCATGTGTCTGCTGACCATCTGTATGTCTTCTTTAGAAAAATTTCTATTCGTGTCTTCTGCCCATTTTTTAATTGGATTCTTTTTGAGTGTTCAGTTTTATAAGTTCTTTCCATATTTTGGATCCTAACCCTTTATCAGATATGTCATTTGCTAATATCTTGTCCCTTTCTATAGGTTGCCTTTTAGTTTTGTTAATTGTTTCCTTTGCTATGCAGAAGCTTTTTATTTTGATGAAGTCCCAAAAGTTTATTTTTGCTTTTGTTTACCTTGCCTCAGGGAGACATATCTAGTAAGAAGCTACTACAGCCGATGTTAAAGAGGTCATTGTCTGTGTTTTGATGATTTTGATGATTTCCTATCTCACAGTTAGATCTTTCATCGATTTTTAATTTATTTTTGTGTATGGTATAAGAAAGTGGTTCACTTTCTTTCTCCTACATGTCACTGCCCAGTTTTTCCAACACCATTTGTTTAAGACTATCTTTTTTCCGTTGGCTATACTTTCCTGATTTGTCAAAGATTAATTTCCCCTGTAGTTGTGGATTCGTTTCTGGGTTTTCTGTCCTGTTCCATTGAGTTATATGTCTGTTTTTGTGCCAGTACCATACTGTCTTGATCACTACAGCTTTGTAATATATTTTGAAATTCAGAATTGTAATGTCTCCTGCTTTGTTTTTCTTTTTCAGGATTGCTTTGGCTACTTGGGGTCTTTTGTTGTTTCATACAAATTTTAAGTTATTCTAGCTGTGAACAATATTGGTGGTATTATGATAAGGATTACATTAAATGGGTAGATTGCTTTGGGTACTATGACATTTTAACAATATTCATTCTTCTAATCCATGAGCATGAAATGTCTTTCCATTTTTTTATGTCATCTTCAATTTATTTCGTAAGCATTCTGTAGTTTTCAAAGTGCAGATCTTTCACCTCTTTGGTTAGGTTTATTCCTAGGCATCTTATGGTTTTTAGTGTAATTGTAAATGGGTTAAATTCCTTGACTTCTCTTTTACAGCTTAATTATTGATATATAGAAATTGAACAGATTTCATTTTTTTATTTTGTTAAATTTATTTTTTGAGAGAGAGAGAGCGAGCACCCACGAGCAAGTGGGGTCGGGGCAGAGAGAGAGGGGGATAGAAGATCGGAAGTGGGCTCTGTACTGACAAGCTGACAGCAGCAAAGTGATGCGAAGCTCTAACTCACAAACTGGAAGGAAGATCATGACCTGAGCCAAAGTCAGATGCTCAACCCCCTGAGCCACCCAGGTGTCCCACCAACAGATTTCTGTACATTGATTTTTGTATCCTGTGATTTTACTGAATTCATGTATCAGTTCTAGCTGTTTTTTGGTGTAATCTTTTGGGTTTTCCATAGAGTATCTTGTCTGCATATCACTATATGCAGATATAGTAAAACTTTGACTTCTTCCTTGCTGATTTTGGATGCCCTTTATGTCTTTTTGTTGTCTGATTGCTGAGGCTAGAACCTCCAGTAATATGTTAAATAACAGTGGTGAAAGCAGACATCCATATCTTGCTCCTGTCATGTCTCAAATTTAATTTTTTAATCCATTTTGAGTTTATTTTTGTGCATGGTGTAAGAAAATGGTCCAGTTTCATTCTTTTTCGTGTAGCTGTCCAGTTTTTTCCAGCACCATTTATTGAAGAGACTGTCTTTCTCTATTTATATATTCTTGTTTCCTTTTTCATATGTTAATTGACCATATATGTGTGGGTTTATTTCTGGGTTCTCTAATCTATTCCATTGCTCTGTGTGTGTATTTCTTTGGCAGTACCACACTGTGGAGAAAAAGGAACACTCACACATGGTTTGTGAGAATATAAATTGGTACAGCCACTGTGGAAACTAGTATGGATGTTTCTCAAAAAATTAAAAATAGAAATACCATATAATCCAATAATTTCCTTACTGGGTATTTACCCAGAGGAAAAAAATACTAATTAAAAAAGATATAGACAAGTTGTATGTTTATTGCAGCATTATTGTTAACAGCCAAGATATGGAAGCAAAGTGTCCACCTGTAGATGAATAAATAAATAAGGAAGATGTGGTACACACACACACACACACACACACACACAAGAATGTTTCACAGCCTTAAAAAAGGATGAGATTATGCCACTTGCAACATGGATGGACCTATATAAGTGAAAGGCTATTATAAGAGGCTATTATAAGTGAAATAAGTCAAAATGAATAAGTCAAGGGGATAAAAGGCACAGCATAGGGAATATGGTCAATGATACTGCAATAGCATTGTGTGGTGACAAATGGCAGCTATACTTGTGGTGAGCATAGCATAACATATAGAGAAGTTGAGTCACTATGTTGTACACTTGAAACTAATGTAACATTGTATGACAACTATACTCAAATTTAAAAATTCTTTAAAAAAAATGCAGAATCAGAGGCCCCTCATCAGCCCTGTTGAATTAGAGGCTGCATTTTGAAACAATTCCCAGATGATTGGTTCCCAATACAGTAATAGGACTGGGCAAAGGGTTGATATTGAATGTGAACCGAGTATGCTACAAACCAGCCTCAGAGCTCCACCCAGTTGCATTGGCAGAACAATCTTGGAAGAAATGCTTCGTAGTCATTTTCCAGTGCTATATTTAGATTTTGAATCTTACCTGGGTCTGAGAATAACTGAGCAATTGGATGGATAGGAATCCATTTAAAATAAATAATTTAAAGGCCTTAAGAAACCTCTCAAATTAAAAGATATCACAGTTTTGCTTGTAATTTTGTGTATCATATTTTTAAATGTAATTCAAAATTTTCCTGACATTACTAGTTTACAAGTAACGATAAGGCCGAATTTACTTTAATATTCAAATTACATAGATTTCTAGCTCCCTAGTGATCAGAGGAGCAATAGCAATAAAGTTATTCACTAACCCAACCTCTAACACCTTACTTAAAAAAAAATTGTATTGTTTTAAAATATAGATAACATTAAGTTTACCATTGTAACCAGTTTTAAGTGTACAGTTCAGTGGCATTAGGTACATTCACATTATTGTGAAACCATCACCACTATCTATTTCCAGAACTTTTTTGTCACTCCAAATAGAACCTCCATATAGTACTTAACAACAGTAGTTTTTAAACAGTAGTTCCCTCTTGCCTCTTCCCCCAGACCCTGGCAACCACTGTTCTGCTTTCTGTCTGTATGAATTTGACTGTGCTAAGTACCTCATATAAGTGGACTCATACAGTGTTCGTCCTTTTGTGACAGGCTCATTTCACTTAGTGTACTATCTTCAAGATTCATCCATGTTGGGGCGCCTGGGTGGCTCAGTCGGTTAAGCGGCTGACTTCGGCTCAGGTCATGATCTCGCGGTCTGTGAGTTTGAGCCCCACGTTGGGCTCTGTGCTGATGGCTCAGAGCCTGGAGCCTGCTTCAGATTCTGTGTCTCCCTCTCTCTCTGCCCCTCCCCTGCTCATGCTCTGTCTCTCCTGCTCTCAAAAATAAATAAAAACATTTAAAAAAAATTAAAAAATAAATAAATAAATAAAAAGATTCATCCATGTTGTAGCATGTGTCAAAATTTCATTCCTTTTTCAGAGCCAAATAATATTCTATTATCTGTATGTGACACTTTTTGTTTATCCACTCATCTATTAATAGATAATGTTGGCTGTGTCCACCTTTTAGCTATTATGAGTAATACTGCTACTACAGCTTACTATTTTATATTACTCGATATAAAACTATTGAAACTACCTTTATCTTGTTGTTAAACTGAGCAAGTTAGGCACATTTCATGGAAACTGTCACCACATACTTAATGGAGCCCTTGGGGGAAATGTATCCCATTCCACTCTATTGTTGTTAAGTTCATAATCACTGCCAAAACCAAGACATTCCACTGCAAGTTCTAGCTACCACTGCTCTGATATTTCTTCCAAACACAGAATTCCTAGTGGGAAGAGGAAGACACCCTCCCCCAGCATTAAGCTTACACTCAAAACTGATCAGTGCCATGTATACAGTACTGTCAACCATTTCCTATCATTCAGAGTCATGCAATTCCCTCAAAGCACTCCTTGGGTAGGTTAGAGGTTATCCCAGTGCCAGTCAGAATATGCCAGAATCAGTTCTCCATACCAACAACACATGGCCGAAGGTACAATGTAATAAGCCAGTCTGGATCCCCTTTCCTTCAGTTTCCCTGGACTATCTCTTGAAAACTTTAATTTCCAAGCTCATTAGTCTTTTCTTGTCATCTCACCTCCATGAAGATCACTGCCATTTCCTTGGATGTGTTTTTAAAACTTTGAATCACAAAGTGAAAAAACTGAGATCTGAGGTGTTTTCATTCCATGACCCCTCTGTGTTGCAAACTCTTTTTTGGAATGTGTACCTTATAACCTCCAAGATCTATAAACCACTGGGTTTCATGGAGGTGCATGAGGACTCCATCTGTCTACAGAACTGGAGCCAACCTTGGCTCAGTCAAGAAGTCCCATTATATTCTTTTCAGAACAGGAGTGGATATGTGCTCTATATCTCTATGAAACTAAAAGATGCCATAAAAGTGGTTCTTCCCAGACCAAGGGACTATACCCAAAGAAGAATGGACAACTCTTCAAGACATAGAAAAGGGAGACTTACTTTAAATGATTTTCCATCCTACAAAAAAAAATAAATCTGATATTTTATGGATACTCCATTAGACATCAATGCACTTACCTTTGGAGTTCTGCTGAGGCAGGCCCACGAGAACTCTCATTAAATCAAAAGATAGTTCTCAGGAAGGAAGAACTCATCCTGGCAGGGGAGAAGGAGCTTGACCCAATAGCTAAACATCAGCTGTTTGAGGGTGATGGCAATTCTGAATGCTGTAAGGCATCTATCTCTCAGGTCTTACCCCACACACAAACAACTGAGTCCTAGGAAGCAGACGTATTCTGAGAAAAACTGGGAAGGTTCTCCTTACTAAGAACTCTGCAAGGCACTGATGCTTAGCAAATGCTCTAGTGGTGTATATATGCTATCATGTGACACAGAAGTGACAGTTTGTAGGGAGCCATCACTCCAGTTCTGCAAGGAACATATAAACTTTTGGTGCCTGCATGACTTGAGGCACCCTGATGGACCAGTACACAGGTTGCAGTGTCTGGAACAAGTGTACAGGAAGAAGTAGTGTGCCTGACAGAGGAGAGTGGCACTGGTGTGACTAGAAGTGGTTTCACAGTCTGTACAGATACTGGTGCTCACAGAAATGCTAATGCCAACTTATGGAAGCATCATGTTTAGAAAAGGCAGATTGTGGGTAGCAATTTCATACAGCTTTGCTAGCCATGCCTTTGCTGAAGGGGACTGGAACAGAAGAGCCAAAAATTGGCACATGCTATGGTCATAGAATCTGTGCCCGAGCATGTGTGAGACACTTCTGGGGACTCTGTCAATGAGGGTGAGATGGAATTCTGACGCATACTATCAAAGATCTCCCATACTTTTAGCCTAGATTTCCTTGGACTTAGAGGCACATGGCTCCTTAAGTTAGGCACATATAGGCAAATTTGAGAGTGTTTCTTTAAGATAATCTGATGATCAAGTTTTCACTTCTTACCTCATTTCCTAGACAGGATTCTTTTATTTATTTATTTATTTTTATTATGCTATTTGTTTCTAATACTGTCTTTTATGTTTCTAAGAATGAGGAACATTTAACTACTTACTGCTTTTAAACCTTTACATCTCCTTATAATGTAGAGTAGGGGTCACGATTTCAAGGACAATAGGGTGATCAAACAGATAAATATGTGTGAATGAGTGGAGTGACAGTGACGTAATGATTACAAGACAATAGGGAGTGGCTGGAAAAAGTGCAGTCCCTTTCCCAAAGCATGCTACTTCATTGAAAAAAAAAAAAAAAAAAAAACTCTGCTAGGCCTAACAAAACCTGTCTAGTGGCCATATTAAGCCACTAGAGGCCACCAGGATCATCACCCTATCTTCATTTTTCTAACCCTCACCACATAGAAAGTTGATCTCACTACAACACTGCTGGGATCAATGATCTTTTTCATGATTAACATGGATGAAAACCAACAAAAGCATATCACAATATTGCTCCAATTATCTTAGAAGCTGTTCAAAAGCAGGGACCCTACTGTTTTATCTTTGCATTCTGTGTACCTATCCAATTTGCAAATACTAGGCATCATGATCTCATGGAGAAACCACGTCAGATAAATAGGAGTGATAATACCTAACGATCATTGAGTGTTCATTTCTTGCTATGCATTGTACTAAGAGTGTTCCATATGCTGTCTCATTTGCTCTTCCCCAACTAATTTATTACGTAAGTACTATCATCATCCCAAATTTACAGATGAAGGGATCAAGACTGGAGTCAAAAAAAAAAATGGTAGAGATTCCATGATTCCAAAGTCCATGATTTTAAACAAAATGTAAATACTTATGATACAGCATGCATGTGAGTCAGCAGTTCAAGGATTGTGCAATCAGGTGGAACAAAGATATTGAACGTAGGTAAAATTTAACAGAGAATTATTGCTTGCAAAAATAGACCTTCGGTACATTATACAGAGCGTAAGAGCAGTGGGTCCAGGAGGTTTGGACAGGAGTTTGGTGGTGGGAGGGGGATGTCAGTGGGGTAAAGGTGAAGCGGGGTCTGACCAGGGGTATGTGGAGATAGCCTTGAAAGCCACCTGCTCTTCCACCATGATTTCTCTCTCTCCCTACCTCCTCCTCCACCCTTCCATCTGTCCACATATGTAACTTCCAACTAAGAAGAACTAAACTAAAACTTTGAAAAAATACTCTAGTTCATATATTTGAAGCACATTTGATTTTTCTCTCCACTTTCCAACCCACCTCTGGGGATCTGGCCTCTATCAAGTTAGGAAAACAAAGAAATGTAAACTTTAGTAATGTAAAGAAAAGGACAGAGACTTTCTCCTTCATAGCACACCAGCTATGCTCTAGGCAGTGAATTTGATTGCATGTGGTTGTTTCCCTCTGAGGGAAGGGCTGGAAGAGGTCAGAGAGGATGAACCCCCAACTCCCACAGGAACTGGAAAGGCAGAGCAAAGTGCTGCTCTTCCCTGTATCTGTACTCTATTTGTGGGGGTGATTTCTAGGCACTAATGTTTCTGGCAATGAACGCAATTTTCCCACACTACCTAATATCACTCTGTGATGGTCAATTTTATATGTCAATTTGTCTAGGTTACAGCACGCATGTATTTGGTAAAATGTTATTGTAGATGTTTCTGGGAATATATATTTATATAAGATTTACATTTAATTCAGTAGACTTTGAATAAGGCAGATCGCCCTCCATAATGAGGTGGGCCTTATCCAAACAGTTGGAGGCCTTAGTAGTAAAAGACTGATCTCCGTGGAAGAAAGGGTAATTCTACTAGCAGACTACCTCTGGACTCACACTGCAACTCTTTCCTGGGTCTCCAGCCTGCCAGCCTACCTTTTAGATTTTAGACTTTTTAAGCTTCTTTAATTGTGTAAGCCGATTCTTAAAATAAATCTCTATCTATGTCTATATCTCTGTCTTTCTCTTTTTAGATAGAAGATGATAGATAGATGGATAGATAGATAGATAGATAATAGATGATAGATAGATAGATAGATAGATAGATAGATAGATAGATAGATAGATATAGATGATACATAGATATGGGTATGTATTAGTCAAACTTCTCCACAGAAATAGAACAAGATGTGTGTGTGTGCATGTGTGAACAAGATGTGTATATATGTATGTGTGTGTGTGTGTGAGTGTACACACACACCTACATTTCTCTGTGGAGAAACTTGACTAGTACCTTATTTTATCAGTTCTAAGATACACTTGTGTGTTTTAACATATCTTAAGTCATACGGTATCCTAAATTTACATCGTTTTAAATGAAATATGGTTTTTCTTAGTATTTGACAGAGTGTTCAACATCCCCCCAACTAGATCTTAATTTGGAACATGCAGGCCAGTAGATTGCTCTATTGAGCCAACATTACAGTACAACCACCATCTATGATATGTGTAGTTATGCAGTAACTTCTTTCTAAGGATCTAGCAACTCTGTGATGTTTTAAACAATTATTTTCCATAATCTTATCATTCAACTTCCATCTGTAAACTCTTAACAATAATATTTTTCTAAAGAATGAGCATTGTGAATGTTATGAAGGCTATAGAATCTTAAGGGAATGTTTTGCAAGAGGACAATAGAAATCAATTGTACAAGATAGTTCTCCTCAAGTAAGCCTCACCACACTTCAGTCCCACTCTCTTTTCAGCACAGGTTTCTAGCACTTTAGCCACATTATTCTGCTGCAAGCGGTAGCATTTTTTTTCCTCCTAGGTAAATTTTCAGAAGAACTGGATAATTGGACAATACTACAACACCTTTTTGACATTCCTGTTACTCACACAAAGCTAAGAGCTCCTTGAAGGTAGGAATAGGTCTTAGATGTGTCTGTATCTCTAGTACTTAGCATGTATACATGGTATACATGGACGTTTGTCAATACATGCATGTCATTGCGGGTGCCTGTGTGGCTCCAGTTGAGTAACCGACTTCAACTCAGGTCATGATCTCACAATTCATGAGTTTGAGCCCTGGGTCTGGCTCTGTGCTGACAGCTCAGAGCCTGGAGCCTGCTTTGGATTCTCTGTCTCCCTGTCTCTCTGCCCCTCCCCCACTCATGCTTTGTGTCTCTCTCAAAAATAAGTAAACATTTTTAAAAAAGTAAAAAATATACATGCATATTATTGAATACGTTGACTACGTTGTGAAGTGTTGGTGAATGTCCAGGCATCCAAGGGTGGTTGTCTCTTCTATGTTTTGTAAACCTTGAAGGCAGCTTAGTCAAAATAGCAACATACAGGCTGCCACATACAGGCTGGGTGACTCTGGAACATTAGTTGACTTTGCTGAATTTCAAGCTTTCACATTTGGAAAGGGAACATTATAATGTAGATGTTGAAGAGTTTTGTGAGGGTTAAAGTAACTTTTGAAAGAAACAGGCACTTCATACTCTCAGAGAAACGTGGTAGGTAGCTCTCATTGTTCTGCCTCCCCTCTCTTGCTGTCCCTGCTATAGCACTAGGCACAGAGCCTAGCGCTTGAAAGATATTCAATCATGTTTGTTGAATGAATCACAGAGAAGTGTCTTGACAAAAAACATACACTATGCTTGGCTTTTTATAAAAACATGCAATAAATTTTACAGCCTTCCTCTTACAAATAAAAAATAAAGAATCCTTCATGGTGTGATTGTTTTTTACCCCAAATTTTCAGTATTTTCAACTGAGGAACCCTCAGCTCTACTGTATTCCTCATGTTCTAATTCTCTTTCATTTATAAATATCATCTTAATTTAAATGAAAAACAACCAATCAACAAACAAAATTACAAATACTTTAAATCACAGAACTTACCTCAAGTTTATGGTAGTACCAGGTTGAATTTTCACGTGGGGAACCAAAATGCTTATTTCTCGCTTTTAAGAAATAATCACAACTCTGACATTTTAGTGTCAAAACGATTTCCTCTCTCATTTCTTTCTTTCCTTCCTTCCTTTTTCTCTTGTCTTCTCCCCTACCACCATCTGTTTTTTGGGAGTTCAATAAATGAATCATCCAACAGGCGAACGAACTCTGGATGACACATTACTTTAAGCCACATCTGAAACGAATTGAAAGTTTAAAAGGCCACATAACATCAATCGGTGTGCATGCTATTCTCGCTGAAAGACAATCAGATGCCAGAAAGGCCTTTTGCAACACACTGTCCCAGGAACTATCAGTTCCAATATCCACATGTACATTCTTCATGTGAAACATTGGCCAGCCATTTTGTACTTACCGTTGTACTTCATAATTCTTCAGATAAATGATTTACACATTATGGTGGCATTAAGTCAGAGAAGCGAAACTAATAGCTAGAGGAAAATGTCAAAACCAAGTTTCGTGTGGTAGTAGGAAGAGCAAAACCTAGACAGACTAGACGCTGAGTGCAGACAGACAGAAGAAAGGTAGGAAGGAAAGAGGTGTGGGTTGGTGGATGGATTTAGGGCCAGATTAGTTCAAAAGCCTGAATCAAATTTCAACTCTAAGCTATGGAAATTGAGCAGAAGCTCAATTTGTTTCCAAACAATCTGTTTCCAAACAGAAACTTCAAGTATTCAATGGAACCATTTAGCAAATACTCTGTGTCAGATGTGCAAAACACTGGGGATATATTACTGAACAAGACAGAAATCTGTAAACTCAGAGATTTTGTTCCAGTAGGGAAATATATAATAAACAATTAATGCAGCCAGTAAATAATGTATACTGAAAGAAAAAGAGAAGTGCTATAGAGGAAGAAAAAATCAGAGTAAAGAGCAGTGTATATGTTAGAGTACCGGAGTGGAAGTTTCAGTTTAAATGATGTAGTCTTAACATGAAGATTACTTAAATATCAGTTATTTAGATGATTGAAAATGACAGAATCACAAAAGTAAAAAAAAAAAGTGACATTACAAAAAGAGGAATTTTATGACATATTAAAAAACACAATTTTTATCAAACTTAAATAAAACATATGCTATGCATATAACACCAGAGAAGCCCTAAAAACATTTCAGAGATAATTACTTGCCTGTCTTCTTTTTTAATAAAATCACTGTACTATTAAACCAAAGAACGCAGGTATGTGTGGATTTTACTTACTGACAAGGTTAAAGTCCTTTAAAAACAGTTTCATCTCATCATTGTCCATGTGACCGATACTATTATGCCTATTTTACAGGTGGAGACATTGAGGGCCAAAGAATGTTTATATGACTAAACACAATGAGTCAGTGGTAAGGATTACAGAAAATGCATGTCCTAAGCAGCATGCAAATGACTTCATCTTATGTGGGTTTGGCTATATAAGTTACATTATCTCAGCAGTTTTGTGAACATGACTTTCTTCACGATTAGCCCTCTTCCTGTCTGGTTGTCCTAAGAGACCTGGCTATTGAGAAAAGCTCAGTGAGAGTTGAGAATGAGTGCAAATGCCTGAGAAATGCCGTAGCAGTATGCAGAATGTGCCATGCTACAGAGTTTCTCTAATGAACGAATTCAGGAAAAAAACTAACTACCGCCGAGCAGTTTTGGTTCCAAGGGTTTGTGTGTGTCTGTGTGTGTTTTCCCTCCTAGAAAAGTCCTTTTTTGGCTCCCACTTCACAGGAAAGTCCAAAAGTCTTTACAGTAAGTCAGTGCCTTTATCTCCTTTCACTTTTTAAATCTTAAGAACATGGTTAATATCATGAATGTGTGGTTCAGCTAATAAACTTGCTGATTACACTTGGCAAGTGACAGCAATGGCAGCAAACCCATTAAACTGAGGCAATAATGATTTCTTTAAATTTGGAATTCCAGATAAAACTGGGAAATTTGTCAAGGAGGGGTGAGCTTTTCAGGTTATTCTACCACATAATTTAAAAATTTTGGCCAAGAAAGTGCAACTAATTACATATTTTCTATATGTTGATCGTTTTGAAAATTTTCCAAGTTACTGCAGACTAAACTTAAAACAGGATATTGTATTAACCAAATCTTAATATGTTCCTTGTCAAACTGGTTTCCTTGAGACTTCTTTCATTTATGTTATCCCACTATTTTCCCACAAAAGAGATGAAGATAAATGTGCAAAGCTGTTAACCCATTTTGCTACTTGGATTATTATGTTCACACATTTAGACACACACACACACACACACACACACACACACACACACAGATGGAGTACCTAATTATCCAGGAAAAAGACCACTGAATATTCAAACTATTTTTGCACAAGATTCCTTTATTTATCTACCTGTCATTCCATTAGTGGCCGTTTTCCTTCCCTTGAAAGGTATCAGAATTAAAACTCCAGGAATTCCAAAATGAGCAACTCCTCCCTCCCTTTGTTACTCTTGTCCTGCTGCTCTGATCTTGACCCTAATAACTAATCAGGCCTTATCAGAGCCAGTCAAGCTGACATGGGTTAAGGTTAATTTAATTAGAACTTGAGTGTGTCATCAGGTGTATGAATTTTTCTCCCTCCCAGAGAGAGGCTAGAAACATGAGAATGGAGCCCTGGTCTGGTTTGAAAGAAAATAAATTAGTTTCATTATGACCACTGTGACATCTGGCTGTCTAATATCTCAGTTGGATTACAACTAGGTGCCCTACACACAGCTCAAGAGCTTCACAGAGCTACCAGAAGGAAACTTGAACTGGTGAGAATGCTGGAGCTGGAGCTGTCCAGGAAAATGGGAACAGGGTAACATCAGCCAACCTCCAGAAGTTTTGAGAACTTCTACTTGGTTTCCAAGAACAATTCAGGTGTTAATTCTGGTTTATAGAACTGTCTGTGTTTTGGATGCTAGTTACCTTAGAAATCAACTCTAAAGTTGTAAAGAGTTCCCAGATTTACAGTTCAGACACCCACGAGTAATGCCCTCCCACGAAAAGCCAAGATGACTGGAATTAATGGTGACCTTAATGTGGCAGAACCCTATTTTGTACCTTCAGTTCCCACCCCCACCCCCAGCTTCCCTTACTGAGTAAAAATGTGAATGTGGGAACACTTTGGCATGAATACCTTCAGATTTCTGAATTTTCAAATATTCAAGGCCCAATTTGAGAAGAGTTTAACAGTAAATTCAAGTATATATTGTAATAAATTCTTCTTTATGACACTATGCCACATGTTTATTTGTATTAGATCATGTATTTAAACCTTTATAATCTCACTGGCAACACACATTCCCATGAGCAACAATATTTGAATAAATTAGGTATCATCCTCTATAAATACATTGCTTTTAATCTGCCTTTTATTTATACCAGGGTTGTTAAAGGGTTTGGCAGATTTTTTTTTTCCCTTAACCCTTTTGTGGGGTTGATTTAACCTGCATACACTTGTACTTTTACTATTATATCCTAATTACTCAGCCATCATCTCATTTTTCCAAGAAATTATGAATTTTTTTATCCAAACAGTGAGCTTTTGAGGCTGTCTGGTAATTCACCCTAAGTATTCCCTGGAACCAGTAGTATCCTCAATGCTCAGTGCTACTCCTTTTAAATATTCTGCAGAGTGTTCCAGGACCATTCTGTGACATTCCTTTCACTTGCAGCTTGTCTTCCTAATACTTTCTTGAGAAACAGTAAAACAGAAGCAAACTGTTTAAGAGGCTTGCCTAAGGCCATCCAATAGATTAATAACAGAAGTAGGATTGGCATACCCTATCTCCTTGAAGAGAGCTTTTTGTGTGTATGCATTTCTTTACCAACTAAATTACCCTGTATGCTATCAGCAAATGATCTCGACACAAACTGTTCTTGCTGGTTTTGTGAAAACATGGATATGGACCACAGATACAAGAGAAGGCCATATAAAAGAACAAGAAATAAGTACAGTGAGAGTTAATTCAATGTTTAAATATGAGTAAAATACATAACTGAAATTATATACAGTCGGAAGTACATAACTTTAAAATTGGACTGTTACTGATAGCCTTAAACAATCTTACACTGCAGAGATCAAAAGCAAAGAATTGCCTTGCTAACAAACTAGGAAGATCAGCAGTTACTCTTTCCCAGTTATAAACTCACCAGTACAGTCACTAGCATATAAGGTAAGGATTGTTAGCAATGTCTAACCACCTAATTGCCCAAGTAACCGTCTTTTCTTATTGTCTTGAACATGAAGGAAGTGGCAAACCAGTAATCTGTTATCTGTTACCACTGAGAGCAGTGTCGTGTTGTGACACCAAGACAGAAAAAGGTCAGGGAGACAGACATAGGGGAAACTCATCCAATAAAAGCTGTACTAGACATTACCTACATCTTTCCTTCAAATGACTCACTTATAACCGTGGGTATACTGGGTGTGTGTGTGTGTCCATGAGAAGAAAGAAAAAAGGAATACTTGGAGGAACATTTATAAGAGATAGAAGAGGGTGAGCAAGGGGACTGGGTAGTCTCCCGGTCCCGGTCCACATGCCTATGAATCAATGTCGTGTGTGCACTCACATCCCCACGAATTAGTTATCCCTGAAGATTATTGGATGGAGAAGCCCAAAAGCTAGATGGCAGATCACATGATGTGTCCTCATGCCAGGACCCTTGGATAATGCATACAGTGGAAGCTGGGTAGCACATGTCACTAGAAAGCACATGAATAAAAGTAAATTCAAAAGGAGCTAAATTGTAACACTGTTTTACTAAAGCTCACCTGGCTGCCAAGTATGGTCAAAACAGCTTTTTGTTTGCTTGTTTTAAGCTGTAGAGCTTGTTGGCTTTTATGATTAAGACATCAATTTTGATAAAATCCTTTAATTGTTATGCTTTTTAAACCTTAATGCCTGGATACTACTCTAAAGGTTTCCTTCCTCGCTCCTGTCCTACTTTATAAAATGTCTGCTCCACGGTTCTTCCAGGATCCAGTACAAAGTTGACGAGAAAGATCATAAAACTAGAGGATCACAAACATTTAGATAAAATAGTTCTTTCTCTCATGAACAAAAACCTAGTGTAAACTTTTAAGTAGTTTAAACTTAAAGGTAAGCTTCAAATAATTCTAGAATCAGTCAATATGAATTATGGGATAATAACAGTGAAGAAATCACGTTTTTATAGCACTTTGTTTTTGTAGAAAAAATGTTTAAACATTCTTTTTAAAAAAAATATTTATTTAATTTGACAGAGAAAGACTATGTGCGTATGGGAAGGAGGGGCAGAGAGAGAGAGAGAGAGAATCCCAAGCTGGCTCCACATCATCAGCACAGAGCCCGAGGCGGGACTCAGTCCCAGGAACTGTGAGATCATGACCTGAGCTGAAATCAAGAGTCAGACACTTAGCCCACTGAGCCACCCAGGTGCTGCAAATGTTTAAACATTCTTAACGAAATATTTTAAGAACATAAATTGAAAGAAAGAGAAACACTTACTTGAAGTATTAATACAAAGCCTGGTTGAATTATTTTGCTATAAATTAGAAATTAAATATAGATATTAAATTATTAGCTTTCAGTTAGCTGTGAACTGGGGTGCCACGTAAGCATATTCTGACTGGACCCTTGAAGATCTGTGGATGGACTTCAGACAGTATATCCTTTAAAACTGCATGAAAAATCGTGCACCTATGTGAAGACCACTTCCATCAAAACTTCGAATGTGTTCAGGACGCACATAAGAAGTCTTTAAAAACACTGACTCAAAGGCTATATCTTACGTAGTGCTTTGCTTTTTTTTTAAATGTTTTTCTGCTTACGGTTGTTATACTTAACCGAACTAATAAGGTATTATCTCAAACTTTTATAATCTGTGCTCTCATCGCACACTGCAAATTTTTTTTTCAATCTCCATGCTGTGCGGAAAAAAGGAAAGAAGGGCCTAATAGAATAAAAACTATCTTATAAACTAGTTAGAGTGGTTTTAGAGCCTTAGAGAAGGTTTGGTTTATTCAAAACCAAAACAAAAATGCATCTATACTTGACTATATAATTATAAATTGAAAAGCAGTTTCATTTCTTAAATTATCTTTCAGAGAGAGAAAAAGCTTTCTTACTCTGCATTTCAAATATATTCATAGACACTGTAAATATATTATAAAAAGGCTATTTGGCAATATATTTAATGATTTGCAACTAAATAATAATCTTTAAACCGTACAGACTTTTTGCTTAAACTAATAAGCAGTCTTTCATTTCCAGAACAATCTCATAAAAAAACTGCATAGTCTCTCTTCTTTGCTGTCCAAGAGAAATGAGCAAACTGGGATATTTTAATCCAAAAGATGTATTTTTCTTCTTCTCCAGATTTCTATGCATCAAAAGCATCCTGGAGGTCAGGGACAAAAAGAAACTTTTCACAAAGCTGACAGTATAAAGTTTGCAATGGCAAAGGACTTGTCAACACAATTAGGAATAAATAATAAATGCTTAATTGTCAATATGCATCATGCAGTTGGAAGGAACGTGTGGTTCTTTGTTAAAGCTGTTTTATTAACTTTATATAAACACAATTCAAGAGATGTTTTGAAGAAGCCATAGACTCCCAGTATTGGAGCCTTATCTTTATCTATATTCTGATTATTAAGTATCAACAAGTTTTGAAAGTTGACTGCAGACTTACCTAACTCATAAGGCACTATCTCAAACTTTTGTAATATTCAGCCTTTGCACATATTATGTCCCACTTTGTCATAAATGAACTCCAAAATCAAAAAGAGAAAAAAAGTTCACAGGAGGAGCAAAACAAGATGTTTGAACATTTCACTTTTTGGTCAAGTTATCAAGGGTATGGTAATTGGTTTTCTATAATCTGCAGAAAAATTTCTGAACTCTTTATTCTCTATGTTTGAAGTTTTTATAACTTCATCCTAAGAATTACATGTCTAGATTTGCTTCCCAATTTAGCAGTGTGCTTAAAGTTTTAGGACCAGAGAAAATCTGAATTCCAGCCCCAGGTCCAGCATTTACCCCTTGATGGACCTCAGTCACTTATTTAATGTCCCTGGGCTTCAGTTTTCTTGTCTATGAAATGTGTATTGCCTCATTTAATACTACAAACAACCTGACTCATAATATTTCTGTGTAGATCAAATAAGCTAATTTATATGAAGCTGTGCAGTGTCTGACCACAGTCACTGCCTAGTAACTCTCAGCCATCGTTATTAAAACGTACTTATATGAATGCTCTGCTCCTGCCTGGTTGCTTACTCACTGTATGCTAAGATGTATTCTGTCTCATATTCATGCCTTCTCAGAGGAGGCCACACATCCAAATGCTACATACATCATATCTCTCTGATCTACCTCTTCATAAAATCTTCCCTCAGAATTTCTTCAAACTCTTTTTTCATCAGGTAATTATTGACTACACCTATCATTTGATAGTTAATTTTTTACTGACCAGCTGTTATTTATCTCTACTTCCCTAACCTATTATTTATGCTATTATTTCAAACTTTGTTGTTTATGATGTCAAGCATTTATGTTCAGTATCCCAAACCAGACTGCAAATTCTTTAAGGACAAGCACATCTTACATCTTTTTCTATTCTCTATAATACCTCGCAGAACGTCTTGTTCTGTATGTACTATGTAGTGTTGATTTAATTTTTAAGTCTGGGTGAGAGAAAGACAGAGAGAGAAACAGACAATCTAAAATTATCTTAAATATATTTGCTTTTACAAGAGGATTTGGAGTCCTGAGAGGTTGTTAACGGCCAGTGATGTGCTAGAGCTAGACGGTGCTATTACAAGAGCCAATAGTGTGTATCTCTTTCCCAGTCCTCTAGGTCATGATGTCTCGTTGGTAATTTGAAACAGTCTGTATTAGGAGTATTGATACTATGGGAATTGGCAAATGCTTCAAATCTGGACTTTCTTTTTCTCATCTCTTTTATACTCTTTCATTCTTTCTTCCTTTCCTTCCTTCCTTCCTTTCTCTTTTTTCCTTTCTCTATTTTTTTCTCTCTTTTCTTCTTTCTTTCCCCTTCCTCCTTCCCTGTCCCTTTCTTAGCTTCTTTCAGAGCAAGTTATTATACATTTACCAGGATACCACTGGTTAGAAACCACAAAAACAGATTTAGAGCCATCCATAAGATGTGTAGATATTTATATACATCTTAACTATTGAACAAACTCTGATAATCTACAACCGTTTTCCAAAATCAGAGGGCATTCTGTGCACATAGAAATAATATATTTATACGTTATAATTTACAGTTAACACTTAAATATTAATATTATCTGCAGGCTTCCTGTCTCATATTTAAGCCTTTCATTGATTCTGAATTTATTTTTGTGTATGGTGTAAGAAAGTGGTCCAGTTTCATTCTTCTGCATGTTGCTGTCCAGTTCTCCCAACGCCATCTCTTGAAGAGATTTTTCCTTTATTTTATTTTAGTTTTAGTTTTATTTAGGAAAGAGAGTGTGTGCAAGCTGGGGAGAGGGGCAGGGAGAGGAGAGAGAGAGAGAGAGAGAGAGAGAGGGAGGGAGGGAGGGAGAATCTTAAGTAGGCTCCACACTCAGCACAAAGCTTGATGTGGGGCTTGATTCCAGGACCCTAGGATCATGACCTGAGTGGAAATCAGGAGTTGGAGGCTTGGGGCACCTGGGTGGCTCATTCAGTTAAGCATCTGACTCTTTATTTCAGCTCAGGTCATGCTCTAACAGTTTCATGGTTTTGAGCCCCATGACAGCTGATAGCACAGAGCCTGCTTAGGATTCTCTCTCTCCCTCTCTCTCTGCCCCTCCCCAACTCACTCTGTCTCTGTCTCTGAATACAAATACATAAACTTAACTAAAATTTAAAAATAAAAAAAGAGTTGAAGGCTTAAAAAACTGAGTCACAGTCAGGCACTCTGGTGCCCAGAGACTATTTTTTCCATTGGATATCTTTGTCAAAGATTAGTTGATCATATATATAGCTGGGAGTCCTTTTATGGGTTTTCTGTTCTGTTCCATTGATCTATGTGTCTGTTTTTGTGCCAGTACCATACCGTCTTGATGACTACAGCGTCGTAATATATCTTGAAGTCTGGAATTGTGATGCCTCCAGCTTTGCTTTACTTTCTCAAGATTGCTTTGGCTATTTGGAGTCTTTTGTCATAAAAAAGAGTGAAATCTTTTTTTTCTTTTTTGCATTTTATTTATTTTTTTAATATAATTTATTGTCAAATTGGCTAACATACAGTGTGTAAAGTGTGCTCTTGGATTTTGGGGCAGATTCCCATGGTTCATCGCTTATATACAACACCCAAGTGCTCATCTCAACAAGTGCCCTCCTCAATGCCCATCACCCATTTTCCCCTCTCCTCCATTCCCCAACCACCCTCAATTTGTTCTCTGTGTTTAGGAGTCTCTCATGTTTGTCTCCCTCCCTCTCCGTTTATAACAATTTTTTCCCTTTCCCTTCTCCCATGGTTTTCTTTTAAGTTTCTCAAGATCCACAAAAAAAAAAAAAAAGGAAGAAAAATAATTTATAAGTGAAACCAACAGTGTACTTCTTCCACCTGAATTTATGTATCTTTGTGAGTTATCTTTTCAGCTGTGATACCATCAAAACTGCATATTAAAGAAAGCTAATCCCAAAATGATAATTTCAAACAGCAGTATCAGTGTTAAGTCAAGATTTTCAAATATAATTAGGCATATTCATTAACATCACCCTCCTTAAACATCATTATTATAAGACAGCCAAAAGATATTATGAATCATTAATAAGTAAAATAAAAATTATTCTAAATATTCATTTTATTTTCACTTATATTTTTTAAATTTCCACATGTGTAAATTTTATAATATACACAAATAATACTAATAGAATGTTAATGTAGATAATTTATGGAAAATAAATATATTAAAACAAAAAAAAAGAATGAAATATTGCCCTTTGCAACAATGTGGATGGAACTACAGTATATTATGCTAAGTGAAATAAGTCAGCCAGGGAAAGACAAATACCATATGATTTCACTCATATATGGAATTTAAAAAATAAAACAGATGAACATAGGATGGTGGAGAAAGAAAGAGAGGAGGAGGCAAACCATAAGAAGCCTTTAATCATAGAGAACAAACTGAGGGTTGCTAGAGGGGTGTTAGGTGAGGGAATGGGCTAGATGGGTGATGGGTATTAAGGAGGATACTTGTGATAAGCACTGGGTGTTATATGTAACTAACAAATCGCTAAATTCTACTCCTGAAACTAATCTTACACTATATGTTAACTAACTGGAATTTAAATAAAAACTTGAAACAAACAAATATATATACATATTTACATATACATATATATATTTATCTCCTTTGCGAATGATTTGATACGGGGCAGATAATCCGTATGTTTGTAAACTGCAGCTATTCTCTTAGGGATTATTTTCCAGGGATGCTATACATGTATAACTTGTAATCCTTCTAAGCCATGAGCGCCTCGGAGAAATTTACTGAATTAAAGACAAGTGTCAATCAAGAGCTATAGCAATGACTGTGCCGGGCTCTAACTAGTCACTGAGGAAAAGAAATATATGTCTGTTTATTACTTAATTTTAAAGTTTAACATTTTGAAGATGAGAGCAAATTTAAAATAAAAAGAATATGTTCCAGAAACTAAATAATTACCAGTGCACAATTATATCCTCAGCCTTGGAGAGCTCTCCATTGTCTTCATTAGGTCAGCAATATAATCCTTGAGAAACTTAAATCTATTCTATAAAACAATGAGCTTGATTATTTTTTTTTCTACACCTCCAGTTCAAGTCCTGGAGTCAGCCCTTAGCCTGTCTGTATTGCATTCAGAAGTATTCTTCAAAGTGAAGAGGGAAAGGAACAAGAGGAGGGCACATTAGTAAAATCTTGGTTTGCACATGATATATTTTTCTGCCATGGAAAGGTTTGTTATGAAGGCTGATATAAAATACCACTGAAAATAAAAATATCATTCCATATCATAATCACAAACTAAAGTCCAGTGATCCATCAAACACTAAGACAAGACTTTATTGTATGTGAGCCTAGAAATTCATCTCCTACTTCAGGAAAACAGAAACTTTCTCCTACTACAGAGGCACTGTGGTTAAAATCACCTTAACCAAGAAATCCAAAGGAGAGCTGAATCCCCTGTCTACAGTCAAACAGACATGGGGCTCTAACTCCCTTGCAATAAGTTTAACCTTAGTGATCAGATTTCCTCATTTGCAGCTTCCCGATTATACCAGTTCAGGATTTTGGTCCTGGAATGCCCCCTACCAGGGGCTGAGTGCCTCACTTTCGCCTCTTCCAGCAGCAGCTGCCTACAAACAGACCAAATCTAGGACCTACCTTCTCTGTTAAAATGAAGATTAGCAGGTGTTAAAGACATGTTAGCATGTCGGTGAGGGTCTCACCCAGATGTTAACAGAAGAAATTAAAGAATATTTGAGACAGAAACTGCATCTCTGAAATATATTCTGTGACAGGAACAAACATTCCAAGTATTTGCCTTTTGTGGGAATCACTAGAACGTTCCTGCTCACATTCTAAATGAGGAGAGTATCCACGATGGGACGTCTAAATAGAGACCCAAGATTATGGTGCTTACTGGAGCAAAGCAGCAAGGAAAAACATCCAAACTAAAAAGGCAGTTTACTCTGTAAACAGTAATTTTAAATTGACATTTGACTTCAGATAAGTTGAAACATCTGAGCCTGAATCCTGTGCCAAATTAAAACATACATAAAAACCATACTTTGGGGTTGCAGATCTTTCAGAGATGGAGAGGTAATATAAGTATATTCTTTCCACAGACCTGTTCCTAATCATGTAACTTCCACGTTTAAAACCCTTCAATTGTTTCCTATTTCACTGTAGGACCAAGTCCAAGCCTCAGAATGGCAGGCTAATGATCCCACTCCCCCTGCCTCACAATTCACTCCTAGCCCCCTTTCCAAACCTGCTCTGGGCCACTCATAATATACGTCTCCCAGTTACCTTGTTTTCAGGCCTTTTCACAAGCTATTCTTTACCCAAAGTTCTGGCTGATTCCTATATATTTGGGAGACCTCAGGTTGGGCCTTTCTTCTGAGAAACCTTACAGACTCCTAAAGGCATGGTTAGGTGCCCATTATATTTTCCCCATATGCCGGGTACTTCCTCATGTGATGCAATGAGATATTTTAAGTGTCTGTTTACTTGTCTCTTTATAAGGGCAGGAGACAGTTCATTTTGTTCATGCTATCTCCTCAGCATACTACCTGCCTGTCAATAATCACTACTTATTAATGAATAAATTAAGCTCTTGTAACACTCTAGTTGATAATGACTACTGAATGGTTAGTGTCATTGCAGGGAAATTCATGGGAGAAGAGAACATGTCCTATTCACTGTACCCACAGCACTAATATCATACCTGACAATAGTAAATGTTCAACAAATACTTATTGAAGGAAAATTTGGAATACCGAGTAACCTTTAAAGTATAATACATTGCCCTTGATATGGTGGTTAATATGATGTTAATACTAATCTCTAACAAGAATGCTAAACAGTTTCAGATCTGTTAAAATCATAATAACTCTTGGGGAAAAATTACCATTCTTGTTATAGCAATCATTACTGTCAATATTAATGTCAATTAATGACTGACAATTGTAATGATTATTGTCTATTATAGATCAAGAATTTTTCCCTCTCAAGTATTGTCCTGAGTAAATATTTTCTTTTTCTTCTTTTTTTCTATTTTGGAAAGAGAGAGAAAGAACAAGTGGAGGAGAGGGGCAGAAAGAGAGAAAGAGACAGAGACAGAGAGAGAATCCTAACAGAATCCCACGACCCTGGTATGATCTGAGCCAAAGCCAAGAGTCAGACTCTCAACCGACTGAGCCACCTAGGCACCCCAATATTTTCTAGTCTATTGAGTAGTGTTTTCAGATTTGCATCTTTGATTTTCAGTAATACCTAGCATCCTTGAAATATGTTATTTTTCAATTACTAAATAAAAATGCTTCTCATTCCTACAATAGAAACATGGATGGGTTTCTATATTCCTCAAAGAGAAACACAAAAGAAGTTATTTGTACACATTTTCACCTAAAAGCCTTTTGGAGAATATCAAAACATTTAGGTAGAAGGGTGTCTGAGCAATGATCTGGTTCGGCATCTTGCTTAGGAGTGAGTGGTCTATTCCTCCTTTAAAGGAAGAGGAAGGCAACTAGTATTTGACTAGTCTGCTCCAAATAGTTCAATATTTCTCCTTAAAAATAACACTAGTCTGCACACGCATACACATCACTCACAGTCATTACACATAGTGCAGACAATTTGCATAACTACTATAAATGATGAAAACACATACCTATCCAATCAAGGACAGGTAAGTAGAGTATGCTTAGGTTTATGGCAATCACATCACACCCACGTAAATGGTACTCTCCACCACTCCCTATCCCTATCCCTGCCATTGAAGTGAAAGAATCTCTTTTCACTAAGTCAAGAAAATATATTGAGTCATAATGATTATTGTGCTACAAATTATTTTTCTATAAAAATGCACCCGTTTTATTGTTAATAAAGTAAAAGAATGACAACAAAAAGTATTTGGTATTCATTTCATATCTATAGAAATGTTTCAACTTTGAGCCTCCTGTGTTAAGAAAAATGTGCAAATTACAAAGTTGGCAAGGTCTGCATATCTTCCTTGTCTCTCACATAGCACACTGCTCCTAACCTCCATGCCTCCTCATTTGGGCCTGACTTCTTAAACCTTTCTCTTCTCTGCTCGAACTCAGGAATCATCAGGCCAAGCCGGTACCATCAGAGGTATCCACTGAATGGCTCGAATTTGAGAAAACCCAGGCTTCTGGAAGCAGTGACAGAGGAGCTGCAGCTAGAGGCTCCACATGGTGGCCTGAAGATATGGCATTTCCATTCACAAACCAAGCACCAGGAGAATCAAGGTGAGAGGATAATAGTGGGGCATCTCACACTGGTGGCAAAAGAAGAGTTTCAAGAAAAGCAAGGTAGGTGATACTGGCTCTCCAGTAGGTTACTCATCAGGTGATGGGTCAGGAGCCCATATTCACAGTCAAAGTTAGGGATTCAGGAAAACAAACAAGAATAAGTCAAGGTCCAAGTTCAAGGAGGAATGATGGTGCCAAAACAGGCATTGAGAATAGAGCTTTGGAAACAAAAATCAAAGTAGGAGGAGCTTATCAAGCTGAGCTTGGGTCAATACGGGGTGACTGATGATGCTGAGCCACCAAGTGTTGGTCTAAATGGTTCATAGAGACCCTAGAGAAGGGTGTGCTGGGCGCTGCGATATGTTTAGAGACATCACACTTTCAGAGGATGTGGAGGCAGTCTTGAAATTGATTTCTGGACCTTTCTCTCTAATCTTGTGATTTCCTTCAGAATTTCCTGCACTGGCTTCAGGGATTTCTATATATACATATATAGGATATATGTATAAATACATATAGAATATGTATACATAGATATAGATTATGTACATATATATATACATATAATTGATCCTTTCCATTTATGTCATCTTAGCCAAAGGTTTGCCCTTTACCAGTTAAAATTGTCCCTTTCCACATCATCTCCAGAAGGCCCTCACAAGTCAAGGAGGAAGCAAGTTCTCAGCAAAATCAGCCCAGTGATCCCTGGAAAATTTTGAAGCTGCCCTGCCTCTGTTTCTCACAGTTTTGATCTCATACAGGATGGCAGCCAGAGTAGGGAAGTACACTCAAGGAGAAAATATGTTGCACTGATAAAGGGCAAAAATGCCTGACTAAGTGTACTTACAGCAGAAATAACCACAACTGACCATGAATCAACTATGTATCAGTGTCACTAAAAATAATCTCTCACACCCATCCCCTCTTTCCACTTACCTGTCATCATCCTTGTTAGGCCTTGTTATTGCTAATTTGGATTCCTAGAGTTCTCAGTTAGACAATCCTACAGCAACTGATTTTTCCCTACTCCAATCCTATCTATATACCAAAGCCACTGTGATTTTTGTCACTCTGCTGTTCCATATATTTCAGTGGTTACTACTGCTACCAAATTAAGTTCACTTTTATTAATCTGACCTAAACATTTTTACAGCATTACCTTTGACCATTCAACCTGTACCCAAGGTATCTTTAAATTTATTATTCTTAGTTTCCCAAATGCATTTATCCCTTTCTCACATCGGGCCTTAGTCTTTGCTCTTTCCTGCTACTTAAATGTCTAAAGTATTCCCTTTCAACCACAGACATTTCCTCACCTCTTCAATTTTCCATAGCTCTCTATCTCTCATGCCAATTATACTCATCACATTCTGTGCTGAATGAAGAGTTTTCTGTGTCCATGGCATATGGCTTGCTCCTATTAATATTCATAAATATTTGTTGAATTCAAAAGAAGTAAGCATGATTCTTACGTATATAGACACACACAAATGAATCACACACAAACAACACTGTTTCATGATAGAGTACTATGCCCAATAAAGAAATTCAGAACTTTTTTTAAGTGATACACTAGACCTCCATAGAGAAAGTACAGAGATTCTAATCTAAGAGAGACACAGTCACCATGCAAAGCGTACTTTCAGTTTTGTGAAGATCGATTTTAACAACCATCTTTTTGAAAAGACTCATGTCTGCAAAATGTTTCAAAATCTTTATGGAAACGACCATGTAGTGAAATGAGAGAAGAGAATTGAACTAATCAGGAAATCATAAAAATCATATTTTGGCCATTTAGTCACTCTGATAAAATCTATGGAAGCTGAACATAGTAGCTAGGGGCTTTTTTTTTTTTCTTTATCAAATTATGCAGTTAATTCAAAAGGAAATCTCCATAGCAAGGTTTGTTCTGTTTTCCTTAAGTTTCCTTAGTAGTTGTTTCATAAATAAGAGCATGGGTCAGGATAGGGATAAACATTAAAGCCCTCTTAATTTAGAAACACTGGTCTCTATCTTCTTGGTATCCAAATAGTGCTGGGGAGAAAATGACATATTCCACATGACTCTGAAAGTAAACATGATCAATATCCTGAAACCCAAATTTGACATGGCTTTCAATTTTAATTGAAATCAGTATAGTTTTCTAGTTTTCTTTTTTTTTATCATTCATAAACCTCTATCCCAAAAAACAAAATACATACCCAAACCACTAATTTTGATTTTGCAACAGCAAAACAAGTTTTGTAGTAAAAAGCCAAGAGCTAAGGAATGAGATGGTTTAGGTACTGGTTCTGATTCAACCACTGGCTGTGTAAACTTGGGTGAAACACCTAACCATTTAAATATCCCATCTCCAGTCTTAGGAGATAATCCCGTTACCTTACATATTTCACGATGAGGATAGAATGAAATAAAATAAGGAAAAGCATTTTATAAAATTAAGCACCAAAATCTCTCATGACCCTGATGCCATTTCCCATTACCCCTGCAATGATCTCCCTCCAGCACTCTGCAGTTGGGCTAGCTGTCTCCCTATCTGCTTCACATGTGCCTGTCCTGACAGTTCCTGTGGTTTTCTAGTGGGTCCGTAAGAACCTCTGGTTCTTCTGGTCTGCCCAGCTGAGTCCTGCACTTCCTTCACAGACGTCATTCCCCCATGAAACTTTCAACCTACTAGGATCTTTGTCTTCAGAATTATTTGTATACTCATACCTTCAACCTCAAATAGAACATTAGTTGATGATTATGTATATTTCGGTTATTATAATTTACAAGTGTTTGTTTCACTAGAATTTCTATGCATAAAGACTGCATCATATACCTCTTTTATATAACTCAAAGTGCCTAGCTCAGGGCTGAGCACTTCTTAAAAAGAATGAACTGCCTATTTCCCAACCTTCTTTTCCCTAAGTTACTGACTAAAAGACACTTAACTCTCTAATTTTTGACATCTGGTCAATCATAAAGTCCCCTCTGTTTTATCTTCAAAATCAAGTCTCAAACATCCCCACTTTTCTTTCTCCCTTCTCATATCCAGATTTCATCGATAGCACTTCAAAGCCTTGTTTACTGCACTCTCACTCCACCAATGGCTTTCAACTAGGACACAGAGCCAGAAAAATTCACTTTTAGAAATCCAATTATGCCTTCTTTCTGCTTAGAACCTTTAAGTGTTTTTTTATTATTATTATTAAACTTTAAATAAAATCCCGGTGCCCAACAGTGGCCTCCAAGGCCACGTATGATCTGGCCCCCACCAACTTCTCCATCCTCATTGTGGGCACTTGCCTCATGTCCCTTTATCCCATTGTGGGTCACTTTCTCCATGTCTCTCTATCCCTGGCACATGGCCTCCTGTAAGCTCCTCTCAGAGGCCATGGTCATTTGCCTTAAGGCTTTTGCACATGTTGTTTCCCCCTCCTCAAAGTGTTCTTCCTTGGTACTTTGCATAATCGGTTCCTTCTCTCCCTGTACAGAAGCACCCCACTTGCTTTTTTCCCAGTTCCTTCTCTTTAGAGAGGACTGTTCAAGCAATTTCATCTCATACCCTGTTTATTTCTTTTATCTTACTTATCATGATGGGTAATTATTCGTTATTTTTATTTACTTCTGTATTATTTCTCTTGTCACTAGATTGTAATATGCATGAAGGTAGAAACCATGTATGTTTTTTCCATCATTACATATTCAAAGTACCTAGTACAGTTGTTTAGCACATAGAAAACGCTCAAGTATTTGTTGAAGGAAAATTTAACAAGTAAAATTTGAGTATCTGGTATATGCCAGGTGCTGAAAACACAAAGTAAAATAATTCCAGGTTTGTACCTTTAATTCCATGTTCAGTGATGTCCTCATGTTGATAGTTTAAATTTGGCCATAGTGAGAGTATTACACAAGAGAAATCAGCAAATACTGCAAGTCAGGGTTTCTCTCCATGCTACCCCTGCCCTGCATGACAACTGGTTTATAAGAATATCAATACAGATAGGAAAATGCATAATTATAAATACATGTGCAAAATGTTATGGGAGTTTTCAAGAAATAGTCCTGGGAAGACTGAATATACATGTACAAAGGGTGAAGTTGGACCCTTACCTTACACTATAATGCAAAAATTAAATGGATCAAAGACCTAAATATAAGAGCTAAAGTTATAAAACTCTTAGAAGAAAACATAAGAGAAAGGCTTCATGCCATCAGATTTGTTACTTTCTTGGCTATAACACCAAAAGCACAGGCAACAAAAAGAAAAATAGATAAATTGGACTTCATCAAAATTTAAAGCTTTCATGCATCAAAGGTACTATCAACAGAGTTAAAAGGTAATCTACAGAATGGGAGAAAATATTTGCAAATCATGTATCTGATAAGGTATCCAGAATATGTAAAAAACTCCTCCAACTCAACAGGAAAAAGCCAAATAAATGCAATTAAAACAGAGGTAAAAGACTTGAATAGACATTCCTCCAAAGATATGCAAAGAGTCAAAAGTACATGAAAAGATGCTCAATATTGCTAATCATTAGGGAGATGTAAATCAGTCAAACTCAGGGTAAGATACCATAACCACACACAAATTAGAATGATTATTATTTTAGGAAAATAGAAAATAACAATTTTTGGCAAGGATCTAGAAAAAGTGGAATACTTCTGCATTTCTGGTGGGAATATAAAGTGGTACAACCATTACAGAAAGCAGTATAACTGTTCCTGAAAAAATTAAAAATGGAGCTATTGTATGATCTGGCAATTCCATTTCTGGGTATATTTTCAAAAGAATTGAAAGCAGAGACTTGAACAAGTATTTTCCCGCCAACATTCATAGCAGCATCATTCACAATAGCCAAAAGGTAAAAGCAACCCATTGTCCATGAACAGATGAATGCATTAACAAAATGTGGCCTGTACATACAACAGAATGGGCCTCATCCTTAAAAAGAAGAAAATTCTAACATATGCTACAATATAGTAAACCTTGAGGACATTATGCTAAGTGAAATAAGCCAATTGCAAAAGGACAAATATTGTATGACTGCACTTTATATGTGGGACTTAAGAGTAGTCACATTCAGAGAGACAGAAAGTAGAGTGGTGGTTGCTATGGGCTAGGAGAAGGAGAGCAGAGGCAGTTCTTGTTTAATGAGTATGGAGTTTCTGTTTAGGAAGATGGAAGAAGGCTGGAGGTGGATGGTGGTGATGGTTGCACGACTGTGTGAGCATGCTTAATGCCACTCACCTGTATATTTAAAATGATTAAAATGGCACATTTCATGCTATTTATTTTTTATCATAACAAAAAATAGTTACAAAAAATGTTATGTAAGCATAACAGAGAAAATAACTGGATTAGGAGAGATTCTGGTGAGGGAACTAGGACTTCAAGGAGAAGAGGTTTGTTCTAAATAGAAAAAAAAAAAGGAAAGACATTTCTGGACAAAGGAAAAGTATGTACAAACGAAAGGAATATGAGAGTGTAGGGTAGATTCAAGGGATGGCAGTTTGGTCAAGGCTGGTCACAGGGATGAGCCTGAGCTGTAACCACCAAAAGATCCCTACAGCTCTGAATCGAAGAAATGTTGTTTCATTTCTACTTACTTGAAACTTGACAGCTTACATATGTTCTATTTGCTATCCACCTATAATTAGCCAGCATAACCACTTTCCCATTCTTACTAGATTTCAGACAGTTTGTTCAATTTAACAGTAAACTTGACAGATGGTAGGCAAAAGAGATTTTCAACATCCAAAAGCCAGAGTGAGAATAACTGATACCAGCGCATTCCAGAGCCAACACACCCAAGCCTAAGCCTGGGGAGAAGTCTTGATTCTCTGCTTAAGATGCTTTCAAGAATTATTAATAATTAGGGACACCTGGGTAGCTCAGTCAGTTAAGCATCTGACTTTTGATTTCAGCTCAGGTCATGATCTCACGGTTCGTGAGTTTGAGCCTTGCATCGGGCTCTGTGCAGACAGCTCACAGCCTGGAGCCTGCTTCGGATTCTATGTCTCCCTCTCACTCTCTGCCCCTTCCCTGATCATGCGCGTTCTCACTCTCTCTCTCTCAAAAATAAGCATGAAATATATATATATATATATATGTATATATATATATATATATATATGTATATATATATATATATATATATGTATATATATATATATATATATATATATATATATATATAATAAAGTAGACAAATAAATCTCACCTGTTGTTGCCACTTTGACCACAAAGAGTTGACCACACTGAAGCAGTGAAGAGAAGTAAATATCATAATATTCTGTCAATATGTTTCCACATGGGTTATATCAATATCATTAAAGTGTGAAACAGTGTTTCCAACACCAAAAGCAGTTGGATAACTTTACATAGGAAAACCTGCTTCAGTTCTTTTAAATGGGTTGGAATGGTTCACACAAGTTCTCAGAGATTTGTCCTAAGGTCAAAAGTTTCTCCCAAGATAAGGTCTCATATACCAGAGGATCTAAAAATAAAGGAAGGAATGAGCAGAGGAATGAGTTTTAAACAAAACAAAACAAAAAAGGAATCTGAGACAACAGAGCCTCTTTCGTCTGTTTCAGTGCATTAAATATGGGTTCGATATCTGCTGAGAAGGTAATTTGCAGGCCATCAAGAAAAAGTAAAGACTTTTCTCCTGGACAAAAGACTTGTCAGTTATGGTCATGTTTCTTCCCTTCACACATCATCTCACTCTACCCTGTTTTGTTCTTCTTTCTCTGCTCTCATTGTAATCTGCAGGAGAACCTCATTTAGTCACACATCCTCCACCCAGTGCCTTAGGAGAATGAGGTTGCTTCTGTCTTTTGGGTTTGGTTTTTCCTGTAAGAATGTTGTAAAAACTATATTCTTCCTTCATATCAAAACGCAGGCAGTTTCTTTCTAATTTTAGTTTCCCTCTGTGAACAGCAGCCTGCAATCAAATTTTTGGCAGATAAATATATTACAGGGCTTTTCATTTTTTAAGTGCTGCTGTTGAACTTGGGCATACAATATGGGAAGTCAAAGGACATTTTTCATGCCAATCATTAATCTCCTCCTCTTTGTTCCCATCACACTGTAACTCCACTTTTATTATTGCCTATACCAATTCTAGTGCGTTTAGTATTATATTATCTGCTCCATGAAGGTAAGATTAAATTTAATTTACTCTTTCATTCAGCAAGCATTTATTGAGTGGCAGCTGTGGGCCAAGCACTAGACTATTGATTGGAGATATAAAGAAAAATCAAATAGAGTCCCTTTCTTCAAGGAGCCCACTTTTTTCCCTATTCTGTTACATGCACTATATATATGTTTGTTCAATTAAATCACTATATAATGCTTCAGCTTGAAGATGACTAAAGGACTTTGGTCTAATTGAATAATCAGATGTTTCTATAATGTTCTCACCACACACTATCACATGCTTGTTTCCTCTTGAGGGTCTTCAATGTTGAAAATTAAAGGAACTATATATAGCCACAAAGATGGCAGAGAAAAGGAAGTGAAAATGTCTATCCAGTTAATACAGAAAGTGAAGAAAGAACCCAGATGGAAGTGGAAAGCAAGAATTGACCATGTTCTTTTGCATCTATGTCTATAGTAAAGGGCAGCCTCATTGACCTTAGATAAATCTAATTCATATGGGGTTTTGCTACTTTTAAAACTTAACCGAACTCAGAATTCAGAGAGGCTAAAACTGAGCTACAACTCAAAGTTTTCACAAAGTTGCGTTAAGTCATCAACTTAAATGCTTCTTTCAGGTCTTCATATGGTGTCCTATAGTCAGGTATACTATCAACACAGGTATGTAGACAGATGAAGAAAGAGACTAAGTGGTAAGACCATTATGGTGAATTAATATCACACAAATAATCTGTGGGTAAGGAGACTTAGAATCTCAATCAGTCTTTTAAAGTTTATTTGCTTTCTTGGTTGTATTACAAATTAAACCAAGTTCATTTTTTGAGTTTCTATTTAAGAAGTCCTTTACATAAAATGATAATTTCAACATCTATCCAACAGTTACTAAATGTTATTCTGTACTGGGCCCTGTGTTGGGGGGTTGCAGGCATAAAGGGAAATATGACATGCCTTCAAGAAGCACCCAGTCCAGTGAAGGAACAAACAAGTGTGCTGCTGAGGACCAGATTCTAATCCTCTTTCAATTCACAATTTCTCTAGTCACATATGTCTTCCTTTGAAAGAGAGGATTTGCTAACTTGATTGCTTAACCTTTTGAGACACAAATCTGGAAAAATAGGGACAAAGAAGAGACAAGAAATGGGAGCAGGGGAATAAAGGGATAAAGGGGCTAAATCAGACTGCGTAAGGAGAAAGAATGAAGTAGTGAGATAAAAAGAAAAGTCACATGGATGGGCACCTGGGTGGCTCAGTCAGTTAAGTGGTTAAGAGTCCAACTTTGGCCCAGGTCACGATCTCACGATTCATGGGTTTGAGCCCTGTGTCGGGCTCTCTGCTGACAGCTCTTAGCCTGGAGCCTGCTTCCAATTCTGTGTCTTCCTCTCTCTCTGCCCCTCTCCCACTCATGATCTGTCTCTCAAAAATAAATAAACATTAAAAAAAGAAAAGAAAAAAGAAATGTCACATGGAACTAAAGCTGAAGAGAGCATTTTGATGGCTGGTTTGTAAGCAGCTCTGGAATATAAGAGTTTATAATGTGGAGGGTAAGAAAACAGAAGAATGGAGAAAATAATTCCCAGAAGGGTTGCTCTGAAGTAGAGTTGAATCCCCTTTGCTGTTTGATTGGGAAAGAAAAGTAAATTTAGAATATATTATGAAATTGCTACTTTATTTATTTACTTATTTTTTAGAAAGAGAGAGACACAGAGAGAAAGAGAGAGAGCTCGCACGCACATGTGAGCCAAGGAGGAACAAGAGAGGGAGAGAGACAGAATCCCAAGCAGGCTCCACTGTGTCAGTGCAGAGCTTAAACTCACAAAACAAACTGTGAGATCATGACCTGAGCCAAATCAAGAGTTAGATGCTTAATGCTACCCAGGTACCCAATGAGCACAAAGTTGTTGTTGTTTTTGTTGTTTTAAGTTTTATTTTTTTATTTCTTGGGAGAAAGCATGAGCGGGGAGGGGCCGAGAGAGAGGGGACAGAGGATCTGAAGTGGGCTCTGTGCTGACAGAAGACAGTAGCAAGGCCAATAGGGGGCTCAAACTCATGAACTGTGAAATCATGATCTGAGCCAAAGTCCAGAGCTCAACTGACTGAGCCATCCAGGAGTCCCCAAGCACAAAGTTTTTATGTAGTCTTTCAATGTTTTTTTTTTTTTTTTTTTTTTGGTTTGGTTTTAACCAAATTATGGAAGGAGCCCAAAAGTCCATCGATAGATGAATAGATAAAGATGTGGTATATATACACAATAGAATATTATTCAGAAAATAGAATGAAATTTTGCCATTTGTAACAACATGGATGGATCTAGAGAGTATAATGCTAAACAAAATAAATCAGTCAAAGATAAATACCATATGATTTCACTCATTTAAGTGAAACCAAAGAAAAAAGAAACCAAAGAAAAAAGAGAGACCTTTAAAAACAAACACTTAACTGTAAAGAACAAATTGATGATTACCAGAGGGAAGGTGAGGAGAGGGTATGGGTGAAATAGGTGAAGGAGATAGTACACTTATCTGATGAGCCCTGAGTAACATAGAATTGTTGAATCACTATATTATATGTCTGAAACTAATATAACACTGTATGTTAACTATACTGGATTTTTTTAAAAACACCAATTATTTGATATTTCTATAATGTAAAGATGTTACTAAAGATAAATGTTCATTAAGAGCTTTTAAATAAACCCTTCTGTCAGAAATTAGGAACTGTCTCTTTAAAAATCTCTGAAAGGATTCTTGGCTGCCACTGCCATCTGCTCTGCCAAAGTTTGGCCTTTCTAAAATAGTAATTGGATATGTATATGTGCAGTTTTTATATGTGTGTGTGTGTTTGTACATACTTGGATGTATATGTTATAAATACATGTATCACAGAATGCTTGTATCACAAAATACCATTTCCTGTTTTCATTCTGACCTGTGGAGTATGGCAAATCATTTGAATGTTTATTTTGCCTCAAAATTTTCTCTCAGTGCCTTCATTACTTTTCTATTTTTTAACTGTACAGCCTTATTTCCTAAGAGACTTACTACTTCTGAGTTCCCTAGTTACAGCTTTATAGATTGCTAGGAGTTCTGTAGCCTTTTGTTACTATGATATTGAGTTCTGACTTTATGACTCACTTTCTGGAAGTCTATTTTCTCAACCCAGAATCCATTTAATTTCACTGGCCACTATAATTTTGAAATAAAGTCATATATGCCCATAGATAATACTTCACAAACTATTATCAGCTTGGGTTTTACATGGAATTCCATTTTAATGTTCATATTGGGCTTTATAGTATTTACTTTCTTTAAATGCATTTTTAGTGGGAAAATAAAATTTTATTTTTTGTAGTAAACTTATCATAGAGGATGCAGGTATATGTGTAACTGAACACTGCTACTGTTAAGTTTTAAAGGTTTTAGTCTGCCTTTCCTTCTATAAGTCATTGAGTAACTATGTGTGGTTGGAAAACAGGAACTAGACTATGTGATTCCCCTCTGAAGCAACCAGTTAGAGATGTGCATTATGATAAGTGCTATGTGACAGCCTACTCTTGACTTTAACTTCTAACTGCCCTCCCATTCCTAATACTTTAATTATGCCCCCGGAAGCCCTCAGTCCCTGGCCCTACTACTAAACTCACTCCATCTTCTTGTCTTAATTGAAGCCTCGTTCTACCCTGAGACACTCACTGCTTCCCCATAAGTCTTCCCAAGTGGAGAATGTGGCTGTCTACCCCCTTAGTGTCTCAGAATGAGGAAGCAGAGCTCAGGTCCTCTGCATCTAGTCATGCTTCACACCAGTCATGTAAAATCCCCTTCTTCTTGAAGGTCCGAGTTTTCCAGCCATACCATATTCCACCCTCCCTTATACTCACAGTACCTGTGGATTCCATGGACAATTCCCCCATATTTACTAAACACTTTAGTACCCAACTATGGTCTTCTTTTTTCATGCCACTTTCACCATCATTCTGGGTGATAGCCTGTCCATGCAGTATCCAAGTTTCATCGTTTCCTTACCTTCTCATCTTTGATTACCTTCTTCTCCACTTTACTTCAGCCACCCTCTGTTATGACAAGCCTGTATTGTGGCATCACTGCTTCACCTCTGAAAACCTACGTTCAACTGTCTCATGTTTATCACAACCTCACTCAGTAATACTTCGATACATGTTCTTCATATTCATTAAGTTCTCCAAACACCTGATGGCTTTACTTTTTCCCTATGTGCACTTTTCTGTCTTCACTTTTTTCCCTATCCATGTAGGAATCCGTAGTTCATTAAATCAACATTTTCTTGCCAATATTCTCAATAACGTTAACCTACTGTTTTTCCAATTGTTCTGGACTAGCAAAACCCTAATCCTGGACGAATCCACATGTCTAACCTGTCTATATTGAAAGCTGAATAAAATCCTAAATACACATCCATTTATGCAAATGGAAGTAATGTCTTCATCCCCAATAAGATCATCAGTGCTGCCTGGCAGTCCTTCCCTGCTATTTCAATCAACTCTGTCTATCTCATCCTCCGTAGTGGATTGCAAATCTCTGCTCTCCTAGAACCACCTGTACTACCACGTCACCCCTCACTGTCAGCACATGACCTCATCTTCTGCTTCGCAGAGAAAACAGAAGCTATTATTTGAGAAGTTTTTGAGCTTCCTGCCCCAAATGTGTACATTTATTTGTATTGTATTTGTCCCTGCCTTCCCTACTCCCTCAATAGATGAGGTTTCCATTCTCACATTTAAGTCTGATGCTTCTACCTAAGTGCAAGATCCTATTCTTCTCACACCCTCAGGAACTTGCTACTTTAATCTTCTACTTTAATCTTTCCCCATTATTAGTTCTTTCTCAGCAGCATTAAATATATTTAAGTTTTCAAAATTAATATTTTTTCCTCATTTACCTCACATTCTTCTCCAATTTAATGCAACATCACAGGGTTCTTTGCCTTTCTCCATTCCATATTTGTACAGAGAATTCTAATTTCTAACTATAGTAGCAGTATACTTAATAGTTTGCTCTATCTTACAATATATAAAATTGTTTCAAATTACTACAGCCTCATCACCAAAAAGAAAATTACCATGTGAAGTTTAATATTTCTTTGCAACTATTCTTTTTTATTCTCAAGTTACTTAACATACAGTGTAGTCTTGCTTTCAGAAGTAGAGCCCGGTGATTCATCACTTTCATGAAGTGCCCTCCGTATTGCCTATAACCCATTTAATCCACTCCCATCCTCTCACCACCATCAACCCTCAGTTTGTTCTTTGTATTTAAGAGTCTCTTTTTGTCTTTAGAATATAAATATAAGTGTACAGTCAGAGTATTAGTTTCAAAGTTATTTGAATCAATTCCTTTGAGGTGTATGGATTCCTTATCACTTTGACAAAAAGACTAATTTATTTCTGCTTGTCCTTAGTTTTAGAGTTTATTTTCTTCATTTTTAAAAAAGTTTATTTTACCTTTGTATATGCACAAACTTTTGCATAGTTCAAAATAAAAGGTAAACTCAAAGAAGTCTCATTCCCACCCTATCCATTCCATCCCATTCCCACCCACCCTGATGGGTAATCATTTTCATTAAATTCTAGTACATCAATATTGCATTTCTTTTTTTGTAAAAATTATGTATCTTTATTCTTTTCTCGCCCATATTTCTTCACAATTCTACCATATGATTATGTACACTTTGTGCTTACTTTTTTACTTAACAGTACATCCTGGCTCAGGTCCATAATGTTATTTAATGTTATATTTACTCTGTGTATTAAGTATATTTACTATGTTTCTTTCTTAATGTGATATTTCTTCATATTTTACTACTTCTTTTGGTATTTAGAAGTATTTTTCCTTTCTTCTAATGGTTATAATTTTTCTAATGTCTTTTGTAAAAAGTCAGTCCACTTTTCCCTGAGGCTTCTGTTTGGTTTGTCAACTTTAAATGATATATTTTGACTCCGCATATTATCTGTACAGCAGTGAGTTTATTTTACTCTCTACCTTTTCTCCCCACTTCCCTTATCATTTTTACGAGGAGTTGGTTTATTTCTATTTTGTCAGAACATGTAATTCTTACAAAATCTTCCTCTACCTTTTGTTTTAATCATAGATCCACATTGAAATATATTCAATATATACCATCAACCCAGGTCAATATTCTTTATCAACATAGATGCAGAAACTCTCAATAATCAAACTGAATTCAAGAATACATTAAAAGGATCAAGTGGGATTAACTCTAGGGATACAAAATGGATTCAACATTCACCAATTTATTAATGTGATACACCATGTTAATGAAGTAAAGGATAAAAATTATATGATCATCTTAATAGATGCAGAAAGCCATTTGACAAAATCTAACAAACATTCATGATTAAAACTCTTAACAAAGTAAGCATAGAGGCAATGTACCTCAACATAATACAGTCCATATTTGGCTAGCCCACATATATCATATTTAATAGTGAAAAGCTGAAAACTTTCCTTCTAGGATCAGGAACAATACAAGGATGCCCTCTCTTGTTACTTTTATTCAACATAGTATTGTAAATCCTAGCCAGAGCAGTGAAGCAAGAAAAAGAAATAAAAGCAACCAAATAGGAAAGGGAAAGAAATAACACTGTTCTATTTGCAGATGATATGATATTACATATATAAAATCCTAAAAACTCCACCAAAAAGCTGTTAGAACTAATAAACAAATTCTGCAGAGATACAGGATACAAAACAATATACGAAAATCAGTTGTGTTTCTATAACTAATAAAGAACTATCAAAAAGAACTATGAAAATAAACTCATTAACAATTGCATCAAAAAGAATAAAATACCTAGGAATAAATTTAACCAAGGAGGTGAAAGACTTGTACACTGAAAACTATATAGTATGATGAAATAAGTTGAAGCAGCCACTAGAAATGGAAAGATATTCTGTTCTTATGGATTGATAGAATTAATATTGTTAAAATGTCCATACTATGCAAAGCGACCTACAAATTGAATGCAATCCTTATCAAAATACCAATGGTATTTTTTACAGAAATAGAAAAAAGAACCTTAAGATATGTATGGAACCAAAATAAGACCCTGAATTGGCAAGGCAATCTTGAGAAGGAACAAAGCTTAAGGCATCATACTTCCTGATCTCAAACTATATTACAAAATCATAGTAATCAAAGCAGTATGGTATTGGCATAAAAACAGAAACACAGATCAATGGAACAGAATAGAGAGCCTAGAAATAAACTCATGCATATATGGTCAATTAATTTATGACAAAAGAGCCAAGAATTTACAATGAAGAAGGGATAGTCTCTTCAGTAAATAGTATTGGGAAAACTGAAAAGCCACATGCTATGATTGAAGCAAAAGTTAAAGTGAATGAATGATAGCCACAGAAAGAAACTGGACCCCTATCTTACACCATACATAAAAATCTATTCAAAATGGATTAAACACTTGAATGTAAGACTTAAAACCATTAAAATTCCAGAAGAAAATGTAGGGGATAGGTTCCTTGATATATCTGTACATTATCTTTACTTGAATTTGACACCAAGAGCAAAAGTAAAAGAAAAAAAATTTAAAGGCAAAAATAAACAAGTGACACTACATCAAACTAAGAAGTTTCTGCACAGCAAAGGAAACCATTAACAAAATGTAAAGGCAACCTATGGAATGGGAGAAAATATTTGTAAATCATTTATCTGATAAGGAGTTAATATCCAAAATATATAAATAATTCATACAACTCAATGGCAAAAAACAAACCAATTAGGAAAAATTAAGGGCAGAGGAACTGAATAGACATTTTCCCAAAGAACACAGTCAAATGGCCACTAGGTATATGAAAAGGTGTTCAGCATCATTAATCATCAAGAAAAGGCAAATCAAAACCACGGTAAGATTTCACCTCACACCTGATAGAATGACTATCATCAAAAAGATAAGAACTAACAAGTGTTGGTGAGGATATGGAGAGAAGGGAACCCTGGTACACTTTTGGTAAGAATGTTACTTGGGGCAGCAAGCAAAAAATAGGCGGAAAAATATGAAGTCTCTTTAAAAATTAAAAAGCGAACTGCCATGGGGGCGCCTGGATGGCTCAGTCAGTTGAGCATCCAACTCTTGATTTCAGCTCAGGTCATGATCCCAGTGTTGTGGGATCAAGCACCATGTTGGGCTTGCACTGGCCATGGAGCCTGGTTGGGATTTTCTCTTTCTCCCTCTGCCCTTCTCCCCACCTCGCATGCACTCTATCTCTCTAAAATAAATTTTTTAAAAAATTGAACTACCATGTGATCTAGCAACTCTGGATATATATTCGAAGAAAATGAAATTACTATATCAAAGAGTTACCTGTACCCCAGGTTCATTGCAGCATTATTTACAACAGCCGAGGTATGGAAACAACCTAAGTATCCATCAAAAGATTAGTAGAGTAAGAGAATGTGATATGTCTCTATATGTACAATAATATGTAATGTTCGTTCATTAAAAATAAGGAAATATTATTTATGCCAACATGGCTAGACCGTAAGGTATTATACTAAGTGAAATAAATCATACAGAGACAAATACTGAGTCATCTCACTTATAGGTGAAATTCAAAACAAACAAATAAAAACTCATAGAGACAAAACAATTTGGTGGTTGCCAGAAGCAGATGGTCGGAGGAGGACAAAAATAGGTAAAGGTGCTCGAAAGGTACAAATAGTTATAAAATAAATATTGGGGCACCTGGGTGGCTCAGTCAGTTAAGCAGCCAACTTGGCTCAGGTCATGATCTTGCGGTTTATGGGTGTGAGCACCGCGCAGGCTCTGTACTGGCAGTGCAGACCCTGGAGCCTCCTTCAGATTCTCTGTCTCCCTCTCTCTCTGACCCTCCCCCACTAACGCTCTGTCTCTCTCTTTCTCAAAAATAAACATTAAAAAAATTTTTTAAGAAAATAAATAAGCCCTGGGCATATAGTGTACAGCAGGGTGACTATATTAACAATACTATATTGAATATTTGAAAGTTGCAAAAAGAGTAGATCTTAAAAGTTCTTATTATAAAGAAAAAAGTGACTATGTGAGATGATGAATATTAACTAAACTTACTGTGGTGATCATTTAACAACATATACATATAGCCAAACAGTATGTTGTATACCTTAAATGAATATAATGATATATATCAGTTATATCTCAGTAAAACTAGAAAAACATCAGTTCAATTAAAAAATAAGAATAAGAAATAAAGGCTAAGAAGAGCTGAAATTCTTGAAGGTTTGTGCCTGTGGGTAAGAGGACTTAAGGGTAGAAGAGAGAAGTAAAGAACTAATATTTCCATTATAAACTTTTAGGAAATATTTGACTTCATAAGAAATAAGTGTGTGTTTGATTTAAAATAATTAAAATAGATTTTTTTCTCCATCTGGAATTTATATTAGTGAGTGGAGTAAGATAGAGATCTAACATCATAGTTTTCCAATTGCCTGTCCAGCTGTGATCTAGTCCAATTTTAATTACAGAGAAAAGAGCTTTTTACTTTCTTTCTCCCTTTCTCACATTATTATTATTGTTTCATGGAGCACCAAGAAACATAAAAGTAAAGAATCATACACATACTCAATTCTTCTTTTTCTTCAAGGTCACTGCCATATGCTTAGATAATTTATCCTGCTTTTATTCAGGTCACATATGGGTTGATCAGATAGGTCAAAAACATCAGGTGCATTATCAGACTGACTTTTTAGAGGATGGATACATTAAGAACATTTATTTCAGATAGGGATTTCCTAAAAGTCTCCAGGTACTCTCTATTAAATGTATATTAAAATAGTCTAGCACAGAAATAGCCAATCAGCACTTGCAAAAATATTCTACATCACTGGAAGGAAATGCAAATTAAAACCACAGTGAGATATACTACACATTCATCTGAATGACTAAAATGTAAAAAACTGATAACACCAAATGTTTATAAGTGTTTGGAGCAACTGGAGTTCTCATCAATTGATGGTAGGAATGTAAAATCATGCACCCTCTTAGGAAAATTTTCTGTGAGTGTTCAGTGAAATTAAACCTACATCCACTCCTATGACCAACAATTCCACTTCTAGATATTGAGCCAAGATAAATGAAAATGTAAGTTTGCAAAAAGACTTGTACAACAATACTCAGGTTGTTTCCTTCATAAAACCAAAAACTGGAAGCATCTTCAGTGTCCATTAATAAAACAAATAAACTGTAGTGTATTCACATGATGAAATACTACTTAGGAATAAAAAAGATCAAACTACTGATACAAACAACATGAATAAATCTCAGAAACATTTTTGTGATTAAAAGAAACTGTTATGGGCCCAAATTTAAATATTGAAGTCCTAACCCTTTGTACCTCAATATGTAACTATATTTGGAAATAGGGCCTTTCAAGTGGTAATTGGGTAAAATGAGGTTGTATGGGTGAGCCCTAATACAATACACTGGTGTCCTTATACGAAGAGGAACTTAAGACACAAACAACACAGAAACAGAGGGATAACCGTAGAGGACACAGCAAGAATGTGGTCATTTGCAAACCAAAGAGAGAAAACATGTCTGCCAACACTTGCATCTTCGGTATCTAGCCTCCAGAACTGTGTTAAATACATTTCTGTTGTTTACACCATCAATCTGTGGTATTTTTTTATGGCAGCCCTAGCAAACTAATACAGAAGCCTTACACAAAAGAGTACACATGACACCAATTTTATGGAATTCTAGGACAGGCAAAAGTATTCTATAGTGAAAAAAATATATATAATAATTGTTGTCTCTGAAGAGTGGGCTAGGTCATTAATTGCAAAGGGACATGACAGAAGTTTCTAGGGTGATAATAAATTCTATTAAACAAAGGATTTGGGAGTTAGTTACCCTTCTGAAGCATGACTGACTGATGTGGTGTCATTAATGCATCTAATCTATAAGTAAACCAAGAGCATTTTTCCTTTCTCTACTGGTGATGAATATTTCTAAAACTTCTCAGTCTTTGTCAACAAAGTAAATAGTATATTTATGGTACATTTGTCAAAACTCACAAATGTTCACTTAAGATTTGTGCATTTCACTACATATAAATGCTACATCAAAAAAAAAAAAAAAAAGACTATAAGCAATCATTGTACCCGCTTCTGACATTAGAAGCCATTCTCTTGCCATTTCTTTTATTACTGCTGTTGGATACCCAAGCACCAGTGGTACTATTGTATTTTGCATTTTTAATATTTTTGCATTATTTGCATGTTTGCTAAAACCCATCAAGGTGAAATTCCCTAGTTAACATGACTCTGCTGTGCTTATTTAGCCAAGAGAGGTTAGATGAAGAATGAAGCTGAGTTGAGAGGATATTTAAATTTTTATTCCCTGAATAAGAAGAAAAAAATGAAAGAAAAAAAAAAGCTCAGTTGCACCACTGGCCAAAAGATTTTTTGATCCTCAGCCAAAGTGAATTTTATGGAATGGAAAACATACATTTATAATATTCAGGGCCCCGAGTTGAACATTAGTGGACTGAGAGAGGCTAATTCTCAAAATTATTTGAGGAGTAAGGAAATAGAAATTTGCAAGAGACTAGGTGATAGCAGCTGGACCTGTTCATGGTAAGTACTTCTGGCTTTCTTCAGGTGTAAAATGAGGAAACCCCTAGACTGGTTCACAGTTCAGGGATGTTTTGTACAAAGGAGAAGAGAAACTCCACTCTTCTACCTATTTTCTCCTGTCTATGGGTTGTCCGATATGTAATCCAGATACTAATATTCTACTTGTTGAAAATTCTACCCTTATGTCTTTTAGATTTATCTAATTTCTCAAGTTGCCTCAGGGAATCAGCTACGTAATCTCCTTGGCATTTTGATTCTTTCTGACCTAGATATCAAGTTCCTTTGTTTCTCAGGGAGTCAAATCTTTTTTATTTTTTACATCACTAAACCTTCTCATTCAACAGTTAGGAAGTGGGTGAGAAGCCATGGTTAAGGGTAGCCCACAGAGTTATGGCGCCACAGATCTGATCTTAGAAGATGGAAACAAACAGTGGTCCTAAATCTATATGATTTGGGTTGAGGCACAGTATAGGATCTTTATTTATATTACTAGAGCTCTTCTCACGATTGTCAGCTTTTGGAATATGCCTGAAAAAACTCGCCTAGCTTTCAGCATAATAGCACCTCTGAGGAAATCTCTTACTGTCTGAACTCCTCACTTTTCTCCTATGTCATCTCCTGTAAATGAACATATATTGACTAGAACTGGCCAGAACTTCAGAATGGTCTGGCTGAGGGCTGCTCTCAGTCTGTGGAGTTACCCTAATCTCCTAGCATTTAGCAGTGAGAACTAACACCTACTTATAATTCCAAAGACTCTTTATGAGTTTCCCCTGAAATACAAATCCTTATTTTTAGGGCCTATATTTCTATAAAAAAAATATTACAGAGAAGTATATTTTAGATCCCTTTTATGTCTAAGAATAATAATGAATAAATATATAAACAAATCCTTAAATAAGTAAAACCTTAAATAAAAGCCTTACAGAACTAACAGTATGTAAGATCTAAATCAGAAAGGTGATGTGAGTAATATTAATATTACCCCTTGAAGTTTCTGAACACTATGTTTTCCTGTTCAATTTGACTCTGAGTACACATTGGATTGGGAATTTTGCTCCATTTGTGAACTCTGATGTGACAGTACTTCAAAGACAATCTATTCCTCCAGATGTTTTTTGAGTTTCTTTCTGCTCGGTTATTCTCTACTTCACATAGACTCTCATTAAATATCTCTCTCTTCAAGTATAGATCATAATCAACTGCTGCCTCCGCGAACTCCTTTTCAAAATCCCCCTATTGCTTAGATGCAGTGAAATATGAAGCTCATTAATTCCCCCAATAAAATAACCATGCTATGATGCTTTATCCCACCCCAAATCAATAGGAATTAAAAATTCCAGAATAGTAATGACCCAATCAGTAACCCCAGAACTTAGGGCTTTATAATCCAAACCCCAAGAAGTAAATAAATGGTATTTGCTGAGCCTGATTCCACTTTTGATCACATTTTTACTTACTAAATATTGTTTCTCAGGATATGGCAAGATGGAAAGTAAATGAAAATATGTTGATCTCTAAAGGGTCCATCAAAGCAGTTCTACTATGACCAATCTCTCAGGCTTCTTTAGAATCCAGGCTAAAAGAAAAATAATAATTTGATACACACCCATTTTTAGCTAACCTCACAAAAGGAGCTTCTGACCTATTGAATCTATGTAAGACGGCTGGTACATTTCTCAATTCAGTTTCCAGGAGACGTTAATGTAGTAAGTCTCAATGCGTATGCACTGGTTGACAAGATTCAATTACTTTTTGTATGGAATCAATTTAATAGATAACTGAAGATTATATTAGCCATTCATTAGATATCATTAGATAATACCTTAGTGCTAGAAGGTAATACAAGGTATGTCAATGGTTCATTCAAGTTTACATCCATAGGAAATCTGACTGTATTAGATCATTTTACGCATACTCTCTCCAGGCCTTTCTCTGCAGTGTTGGATGAAAAAGAAACAGGATGAAAAAGAAATCTCTGTGATAATCTAAATGTAATTTCACATATATTTTTAAGAGGTTAGCATTACTAAATATTCTAAATCAATTCATTGCAGTATCCTCACCTGGAAGTGCTAAAATGTGAAATGATTTCATTCTAAAACTTAATCTGGACTTCATCATCACTGCTTAAACTGTGTCACCATATATTTATTAGAGTAAACAGTATAACAGACATAAACTAACGAGTGTGAAAGGACAATTTCTATCACTACCACTAAAAATTAATAATAAAATAATTAATAGCACTTTTTTTCTGTAGGAGGGGAATGTTTATTTTAATGATACTTTTTTTAAGTTTGTTTATTTATTTTGAGAGAGAGAGAGCATGTGTGGAAGGGGTAGAGAAAGAGGGAAAGAGAATCCCAAGCAGGCTCTGCACTGCCAGCATGGAGCCAAATGCGAGACTCAGACTCATGAACCATGAGACCATGACCTGAGCCAAAACCAAGAGTTGAATGCTTAACCAACTGAGTCACCCAAGCGCCCTGAGAATGTTTCTTTTAAATACATAGATAGAAGATGAGCTGAAACCACTGTTGACCATACCTATTCCAGAGAAATAAAATTGGCTATCTTATGTCTTGATTTAACAATGTCTGTAGGGAAAAACATAATCTTTCCTTTTCCATTGAGCTTCTTCCCTAAAACTATTAAATTCACTTTTACTTAAATCACTCAATGACTCACAAAGTCCATACTATTTCTAAAAGATCTCAACAGAAGGTTCAATAACTAGTAACAACAATAAGTAAAAATATTTTGGGAAACTCACTCATGGTAAGATTTTTTAAAAAGAAATGATAGAAGTATAAATATCCATTGGAAACTAGACAACTCTGGGACATCAAAGCCTGAGAATCAGGATGACAAACATAGCAAGCAATAAGAAAACTCCAACAGAAAAGTTCTCATATACCCAGTTATCATCAACTAGATGATGAATCTTTATAGCTTATGTATAAACAAATACATAACAATAAAAATCTTTATTTCAGATATTCCAAAGACTATTAGGAGAAAAATGTCAATTTGGCAATTTAATGTATTTCTAACAGCTTTACTGAGGTATAATTGATATACTAAAAACTATGAATATTTAATGTGTATAATTGATGGGTTTGAAATATGCCTACATCTGTGAAACTATCACCACAATCCAAGGTAATAGACATAATAACCACCACCTCTGAAAGTTTCCGTCTGCGAACATGGTAATTTTAAACACCAAAAATGTTATTATCTAGGGGAATTCAGGTAAATAAATGTACAAAAGAGATTGTTAGCATTTCTGTGGCTTCACAGTATAACACAAGTTCTTTATATTTTGTAGATTCCATAAGCCCCCTCAGTTGAAGGGGGTGGAGAATGTGAAGCTATAATGTATCATCAATCTCATAAAATAAAACTATTTTCAAGAAAAGATCTTTTGATATAGACTTGGTTAACATCTACCCCAAATAGGATAATGAAGCATTCCCAAGCTGGTTTAAACAACTTATCATAGAGAAATTTTAAGTATAATTTCCTGCCTGATACTGAAATTGAATTCCTTTATCTTCTTAAATTAAAAATATTCAATCTGTAAACCTCCTACAAAAGAGTAGTTGATCTGTGAAAAGTCAATGTCACAATATTAATTTCATTGTATAATATTAATTGAAACATAAAATAGAGAAAACAAACACAATAAAAACTAAGATTGCTAGTTAACCTGTTGTATTCATATATGAGAAATTTTAACTAATTACAAAGACAATGAACTGATTTCAAAAATAAGCATTCAACTACGCAGCAATGAGAAAGAATGAAATCTGGCATGTGTGGCAACATGGATGGAACTGGAGGGTATTATGCTGAGTGAAATAAGTTAGACAGAGAAAGACAGACTCCATATGTTCCCACGCATAGGTAGGCTTTGGGAGACCTAACAGAAAACCAGTGGGGAGGGGAAGAGGGGAAGAAAGAAAAAAAAAGCCACAGAGAGGAAGGAAGACATAACATAAGAGACTCTCAAAGACTCAGAACAAACTGAGGGCAGAGGGGGATGTGGGAGGGGGGAGAGTGGATGATGGGCACAGAGGAGGGCACTTGTTGGGATGAGCCCTGGGTGTTGTATGGAAACCAATTTGACAATAAATTATTCAAAAAAAGAAAAAAAAAGCATTCACCTATCCGTGTTTTACTTCATTAGACATAATGAATGTGCCAAACTTGAGAATAGGCAGAAAAGAGGCTTTAACACACCCATTGTCTATTCCCCAGCTCAGAGAGGCACTCTATTCATTAATCTGAGGACTTCACTATCAATGCTGAGCCAAATTTCTGAATCAGCCAAAAATATGAAAATCCATTCATCTCCACACTCTTATCCAGTAAGCCTATAATGTGCATGAGAGAAATAGACTGTGAAATGGAAGAGCTTCCATCTGATGCAGTAGAACCTTGTTTTGGGGCTAGGCGTTTTGTATATGACACTGTCCTACAACTAGAAATCTAAGAATCTACAACTTCCAAGTGTGCAGTGAGTAGCACACACATTATGTAGCATTAAAAAAAAGGAGGAAAAGAGAAAAAAAAAAGAGATTTTCAAAACTCGAATGAATACAATCCCATCCTCCTTAGTCCAAAAAGAATGAACTTTAAATACTAAGTTATGATAAAAAAAAAAAAAAGAAAAAAAAAAAAGAAGAAATTTTTAGAAAAATGCTTGGTTTCCTCAGTAAGGTAAAAGAAGACATAATTTATATGATGAAATAGTAGAAAGTACTAAGGAGTAAACAGACTGAGATTTAAAGAAAAGAGAGTGAGGGGTGGGGCCTCTGGGTGTCTCAGTCAGTTAAGCATCCAACTCTTGATTTTGGCTCAGGTCATGATCTCATGGTTCTTGACTTCAAGCCCCACATCAGCTCTGTACTGAAAGCATGGAGCCTGCTTGAGATTCTCTCTCTCCCTCTCTCTCTGCCCCTCCCCTGCTTTCTCTCTCTCAAAAAAGAAACTAAAAAAATAATAATGAAAAAAAGAGTGAGGAGTACCTGGGTGGCTCAGTCAGTTAAGCATCTGACTCTTGATTTCAGTTAAGGTCATAATCTCAAAATTCGTGAGTTCGAGCCTGCTTGGGATTCCCTGTCTCCCTCTCTCTCTGACCCTACCCCACTCACACTGTCTCTGTCTCTCTCAAAATAAATAAATAACCTTCAAAATAAAAATAAGAGATATGGCAAATCCAAGTAAGAAATTTAAATATGCAATAAGTAAAAAGTAGAGACAGCTAAAAAATTGCACAATTTAAATCCATTAATCATTGAAAAGAATCAATTTGAGAAGGTATTTCATAATGCAAGGGAGACTCGTAAATATTAGAATATTGAGTCCATATGGAAGGAATGTATCCATAATAAGAAGTCTAGATGTTCTTAAGGAAGTTATGATAGTAGAAAGAAGCAAGAAATTAGAAACATAGCAGTAACCAAAAATACAGTTAAAACATAAAAAACAAAACAATGTGTGAATATATATTCATTTATTATTTACATAATTATTGGAGGTCCCATTCTACCAAATATATTGAGGATAAACAAAACAAAAAGGAACATGTGCCACATTCTTGCCTTTGTGGGTAATTGGAGAGGAACAAATAGATAATCGTATGAATAAATATAAAATTACAACCAAGTCAAAAGTATGCAGTGTATAAGAGTGTATAATGAGGGTTTTGACCTAATCAGGAGGTCAGAGGTTTCCCTGAAGAAATCAAATTTTATATAAGGTCTAAGAGGTATTAAGAAATAACCAGGGAACTGTCCCAGACAGAGAAATAGCATGTGTAAAAGCTTTAAAAGTGAGCATAGCATGGTTTAGGAACCACGGTAAGGCCAGAGGAGCCAAGATACTCAAGAGGTACATGTGTAAGATGATATGCGGAGGTAGGTAGGGGCTAGACCATTCAGGGTACTGCAGGTCAGACACTTTAAGCATTTTTTTTTACCATAGTCTTCAGTAAGAAATACTTTTTACACCGTAGTCCAGTACACATAACCCATATATACATATATAGAAATCAATTTGCTAGTTTATGAACGCATTTACAAAAATAGTATGAGGGGCGCCTGGATGGCTCAGTCAGCTAAACGTCCGACTTCATTTCAGGTCATGATCTCATGGTTTGTGGGTTCGAGCCCCACAGCGGGCTCTGTGCAGACAGCTCAGAGCCTGGAGCCTGCTTTGGATTCTGTGTCTCCCTCTCTCTCTCTGCCCCTCCCCGACTCATGCTCTGTCTCTCTCTGTCTCTCAAAAATAAATAAATGCTTAAAAAATTTTAAAAACACTATGAAATAGAACAGAATACGATAGGACATGTAGAATAGGCAACAGTTGATGAAATCTTTTGTTTAGATTTATGTACATTATATATGTTTTACATGTGTATATATAGATACATTCACATATGTGTATTCATGTGTATAATAATTTCTTAATGATCTTATGATCTAACAAATTGATTTTATAACTCATCAATGGATCCCCATCTGCAGTTTGAAAACTTCTGGGGCAAATACATGTTGGAGGTTTTGCCATTTCTTCAAAAGCCATTGAGGTCATTTAAGCAGATATATAAGGTGAATAGATATGAATTTGGGGTGGGGGAGAATAATTTATCTGGCTACAGTGTGGAGATTTTCTTTAAAGAAGCAAGTCAGAGATTCTTACATTGAGAGTCCAGGTAAGAGATAACAGTGGCTTTGTTTTGTTTTGTTTTTGTTTTTGTTTACCTTGAAGGGTAGCAGAGGAGAGAGAAAGATTCCAGAGATGGATTAAGAGTAAAAAATCAACAGGACTTTGTGATAAAATAAATGTGGACACAACTGTCAAAGATGACTGGTTGAAAGGGGCCTAGAATATTATTGAAAAGAAATCCGAGAGTAATAAAATATTGGACTTACAAGAATAAACAAAACCATCTAACAAGAAATCCTCCAGAAAACACATGTTACTAACAGAAAAATTGAAATTGGGTTGGCTTCAGACTATTCTTTTGCAATGTGAAATGCCAAGAGGCAATGAAAAAATAAACCACAGAATTTTGAAGGAAAAAAGTTGGTGAGCTAAAGATGTTATGCTAAGCCAACTTGTCATTCAGGCATGAAGGAAATAGAAAGTTATTACAAAATACAGACATATTGAGAAAAATGTATCATCCAAAATCTTGAAAAGATATTGCTTGAAAGTATGCCTTTACCAAGAGATAAATCCTAATTTAAAAATAAAGAATAAGGAGGTCATAGTAAGAAAAAAAAAGGAAAGAAAAGATTAACAGTGGATAATGAAACCAATTTAAAATACAATTGATTTTAAATGAATATCAAAAATAAAGTAGAACTCAACACAAAGTAAGAAAAAATTCCTGAAAGAAAAGATGGATATGATTTTAAAAAATAGTTAAATTGCAACAATTAGAGTAAAGCATAAAATATATTAAAAGATATTAAAAAGTGTAAATTCCTCACCTACCACAGGAAAATAATAACTCAAAAGATGTAATTGCCCTAGATTTTGGTGATTAGTAAAGAAAACTCAGGGTATAGTTTTGAATAAATAAAAGTATAGCTACTAGACAAATGTAAAACATAATGGAAATCTTTAAAATATCTGCATTTGGGGGCGACTGGGTGGCTCAGTTGGATAGGCATCCGACTTTGGCTCAGGTCATGATCTCACGGTTCGTGGGTTCGAGCCCCGCGTTGAGCTCTGTGCTGACAGCTCAGAGCCTGGAACCTGCTTCACATTCTGTGTCTCCCTCTCTCTATGCCCCTCCGCAGCTTACACTTTGTCTCTCTCTGTCTCTCAAAAATAAACAAATATTAAAAAAATTTTTTTAAATATCTGTATTTGAAGTTTATAATAATATAAAAAATCATTTAAAATAGTAAAATCCCAGGGTGCCTGGGTGGCTCAGTTGGTTAAGCGCCCAAATCGGCTCAGGTCATGATCTCGCAGTTCACGAGTTCATGCCCGGCATCAGGCTCTGGAGCCTGCTTTGGATTCTGTGTCTCCCTGTCACTGCCCCTTCCTTGCTCATGCTCTGTCTCTCAATAATAAATAAATATTAAAATTTTAAAAAATAATAAAATAAAATAGTAAAACCCCATAAAAGAGAATAGGAGCATTAAAAAAAGCAAAAAAGGGAACAACAAAACAAATACAAAAATAACACTTAACACAAGACAGGAAACAACGAACATATCACTTACAGAAATAAAAAATAGAAACCCCCATTTTATTTATTTGTTTCTTTGTTTGTTTGTTTATGTACACTCCACACCCAGCATAGAGCCTACTTGATATGGGGCTTGAATTCATCCAAGATCAAGACATGACCTGAGATCAAGAGTTAGACACTCAACTGACTGAGCCATCCAGGTGCCCTGAAACTCCCACTTTGAAGACAAGACTCTTAGATTATTTAATTCAACTAAACTCTTTACACACTAACATAAATTAAAGTTTATAAAAATTACTTAGGTCCAAATAATTTACCAGTAAGATCTTTCAAGTATCTAAGTTGTAAAGATTACCTAATTACCATTTTACATATACTACTTGACTGCATAAAAAAAGGAAAAGCCTTTCAGTAAATTTTCTGAAGCCAACACAATTCTTGTTAATGCATCAACACCTTCAATCACTTGAGAAACTGATTTAGAAATAATGAGGATGAAAATAAAAATAGAAATTTTAGACATATTACCAAATTTATTTATGAAATCTTCAAGGTTGTATTCAAATTCAAAAAAGTTAGAAGAAAAACAAAACAGAACCTAAGGAAAGTTGGAGAAGGAAAATTTAGAATAATTAAAATAAGTGCATACATTTGAAAATAATAGTTTATTTAAAAGTTTCAAAAGTTGGTTCTTTGTAAAAACTAATACTCTTTGATAAATTTAGCAGAAGAAAAAAAACCACAAAGATAATTAGTAATGGGGAAGAATATGTTGGGGAAGACGGCAGAATGGGAGGATCCTAAGCTTATTTTATTCCACAGACACATGGAGGCAACAACTACATTTACACAACCAACTCCAAAAATGACCTGAAGGAGAGACATCACAAGCATGAGGAGCAAGAGGATCAGACCCCATACTGAGCACCTTTGGCCCTGGGGACTTTCACTGAGGAGAAAAATCTCATAATGTCTGGATTTGAAAATCAGTGTGGCTTAACTCCAGGAGATCTGGGAGCAACAGGAAACTGAGTCTCCACTCTTAAAGAGCCAGCAAACTAAATTACTTGGGTCTAAGACAGCACAGAAGCAGCAGTTTGAAAAGTTCCTAGGGTAAACATGAAGGAGATTTATTGACTAATCTTAGAATGTGTGCCAGAGGGGCAGGGATCTGTAAGAAGAAATTTCTCTGAGAACACAAGTGCTGGCAGGTGCTGTTTTTCATGCCTTCCCCCAGCCTAGAAAGTAGGATGCTTGCAGGAGCCAATTCTAACACTCTCAATCTACCCTGTCAGTACTGTGTGCCATTCCCTGTCAGACCCACTCACCCACCGCATGGGCCTAGGCAGGCATCCCTCCAAAGCAGCTCCTGCCCCACCACACCCAGCAGGCAGCCAAAGCTGGGATCTGGGAAGGAAAGAGAAAACCTTATACACCAGTGTGCCCATAGTTCCTGCAGATGGGCCTAATTGCTGACCTGTATGGTGGCAAGCCCTGCCCTTTAGTGTACCTCCAGATATAGCAGAAGCAAATTGGAGACAGGCTGAATGCTGGCCCCTCCCACCAATGAGCTCACAGTGGCTGCAGCCAAACCTCCCAACAGTGCATAAAATAAACCCTGTCCAGTATGCCCATAGCAGGCAAATTGGGTCATTATAGCCAGCTGGGCTAAAGGCAATTGTGGCTCAATTTTAATAGGAGGGCACATACAGCCCACACAGGGAACACCCCTGGAGCACCTGGATCTGGTGACCAGGAGGTATTGTGCTGTAGGGTACCACAGTACCTTTCTACATAGGGCCACTACTTCAAAACTAGAAACCATAGCTGACCTACCCAATGGAGTACAGAAAATATAAAAAGTCAGAGCTAAAAGATACATTATTTAAAATGGAAACTACAGAAGAGGAAGTCAGATTAGAGGATACAGAACAGATCTGTGATCTGGAAAAAGGGTAATGGAAAGCAAAAAACCTGAATAGTTAAGAGAAAAACAGAGTAATAAAAAATGAGAATAGATAAGGGAACTCTGTGACATCATCAAGCAGAATAACATTTTCATTATAGAGATCCCTGAAGGATAAGAGACAAAGAAGGGGACAGAAAACTTATTTGAAGAAATAATAGCTGAAAACCTTCCTAATCTGGAAAAAGAGATAGATAGCCAGGTCCAGGAAGCACAAAAAGCCCTTAAGAAAGTGAATCCAGGAGTTCCACACCAAGACAAATAATAATTAAAATGGCATAAAATAATGGTAAAGAGAGAATTGTAAAATCAGCAAGAGAAAAGAAAACAGTTACATACAAGGAAAATTCCATGAAGATGTCAGCTGATTTTTCAGGAGAAACTTCACAAGCCAGAAGAGAGTAACATGATATGTTCAAAGTGCTAAAAGGAGAAAACTGAGGTGCCTGGGTGACTAAGTCAGTTAAGTGTCTGACTCTTAATTTTGGCTCAGGTCATGATGTCTTGGTTCATGAATCGAGCCCCATGTCAGGCTCCATGCTGACAGCAGGGAGCCTGCTTGGGATTCTCTCTCTCCCCCTCTCTCTCTGCCCCTCCCAACTCATGGTCTGTCTCTCTCTCCCTCTCTCTCTCTCTCTCAAAATAAATTTAAAAATAAACTTAAAAAAAAATAAAAGGAGAAAACCTACAATCAATAAAACTCTGTTAGTAAGACTATCATTCAGAATTTAAGGAGATTAAGAGTTTCTCACACAAGCAAAACTTAAAGGAGTTCATCACCACTGAGCCAGCCTTACCAAAAAAATGTTAAAAGAAATTCTTTAAGTGGAATAAAAAAGCCATAACTAAAAAGAAAGTTATGAAAGGAATGAATTTTGCAGGTAAAAGCAAACATAGTAAAGGTAATAATTATATATAAGCCAGTATTGAAGTTAAAAAGCAAAAGTAGTAAAATCAATTACATCTACAAAAAATTAGACTAAGAATACACAAAATAAAAAAGAATAAAGTATGTTATCAAATACATAAAATGTGGAGGAGGGAAGTAAAATTTTAGTGCTTTTAGATTGTGTTTAAACTTAAGCAACCATCAACTTAATATAGATTACTCTATGCATATGATGTTATTTATGAGCCCAATGGTAACCACAAATAAAATCTGTAATAGATACACACACACACACACACACGCATATACACACACAAATAAAGAAACAGGAATCCAAGGATAATATTTTTAAAAGCCATCAAACCACAAGGAAAGAGAGAAAGAGAAGAAAACAGAGAAGAACTACAAAATAATTAACAAAATGACAATAAGTACATGCCTATTGATAATTAAATGTAAATGGACTAAATGCTCTAATCGAAAGACACAGGATAGCATAATGGATAAAACAAAGGGGGTTACACCTATATGCTTCCCACAAGAGACTCACTTTAGACCTAAAGACACCTAAAGACTGAAAGCAAAGGGATGGAAAAAGATATTCCATGTAAATGGAAACAAACAAATAAACAAACGATCCAGGGCAGCAAAACTTAGGCAAAATAGACTTTAAAACAAAGACTATAGCAAAAGAAACAAAAGATATTACACTATGATAAAGGGATCAATTCAACAAGTGGATATAACAGTTGTAAGTATCTATGCAACCAAAATAGGAGCATCTAAATACATAAAGCAAATAGTAACAGACAGAAAGGGAGAAATTGATGCTAATATATTAATAGTTGGGGATTTTAACGCTCCATTTACAACAATGGATAAATCATCCAGACAGAAAAGCAACAAAGAAAAATGGCTTTGAATGACACATTAGACCAGGGGGACTTAACAGTTATTTACAAATTATTCCATCCGAAAATAGCAGAATACACATCCTTTTCAAATGCACATGGAACATTTTCCAGGCTAGATCACATTAGGCCACAAAACAAATCTCAATAAATTTAAGAAAATTGAAATTATATCGAGCAATGGTATAAAACTAGAAATCAATTATAAGAAAAAACTGGAAGATGCAAACACATAGATGCTAAACAATATGCAACTAAATATCCAGGAGATCAATGAAGAAATCAAAGAGGAAATTTAAAAAGTACATGTAGATAAATAAAAATGGTAACGCAATGGTCCAAAATCTTTGGAATCGGGCCAGAGAAGTTCTAAGAGGAAAGTTTATAACAATAGAGGCCTACAAGAAAAATCTCAAACAAATGATCTAAACTTACACATAAAGGAACTGGAAAAAGATACACAAACAAGCCCAAAATTAGTAGAAGAATGGAAATAATGAAGACTAGAGCAGAAATAAATGAAATAGAGACCAAAAAAATAAGCAAACAAAAACAATAGAAAGGATCAATGAAACCAAGAGCTAGTTCTTTGAAAAGATAAACAAAATTGATAAATCTTTCACCAGACTCACCAGAAAAGAGAGAACTCAAATGAAATCAGGAATTAGCAAGGAGAAATAACACCACCACAGAAATACAAAGAATTATAAGAGAATACTATAAAAAATACTATAAAAAAGTATGCCAACAAATTGGACAACCTAGAAGAAATGTATAAATTCCTAGAAATATATAATCTTCCAAGACTGAATGAAGAAGTAGAAAATTTGAATAGAGAGATTACTAATAATGAAATTGAATCAGTAATCAAAAAACTCCCAGCGAACAAAATTCCAGGACCAAATGGATTCACAGGTGAATTCTACCAAATATTTAAAGAAAAGTTTATACCTATTCTTCTCAAACTATTACAAAAAATAGAAGAAGAAGAAATGTTCCAAACTCATTCTAGAAGGCCAGAATTACCCTGATACCAAAAGCAAAGACATAACAAAACAAACAAACTAAAAAACCTAGAGGCCAATATCTCTGATGAATACACATGCAAAAATCCTCGACAAAATAGTAGCAAAACAAATTCAACCATACATTAAAAGATTATTCACCATGTTCAAGCGGGATTTATTCCAGAGATGCAAGGGTAGTTCATTATTCACAAAACAATTAATGCGATACATCACATTAACAAGAGAAAGCATAAAAACTATATAATTTCTAGGTGCAAAAAAAGCATTTGACAAAGTACAACAGCTATTCATGATAACTCTCACCAAAGTAGGTTTAGAGGGAACATACCTCAACATAATGAAGGTCATATATGAAAAACCCACAGCTAACATACTCAATGGTGAAAAACTGAAAGCTTTTCCTTTAAAACCAGGAACAACACAAGGATGTCCACTCTTTCTATTTTAATTCAACATAGTAATGAAGATCCTATCTGTAGCAATCAGATAAGAAAAAGAAATAAAAGTCATTCGAATTGGTAAGGAAGAAGTAAAACTGTCACCATTTGCAAACAACATGATACTATATTTAGGAAATCCTAAATACTCCACCAAAACACTGTTAGAACTCATAAATAAATTCAGTAAAGTTACAGGATATAAAATCGATGTGCAGAAATCTGTTACCTTTCTATACACTAATAACAATTAGCAGAAAGAAAAAATGGGAAAACAATCTCATTTACAATTGTACTAAACAGAATAAAATGCATAGGAATAAATTTAAACAAGGATGTGAAAGACCTATACTCTGAAAACTATATGATATTGATAAAAGAAATTGAAGGCAATACAAACACATGGCAAGATATACCATGTTCATGGAATAGAAGAATAAATGTTAAAATGTCCATTTTACCCAAAGCAATATATACATTTAATGCAATCCTAATAAAATACCCATAGCATTTTTCACAGAACTAGAACAAATAGTCCTAAAATTTGCATGGAACCACCAAAGACCTCAAATAGCCAAAATAATCTTGAGAAGAACAAAGCTGGGAGGTATCACAATTCCAGATTTCAAGATATAATACAAAGCTATAATAAAACGGTATGGTACTGGCACGAACATAGACACTGTAGATCAGTAGAATAGGCTAGAGAGTCCAGAAATAAACCCACACTTAGATGGCTAATCTAGACACTACAAAGGAGACAAGAATATACAATTTGGAAAAGACTGTATTTTCAATAAACAATGATGGAAAAAGTGGACAGCTACATACAAAAGAATAAAATTGGATAACTTTCTTTCACCACATACAAAAATAAACTCAAAATGTCTTCAAGACCTAAAGGTGACACCTAAAATCATAAAACTACTAAAGGAAAACATAGAAAGTAATCTCTTGGAAATTAGCCTGAACAACATCTTTATGGATGTATATCCTCAGGCAAGGGAAACAAAAGCAAAAATTATCTATTGGGACTATATCAAACTAAAAAGCTTTTGTATGGTGAGGGAAACTATCAACAAAGCAGAAAAGCAACTACTGAATGGGAGAAGAGATTTGCAAATGATATATCCAATAAAGGATTAATATCTAAAATATATATTTAGATATAGTAACATCCAAAATATATAGAACTCATACACCTCAATACCAAAAAAAAAAAAAAAAAATCCAATTTTCAAAAACGGACTTGAATAGATATATTTCCAAAGAAGACACACAGGAGGCTAACAGACACATGGAAAGATGCTCAGCAACACTAGTCATCAGGGAAATGTAAATCAAAATCACAATGAAATATCACCTCATACCAATCAGAAAGGCTAGTATCAAAAGACAAGAAATAAGCATTAGTAAGGATATGGAGAAAAAAGAAACCACTATTGGTGGGAATGTAAATTGGTGCAACCACTACAGAAAACAGTATAGAGTTCCTCAAAAATTAAAAACAGAAATACGATGTGATCCAGTAATTCCACTGGATACTGAGTATTTACCCAAAGAATATGAAAACACTAATTTAAAAAGATATGTGCACCCCTATGTTTAAGGCAGCATTATTTACAATAGCCAAGATATGAAAACAACCCAAGTGTCCATTAATAGATGAATGAATAAAGAATATATGTTATACATAAATAGACAATGGAATATTACTCAGCCATAAAAAAAGAATGAGATCTTGTTCTTTGCAACAACATGGATGGGCCTAGATGGGATTATGATAAATGAAGTAAGCAGAAAAAGACACATACCATATGACTTACTTATATGTGGAATCTAAAAAATGAAACAAATGAACAAACAAAAACAGATGCTTAAGGAAATAGAAGAAATTGGTTGTTGCTAGAGGGGAGATGGTTGGAGGGATGGGTGAAATAGGTAAAGGATATTAAGAGGCACAAACCTCCAGTTATAAAATAAATAATTCAAGGGGATGAACAGTACAGCATGGAGATAAAGTCCATTATATGCTAATAGCATATGGTGACAAATGGCGACTACATTTATTGTGATGAATACTATACTTCGATAATATTTTTTAACAAAGAAGCCTATATAATTAAGAAACATGGGAACATTTTAAATTATAAAAGAATACTTTATACAAATATGGTATATAAATTGTATGCAAAAATTTTAATATGAAAATTCTAAATACATAATAGGTAGTTTATAATAAAATATAAATGATCTAGACAACTCAACAGGAATAAAACGTCTTAATATTTCCATAGCTATGAACATTATTTTTCAGATTTCAAGGAAGGTCTAGAATCTAACAGTTGTTTAAGTGAGATCCTTCAAGTGTCAGGGAACAGATATTTCCCATGCTCTATAAGGCATTTTAGAATACTAAAAAATGTGGAATGTTATTTTTAAAGCATTTAATAAATAAATGGGTTCTCATCAAAATTTTGGCAAAATATAAGAGACAACAGTGTAAAAAGAAAGCTACACAATTTGGTTATGAATACTAGATGGGAGTGAGGGAGGAAATCCTAACCAAGTGAATGTAAACAGGACATTAGCAAATACCATTTCAACCCATTGGAAAAAGGATAATTTCTTAATAAATAGTGTTGAGACTCGGGCTCATATTAAAACGAAATGAATTAGATCTCAGCATATAGCAAGTTGAACAATCCAAGTGGATAAAAATTCAAGTGTAAGAGATGAAACTATAAAAGAAAAAAAATAATAAAAAAAAGAAACTATAAAAGAACCAGAAGAAAATTTAGAAACACATTCACAGAAATTTGGAGTAGAGAAGGCATTTGTATGTATATTTCAAAGAAGGTCGTAAACTTCTATTGTTTTCATTTCTCACTACCTGCTCATCTCTTAACATAATCTGGTTCAACTCCTGCTGCTTCACTGAGCCTACATCCTCTAGAACTCATTTGCTCCTCCTTGCTATCCTCAAAGGCCCTTGTTTCAACCCTCCTTGTTCCTGCATTCTCTGTGACTTTTGACATGTTTCCTCCTGAAGTAATTCTATCAAACTCTGGGATGAAGCAGGATTACTTTTATCCTTTGTACTCTTTGTCTCTGGTGACTACTCTTGCCAAACCTTTACCTCCAAACATAAGCTTTTTACAAGGTTGCAACCTTTGCCTCTTCTGTCAACTGATACTTTCTCTTCTGGAAAACTTAACAATTCTTAGTAATACATGAACTATCTATCATTACTAGAAGGATGACTCCCAAAGTTTTCAAACATCTTGCTTCAAACTCAAGGGACTTAAAATAAAAATCCCCCATCTACCCTAAGCATTTGCTCCCTCGCCCAACTTTCAGTTCATAAGTCTCTCAAATGCCCAGACCTGATATCTCTGAAACCTGCCCTTCAAACCTTTAGATCTGGCTCTACTTCTCATTTAGATTAGTTAGCTTGGTTTTTTGAATATTCTTAGTCTTGATTTCCCAACCTATAAGACAGAGTTAAGGTGAAGCTCAAAAGAGAAGGTGAGGTCATGGATGTCACTATGATCTGTAAATTTAGACTGCTATGTGAATATTATGTACAATTTTTTCTCACTCAGCCAAGGACATGGCATATAATAGACACTCTGAAAATATTTTCTGACTTACCGAAATAGTGAATGAAACAGTGGTTGAACTAATGCAACCTGTACTTCTTTTCAATGCCTATAGCATTGACTATATGCTGTCAATTCATCTGGACTAAAACAGTCCTTTGTTAGGTACATTTTCACTATATGTGTCCTGACTTCTTAAACAGACATTGAGATTCTAGGGAGTAGATGTCTTTCTTATCCTTCCATGTGTTACTCCCAGGGCCTAAAAAAGTCCTTATAATAGCAGGTATGCACTAGTAGTAGTTGACCTTACATCTCATTTATAAGTCTTAAGTATGTATCAACTAAATTTTTCCATTAAAGGGAACTGATGCATATTATTTTGCAAGCCCATATTCTTTAGGCTTCATTTGTTCATATTTTAAATCATGACTCATATCTTGTGGTTCAGAAACTTAACACCAAACAGTGATTTTAATGCCATGGTGAAATAGGGGTTAGTCAGGCCTCCTTGCTTTTCAGATTTGCTTCAATCCAGTCATAAAATTCCTTCCCTGTTGAATCCCAATGGCCAAGGGCATCTTTACTTTGATAAGCGTAATTTAATGAAGCTTCCCTGGCTAAGTTAAACTAAGCTATGCTGTGGAATTACAACTACAGATAGTACAAGAAGTCAGAGGTTTTTTTGTTTGTTTCTTTATTCACAATGGCATTTCCACACACAAACAAACAAAAACTTTGTGGTATTTTCTCCACCTTTCTTAGAAAAACTTGCTTCCAGATGGGAAAACAAAGCAAAGAAAGTCCCTGCACACCGGCCAGCAGGACAATTATGACAGAAGGGGAAATATGTACGTGTCAAACTGCACAGCCTTTGGGTTATCTAGTGTCTATGAGGAAGACTTTTCAGATGGATTTGAGTGGGTGAAATTGCTGTATCACTCACAAAAGTATTTTTATTACCAATTTCCCAGAAGACTTTTACTCATAGCTCTATCTTTATTACTCCAAATGTTGGCCCATTATATATACTAAAGTTTAACAAATAGAAATGAATGAATGATGGACACTTCCCTGTCATGTCTGAGCCCAACAGGGTTTTACATCTCATAAGTTATAGGTGACTGCCACAGGCCAGACTCACCAAATCCACATGAGACACACTGAATACAGATGTCATAGGCCAAAGGCTCAGTATATTTATTAGTCTGAATGACTCTTTAATTTCCCTTTCTGGAATAAACTCCTCCAGGGATGTGGCTTAGACAGTTTTCGGCCCCTCATAACTTATTTTTAAAAATCATCCAATATAGAACTTGTAATACAGAATGCTCAAGGGTTTCACTATGAAAAATATAGATTCTAAGTTATAATCCTGTACTACTTTTCTAGGGCTGCTGTAGCAAAGCATCATAAAGTATCACAAAAGTATCTGGAAGCCAGAAGTCCAAAATTAAGTTGTCAGCAGGGCCATGCTCCTTCAGATGGCTCTAGGGAAGATCAGTTCCAGGCCTCACTATAGCTCCTGGTAGTTCGCTGGCTCGGTGGCCACAAAACTGCAATCTTTACAAGCCCTGTGTGGGTGTGTCCAAATTTCCCCTTTTTATAAGGACACTGATGACCTCATCTTAACCTTTGATCATCTGCAAAGACCCTATTTCCAAATCAGGTCACATACACAGGTCCTGGTAAATAGGACTTCAACATCTTTTTCGGGGACAAAATTCAACCCATAATAACTCCACGCAGTCACTACAGTAGATGCCCTTTTATGGAGGAGAGCAACAAAAGTCAGCGTGAGCATCACAGAGATACAGGCAACCTTGCTATTTGAAGCCACAGAAATGGCAATGACTTCCACTCTTCCAAATCATAATTTATAGTTTTTTTTAACATTTTTAATGTTTATTTTTTTTTTTTATGGAGAGCGCCAGCAGGAGAGTGGCAGAGCAAGAGAGAGAGACAGAGGATATGAAACAGGCTCTGTGCTGACAGTAGCGAGCCTGATGCAGGGCTCGAACTCACAACCTCAAGATCATGACCTGAGCTGAAGTCAGACACTCAACCAACTGAGCCAAACAGATGCCCCATATAATTCATAACTTTTAAGTAAGATCACATTTGGATTTTTTCTAAAAAGTAAGAAAAACTATCCAGAATGGAGAAATATTGATCCACAAATAACCATACAGACTAGCCTTTCCCATATGCATCACCACTGAGAAGAAAGATTTGGGCAATGCCAAGCTACCCCTGAAGGTTAATAATCAGAAAATATGCAAATGCTATCTGACATTATTTCTCAGGATAAGGGGACAAAGCCCTTTAACTTGACAAGATACACACGAAAGCAATAAAGGACAACATTTTAGAAAATGGGCTTTTGATGTTTTTACAAGCTTAACACTTAACATTGTGCAAGCTTTCTTCTTTGAAATAGACAGGTAGAACAATTTCTTTTCTTTTCATTTGGATGTTCTCTAGAACATTATATTCAACTCTAATAGCATGTTGTGATTCAAGTGGTTTCTCAAGCTAAGTACATTTATGATAATAAACACAATAATACAAAATAATAACTAAGATTTTGTCCTTCCCATGTGCTATACTTTGTCAGAAGACCTTTTCATATTTTCACTCACTTAATCCTTACTACAACCCCGTGGATAAAATACCATTGTTTATCACCATTTTATAGAAGAGGCACAGAGAGCTAACTTGCCTAGGAGAACATTGCTACTAAAAAGTGAAACTGAAATATGAAACCAGAGAGTTTGGCTCTGGAGCCTGTGTTTTATAATATTAACTTCCAGAGACACCTTGGTGGCTCAGTCGGTTAGGCCTCCAGTTTTGGCTCTGGGCATGATCTTGTAGGTCATGGGTTCAAGTCCTGCATTAGGCTTTGTGCTGACAGCTCAGAGCCTGGAGCCTGCTTCAGGTTCTGTGTCTCCCTCTTTCTGCCCTCTACTGCTCATGCTCTGTCTCTCAACAATAAATAAATGTAAAAAAAAATTTTTTTAGTATTAACTTACACATCTATAGTTTTTAAATGTTCCAGTAAGCCAAACTACAAAAATTGAAGTTCTTATTTTAACTACCCTTTTGAAGTTATCTTAGATATTACTGCCACCTAGATGAAATTGTTTACTGAAACCAACATTATAATTTTTCGCTCACCACAAGTATAAGCTCTCTGTTTATCTTCACTGATTTTTGGTTTTGTTTTGTTTTTGGCTTTATGGTACTCTTTCCTGGGTAGACCTAACTAAAGGAAGGCTGGTTTGGAGAACAAGATTGGTTACTCATACAGTCCTCTGGTATGTATGTATATATATATATATATATATGAGAGAAATGAGAACACACACACACAGAGATTTAATGTAAAGAATTAGCTTGTGTAATTGTAGTGGTTGACTGAGTAAATATGTAGGCCTGGCCATCAGGAAAGGCAAGTCGCAGAGGCTGGAACTCACAGGCTCAAGCTGAAGCAGCTGTCACAGACAGAATCCTTTCTCTCAGGAAACCCTTAGCCCTACTATAAAGCTTTTCGGGCATATTGTCCAGGAATATCTCTCTGAGTTAAAGTCAACTGATTACAGATATTATTTACATCTACAAACTTCCTTCATAGCAACACCTAGATTAGTGTTTAGTTAAATAACTGAAGACTTTAGCCTAAAGTTAACATGTCGACACACACACACACATTTTTTACATATTTATATGCACATATATAATATGTATTTGTATGTACATGTTTATATATAGAGAGAGAAATTACATCTTCCATTTGGAATTAGATTCTTGGAAGGTACAATTAATAATACAAAAACACAGCTTTGGGCATTGTCAAGTGGAACCACTTCTTAATGAGAAAAATGAGAAAAGGGCTTTTTTTTCTTTCAAAGTTTCTGAAGAATAACTTTTATTCAAAACTTTGCTTTGAAATAAAATATTCAGATGAAGAGGACTTAGTTGTAAATTCTTCTAAGAGAATTATAAAATTGCTAAGTGTCTCATATAATTTAACTTACAAAATCTTTCCAAGAAAATATCCTATGATGAAAACAAATTTGAGTATTACCAGTTTATGGAATAGTCTGGTCTTGGTGGGGCTCTGACAGAAAACAACTTTTCTTTCACATGGCTTTCCAAACCATCTCTTTTGGACCTCCCATTTACACCCATGGGTGATATCTCAGGGAGATCTCATAGCTTTTCCAGTCATTTGCAATCCCATTTTCTGGTATTAAGAAAACCACTCCAACCTCATGTCCTCTCACCCACTAACGGCCTCCAGGAACCCCTGGATGATGGAAAACTGGAAAAAGAGAAATCTGAGATGTCCAGATGCTAGCTCTTTTTGTCATGAGATCCTTCAGTAAGTCCTTCAGAGACCTCCTACCTTTGAGGGACTTCTGATGCTGTACTCTTCCAGGTCGTAGGCTGCACTTTCAGTATGGCCTACTTGACTTTCCCTCACTTATGCTCTAAATAGTGTAAACTCTTATAGCTGGGGTTGCCTCCCCTCACCTGGCAGTGCTCTAGGAAAGTGTCCTTTCAGGACGGCTCTAGTCCAGCCAACTTTCATAAGATCTACCTAGCTCTTGGGAACACTCAGCATCTAGCGTAACATACCATCTCCAAGGTAGTCTTTCATCCTCGCTTGGCCATTAGGGGAAGCTACATCCAGCCTCTTGATGGTATGCTGCTGCAGACAAGTGACCAACACGAGACACTCTGAATTCTAGGATATAAGATTAGGTCCTCCCAAAACTTTCTAAAAACATTCTCTTCCCACTTGCTCTTAAGCTCAGAAAGCGGCTTACCTAGATGAGATTTAATCCAGGTGGAAACTGTTGGCTCCTTTCTTGTAGACAGTCTCCATATATGGTGCTTCCGAAGCATCAACTGTTAGGCTTGAGTGAGGGTGATAAGCAGAGACCTTCCTACCAAGCCTATACCTTTCTACCAAGAAATCATCCCCTAGACCATCACTTCCCTCTCATCAATTTTCTTATCATTAAACTGATAGTGAATGATAGATTGCAGAACCACTCTTATCATCTCTTAGCAAGTCCTGCATGGGTAGCCTAGCATCACTCTTTAGAATGCATGAATGTTTGACAGCATTGACTTTTCCTTGGAGCCTCAGCCAAGACTTTTGAATAGGGGACATTCTCCTTTAACATCCTTCTACAATTTAAGGAAACAATTATAGTTTGAGTAATAAAAAATATGTCTCTACCAATTGGTCTTTGATTTATCAATACATGTTGCATCCACAAGTATAGTTCTGAAGTAGAAGCTCTTTTCATGACATTATGAGGAGGAACTTCTGCCGTTTAGGAATAAAGTTTGTTCATGCTTTGGGAATTTATTATAGCACTTCTGGGATTGTTATGGACTGAATGTTTGTGTCTCCTAAAATCCCTGTTGAAACCCTAGCCCACAGTGTGGCTGTAACTGAAAATTGGATCTCCAAGGAGGTAAGGTTAAATGAGGCCATAAGTGTGGGGCCCTGATCTGATAAGATTAGTAGCCTTGTAAGACCAGAGAGCTTGCTTGCTTTCTCCCTCCCTGTGTGTACACAAGAAGAGGTCAAGTGAGTGTATACTGAGATGACGACCACTTCCAAGTCAAGAGAAAAAGGTTCAGAATGAAACCTATCTTTCTGGCACCTTATCTTGGATTTCCCAGCCTCCAGAACTGTGAGAAATAAATTTCTATTATTTAATAGAAATTTCTCAGTCTGTGGTATTTCGATATGGTAGTCTTTGAAAACTAAGACAGGGCAGTTCACAGCTCCACTTGCATTCATATTCTCTCAACAATTGTGTTTCCTGGATCACTAAATTAAAAGATCTCCATCACTATACTAGATCTAATCCTAAATGTTTATCCTATAAATACAGTCTTGATGACACCACATTTCCTCTAAAAAAAATACACATTACAGGAAGATCAAATACCAAAGCACGTAACTCACTTGCTGTTTAATCCAAATTGCTAGCAGCATATGACAAAGCAGACTTAATTTGGAAGCAGAGAAATAGGAAGGATAGAATCAGGGCCTCCATTAGACACTGTTCATAATATATATGTAAATTGAAAGAGGCAACCATTCTGTGAGGTGTTTTTAAGTTAATTTATTATACACTACCAAAACCATGGCACATCGTCTAGAGAAATAGGAATATAGGCAGCTTCCTCCATTGGCATCGTTAGGTGACCTAACCAAGGAGGGCGGTGAGTGGCTCTCCTGTTATTTCTATCCATCAAAATTAGTCCCACTTATGGTTCATCGTGCTGAATGATGATTCTAAAAGATCCTGTCAAAAGAGAATCTCTTCTACCACTCACTGAAAATACTATTCATCTTCCTAGTTACTCAATGCCAAATCAATTCTGGTTCAAGACCAAAGCTAATATTAGAAGAAAAAGAATTTTCAAGTGTTTGTTTATTTTAAAAGAACAAAATCTACCCTAGGGAATAGTGGAAAGTGTAATCCTTCTCTCCACAGGGGTGTGGTAGTAGGTGTTATGTGAGGCCAGGCCTGAGAGAAAAGACAAGGAAAGGTTTTTTTTTTTTTTTTTTCCCATTTTCAGACTAGCCATCTGTGACTTAGAAATAAAAGTAAAAAAAAAAAAAAAAAAAAAAAAAAGAAGTCTTTAGGAATCTTTGCCTTTCCTTTTGCCAATATCTTTGAGAGTTCACTTTCTGTTCAAAATGTGAAAGGGACATAATTATTTCCATGTCTGACTAATATGCGCTTGTTTGTGAAGGGCTATAATTCTGTAACCCATGTGGATCATGGTCTTGGTGTGTATTGAAAGTAAAAAATGAGAGCTGTTTTCATCCTGGCTCCTCTACTGACTGAGTCACCATGTCCTTGGGCAAGTTATTTCCTCTCTGTGTACTCGCTTTTAAAAACAGAGAGATAATAGTGTTCCTGACCTCCTTCCCTCACTGAGATGTTGTCAGCATTAACAAGCAATAGACCCATATTTTTAGAATAGGAAAAAAATTGCTTAAATTTTTAAATATTTTCCCTCCTATGGATTTATTTTGTACATCTTAAAATTCCTTAAATGGATCACAGTGCAGATTTTGTGAGGCAAAGGACCTCACAAAGGCAGAGTTATAGTTGACTTTATGGGACAAATCATTGGAGTCTTTTTAGTTTCCTCTTGAAAAGGACAAAGACCAATGACATTTATTTATTTTTGAGACTTTTTACAGAAAGTAAGTTACCAAACAAATTTTAAAAATCATAGAATGAGCTAATAAGAAAAAAAATAGTAAAAATAATGCTAAACTGAGAGTCGGGGTGAAAATCTAGATTCTAGATATCTTGATTACTAACTTACTTAAGTCAACTTACCTTCTCTAAGCCTATTTATTAATTTGAGAAATGAGAGCAGATGATAATAGTTATCAGGTCAAGAGTACCAAATTGAACAAGATTGAAATGAAATAATATATGTAAATTTCCCTTAAAATGATAAAACACTGTATAAACACTAGGTTTTATTGCTACTGCTGAGCCAACACCAGCCCGTTTCTCTGGTCACCACAGCATCACCTCATCTGCTTCAAGGACAGTGGTTACACCAATTTTCTTGGGCATGAAAACGGTGCCAGCATGTTCCACATAATTAGAGCTCCCACCCAGCCATTTTTCACTTTGACAGGAAAAAAAAAAAAAAGGAAGGGAAGGGCTGTGTTCCATGGTTAAGCCAACCTTTGATTCAGATGTGAAATGAAAGCTTTGAAGCAGGGGTGATGGGTCTGTGCTGGCGAGGGAAATGAACTGTCTCCTTTCAAAGAGCCTTAAGTTTCCCCTACTTCAGGGAGTGTCAGCAGAGACACAAACAGACGGTCAATTTTCCATACAATAAGATTTGGAGTGTTGCCAACCTAGTCCAGGGCTGAGGGAAAGGTTTGTGGAAGAAGGCTTTCCATGTTTTCAAACATTGGATGGCGAGAAAACATTTTTTCTAGATGACATCTAAGGTCTCCAACTCTGAAGTTCAATTAGTCTCTAAATCAGCAAACTCGAAAAAATTAAGGAAGCACATGGAATTTCCTTGACTCCTTTGTCTTCTATTCTGAGTCATCTCAGAAAGTAACCTATATTTTCAACTTACCAGAGCTTGTCAGCCTTCTTTAGCCACTCCGGGCCATCCTTAAATTCTTTGTTCTTTATAGTGCATTCATCTCAATTGTACACCACATTGTAAAGTCTGTGGGTGTACGAATCATGCTTCTGGCTTTCATGTCACTTTGTAACCCTGATTCCCCGAGACTCACACTTGGTTGAGTCAGCCATTCAAGGGTAGCTCTTTGTGTGTTTTCGCCTTTCTTTTACTGGTCCTTGGACATTACTCCTCATGACTGGTAGCTCTACATTTCCTCTCCTTCTGACTATTCTTAATGTTTCCATAAACACCTAAGTGACATCCACAGACCATGTACAGAAAGGCCCTCTGGGAAGTGAGCCCTGAGGTGCTGGCCATGGTGGGCCTACATGCTGCATAAAGACAAAATGTACTCAGTATGTAAAAAATTCGCAACCATCACCACATGGTGAAAAATAAATACTGGCATTAGACTTAGAGAGAAGGAAAAAAGAGAGACTTATTTCTCAAAACTGAGTATCAAGTGACAACTGCACATTATTTTAACTGTGAGGTGATTCCAAGAGCAAACAGAACAGAGAACTTATAGAAGCTGGGGTTTTACTCCCCTATTTTTGCCCTACCACTTTCCACATTTGCTTTTCACTGTTCAGAGTAGATCGCCCAGTTCAAAGAACATTTGGTAGGGGGTAGTAGTAGAGTGAGAGAAAAGAAGAAGAAAAGAAGGAAAGATCAGTCATTCTAACCTGTTCAAAACACTATGTATATCTTCATGGTGCCATGAAAATAGCTGCTAAAATACTGTAAAAAGATAATTTTAGTCCCTTGGATGGAACACAGTAGATTAATAGTTCAGCTTTATGTACCAGTTACTGAGACAAGGATGCAGGTGCCCAGGGCGCATGAGGATGTGATAGACCAATGGCCCCAAATGTTTACAACTTCCTGTTATTCATGCCCTTTGCAATGTACCTTTGCATATCTTCCCTTTATTAACTGAGATCTGTTTTTTCACCTCTTGAATCTGTGACTTGCTTTGGCCAATAAAATGCTATAGAAGTGATGGCATGCTGGTTCTAAGCTTAGGCCATGGGACACTTTGAATGCTTTACCTCTCTCTCTTGGAACTGGCCTATCAGCATAAGACTGGGTTGGCCTGCTGGATGAAAAAAAAAAAAAACACATAGCCCAGTCTTCCGTATCATCCATACTCTTGGCCAGCCACATGAGTGAGATCCTGCTAAAATATTCTATTCCTAACCAACATACCAATGCCCAGAAGATGCATTAGTGAACTTAGCAGAACTAAACAGTGATCTGTTAAGCGGGGCCCAGAACTACCTAGCTAGCCCATAGACTCATGAGCAATAATAAATGAAGCAAAAGAGAATACAGAGTCATTCAATCAATAGTTTGGCCAGGCATTTCCCCTAAAAAGAGAGGCACATACATAGACCTGAAGATATCCAGGAGCCTAAGAAAGTAACTTTCAGAGTTAATATTTTTACCAGGGCTATTTGGAATCCAGAGTGGGTTGTTCCAAAATCAGATTCAAAGGCCTAGAGAACATTTTTAATAATAATAATAATCTTAGAAGCTAACAAATGTGAAATGCTTATTTCAAAGCCACCATCTTCTCTAATTTCTATAAACACGAGATGCTATTACCTTGGTTTTAAGGAGCAGAGATTAAGGGTAAGAGAAGGTAGGTAGGTACCTAGAGCTAAGATGGAAACCATGGTTGTCTTATGCCAAAGCTCAGTTTATGAACACTGTGCAATAGTATCACACTGTTTCAGTGGCAGTACTGTCACAGTTTGGTCCTTGTCAACCAAGGACCAAAGTGTGAGGCAACTGTCCTATCCACAGTGGAAATGGGGTTGGGGGCAACTAGGATTATTCAGAATAAAAGGAGACAAGGGGGGCAGCTGGAAAGAAGGCAGCTGTTTAACACCTGTCAGATGTTATTTCAGCAATAAACAAGCCCAGCAAATCTTGCTTCCCTCCAGAGAATATTTATCTCCATGGTGAAATAATGCAAAACTGAGCAAGAGTCAGTCATAACGCGGGAGGAGGGGGGACTCAGGGTCACAGAGGCTTAGCAGATTACTCTTTACTGTCTGCCTCTGACTCATCAATCCCATAGGAGTAGCACTTGCTCACTATCAGCTTTCCCAGGCAATGGGAAAGGGGGACAAAGCTAGCAAAAATTTTATTCCATTGTAAAGCTCTTAGACTTGATTGGTGACGTCTCCGTTTCCCCTGTGAGCACCACAAAATATTGTCACCCATTCTCTATATGTTTAACCCACCCAATCCTCATGAAAATTACCATATTGAGTGCTCTTTGAAAATATCCTGTTTTCAAGAATCAAGTTATAAACTTACTTGTATAGAATTAATAATTAATTTCACTCTCAACAGCAACAACGAGATGTGTATTAGTATTCCCATTTTACAGATGAAGAAATTTTGGAGAGGGGGTAAGCAACTTGCCAAAAATCACAAAGCTGAGCAGTCAAAGCTAGGTTGGCAACTGTCAGGACTCATGCTTTCAACTCTTGTCTATCGTCTAGTATGCCTAGTATGCCAATAGAACATTTTTTAGTATGCCAGCAAATATTCCGGATGTCAGAGTAAAGGATAAGACTCATTTTGAACTCTTGTCTATCTTCTCTTTAACTAACAATTTGAAAATGGCACTGAAGATAGAATTCCAGAGCTGTCATCACTCTGACAGGTAAATTCTGTGCATCTTAAGAATTATTTCCCTTCCAACATTATCATACTTCCAGATTCCTTACAGCAAATTTCAACTCAGCTGAAATTCAATGGCAAAACCATTGGACTTCTCTCTGATGTTTACAGTCTATTTTTCAAAATTAACACTTGGACACAGCTCCCATTTATGAATCAATCCCGCTAGTATTTTTCTGAGCTATATTGGTGGTCTGGAATATGTTTTCCCCCAACCAATCTGCTGTTGTTTGGGACACAGGGACAAGGTAGGGTGCACTCAGCCAAAGGATGCACCTAGAGGACACACTCTGTGGATTATTTTCTTACACTCAATTCTGTTATGGTGAGTTTTTATGTGTTGGATGCCTGGATGGCAGGTGGAGGAATATGAATGCCAGATCTCCAGAAAAATCATCATTTTCTTATCACTTTCCTTTTCCTAAGGCTTTGTATTTTCAGAGAGAATATGTTTCAAGTTCGTTTCTATCTATCACAAATCTCACTGTATGTGACCACAGCATAGTGGACTAGGAGGGCATCCAGGTCCTCTATATCGATCTTCTCCAATGCATGGAGTCCACCTACTGCATTCTTTTTAGAGGATATACAACTTCTACTCGAATATTTCAGTGACAGACAATTCATTAACTCATAGAATACTCCAATTAATTATTTGAATAATTCAATTTACCAGTGTGCAGGTATTAAAAGTCTTCTCTATATGTGAGGCACTGCCCTGAGATGACAAAGTATCCTATGCTTAGGACACTGATATTCCAACATTAAAACCATATTTAGCCTCCCTTTAGCATCTAAACTTTGTTTTATTGGCTCTCTCTTTTAAGGTTTTACAGGGTAAATTCAACTTTAGACACCCATCCCTGCAAAGTAATGATCCTTATGCCCATGGGAGAAACTCAGTGTGAAGTTGCTATCAGTCAGATACATCTTCCTGACAGTGAATGGTAAGACCTTTCCTTTTGACAGGAGAGAATAGGAGAGTAGTTTCTGACCAAGATAAAATAGGAAGGAAGATCTACTAGTGATTAAAATGTTTATCTGTGACTAGAATTCATTGTTTTAGCACCAGAGTTCACTGTGCTAAAGAATGTGAGGGGCGCCTGGATGGCTCAGTTGGTAAAGCGTCTGACTTCGGCTCAGGTCATGGTCTCACAGCTTGTGAGTTCCAGCCCGGCGTCAGGCTCTGTGCTGACAGCTCAGAGCCTGGAGCCTGCTTCCAATTCTGTGTCCCTCTCACTTAGCCCCTTTCCCACTCCTGCTCTGTCTCTCTCTCTCTCTTCAAGAATAAATAAAACATTTAAAACAATTAGAATGTGAAAAGAATGCTGGATTTGTTATTAGCACACCCCTAGGTGCTATGACCAACGCTGAATCTTCCATGGCTTCTACTGACCACTTTTACTTCTTCAAATTTATTTTTCCTTTGCCTCTGTTTGCTCCTTCTCAACTGCCTTCATTGGCTTTTTCTGATGTTTAGATCCCATCCCATAAAAATTAGCATTTTCCAGTGTGTGAATTTCTTCCCCATCTTTTCTTGGACTACAGATTCTCTCATGTGGCTCCAATGGCTTCCACCAAATCTAGAAGTTGACAACTCTGCTCCTCAATTTCTATCTGCAGACCTCATCTTTCTCCTGGGTTTCACAACTATAATGCCAATTTCCTGTTTCTCTTAGGTACTTCAAGTTATCCTCTTTTCCTGTCCCCTTTGCAATTCGGCAAGCTCGTATTCATCTTTCAAAATTCAATCCAAATGTTATCTCTTCCAAGAGACATTTTCTGGCTCATCCAAGCAGTTATTAATGTCTTTGTATGCATCGGTGAATGGTCAAAAGTATTATTGTGCATCAGACACCAGACATACTAAACACTGTGCTGGATGATGAATGTATTGCATTTAGGAAGATAGAAAGTCTGTACTCCATGGGGCATATAATCCAAGAGAGAATACAGAGGTTGTACATGTAATTAGGCACATTGACTATTATGAAAGAAGCTATGTGTTATGTATATCTATAGTATAGCTAAGGCTGTCCAATAGCACATTCTGTATCAGTGAAATGTCATATATCTGCACAGTCCAATATGATAGCCACTAGCCACACATAACTGATGAATACGTGACATAACCAATACAACTAAGAAATTAAATTTTTCAATTTATTTAATTTTAATTTGTTTAAATTTAAATATTCAGCTAGTGACATCTATATTGAACAGTGTAGTTTTAGATGTTAAGGTAGTTTTCCCCGAAAGAATGAGATTATTATTACTCTTGGAACTGAAGGATGAGTAGATCTGAAAGGCAGGTGAGAGGTAGAAAGATTAGTATATACCACTGCAAGGCTCCAAACTCGCAAGTTCATATGCCTCTGTTAATCCCACTCCCCACCCCTTAGCTTCTGTAAACTTAAAATAGCTCCTGACACATAGTAAGTGCTCAACATATATTTGCTTATTATTATTATTATTATTATTGACTTCTAGTATGTAGACTTCTTCATAAGCTTTATTAAGTCATTTCTCCATTTATGCTCTGTTAGCCTCCATTAATTTCACAAAAGTGGGATCTGTCTCAAATTCTTTTCTATTGCGCCATAGTATCCTAAGGAGTTCTGTGCAAGCAAATTCACTCTCCATATGAAACATTCTACATTTTAGGGAAATTAAATTTCAGTGAGGATATAAACAGTCAAGTGATGATCATTTCCACACACTGGTTCTGAGCCTTACAGCTCCCAGGGTCAGAGCATGGAGTTAAACAAATCTATTCTAAGAACTTTCAGTTAGTCCTTAAACTAGGTCTTTATACCTCATGTCCTCCATGGTCTTGTATGCATCTGCAAGCCACTTTCCAGTGATAATTTTGCCTCTTACAGGAAGTGTAATCCCACCTCACACCCAGCTTCATATTGCCATCAAGGAGAAAGTATTCCCATCCCTTTTCCACAGGTATAATTTTAACATTGTTGCCATATTCTTTTATATATGACATGGGATAGGTGTGGGCAAAAGAAAGTGCTATTTTGGAATCCATGCTTATCAACACTTAACAGGTGTACTATAAATACTGAAGGAGCTGTTTTTAACATAGCAAATTCCTAAGCATACCTGCCAAGGCCAATAATGCAGGTGGCTTGGCAATCTGAGCAGCTGACTCCACAACCTCACCCCCAAAGCTAAAGAGGGGCTTCAGCTTATTTTTAAACAGCAAAAGCCATCCAGATATCTCTATAAGGTATGAAGAGCTATGGACAAATGAGAATAAATTGGATACAGAACACTGAAAAAAAAACAAAGGAACTGTCAATGAATTGCAAGTGAGAGAGAGAAAGAGAGAGAGAGAAGCATAAACTGACTAGCAAAACCACAGCAAGTTCCTTCTAACTACCAAGCCTAACTGCCAATTTATGGTCAAGAGAACCTTCTTACCAAATTTTATCCAATGTTCAAGACCTAATTCAAACTCTACTTGCCCCTCATTTCTATGATGCCCTCTTACTTTTGAAACCCCAGTACATTTGTCTTTAATTTATAGGTTGGCATTAATTATATATTGCCTTATGTTATTCATTAAGATTTCACATGCTTGGCTGTTATCTCCCCACCCAGAATATAAATTTCACAGGGCAGCACAGCTGTGACTTAACTATCCTGAATTCCCAATGTCCTAGCATGGAGCAGGGCACCTCATGGAGCGCTTGATAAATATCTTCTGATTTATTCAGTAACGTGCTGAAAGACAGATGAAGTAGTGAGATAAAAAGAAGCAAGGGAAGAGATTCCTGGGTGGCTCAGTTGGTTAAGTGTCCAACTCTTGATCTCAAGAGTCATGATCAAGTGATGATCTCACAGTTGTCAGATGGAGCCCTGCGTCAGGCTCTGTGTTGACAGTGTGGAGCCTGCTTTGGTTTCTCTCTCCCTTGTCTCTGCCCCTCCTTGCTGGTGCCCGCTCTCTCTCTCTCTCTCAAAATAAATAAATAAACTTTAAAAAAAAGGGGGGGGGGGCAAGGGAAAAAGAAGAGCAGTTTGCAGAGCTGTGCCCTAATAAAAGCAGCTAAGCTTTCCTGAGATGACTCAGACAATAGGAACATCAACACTGATGAGCAGACGTGGGATAAATGTCATGGACACTTGAATTCTGATGTTCTCTTATTATTGGCTGACATATGGGTTATATTATCCACAGTGTGTAAGGGACCAAGTTCTTTGGAAAAGATATATCTATTCCAGTGTTAAGAAAAGGTCTATGTAAAAGGGTTTTCCACTCCAGAGACCTGTGAAAATTACTAATCAGACAAATCATCTGACCTATGGTCTCAGAATATTAGAAATGGAAGGAGATTCAGATTTAATCTGACCCCAGTACCATTTCACCATTAAGGAAACTGAGACCCAATGATATGAATGACTAGTTCAAATGAAATGTACCTGGTTAGTGACAGAACTTAATCTAGAACTAAGGATTTCTGGTTTTTAAAGCCAATGATCTTTTCACGTCAGTTTCATAAGAAGTTACAATACTACTGGCCTCGTCTATGAAAACTACCAATGACTAGTCTGTTTTCCTCCCCACTTGATTTCTTTCTTTAATCAGCATGGACCCCAATCACTTAAACTATTCTCCCACCACAATTGGATTTCGGTTTTCTCATTTATGTGTCCTATTATCACTTCCCTAAAAACCCTACACAAAGTGAACCCAGTCATCTTCCTGTTCCAGTACTTCCCAAGGCTGCTGACAACAAATGGAGAAAAATTATACAATCACATAAAAAATTACAGTTCTCACTTCCTGCACACTTAACACAAACAGCATTCCTTTTACTTATTATTGATCAACTCCCTCTCCAGCTCTCATCAGCTGTTCCAAGCTACCTCCTCTCTCCTTTGTTGCATATGCCTCACTCTCATTAGCAGCCTCGCCTGCTACTTCACAGAAGAAATGAATGCTTATGGTGTAAGCTACCTCAACCTTCCACCCAATGTACAACCAACACTGTCACTGTTAGGGCAGTGGTAATAGGACACATAAATGAGGAAACTGAAATCCAATGTACAAAATTACATTCATTCCCACTAAACTTTACTTCCTTCCCTCCATTTTCATGTTTACCTCTTCAGGGCCTGGTTCTATCAACACTCTCTTTCTGCTATACAACCAATCTCCACCTCTTTGCTGGCTTCTCTTCAGCACATAAATATTTATTTCAAATATATCCAAATATTTCAATATCTCTTCAAGAAACCCTATCTTGACTCTGCATTATCCCTGTGACCATCACCCTACCTAACCTTCTCTTCAGAACGCAACTTCTATGCAGAAGGTTATTCTTGATGATTCTAATTCCTTGTTTCCCATTTTCCCCCCAGCACACTGTAAACTGATGATTCTTGCCCTTAATTCTGAAAATTACTGTAGAAAGGTCACCTATAACATCTTAAAGCACAATGATCATTTTTGTGTGTTTTTTTTATTACGGCAAACATATGTAACATAAAATTTCCCATTTTAATAATGTTGAAGTATATAATTCTATGGCATTAAGAACACTCTCAGAAGCACCTGGGTGGCTCAGTTGGTTAAGCGGCCGATTTCAGCTCAGGTCATGATCTCACAGTCTGTGAGTTCGAGCCCCGCGTTGGGCTCTGTGCTGATGGCTCAGCCTGCTTCAGATTCTGTGTCTGCCTCTCTCTCTGCCCTTCCCCTGCTCACACTCTGTCTCTTGAAAGTAAATAAATGTTTAAAAAATTAAAAAAAAAAAGAACACTCGCACTGTCTTGCAAGCATCACCACTATCCATTTCCAGATGTTTTCATCAGCACAAACAGAAATTCTGAATCCATTATACAATAACTTCCTTTTTCCTCTTCTTTCAGTTCCTGGTAAGTCCTCTTCTGCTTTCTGTCACTATGATTTTGCCTGTTCTAGATATGTAATGTAAGCAGAATTATACAATATTTGTTCTCTTGAGTCTGGTTTATTTCACTTTGCGTATTTTCAAGGTACACTCATGTTGTACAATGTTACCAGAATGTCATTTCTTTTCAAGGCTGGATAATATTCCATTGTGTATATAAGCCACATTTTGCTTATCCAATCACCAGTTGATAGACATTTGAGTTGTTTCTACCTTTTGGCTATCGTGAATAATGCTGCTATGAACATTGCTATATAAGAACCTCTTCTTGCTTCCAGTTCTTTTGTGTACATCGCCAGAAGTGTAATTGCTGGATCATAAGATAATAATTCTATGTTTAACTTTTTAGGAACTACCAAATTGTTTTCCACAGCAACTGCACTATTTTAATTCTGACCACCAATGCTCACAAGTTTCAATTTCTCCATATCCTTGCCAACATTTGTCATTTTCCTTTTTTTTTTAATAGTAGCCATCCTAGTATGTGTGAAGTGTTATCTTATTATGGTTTTGATTTGCATTTCCCTAATGACAGTGATTTGGAACATCCTTTCTTGTGCTTAATGGCCATTTGTATATCTTCTTTGGAGGAATGTCTATTCAAGTTCTTTACCCATTTCTGAATTGCCTTGTTTAGGTTTCTTTGTTGTCAGAAATTGTCATGTTTAGCCCTTTTCTTATTTGATCTCTCAAGAATTTGCCCAAATTCTAACTAGAATGATATCTCCCTCTGACTATATCTCCCTCTTTTTTATCTCTTCTCTCCCTATTCTATCTTTCCATACTAATATCCTCTCTAGCTCTTACAGCATTTAATACCTCCCCACTCTAAAACTTATTGAACACTTTTTATGTGCCACTTTGCTAAGTGTGTTACGTGTATTCTCTCCCTTTATGTTTAAAACCATGCATTAGGTAGCCGGGATTATTAGAAATGCCATTCTATAGATACGAAAACTGAGGCTCAAGGAAATAAAGTACTTTGCTTGCAAATCTATTTTATAACATAATAAGACCTCTATTACTGAAAATAATCAGACAAAAAATATGTTAACAAGCCTCAAGGTATTGTTTAAGTGATAACTTCATTGCTTAGTATGTTGACTAGATTAGACATCACAAATTCATCAACAAATTGTTGTTTAGAAACAAGGCAGCAATTAGTCCACAAATGAAGTAAGCTGAGTATCAGACAGTAGAAGATGGTGGAGATTGTCTTGGGGACTAGAGAATATGTGCCTACCTACATGTATTTGAATTTATTTATTTTCATAGCAGGATGAAGGTCAAATAAAACAAATGTGAGAGCTAAATTCTATACTTATGCTGGCAATTGTACTCCATGGACTAAAATTTTAAGATAATTTCCAAATTGAAGACACAATTTGAAATGGATAAAATAATTCTTAAACAGATTATTATTGATGTTTATATGTGCAGAGAGTTGTGAGGAAGATAACACCATTAAGAAATTTAGTGGTGAAAAAGAGAAGCTATCAGGATCACTATGGATTCTAATGAAATTCCTAGCAGTTTGGTAGATATAAGATGCTGTGGTAGGAAGAAAAATGGAGGAATCTGTGAATATGGTACTTTAGAGATGTGAATAATTTGCAGTTGGTTCATTCAAGTGGCTGGACCTTGAAGTAGAGAGATTATCTTGACTGGACTATCCAAGTGAGCCCAGTCTAATCACATGAGTTCTTAAATGTAGAGAAACTCCTGGCTATCATCAGTAAGAGAGAGATGTGACTTAGAGAATAAGGATCAGAGAGAATAAAGGTCAACAACATTGATGGCTTTGAGAGGGAGCTACAAGTCAAGGAAGTTGGGGAACCCCTAGAAGCTGGGAAAGACATATAGAAGATTTTTCATAGAATCTCCAGAAATCAATGCCTCCCTGGTTGGATTTTTTATTAGGGTAACAGTGAATTTGAACAAAATGGAAGCACAAAGACGTGCATTTGTAATGTGTGAAACCAGTCAATATTCTACATTGTAGGTTTCCCAAAGAGAAGCTGAGCTTCCCTGGTTCAAGTTTCAGGTAAGACCAAAAATAAATAAATAAGTAAATAAAAAGAAAGTCGCCCACAGCTGTGGGAAAGACCACACTGACAGAGCTGATGCTGCTCTGAAGAAAGCAGAGAATATACACTGAGGAGAACATAAGGACCCAAACTTTGTAAAGTAAATGGCATTTAGGAGCCTTGAGATGAGAGAGTTCAGTCAAATCAAGTCTGTTAACATGGACAAAGTAGCAAAGGATATTTTCATTCACTTTAAGCTAGAGACTGTGCAAGTGAATTTGGAATTGTCTTCTCTTTAGTTCAGTAATACTTTGTGTCTGTTTAATGCCAATTAAAGATTGTAGCTTTGGGGTATCTGGGTGGCTCAGTCAGTGAAGTGTCCGACTTCGGCTCAGGTTATGATCTTGAGGTTCATGAGTTCAAGCCCTGTGCCAGACTCTGTGCTGACAACTCAGATCCTGGAGCCTGCTTCGAATTCTGTGTCTCCCTCTCTCTCTGCTTCTCCCCTGCTTGCTCGCTATCTCTCTCTCAAAAATAAACATTAAAAAAAAGATTGTAACATGATAGACACTAATTTTTAGTGAATAATTAGCCACGAACTATTTACCTTGGCTTTCCACTGCAATTCCTACTCTTATATTTGTACTGCCCAGTAATGATAACTCAGCAGTTATCACCAGTTGGTGGTCAACTGGACATCCCTGAATCAATAAATCTAATTTTGGAGGCACCTGGGAGGCTCAGCTAGTTGAGCATCCAGCTCTTAGTCTTGGCTCAGGTTATGATCTCATGTTTCATGGATTGAGCCCCCCATGGGGCTCTGTACTGACAGCCTGGAGCCTGCTTGGGATTCTCTCTCCCTCACTCTCTGCCCCTCTCCTGCTCACTCCCTATCTCTCAAAATAAATAAACTCTTAAAAATAAAAATAAATAAATAAATCTGATTTTTGTGTGTTGCTCTTGATCCCCTCTTCTTCCTTCATCACCTGTCACTGGTGTTCACCCAGGTGCCCTTACTGAGTTACTCATCCTCCAAGATTATGGATGCGCAACTGCCTGCACATACTGACCTCTGCTCTGCTGTCCTCAACAGCCTTCATCTGAGTGATTCCTCTCCCCTAAAATTAGGGTTTAGAGATCACAGGACTGGTGAAAGAAAAACTTAAAGTTCATGAAAATGCTCCAGTTGACACTAAATGAAATGAGAACTAGTTGACACTGATTCTCAGAATCAGAGAATTTCCTTAAATTGATCTAAACTTACACAGTTAGAAGGCTTTTCAAACATATCATCCTACTCGGTCTTCTGAAAGTATGATTTTTTTAATTTTAATGGGAAATTTATATTTGATTGAAAAGATGGAATATAACATTCTCAGTTTAAAATTTCCCAGGAAATCTTATCATTCATCAGATCATGTGCTTAATATAGGTTCAAAACATAGAATTTAGATAATTTATTTCCAGGTATGAGGATAAATATATATGAATCAAAGAACAAACTAATAATAACTTTCCTTTGAAGCACACTTAGAGGGATTATTCAGTAAACATTTACAGAGTTCTTTAAATGTGCAAAGCGCTATCTTGAGAACTGATATACAAATATTTTTATGACATGGCTTCTTCAAGAAATTCACTGCCTAGTAAGAGATGAGTACACAAATATCTTATTGTGTTTTTTATTGTTACAAATGTCAAAAAAATAAAAGTTAGCATTGTGAATTTGAAGAATGATGCAATCTTACCTGGATGATAAAATCAAGAGCATGTTGGAAGAACCTCTATTTGGCTGTTTTTTTTAAAGGATGAAATAAATGTAGAGATAAAAAGGTGGGCTGTATAGTCATAGGGAAAAGAGCCACTGGAAAAGCATACAAAGAGGAAAACACTATGGAATGTGTTCATGAGCTATCAAATAGAACAGTTTGGTTAAAATATAGTACCTCAGTGAGAAGAAATGTAGAAATGAAGCTTAAAACCAAATTATGGGGAATTTTGAATGCTAGGAGTTATCAATGGTGTTTTGAAAAGACATGATTCATCAAGACACACCTGGAGATAGTTTATAGAAGATGGAGGCAAGGTAAATAGGAGGCAACTGAGATAGTTCTGGAGAGCTATCAAGGGTATTAATTCTCAAGATCATCATGTCCACCATGCATAACTTTTTCTTGATGCTGCGTTTTGACTGAGAATCTGCCCTCTGTCTGTATACCATGCTACCCTGCCTGGCTAGACTTTTTACCATGATTTACTGCTGGATCTATCCCTCTAAGTCTGGTGAGAATGCATACCTCAAGGTATCAATTCTTCCTAGTCTTCACCTTTCTGCTGCAGTTAACAGAGCCATGGCTGGTAATGTATCGAAAGGATCACTTACAGAAATGTAGGCTGTGTCTACAATATAAAAGGCAAAAACTAATGATCAGGTCTCACAGCCAGTGAAAGAGGCAGAGAAGCAGTGCCTCCAAGAGGTAAGTATAAACCTACATAGTCAATGGCATGGAATCTATTATAAGGCAGTGTTTCAATAAGAACAAAGTATTGAAAACTGTCTCTTTCTGTAGACATGAATAAAAAGTCTCTGGTGTTTGAGAATTACCATATCTTATATATACCACATCTGTCCTAATAGTTATACTTCAGTGCAAATATTCCCCAGAGATGTGGATTAGGGTCTCAATCCACGCCTACCATAGTACCTGACATATAAAAGTAACTAAGTAATTGTTTCTTCAGTAAGTGAATGAAATAATGGGTAATCATTCAATATCATCTTCCAAAGAAAATACTGTTGATTACAAGGTCAGGAAGGTGGGTAAAAAGTGAATGGTAAGGAATGAGAAGCAAACAATGCAGACTGAAATATTCAGAAAGGAAATAGTACATAAACTAATAATAGCAAATAAACTAATGAATAGCACAAGAAGTTAGCAGGGATTTGTGTTAGTGGTGGTTGATGTTACTATTGTTTGCTTTTTCTTTAGTTTTTAGGTATGAAGGATATTTGAGATCCTGTATAAATTGTGGAAAAAGGACAGTTTAAAGTATGACAAAAGTCAGAGGCGGATAGGAGTAGAGGAAAAGAGAATATGACTTATGGAACAAATAAATGGCCAAAGAAGATCAGAAAACATGAGATAGAGCAAGTCCTCAGATAGGAAAAGTGATACTTATCCTAAGAAAAGAAAGGAGCCATTGTTATGTAAGAATAAGCAGTTCTTTGGAACATAAATCTTGAGCTAGATACAGATACATTCTGAGCTTAATAATGTTGGCCTTGACTTCCCATGAAAGAAGAGAGTGGGAGATTGTGCAGAGTTGAGGTTTGATAATTAAGAAGAGTAGGAAAGATTAGGAAGAGCTACCTTGGAAATACATTTAAGATATATAATACAGAGTTATTAGCCCTGAGAGCTCCAGATGATGGCAGAGGGCTTTGTGAATTATACGAGGTTCAATCGATGTGGTTTGTGACTTCCTTCATGAAACAGCTTAGGGATTTGTTAGACAGGTACATGCAAAAGTCAGAAAATGACGGGCTTTAGATTACTAGGGAGAGAAACCTAGTTGCTAATATGTAAGAGCTAGAATTTCTCAATAATTAATTTTAATAATTAGTCATTTAGCAATTATCTTTCCCACTTAAACTTAAGCCTCATGAGGGCAGGGTACGGTGCCAACCCAGTCAGAGTCACCTGTCAAAAAATAGTTGCTGAAGCAAAGAAAAGAGAGGAGAGGAGAGAGAAAGGAGAAGGAGGGAGAAAATAAGGAAATAGTATAACTTTTAGAGTTTTTGTTTAGAACTAATGGTCATGCTGTTCTTCATGTTATTTGAAACGGTGTTCACCTATGTCACAAGAAACACCCACTTTACATTTAGAGTACAAAATCATGTGCTATGGACTATTGTACATTCTCTTACTTTAGAAAATGAAGCTAAAAGAATGTTGATTGTCTATTAACTAGAGAAAAGTCACAAAAGGTGGTCAAAAAGAGCCCATAAAGTTTTCATTCTTAAGAGAATGTGAAGTCTGTTTCTCACAGCAGTATCAGATTAATCAAGAAGTCTGTTAGTGAAAATGATAAGAAAAATGGCACAATTTACTATCATTACCAAGGACATGTTCAAAATAAACCTATCTCACCAGATCTTTGAGAAATGTCTGATATCTACTAGAGCAATCTCAAGTACTGGATAAAATGTATTTCTGCCTATCAAATATGTTCTCAGATAATTCTTCAGAGGAAAATGGTGTTAGTTATTCAAATGATAGACCATCTGCGTTGGGGGACAGTTCAGTGAGTGATTTTTTACAAATGCCTTTTAGCCAAGTTGGTGACAATAAAAGAGAAATTTTAAAGTAGTCAAATGTTAGATCCATAATCAAAGCCTTGTCCAGGCCAGAAAGGGTCATTGTTAATAGGAAAGGGGTGTAGGAGTAACTATGACCATAGGATCAGGGACATCATGGGAGGACTTTAGAGTCTCATTGGGTGCTTGCACTTCCCAAGGTTGACATCTTCCATAAGTTTTTTTTTTTTAATGTTTTATTTATTGTTAAGAGAGAGAGCATGATCAAGGGAGGGGCAAAGAGACCGGGACGAGGACCCAAAGTGGGCTCTGCGCTGACAGCAGTGAGCCTGATGCAGGGCTCAAACTCACAAACCATGAGATCAGGACCTGAGCTGAAATCAGACGCTCAACTGACTGAGCCACCCAGGTGCCCCGACATCTTCCAGAAGTTTCTGAGGAGCATGTTATTTCTTTTGACTCATTCTCTAGTCCCATAATCTCCCTGGAAGGATCGATGGAATATACAACTTTTATGGATAGGTCTGAGTCATCTAGCCACAGTTCGATGCTAACCAATGCAGGGAAATAATACAAATAATCAATGGTGACTTAGAAAACATCGACGGGTGAAATTCTACCCCAGTTCCCAGATTATAGAAACTAGAAACAGCCTTGGCATCCCCCATCATCTTGTCCCTCCCACCCCACCACACCTTCATCCATTCTGGCCACTCTAAATGGCCTTAAATGGACTTAAAATGTATATGTTCTTCAGCACTCTAATCATAGTTGAACTAGGGCTATGGTAATAGAAGTCTGACCCCTAAGTGCCTAAGTGCCTTCTCTGCTGCTTAAGTCATATCTCTGCACACCTAACAGAGATCTCATTCTGATGGCCACTTCAATATTTATTCTGGTACCTTCCTGGGTTCTAGCTTCCCTGAGAGGCCTGTGGTCCTGCCTTTATCTTTCTAAGATTGCCTTCTCAGGGGGTAAAGATCTGACTCTACATACCACCCAAGTGTTTGTGTTGTTTATTGCCTACCTGGATTGCCAACACTTAGCACAATGTCTGGCACACTGCAGCTATCTAGTAAATATTTGCTGAACTGAATTGAAGCATAACCTGCTCTGGGTTCCCTGGCTCCAGTGCCAACCATTTGTTTGAAGAGTATCTGAGGACTACCACTTCCCACCTGCCCTCTGTGCTGTTTCTTGCATGGCCAGCTGCAGGTCTGCTGCCAGTTAGGTTCTCATCTAGTATGGAAGGTCTAATATCAGGTTTTAATCATCAGGCAGATGCATCCTACTTTAGATAACAGGCAGTCATAGCCAGTAATTTCCAAAATATGACAAGGACAATTACTCCTGGGTCTAGTGCCTCTTACAGTTACCTTCCCATTAACAAAGCACCTATTTTGAACTTGTTTTCCTAAGTCAAGTCAAATTTTATGTGATGCTCCTTCAACAGCTAAGCTCCAGGTATTTTCCTGTATAATATATGGAATTAATTCCTCTAGTATGGTACATAAGTCTCACAAGCAATGCATATGACAATGTGTATAACTTATATTTTGGTATCAACCCACATTCTGTTGTCTTCTAAAATTACCTAGTTAAAATGCACTAGGCTGTTCCAGGACATCCTGACATTTTGTCAAGTAGACATAAATCTTTCTTGGCAAGAGAAACTGTAGTCAACCTTGAGAAAAAGGATGTTTAGAGAAAATATTTAGTTACTGATTCTTGTGTCAGGTAAAAATTTATGTAAGAAGACATATGTGATAACAGTAGCTGCCCATCTACACAATGAAGTATGTATCAAAATGCTTTTAGTATTTCACAATGTAAGAAATTTAAGATGTAATTATTATCACAAGTTTATATGCATAGGACTTTAGTTTGAACTCATGTTTTCATCTTCTCTGTCCAGAAGAATCTTCAGTTTGAAAAGGTCAGAAGAAATGATAAGAGAGAACCAAAACCAAGATAAATATGGAGAGTATAAGAGTATAATTGTAAAAGAACTTAACTTTCATAGTTTGGAAAAAAAATACATATGGATTTTTCAGGGAGAGGGAGACTGAGGAATGCAAACAAATTCTCTGAATTAAATCTTTGAGGAGCCAGAGGAATCAGAAGATGAACCATTGTGGTTCATACTTCCAAAGAGGAGAGACATATTTTACAAAACACAAACCAAAAGATTTGATACGTGTTTTGGGTAAAATTCTTGACTGAACTATTAAAAAGTGGGTTTGTAATACATGAAAAGAAAGTGGGAATAATGAAGAATAAATCATCCCAGAATTGTTTGTAGAGTTACTAAATTGGCAAGAATGAATGATATAAACGTGGCATATCATGATTGCAGCAAGATGTTAGACAATGTCTTTTATAATATTTTTCTTGTGTTTCAAAACAAAGAATTATAAATTGGATTAAAGAAGCTAGTTGAGTTTAAAATGGTTGAATAAATGCAGTAAAAAAAAAAGTCAGCGTTGACCTAAAGGAAGTTCCAAGAGAGTTTTCTGTATCTGTATCTCATTCAATGATTTACCAGTGGTTTGAGTAAGAATTCTCAGCAACTCTGAGAGTACTTAAGTTGGGACAGATAGCAATTACCCACGTGATAGAAACAGGACATAGAAGAACTCAGTTGGCTTAAGTAATGAGCCAAATCAAACAAAAACGAAACTTAGAAGCAAGAAATAGAGTTTCTCATATGGATTTGAAGGGCCAGAGCATTATTATGAGAAAAGGTGACAAGAGAGACAGAGCAGGGAATAAAAAGCAGAGAGCTTTGGTGAAATGACATGTATTGGGCTCCTAGGACCAACATAACAAAGTACCAAAAATTGGGTGACTTGAAACAAGAGAAATGTGTTGTCTCATGGTCCTGGAAGCCAGAAGTCCAAAATCAAGGTGTCAGCAGGGCCAAGCTCTCACTGATGGCTCTGAGGAAGAATTCTTCCTCGCCTCTTCTAGCTTCTGGTGTTTGCCAAAAATCGTTGGCATTCCTTGGCTTGCAGATGTATCACTCCAATCACATGACCATCTTCTCCTTGGGTCTTCACATCATTTTCCCTCTGTGCGTGTCTGTCTCTGCGTCCTAATTTTCCCTTTTCATAAGGACACCAGTTGCGTTGGATTAGGGCCCGCCCTAATGACCTCATTTTATTTAATTACCTCTGTAGAAGCCCAATTCCAAACAAGGTCATATTTTGAGATATTGGGAGTTGGGACTTCAAGATATCTTTTGTAGGGCGACACAGCGCAGCCCATAACAAGCCACTCAGGGTGAATGAACAGTAATGTGCCCGACACGAAAAGCATGACTGCAAAGATCAGGAAGAGAGAGCTCTGCCTTCCTGGTCAGGGCTCACCTGCAGAACTACAGTCGGTTCTGGGCCTTTAACAGGTGGTCAGGATGATGAGAGAAATTAAAACCAAATTACTGGACCATAGTTTGGAGGAAATGGGAATGTCTAGCCTGAGGAAGAACAGGCACAGGGGGAAATGAAAGCCGCTTTCAAAGACATGGTCAGCTGGCTGAAAGTAGAACTGGAGTTGTTTTTTATGACTCTGAAGTCAGAATTCTATTACTGAGAGAGATTGATTCAACTGGATGAAAAGAAGATTCTAAGAGGTAGTATGTCCAGAGGCAGTTAGAGTTTCATAGAAATACTGAATTCCCTATCTCTGAATGTCTTCAAGCAAAGGCTGAACACAGAGGGAAGGTGGTTTAAAGAGAATGAAAGCACTAGAAATTAGCTCGGATCACTAGTCTTCTGACTTTGATATTCAAGAATGCTATGAAAAAAGTTATTCTTTTAACTAAAGAATATTAATACTAAAGTTGCCTATAATATCCTATAAGGAAATGGAACACACTAACCAAAATTTAGGATTATCTTCTATTAAATAAAATGTGGAGGAAAGAAAAAACATATTTTAACTGTACAAATAAAGAATAGTTGGCTTAAGTAAACAAAATAGGCTCAGTGAGAATATAGAAAAACCACAAAAGCAAATAAACAAAAGCAAAAACCTTACCCAAGTCCCAAGAATTTTAAAATAAAAGTAGTATTTTCATTTTTATGGAAGTAATATGAAAGATGAAATCTACAATAGGAAATAGAAAATTCAATAAGGACCAACATCTTCTTCCCCCAATATCCAGGAGCATAGAGAAAACAGGAAGAATAGATACTATCTGGTGAAGTGAATTGGTTTATGTGAAGAGGTTTGGAGGGAAGAAGAGATCAGTGAAGATGAGCTAATAGAAGGAGGTCACGTGGGCAGTAAAGGGCACCAGGTTTGGAAATAAGTCTGAAAACCAGTTGGTCTTGGCTCGGCCACAAACCAGGTGCACAAAGTCATACAAAACAGTTCTCTGCTTCTCAGTTTGCTCTGTTATTAAAAAACAAACAAAAAAGAATCAGATGATGTTTTAACAATTCCATCCAGCTGTAAAATTGTGACTCTGATAAATACCCACAGGTAGGGAGTGAGGAAATATTTTGACACAATAAGGGCATAGGAACATTACACCTTGAAGAAACCAAAAGTAAGAAACAGCCAATGTAACTGCGTAAAGAACTGGAATTTAAAGCAATGGATTGAAACAGTAATAGTAGGTACTGTAAATGGGGATGTGCTAATAAGCCAAATGTCTACATACAAAGACTGTTTGAGTTTCAAGGAACATAAAAGGGATCATTAAGTAGTTAGCATTTTAATTATTACACATGAAGTGTTAGCTTTGTATTACCAATGAACTGAGTACCTTGCATATAATTTACAAATATTTCTTTAAACTCACTCATTCCAAGTACTTTGTTTTGTATGATCCAAGATGCAATATACCCATAAACTGGAGGCTAGGTGTTTGGCTTCCAAGTCTAATAATGTCAACTTCTAGACAACATAATTTAGATATAAGTTCTCAGGTACTTTTTATGCAGTAGCATTTTCTTAAAAATCCTCCACCACATTTAACAAAATTTAATGATTACTATAAACCTTGCAGATGATTTTTAAATCTGAAGAAAGACATAAATTAATGTTTATTTATAATACAGAATAATACAATATAATACAATAAAACAAGAAGACTCGACATACAAAGAAGGTTTAAATTGGCAGTGATGCCTTGGGATTTTGAAGGATAAGTAGGAGTTTTTTCAGTGCAATAATGGAGAAGCATTCCAAACAGAATGTTTAAAGGCATGGAAGTGAGAAACAAAATGAAAGATTTGGGAAATTACAATCGGTTAAGTATTTCTGAAACAAAGTGCTAAGAGTAGACAATAGCAAGAGGTTAAAGAGAAGGAGACAATTAGGTCGCAAAGGCCTTCCTGGGTCACTCTAGTAGCAAAAGCCTTTCTTATGGGCAATAAAAAGCTACTGAAAGATTTTGAGTATACAGTGATAGGCGCAATTGGCATTTCAAGAAGATGATTCTGGCTGCAGAGCAGAGGGGAATATTAGCTGGAAAAGAAGTGAGAGGGGCAAGGAAAGGAACTGACTTAAAGCCACAGCAAGGAGATGGGGAAAAGAGGTTTTAGAAGTGAAATTGGTGGGATTTGGGGAACCAAAATTTGGTCTCCCTCACAGAGAGGGACCATAGAAGGAAAACCAGGTTTGGGGCGGGAGGTCCAGTTTGGACCATATCGAGTTTGAGATCCTCAGAAGACAGGTACATACACCTCTATGGCACCTTTTTCTTTTCTAACCTCTAGACATTGACAAAGTCTATTTTCAGAGAATATGAAAACCTAATTATCTGATTTATTTTATTAATTAAATCTCTCTAAGAAAATAAAAGAGAACTATGTTGGAATGCCTGGGTGGCTCAGTCAGTTAAGCATCCAACTTCAGCTCAGGTCATGGTCTCACAGTTTGTGAGTTTGAGCCCCGTATCAGGCTCTCTGCTGTCAGCGCAGAGCCTGCTTCAGATCCCCTGTCCCCCTCTTTGTGCCCTTTATCCCCCCAAAAATGTAAACATTAAAAATCCTTTAAAAAAGAGAGAACTATGTTTTCCCCCGGAGTAAAATGAAGTGCCACATGATCTCTCAGGAATGACAATTTCTAAAACAAAATCTGTCCTAATGCTATAAAAGCCAGTTAATCAAAGCTCTGTCAAAATAGTAACTGTGTATGTCATACCTAGATCATCAAAATTTAAAGAATAGGAATGCAAAATCCATGCTTAAGAGCAAAGCTGAACACAACTTAATCTTCCAGGATTCAAGGACTCTTCAAGTAAATGTGCTTTTATGCACCTTGCTTAAAACTTTGCTTAATGCGTGGAAATGTTTTTGCCATTGCTGGATAGCAACTATCCTGCTCTGTGTAATGGTCTGCACTTTGGTTTGGATAGAAGAATCTGAGGGGTGACAGCATCTGTAAAAAGGAAGGGGACAGTGGGCCAAGTTTGCATTCTCCTTTGGCAACGTAGGGCCAGACTCATAAGAATGTGGTCAAGACATAATGTTACATTTAACTGATATTTAACATGCCGTATTTGGGAAGGCCACAGAGTTGCTGCAGTGTGTGTCAATAAGCCCTATGAGAAAAACAGACTGTGCAAATGTTATTTCCAAAAGTCACACACTGGCAGGCTGACAGACACTAACACATTTGGGTAGCAATAGCCAATCCAAAGTTTCCTTGCATAATTAGTAGATTTGGTACTCTTGAAAAAGGACATTTTCCATGAAGAACTTGCTTTGAAGACAGACTTTCACTGCCAGGTCTCCTGGGAGAATCATTTTTTCCAGCTCTCACTTTTGCTATCTCTGACTCATCTCTCAAAGTTTAAGGGAAAACATTCTTATGGGGGGGAACATGTGGGGGTCAAGACAGAACTTTTTGAGTATCTGCAAATGTCCACTATTATCAGAGCTTCACGTAAGTCTGCTCCAGTGTGGTGACCCCATCTCTGGGCTCCATCTTGGAGATAGAGAGAACAGGTTAGCCATAGAGACAGCTTGACATACGGAGCCAATGGTACACCAATGGTGCTTCATACGATGTGCCAATGGTCCCTAAGATCCACAAATCCTGTCGTTCTTGCAAGCAAGTAATGATTTACTCTTGAAAGACGAAGTAGGGGTGGGCAGTCAAGAGGAAGAGGAAGAAAGAAAAATTAGCCAGACACTTTTAAAAATGACTAGAAAACACTGGGACACCTGGCCGGCTCAGTCATTTAAGTGTCCAACTTTAGCTAGGTCATGATCTCACAGTTTGTGAGTTCGAGCCCCACGTCAGGCTCTGTGCTGACAGCTTGGAGCCTGAAGCCTGCTTCTGATTCTGTGTCTCCCTCTCTCTCTGCCCCTCCACTGCTCTCTCTCTCTCTTTCTCTCAAATATAACTAAACATTTAAAAAAATTTAAAAAAAGAAGAAATAACTAGGAAACACCAAACAAGCTAGAGTGGCCTTCCTAAGCCCCTACAAAAATAACCCCCACTAAATTGGCTAATGATAGAAGCAAATATGGTCCAGAAGAATAGACTTTGGCTGTCCTGGCTTCGCAGATTTTAAAAGCATTTGGGGGAAACAAATTGACACTCTGATGACACAGTGATTATATACGGCATTATCTTTGACTTCTTGCTGCAACTGGTAAAATTTCAAATTCTTTTTCATTCTGTATCAGTAACTCAGGATTATATTGATCAACTTATGGGTAGGAGGTATGGGGCTGCAGATAATGGCAACTAGTTCTTGTCTGGTTTGTTAAATATGACCCACACTTCTAACCAGTAAACTCTAATTCATACCACTGAGCAGTAAACACTTGAGAGCTTAGTTCAGTCTATCGTTGGCCTCAACTGAGAATAATTCCTTTACCAAAGTTCAGGGAGAGAATCAGAGCTATCGGTGGCAGGTGAGCTTGGCAGAGACTGGCCGTGCGCCTTGACGCTGGCAGTGCAGCCTGCCTCTGCCTCTGGAGGCCCCATCACCACAGGGCTCACACAGCTCTGGTACTGCATAAGTTATATTGAAGAAAAATAAATAGCTCCTCCTTTGGGGGGACTGAGATTTCCTGATTTTTTTTTTTTGTAAAAACATTTCACTGTTCTATAAACAGTCTCCTATGGCCCTGGTTTTATTTTAATTACATGTATCCATCTTCATTCCTTTTCTTCTCCCAAACCTGGGAAGGCAGTAAAGGATTGCACATTTAAAAGAAACCACATACAGAAAGAAACCACATTCTTGGAATGAAACCTCCTGAAATAGCATCTGCATGTTTCTTTTGACTGATGTTGACGGCTTCCACATACACAGGTTTACAATTACTCTCAGCAATCGAGGCAGCTTTGAGGGGATTGGGAAGGTGCCCACCCTTCTGCAGGGTCTGATATACCTCTGACCCAGCGTCTGTGAGCAAGGCAGGCTCCAGGAAAATTTTCTTGGAGTTCTGGTTCACTTCCTACCAAAATATTAAAGATTCTGATATCAGGTTTATAAGTCATAAGAAAATGCATTTGTTTTTGGAGACCAAGGCTGTGTCCTCTCGAGTTTGATTTTACATAAGAAACTTTATAAAATCAAATTCATATGTGCACATACGTGCACACATACACACACACACACATATATATCCTTTCATGCTAACTTTTTGTTAGACTTTGACTTCTTCACTCCTCAAAGGCAACTATAAGAAATATCTGATGAACATATTATCCTTGTTTAAATAAAAAATATAAATTTCAAATCAGAAGATTCTCTCATTGTACCTCATTCGGAGCAGAATAGTGAGTGCACAGAAAAGGCCTTTAACGGTAGCGCTTAATTGAGGCAAAATCTTTGGAGAGCGATATCATGGAGGTTCACAGCAAACAACTACAGGAACCCCAAAGGAATAAAATCTTCGTATGAAACACAGTACCTATGGTATGCATTAGAGTAACCCTTTATACTCCCAATGGCTCTGGAAGAACATCCAACTTTGAGCTATGACATTGTTGCACCTCTGGAGACATGCCATTTCTAAGTGATGGCCATGGCCCTTCCTCAAGAGACAGCCTGTGTCTCCCAGACCACCGCAATTATGCCTCTCCTCTCCTGGCCTCTGCCCGCAGCATGGATCAAGATGCCACTACCCACTTAGAGCACTCTTGTTTAGAGTCCCAAGGGGATGGTCAATACCACATATGCGAATTTTGGGGAAATGCACGAGGGAAAAAAACCCGGCACGATTCAGAAATAGTACAACACTAAAACCCAATGTATAGCCAGTGTTTTTCAAGGGTTCTATATATGTGAATGTTGCAGAAAAACAAAACTAATTTTTTAAATCTCAAATGCTTTTAAATAAGATTGATTTGATGAAACAAAATCTAAAGTCTTATTACACTCTTCCTTGCTTTCTCAATTTCAGAATATAGCTTTATCATTATTAATAAATTGGCATCAGAATTTTCTACTGTTGATCAAGAACATACCCAATCTGGTGCCAAATGCATTCCTTTTTGATCTCTTAGCACATCCTCATATACCTTGAACTTTAGGCAAAATGGACTGTTCCCTAGTTCCCCCTACATCCCTCACTTTTGACACTTGCAGCCTTTATTCAGGCGTGTTTGTTGAGAAAGACTCTAGCTCTTTTCTGATACCTGTTTCCATAGCTCTTCCCATCTTTCCTGACCCCCTGCACTAGGGGGTCGCCTCTAATGCACCTTTTCGCACAAGTACTGAAATAATATTTCCCTCCTTGGATGTCAATTTTTTTTTAATTTTTGTCACTCCCTTTCATCATGATTATTTATACACTTATTTATGTGCATATAAGTTGTTGAGAATAAGAGCCATATTTTCTATACCTTAGTGTACCCTGTTGTGCTTTAAAACAGTATCTGCCATGAATAGATATTTTTATAAAACACTTGTATGACATATGATGAATGAGTTTATAAGTAAAGGTCCTGGCTGCCCAAAAATTAAATTCAATATAGCTTGCAAGTGAAGCTAAGTGAACCTACCCACATTCCCAAACCAAGCTCCTTTGTCTAATCTACAGTCATCGATCTAAGTATACTGGGACTCTCCCTAAAAAAAAAAACCACATAACCATGTTCAGAATTGGAGTCCATGCCTTACTTTGCATGGAATAAAACCTGGCTTATAGTAGGTGTTCGATAAATAAATAAACCAAATATTGTGACATATCCAGGGTTAATTCAACTTTTTCTTGACTTGTTTTCACCAGGCATGTCACCTCATCTTATAGCAGCCTTTAGTCGTCAGCCTCAGGATGAGCAAGGATGTTGGAGAGATCATGGCCACTTGGCTCTCAGTGGTAGCCATTGTGTCTTACTCCTCAGGCTTCAGCTCAGGAGAGATACAGCCACTGTGGAAAAGAATTCCGAGCTTTTAGAGACAAGGGCAGCAATGAAGGAGAATGTCAGGCTCACTCTATGCCTAGAATAGCAGTGGGAACCAGAAATGATTGACGTGAATCATGGACTCCAGAAGACATATGATCAGTGATCACTGATTTCTCAGTGAAATATATGGGTGTGATTTACAAGGGAATGGAGTTCTTACCTAAAAAGATTGCTGTCATTAGCTGGTAAAATCTGTTTTTACTGTTTAGTTGACATATTTTTGCCCAAGGGTAGGTGTGGAACCATTTGGGAAGTGACGGACTGACTCAATGAACGAATGAATGAATGATCACACACCTGATAAAAGTGAATTCTTAGAAAATTTTTCTCCCCAAAGATGTTAAATATTTTAGTAAATGCTAATAGAAAACTATTTAAAATCAAAGAATGTCAGAACTAATGGGGGGCTTAGCCACCAACCAGTGTGAAGCTCTTCCTTTGGCCAGTTGTTGGCCACTTCCTTTGGCCACTCCTTTGGAGTGACGAAGCTCCACTCCTATGGCCAGTTGTTGACAAATTGGGACCAGCAACCAGGTTTGCCAAGGCCCGGGACTGGAGCCTTGTCTGTACCAGAATAGACACTCACTCCCTGAAGCATGATGGGGAAGTCAGTTTTGCATGGAACCAAACTGGGAGAAGGAAAGATGTGTATACTAAGGAGAATTGGGCTCTGAGCCCTAAAGTTCAGGTTACACCGATCAGCATTAATGGCTTCTACTAATGAACAAGCCAACTATTTTCCATTCCCATTAAGAGAAAGTTAGAACTATATAGTGTATAAATATTTTGATCTTTTCTTTAATAAAAGCTACCACAAAGAGCATACTTCCTTGAACCATCACATCTCTAAGCAAAATGACTGAATTGCGTGTACTCTGAGAGGCATTTATTTCCTTGGTCGTTTTTGATTCAGCGGTTGGGTAGGAGGAGAGGGAAAAAATTCATGAATAGCAACAGAATAAGGGTAAGTATATCTGGAAAGGTTTTTTTGGCAGCTGAAATCCTGCTTAGAAACTAGTGCGGGGAGGGGGGGCTGTGTGTGTGTGCATGTGTGTGTGTAATTTTTTTTCAGTTACAAAGTCTTTTTAGTTGTAATGATATTCAGCCTTTCATCTATTCAGCAAATATTTATTAAGGCCCAACATCTTGTCAAGAATTATACTAGAGACAGAAAAATCACAAAGACCTAAAAGCTAAGTGCAGACCATATGGAGGACTCCCCTGAGGGGCTGAATCCTGACAGACAATAGTTTTTAACCACATGCGGCCTGGGATGAAGGACACTGCAGACAGAGGCAAAAGAGAACATTGTGTTCTTGGGACAGAAAGCAGTTCAGGGAGCTTGGAGTGCTGGGTGAGGGAAAGGAGCCTGGAGGGGAGGAAAAGCCATCTCAGGGGTTTGAGCTGTGTCTCACAGGTGATGGGGAGCTATCAGAAATATCGAGAAAGTATTACATGATCTGATTCATAGTTTAAAATAAGCCAATCTTAAATGGCCCTTAAACGTAAGAAAAGATAGTCAAATTTAGAGATACTGCTTATTACCCATGAGATTAACAAAAAACAAAAAGTTTGAATAAGGTAGAGAAACAGGCATTCACTCATATTTCTGGCAAGGGTAATAACAAGTTGGAAACACACACAAAAAGGACAAGCATACATACCTTTGACCCAGCGATTCCAGTTCTCAGAATCTGTCCTGCAATTACTTTCACACCAGTATGGAGTGACATACGTACGTCTTCATTCATTGCAGCCCTGTTTGTAAGAGTAAAATGTCAGAAACTATGAAATGTCCATTAAAAGTAGATTGACTAAATACATTTTATTTGGTTCACAGTATGGGCACTTTGCACTTTAAAAAAATAAATAACTTCCTTATATGGGAAGATTAACCAAGATACTTTGTATACTTAAAAAGTAAGCACAAAACAGAGTGTGCAGCATGCTATCTATATGTGAAGAGGGAAGATACATGTATATGTATAAGGTATCTCTGGAATAACATAAAAAATTCTTCACCATGATTGTCTGTGTGGAAAGGAACTGGGTGACTAAGAGGTGGGAATAGGAGAGATGCCATATTTTGTGACCTTTGCCCTAAAAGTTTCATGGAGTGACATGGGCAGAACCCAAAGTATATTTAAAGACTGGATGGCTTAATTACTTCAAATGAGGGACTGGTCATTCTTATACCCTGTTGGCAGAAATAGAAATTGGTACAATATATTGGAGAGTTTGTTTGGAAGAATCTATGCACACTTAAAATAATTATATCTCATAACAAGAAATTCCATATAACTATATATAAGAAGTGACAGACATAAGACCACTTGCAAGAAGTCTGGTTGTGGAAAGGGGAGAGCAACAGGGCAGGGTTCAGGGTGGGGTAGAAGAGCAATGTCAGATCAAGAGAAGTCTCATTTGGACAGGGAAACACACCTGAGTTTGTTTCAAATAGAGACACAGAGACCAAAAGATGAAAACTATAGGATAAGGAAGGAGATATTGATGAAATGAGGCAAAGGAAGAAATAAAAGTATTATAAATTTCCAAACAGGATTTGAAACTGCTACATCCAATGATTATCCTTTTTTTCCTTTTTCCTTTCTTTTACTGTCTACCCTCCATTGTCTTTAGTATAGTTGTTTGTGCCAAGAAGGATTCACTAAATGTTTATTTACCATCCAATGTCATGGTGCCCAAACTCGTGTTTTGTAGTATTTCTCTTCACTGAAGATAGCAGCCATATGGCACATCCAAAAAGATACGCTCTAGCAGACAGTTTATATGCGTACCAAAGCAAGATCAAAATGGCATGCACCTAGTTTAGAAAGAATAGGCAGGAATCCTACCAACCTGTCCCTGGAAGAAGGAAGAATGATGTTCTTCCCTCAGTTTTTCTGGCCTTCGCTGTCAGTACTCCCTAGAGTTCCTAACTGCGTGTGGATCCTCCACCATGGGCTATGCTTCCAGCACGTCCAGATCCACACTCAGTGTACAAGTCAGCACACGGCCCCACAAATTCCTCACTAAGTATTTAGTGTTTTCTGTGCGCCAGCATTCCAACCCCCCTTTCTGATATTTTCTAAGTGAAAAATTTGACTCATACTCCCCCTAGTGACAGCCCCAGGAATGCCTTTCAGTGAGCATACCTCTTTGATAGCAAAGAAGAGAAAAAGCCAGCCCTGAAGGTGCACCTTCCCTTCCTTCATTTGTGCCTGACACATCTGCTGACGTTGCTTTAAAATAAATAGGGGAAAGGAAAAAAAGACACAGAGAGGGAGGGAGATAAAACATAAGAGACTCTCAAAGACTAAGAAAAAACTGAGGGTGAGGGGGATGAGGGAGGGGGGAGAGGGGGTGATGGGCATTAAAAAGGGCACATGTTGGGATGAACACTGGGTGTTATATGTAAACCAATTTGAAAATAAACTATTATAAAATTTAAAAAAAGAAAGAAATATTAGGCAAATTGAATATCTAGAAACAAATAGATGGGAGGGAATGAGTTTCAGTCACAGTATAATGAAGACATCACCAAGTATTCCTTCTTTTGTGAGGAGGAAAGTGTTAGAAGTAGGAAGACTCTGGGTATGTACTAAGTAGAGGAAGGACAGGTGGAATCTGCTGGATGTGCCCCGGTCTGGTGATATAAAGCTGAGGCAGTGCAATCATTGCCACAATTAGGCTCAGTTGAAGAAACACCATAAGGTTTAGTGCACTGAAAATATTTAACCTGTAGAAAAGACAGTTTTAGGGGACAGTGATAGCAGTGATTAAATATTCAGAGGCTGGCATGTGAAAAATTAAACTTTCTTGTTTAGAGAAACTCCAAATTTGTGGCTCTGAAAAATTTGAGGGTCAGCTTAAGAACTGGAGAAGCTATGGACTTTCTCTCCAGAAAAGTGTACTTGCATAATTCACAAAGAATCATAGAAAAAAATTAATGGCTATCAAACATAGAAAAAAACGTTCAATCTCACTTAAAGATTCAGGCTAGGGTATCAGGGATATACCATTTTTTACCTGTCAATTTGGAAAAGATCAAATAACCTAATGATACAAAGTATTGTCCGAAGCGTTAGAAACAGGCACTATTGCCTACCAATTCATTATTAACTGGCGCCATCTTTTTTTAAAGATGCTTGATATGTTAGGCATCTCCCCATGCTAGAGCTTCAGTTACCCTCTCTAGCCCTCTGATTCTCCAATTTATATCACCCATCCTGTTCAGACTTCTCTTTGAGCCTTAAATATGAATAAACAATTGGCTTCACTTGACTGTCTCAAAGGTTCTGCAAATCCAACATGTGCAAGGCAGAACTAGAAACTCCCACAAACATGAACCCCTGGTAGTGTTCCCTGCTGACTCTCTCTCCATTTAGTTGTGCTAGTCAGAAATCTCAGGGTCATCATTAACGTTTCCCTACAACTACTTCTCCCTCCTTCCCATGTCACCCACACCACTTTAAGCTATCATCATGCCTCATGTGGACTAACTGTAATAATCTAACTTGTATCCTAAGACCTACTCTGTTCCTCTGATAGGTTATTTTCACGGAAGTCAGAGTGATCCTTTCAAAACTTAAATCTAATTGTTATAATCCCCCTGTTTAAAGTCCTCCAGTTGCTTTTAAGATAAAGACAAAAATCCTAAATGTAGCCTATAGACTCAATAGCGTCTCACTTCTACCTTTCTAGGTCCCTCTACCCCATACTCTCTTTAATTTCAACACTCTAGCACTGTGGCTTTTTGTCTTCGAAACTACATCTCTCTCCTGCCACAGGGCTTTTTTTTATATATGTTTCTTTTGTCTGAAATTATCTCCTCCCTCTCTTCATCTAGTTGAGTTCTACTCAGGACATAATCTCAATTCTGTAAGGAAAGCATCCCCGTCACCCCAGCTCAGCTCAGTTTTCTTTTGTTACTTTATATGTGAGAGCATAGAAGTATGTCTTTTTTTTCTTTATGGCACTTACAACAATTTGTAACTATGCCCTAATCTATGTGATTATTTTAGTTCTATCTTTTCCTGCTACTAGACTAATCTTCATGATAGTAGAGACTTTATTTTTCTCTAAGTGTCTTAGTGTGTCTTGAAATAGCCAGAGGTGGGCACTCTGTGTGTGTGTGTGTGTGTGTGTGTGTATTTGAAAATGTGAGTAAGAAAATATACTAACATGTTAACAGTGGTTGTTTCTAAGTGAAGGGCTTATGCATGTGTTTTTCTTCTTTTATTTTTTCTGTTTTTCTGATATACTGTATACAATGCATTTATTTATAGACAAGTAAAAATCAGTAAGTATTATGTCATTAAGTGCCTAATCAACTGAATTTCAGAGGAAATGCCAAATATGAGTGGACCACAAACGATTACCTGAAAAAGTAAGGAAAACTAACAGCATAAAAGAGAGAGTCTAAAATGAAATTAAAAAAAAAAACTGTGTAAAAAACAGAACAAAAGAGGTTGTTTTTTTTAATCTCAATTAGCATCCTCTGAGACATTTGAAGAATGCTATTTTTATCATAACGAACTGCCACAAAAAAGAGAGCAATCAGAGAACAAGAATGAGATTTATATAATTAAAAATATATTTGCAAAAAGGAGGTGAATGAGCTGGATAATAAAATATACACAGCTGAAGTTAAGTGAGCTGAAAGATAAATCAAGTCAGTCTCCCCAAACAGGAACTTTAAAACAATGGAGAGTAAGAGAGAATAGTTAAAAGACATGGCAGGTAATCTAGATGATCCAACCTATGTCCAAAAGGTGGTTGAGAAAGAGATTGCAGGGACTATATAGAAGAAGAGGTGGGGGGGGGTGGAAAGTAAAGAAATGGTAGAAGAAAATTTATCTGAGCTGGAGACAGAAACAGGTCTTCACATAGTAATGACCCACCGGTAGCCAAGTGGGGTGTCTAGACAGAAGCCCAGACACATACTCTAGAAAATCAATTAACCAAGGATATAAAGAAAATCCTAATGCTTCCAATTAGGCATAAAAATTATCTAAAAGTAACATCTTCTGTAGTTTAAAAGAATAATCATGACAAATAAAGCACATATTTGAATTACTGAGGGAAAGTTAACTTGAATCTAAAGTTCTCTAAGTAGTCAATCTACTTTTCCAAACAAATAGATATTTTATTTTTTTATTAATTTTTGAGAGACATAGAGACAGAATGTGAGCAGGGGAAGGGCAGAGAGAGAGGGAAACACAGAGTGGGAAGCAGGCTCCAGGCTCTGAGCCATCAGCACAGAGCCTGATGTGGGGCTCGAACTCACAGACCGTGAGATCATGACCTGAGCTGAAGTTGGCCGCTTAACCAACTGAGCCACCCAGGCGCCCCCAAATAGATATTTTAAAACATCACTACCCATGTATCTTATATGGAAAAATTCCAGCATGTATTTTAACAAAATTAGAAAGAAATATACAAAAGTAGACAACATAGTTCACTTTAAAACCTTTTTGTTGAACTAATCATGACTCCCATGCTGAGAATACAGTGATAAACAAAAAAGACAAAACCTTGTCCCACAGGGAGCCTACATTTTAGAAGAGTGAAACAGATGATAAACAAGATAAATAAGTAAAATACTTAGACTGTACATAGTCATCCAGCGGAGATGGAGAATGTTGCAAGGCTGCAGTTGTAAATGGTGTTATCACAGCAGCCTCACTAGAAACGTAACATCTGAGTCGAGCACTGAAAGAGGTGAGGGATTAGTCTTCAAAGGTCTGGGGCAGAGCATCCTCAGACGGGGATGATGGTGGAGGTTTCATTAAGTGCAAAGGCCCTGAGGCAAGAGCAAACTTGTTGTGTTCTAGGAACACCAAGAACACCATGGTGGCTAGTGAGAGTAAATAGGATGAAAAGTAATAGAAGACAAATTACATAGAACTTCTTAGGCCACTGATAAATGTTAGTTTTTACTCAGAGTGGAATAAGAAATTACTAAAAAGTTTCAAATATAGAGATGACATGATCTGTTTCTTGATCTGATATAGTAGAAATAATCGAAGGGGGTCTCAGGGAAACTGGGTAGGAATTTATGACAATAATTCAGGCAAGAGATGTGTAAGAGAGGGTCAGACAAGAATGGCAGCAGAGTAGGGAATGAGAAGGGATTGTACTCTAGGTACATTTTGGAGATAAAGCTAACAGGAACCAACTGTGAGTCCAATGTTTCTGACCTGAGAAAGTGGAAGATAAAATTTCCATTGCCTAAGATGAAGAAGCTGAAAGAAGAGCAGACATGGTGGGGAAGACCAGGATTTCGATTCTGAACATGTTAAGTCTGAAATACCTATTAGATGTCCAAGTGGAGTTACGGAGAAGGAAGCTGGATAAATAGGTGGTTTCAAGAGAGGATATAAGATGTGTAGAAATATGTATTTATATTTACATAGTGTGTGTATATAAATATGTAAAATCACACACAAACACACATATATACATATAAATTATCAGGGTAGAGATGATTAAAAATATGAGACTGAATTAAGTTCCAAAGAAGTGGATAGAGATGGAAAAGGGGATGAGATTTTAAAATTGAGTTCTACGACATACCTTTAGAAATTGGAGAGATGAGAAGAAAAGAGCAAAGAAAACTGAGAAGTAGTAACCCCAGAAATAGGCAAAAAAATCCAGGGAGAATCACGTCCTGGAAGCCAAGGGAAAAACATGCTTCAAGGAGGAGAGAGTGATCTAACCTGTGGACAGGTCATGTAGGTTGACCACTGAGTTTAGCAAAATGAATGTAAATAGTGACCCAGAGGCGAGTGGCTTCTGCGGAACCATGGGAAGAAATTGGAGACAGCGAGTATAGGTAAGCCTTTAGATTTTTCTACTATAAAGGGAAGGAAGAACTGAAAGCTAACTGGAGGGGAAAGTGAGTCAAGAAAGAATTTGTTACATTATGAAAAATAACAGCATTTTTGAAGGTTAATGGAAAATCCAGTAGCAAGTGGGAACTTAAACTTGATGAAGCAGGAATGAAAAGGGGAATAACCAGAGCAATGTCCTTGCATAGGCAACAAGGAGATGGGATGGGAGGCAGAGTGACAGAAGCTGGGCTTGGTGAGGAGCATGGAGCAAGGAGCAAGGGTTAGTTTGGGAGATGCAGGGCTGAGGAGATGAGGTACTGGGAGCTTGTGGAAGTCTTCTGCTATTTTCTCAGTACCTTGTACTTGACAATAAGGATGGAAGAGTGGAAAAGAGAAAGGGGCGTCTATGTATGACTCAGAGAAGGCCAAAGACAGAAATAAAAATCATTTAACTTTGATGCTTAATTTCCTTTAATGAACTCAATTGGGAGAGAAGTTGTTTGCTTGTTTGTGTAAAAACTCACATTTCCTTTTCTGTGGGTTTAACCACATGATCGGCTTCCATAGTGACACATGTATATCGCTATATAAATATGGTGATGTACTGATACGTATATGTATATACGTGTATATATTTATGATATCATTCATTAGTTTCAACACTTAAAAACCATACATTAAAAACCGAAGACAAATATAAAGGGGCAAGGGAATGAGGAAGAAGTAGAGGTATGCTATAACCCTCATCTCTGTGCATAGTTAATAGATACAATAGAATTTATATATCAGAATACAGCCCTAAAGGCAATTGCCACAAAAAAAAAAAAAAAAAAAACGAAACTACAAATAATAATATAACTAACACATTTAGGAAACAGAGAAGGAAAGATAGAAGTTGTTTAAAGTTCTTTTAACACATCTTATAAATCACTAGGTTAATATATCTATATAGTCTAACTTCACAAATCAAAAAATTAAAGTGTAATTTAAAATTATATCGGTCAGGGTGCCTGGATGGTTCAGTCGGTTAAGTGTCCCACTCTTGGCTTCCAATCAGGTCATGACCTCATGATTCGTAAGTTCGAGCCCCGCGTCTTTGGGCTTTTCGCTGATAGCACAGAGCCTGCCTGGGATTCTCTCTCTCCCTCTGTCTTTCTGCCTCTCCCACCTCTCAAAATAAACAAACTTTTAAAAAATAAAAAATAAATAAAATTATATTGGTCAATTCCAAAAGAAGTAAAGAGCAACGTGACTACTTCTCAAGTAGTATTAACTGGAGAGGAGATGGTGAGGGGGGGATCTTTACCTCTCATCTTATACGCTCAGCATCATCTGATCTATCTGTGATTAGTATACATGGATTACTTTCAAAATGTTAAAAAAAAAAATTAAGTAACTTAAGGAGCCCTTAATACCTTGAATACCTTGAAGGAGTCTTGAATCAAGTAGGACCTCCGAAAGATTATATAATTAAGCGCTTAGTGAAATCTAGCTCCTTTCAGAATTGACTCCACCAAGTGCTAACATTGATGTGCTAGCTTTCATCAAAATGTTGATTTGAGAAGTAACCATAAAAAAATATTTCCTTGTTTATTGTAAAACTGTTTTCAAGGACATTGTTTATTACATGAGTCAGCATTCACAATGGGGAGTCTTCAAGTGAGTGTTAAATAAAACTGTGCTTCTAGGTAAAGCCTGTGTTACTTTCTGCTATGAAAGAGAACTAACTGTTCATTGTGTTTTGTTCACCTTTTTGACCAGCGTTCAGATTGGAGGTCCCATCCCAGCAATTGGTGTTACCCTGTACGAGTGGCGTATTTGTAATATCCTTCTCCTTGGTCCTTGTTTTTTATTTATACTTTATCTTTTAATTTTACCTATTTGGGATATAAAATGTATGATGTAACATCACATGTGAATTGAGGTAGGGCAAAATAAGTAAGGTTCGTTACATAATAAAATTTACTATTTATGACCATTAATAAAATGCCATAGTCCTTCTACTTTCCCAGGTGGCAAATCTTACTCAAGATCTTTTCCCATCACCTTTGAGGTTTTATCTACTAAATTTAGGTGCAGTTATACAAAATAGAGACCAGAGTGTCCTCAAAGTTTTTCGAATAAACTGAACAAAAGTTTCAAGCACACATACCGAAGGAAAGCTTGAATACAATAAATATAAAAACCAAGTACAAAATAACAATTTCCAAGCAGTTAGAGCAGTCCAAAGATGGGAATGGACTGCCTTATCTCAGTGATTTATCCTCCCCTGGGACTCCTTTCTGCTGGAGTAAGGGAGACACCTTTACTCTAGGTTCCTGCACCAGGAACACTGCCCAATGTCCTTGCCTCTGACCATTTCAGCATTAGAAGACATTGCTGGTTATATTTCAAATGCCCAGCGTAGGAGACTTGATGTCTAACTCTCTGCTTCATCCCTTCCCTATCCCCAAATTGAAGATAAGCATTAGTCTTATTGGCCATTGGCTCAATCATTCTCAGTCACTGTGGAAGAATGTCTCCTTCACCTGTAGTCGTGGTCTCTTTGGAGACAGCTATTTTTTGGCCTTCGCCCATCACATGAATTAGTAAGAAGATGTATGCAAATGACAAAAAGTGTTAACTCGGCAACTCTATATGTAAAGAAAGCTTGGAAAGCTACAAAGAAAGTACGTACAATATTAAAATTGGCACATGGCTCTCCACGAGCTCACCTCAATGTTAGATTCAGCTGCAGATCAGAAACCTTATACTGATTCCAGCTACTTTGTAAGCAAGTCATGGTAATCATCTAATACTTAAAACCATTGGAACAATCTGCAGTCATCAAGTTTCATAAATTGCTGAATCACATAAGGTATCCATTTTTCTATTATTTTAGGGGTTATACTTAGTTAAGCAGACATGGTTACTCAACATTACCAACCAGAATTTTTCTGAGGTTTTGATGACTTGGGAAATACTCAGGGAAGAAATTTCAGAGGACTTGAATCATTTAAAGAATTATGCAGAGCAATAACCATATAAGGTCATAGAACAGTGAGTGCTTAGACCACCAGTAACTTTAATATTCTCAGGCTACAAACTGTAATGACTCATTCAGACCAAAAGGGGCTCCAGTGTCTGATATCTAAATATCAACTCCGAGCTCAAATTGCATCCCTGTCCTTGGGGAAGAGTGGGAAGCCAAGGGAAGAAGAGAGATGAACTCTAGATTGATACTAAAATGATGGAGGGAAACTGAGGACTTAACCTGTAAACTGCACTACCCAACCCAGACACATCTAGACTTGTGTTCAGACTGCATCAGAAAACTGTCTGCAAAATGTCATCCTTTTCCTTAATTTTGCTATTTTTTTAAATTTTTTCTTATTTCTATGTAGAATTGTCATGGTAAAAAATTAAAAAATTATAGGTGTTACATAAATGATAAAGGGTGTCTCCACTTTACCTAAGGATTATTGGCTTCACAAAAGAAAAAGTCATGGCATTTTTTAAATGACCTCATCCCATTTTACACCTAAAGTATATCATTTTGTGTTAGTCAAGATCCCAGCAGAAAATACCACACTCGAACCAGGATAATTTATTATGTAAAATCTCTGTAGCTCAAGGTTCGTTCTTTGTTACCTAAAGTCTTGACCTAAAATATGTTCAGTGTTATGCTAGGTGCTGGAAGAGATTCAGAAGTATAAAATATTCCTTTCTTCAAGCCCCTTAAAGTTTAGTAAAACTTACAGTCTTGTTAGAAGGCAAGACATATGCATATGAAGTAGCAACAACCACTACAAACAATTTGTTTTCATCTTTGTGGTGGATTCCGCAGGAACAATGATGGCTAAAATGAACTAGGGAGATTTCATGGGGAAAAAATAGGAATTATATAAGCAGGGGAGGACAATTTCTCCAGATAGAGAAAAGAAATGGAAGGAACACAAACTGGAAATAGGCATAGAAGCTAACAGAATAGGCTACAGACTGAGAAAGTAAATTGCAAAATAAAGGCAGATCATTGACACTGGTGCCTTTTTTAAATGATGGTCATATTTTAGGTCTAAGCTGTATTTTAGGTCTAAATAGATCTAAGCAATCAGAGATGGTAATCTCTTCCAATCTCTACCCACTCACATAGACCTGTCTCCAATAGTTCTGAAGACAGATGATGAAGATAGAAAGTTAATTGATAGCACCTAGTAGTGAATAGGACAACACTTCAGCAGCTGACTAGACAGATGGAAAAAGCAGCCCTTTCCACCAATTACATTATTGTCTTCCTTTTATCCACTATCAACCCTGATGGCAGCTCATGGCAAGTTTCCTGGTGACAGTTCACAAAGATTAACTTTTGAATGTGTGTGGGTTGAAGAGATACCAGGTTTGAAAATGAAAAAAAAATGTTTTTCCATTACCTATGACATCAATTTAATGCTTATTTATGTTTTTCCAAAATACTATTCCTTATTAGCTGAAGTGAGTCCTTATTGACCTTATTAAAAACAGAAAACTTCACATTATCAAAGCTGTCCCATTAAAAAACCCTCTGATGCTTCCCTGCCCTGTAGATAAAAATGTAAAAAGAACATTTTGACCTGGAAATCAGGAATATGCAAACCAAACCCACATGCGGACAAATAGTAGGTTGACGATGTAACTTAGTCACTATCTTTCCTTTCTCCTTCCTTGCCTCACTCACACACCTATTTTTTAAAAGTGGCTGCGCTATTGCCGGTAAAATCAAGGAGAATGTAGAAATATTTTTGGGATATTCCCAATTACTGACCTTACTGAAAGGGAGTGGGTGGGAGTACCACAAAATCCTAATCCTAAAGGAATTTAGTTCTGCCCAAAGCAAAAGTTTGCATGACTCATCAGAGTAAAGATGAAACCTCCATCTTTCTTTCTTAGTTGATATAGTCACATAGCAAACTGCTTGGAACTAAGCCCCCAGATAGGATAGAGATTTTGATGTTTAAAGTACCAAGGTAAGATCCTGAAGACTGATTATTTTGCTTTTCCTTCTATCCTGAGATCTCTACTGTTTTTGATTCCTGTAGTTCTCACCCTGGCTATACCGAACGATCATCCGGCAAGCTTTTCAAAAATGCTGACCTTTATACACACACATACACGCACACACACATACCTCAAGCCTTCTTTCAAGTTTTGTTTATCTTTGATTTTCTATGGTTTGAAAATGATATGCCTAGGTGTAGTTTTTTGGCATTTATTCTGCTTGGTGTTCTCCATGCTTCTTAGATCTGTGGTTTGGTGTCTGACATTAACTTAGAGAATTTCACTCATTATTGTTTGAAATATTTCTTCTGCTCCTTTCTGTCTTTTATTTCTGGTATTGCCATTACACATAATGTTACACCTTAGTTGTCCCATAGTCCTTGGATATCCTATTCTGGTTTTTTTTTCCAGTTTTCTTTCTCTGCTTTTCAGTTTTTGTGGATTTTATTAATATATATTCTAGCTCAGACATTGTCCAGCCTACCAAGCCCATCAAAGGCATTCTTCATTTCTGTTACAGTGTTTTGTTTTTTGGGTTTTTTTATCTCTAGCACTTTAGGAGGTTCTTTCCTAGAATTCCCATCTCTCTGTTTACATTGCTTATCTGTTCATGCATGCTGTCTATCTATTAGAGACCTTAGCATATTAATCATAGCTATTTTAAATTCCCAGTCTGACAATTCCAACATTCCTCCCATGTGTGGTTCTGATACTTTCTTTGTCTCTTCGAATTCTGTTTTTGGTCTTGTGGTATCCCTTGTAATTTTCTATTGATAGCTGTCGAGTACATACCAGGTAAGGGAACTGCTTTAAATAAACCTTTAGTATTGTGGTGGTGAGGTATATGGGGAAGGGAAGTATTCTGTAGTCCTATGATTAGGACATAGTCTTTTAGTGAGCCTAGGCCTCTGGACTGCGAACTTCACAAGAGTCTCTTAGGTTTTTTTGGTTTGTTTGTTTTGTTTTGTTTTTCTTTTTCTCTCCCTTAGGTGAGACAGAATGAGTAGAAGTGGCTGGAATTGATTACTTCCCTTCCTCCAGTTCAAACAGGTTCTGATAATATCCTGCAGGTTAGGTTCTGTTTAATCAGTTTCACCTAAGAGCAGACCTTGTTAAGACCCGAGGGCCCTAGTATATTTCAAAAGTATTTCTTTTCCCCTCCCTATGCCTGAAGTCCCAGGGGATTTTTCCTCCAATATTTGCTATGGTAAACTGATCAAGCTCCTGGATGTAAATCTCACAATATGTGGGAGTCCTACTCTGATTGAGTGAGTCTCCTTGTTTTTAACTCTCAGCATTATTCACACTTAACCTCCAGCAAGGTGTTCAGGTTTTCCTAACCCTGCACTGATCACGCTCATGAATGTCCACCCTGGGAAGCTGTGATGACCTATATTTACCTGTCTCTCTGATATTGGAGGCAGCTGTTTGCCCTATGTCCTCACCTCTCATGGATCCAAAATGAATTCTTGTGTTTCAGTCCGCTTGGCTGTTTATTTGTTGTTAGGAAGGACTGAGGACTTCCAAGCTCCTTGCATGCAGACCCTGAAAACAAAAGTTATTTTGTACTCATTTTGTTGCAACAATGTATCTTAAAAATCACTTATATCCTAGAGATCTTTGGTGCTCTTTTTTTTCTTTAATAATTTATTGTCAAATTGGTATTCATACAACACCCAGTGCTCACCCCAAAAAGTGCCCTCCTCTGTGCCCATCACCCACTCTCGCCCCTCCCACACCCCCCTCACCCCTCAGTTTGTTCTTAGTCTTTGAGAGTCTCTTATGTTATGTCTCCCTTCCTCTCTGTGTCTTTTTTTTCTTTCCCCTCTTCCCCTCCCCCATTGGTTTTCTGCTAAGTCTCTCAAAATCCACCTATGCATTGAAATATATGGCATCTGTCTTTCTCTGACTGACCTATTTCACGTAGCATAATACCCTCCAGTTCCATCCATGGTGCTCTTTTTTAAAGCTGCCTAATATTTATGTACATGAACCCTAGTTTATTTAGCCAATTCCCTATGCTTATGCATTTAGGTCATTTTCAGTATTGTGCAAGTGTAAGTAATGCAACAATGAGTAACCTATTGCAGGTATATTTTTGTATAATTTTTATCTCCTCCCAAAACGGACGTGTACTCCTAATGCCCAATGTGATTAGTAGGTAAGGCCTTTGGGAGGTGATTAGGTCATGAAGGCAGAACCTTCATGAATGAGATTAGTGCTCTCATTAAAAAAACCCTACAGAGCTCCACTGTGTGAGGATACAAGAAGTCTGCCCTCACCAAACCATGTTGCAAACTCATCTCAAACTTTCACTCTCCAGAAGAGTGATTAATACATTTCAACTGTTTATAAGCCACCCGATCTGTGGTATTTTGTTATTGCAGTCTGAACAGACTGATTGATACATGGCTGGAAGTGAGAGTGCTAGATTAAAGGGTAATGCATATATAGTTTTGTTAGATGTTGCCAAATTTCTCACCATAACAATGTATGAGACTGACGGTTTTTCCACACACTTATTTTCTTTAATTGAGATAAAATTTACGTACACTTAAATGGAGTTTTCACAAATATGCGCATCTTTATTATCATAACCCCAGTCAAGATATAGAACATTTATATTACCTCAGAATTTTTTTTCATGTTCCCTTCCAGTCAGTCCCCACATTACATAAGCAACCAGTTTTGACTTAAATCATATGGCATATACTCTTGTATCTGATTGCTCAAAATCATGTTTTTGAGATCCATCCATGTTGGTGCGTATAGAAGTCATTCATTCGCTTTATTTTTTAGTGTACAATTCACTGACAGTCATTGCATCCACATGGTTATTCAACCACCACCTCCGTGTAGCTACAAAAGAAATTTTATTACCCCCAAAAGAAAGCTCCATATCCATTAAACATTCACGCACTATTCTGTCCTTTCTCCAGCCCCTGGCAATCACCAATCTGTATTCTATCTATATGGATTTACTTATTCTGAACATTTTGTATAAATGGAATCATACAATTCATGACATTTTATGTCTGCCCTATTTCCCTTAGCATAATGTTTTCCAGATTCATCCGCATGTATCAGTACTTCGTTCCTTTACAGTTGACTAATATTCCATTGTATATGTACTCCGCGTTTTATTTATCCATTCAGTGGTTGACGGACTTCGTTTCCACCTTTTGGCTGTTGTGAAGAGTGCTGCTATGAACATTCCTATACAAGTATTTGAGTATCTGTATTCAGTTCTGTTGGATATATATCTAGGAGTGGAATTGCTATGATAATTCTATGTTCAACTTTGTGAGGAATCACCAAACTGCTTTCCACAGAGGCTGTACCGTTCTACATTCACACCAACAATGTACGAGGGTTCCAATTTCTCCATTTTTTTGCCAACAGTACTCATTTTGTTCCTACTTAACACTATCAGGGGGCGCCTGGGTGGCTCAGTCGGTTAAGCCTCCAACTTCGGCTCAGGTCACGATCTCACGGTCTGTAGGTTCAAGCCCCGCATTGGGATCTGTGCTGACAGCTCAGAGCCTGGAGCCTGCATCAGATTCTGTGTCTCCCTCTCTCTCTGCCCCTACCCTGCTCACACTCTTTTTCTCTCAGAAATAAATCAACATTAAAACATTTTTAAAAAACACTATCAGTATTCCATTGCATAAATATACCATGATTTATTTATTCATTTTCTTATTAATTAACATTTGGTATATTTGGGCATTATTAATAAAAAACTCTGGACATCCTTGTACAAATCTGTTTGTGACATAGTTTTCATTTCTCTTTGGTAAATACCTAAGAGTGAAATTGTTGAATCATGGGATAGGTGTATGTATGTATAACTTCATAAAAAAAATTGCCAGACATATTTCTGAAATGGTTATTCCATTTTACAGTTCTGTCAAGAATTTCTGATAATACCCAATGATTTATATCATGGCCAACATTTAGTGTTGTCAGTCTTTTTAATTTTGGCCATTCTAGTTGGTGAGGTGGTGTGGAATGTTATCTATGGTATCTCATTGTGCCTTTAAAGTTCATCTCCCCAAAGACAATGTTGGGCACCTATTTTTCTGCATATTGGCCATTCATATATATACTTTTGTAAAGTGTGAGTCCAAGTTTTGTCCATTTTTAATGAGTTGTTTGACTTTTCGTTATTGATTTGTTAGAGTTCTTTATATTTAAATATTCCTGAATATACATTTTGTAAATGTGTTTTTCAATTCTATGGATTGCCTTTGCATTTTCTTTTCTTAATTATTATTTTTTTAAATAATTTATTTTCAAATTGGTTTCCATATAACACCCAGTGCTCATCCCAACAAGTGCCCTCTTCAATACCCGTCACCCACTCTCCCCCCTCGCACACTCCCCTCACCCTCAATTTGTTCTTAGTCTTTGAGAGTCTCTTATGTTTTGTCTCCCTCCCTCTCTTTGTCTTTTTTCTTTTCCCCTCTTCCCCTCCCCCATGGTTTTCTGCTAAGTCTCTCAAAATCCACCTATGCGTGGAAACATGTGGTATCTGTCTTTTTCTGACTGGCTTATTTCACTTAACATAATACCCTCCAGTTCCATCCATGTTGCTACACATGGCCAGATTTCATTCTTCCTCATTGCTACATAGTATTCCATTGTATATATATATATATATATATATACCACATCTTCTTTATCCATTCGTCAGTTGATGAACACTTAGTCTCTTTCCATGATTTGGCTATTGTCAAAAGTGCTGCTATGAACATTGGGGTACACGTGCCCCTATGCATCGGCACTCCTGTGTCTCTTGGGTAGATTCCTAGCAGTGCTATTGCTGGGTCATAGGGTATCTCTGTTTTCACTTTTTTGAGGAACCTCCACACCGTTTTCTAGAGCGGCTGCACCAGTTTGCATTCCCACCAACAGTGTAGGAGGGTGCCTACTTCTCCACATCCCTGCCAGCATCTGTAGTTTCCTGATTTATTCATTTTAGCCACTCTAACCAGAGTGAGGTGGTATCTCAGTGTGGTTTTGATTTGTATTGCCTTTGCATTTTCTTAAGGTGTCTTCTGATGTTCAGAAGCTTTCTATTTTGATATCCAAATTTTCATTTTTTCTTTATAATTAGTGCTTATTCTGTTCTATTTAAGTAATTTATTCCTACCCCGATTTCATGAAGATTTTCTCACATTGTTTTAGAAGCTTTTTAAAATTTAACTTTTTTGTTTAAATCTACAATCCATATCAAACTAATTTCTGAGTATTGTATGAGGTAGTGTCAGTATAGCTTTTCATAAAATTAGACATTTATTCCAGAACCATTTGTTAAGATGGTCCAGTCAGTTACTCATTTCTCTAATTCCTTCTTGCTTACTTGTGATTACAGGAGCAGTTGTACCATGTGCTAGAAATGGGCAATAAACTAGTTGATTAGCCATCTTTTTGAGGGCAGCATTTTCTGTAGTAATGGAACTAGTCTAAAGCCTTCTGGGTCAGAGACTATGGATATGGATGCCAATACTACAACAAACATCAGCATCTAATTTGCCTTGCTTGGTGACCTGTGGAAGTCACCTTCCAGGTCGACAGTGGCTGTGTAGTGGTGACAAAATAGGAAGTGTTCGGAACACTTGAGCTTTACCCAACAGGTATAATATCTGTTTTTCTAAGAAGCATCCTATCAGTCAAAAGTGAGAGTTTTTCTCTTATCTTCCTGGAATGTGGTTGAAATACATATTTACCTTTGGTCAAACCTGGAAAGAGCAAAAGTCAATCTCCAAGGTCTGTAAAGAGAAATAAGAGCTCAGAAGTAATCAACAACAGGTCTGGAGTTAGAAAGGGATGCTTTTGAATGGAATCCCCTTTCTGAATCATCCACTGCCTGGTTCCACTTTCCTCATCAGTCTTTCCCTATTGGAAAAAGAAAGGGGAGGGATGTAGCAAAGTAGGAAGAGATAGTAGAGAAATACCTTCAGCTGAGATCTAATACCTCTCTACTAGTGAAAGATCTTCTTGGTTCTGACATTTCTTTCCAATACCATATACTAATTGAACTGCCCGCTCCTAAAAAGACATCCCGTTTCCATCCCCAGATTATTTCAGAATTGGGAAGTTAAAGTCGATATATTTGTGAAGGTAGAGGGCATACTATGGAGATTACTAAATCTAACCCATTTTTACATATTAAGGCATCGATGCCAAGAGATTAAATATCTCACCTAGAGTTATTATTTCATCAAAAATATAAGATGGATTTCTCTCCCTTTGAAAGCTAACCATGCAAACTATCTACCGCCCAGTCTCTAGTCTCTTCATATAAACTGAATGACATAAATAAATGGTAATAGGCAACCTTGACAATGAGCAGATGCTGAGATACTGAGCTGTGCTAACAATATCACAATATCTGAAATGATTGATTGTATATGAGAAGTACAATTATGAGTTATTATTGCCCTGATTGACCACTGCACTTCTAGCAAGAATAGAAATAGAATGAAATGGGCTGGATACCCTCAGGCAATATAGCTTTTTCATCTCTCTGCTCCCTTCAGATTACAAATCAGTGAACAAAACTGAGGGTGAGGGGAATGTGGGAGGGAGGAGAGTGGGTGACGGGCATTGAGGAGGGCACTTGTTGGGATGAGCACTGGGTGTTATATGGAAACCAACTTGAAAATAAATTATTTTTTTAAAAAAAGTCATTGTTATTAAATATGGGGAAAAAAAGCAAATCAGTGAATAAGCATAACCTGGTATTTCCTGAAAGCTAAAGAGTATATTTTTAAGATGTTATAAAAAGGCTCGTTTCTATAGATTGAATAACTAAGAATAAGTATATAAGTAAAGGAAATAAGATTATACATACTCTTGGAAGTAGAGAGCCTGAAGCTGTGGCTGAATTGCTGCAACCTTATGGTCAAACTTGAGGGAATGATCAGTTGCTTCTCATGGATGAGCAAAGAGAATGGTTTCTTGAGATGGAATCTAGTCCTGGTGAAGATGCTGTGAAGACTCTTGAAATGATAATAAAATATTTAGAATATTATATGAACTACTTGATAAAGCAGCCGTAGGGCTTGAGAGGATTGACTCCAATTTTGAAAGAAGTTCTGCTGTGGTTAAAATGCCATCAAACAACACCACGGGCTACAGAGAAATTGCTCATAAAAGGAAGAGTCAGTTGAGGTGGCACATTTCCTTGTTGTCTTAATTTAAGAAATTGCTATAGCCACCCCCGCCTTCAGCAACCACCACCCTGATCAGTCAACAGTCATCAGTATCATGGCAAAACTTTCCACCAGCAAAAATAATTCAACTCACTGCAAATTCAAATCATGGTTATCATTTTTTAGCAAAAAAGTATTATTGAAATAAGGTATGTACATTGTTTTTTAGACATAATGTTATTGCACAATTAGTAGACTACACTATTTTTGTGTGCACTAGGAAACCAAAAAGTTTATTTTTTTAATTTTTTTTAATGTTTTATTTATTTTTGAGAGACATAGAGACAGAGCGTGAGCAGGGGAAGGGCAGAGAGAGAGAGGGAGACACAGAATCCAAAGCAGGCTCCAGGTTCTGAGCTGTCAGCACAGAGCCCAATGCGGGGCTCGAACTCACAGAGGGTGAGATCATGACCTGAGGTGAAGTCGGCCGCTTAACCAACTGAGCCACCCAGGTGCCCCCAAAAATTTATTTGATGCACCTTATTGTGGTACTCACTTTTTTGCAGAGGTCTGTAATCAAACCCACGGTACCTCCAACATATGCCTGTACATCCTTCCAGATACTGGTGTGTGCGTGCGTGTGTGTGTGTGTGTGTGTGTGTTTTCAGATGTCCTTGACAATGATGGTGCCTGTAAGATCCTAGCTTCTCAGTCCTGTCCAGCCTTTTCCTGACCCCTCTGGGGCCAACACTGGTAATAAAGCAGTATATACAGCTCTCACCAGCTGTCAGTGTATGGAGATATAGCCGTTACAGCCCCACTGAGTTTATACAATCCACAGGACTAGGCCTCTGGCCTGTCTCAGTTTCCTGAGTTGCGATTTTCTTTCTCTATCCAACCTTTGAACACTGTTTCACTGAAACTCCTTGACTAGGGCCTAACACTCAGCTTGCTCTTGCCAGTAGCCCCCTCCTTCCTGGGACTCTACACTCTATCCTGACCCCTTGGCTGCTATGCCCATCTGCCCAAGAGAAGTTCTTAGAGATTTCAAATGCAACAACCCACCAACCAGATCAAACTTCCCCTAGCTGCTGAAATCACCAGCATCTTTGGCACAGGAGTTGGGTCACTTTCATCAGCAATCGACCCGAAGATGGTTTCCCCTACCTCTGGAGTACGTCGGTCCCAGTGGTCCCTCCCCACACCATCCCACTGAGGCACCTCAGCATCAGGATGACTGCATAGTTACATGTCCTTTCTTTTCTGTCAGATGTTTTGACCCATTTGTTTTCTTCTTTTACTAATTACCCTTTACTAAACACTGAGTTATTTCAACTGCAGTAGGGGTGGCAATAGTTTAATTACTTACTTAACAATATTCTTTCAAAGCAATGAAAATTTATGTTTACACCCACCCTTTCCTCTGGATGGCTCAGTACCCCTTGACGTAAATTAACTCTCACACTATAGCCTTTTCATCCTTGTCAGCAAGAACAGCAGGAAGGAAAAAGAAAAGAATAGAGGAATAACCACAAGAGATTTATTCACATTATGTGCTCTCATTTCAGGGTGGAGAGGATGAGGTGAGTGGTATCCTTTCACCCACTGATTGTGAAGATGTCTGCCTTTTTCATTTGATCTAAACAGGAGTGCCGGGCTACATCTTGTTGCTCTCCTATACCAGACAACAGCCCCTCTGTGGTACCAGGGTGGGGAACCCTAGAGTGCTATTTTGCCCAAAGTGGCATATATCGGGGATTATTTTAAAAGCAAAAGTGCATGCTTACCTAGTAGACAAACTTGGGCAAGCTCAAGTAGCAGGCTTATCTTTCAGAGATGAAAAATCATCAGGAAGTTGTTTTATGACATGCTGAGCCACTATTCCCTAATGTCACTTTTTTTTTCTCAAAGAGAAATAATATTTTTGAGATTGTTTAGCTAATGAGCACATTGTATTGAAGGGCAGTGAAGGAATTTCACACCTTGTCTCCATCCCAGTTGCCAGCTCCCAGTTGGAGGGAAGCCATCTACCAAGCTAAAAACAAAACACCTCTCACAGGCTGGGATGGAGACTTGGTCTGAAGTAGGAGCAGAAACAGAACCCTAACCATCTTGGGTTTTGCTGTTATACATAATAATTAAGGTAGAAGAATAAAATTTAGAAGACACAATGGTTAGAAGAAAAGTAAATTTTAATTACTGATCAGTCAGAGCTAAGTATTTGTTAAAAGTATACGCCCACATTTTCTGAATTATCAAGTTCTTATTTATATACGAACCCTACATGTAAAAAGAGTGCATGGCTAATCAATCAGTTGAATTGAACACGATGATCTATTCCTGTCTTTCCAGCAGTTTGCAGCAGCATCAAATTCCTACCACAGGAGATGGGACAGAAGCAGGGGCTGTAAACCCAGCCCCTGCGGGGCCAGGCGGGTAGATGAGGTGAGCCCAGTGGGGATGCTGGTAAGCAGAGGGCACACTCCTCATCCGCCATCTGACAGGCCAGCTGCTGCTCAGCCCCAGCCTAGCAAGGCCGTGTGAGAATGCCAGCCCGGTGTTGACAGATACTCTGAGGCTTTGCAAGAGAAGTCGGAAATCTGGATATTTATGAGAATTCTCTAGATTTTTAAATGTTGGCAATTGACTTAAAGAATTTTCAAACTCCCGGCAAGCCCAACGATAAACATGTGCAGGCCAGATGCTACTTTCAGACTTCTAGTTTGTGAGCTGTGTTCTAGAGCATGGGAAAGAGGGAGGAGGAGGGGGCATATGGCAGGCTGGGTGAGGCCCTGCAGAGGTGAAATGACCACAGCCCTTTGGATATAGATATAGATATAGATGATATAGATACACTCATATATACATATATAACATATATACATATATAACATATATATGTTGTATGGCTAACAGACACAGGAAAAGATGCTTAAAATCACTAATCACAAGGGAAATGCAAATCAAAACTACATTGAGATACCACCTCACATCTGTCAGAATAGAATATTCTGTGTATATATACAACATATAACAGATATGTTTATATATAAAACAAAATCGTATATATTTAATAATTTACGTGTAATACATTTTATATATATATAAATGTCTTTTGTATCAATGAATATATACACACCCATATATATTTATTGAAATGGTCTTTCATTCATTATTTATCTACATATACAACATCGCTCACATTGCCTTGCATATAGAAAGGTACCATTAAATGTTTATTCAAATATACTTATTGAACATTAATACATTCCAGGAACTGTTCTAGGACCCTGAGACAAATTAGTAAACACAGCAGGCAAAGATTCTGGTCCTCAGTGGGGTAGATTACCAGTGGTGGGCAGTCAGATTATCAAAGAACATAGTAAATAAATTGTATTTACTTATTGCGTAGTAATAAAGTAGCAGGTAGGAAGTGCTACAAAAACAAAAGTAAGGTAGGTTAAGGGGACTGGGATTACTGGGAGTGATACAACTTGCAATATTAAATTGGTTAAATATTTTTATTTTTAAATACCTAAATACATTTTTCTATTTTAATTCCAGTATAATTAACATATAGTGTTCTATACATTTCAGGTGTACAATATAGGTACAATATAGGTACTGTATTGTACACCTATTTCACCCCTCCCACCTCCCCTTTGGTAACCATCAGTTTTTCCCTATAGTTAAGAGTCTGTTTTTTGGTTACTCTCTCTCTCTCTCTGTCTCTCTGTCTCTCTGTCTCTCTCTCTCTCCCTTTGCTCATTTGTTTTGCTCCTTATATTCCACATATGGGTGAGATCTTATGGTACTTGTCTTTCTCTGACTGACTTATTTCACTTAGCTTTATACTCTCTAGCTCCCTCTGTGTTGTTGAAAATGGCAAGATTTCATCTTTTTATGACTGAATAATGTTCCACCGTGTTTATATATATATACACCACATTTATCCATTCATCAGCTGAGGGACACAGGCTGCTTCTATATCTTGGCTACTGTAAATAATGCTGCAATAAACATAGGGGTGCGTGCATCCCTTTGAACTAGTGTTTTTGTATTTTGGGGGTAAATACTCAGTAGTGCCATTACTGAATCATAGAGCAGTTCTATTTTTAATTTTTTGAGTAAACTCCATGCTGTTTCCCAGAGCAGCACACCAGTCTGCATTCCCACCAACGGTGCAGCTCCTATTTCTCCACATCCCCGCCAACACTTGTTCTTTCATTTTAGCCATTTTGACAGGTGTGAGGTGATACCTCATTGTAGTTTTGATTTGCGTTTCCCTACAATTAGTGATGTTTAGCATCTTTTTATGTGTCAGTTGGCCATCTGTATGTCTTCTCTGGAGAAATGTCTGTTCATGTCTTCTGCTCATTTTTTAATTGAATTATTTGCTTGGGGGAATATTTAGTTGTGTCAGTTTTGGGTATATTTTGGGTACTTTTTACTGAACATGTCATTTGCAAATATCTTCTCCCATTCAGTGAGTTGCCTTTCAGTTTTGTTGATTATTTCCTTCACAAAAATAAAAAACAAAACAAACTTTATTTTGATGTAGTGCTGATAGTTCATATTTGCTTTTATTTCTCCTGCCTCAGGAGACATATCTCAAAAAATGTTGCTACAACCTATGTTACAGAAACTACTGCCTGTGCTCTGTTCTAGTATTTTTATGGTTTCAGGTCTCACATTTATGCCTTTAAGTAGATTATTTTTATGTTATTCTAAAAATGAAGCAGGATAGGAGACATCCATTAAATCCACTTGTAATTCCAAAGGCTTATTTTAGTGTTTATGCCTAATTTTTCCTCTAATTGTTTTTACCAAAGATTATGTGAAATTGTAAAATGAATTTCTAATTTCACTTTTTTACTATATGCATACTTATATACATACTAGTCATTTGTTTATTTCTTCAGGTATTATTTAATGAACACCTATAATAAAGCTCCAAGTCAGGCATCAGTCAGAGAAAGGAGGACATGACAAAGACATTAAGAGAAGACGTTGGTAACACAGCCTCAGAGACGAAAACTGTATAGAGATGTTGGCCTTGCTTCTGTTCAGTGCCTCAGGAATGAGATGCCTTTGAGGACCAAACTGGTTTTCATCATTGCTGAAAATGGTTCTATCTCTGAGGGAACCACAGCCATGTCTATCTATCAGTAGAGACATATTTATTTCTCACCACTTCGACTGCTTCCACTCTCCAGTCAGACACATGACCATGGTAAAAGTTAAGTCAGGGTGGGCTGCCAGTGTGGTCTCAGGAGTCAATGCTCCTACATTTCTGTGATTCTTTCTTGTACCATTATAAGTTAGGACTCAATGCATTTTTAGACTCTCTCTAGGATGTTAGAGTGTGCATACTGGTTAAGACTTGGCAATGATGAGACCACTGGTTTGGGATGCTGCATTTATATGCATTCTACCTGTAACCTGGAAGATCTAGGCCTTCCGACTGCAAAATGAAGTAAACATGTATGTCCTTCACATTTCAAGGACTCTAGGGAGATTCGACTGAGTCACTGTATGGAAGAAACCTCTATAAACTGTAGTTAATAAAACAGAGCTCAGGCTTGTCAAACTCTTATCACATGTCAAGCTTGGTTTTACTTTATATACATGAACTCAGTTAATGCTTACAATAGGTTATGAAATAGGTGGTATCATCTTCATTTTCCAGATGAGGATATCCAGGCACAGGGAGGTTTAGTGGCTCACATAAGGTTATACAGCCGTCAAATGGCACAGCCAGGAATCCCTCCAGGCTGACTCCAGAAACAAAATCTTTAACTACACTTGTAAACACTGCTATACAGCCTGTAGAAACATGCTCCATTCCACAATATTTACCATCTTAAATATGCAAAGTACCGTGCTAAGTAGGATGAGGAATATATAGATTAAAATAAATCTTCCTATCTTTAAGAAGCTAACAAATTCATTAGAAATTAGGAGAACCGGGGGTGCCTGGGTGGCTCAGTCAGTTAAGCGGTTAAGCGTCCAACTTCGGCTCAGGTCATCATCTCACCGTTCCCAAGTTCAAGCCCCACGTCAGGCTCTGTGCTGACAGCTCAGAGCCTGGAGCCTGTTTCAGATTATGTGTCTCCCTCTCTGTCTGTGCCCCTCCCCTCCTCATGGCTCGGTCTGTCTCTCTCTCTCTCTCAAAAAATAAATAAACATTAAAAAAAAAAAAAGAAATTAGGAGAACCGAAGCAATATAGTTCATACTGAAGTCCTTAAAATCACGTGTGCGTGTGTTCATAGACATCACATACCCCTTCCTGTGTTATGTCTTGAGTCAAACTTCTTAACATCAGTAAAACTCACATGTGAGTTTTTACATCAAAAGAAAAGATCTGCCCACACACAGGAGAATAGAACTAAGTTTAGTGGGTACAGGGGTTCTTGGAAACAGAGTAGGTGTAGTGGTTGTTAGATGACTGGGACCTAAATTCTCTACCACCAATAGCTACTCCAGGGGTGTTCTTTGAATTGGAGGCAGAAGTGGACAGCCCATTTTCTTAGTGTCATGTTTTAAAAAGTGGATCAATATCACAACCTCCCAAGTGATGTCAAGGAAGACATCATGCTTAAGGGAAACAGTTTCCCATGGAGAGGACTAAGGGGAGGCTGTAGGAGGATCCTCATGAAAACATCTTACATGATGCCTCAACAATGTCTACCTCCACTCCCCAAACACTCCACTCCAACATGTCCCGGGGCCTTTGCGGTCCTTTGTGAGGTGGAACCAGGTGCTGACTGGAGGTCTTCAAGGATTCATTTAGAATTCATTCCCCATAAAATAATTAAGAACTCATTTTTTTTAATACCATTGGGTGTTTTGTTTCTCAGCACCTGAATGAAAGCTCTATTCTGGTTGGTCTCCTTCATTGACCCACTCCTTAACGCTTTCCACAATCTGAATTTTATAAAAATGCAAATCCAAATATTTATTTATTATTATCTACAAATCGCAATAAGGAATTAAAAATGATCTGCTTTAATTTCATAGACTTTTGAGGACACACACATTAGGAAGTGGTTAGAAAGGGAGATGTAACATGATTGTGCAACTCAAGTTTGGATCTTGAGACAATACAACCAAAATAATCCAGAGGAACAGGGGACTGTCCCAAGAGACAGGTACCAAGTTCTAGAGAGGCTGAATTTATCCCTGGAGGCATTTGGTTCCCACCGGGTCTATTCCCATAGGGATCAGAGAAAGCAACAGGTGAGGATTTCTGTTCAACCAGGGTAGTTCAAACATTTCATGAAAAGCTCTTAATAAAGTCTTCCTCCCTTCTTTCTGTAGAGGTCCCTCAGACATTTTATGCCCAACTCTTATCCTTGAAAAATCCCTAAGCTCCAAAAGCATACTACAACTTCTAAGAGTTCTCACAAAAGACTTTTTTTCCCATATAAGCTCAAATCGTTACTCAAAGAAACCCTTACTCCCAAGTATTTTTTTAATTTGTGGCAGATATTTCCAAATCAACTGTAGGCATTACAGTACCCCTGCTTTGATTGCCTAACATCAGAAGCAAAAAATAGAATTGATCAACTCTGTTAAGTCTGTTCACTTGTAGGTCAAAACACTAGATTAGTTGGGCCAAGGGAGAATAATGAGGAGAGTTGTTTCCGTCTGGTGTTCAAGAATATTCGACCTGCAAAGTATGAACCTTTATACTCCAAAAGGCAGTAGCTTGGACTTCAATATTTACCAGTAATGTCAACAGATGAAAACAGAGGAGTATTTTATATTGACTTCTGCCAATATATGTACACCTGAAAATTTTTAGGTTACAAACCACAGTCTACATTTCCTCTTTATCTCTTTATTCCTACCTTGAAATCATTGACACTATCCCATTTGCAAGATATATCCTCTACAATCATTTAAAAGGCTACATTTTTTTTGGTGGCATGAAGGAAACGATGAAGCATATCATTGCAGGTAATCTGATAATTCTGAAATCAGATATACAAGAAAGGAAAACCGAGACTGTTATTTTACTCTAAAAAATTTACATGATTTTAAGTGACGGATTAAGAAGCTAAAAGATTCATCTCTACATGGTTCATGGCTTAGTCAGTCATTTGCTTAATTGCATTTGATTAACCAAGCTGAATGTGTTTTTCCTCTGTATAACTTTACCATTGGTGCTGATTTCCGATTATTAAACAATGCCATGGGTAGGAAAATATCTTCATTATTATAACTAGTCAAATAGTTATTAATCAGAAAAAAATAATGACTAAAAATCATAAATTGGAATATATTAAAAATAATGGAGAGGTTGGTAAAAAGCATGAACTCTCAGTTATAAGATAAATTAGGTCTGAGTATCAAAATGTATGACATGCCAACTGTAGTTCATAACACCATATTGTATAATCAAAATTTGCTAAAAGAGTAGAACTTCAACATTTTTGCCAAAAAAGGGATGGAATATGTGAAGCGATAGATGTGTTAAATAACTTCATGGGGGAATCCTTTTATACAATGTGCCCTCCCCAAAAAAAAAGAAAAAAAGAAATTTGTGTTCATCAAAAGGAATAAGAGAGTGAACAGGAAAACTGCATGTAGAAGAAGATACTAGCAATTGATGAAAAATTTTTACAAATCATTACAAAAATTAAAAAAAAAAGAAAGAAAACACAAGCTAATATAAGAACGAGGAAAAACCTTAACAGAATATTGCAAAAACAGAATATCCAAATAGTCAGCTAATCGGTGCAAAGTGCTCAATCTCATGTATCATTAGGGAAATGCAAACAAAACTACTATGAGATGTGACTAGACATAAACAAGAATGACTAAAATAATCAAGAAAGGAAATAGCAAATTTGGGTGGAAGGGTAAAGTGTAGGAATTAATATATCCTTTTGGTGGGAAAGTTGACTGTTGGGAAACTGGTAGTATCTATGAAACTTGAACACAGACTACCTCACAGTCATCAGAAATGTGTATATATATTCACCAAAGACTAGTGAATATTCCTAGGAACCCTATTGATAATAGCCCCAAACTGGAAATTACCTAAATGTCCATTGAAAGGACAATGAATAAACAAACTGGTTTATTCACACAACAAAATCTGACACAGCCCTGAGAATAATAATCGTGACCCTGTATAACAGTGTGGATGACTCTCATGATCACATCGAAAGAAGTTAGAGACAAAAGAGTATATACAATATTTTCCAGTTATATAAAGTATAAAAATTGTCAAAATTACTGTATATTGTTAGAAGTGGTTACTCTTGGGAATGAGGCCCCAAGCACATAGAGGGCTGCTGAGTGCTGGTAATATTCCGATTTTTTTTTTTTTTTTGTCTCGGTACCACTTATAAGAGGTGATCATTTTGTAGGAGAAACTAGTAAATTACATACTTATAACTGGAGCACTGTTCTGTTTTATAGTACTCTTCAAAATGGTAATAAATGAAAAGCAAACTGTACATGACTAACTTGCATTTTCATGAAAATATTATCTATCCACAAACAATGCTGTACATATTTATAGATGAAGATTACATTCCTTTCTTCAATAGACCTTGTAATCAAGGAAATGTATTCCTTGAAACATTTTCTTCTACCACAAAAAAGCAATAAGTACCAAAAGTGTACAAACAGTATGCATTTTCCTTGAAGAAATGCAATAATTCCTTTCACTAAGCTAAATAAATACGACACACTAAGAAGTTTTTGCACTGATAATGATAATGTTTCAGTATACCTGATGCCTTATATAAGTTCAGTAAAATACTTTCTATTTTCACACACAACATTTCTCCCCTAAGCCATGTTTGTTAAATAGAGCCAATATTATTATTTCCATTTTATGGATAAAGAAAATGAAGCTCTGAGAAGCACCATGTGTCCAAGATGACAAAAAATAATAACTTATCACCTGGATTCAAACTTGATGGAGAATTAATGCAATATATCACAGCTCAGCAGACAGTCTTATTTTAATTTTTCCTGTACTCCTAGTAATCTGCCTGAAGTGAAACAATCCCCCCAATAATTCCAGTTTCATCATTCCTCCATTTACCAAAAGCTAAAGTGTTCCTTAACCCAGAATTGCATAAAATATTAACTGGAATTTTCTTCTTTTTAAAATGTTTTTATAATTGGTGTCAATTTTTCTTTGTTTTTAATCTACGATGAGGAGCTGAAACTCCTCAGTTTGTTTAAAATGAGTCTGCTTCTGGTTGCTTATCTTTGCTCCCAGGTAATTAAAATAATGCCACAATACCTGGATCACCTTTGCTTGGTGCTTGGTGCCTCATCTTGAAAGTCAGAGAGGTAATAAAGGTTAGATGATAGAAGTGAATCCTCGATGACATTTTGTGACTTTTCTACATAGTATAAAACTGAAAAAAATGCAAGAACCTGAACTTTAAGTCTGTTTAGTGCCTACCGTGAAGATTAAATTTACGACCAAATATCCTGCATAGACATAGAGTAAGAAAAATGAAAATTCAAAAGCACACTACCTCCTAGTTAGATGGACTAACAGATAGAAAACAGAATGTGTGAGAAAAAACTAAGTAAATAAGGGGTGTGGGTCATAAAGAAAGACCTCAAGTGTCAACCTATCAGCTTTTCAAGATTGTATATCTCCTTAGTTGCACAAGACAGAAGAGATGAAAAGGAGATAAAGTAAATATATAAGATGGTGTGGCTTTACTTGTGGACTCTAGATTGACTTATGAGCCACCGAAAGCATCTCTTCCCAAGGAGGATCTCCAAATCACACAGTTGTCCTTACTCAGGAGCTTAAGACTCAGCAGTCATTAAAGTTCCTAGCATAATAGAAATCTTCTCTTTTACAAAAAAATGTATTTACTTATTTTGAGAGAAAGAGAGAGAGAGCACAAGTGGGGAAGGATCAGAGAGAAGGAGAGAGAGAATCCCAAGCAGGCTTTGCACTGTCAGCACAGACCCCAGTGCAGGGCTTTAACTCATGAACTGTGAGATTATGACCTGAGCCACGATCAAGAATCAGATACTTAACCAACTGAGCCACCTAGGCACCTGCAGAATCCCCTCCTTTTTAACAATAGTACTTTAGAAACAAATCACATCATTATTAGTTATTATTATGAGAGATTATTTTTAAATATATTTCAATGTATTTTAATAATTTTCATACTTTATTTGTATCTTTGGTCTTTTAGTAATAGATTCAGATCAGCTTTATCAGTTGAAAAGTATTAACAAACAAATAAGGCTCCCATGAGAGACATATACTTTATGTATAAGTGGCTAGTAGATTAAATAGATGATTCCTTTGGTAAAGTTATTTGAAATTCCTGTAAGCTTTTGCCTTTCCTTATCCATTTCTCACTATATTGAATAATAATATTCATAAACTACAAGGGCTTTAATTTTGAATAAAGAAAGAAATGTTTTTATGTTTCAATATTACCACTGAGCTTACTAATTTAGTCCTTGTTGAGGCCAATTATTAAATGGACCAACAGGATGCCTAAACAGCATCGCCTCTTCACCACACTCATGACAATCCATTTCATAGGAAAGTGAGACTTCACGGTTCCTTCTTCCACTGACCAAAAAAAAGCACTGAATTTCAGATGTCTCTCAGCTCTTCAGGCAAGCATATGTCATGATGGAAATTAAAAACAAGGTTATGAGCCTCTTTTTGTCATGGCGCTAAAACCAAGGTGTCACTTGCTTTAATAAGGAATATTATAACAGAACTATAGAATTGAGTTTGTATACAACTTCTGAATTTTCCAGGTACTCCCACCAATTCCTACACCTGTTGTATCCCAATCCAGTCATTTTGTCCATCAAAGTCTCTCCTGACTCACATAGAAATATGGCAAAAGCCATAGTTTGCCAACACAATATAACTGCTTTCAAAGAACAGAGTACTACAGTGATTTTTAAAATGTCTCTGATGATTCTAAAATAGTCGCTAAAACAAAGGTCATCTATTTGACTAAAAGTGAAGAATTCTTCCATCTTTGGGTGACATTTAGAATTTGGAGACCGAGGACTTCAGTTCATAACCAAATATTAGTTTTCTAATTACAATAACAAATTCCAACATAACAAATTACCACAAATTTAGTGGCTTAAAACCATACCAACTCTGGGGTGCCTGACTGGCTTAGTTGGAAGAACATGTGACTCTCGATCTTAGGGTTGTAAGTTCGAGCCCCAGGTCGAGTGTGGAGATTGATTAATTAAATAAAAACTTAAAAATAAACAAAAACAACACAAACTCTAAATTTCTGTAGGTCAGAAGTCTAGTACAGGTCTCACTGGACTAAAACGAGGTATTGGCAAGCCGTATACATTTTTAGAGTCTCTAGGGGAGAATGTTTCCTAATAACTTGAGTTGATGGCAGATTTCAGTTGTACTTATAGGTTGTAGGCCGAGATTCTTGTTTTTTGGCTGGCTATGAGCTTGGGCCATTCCTGGCTTCTAGAGGCCCCCTTCTTGCATCTTCAAAAGCAGCAATGGCAGGTTGAGTTCCTTTAATATTGCATTTCTCTGACCCACTCTTCTTCCACCCTTGCCCGCTTTTAAGAATTCATGCAGTTAGATTGAGTCCACCTGAATAATCTATGATAATTTCCCCATCTCAAAGTCTGTAACTTTAATCACATCTGTAAAGTCCCTTGTGTCGCTATAAGAAAACATACTCACCGATTCCAGCCATTAGGACATGAACATCTTTGGGGGGCCATTATTCTGTCTTCTATGCCAATCTTACATATTCCTGGCTGAATAATTTTCTCTTTTGAAAAGAATAAGCTTACCAAAGGATTTCAAATGAATAAAATTTGCTGACAAATTGATTTTACAGAACTTAAATTGGAAGGTGTTCTTTGCTTCTCATTTGTTCTATTCTCAGATGTTATCAATAGAATCTACATAGAGAGATGAAAGGAACGAGTCAGTGCTATGGACTGAATTATGTCTCCCAGATTCATAAGTTGAAGCACAGTGTGATGGCACTTGGAGATGGAGCCTTTGAGAGTAGGTTTGAATGAGGTCATGAAGACTTATGATGAGTTAGTGCCCTTATAAAAAGAGATACCAGAGAGCTTTCCTTCTCTTTCTTTCTGCCTTGTGAGAACACAATGAGAAGGCAGCCATCTATAAGCCAGGAAGAGGGTTCTCATCAGAACCTAATCATGCTGGTACCCTGATATCAGACTTCCAGACTCCAGAACTGTGAGAAATAAGTTTCTGTTGTTTAAGCTATCCAGTTCATGGTAGTTTATTTATGGCAGTCCGAGTTAAGGCACTCAGAAAAGTGGATATAAGCAAGACTTACCTCCATATTTTCAACCTAAGGAAATGTAGTATATAATAGAGGTGGCAAAATCCTTCAGAAAGCAATAAACTTTAGACTCTATCGTATATGCTCTTATTTAATCACTAATTTTATCAGCTAAGAGAAGAAAGTCTTACTCAAATATATTGGGATATTCTAAAATCCAATCATCATTGGAAGATTTGGGACCTTTACAATATTATGTATAATAATGATTTCCTCTTCTATATGATTTAGATCAGATCTCTATCACCTAACAATAATAATGTCAAACAGTAATTTCTTTGAATATGAAACTATAAATAATTTGAACGAACTAAGGCTTAACAATGGATTTCCCTCCCCCTATTCTAGATATAGCAGTTTTCATAAACTTAATGCAAAAACATTGAAGATTGCTAGTGAACTGATTTATCTGTGTGTTTCTCATTTTAAAATCTTAAAATATTTCTTATGTATTTTTTTAAAATAAGATAAACTCCCTCATAACACAGCAGCAGAGTGAAAAAAGAATCAACCCATTTTGGTGGGCAACCATACCATGGGATGATATCAAGAATCCTGGAAGATCATTTTAGTAGATAGTCTACAAAGATGGTTACCATAACTTTCTTCCCTCCCTGTACAAATATTCCACCTTCCCCCAAGTGAGAAGTGGGATTTATTCCCCCTCCTCTTTAATCTAGACTGCCCTTGAAACTTTGACTAAAAGATTACAGTAGAAGTAATATTTTTGTACTTCTGAGCCCAGACATAAAGACTGAGAGCTTCTATTTTCTTCCTCTTACAATTCTCCTTCTTGGAACTCAGCCACCAACCAGTAAGGAAGCCCAAGAAGCTAAATAGAGAAGGCACATGGAGGAGAACAAAGCCCCTTGCCAACAGTTCCAACTGAACTCTCATCTGGCAGCCAGAAATTACTCCCAGCCATATGTCTGAAGCCATTTGGACCTTCAAGCCATCCTAGTACCCAAGCCAACACCACATGAAGCAGAAGAATTTCCCATTCAACCAGAATGGGAGAAAAAAATGGAAAATAGGAGCAGGGTGAAAAGGAAGATGAACATTACAATTTTAAATAGAGTAGGGAAACTTCATGAGATTGTAACATGAGGGAGTGAGCCATGTTGATCTGGAGGTAGAGTGTCTTAGGCAGTGGGAATAGTCAATAAAAAGGCCCTAATCCATAAGTGCCTGGCATGTTTGAAAAAAAATCAAGGAATCCAGTATGGTCGGCCACAAGGTGATCAAGGGGTATAGTGGTAGAGAGGTCCAAGATAATGCGCGTCTATAGTAGGTGGGGCTCTATACTGGGTTGAATGGTAGCTTCCAAAAATATATGCCCACATTCTAACCCCTGGATCCTATAAATGTGACCTTATTTGAAAAATGTCTTTGCCAATGCAAATAAATTAATAATCTCATTATGAGATCACCACGGATTATCTGAATGGACTTAAATACAATAACAAGTGTTCTTATTAGAGAAAGGAAAGAAATGTATGTGAAGAGGGAGGCAGAGATTGGAGTGATGCAGCTGGAAAAGACCAGGATGATTCTTCCTTAGAGCCTTCAGAGAGAGCATGCTAATACCTTGATTTCATACGACTGGCCCCCAGAACTGTGAAAGAATAAATTTCTGTTGTTTTAAGTTACCAAGTTTGTGTTACAGCACTAGAAAACTTATACAGTCTTCCTAGAACAATGTAAAGATTTTATTTTTTTAATTAGGGAATATGGAAGCCATTACAAGATTAGAGAAGCAACATGATCTAAATTATATATTTTAAAGATGATGGCCTGCTAGGTTGAAAATAAAGTATTAGGGATAAGAATAGAAGTTAGAAGACCAGTTAGGAGTCTGATACAAACAAGAGTTTTGAAAAAACATAGGCAAATATTGCAGCAGTCTTGGGAAAAAAGAGTGGTTAGATTCTGGTTATATTTTCAAGGTAGAACAGAATGTCCTGCTATGTTGGACCTAGAATATGAAAGAAAGGGAAGAGCCAAGGATAATCCCAAGGTTTTGGATGTAAGCAAATGGAAACATAGAATTGTCATTGACTGAGATGGAAAATGTTGAAGGTAGAAGAGATTTAGGGGGAAAGATCAAGGAAAATCAATTTGAGCATGTGGTCTTTGATGTCTTTATTAAATATCTAACTTGAGATGTCAGGCACCCAGTTGTATGTAAAAATTTGAAGTTCAGAAGATAATATGGGCTAGAAATGTTAATTAGGGACATCAGCATACAGATGATATTTAAAACCATGGAACTGGGTGAAAGCAACAGGAGATATAAAACTATAAAAAAGGGAAGAAGACTAAGAACAGAACCCAGAGTACTCTAGCATTAGGAGGAAAAGGAGCAAAGGGCAAGAAAGGAGACCAAGGAGTAATTGATGAGATCAGAAGAAATTTTTTAAATGTAATATGTTGGAAGTTAAAGTCTAACTTTAGACAAGTTATCTTAACAAATAAGAAGGGGTGATAAAACTATGTCAAACATACGGTTGGGACACATAAGATGAAGACTGAAAATTACTCAGTGGCGTTAGCAATTTGGAGGTTCCAATAACTTTGACAAGAGCTGTCCTGGTGAAATATTAGGGGCATGAACCTGGCTAAAGCGGGCTTAAGAGGGAAAGGAGACAATGAGCATGGAAAAAATCATTAGAGAAGTTCTAACCCAAAGAGAAGCAAAGAAATGATATGGCAGCTGGCAAGGGGAAGAGGGACAAATGAAGGGTGTTGTTTTTTTTTTTTTATTATAGTTTATTTTCAAATTGGTTTACATATAACACCCAGTGTTCATCCCAACACGTGCCCTCTTTAATATTCGTCACCCCCTCTCCCCTCTCCCTCACCTCCCTCACCTCCCTCACCCTCAGATTGTTTTTAGTCTTTGAGAGTCTCTTATGTTTTATCTCCCTCCCTCTCTTTGTGAGACTAAGCAAAAACCAGGGGGAGGGCTAGAGGGGAAAGGAAAAAATGAAGGGTTTTTGAAATTGAAAGAAAAAGTATCACGTATGTACGCTGATGGTAGCCACTGAAAAGAACAAAAAAGACAAAAGACAAAGAAAGCGAGGAGACTCACTGGAGCAATGCCCAACAGGATGGGATCTAGGGTGCAAGAGTGAGGGGATTAGCACAGCGAGTTCTTCTACAGTGTGGACCAGAGGAAGAGGATGTGGTTGATGGTGAGGTAGGGTAATAGTAATCTGGGGCTGTTCTCTTCTGTTTGCCTCAGTATGATCCGTGAAGCAGGAAGTGAGGCACCACCTGAGAGTCAAGATGAGAGAGAAAGTGTTGAAAGTTGGAGCAGAGAGGAGAATATATGAAATCAATGTCCGGGAGAGTGGGCGAGTCAATAGCTAGGAAATTAGAATGATTGTCCAGCAGCATATTGAAGGCCCATTTGATGTTCGTGGTGATAAGTTTAAGGTGATACTGTCAGCACTGTCAAGCGTTTTCTCCAGCCAAGTTCAGCTGTACCATGGTAGGCACAGAGCAACCAACTCTTGGATTTAACCAGGGCTTTGAGTCTGCTGAGACTTTTCTAAAACATGGGAGAGACAAAAGGTAGCCCAGAGTGTGCTCAGGGGGTGACAGGATGGTTGGTTTTGGAATGTAGGCTAGTAAGGAAGAGAGAGAAGCCATCAACAGATGAAGGATAGTGAAGAGTGGTGATACCCATGGGCAGAAGGCCGGGGAGTTAGGGGATCAAAGGACTATTGGATTACTGGAGAAAGTAAGCTGTAAATGAGAAGAAACCCGAAAGACTCTAATGTTATAAATACTGAAAACCAGAACAGATCAGAGGGCAGAAGCCCTTCCACTGGTCTTCGAATCACCCTAAAAGAAAAAAGAACCTTCAAGATGGACCCAAAACAATTTCTTTATCCATTATTCCTGTGCTAAAAATGCCTTTTACTTTAAAAGCTCTATATTTGTTCAAGTTTACAGAAAATCAAAAGGGCTATATTTTTTTCCAAGCCAATTTCCAACTGCCCAATCCTCAGAGGTGATTCTCACTGGATTCATAACACACTTTCATTGTAAGTTAAATGTTGTATTTATAGACGCCTCTTCCCCACACCAGTGACTGTGATCTCTAACCCTCCTTCCTATCCCATTTTATAATCTTTAGTTTTTCATTATTTTATTCTCCTTATCACCCATCTCTCTTAAAATTAGAATAGAATACTTAATACTGAATACATCAGAGCAGCCTCATGAATACCAAGAATAGTGGGAGGACTATCTTGCCATCCTTATATGTCATTTACTTTCCCACTGTCATGTCTGTGTTGGGCTCAGTGTTTTTCAGGAAGTAGACGCCCACCTTCTCGTTGAGTAGGTGCAAAGGGTAAAACACATCTCACTGAGCCATATTGCACCTGGAGATATCTGCAGGGGGAGATATGCAAAAATAAACAGCAGCCCCAGGCAAGTAGGTTCATTATGTTTTTATTAACACAGTAACTCTTTTAACCAAGCAATATCCCAAATTGGATAATTACCTCCCACATTGCCTCCCCCTTGGCTTTGGAGCTAAACACTAGGCTCTTTCTTAATTAGCGTTCTGAGCTTTGAGTCAAGCTCCTTATGTGCTGTTACCCAGCTGCTACACAACTACCCAGATGTTGCATGAGGCCCTTCCTAAATATAGCTCTTTAAGCACATTCAGAATCCTCCAGGAAAAAATAAAGAACATTAATATAAGATCTTATTGACAAGAATCCATGTCCACCACTTAAAAGTGTTTTTTTTTTAATTAGAAATAAGTCAAATAAGCAAAATTTTATACTGACCATTAAATTTCAAACTGATCAGGTAAAAAGATCACCAGGTAATAAAATCTGATCCAAGTTTCTTAAGCAGCCCTTTCATCCAGTAATACGTTATTACTGAGTAAAAGTAATTCAGAAGTAAAATGGTAAGTATGAAATAAGGTATGTTGGGGAAAAAAACTACTTGTGTTTTGCATTTAAATGTTTTAGTATTTAAATGGAAACCAAAAAGACAAAAATATTCTGAAGTAAAAACAGAACTGGAATTTCCATTTCCCATCCACATCATAAATGAGATCATTCCACAGCAGTGACTCCTTGCACACCACTTTGAAATGAGTGCACTCAGACAGAATCTGTGGCCTGGCTCCAAGGCACTGAAAATCCATCCTATTCTGGCTTCTGAAGGATGTGTCACATGCGTGCACACACACACATGCACACACACAGTGGATTTACAGCTCTACCAACACTGACATAATCTATGGCCGTGTCTGTAAAATTTATGAATAAACTACTAAAGTAGCCTCAAGCAGAGGCGGCAGAAAATATTGCTCCTTTTATATCATTCTGGGAATAAAGTCCGTTTATTTGGAAAGGTAACAACACATGATGCTTTGACAACATCGAAAATAATATTTACAAATAGAGCAATCCCCTGGAGCATGGTTATGTCTCCAAAAGTCTTAACATCTGAATGCAGTTCTTTAAATCTGAATGTAGAGGGCCACTCATGCTGTCCGTGTGGCTTCAGTCCAAGCGTGGAGCTCACATTTGTGCAGCTTTGTCTGAGCAAGTCACCAACTTGCTGTAACTATTCTTCATTGATCTTTTACTTACAAGAAGTGTGTTATTGACACACCAGATCGAGTGCATTGTGTAGCATTTTCCTTCCTTCAGGACAGAGTGCCAGCTCACAGAGGAATTAGCAGCTGGAGAGATGGGTTGGGATACAGAGGTAGACGGCACTGCTGTGCAAGGGAAAATATTTAAGAGAACTCAGAGCTGAAAAGAGAAATAAAGTAGAGCTACTTATTTCAATACAGTGAGTAAGGGGCATTGTTTCCAGTAACAACTGGGCCCAGTGGGAGATAGTGTGTGCACTCTGTAGAGGCAGCCTGCTCCTGTCTGGCACCCACCGGCCCTGCCTGCACTGTGGTCATTGGTGCCTGTTAGAGAAGCTTGAGCCTCTGGGTTCCCAGGTAATGACCACCTTGCATTCCTTTGCCCTTAGCACATCTAGGACTACCTTTATCTACCTGTAACCCATAGCTCATTCTCTCACATCCAAAATTTGAAAGAGGAGAAATATCGCCATGACATTTACACCACAGAGATCTCTTTTTGTTTCCTTCAGAATAATATAGAAATAAAAGATTCAGAATAAACTAAAGGGGATAGGTCTGAGGGAGATTGAAGAAGTAGAAGGAGGAATCCCCGTTGCATGTCTTAAATTGAGAGGGAACGGGGGAGCAGGCAAGGAGAGAAGGAAAATAACTGTTCAGAGGGAAAAAAAAAAAGTGAATTAAATGAAAGGAATGCTAGGTAACTTTGGAAATAATTTCTTCAAATTCTTAGGTTTCCTTCTAGCATTTCCTGTCAGCTGTCTGGCTATCTACCAGGGAAAAGAAAAACCTCCTAATACGGTTCCTGTGGGAATTTGAATTCTAAGTATGAAAAATAACAATGGCCCACAGGCCAGAAAAGGAAATGGTAAAATTCCTAAATGACTTGAGTTGAAAGATCAAGAAGAGTGTAAAATTTTGTGTTTTTCCACTTTTCTATGTGGTAATGCACAAGATAAATCTCTCTTCTATGAAGACTAGTGATGAATTGATATGAAGTAGCTTCACACTCTGGCAGAATTACACATCTATTAAGTATTTTGCTAAATCACTAACACTGAGCATTCAGTACAGTGTGGGAGTTAAGGACTTGGTTCCTCCAGCCAGCCAGACAATACTTAAATTCCAGCTTCTTTCTATCTTTGTGACACTGGCAAAGTGATTTAAACACCCTGAACCTCTGTTTTTGCATCTAGAAAATAGGAAAAATAACAGTGCGTCTCTCACAAAATTGCAAGTTTGAGACTATTAATACACTTAAAGTATTTGGCATGCCTGGTACATAGTAAGTGCACAATATATGTTAGCTATTATTATTATTATTCTCAGTGCATCAATAGTGGCTATATTACTTCCAGATGTAATAGAAAATATTTTGTATTTTTAACTAAATTTTCATAAGTCCTGGGGAAATTAATCATGCAGGTACTTAGGATATGACAGAAAATCTCATGAAAATAATATTTTACTTTTCTTCTTATTCCTCAATACATACATATAAATTTAGTTATAAGTTGGTAACTACATGTGTATTTACTGTAAATATATATTCTATGCTGTATAATTTTAATATATCTAATTATACATATAATTTAATTATCTATTACCAGCCTGTATATCCTAGTGAAGTTGACTAAAAAAAAAAAAAAAGAAAGAAAGAAAAACGAATGTAACCTGGTTAAGAAATGGCAAGAAGCTAGTTGTTGTAGAGCTGAGGTTAAGAATAGCTCTGGTTTCTTGTCATTCCATTAAGAAATCGGGAACAGAGGCCAGTGGGATCTACTACTTTGCCTGGCAAACATTAAGCAATGTCATGGGTGAATGAATGAACGAATTTCTCCAGCATGTTTTCAGGCTGTCCTCCTATTGCTATCATGTCCTTCTGTTTTATTCTTTAAATTTCCCTTTCAAATATTGATTCACATGTGAATAGCCTTCGAATTGATCATAAGACAAATGTAAAAAGAAAACACATTCGCATGCCATCCACTATGCTTATCGTAATTCTCTCCTATGCCTCTTTTTCTCCAAAAGCCACCTCAGTTCTCTCATGCAATTTACCTGGAATAAATTGAAAGCAAAAGCATTTTCCCACCTACCATAACCATAACCACTATGCCTTCCCTACCTCAAAATAGAGAATGACATAAACGTGAAAAGCTATCATGTAATAGTCACTCCATCCATCTGTTTTCTTAGAATTTAGGCTCCAACAGAACTGAGACCATGTCTTCCAAAAGCTGTGGATGTCCAATAAAGATGATTTGAAACAGCCTTTCAGGGAGGATTAAGGTTCTCTGTGTGATTATCCTTACTCCAGCTTACCACTGTCTGGACGATGTTTATTCCTCATTCTATTTCCACTTGCTTCTGTGTCCCTGTTTTCTTCCAGACTACAGCCAAGGCCAGAAAGCTCCTCAGTCTACCCTTTGCTCAGCTAGAGGTGTCTCCTCCCTTCTTCAACTTGCCTGCTATTAAACAGAGCTTTTTATAGTACCCAGACGATGTCAGCTCTCTCAGATGAATTACTTTTTCTGGAAAAAAAAAAAAGGAAAATAACATGATTCATGATCTTGACCCTTGGGGCTGGAAAGTAATGTCTCATTGAGTGAAAAGGCAGCATAAAACCTTAGAGAAACTGTAGTTTATATTTCAACTCATACCTGTTAATTTTCCAGCAGTTGATGGAAATTATTGTGAAGAATACAAGAAAGAATTTGGGCATGTTGTATGGAAATAGCAATAAAAAACTGTTCTGTATGTAAAAAGTTAAGGAAAGCAATTATTACTAGCCCAGTTACTAGTAGGGTTTAGTCATTGGTTCATTTATCATTCATAATAATCTCTTTGGGAAAAGTGTATTCCAAAACATTACTACTAATAACTCTTCTGTCATCTTTTTTACATGAGGTAGAATTACTGATCCTAGCACCAAAAGACAAAAATGTGAAAGTAAAATATATTAGATTCAATCAGTGTCAAATTACCAATTTGCATATCAAATTCTTCAAGAGTAATTAAACAGGGAATAAGAGGAAACAGATTAAGTTCAGTTATTCTTATGTTTTTTTGCATTTTTTAAAAAAGTATGTCATACACTATTTCAATAAGAAAAAATAATTTTATTTTTTATTTTAAATGTAGTTGAACTCCATTTTGTATCTTTAGAATTCTACTCTTTTGTCCATTTACAAATAAATGTTTATTAAATATCTACTTTGTTCAATGCAACAATGTAGATAAAACACAGAATGTGTTTAGACCTGAATGACTTCACATTTTAAAAGGCAAACAAGGGGCGCCTGGGTGGCTCAGTCAGTTAAGCAGCCGACTTCAGCTCAGGTCATGATCTCACGGTCTGTGAGTTCGAGCGCCACGTCGGGCTCTGTGCTGATGGCTCATCAGAGCCTGGAGCCTGCTTCAGTTTCTGTATCTCCCTCTTTCTCTGCTCTTCCCCTGCTCATGTTCTGTCTCTATGTCTCTCAAAAATAATAAACGTTAAAAAAAATTTTAAAGGCAAACGAGTAAACAAAAATGTCAATAAGATATATGAAGTATAACAGTAGAGATTTCATAAGGTCAGAGATGGCTAAAGGAAGGAGTGGGGAATTCTCTCAGGAGAGTAAGTAGATAAAAATATACGGAATACATCAGACATACTAGGTGGTAAAGAACATTCTTGGAAGAAAATGAACCACATGCAAGAAGACATGAATACACAAACCAGCCTAAAGTGTCTCAGGAACTACAAGCCAAGTGTCCTGGCTGGAACATGAGGGGAGAAGGTAGATGGCAAGGTGGCAGTTTGCCAGCAGAAGCATCACAACAGATTTGAATGTCGCGATAAGAAGAGCCAGCTCTATGTGCACAAAACCCATGTGGTTCCCTAGTGCCCCATTCCTGGTTTAATGCTCTGCCATCACTATCTTGAAGTTTTTAATTTTTGAGAACTCCTACATTTTCATTTTGTACTGGACTCCATAAACTATGGCCATACTTATGTCAAGGATTTAAATGATAAGTATTTCCAGAAAAAAAAAAAAAAGATGGAACTGAATTCTCCTTAGATTATTTGTGGGTATCTGCTTTTAACGAGCATCTATCAGGACACACAAATGCCAAAAATTCTCAAAAGAAGGAGAATAAATTTCTAAAACATTGCTCCTGACCAAAGCTATGCAATGAGGAAACCAGTTAGAGGATTGTGATCATTAGCTTTTTCTCCTGATTCTTGCTCACACTCAGGCTTTAAAATATCCTCTAGTTCATTACTCTATAACTTCTAAATATTCTTGGAGATTATCTTTATAAAAACAAATCCTTTAAGCAGCACACATAAAACATTTGACATTCCCTTTGCCAGAACATACAGTATTTAATTCTCAGCCTCCTAATTCAGCCTACTTTCCACTTTGAATCTTAAGCAATGGTATATAAGGTTATAGATGAGTTTTTGTTTACATTCTAGTTATACAATGATTTATGTTGTTGCTTATCTAGGGAACAAGAAATTAAGTTATGATTGTCAAAATTATTCATAATTCATTCATCTATCTTTAAAATAAAGTCCTTGGCCCAATAAACAATGTTTAATTCATCTCCAGAAGTTATATTGAAACGCATCTATTTTCAATTATCTTTCTTTTATTTGAAGCATCACATTTATGCAATTTACCATCTGTTTCAGTAAGAATGATTTCTCCATATGTATTACTTTCAGCATTTTTTCCACTACAACCCTACATCAACACAGACAATATGTTTCAGTTTTTCGCTTCATTCTGTCTTTATTGAAATACAATATTTAGGAAGCATACAAATCTTAAGAGATCAACAAATATATATATACATATATACACATACAAATACACACATAAACACATATACATGAAGATAATCACCATCCAGATCCAAATATAGAGTATTTCCAACACTCAGTTAATATTCCCTCAGAGTTAACCATTAATCTGACTTCTATCATAATCTTGGAATTAAATTCCAGTATAATTAGCATACAGGGTTATATTTGTTCCAGGTGTACAATATAGTGATTCAACACTTCCATACATCATCCAGTGCTCCTCAAAACAAGTGCACCCCTTACTCCCCATCACCTATTTCACCCATATCCCCACCCAACTCCCCTCTGGTAAGCATCAGTTTGTTCTCTATGGTTAACGGTCTGTTTCTTGGTCTCTTTCTCTCTCTCTCTCTCTCTCTCTCTCTCTCTCTCTCTTTTTGTTCTTTGTTCATTTTGTTTGCTTGTTTGTTTCTTAAACCACATATGAGTGAAACCATATGGTATTTGTCTTTCTCCGACTGAATTATTTCCTTTAGCATTATCCTCACTAGCTCCATCCATGTCTTTGAAAATGGCAAGATTTCATTCTTTTTTATGGCTGAAAGAAGATTTAGTTTATATACACAATGGAATATTATTAAGCCATAAAAAAGAATCTATGCCTATTCTTGACCTTCATATAAATGTAAATTTTGGTGTATTTTACTCATTATTATCTCTGTGCAGTTCATTTCTATTGTTGTATGTAACAGTATCTTATTTTTTATTAGTATGTGAATATACCACAGTTAATTTATCTATTCCACTGTTAATAAACATTTATTATTGAGTCTTACTGATGAATCTTTCATTAGTTTTGAAGAGTTTTTGGTCATTATCTCTTCAAGCATTGCTTCTCTTCCAATCTGTCTTCCCAGTTCTGGGATTCCAATTACATGCTTACTAATTTTTGAATGGGTCCCACATATCTCTCTACTTTTTTCTAAGGATGTTCTTATTTTTTTCTGTGTGTTTCAATTGGATATTATCTGTGGATGTCCACTTCATTCATTATTTCTTCTTCTGTGCCTGATCTATTCTTAATCCCACCCAATGAGTTATTAATTCTGAAATTATCACTGTATAAATTACATGTTCCTGTGTCTTCATAGCCTAGGTATTTTATATTGTCTGTGATACATTGGATACAAAATTACTGCAGAAGCTATGGATGATATTTTACCCCAGCGAGGATTTATTCTTTGTTCTGTTAGGGTGTTTTATAAATTTTTTTAAAGTTTATTTATTTTTGAGACAGAGAGAGACAGAGCATGAGTGGGAGAGGGGCAGAGAGAGAGGGAGACACAGAATGTGAAGCAGGCTACAGGCTCTGAGCTGTCAGCACAGAGCCTGATGCGGGGCTCGAACTCACAGACTGCGAGATCATGACCTGAGCCGAAGTCGGACGCTCAACCGACTGAGCCACCCAGGCGCCCCTGTTAGGGTGTTTTAAAACATGGGTTTCATTATTATTTTAGGAATGGCAAGAGAAACAGATCAGGAGATGACTGACATTGAAAAGATAGTTTGTTATACTCACAGATCCTGAGAGAAGGGGGTATGTGATACCACAGGAGGCCACATGAGGAATTTCCAGATTAGTTAGGAGGCTGAGAGAGGGGGAAACCATAGGCAAGAGCCTTTTTTGTGGTTCCTATGGGAAGGAAATGTCAAGGAAAGGTAAACAGGTTTAGGGTTGGCTAGTTTGAATACCAGCAGGTTCTGGAGCATAAGGACTAGTGTTAGTACCGGGCCCTGAGGTGGTCAGGACAGGAGGCTAGTGGCCCATTAGAGAATGGTTGAGAGAATGGGCTCTGGTGGTTGGTTTGCATTTGAAAAGTTTTCTCCTAGCAGGTTGTTTACTCTCTCAATGAACCAGCTAACTCTGGCAGGGGCAGTCCCTCCAGGGTCAGGAAGGCTCCAAGATATCAAAGCGTCAGAAAACAGAAGACAAGGTTAATACAACAAAGGACTGATAACTTCAATAAAGAATTGTATCATTTTGAGGGTAGGTTGAAGAATTAGTAAGCAGATTCAGTTAAGCTCTGGCTGGTTCTTATTCATCAAGCATTGCTCTTTGAGGCTTCCTTTGGTGGTTTTAAGATTGCCTTGATGGCCTCCCATCCCACACAGGTTCATGATTTGGCAAATGTCTTAAGAAAGAGACCTTTCGTATTTGTTTTGCAGACTATTTCCATCTAGCAGGACTTTGTTTCCTCAGTACCCTAGGACAACAGGAGACTCCCATCTGCCTTCATGATCAGCAGCACAGACTCCTGCACCACCGCCAGAACTTAGTAAATAGTGTATAGGGAAAACTAAGCTTGTGTTCTGGCCTCCCTTTCTTTCTATTTTTTACACCAGGCCCATGTTACCTTGCTAGCTTCTCCTTTTCTCAGTAAAGTTCCTCTGCTTAGGAAAAGCTTGATCCTTAGTCCACATTGCAAATTGTCGATATTCCTGGGAACAAAACTGCCAGTAGACATCAGTTCATCTCAGAAGAGCTTTTTGCTCTCTGGTATATCACTTATCTAATCCTCTTTATTATCACAACGTTTCAGTGCCATTGGAAGTATTATTTTTGCAGTGTACTCAATTTTTATTAGTTTCAGTAAGGGAGTAGCCTGCCGCAACCTACTATATCCTACCCAGAAGCAAAAATAAGTATAGATCATGTGTTTCTAAGGTTTATCTTCTATATCAAAGAAATAACAAAAGCAAACAGGTAGAAAAGATAGATGAAAAATATATAATTCATTAGAAGGTACATGAATCACTATTCAAAATATTGAGGAAAAAGTGCACGTTAACTGATTTTTTATGTTAATCAAATATATGTTTGGCTTTTCCAAATAAGTATTCCTAGGTGTCTTACTTTGTTGGTTGAGACAGCTTTTCATGCCTCAAAGAGAACAAGTTAACACAAAGACATTGAACCCATGAAAATGTTGACCTACAAAGGATTAGAGGTGAAGAGATGTCAGTAATTATCATTCTTCCCATACATGTGAGAGATAAAGAACTTAAAATTGCTCTAAGTAAGTTGAGTATATACTAGCAAATACAGTACTAAACCTCAAGAGATTTTAAAGGAATGTTAGCAAATATTCCTAAACATATATAGTACCATGTCTGCTATAATGTAGGCATTTAATACTTGTTTATTTAAAGTTCAGCCTTTGAGCAGAATGAATAGATGAACAAATGATGACATTAAAACATATCTTACTTTCACTCTTCTAAACAAATTAGCTGTAAAAGTGATCAAGTTAAGGAGACTTTAGTTGTGGAAAATAAACTAGCAAGTAAGAAACAACATATTTCAATTAAAATGTCATGATATAGTGTTTCTAAAATTCATTGATTGCCTTTTTGTATTGTCGATTGTTTCCTTCACCCTGCAGAAGTTTTTATCTTGATGAGGTCTCAATAGTTCATTTTTGCTTTTGTTTCTCTTGCCTAGGGAGACATGTCTAGTAAGAAGTTACTGCAACAAAGGTCAAAGAAGTTGCTGCCTCCAGGACTTTTATGGTTTCCTGTCTTATGTTTAGGGCATTCATCCATTTTGAGTTTATTTTTGTGTGTGGTGTAAGAAAGTGGTCCAGGTTCATTCCTCTGCATGTCACTGTCCAGTTTTCCCAACAATATTTGGTGAAGAAACTGTCCTTTATCCATTGGATATTCTTTCCTGCTTTGTCAAGGATTAGTTGAACCCATTTCTGGATTCTCTTTTCTGTTCTATTGATCTAGATGTCTGTTTTTGTGTCAGTATCAGACTGTCTTGATGGTTATAGCCTTGTAATACAGCTTAAAGTCTGGAATTGTGATACTTCTGGCTTTGGTTTTCTTTTTCAACATTACTTTGGCTATTCAGGGTCTTTTCTGTTTCCACACAAACTTTTGAATTGTTCTAGCTCTGTGAAGAATGCTATTGCTAATTTGGTAGAGATTGTATTGAATGTGTAGATTGTTTTGGGTATTATAGACATTTTAACAATATTTGTTCTTCCAATCCATGAACAGGGAATGTTTTTACATTTACTTGTGTCTTCTTCAATTTATTTCATAAGTTTTTATAGTTTTCAGCATACAGATCTAAAAAGCAACCAACGGAATGAGAGAAGATATTTGCAAACAGCATACTGGATAAAAGTTTAATATCCATTATCTATAAAGAACTTATCAAACTCAACATAAGTAATCAGTGAGAAATGGGCAAAAAGACATGAACAGTCACTTTTCCAAAGAAGACATCCAGATGGCTAACAGACACATGAAAGGATTCTCAATATCACTCGTCATCAGGGAAATACAATTTAAAACCACAGTGAGATACCATCTCACATGTGTCAAAATGCATAAAATTAGTAACTCAGGAAACAAAAGATGTTGGCAAGGATGCAGACAAAGGGGAACACTTGTGCATTGTTGGTGGGGATGCAAACTTGTGTAAGCACTCTGGAATAGGATGGAGGTTCCACAAAAAATTAAAAATAGAACTACCCTATGATCCAGCAATTGTACTACTAGATACTTATCCAAAGGATACAAAAATGATGATTTTAAGGGGCACACACATGGCACAAAAACAGACACATAGACCAATGGAATAGAATAGAAAACCCAGAAATGGACCCACACGCATATGGCCTAACTAATCTTTGACAAAGCAGGAAACAGTATCCAATGGAAAAAAGACAGCCTTTTTAACAAATGGTGCTGGGAGAACTGGACAGCAACATGCAGAAAAATGAAATTAGACCACTTCCTTACACCACTCACAAAAATAAACTCTAAATGGATGAAGGACTTGAATGTGAGACAGGAAACCATCAAAATCCTAGAGAAGAAAGCAGGAAAAAGACCTTTTTGACCTGAGCTGCACCAATTTCTTACTCGACACATCTCCAAAGGCAAGGGAATTAAACACAAAAATGAACTATTGGGACCTCATCAAGATCAAAAGCTTCTGCACTGCAAAAGAAACAACGAACAAAACTAAAAAATAGGCAACCAACGGAATGGGAAAAGATAATTGCAAATGACATATCGGATAAAGGACTAGTATCTAAAATTTATAAAGAACTTACCAAACTCCACACCCGAAAAATGAATAATCCAGTGAAGAAATAGGCAGAAGATATGAATAGACACTTCTCCAAAGATGACATCCAGATGGCGAACAGACACATGAAACAATGCTCAATGTCACTCATCATCAGGGAAATACAAATCAAAACCACACTGAAATACCACCTCACACCAGTCAGAGTGGCTAAAATGAACAAATCAGGAAACTATAGATGCTGGCAAGGATGTGGAGAAACAGGCACACTTTTACACTGTTGGTGGGAGTGCAAACTGGTGCAGCCACTCTGGAGAACTGTGTGGAGCTTCCTCAGAAAAATGAAAATAGAACTGCCCTATGACCCAGCAATAGCACTACTAGGGATCTACCCAAGAGATACAGGAGTGCTGATGCACAGGGGCACGTGTACCCTGATGTTTATAGCAGCACTTTCGACAATAGCCAAATCATGGAAAGAGACTAAGTGTCCAACAACTGATGAATGGATAAAGAAGATGTGGTATATATATATATATATACAATGGAACACTACGTGGCAATGAGAAAGAATGAAATCTGGCCATGTGTAGCAACATGGATGGAACTGGAGGGTATTATGCTAAGTGAAATAAGTCAGTCAGAGAAAGACAGATACCATATGTTTCCACGCATAGGTGGACTTTGAGAGACTCAAGAGAAAACCAGGGGGAAGGGGAAGAGGGGAAAGAAAAAAGACACAGAGAGGGAGAGAGACAAAATATAAGATACTCTTAAATGCTAAGAACACACTAAGGGGTGAGGGGGGTGTGGGAGGGGGGAGAGTGGGTGATGGGCACTGAGCAGGGCACAGGTTGGGATGAGCACTGAGTGTTGTATGGAAACCAATTTGACAATAAAAAGTTTAAAAAAAATTTTTTTAATGAAGGGGCACACACCCTAATTTTTATAGCAGCGCTATCAACAATAGCCAAATTATGGGAAGAGCCTAAATGTTCATTGGCTAATGAATGGATAAAGAAGATATGGCATATAGATAGATAGATAGATGATAGATAGATAGATAGATAGATAGATAGATAGATAGATAGATAGATAGATATAGATAGATAGATATAGATACACACACAATGGAATATATATGTGTATATATATATATATATATATATATATATATATGTATGTATATATACACATACACACAAGGGAATATTACTCAGCAATCAAAATGAATGAAATTTTGCTATTTGCAACATGGATGGAACTAGAATGTATTATGCTAAGTGAAATAAGTCAGAGAAAAGTAAATATCATGATTTCACTCATGGGATTTACGAAACACAACAGATGAACATAGGGGAAGGGAAGGAAAAATAAGATAAAAACAGAAAGGGAGGCAAACCATAAGAAACTTTTAAATACAGAGAACAAATGGAGAGTTGCTGTAGGGGAGGTGTGGGGGGATGGGCTAAATGGGTGATAGGCATTAAGGATTCCACTTGTTGGGATGAGCACTGGGTGTTATATGTAAATGTTGAATCACTAAATTCTACTCCTGTGACCATTATTACACTATATGTTAACTTGGATTTAAATAAATAATTAATTAATTGATAAATTAATTAATTAAATAATAAAACACATTGAAAATACACACAGAGAGATTCTGAATAATGGCAACATAAATTATAATTCAATAATTTAATCTAGCACGATGTTGGCAAAAGCTACTCTTCCTTGAGAGAAACATGAATTACACAACAACCTTTAAAGTTGACACAACAGACTTAAGTGTCAAGTTACATTGATGTTGGAATATATAATGTCTATCACAGACTGACAAATAAAACAGACTTTGTCTTTCTAAAGGGCAACAACTGATTTGTAGTTATTAAAAGTGTCTGTCGTCCCCACCCTGGCTACATGTATTTAGCAATAACAAGTCAGTGTAGCATGGTAGTTAAGAGAGCTGAAGTCAGTCTCCAGGAATTTGAATACTAGAAAGTCATTTGTCCTATTTAAGTCATAGTTTCCTCATCTATCTAATAGGAACAATCATAGGAACAGTATCAGAGATTAAATGAAATAATCCAAATTACCTGTTTAGGATGGTGTCTAATCATGGTAGAAATTTAAGAATTGCCACATGTTATTTTGTCAGTCTATCTCATATATATGTGTATATACTCATATGTATATGAAAAATATATGGTACATGTATAGTGTATATATATATATATGTATGTATTTATCATTTCTACCACCAACACCCTGATTCACACCCTTATCACCATAAAGCATGGCAACATTTTTTTCTTAACTGTTTACAATGATGACTGTGTATATGACTTCTACCTACTAGTAGATCAAAAGAACATGTAAGGATAGTACAGTGGACTTTGTAGTTAAAGCTCCAACTTCCATTCCCCACCCCCAATTAATTCATCGAAGCCCTCACAGCAATTCCATTCCCCTTGCCAGTAATTAGTTCCAGAGTGGGCATATGACTCAGTTCCCAGCAATGAGAGAAGAACGGATGACTATGAAAGGCTCTTGGCTTACTCTTAAGAGAGAACCACAGAATGATATGATCCATCTCCCCTTGGACATCATGTCTGGAATGTGTAGCCATCTAGCTATCAGCCAGAGGAAGATGTGTTTACCAGGCATGGCAAAGAGATATAAAAAGAACCTGAGTCTGTCATGAAACTGTTGAGCCGCTGAGCCAAACTTGGTGTCTAACATACCTCAGAACTTTCTGCTATATTAGGCATTAAGTGCAATTATTAAGTCACTATGAGCCCCCACATTAACTATAGTGACTTTTAGTGGGTGCTCAGCAATTATTTCTTAAAGGGATAAAAAAAATCAGTAGAAGGATATTATCCAAAATGAGATAATTAGTGCAATACATATCCATTGAATAAATTATTTTTAAGGCAACACTAAGAGGAATAATTACCCAGTGTTACCATCAGGTCCACGTCATAATCTATATTGTAATCAATACTTAAGTGACTAAAGCATTGACACTCCATTTCTTTAACGTGGAATTCTATGATATAAAGAGGCTTAGATTTGAAATCAGAAAACTCGGATCCAAAAATCAGTTGTGTATGACTTTGGCTAAATAAAATAATGAGAATGATAGTATTAAACAATAATGCATCATATTTATCAAATGTTTACCATGTAATAGATACTATGCTAAGCTCGGTGTAACATTATGTCATATAATTCTTATAACAACCCTATAAATAGATTTTATATGATACTCATTTTTATTTCTCTTTATTTTTTTAATGTTTATTTTTGAGAGAGAGACCACAAGTGGGGGAGGAACAGAGAGAGAAGGAGACACAGAATCTGAAGCAGATTCCCTAGATTCTGTGTCTTCCTCTCTCTCTGATCACCCCCCACTCATGCTCTCTCTCTCTCTCTCTCTGCCTCTCAAAATTAAATAAAACTCTAAAAAGTATGAAGAAACTGGTCATTACGTTGGACTTCAAGAAATGAAGGTATAAACAATTTAAGCAATTCCTCCTGAAAGTAACATTTAAACTGGGAAGAGTTACTACAAACAACTGTTTGAAGATAGTGGAAAATGACCAAAGGCAGGCAGAAACTTGAAAATAATTTCCTCTTGAAGAGTGTTACTGAACTGGGTAATAACTGAATTTGTGGCATTCATATCTGATGGGTGCTCCCCAATGACTCCTCCTCCACCCTGGAAACAGACAAGTAGACCTTGGCTAGAGGCGGCAGATGACAGAATTCAACAGAGCAGCTATATATTTAAGGGGAACATTTTGAAAGCACAAGGACTATAGAAATGTTGATGTCTAAAATCTGAATAGAAAATCTAGATAGTAGATAAACACAAAAACCAATACATGTTGTATTTCTTTTTAATTTATAATTTATTCCTTTAGTCATTTCTTCATGATACAATTTACTATGAAAATGTCACAAAATAACAGATATATTACTTCTTTCCCACTCCAAAACACCCATTATAGAATGTAAAACATCCATCTAAAACTTCTAAAGAAATATATACATTACAATATGGTACCATATAACTTTTTAAATATTTTTTTTTAATTTTTAAGTTTTTTTATTTGAGAGAAAAAGCACAAGTGGGGGAGGGGCAGAGAGAAAGGGGGGGAGAGAGAGAAACCCAAGCAGGCTCTGCACTGTCAGCACAGAGCCCGATGTTGGGCTCGAACTCACAAACCATGAGATCATGCCCTCAGCTGAAGTCAGATGCTTAACCAACTGAGCCACCCAGGTGCCCCCCATGTAACTTTTGTAATCTGAACATAACAATTGTTCTGAGTTAATGATAGAATGAATATGTTTTTGCCTTTCTAATATGAAAGATTAAAAAGGAGGGAAGGAAGGAAATGAGAGAAAGAAGAAAGGGAAAAAAAGAACTTGTTAGTTCTATGGGTAAGCTTATCAAAAGAATATTTCTAAATTATTTGCAGGAATAAAAACAAAGGCCCATGACCTTAAGAGCTTTTTATTAAGAAAACAGCTTAATGTTTGATTAAGGAATAATTAGGCTGGGGCTAAGGTTTGAAAGATCTATGGCAAAGCTTTTTTATTAGTTTTAATTGTTTAATTTTAATAACACTATTTCCTACAACTGATTGTTTAATCAAAGTGAAAATAAATATTTGTCCCTGCTCCTGCCTCTCTCCAAATTCAAAACATGGTCACGGTATAGAGTTTCCAAGATAACAAAGTATATTATTATGCATTTTATTTGCACTGTTGAAAAATTGTTTTGAAAATATTTTGCAGAAAAAAGTTCTCTTTCTATCCCAGAAACCATAATTATCTTGTGAGGCATTATAAGTTGGCTTTTAAAATAAACGTATAAGACTTTATTGGCAACCATTCCTTTTGAGTCTATGGTGTATTTTAATAATAACAAAACTAACCACCACCACCCTCAGAAAAAGTAAAGACAAAAAGGCCTCTCCATAGATCACCACTCCTGTGAATACTGAGTGTCCTCTTCTCAAAATCTTAATTTTCTTTAACTTTTTAAAATTTTTATTTATTTATTTTGAGAGAGAGAGCACAAGCAAGGGTAGGGCAGAGAGAGGCGAGAGAGAATTCCAAGCAGGCTCTGCACTGTCAGCCTGGAGCTGGAGCCAGATGTGGGGCTGGACCTCACTAACCCTGAGATCATGACATGAGCTGAAATCAAGACCCCCATACTTAACTGACTGAGCCACCCAGGTGCCCCTCAAAATCTCTTTTTAAAAATATAATTTAGCTTGAGCTTAAGAAAACTAAGCACTGTGGTGCGTCAAGGTTCAAAGAGAAAGCAGCTGACTGTGCCGTTGTGTATGTCCTAATTAGCATCCCCGGGACTTGGTGCTCAACTTCCAGCCGCCTTCCCTGCGGGTCAGCACAGGAGCCTCACGGGCCTGCACCTGAGCGAGAGCCCGGAGGGCGCTCCTGCAGCTCCGGACGGAAGCCCTGGGTCAGGACTTGCACACAGCACTCTTTGCTACCTTCTTTAGTTGTCACGGTTAGACATAGAAACCACATCCCGACAGCTATTGTGGAAAACTGCCTGGTTCTCTAGAAAGTTGAGGCCTGACACATGAAAGAGTGCCAGGTTCCATGGCCTGTGTGGGGCCTGAGGCCCAGCCAGGTGTCCAGAGTTCTGCAGTGGGCACTCTGACCTCCACGCCTGCTGCGCCCTTTCACCCCCACCGGAAGAAGCCGAAGGTCAATTAGCTTCCATAATTGGCATATGGTCATCACCTGTCCCGCTGCCTGGCGTCCAGCTTCCTCATCTCAGCTGTTTGCCAAGCGATGAGCCGCAGCTCCCGCGCTCCCAGTGGGACCCATGGTTGGCTTACTGGTCAGAGGGTAGGGGATGGTTCCCGCCAGAAGCAATTGTCTTGGCCGCTCAGAAAATCTGCCAGGTTTTACCCATTTAACCAGTGCACTCTCGCGAGGTTTCCCTCGCTGCACCCAGCGGCTGGCTAGCCCCAGGGCAGCACTCAGGGAGCAGCCCGGGTCTCCAGGAGAAGGGCCCCAGCCTTCAGCTGCATCCCCTCACCGTGACAGCACCGTAAGCATCCCGTCTTTGTCTGCACATCACCCCGGGTAAGTGTCTTTTCTGTTTCTCCAATGTCACGGCCAAACATGAGGGCCCTAAGGCTGGCGCCTTGCCTTCCAGGAGAGCCTGTCAGGGAGAATCCTGTCTCCTTTCTTTTATAGAGTGTCTGCGGCCTGGCAGGACAAGCCCTAGGTTGTGGGGACCCTACCCAGCTGGAGGCAGCCACTAATTTGTATTCCTTCCTGTCTTCAGCAGGCATCTGAAGGAAAGCCTGCTGGGCGTGTATCCCCGAATGAAGGGTTGTCAATTCTGTGCTCTGCTTTTCCACTTAACCTCCTTCTCAGCACAAAAGTTCTCCTTTAAAAATCTGTTTTCAGTTAGAGATTTTTGTCTTGTATACATCATCAGAAGTTTGGTCCACTGACGTACATATCAGTGGACTCTCTCTTTCACTGAGAGAGCAGCTCTAGCTTCCACAGCCTCAGATAACCTGCCCTGGGGCGCAGAGTCCTTCACCAAAGTCTTTGGAGAAAACACATCCTAGAAACGGAAAGTTGTTTGTTTCTGATGCTTATTAGTGAAGTACATGCTGGAGGCCATCTGCCCTGTAACTTCTGACTTGGTGTCAGAAACCTTCCATACTCCAGTCTCGGGAAGGGCAACTGGGAGATGAGTGGCATAGCACACTTTTAATCATTTGATCCATTTAATTAAAATAGACTAGAATAGAATGGAATTATTGATTAAAACAGGCTGTTATTGGTTGGAGCTCAGAGGAACAATGGAGGAGCCTTGAATTATTTAGTTCAGGCCAGGCCTAATTATGCGAAGAGGTTTGGGGACCACCTTCTCTTTCTCCCAACCTCACCTTCTCAGGCAGCCCAACATGGCTTTACTTTCTCCTCAGAGACTGCTTAAGTATTCCCAGTGTCCTTTGCCTGAGATTCTCCCATTAGCCCTACCTTATCCCTCAGACCTTTCCTAGTATCTCTGCCTCTCAGGGAAGCACTGTTTCCTTAGAGCCCATGCCATTTCCTTGGCCTTGCGCTGAAGTACCCCAAGACTTGAGAGCTGCTGGCCGAAGTTGGCGGGGAGCGGGACAGCTTCGTTCATGGCTTTCAACCGTTCCTGCAGGGGCAAGGCATTCATGCCCATTGTGCGGAAAAGTAGTCTTTTCTCAGAGGAGGAAATCTCTGTCACTGCTCAAGTACTATAGCACTCGGCTTGCCTGGGGTTTTCTTAGAATGAAGTGTGTTCAGGGCCTCTATCCTGGTGGCATGTTAGAGACGAGATGGTATTTGTTCTGTTGGTGTTTTTGGTGAGCTGTGACTGCAGCTGGGAGGTGAACAGGTAGCCCTGCCCTGTGCTGGGAGAGGCTGGTCTGGCCAGGCTGGGCAATCCTGCGCTTCAGGAGCACTGTAAGAAACGAAATGTAATTCACCTCGCTCTCTTGACCCAACTCTGGCCCAGCAACACCTGGGATTTCTGTTCACCACGACACAGGAGGGCGGCTGAGGCAGACTGTCAAGCAACAACATCGGGGACATGCTAGAGCCTTGCAGGGAAGGAGGAGTTTGTGGTCCTGACCCTCCTGCCTTTGTTTTACAATCTGCACATCCATTTAGGGACAGAGTGTAAAACAGAATGCAGAACAGGACGCTCACGGTGTCACTTGATTGCAGTCCGTTGTCTTCCTGGGCAGCTCAGAGGAGCCGTCCTTCTCCTAGGGGGTGGGAAGGGCCCATCTGAAGGAATCCTGCCCTGCTCCAATCTGCTACTTTTGCTCTCGCTTTTTGGTGCAGACTAATGTTAACTTGTGACTGGAAAAGTTTGACTTGCAGGAAACGTGGTCACTAACACGATAAACCCACGTAGTCCCCATGACCCAGAATTTATTGGGCCAAAAGTGCTGGCGTGAGAGTGGTGTGAGGGTGAGAGATGGAGACTGTCTTCTGTTATGCTCTACTAATAGACCTAATTTTAAATAAAAGGTCAGCACTGGAATTTATGATGGGGTTCCCAGAGGGCCTCAGGCTGTGGGATTTAGACAACAGCAAGAAGGGATGGGCTGCGTTGAAGCTGGGGCCAGGTGAGGCACACATCAGTAGTATAGTCTGGGGACAGAAGGGGCCACAACAGGATGCTCAGACATGCCACAGATCCAGTGGGAACCCTGGGGCCTCTGCCTCCCACTCTGCACACCCACTCACCTCCCGCCTTCCCCTGCAAGCACTGTGATGGTCTCAGGTGCCCAGGCCTGGCCAGAGGGAGCCAGAGGGGAGAAAACGGTCAGTGGGTGTGGCCAGGGCCCACCCACAAGTGCCTGGTGTTCAGGAAGAGAAATGAGCTGTGAACCGGACCACTGAAGAGTTTAAACAGCTTTGCATGTTTAGATCCCCATTTTCTCCTCTTGGCTTAAAGGTCGTTAATGTGAAACAAATGAGTTCATGGGTATTTATTTTCTGGCTAAGATGAGCCCTGCTTGCCTGAGGCCTGCCTGTGGGCGCACATCCCACAGTTGGATCAGGTCCTAGGGCCCTCCTTAGACAGACAATATGGGAGATGGTGGCTACCTCCCTGACTGTCATGTCTGACACTGAGGACTGGGAGTCTTGTATTTTAGGACAAGACACTGACTCAGTTGTACTCACATGAATCTTTCTCTCAGGAAGGTCCATGGTGCCCTTTGGGCTGCTGACATTAATTGTGTTGGGAGAGTCTGGGGACATCTCTATATATAGAGTTCTGTAAACAGTATACGTTCACACAGAAAGAGATGATTTGCTACACATGAAATCAGAGTTTATACAAAAATCTAAAGACTCTGTAATGAATTGTAAAGACATAATGCTTTGTATTGTATGATGAACTAAACCACTGAAATTTTATACCATATGTGTCTGTCCATCATGACCAGCAGCTCCTACATAAACTAGGTGATATCTTCCTAAGAGAGAGAGTGCGCACTAGCTCTGAGAATTACAAGTAAATTCAAGTAAACCATCTTTCCATACAGTCAGTGTGAAGGCTCTCAACAACAGTGCTAGCTGAGCATCACAGATGAGCTGAACTGTTCTACACACTGCAAGGAAGGCAAGGTTCTTGGTCTCAGGAACTCACAATCTGGGTGAGGCATAAGAAAGATACACATAGGGGGGCGCCTGGGTGGCTCAGTTGGTTAAGCGGCCGACTTCGGCTCAGGTCACGATCTCATGGTCTGTGAGTTCGAGCCCCGCGTCGGGCTCTGTGCTGATGGCTCAGAGTCTGGAGCCTGCTTCGGATTCTGTGTCTCCCTCTCTCTCTGCCCTTCCCCTGCTCACGTTCTGTCTCTATGTCTCTCAAAAATAAATAAATGTTAAAAAAAATTTTTTTAAAGTAAAAAAATAAAAAAAAAAAGATACACATAGAAATCTTACAGCCACATAAAGGCGTACATACTAGGCTATCTTCAGTATCTTATGTCATTACATCTAATGTATGTGTATATTTTGTCAAAAACATTCCAATTTATTAAAAAACATTTGCCAGTTTCTACATCAATGAAATATCTCGTCTTTCTCTCCTCCCCTCTCCTTTTCCTGCAAACTTACCTTCTGGCTCACAGAATTTTAACTGCCTCACTTTTTGAGTAGAATTGTTTCTCTTGCCTTTCTTCCTCCAACCCACATCTGCCTTCACAGCACACGTTCCCGCGCTCACACTTTGGAATATAAAATATACTTGGAAATAATAACGTTCTTCAGAAAAGAGTGTAGTATGTCCTTTAAAATATACTCTGTGACCCAAGTTTGAGGCAGTGGCTTTTAATAAGTATTGATTTTTAAATACAGAATCATCAGCCAACTTTCTAAGAGACTATTCAATACTCTCCTGCTTTCATTTTTAAATAAAACATAAATATCATCATGAATTAATAAATATGGGAACTATACATAAAAATTAGCAGAAATCTAGAAACTTGCAAGCTTAGAGTCAAACCACACAGAGAAAATATTTTCTAAATAGGCAATTTTCAATACCTATAAACACTTGTGCATATGCAGTGCAATCTAGAGTGTATTACTTAGGCTAGACCATAACCCCAATGCTAATCTAGATCTGATGATGCAGTGGTGTTCTAACCACGAGGTCCCTAATCCAAAGGTGGTGGTATAAGACATCTCTGTATCCTGACCGATAGCCAATGCTTTGTAAATTCACATAGGCAACACCAGAAATGGATTTCTAGAAGTGAAAATAATAATCTGTTCACTAACATGAAATTTTAGAAATGGACTCATGAAATTTCGCGAATTGGCTAAAATTATTTTAGAGGCATTCACTGCCCTTCAATGAATCAGGTGAGAGAACCCAAGGAGGCCTTTACTCTTTGTCCTTAGGGATAAGATCTAAATACTGCTGTGTCCAGACATGACCTCTGGAGAGTTCTGTTTCCTGCTAGGTCACAAAGGACACAAAGATCATTGCTCAAATTTTGAAGAAAAAGGTGATCTATAAAGATGACAGAAACTTGCATTTAAAATCTGGGCATTTGTCTTGAATGAACCTCCCTAAGTTGTGATATCAGAACACCTTTAAAAGGAGTGAGAACTAGGACACTTATGAGTACAGAACAGGCTGTATGAAGTGTCCCACTGACACTTAGGTCATTTTCCTTGGCTATAGCAAGTACTTCAGAGAGCACGAGAATATAGTGTGCTCTGCTATAATACAGTGTGGTAAATAGTACTGTTAATTATAGCTTATGCTTTGAAAGCAGTCACCATGTATCAGGCACTGTGCTTTGCCAGGGGTCAGCAAACTTTTTCTTAAAAGGTCAAATGTACACATCTTAGGCTTTGGGGCCAGGAGGCAAAATTGAGGGTAATGTGTAGGTACTTAAATAACCATTTTCAGATGCAGTCATTAAAAAAAAATTCCTTAGGTCACTGTACAAAAGCGCTAAGATCAAACACTTGGTAACAGTTGAGCCAGAGAAAGCAAAGAGTAAAGAGGACCCTCTTCCCTGTCACTGGCAGGCAGGAACCCTTGTTCCTTCAGTAAAATAATGAAGCTCTTATCAAGGGCCTCCCAACGCAAATAACATTTATGGTTCCAGATGGCACACTGCAGTCGTTCATCTTTATGTAACCGGATGATTAGTACAGAGCAGCAATTGTAGCTAAATCATCTGTCAGTCTGTCTTTAGACCTTTCTGATAGTATCAGTCCAATATTTGGGATAACTAATGACAGGTACCGATGCATGAATTGATGATCAAGATTTAAGATCTCTAAAAGGAAACATAAGAGACAGAAAACAAAGATTGCTTTAGGTCCCAAGCCTCTGGCACCAATGAAAGGCCCTTTCTGGCCAACATCCTGAAAACAGTAGATGCTTTTTCTGGCTAGCAGTAGAGTGATTCTCTGATATGGATGTCCTTTTTCCTGGCTCTTTAAGCAGCAGCAAAATCAAGTGGAAATAGTTTTGTTATGTGTAGCCTCGAATCAGATGGCCCTTGGCTGAGTAATCATCGCTCTGGGAACATTTCAAAACATTCAGGACTTGGAACTTTCCAGTTCTCCGAACATCCCTTACTTGGCAAGGTGGTGTAATGAAGGCTCTGGTCAAATTCTAGACAGTATTCTGCATATAACAGGGAGTTGCCACATATTCCCTATGAAGATTTCAAATTGTAAACCATTTCAGTTCATCAATGACTGGGACGACTTGAATGCCTCCTCTGAGCAAAATCCACTAGGCATCCTAGTGCAGCACAAAACCCGATGATGACATGCTTCCTGTCCAAAAATAAAATTAATGCTAAAATTGTATTAAAGTCATAAAGACTTTTAGGGTTCAGCTGATATACAGGATTAGCAAAATGAATGGGTTAGATGGTGTGTGAGTGTTATAATCACAGAGTCATCTGAATCTATTTTTTAGGTCAGAAACAGCTGACTATTATTCAGCTTACTATAAATGAATAGATTTCTAACTGAACATGTGAAATGTTTACTATATTATTAAATTAATTTGTCATAGGAAGCTTTCTTTACGTGGGTACTTTGATTATACACAGCCCTGTTGGCACCTAAACTACTTAAGATCTGGAATTCCTAACACCTCCCCTAAAAGAAGCTGTGTTTGCTTTCTGAGTCAGTGTTGTGATTTCCCTGGTGCTCAGTGGCAGCTTGCACTCGAGTTTACACATCTCTGCTTGCTGCTACGTGACAGGGGACAAACTGTGCCTGGTGAGGAGGCTGTGAGCTTCCTTGCTGAACACCCCTAGGAGCCACAGAGAACCCCCAGCCACGTGGCTTCTGGAGAGCGCAGCTCTCAGACACACACCAGACTGGCAGTTAGTTACCTGTGGGAAATCCTAATGTCCATTCTTGCTGTCTGGGAAGTTTGTGCAGAGAATGGCAAAATGGGAACCTAATATCCCACGGTTACGCGTCCAAGTTAAATTGACTTGAATAAGTTATTATCTTAAATCTGGTATTAATCAAATTATAAAGTAATAATTTACTTCTCGCACTCTGGTAGATAACAAGAATGTGAGCTTTTTTAAGCATACAAAATAAATACTATTTTAATACTCTTTAATAATAAATATTTACCAGATACCTACTCTGTCCCAGACTCTGCCAGTCTCTTTCTCATATGTCATCTCTTTTCCTTTCCACAACTCGTAAATAACAGGGCAAGGGTTAGAACCCAGCATTTCTGAACCAACACGGGGTACCAAGGTGCCACACTGGCTTTGTGACCTTATTTGGAAACCTCTCTCAGGACTGTTTAGTAGACATTAGGTAATGTGTTTTGTAAGTGGAACCACTTTGGTAGAACTGAGAAGGAGAACAGTTTGCTTTTCATTTCTTTTGGGGGGATTGTGTTAAATTAAAAGCTCCTACACTGAGCACAATGGGACTTCTCACTCAGGCAGTGAGTATAAGCACCTTCGATCGGGACTGTCCAAAGCGACTGTTTTCTTAAGAAGGAGAAACAAGACAAAGTTCAAGATAACACCCTCCTAATGGAACCAAACTGAACCACCCAGCTTAACTTCCCCAGGGAGAACCTGCGTCAGGCCGAACACAAATATTTACCTAGATGTACTTGAAGAGGAACCCGAGACTCCTTCCGTGTGTGCATTGCCAACCTGCTCTGAAGAGCAGAGCAGTCATTAGATGTTCTGATTCAGGACTAAGTTATGGTTTCTATAAATACATTATGATACATAATATAAATAAAAACATTCTATGTTTTATAATAAATACGTTATATAAATATATTAGTTTATATAAATACATATAAAATATGTAGAAAATATATCAAAATATACCTAGAAACATGCCAGCAAGAATTTCACTGATTTTTTTTCACTCCACTATCATAATATTGGGTGTTCTTAGAGTTCTACTTTTCCAGAAAACTCTACAAAGACTTGTTCGCACTTTCCCTGCATTCAGTCTGAGGGGCAGTGACAGAAATTGTGCTCATCCCAAATAACAGTTTCATAAGGGTGGTAGGGATGGAGGAGAGGCCTGGTCAACATGCCTTACAGTGCTTCAACATGGATGAGCTGCCAAGTAACAGAGCCAGAGCCCTAGGACCCCCGACGAGCTCTCAAGTTGTACACTCAGTGTTACACACCGGCAAGGTTGTATAAAACCCTGCACCCCCTTCAAGTACCCGCAGGGTCAGCTATATAATTTTCAGGGTCCAGTGAACCATGGAAAGGTGTAGATGCTTGTTCACAAAGCGAGAAAATAGCTTTTTCTTTTTACTGAAGTCTCTTTCTCAACCTGTCATGGTGCTTTTTTAATTGCTGTTTAACGAGGCACTCCCTTGGCCACAGAAATACTTGCTGGGCAGGTGCAGGCCTTCATCGCAGTGGGGCTCCCCAGTCCCTCCCCAACTCCCTGGTTGCCTCCAATTGTCCTTATACCTGCATCCAGCCCCACTGTGGAGCAGAGGAGGACAGCGGTCTCTGGAACAAGGCAGGGGAGTAGCAGCCATGAACCTAACCCAGGGATGCAGCAGCATGGCAAGAAGAGCGACCATGTGTAAAGCAGTCTCCAAGCTTACATCACTTACTCGGTGGTTTTATTAGACCTTCCAAAACACAAATCCAAGCATAGAAGTTTGGGGAATTTCAAAAGCAATGACCACAGAACATGGATCCCCAACATGTGGATCCTTCTGCGCATGGAGCCCGTACGGTCACACGGTAATCCCCAGGAAGCCCGTCCTGGATAACCCGGAAGTATTTCCAGAGCACCTCCTTGCTAAAAGTAGGTTCTTCAGTCCAGAATCTGGTCATGTGACAGTGATCTACATAATTAGTGAGGAAAGAGACATTGTCCAAGAGACTCCTAAAGCAGAGATGCTAGCCAAGGAGTCCGTGCCAGGAGGCAGCTCTCCCAATTTCGAATTTAGCAATAGATAAAAATGAGTTCAGGATCTAAAACCTTTGCTTCAGTTTCAAGAATGTGTGACTAATCCCTAGGATGAACTTGTAAGTAGTAAACGTCCCTGAGTTTCTTGGTGACACACTTAAGGGAAGGTAGATCATGAGAGAGTCCTAATCAGACAGTCAGCACAGAAGTCACCAAACAATGAAAATCCAAACAAACAAACAAAAGAGCATTATCTTATTAGCTGGGCCAAAATAACAGATGGCCAGAGAAGCGATTCTGGGAGCCTGGAAAATAAGATCTTAGGAAGAGAAAAATAAGAAAAAAAAGAAAAGCACCATGATACTTAGCCATGAACTCCAAGCTAGTAATGAAAAAAAAATCCAGATAAACTTAAAAAAAGAACCACAATGGGTTTTGCATTTTCTCGGAGTTCATATGTTATCCTCAATGGGTTATAAATCTCAAATATAACTCAGAATTATTTTGACACAGAAACTACATAACCGTGGCAGTGGGTTCAGTGCTTTGCATTGGCTACCATGCTAAATTGGCAAACCACCCTTCATTAGCCTCATTTTGCAGGTGGGAAACTAGGACTGAGAGAGGTATCTTGCCCATAGCCACACAGGTGGTGCACGGTGACAGAGCTGAGGCGACTGAGCAGCCGGCCTCCATGCCCGTGCTCTGAGCCCTGACTCCATGCTCACAGCAATAGCTGCCTTTTATTCCCTCAAGGGGCACAAAAAGCAGTTGTTAAAGCTCTATGTTCTGATTTTTTTTTTTAATTTAGAAATCATAATCACTAGAGCAAAAGAACTCAGGCAATGCAGCTAATGAAAAGCAGCTCAAGGATATAAATGAAGTCTTTGAGCTCCTCTTTTCTCTCCTCCTTCTGGTATTAATCATCACTTCTAGCCTTTCTATGCCCCCATGTCCTACTTATAAAATAACAATGACATCTTCATCATAGTATTGTTGAAAGGGTTAAAGCTGGTAATCTGTGTAGATCACTTAGCATATCCCTCAGTAAAATTTGCCATTATCAGTATAAGTGTTCATGTTAGTGTTTGTGTCAATTTTGGAATGGGAGACCATCTTGAATGTGTATAGGCAGGCACTATTAGTCTCTTAGACTAAAAGTATGAAAGCAGAGCAGAGTGTATAAGGTGGGTTAGGGAGAATTATGAATTTAGAGCCTAATGCTGATTAAAACCTGTGTTGCGTTATAACTATCAAGAAGCACACCTAATGTGCTTTATTTTCCAGTCGAGTTGCTGAAAATTCTTTCAGAGGCTCCTCACATCCTATATACGGCCAACTTCTTAGTCAAACAGGAAAAAATCTAAGGGAAAAACTAAATCTCAATGTACTAGAATCCAAATGTTGCCAATTTATCTGCTCTAAAGTTTGTTTCTGAAAAAATTCACACCCATACCAATTACTTGGCTTATTTATTTTGTATTTTACCATTTTACTCCCTGTAAATGGCTTAGGGATCACATCTTCTTATTTATATATTTTCTTGTTATCTCACATAGAGTAAAAGTTCTATTTTTTTCCAATTCCTAGTACAATAATACACAACAGAAGATGTATAATAAAGGCTTAATTAACTTATTTATTAGGCTAAATAACACTTCCTAACATTCTCTTAGGGAATTCATTCTCTGGTTCCCACAAGTTTGACCTCTATAGCTTGGACTTTGGGATCCTAAAGGGGGAATACATCCACCAGGAGACCTAGCAAGGATCCCATTGCACCCTAAGCTATACTTGCTGCCCAACCTCCTAGGGCAACTCAGGCCAAACTACTAGCAGGTAAAAAGAGGAATCCCCATCTTGGCAGGGGAAATCTACTCTGATCACCGGTCAGGAGGAGGAAGGACTGCTGTTAAACAGAGGGCAGAGAGGAGTGTGTTTGGTATGCGGGTGATTGACTTGGGCTTCTCTCAGAATTCCCTTGCCCAATAATGACACTCCTTAATATTTATCCATTTTAAACCCATCAGCCACAGCCTGAGAAAGGTGATGGAACCCCTCTAGAGTTCCCACCAAGTTGGTGCCAAAGACTGGAAGAGAAGCTAGCCAAGGGTGAAGGGAATTTTGAATGGTTAGCAAAGGAAGGAAAGAATGAGTACCATTTGTGACCTAGAGACTAATGACTGCAGTCAGTAGTGAGGGCAGTAGTTTACCTCACTAATCATCCTCCTATGAGTTTCCTTCAGGGAAAAAAAGGCCCACCAGAATCCCGTAGAGGGTGGCCCCCAAATCCATACAGAATAAGTAGATCCAAGCAGCACAAGTTAAAAGGGGTGCAGTGCCACAGTCCTATCCTCCCTTCAGGACACAGATGTATCTTCCCATAGGTGGGAAGGTGGTGGCCTATCAGTCCTCTTTGGGAATCGCCTCAGTGGAAAGAAGGCTCCCTGCTCAAGGTCATGTGCCCTTTGATGACCACATAATATGATGACTGATCAGGGCAAGTCAGGACAACTCTGGAGGGCTGTTCCAGCTTCAGCGCCCCCTCCACCCCCATGTAGGGAGAGGTCTTGTTAGGATGGCATGTCAGCCCAACTTCTCCTTCTGCCCAAGTTTTCTTCCTCTCTTGCCCTCACCTTAATCAGTTTCCTCTACACTCAGCTCCATCTCAGAAACTGCGTTTTGGGGAAGCCGACTCAGGGCTGTCACTGTTACTTAGGTTAACAGTGAACTCTACCCAGATCACCGTGCTGCTTTACCTTCAGGCCCTACTTCACCTGGTGGGTCAGAGGGACATCAAGGAAGATGGCAGGCTTGATCTCTTTCGCTAATGATATACATGTGAGGGCTATCCACTGGCAAAAGACATTGTTGCAAGAGGCCGAGAGGTTAAAATGAGGAGGTAGATCAGGAGCTTCCCACGTTAGGAAATGTGGCAATAGATGGTCTTACAGGATACCTTCAAAACGCTCATGAAAGCGCTCCTTCAGAAGGCCAACATTCTCCTGCCTACCACAGAGAAGGCACCACCCCCTAGCCAGGATGGCCCAAAGATGATACACATACATACAGAAGATTGTAGGCAGATTGTTGTATGTATGCATATATATTGTATATATACGCATATATATATAACAGAAGATTGTAGACAGTGGTGCTCTGGCAAAGGTTTAACAAACAGCAATCAACCCAGGGGTAGGGGAAAGCACTGATTGATGTGTGCTCATCCATGGTGTAAAGACTCCCACCATGGCTGAGTTTAAGTTGCCAACATGATATCACTGATTGTGAAGTCAGAAGGAAATGTGTGGCAGCATACCATTAGAGAGTATTTCCTCCACAGAGATGCAACACATATAAATAACCTTTAAGGGGATAAATAATGGTAAAAGTGTATAAAACAATTAGGAAGTGACAAGTTTTGAGTATTACCTCTGTTTTTAATATAATGTATTTAATTTTATATGATTTAGTTTATAATAATGACACATTTAACAATTGGCCCATAAAATTTCTAAAAATGTAACAGTCTCTAACAAGCAAGTAAAGGTCAATTCTAACACATCATCTGATACAGGAGTAGTTAAGAAAAAGAGAGCCCCCTATTCTCTCTCCTTTTACCAGTCCCCAACACAAAAAGCTAGAAGCAGAGGAGGAAAGGGGAGGAAAGAAATAAAAAAGGCATGCCCCCTCTCTCCTGAGCAGACAGAGATGGGTGCAGGAAATGTCCCAGTTTTCTGTTGCTGCATAATAAACCCCAGAATGTATGTAATCTATCTCTCCCTCCCTCCCTCCCTCGTCTCTCTCTCTCTCTCTCTCTCCCTCCCTCCCTCCCTCTCCTCTCTCTCTCTCTCTCATGGTTCTGAGGGCCAATAGGGCTCATCTGGGTGGTGGTTCTCCATGAGAAGTTAGCTGGAGCTGCGGTCATCTGGTGCCTTGACTGGACTCTCATGCGCGAGATGCCCATTTACATGTCTGGCCCCTTGTCAGGGGTAGCTGGAAGGCTGGGCTCAGCTGGGACTGTGGCATGAATGGGCCTCCCCCTCTCCATGTGAACCCAGCGCTTTTCCTTCTCTGTGTGGTCTCTATACATTGATGTGCCAGATTTCTTACATGATAGCACTGGGCTTCCAAAAGCACAAAATAAGATACAAAGACTTCTTATGACTCAAGTTTAAGATGGATGCAGCATCCATTCCACTGGTTAATATGAATCATAGGTCTAGCTCAGACTCAGTATTGGGGTGGGGGGGCAAAAAAGGACATGGTTGGTGGAGGGCCATCTTTGGAGACCAGCTATCACGGGATGGAGATGCCTGAGAGGTAATAAGGAGATAAGGTTTAAATGAGATTTGAAATTAGAAGTTACATTTGAGATTGGAAAACCTTGAGGTTTCAAATAACTGAAAGTGACAGGAAATTACAGATTCTAGACAAAACGTTATTATAGATAAGAAAGGAATATTTGACATATGGGTTAGAGGTGTTTGAATTACTAAAATAACTTGGTATATATATCCCTACTCAGCTTAAACTTTTCAATAAACCAGCTATATAAGACTATACAAATATTAGCAATGATTATGAATTATTAAGAAAATTTATGTTTTTCAATGATCATATCAAAATTAAGGTAAATATTTAGAAGTATTTTCTTCATCTGAGTCAGGGTTCACTCTTGTTTTTAAGAATGAGAATCTTAATTTCAGTCTGAACAATGCACCCTGACAACTGTTTTACATTTATCTCATTTCTTTCATACATTTAGTTTAACACTCAGCATGTAACCCCTCCTATTTTCCAAGATCTTCGCAATTTTTCCAAATGTGGAAATTATGGGAAAATAAGTGTTCTCTGGGACACACCCACATCCTGCTTAATTTTGAACAGATTAAGAAACAATTGGTTGGAATTCACAATAACTATTCAGTCCTGTCCTAGCGCTAAAACAGTACCTTGGAAGTCATTTGTAAATTATCGCTGGGAATAATACACTGATAAAACTTATCTGTAGTGGTAACATATTTGCTTCTTGACAGTTTAGAAAAACATTTTGGGATGTATTATTGTATCCTAGCCTTGAACCACATATAGAGGCAGACATTACTGCCTCTATATTGCAGAAAAGGAAATCAAGACCTAGAGAAATTAAGCAATTTGCTTTAGGTCTATAGTTATGAGTATGTAAACCCAGGTCTTCAGGCTTCAAATTAAGTAGGTTAATTTTTCTACTTTAATGACCTACTAGAATCTTCCTTCCTAAAAGCTAAATCTTCCTTTCTCCAGACAGATCTAGTATGAAAGAAAATTTTAATAGAATATGGGGAGAATATTAGGTCCTAATTCCTATAGAAGGGTTATCCCAACACTTGGGCAGTATTTCTCATCTAACGTTATTGTCAAAGCCTTGGGTTTTTTTATTGGCTTCTGTAGGATAGCATACTTTTTTTTTTCCCCCACAGCCAAGTTGGTTAAAGCTGAGTGTCCCTTATTGGAAGGCAGGTCAAAGCAGGGAGGACTCTGACAAAGAGAGTACCTCTAACAAGATCCAGAGGGTGATTTGAGTAGCCAGGTTGAATAATGGTATCTAATTCAAGCGTAGCTTCTTGAGCTGAGGCATGGCTGTGGGCGTACATTTCTGCACGAAATAATCATTCCAGAAAAGTTTGCTGTCAAATACAGACCACTGTAAGAATTGGCTTTTTGGCCAAGTTTTGAATTAGCATCAAAGTTTCCTAATGGAAGATTGCATAGTAATTAAAACCATGAGTCTTGAAGAGAGACTTGAGTTGAAACAGATTCTACATATTGTATATGTGGCCATTCAACAGTCACCCAGTTCTAAATTCCAATTTCTTCTTCATAAGACAAAATAATAATGGGTCATTGGTAGGATTCAGAAAATTGTATATGTTAAAGTGGATAATACAATACAGTTTCCAGTAAATATAAATGATATACATACATTACAGAGTAATCACCATAATAAATCTAGCATACCATCTGTCAGCATACAAAGTTGTTACATATATTAACTATACTTCCTATAGTATACGTTGTATCTTCATATCTTACTTATTTTATAACTGGAAGTTTGGATCTTTTAATCCCCTGCTCCCATTTTACCCATCCCCACGCCCTCTCTGGCAACCATCAGAGTGTTCTCTGTGTCTATGAGTCTGTTTCTGTTTTGTTTTGCTTGTTTGATTTTGTTTTTTTAGATTCCACATATAAGTGAAATCATACAGTATTTGTCTTTCTCCAATTAACTTATTTCACTTTGCATAATACCTTTTAGGTCCATGCATGTCACCACAAATGGCAGGATTTTATTCTTTTTTAGGGCCGAGTAATATTCCTTTGTGTATAGACCATATCTTCTTTACTTTCTGTATTAGTATTTTCATTTTCTTCAAATAAACACCTCAAAATAGAATTTCTCGATCATAGGGTGGTTTTATTTTTAATTTTTTGAGGAACTTCCTACTGTTTTCTATAGTGGCTGCACCAATTTACATTCCTTGCAATAGTGTTGGAGCATTCACTTTTCTCCACACCCTTGCCGAAACTTGTTATTTCTTGTCCTTTTGAAATTAGCCATTCTGACTTGTGTGAGGTGATGTCTCATTGTGGTTTTGATTTGTATTTCCCTGATGATTAGTGATGTGAAGCATGTTTTCATGCGTCTGTTGGCCATCTGTATGTCGTCTTTGGAAAAATGTCTATTCTGGTCTTCTGCCTATTTTTAAATTGGATTCTGTTTTTTATATTGAGTTGTGGGTGTTCTTTACATATTTTGGATATTAACCACTTTTAAGTTATATCATTTGCAAATATCTTCCATTTAGCAGGTTGCTTTTCTGTTTGTTAATGGTTTCCTTAGTTATACAAGAGCTTTTTAGTTTGATGTCATCCCATTTTCAAATTTTTCCCTTTTGTTTCCCTTACCTCAAGTGACAGACACACAAAAAATAAAAAACAATTGCTCAGGCCAATGTCCAAGAACTTACTGCCTGTGTTTTCTTCTAGGAGTTTTATGGTTTCAGATCTTACATTTAAGTCTTTAATTCATTTTGAGTTTACTTTTGTATATGGTATAAGGAAGGGGCCCAGTTTCATTCTTCTGCATGTTAGCTGTCTAGTTTTCCCAACAACATTTATTAAACAGCTTTTTCTCTATTGTATGTTCTTGCCTCCTTTGTTGAAGATTAACTGACCATACAAGTATGGGTTTATTTCTGGACTGTCTATTCTGTTCCCCTGGTGTATGTGTCCATTTTTTGTGCTGGTAACATACTGTTTTGATTATTACAGCTTTGTAGTATAGTTTGAAATCAGGGAATGTGGTAACCTCCAGTTCTGTTCTTCTTTTTCAAGATTGGTTTGGCTATTTGGAGCTTTCGGAGTTCCACGAAAATACCAGATTCGTTTTTCTAGTTCTGTGAAAAATGCCATTGGGATTTTGATAGGGATTGCATTGAGGTTATAGACTGCTTTAGATAGTCTATAAATGTTAAATAGATGTTAAATAGATGTTAAATAGATGTTAAAATGTCATTAATTCTTCTAATCAATGAACTCAGTATATCTTTCCACTTATTTGTGTTGTCTTCTATTTCTTTCATGAATGTCTTATAGTTTTCAGAGTATAGGTCTTTTAAACTTATTAAAGGTTTAAGGCTTAAATCTAACCCTAGGTACTTTACTCTTTTTGATGCAATTGTAATGGGACTTCCTTTTAAATATCTCTTTCTGATAGTTCATTATTAGTGTATAGGGGCACCTGGGTGGCTCAGTCGGTTGAGCGTCTGTCTTCAGCTCAGGGCATGATCTCGCAGTTTGTGAGTTCAAGCCCGGCGTCCGGCTCTGTGCTGACAGCTCGGAGCCTGGAGCCTGCTTCGGATTCTGTGTCTCCCTCTCTCTCTGCCTCTCCCTCACTCATGCTCTGTCTCTCTCTGTCTCAAAAATAAATAAATATTTTTTAAAAAAGAAAAATTCAACAGATTTCTGTATATTGAGTATCCTGCAAATTTTGAATTCAGTTTTTAGTTCTAATAGTTATTTGGTGGAGTCTGTAGGGTTTTCTATATATAGTATCATGTTGTCTGCAAATAGTGACAGTTTACTTCTTCCTTGCCAATTTGGATGCCTTTTATTTCTTGTCTGAATGCTGTGCCTGGGACTTCTAGTACTATGTTGAATAAAAGTGGTGAGAGTGAACACTCTAGTCTTGTTCTTGTTCCAAGAGAAAAAGAGCTTTCAGCTTTTCACTATTGTGTATAATGTTAGCCATGGATTTGTCATCTATGACCTTTTTATGTTGAGGTATATTCCCTCTAAACCCACTTTGTTGAGAACCTTTATCAGAAACAGATGTTCAATTTTATCGAATGCTTATTCTGCATCTATTTTGATGTTCATATCATTTTTATCCTTCGTTTTGTTAATGTGGTGTCTCACAAAGATTGATTTGCAAATATTGATCTATCCTTGTATCCCTAGAATAAACCAAACTTGATCATGGTGAATGATACTTTTGGATGTATTGCTGGATTTGGTTTGTTAATATTTTGTCAAATGTTTTTACATCAGTGTTCATCAGGGATTCTTGTTCATATTTATTATGAAAAAGAACTTTACCATTAGCAATGAGATTTAGAAAAAATATTTCCTTCTCCTACCTCGGCTCAGAAGGCAAAACAACTGATTAACAGATACAATTTATTGATATAAATATTTTTCAGGACAAATTTCGATGAGGTATTGAGGACCAAAGAGAAATACAAGATCTATAAAACTTTAAAGTATGGACTCATTATATAGGGAGAGAGAATAACTCTTACTATATTTTCTTCAGTGTTTTAATGTGAAGTGAATCTATCAAAATTGTTCAAATAAAGCCTCAGTTTGAGACCCACGTGTTCTGATGGAAATATACAGTCACAGAGTTCCTTCACTTATTTATTGAGCCCTGGGTGCCAGGAACTGCTCTTGTAGAAGGGAAAATAGCAATACAGAAGACTGTGCAGCCACTTACTTCAGGAGATTTTTGCTCTGATGGTAAGGATAAATTATTCAGTAAATAATTAGTGTAAGTAGAGGAAAACACTAGAAGAAATGTTATTTTGTGTGCTTTGAGGCATTAACTTTAAACTTACTTTTGACTTACTGTGCCTATTAATAAATTAGAAAAAATAATTATTTTTGCAATAAAAATTTTATTGCATTTTATTGTTTTAAACAGTTTTGTTACTTTAATTAGAATTTATCTGAATTCAAGTGCTAAATTTGCTAATTTTTCCTGAAACTCTGCTTCATTTCCCTTTCATTTCCATCAAGATTTTTACATCATTGTAAGAGGAATAGTTTCCTTTACTGAGGAGCCACAGATATGAATTTCTTAAAGTCAGCCCTCTTTTGTATCTTCTCATCTGTGCAGACGTAATAATTCCTCATGCAAAAATTTATTCAATTGATCAGAAACTACTCTAAGAATGCTAGATTTTTAATACCAAAGAATAAATAGGAACAAGCACTATTGTGTACATTGTCTAAATAAAACTCATGTTGGCATCTATGTTCTAATAAGGGGATGCTCTAGAATTTAGAAAAAGATAAAATAATGCAAGGAACCAGTAACAATAATAATAATACCAATAGCAAAAATAATGATAATAATGATAACACTAGTACTTAGGTGCTTTTGAAGAATGTTTGTAACCATGATCTTTGGTCCACTTTATGGATCAATCTTTTTATTTAAAGTCAGCTGAGCCACTCATCTTACTGTGGATCAGATTCGTTGTACTGGTTCAATACTTACTGATGGCTTATGACACAAAGTACAATGCCCGAAGGTGAGATAACACGGCTGTTTCAAAGTTTGTTCTCTTTCTACCTTGGCAAACTTGCACCACAAACTCTAAGAGGGTAAGAGGTGATGCCAGTCAGTCCAATATTTGTGTGAGAGTAAACTTGATCTTGACCACTTCCTTGATGAAGTAAACTCTGAAATTAACTCTGAAGGGAAAAGGTGCCTACAAATAAGAAAGGAACCCTGTCCTACCACAAGAGATCTAGGACGAGAAGCCAGAGGATCAATCAAACAGATTGAGTGCTGAAGAGAAGAAAATGGTCATCAGCTTTAAAAGGGAGTTCAGGACTTCCCCTTCTTTGCTTCTGTGTTGCCTAGCCCAGTGGGTTACAGGGTCAGACATGAACAGGGCCCTTTGGCTGAAGGTGGAATACTTGATGGGATCAGGGGCTATATGTGGCCCTACACTGTGCCCTCTGAGGGTCTCTTCTCTTTTTTGACTCTTCCACTCTGAGACTGATAATCTCTTTTTATGTTTTCTTCTCTCTTGAAAGGTCCCTACCCTGAGCAGGCCTGGACTGAGAAGCTTAGATTCAACTCTAGCTCCCAGACAGAAATGTCCTTCCCTTTCATTTCATAGGTGCTATCTTCCTTGGGGTCTTCTTTCTATACTGCCCCATATCATGAAACCAGAGAACTACAGAGCAGACCTAAAAAGAGGGACCAGAAGTGTGCTAGGCTTACTTTTAAGGAAAACGAATGACCAGTCTGGAGCCTTCAGGAGAGAAGGACTTTGTTCTCCTAGTTGCTGAGAATGTTAACAGAAGATGTTCTTCAGTCATCAACCCTCCTTGAAAGGGATTGCTTAATGAAGAAAGCTGTCTTGCTCAAAGTTATACCTTCTTCCAGGGACAGCTCACGTTCACAATTAAACCCTACTTGCGAAAACTCTGAAAGGCCTTCCCAACTCCAGAACTCCCCTTCAGGTCAGCAAAGGCCTTTAGGGAGACTACATTATTGCTCAACATCTCCCTCCGCCCTATCCTGCTTCCTACTCATCCCTTCAACAGCCCAATAGCAAAACTGAATCAGTGTCCTGCTTAGCGAAAAAAATAAAATAGTAGAAATTATTCATACCTTGCAAGCTGTGAAAAATAGGCGATATTTGGCACACGGCTATGGTTCGCCATTCCTTGCTCTATCACCACTTTCCTAAATCAAGTCAACTTTGGGAGTTGTAGTATGATCATTTGTTATGTGATGCCCATTTCCAAAGTTAAAATGTTTAAGCTAAAAATGCTAATGTATTAGTCATTGATCAGCAAATCAATAATGCCACCAACTCAGAAAAACGATTCACATGAACAAAAACATTCCCACTCTCCATCCTGTGTATGCGCATGCTGTGTATGCGCATGCTGTGTATGTTTTGTTGGTTTGAGGGCCAAACGTTCTTTAAGTGACATATACAAGTCACTTGGCAATTATCAACAATTATATCTAATTATCAACAATTAGATGTAAAATTTTGGAGCTGTGATAAAAGAGGTTTTCTATAGTTTTCTTACTTGGGATTTCATGGAATCTGATGACGGTCCTTAGAAAGGCACAATACCACATTCATTTGTAATTTAAATTGAAAAGAAGCTACAGAGAAATGACTCATTGAACCTATTCTTCAAGACACCTGATATCTGCTCAGTAGCTATCGTGACCCCAGGCCAGCTGTGCCACTGCCTCTTCTTCAGCCACTCTAGAAATGAAAATGGACACCACACCCCTGAAACCCTCTACCTTCCATCTTGGAGTTCTAGGAGAACCAGCAACAGGGATTGTCACCCTAAGGGCTGAGTACTCGAGAATGTTCATGTAATGATTATTAGGAGCTCAAAAAATATACTCAGGTGGAATTATCCTCCACTTTGATTTTGTTGTTCATTTCCGGCTCAGGCTTCATTGTAAACTGTGGACAGAAAAAAATGTCAATGGTTTATTCGATGTTAGTTAATACCTAATCAAAGTCAACCTTGTATGAAAATAGACTGATTTCAGTTTTGAAATTCTAATTAACTGCTTAACAGGTAACTGATTTTTTTTCATAAAATACAAGAGTCAGACTATTGCATTCTAAATTAGAATTAAAATTTCCCAGAAGACAGTGTATAGAATAGGTATCTGATATGATTTATGCTTTCCTTTTTTCCCCTTCTCTGTTGGAGGTGTAATCTTTTTAGAGGAATTCACTGTTAATCCCATAATGATATCTGAAGGAAAATCAGTGAGGATAGAGTAGACCTGATTTTTCTAACCATAAACACTATCAATTAGAGCTAGAAATAACTTTGGGAAACCATGGCCACAAAGACTATGGTTAAACTAAAAATAACATGATACAATTTGAAGGGGGTGGATGACGGTGGTTCAGACAAGAGTGTTTCCTTTATTGCAGGTTTTCAGGCAGAGGTCACTATGAAGTCAACCATTGTGGTTTCTGACATAGATCTTTAATGTAATTCTCTTCCCTTATTGGACTACCCATCCCCCTAAAGCTCCCTCAGACTTGCTTTTTTCTGGGATACCTACTCTGGCACTTTCTTCATTTGAGACTAAGAGATAGAACACCTGGGCAGAGAGAGGAAACAGAAAGGTGAGGAAGAAAGAGTTGAGCATCAGATAGGACTTTCTCTTAATCACGATACCTAAGTTTTTTCTCTCACCAAGGCCTGTTGGCCTCCCATATCGAGGTAAGAAATGGTGGGATTTATCTGCTTTTGAGAAAGCTTCACTCCAGCTAGTGCCGGCATCTACACCTTACAATTTAGCAGTGTTTTGAACTGCCTTACAAATCGACTGTTTTCTCATTAGTTCACACCAACTTATTTTATTGACGAGAAAAACAAATCTCTGTAAAATAATAAAGGTACATAATGGCACTTGGTACTGCTCTATCACACTTTGGAAACTTCAAACCTGTATTGAGTAACCATCCTTTAAGGGAAAGGGAACATGATTTGAAATTGTGATATTGCCTAATCATTGAAATTACAAAGTCAGGATATAAAAGAAATGGTGAAATACAGGAGAAAGTTGAGTTACCGTGTAACCCATAGGTTTGAAGGACAAAAGTTAGAGGCTCCTGGGTTCAATATTATCTTATTTCCACATCCTTGAGGGAGCACATTACTCTCACTGAGGCAAGACACTACTATGTGGTACCTCTCTTTCTGTTACCAATAGAAACAATTTTGTTTAGGGGGAACAGTGTGTCCAAGCTAAACACATACATACACAATATTCTCCAACTTCTGGCATAGCTCAGGTGTCCATGTGATATGGTTCTTTCCAATGAGATGTGGAAAGTGGTTATTACTCAAACTCTGGGTCCTGTGCCTGTTCCCCTTCCCCTTTCGCCTCTGTCTTAAAAGGACTATGTTTGGAAGTAGAGGAGCCAAGTTACAATCGTGAGGAAGAGATGCCAAGCTAAGGGGACGGGACAGAACGATAGAACTGCTATATCAGCCCTGAACTGCCTCCTCTGGGCTTTTTTGTTCATGAGGAAAAAATAAAGCCACTATCATTTTGATAATTTGAGTCGAACACAATCCCTAACTGACTCATCTCAACACTTAAAAAACTGGAGGCCCCTTCACTGACCAGTCATAAGGCTGATAATGTAGCAAAGCCATGGTTCAAATCTACATCCGTTTCCCAGAAGCCCACTCTCTGTCCATATCTTTATCTCTGCTCCTTGCCTCTGCTTCACAGGTATTCTGCCATGACCCTGGGCCATGCAGGATGTCAGGGAATTTGCTGACTGAGGTCATGGGAGGAAAGTCATTTCAAGCAAAATGAACCCTTTGAGCAAAAGCCTGGAGAGGATCAACTGCAGTTTGTCAAGAGCAAAGAGTATGTGAAGGCTATGTGTACTTTTTTTAAGCGTATTTTCTTTTTAGGTTTTTTTTAAAGATTATTTATTTTGAGAGAGAAAAAGAGAAAGCAGGGGAGGGGCAGAGAGAGGGAATCCCAAGCAAGCTCTGCCGCGGGGCTCAAATTCATAAACGGTGAGATCATGACCTGAGCCAAAACCAAGAGTCAGAGGCTTAACTGACTGAGCCACCCAGGTGCCCCAAGCATTTTTTTTCTTTTTAATGAGGTAGCATTTTATTTATTTTGAAAGAGTTTTCCTATCAAGGGGAAATCTGTTTTTAGTATGATGTCAAAAGCACAATGCCACTCAGAAGCAAAGAAAATGACAACTTTTTAAAAAATGTTTATTTTTGAGAGAGAGAGCAAGAGCAAGCACACAAGTGGGGGAGGGGCAGAGAGAGGGAGACACAGAATCTGAAGCAGCCTCCAGGCTCTAAGCTGTCAGCGCAAAGCCTGACATGGGGCTCCAAATCATGAACTGTGAGATCATGACCTGAGATGAAGTCGGATGCTTAACTGACTGAGTCACACAAGTACCTTTGAAGCAAAGAAAATTAAAAACAAAAATAGGCAATATCAGTCATTACTAGCCATGGTAGAATTATATTTCCCTACTTTCTCTTTTAATTAATGGAAAAGGAATATTAGTCTATCACAAAGTCTTTTTGCATGACACCATACTAAGTGAATTTGTAGAGTTCACCAGTATTGGTGCTAAGAATATTTACATATTATGTTCCTACACAGTCTTGAACATGAGTAGATGCCCACTTAACACCTATTTTTTATTTTAACCAGTCATAATAGGTATACATGGTTAATTTTTTTATGATTTTATCAGTTGAACTCTACAACTTGTGTTTTTATCTTTCTATGATATATCATAGAAACATGTCTTTGCTGTGAGATTTCTAGAAAGGTATAATATCTTCCTTAAGAATAGCATAGCATGCTTTTCAGGCGATCATGCATTACTTCAACACCATTAGCTAATAGGAAGTAGTGACAGTTGAAATTCAGCCATTAATAATTTTTTAAAGATATCAACTATAGGGGCACCTGGGTGGCTCAGTCCGTTAGGTGTCCGACTTTGGCTCAGGTCATGATCTCACGGTTCATGAGTTTGAGCCCCATGTCGGGCTCTGTGCTGACAGCTCAGAGCCTGGAACCTACTTTGGATTCTGTGTCTCCCTCTCTCTCTGCCCCTCCTGCACTCATGCTCTGTCTCTGTCTCTGTCTCTCAAAAATAAATAAACATTAAAAAAATATTTAAAAAAAGATATCAACTATAAGGTCACTTATCAGCTGAGCTGCTGTGTTAAAAAAACTGATGGCATTAATCTAATGTCATAATGTTTTTGCAAACATACAGCAAACAACCACAGAGGTCCTATAAATACTGAATGTAGTCGCCTGGGGTTTGGCACAACTTTTTTAAAACATTTTTTTTTAACTCTAGATCAGTGCTTATTTTCATCGATCATCCACTTTCTCTAATAATGGCTTTGTACACATGCTAGCAATCTCTTGTCATCCCAGAATATGCCTTAACATCTTATACATGACTCTTTTTTTTTAAAACATGATTTACTCTTTAAAAGAAAAAAGCGGAAATATACACTGACAGGTTGGAAGGCATGTCTTTATTCATGATGCCTGTTGCCAAGAAATGTGTTGAGATTCACAGCTAACTACTTAGGGACTAATCTTCTTCAAAAATTTGCACATATTGAGTCCTCTGAAGGGAGATGCTGACATGTTGTCTATCAGAGGTGCTTCTGCATTGATGCACATTTTAAGATTTTTTTTTCACTTTTTAAAAGTTTATTTTTAAAAGAGAGTGCGAGTGGGAGAGGGGTAGAGGGAGGGGAGACAGAGGATCTGAAGCAAGCTCTGCACTAACAGCAGAGAGCCTGGTGCCATGCTCAAACTCACCAACGGGAGATCATGACCTGAGCTGAAGTCAGACACCTAAATGACTGAGCCACCCAGGTGCCCCCTTAAGATTCTTTATTATGACAAATATTTACTGTGCATATTTTTCATTATCACAGGTAAAAGTTTAGGTTACATAAATGTAGCTATATTTACTTTTTAAAAATTATTTATGCCCTAGATAGTTCCAAAATTATTTTGGAGGTAGCATACAGTGAAAAATGGAGATGCAATAAAACCACAGACAAAACCGAGTTGCATAAAGTGCTAAATAATGAGTCTGTGGGAGATACCGACGCCAGGTAACCAAGCCTGAGAAAACCTACAGCAGTTGAATGCATAATTCACCTCTGAACTTGAGGGCAGCAAGAGCATAAAACAAAACCAAACCAAAAGTGTGATGTGTCACATTGTGCTCACTGTAAATGAATGGAAGTAAATGGTTTGCCAAAAGTTGTTTGAAAGCACTTATTGAATATCAATTACATAGTAGATTGTTCTTAAGCTATGTGCAGAAGCCTGGGAATTTTGTTCATTGAAGATGGGCCCTGAACTCTACTGGGGAAACTAAATGGACACCAAAAGTTGAGAACCAAACTATGTAATGACAATTTTTATTATTAAAAAAGTATTTTTGTTTTATTTATTTTTTAATAAAGTTTATTTATTTTGAGAGAAGAGAGAGAACCAGTGGGGGAAGGACAGACAGAGAGGGAGACAGAGGATCCAAAGCAGGCTCTGTGCTGACAGTGGAGAGCCTGATGTGGGGCTCAAACTCATGAACCCATGGGATCATGACCTGAGCCAAAATTGGTCATTTAACTGATCAAGCCATTCGGGTGCCCTGAAAAAAAATTTTTTTTAATTTTTTTTAATGCTTATTTTTGAGAGAGAGCACAAGTGGGTTAGGGGCAGAGAGAGAAGGAGACACAGAATCCAAAGCAGGTTCCAGGCTCTAGGCTCTGAGCTGTCCACACAGAACTCGACATGGGGCTCAAACCATGAACTGCGAGATCATGACCCGAGCTGAATGAAGTCAGATACTTAACCAACTGAGTCACCCAGGCCCCCCACCTCAAAAATATTTTTAATTGAAGTATAGTTTACATGCAACATTACGTTAGTTTGTTGTGTAACATTTGTTGATTTGACAATTATATACGTTATGAAATGCTCACCAAAATAAGTATAGTTGGCATCTTTCGCTATACAATGTTACTACAATATTATTGCCTATATTCCCTATGCTGTACTTTTTATCCCCACAATATAATTTATTATTAATTAAGAGGAAGTTTGTTCCTCTTAATTTCTTTCACTGATTTCATCCATCCCCCACCAACCTCCCCTCTGGCAACCACCAGCTTATGCTCTGTAGTTATGAGTCTATTCCTGTTTTGCTTTTAATTTTTTTTTATTTTTTATTTTTATAGGGCGTGAGCCAGGGAGAGGAGCAGAGGGAAAGAAAGAGAGAAAAAATCTTAAACATGCTCCACACTCCATAGCTCAACACAGGGCTTTATCCCATGACCCTGTGATCATGACTTGAGCTGAAATCAAGAGTTGGACACTCAACTGACCAAGCCACCCAGGCACCCCTCTTTTGCAGAAAGCAAAACAGGGTTGATTTTTAAGAGTCCACATATAAATGAAATCGTAGGGTATTTGTCTTTCTCTGACTTATTTCACTTAGCATAATGCCCTGTAGGTCCTTCCATGTTGTTGCAAAAGGCAAGATTTCATCCCTTTTAAAGGCTGAATACTATTCTGGTGTGTGTGTGTGTGTGTGTGTGTGTGTGTGTGTGTGTGTGTGTGTGTATGCATGCACGCATACCACCTCTTCTTTATCCATTCATCTATTGATGGACACTTAAGTTGCTTCCACATCTTGGCTATTGTAAATAATGCTGTATTAAACATAGGGATGCATATATCTTTTCAAATTAGTGCTTTTGTTTTTTAGGGGGAAAATACACAGAAGTGGAATTACTGGATCATATGGTATTTCTATTTTTAATTTTTTGAGGAAACTCCATACTGTTTTCCTCCATGCTGTTTTAAATAGTGCCTATACTAATTTAAAATCCCACCACTAATGTACCAGGATTCCCTTTTCTCCACATCCTTGCCAATACTTATTATATCTTTTTGATACTAGTCATTCTGACTGGTGTGAGGTGATATCTCATTGTGGTTTTGATTTGTATTTCCCTCATTAGTGATGTTGAGCAACTTTTTGTGTGTCTCTTGGCTATCCATATATCTTCTTTGGAAAAATACCTATTCAGGTCCTCTGCCCATTTTTTAATCAGATTGTTTTGTTTGTGTTGAGTTTTATGAGTTCTTTATATATGTTGAATGTTTACCCGTTATCAGTTAGATCATTCACAAATATCTTCTCCCATTCGGTAGGTTGACTTTTTGTTTTGTTGATGGTTTCCTTAACTATGAGGAGGCTTTTTAGTTTAAGTCACATGTGTTTATGTTTACTTTTGTTTTCCTTGCCTGAGAAGACAGATCCAGAAAAATTGCTAAGGCCAACATACAGGGGATTATTGCCTCTGTTTTCTTTCAGGATTTTTATGGTTTCAGGTCTTACATTTAGGTCCTTAACCATTTTGGGTTTATGTGTGTGTATATTGTAAGAACACGGTACAGCTTCATTCTTTTACATGTAGTTCTCCAGTTTATCCAATACTATTTATTGAAAATACCATTTCCCCCCACATTGTATATTCTTGCCTTCTTTGTTGTATACAGATTAACCATCTAAAAGTAGGTTTATTTCTGGACTCTCTTGTTTGTTCTATTGATCTATGTGTCTATTTTTTTGTGCCACTCTCACACTGTTTTGATTACTACATAGCTCTGTAATATAGTTTGAGACCTGAGATTGAGGTACCTCCACATTTTTTCTTTCTTGTCAAGATTGCTTTGGCTATTCAGGGTCTTTTGTGGTTCCATACAAATGTTAGGATTGTTTGTTCTACTTCTGTGAAAAATTCCATTGAGACTTCGGAAGGGATTACCTTGAAGCTGTAGGTTGCTTTGGGGAGTATAGACATTTTAATAAGATGAATTCTTCCAATTCATGTGCACCGTATATCTTTCCATTTATTTGTGTTGTTTTCAATTTCTTCCATCAATGTTTTATAGTTTTCTGAGTATAGGTCTCATCACCTCCTTGGTTAAATTTATTCCTAGGTATTTCATTCTTTTTGATACAATTGTAAATGTGAATTTTTTCTTAATTTCTCTTTCTGTTGCTTCATTAGTAGCATTATTAGTGTTTAAGAATGCAACAGATTTATGTATATTAATTTAGTGTTCTGCAACTTTACTGAATTCATTTATTCTAATAGTTTTTTGGTAGAGTCTTTAGGGTTTTCTATATACAGTATTATGCTGTCTGTGGGTTTCTCATATATAGACTTTATTATGTTGAGGTATGTTCCCTCTAAACCTACTTTGTTCAGAGTTTTCATCATGAACCGATGTTGAATTTTGTTACTTTTTCTACATCTACTGAAATGATCATATATTCTTAATGTTTATTTATCTTTTTGAGAGATAGAGAGAGAGTGCTAGCAGGGGAGGTGCAGGGAAGAGAGAGGGACACAGAAGCCGAAGCAGGCTCCAGACTGTCAGCATAGAACTGGACATGGGGCTCGAACTCACAAACTGTTAGATCATGACTTGAGCTGAAGTTGGATGCCTAACCGACTGAGCCACTCAGCAGCTCCGATTATATATTCTTATCCTTCATTTTGTTAATATAATGTCTCATGTTAAATGATTTGTGACTATTACAACATCCTTGCCTCCCTGGAATGAATCTCTTTATATCTTGGTGAATTATCCAATTAATATGCTGTTAAATTCAGTCTGCTAAGATTTCATTGCAGATTTTTGCATCTATGTTCATCAGGGATACTGGTCTGCAATTTTTTTTTTGGTAGTGTCTTTGTGTGTTTTTAGTATTAGAGTAATACTGGCCTCCTAGAATGAGTTCGGAAGCCTCCTTTTAGTTTTGGGAATAGTTTGAGAAAGATAGATATTAACTCTTTAAATGTTTGGTAACATTCACCTATGAATCCACCTGGCCCTGAGCTTCTATTCATTGGGAGTTTTTGGATTACCGATTTAATTTTGTCACTAGTAATTGGTCTGTTTATATTATCTGTTACCAGTTCAGACTTGGAAGATTGTATGTTTCTAGGAGTTTTCTCATTTCTTCTGTGTTGTCCAAATTGTTGGCATATAATTTTTCATACTAGCCTCACAATTCTTCATATTTCCATGGTGTCAGTTGTAGTTCTCTTTCGTTTCTGATTGTATTCACCTGAGTTCTCTCTTTTTCATGGTGAATCTAGCTGTAGGTTTTTCAATTTCCTTTATCTTTTCAGAAAACCAGCTCTGAGTTACCCTGATGTTTTCTATTGGCTTTTTTAATCTCTATTTCAATTACTTCCATGATCTTTATTATTTCCTTCCTTCTACGAACTTTGGGCTTATTTTTTTCTAGTTCCTTTAGGTGTAAGGTTACATGATTTATTTGGATTTTTGTTGTTTCTTAAAATAGGCCAGTATCACTATAAAATTCCCTCTTCAATTTGCTTTTACTACATCCCATAGATTTTAAACTGATGTGTTTTCACTTTCATTTGTGTCCATGTATTTTCTTTAATTTCCTCTTTGATTTCTTCATTGACCCACTGGTTGTTTACTAGCATGTTGTTTAGTCTACACAAACACCTGTTTGTGTTTTTTTCATTTTGATTTTTTTTCCCTTGTAATTGGTTTTGAGCTTCATACCATTGTGGCCAAAAAAGATGCTTGAAATGATCTCAGTGTTCCTAAATTTATTGAGATTTGTTTCGTGGCCTAATGTGTGATCGTTGCTGGGGTATGTTCCATGTGCACCTGAAAAAAAGTATGCTCTTTTGTTTTAGGATGGAATGTCAATGTATAGATATGGATATGGAGATAGAGATCTAGTCCATCTGCTATAATGTTTTATTTAAAACTGCTGTTTCCTTATTGATTTTCTGTCTGGATGATGTATCTATTGATTTAAGTGGGCTGTTAAGGTTTCTCCCTATTATTGTATACTGTCAATTTCTCCCTTTATGTCTGTTAGTATTTGCTTTATATATTTAGGTTCTCCTATGTTGGGTGCATAGATATTTACAATTGTTATACCTCTTTATTTAATTGATCCCTTTATCATTATGTAATGTCCTTGTTTGTTTCTTGGTACAGTCTTTGTTTTAAAGTCTATTTTTTTCTGATATAAATATTGCTACCTCAGTTTTTTTTCTGCCTCCATTTGCATGGAAATCTTTTTCCTATGTGATGGACATTCTTATCTTATTAAATCTTACTAAATCCTCTCTACACAGTCCCTCCCCTCTGCCAGGAGCAGGTATTATAAATATTCCTATTTTATAAATAGGGAAACTAAGATGTTGAGACAGTCAATTGTGTTGCCAATGACAGAAAAGCTGATAAGTAAAGGAGTTGAAAATTAATCTCAGGAATTTTTGATGCTATAACTCATGCTCTTTTAGCCACTACACCAAAGATTTCCAAACGTAATAGTAACCCGTTTCCTAAACAAAAGTATTGAAAAAGCTGCAATCTACAGAATATAATGGAGCAGAGCTGCTTTGACTGAAGTGGAGGTGAGATCCACACTCATGTTCACCTGGTTTCTTTCCCCACACCCCTTTTCATGAGTGGCAGTTTCTCAGAGACCCCAGCTAGAAGGCCCTGGGGATGCTTGAAGTTCATTTTGCAGCCATGGTGTTAAGTGAGGTCTCTCTCCAACCCCAGGCTTTCCTGAGTCTGACAGCTAAGGTGATGTAGAGCAGATCTTCACAGAAGAAAGGACTACAGATAATGTGATGGGTTACTCTTTAGAGCTAGTTTAATCAACAGTGAAGATTCCTTCTTCACATGGTTGTTCTTTACTGACACTCATAAAAGCCAAGGGCAGGGGCGCCTGGGTGTTTGTTGGTTAAGTGGCTGACTTTGGCTCAGGTCATGATCTCGTGAGCCCCCACATCGGGTTCTGTGCTGAAAGCTCAGAGCCTGGAGCCTTCTTTGGATTTCGTGCCTTCCTCTCTCTCTGCTCCTCTCCAACTTGCACCCTGTCTCCCTCTCTCTCTCAAAAATAAATAAATATTAAAAAAAAATTTTAAGCCCAGGACATAATACTAAAAATTATAGATTTCTGAAAGCATTTATTTGGAGAGCTAAAGTCACATAATAACACTCAGATAATCTAACTCAATATGGGATGAGGCTAAGTGCATGATTGGCATGTTCTAGAATCTATATCGATTTTCTCTGTCGAGTATGGATTTTTTCAAAACATACAGAGGAAAAATTCCAAATTAGAACTACTAGGAAGAAGATGCAGAAAAAGATTTTGGAGTTGATTTGGAGTAATTCCATAGGCTTAAAGATTTTAGGCTTATAGAAAGTAAGGTTGACATTTTGAAGTAAAAATCAGTCTGACTTGTCTTCTTACTATATCACAGGTCCAAATGCTTGAGCATGATTCAGTTGGTTTTCCAAAGTTCTGAGTCATAATACATGGAAAAGATGAACTGGGCCTGGACATTTTGAGGTTAGGAGCTATCAGTTATGGTCCTGCATCATGAAAGACTCCTGGAGTACATATAGTTTTTGGCTGGATTCACCTGTTCCCAGCTAAATGAGATTATACTCATCTCTGGTTCATAAGTGATTCCATGAACTACATTTGTCCTCACAGACGAAGGAAGTCAGATTTCATATTTTAAAATCTCTTCATGGGTTTACATAGTCTTGGGTAGAAGTTGGGAGTTTAAATGATCTACCCCAAAAGGGCATTCTTTTTTATCCCATTCTGGTAGAAGAATACTTTTCATCAGACATTTCTAGGAGTTTAGTGGCAAAAATCAGAATAAGCAATCAGAAGTACTTGAATATTCTTGGATTCAAGCCTGTGGCATTGTCCAGAAGTGCAACCTCTGGGAACACAACCCTGCCCCCCTGCCGCCACCAGCTGTTTGCTGTTTGTGAAGAACAGCCAATTACACAGTGTTGTGTTTATCAGAGACCATGGGCTTTGGTTCGAAGGTCTGGTGTTTTAGCTTATGGATCTCCTGAATTACCAAGACTGGTCATTTTTGATGTGGGGACTCTCAGGTCTTTTTAGATGTTAGGTATCTCTGTGAGACAAAATGGCCATACTAGTATGATGGTGTATATGGAAGACTATTTGAGCAGGAGAGCTAAGACAGACTACTAGGGGCCTATTACCATAGTTCAAAGGAAAATAATAAGGGATCGAATTATGGTCATGAATAAAAACAGAAAATAGAGATATTAGTGGATTTGGCATTGGAAAGGATCTTAGGAGTGAGGGATCAGAAGAATTCACAGGACTCCTGATACTTATGCCAATCGAGGTAAATCAGTCATAATAATTAAACAGAATAAAAGGCTTTACGAAGACGTATTTACACTATTATCTATATACAGAAAATTCTAAATAAACAATGTTCAGTGATAGGGAAATGGTTGAGTAAGCTATAATGAGAATGAAGAGTATCATTTAGTGACCGGACTACATACCTAGACTGAGGAAAACAAAAATTTTGCACAGAACCTGAGGTCCACTGCCTTTCTGAGTTCATATGATTGTCTTTACCTCTTTATCATTGAAGCTGAGGTTACTGGACCTGGCAGGCTTTCCAGAAATCTGGGAAAGGTGTAAAGTGGGGCATGATTTGCCTATGGCTAGAGAGTTTAGGCCAAGAGTGATCTGAAAGGCTGGTCCAGTGGAGTATCCAAACCAATACCTCACTCCAGGAAGGTCAGGCACAGACAGGCAGGGATTAAGGATGACAGATCAACTTAGCTCAGAGGAAGTGGAGGATGCAGACCTTGAAGAAAGTCCCTTGGGAGTTTTTTTTAGAAGATCTCCTCATTCATGGGTGAGAAGGTCATAGTTAAAGACTCAGAACTGTTACGAATAGTTTCTCAACCTAGGGCATAAGATAGGAAATTCACACTCCTATGCTTTTCTCACACTTCTCCTGTACAATCCATTCCAGCGGGCACAAATATACCAGCGGAATTGTGGGAGAGGCATGATGCTGAAGGCAGCATAGCTTTATGTCAACATTGTATCAACCCCAGAGACTACTTTTCATGACACTGAAGGAAATACACTAACAAGAACCCAGATAAACTTGAGTTCCTTATGCAACCATACTTTTTTTTATACCATATTCCAGACAATAAGCATGTACAAAGAATACATTTAGCAACAAAATAAGGACTTCTAGGATGGTGCTGTGCATGCCAAGAGTGCTGTGGTATAATTTCTGTGTGGGTATTGTAACTTTGCTCTTTAAAACTCTTAAGGGATCCACATTTGCCTGTAACAGAAAGGAGGATGTGGTTAGTTATGTAGTTGTTCACTGTAATATAAGAGGCCCCTTGGTGTGCAGGAGAGAGTTTTGGATTTGAAGACAGAAGACCAGTGCAACTTTACTAGCTGTATGACCTCAGGGAAGTCATTCAATCTGAGCCTCAGTTTCCTTTCATGTAAAAGGAGACTAGTGGTTCCTTTCTCATCTTTCAAAATTGTGATGACTATGAATAGTAAAAATGAAAAACTTTAATTCTCTATAAAAATGTGTATAAGTATCTATAGAGCACTGCATAAGACAATATTCCAATAATTTACAGGAACCTGTTGCTACCCATTATAGAGACTCCTAAATACCATAGGTAGGTCCTAGAGTTAATATGACATTTCAATACTGGTGTTTCCCAAACCTATAAATCTGGCCAATCTCTTCTAGTTGCTTAGCCATGCTATTGCAAACAACATCTTTGTAAAGGTTAAGTTCCATTATAAGAGTCTTCTAAAATTCTCCAGTGTCATCATGGTTCTCAGTAGAAACCCAAGCCTTTATTTAGCAAAGCTCACTAAGCCCAGAATCCAGACATGCTGGCCTGCAGTTCTCTGAGTGTGTAGCCATCTTCCCATTTCTATGTATTGTTAATGCTGTTCCTGGAATAATTTTCCTATTTAGCTTACCTCATACAATTCTTTAAGGCTCAATTCAAATACCACTTCTTTCAACAAAACTGTAATAATTTCTGCCTCACACCGCTAGTAACACACACACACACACGCGCACGCACACACCAGGGCTTCCATCTCCATGGCCATCATTTTCAATAACACTTCTTATATTATCATTGTTTCTTCTCTGTTATCTCCACCAGATAAGCCTCTTGAGGGCAAGTACTGAGACTTTCAGTGTTTTCTCTCCAACACTGTGCCTGGCACACTCCTGATTCTGGCCAAGTATGAAGAGTCGAGTAGATCTACCCAGAGGGAATCTTCTTGCAAATCCCTGCCCACACAGGAGAAGCTTCTCTTTAATTAGGCATGACCTCGAGGTTGTCTAACAGATGGCAAAAAAAAAAAAAAAAAAAAAGGAGAAAGAAAGTAAAAAGAAAGAAAACGGTTCAGGTGTTTAATCACAGGCCCTCTCTTATATGAAAGACATTTTAAAGGAAGATTTACAACCATCTGGTTATTCTTCAGAGGAGCCACAGCAAACAGGAGAAGGCTCCTTTTATTAGGCTAGAAGCCAGAGGAGAAGTCAGTGGGAGTGTTCCCAAAGCCCAGAGCACAGGTGGCACTTCAGGTAGGACGAGGAGTCCATGGGAGTCAGAAGGACAGAAGGGAGTCACTCCCATGTGGGCACAGCCCCTGAGTCCCTCTGCTTATCCTAAGGAGAGAACTTCCTCCCAACAGCATGAGTCTGCCCTTGACCCACCTTGGGGGAGAGGCAGAGGAAAAGAAGAGAAGCTTTGAACACTTACCTAGAAACCTCCTCACTTTACAAATTATAGAAACCTACTAGACCACTATTTCTTCCTCAGAAACAACTGTGCTCTTGATTATAATAGTGATTAGATTAGACTAGTGATGATATTGTAACATACTCAGGCACTACAGAGGAAGCCCAGAAGATGTACTCCTTCTACATTAGCCATGCTAAGGGGCCTTCTTTACCCTATTAAGTCGCTCTCCGCCCTCCTCCGCATGTGCTTGCACACACATCCACACACACACAGTCCACCACTCAGATGAGTCTCCTGCTTTCCAAAACAGCAGAAAATGTGTTGGAAAGCCAGTGCCCATTCTCCCATTTTACGTTAGCAGAGTGGAGAGAGAACCTGCTTAGATCAATCACAAAACAGGAAGTGAAAGATATTTCCTTAACTGTTTGAGCTGCAGTGTGCTTTTCCCTGTCTGCTCTCAGTTAGATTTCAGGCAGATGGAAGAACAGAGACGCATGCAGCACACACATGGCCCTCATCAGGTACGTGCTTCCCTTGCCGCTCTCCTGCCTGCTGAAGAGGAGAGTAATGTTTGCAGAGTCTTAGCCTGAAGATCTCTCTCTCCGGTGGTATCTCCGGCTTTCTTTACTCAGGCCTTCATCCATATTCATTCTTAATAAGAGGACTCCAGAAAAAGAAGGAAAAACCATAGATGATGATATTATTTATTGAAAATACATCATTCTTAAACCATTTTAATTAAAGTTAAATGGGTTAAATGGGAAACACTCAAATTACTTCCCATTATATGAAGAGATTAGGGAAAGAATCAAGGGTGATGAGAATGTGAGAATCCTGGTGTTTTATGTTTCATTCTTTTTGCATTTATGCACTAAGCCTGCATTCAGGTGCCAGATTTAGCAAATAAAAATAGAGGCTGTCCAGTTAAATTTGAATTTCAGATAAACAACGAGTGATTTTTTTAGTATAAATGTATCCCAAAGATTGCATAGGACAGACTTATACCAAAACATGTATCGTTGTTTATTTAACTGGAAATCTTCTATTTTATCTGGCAACCCTACATGTATGACTTGTGGTAATAAACAGTTAAAAGAAAAAAATGTAAATAACATATGTTATTACAATACGTTAGCAGTAATTCTATACAATAGAATACTTGTATACTGCTATACAATACGTTAGCAGTAATTCTCCCCAAATGGTGGAATTTCTGATTTCTAAAATTTTTCATTAAACTTCTATGAAATTTCCAGATTTTTAACATAATTTTTATAATTCAGAACTAAAAAAATATGGTATTAGAAAAAACATCTCTGTTTCAAGTGAGGCTAATATGTAGATAGTTGGTATCCAAGGAAAAGGTAGTTATTCAGGAAACAAAATCCATGTTCCTCTCCTGGATAGTGGGTGGAAGAACTAGCTAATTATGAGGACCTAGAATCATTACCCATGGACTAGCTGGAGAGCTAATACTTGATTTAAAACCAGGAATTCAAAACGTGAAGGAACTTTTCTCTCCATAAGGAAAAAAGATTTTATATATATATATATATATACACACACACACATATATATATACACACACACACACACACACATATATACACACATATATATGTATATATGTATATGTATATAATATAGCCATTATATATATACATTATAATATATCCATTATGTATTTATCCATTGTATACATACATCCATTATATAAAAAAAATTTTAAGTGAAAAAGAGAATGGCAAGTGTTTTCTTTGTCAAAGTGTACAAATGAGAAAAAGTATGAATTCAAATCTTTTAACGTATGATCCAACAGTTCTTGTGTTTGGGCTTTTACCCTACCTTTTCCTTTGTTTTTTGTTTTTTTTTAATATTTGTTTATTTTTGAGAGAGAGAGAGAGAGAGAGAGAGAGAGAGAGAGAGAGAGGGAGAGCGCGCCAGCGGGGGAGGAGCAGAGAGAGAGGAAGACACAGAACCAGAAGCAGGCATCAGGTTCTGAGCTGTCAGCACAAAGCCAGAAGCAGGGCTTGAACTCACAAACCACGAGATCATGACCTGAGCCGAAGTCGGATGCTCAACTGACTGAGTCACCCAGATGCTCATACCCTACCTCTTCTTAATGCATCACTGTCCTACTGCGTAAGTGGACAGCAAAAAAACAGAACAAAATTCATGCCCACCACCAACGCTCTTGTAACCAAAGCATCACAGACTATAGACCTGTTGAGGCTTTGCCATCCTTTCTGAATCATAAACATTTGCTTAAAGTTGCTTTGTTGTTACTAAGAAAAACCTAAAGTTTTTTTTTCCTGCGACTTAACAAATAGAATCAAAGAACTTACATGAATAGTTCACTTGCGTCACAATCAGACACCAAATTTGTTTTGATTTTTATGCATTTTTAAGTGGTCTTTACTTCAAGGGTGATTTGTTGAAATTTGATAGTCTCCGTGGTTTTATAAATCACCCTAGGAAATGGTTCCTCACGAATTTGCCAGGGTTTTTAATAAATTTACAGGATTAATGACTACTAAAGTTTATTAAGGACTTAATAAATATTAAATATCCATTGTGGTAATTACTGGCTCTTATTCAGAGTTGCTTTCGCAATGAGAGATGCGGTGAAAGGTCTCCAGGGAAACTGAAATGTCAAAGACAAACCTGCAGCTTAGTAGAAGCCTTGAACTTCAACTTCTGAGTTTCTCTGGACAGTTTTCCAACCCCCAGTCTCGCCAGTAGGAGGGTATGCATGGGGCAGAGCTTAGCAGTCAGGAGATAGCCTCCCAGGGGTTTTTGACTTTGTGGTTTTCGTTTGGTTTTTATTTCCTCTGAGTTGTAGGTTCATTATTCCAAGACAGGTAGGGACCATGTGACATGAGAGGGAGAGATATTCTCTGCCTGTGAATTTTCTTGGATGATGAAAAGTTCACCTTTTATTTCCAAGATACAAGAGAAACAAGGCTGCCTTGTTAATAAAATAACAGTGCAGTCCTGCTCCTGCTCCTTTGCATTTCAAAAACCCTCGTCCTTCTTTAGTTCATAGTGCTAACCACACAGTCAATTCACTTCAGGATGCCGCCAACAAATTGGAATTGCTCAGGCTGCTTTCAGTGTCAGCAAGCTGGAGGAAACCAAAGAACAGGAGAGGAAAGACAGTGATTATGTTTGCCACTTGTTTAATAACACTTCAAGGGGGTGATGTGGACAAGAGTGGGGAGCACGGTGTCAGGTAATATGAGCTGAGTCTTATCATTCCTCAGAACTTACCCAACCTCTTCAGCCAGGATTGATTGAGTCAATTTAAAGAAACCAATGATCACATCTTTTCTTTTTTTTTTTTTTAATGTTTATTTATTTTTGAGACAGAGGCAGAGCATGAGTGGGGTAAGGGGCAGAGAGAGAGGGAGACACAGAATCCGAAGCAGGCTCCAGGCTCTGAGCTGTCAGCACAGAGCCCGACGCGGGGCTCGAACTCACAAACCGCGAGATCGTGACCTGAGCTGAAGTCGGCTGCTCAACCAACTGAGCCACCCAGGCACACCGATCACATCTTTTCATTCAGAAAAGAATATACAACTTAGATACAACCAGGAAGAATTAAAGACCAAAGCTTCAATAAGCAGATGTTTTCAAAATCTTTGTCCCAAGAGCATATTTGACATGTGTTCTAATAATATCCTGAAAAGAACATAAAAAGAAAGGGCAGATGTCTGAGGAGGACTAACTTCATTGAAACCTGGGATCTGGGTGCACGGCCACCATAGCTGAGCACCCCTTGACTAGTTATCTTACTTCCTTTCTCCAGAATATTCAAAACAGGAGTCAAATCCAAGGAAAGTATGTTCTGAGTTTTATTCAGAATGAAGAGTCCAGGTTCTATGAAGGTGTTTTCAGGAAAACTTATTGTCTTCACAGCATATTCACTTCTAAGAGCCTGAGATTTGACTCTGATTTATACTGATCATGAAACCAGAACTACCTTGGAATCACGACACAGAAAAATCATAAGTTCCTTGGGGTAAATCTGAGAAACATGCAGTTCCTAACCAGTTGTAGAATCAAAGTTCATCCCTAAGGCATCATTGGGAACTCAGAATGTATTTTCCCATAGAGCTGTCAGAACACCTGACCACACCCAGTGCCACTTATCACCTAGCCAAGACAGTGTGACACCAACAACTTTCTAGAACCTCCTCATCACCACTTCTGAGAAAACACATCACAAGTTTCAAACAGCATTACCAGAACCACAACCCTCTGGGTCTCCTCAGTCCGTGGCAAAATCTTTCCCCATCTTGGATTTCCCATCCCGCCGAGCCACAAGAGCATTCCTCCTAGCGGCCTGTGGCAAGCCAGACCCAATACAGCTTGGTGTGTGGATCAGGGGCAAAGGTGACTTAGTTTCCAGAAGGCATGAGGCATCTATGGGGTGGGGGTTGGCTTAGGAGAAGCACCTAGCAGAGGAACAGAAGTACACGAGAATCTCCTGACGTGAGAATTATAGAGCTAAGCCCAGTGAGCGCTTCAAGTGGAATTCTAAAGGAACAGGAGGAGGAAGCAGGAGGAGGGCTCAGGCAGGGAGTGGTGGAAAGAACCAGATGGGGAAGGGCAGCAGTGCCAGCTAGTGGAACAGAGGATTAAGGGCAGTTACTTTCTTGGGTAATGGATTCAGCAGGAGCTCCTTTGGAAGCCAAGAACAGCAGCATTTGAGATTTTCCGTTGTCTTCACTAGTGGAGACCTCTTGAAATGAAGTTTACTTATCTGTGGTTCAGACCCACAACTCACTGGGCCCCAGTTATCACCACAGACCCCGCTCTGATAACTAGGTCCTTGTCCTTCTCCACCTTGACTAGGACCTCCTGTCTCAACACAGTCTTAGAATTTATCCTTTGGCTCAAGCACCAGAGGGGCAGGTCAGCAATGCTTCTGATTTCAAAGCTGAATAGACCTTGGCCACTTTGTAAGAACATAGTCTAGAACCAAATCATTTGTCACCAAATCTGTAGCCAGGAGTGGCCAGATTTGTTTTGTTTTGTTTTGTTTTTTTCTCTCAAATACTGGAGACCCACTATGGGCTGGACTTACTTTGGACTTGAGGAAACAAGAATCAATAGTAATGGTGGTAGGGTGGAATGCTTGGTGACAACACACCTGTAATATGATGTGGTAACTACTATAGAAGCCGTTGGAATCAAATGCTATTGGACCAACGGAAGGGAGTCATTCTTCACAATAAGGTGTTAAAGAGACCTAAAGCAGTGGTGAGCTAGATTGGAAGCCTGTCAGGCCGCCATATTGAGTACAAATAGAACCACATCTGGAGGCACAAAGGGAGTGCATCTAGGTATAGCAGCCAAGATCAAAGTAAACACAATTCCTCTTCCAAACTGGATTCTTTGCCAACTAATTCAAACAGTTTTATCAGATGCCAGTTCACGCTGTCTCAGAGCCATGTCGTCTTTCCTTCTCACCTTCATCTTGTTTAGAGGTCTCCATGTGACAGGCAACGTGTTTCGAGAGTGAAGGACAGGAGCCAAGGTCTGTTGGACTGAACCCTGACAACTCTGTCCCCTGGCTTTTAACCTCTTTGTGGCTTCACTTCCTCTTTAAAACGGGGATTTACCAACCTTGCAGATTTGTTACAAGGGCTAAACAATATAATGCATGGAAACTGTGGTACACTGCCTGGCAGAAAGTGGGCACTGGATACATGGGAATTGCTCATTCTATTTGCCTCCCCTCCCTGGAGGCCATCCTGGAGAAAGAAAGAAGGCGGCTTCCCCCATGAGTCTTAGAAGTTCTGTACCTCACAGCCTGTGTTCCAGGGCCAGCAGTTTCCCCTTCTTTGGGCCCCAGAGAAATGTGCTTATGAAATTACTGATCAGGACGTGGGCCACATTGTCCAGAGCCTGATACCAGGAGGTGCCACCAGATGGTTTCTCCCTTCACCAGAGAGACTCTAGGATTTCTACCATGTAAATACACCTCACTGCCACATGTTGCCATCCTTGGGAAAGTGCTCCCTGTGGGGGGCCATGCCCACTGGCCAGAGCCTAGGGAACAATTTCCTTTCTGTTTCCCATGACCGATCTGGTGCCACCCTGCAGCACGTAAGGAATGTAGCCAGCACACGGCCGGCAGTTGTGTACAGGGCCCTGCTGTCTCTTGGTCAGATGCTGCCTCTGATGTCCCTGCCGGGAGCCTTTCCTCTGCCATGTCTAAATTCACACAGCTGTGGGCAAAGCCGTTGGGATGGAAGAGAATAATACAGGGAGGGGTAAACACCCCACAAACTGGTATCTGTACCCGTTTGTGGGGTGTTTACCCCTCCCTGTATTATTCTCTTTCTTCTCCCCACTTTCAACCAGGGAGTAGGCTCTGATGGTTGTCTAGTAGTAGCAGGTGGTGGCTCTGAGTGTTTTGAGGGACGAAGGAGGGAGGGAGGGGTGCAGCAGCCTGCAGATCTCTGGTTTTCACTTTCTAAACATCTAAACTTTAAGAAAACATGGACAGCATTTGAAAAAAATGAAGTAATTATAAAGAGAGTGTGTTGAAGAAATAAGGGCTGCACAGACTTCTCTCTCGCTTTCTGACTTTCCTTCCAAACTGGAAACAGAGCGTCCAGGTGAGAGAATAGGAGCTTGAGCAAGCCCTTTGGGGCCTGTATTCATTTTCTCTTGCTGCGGAATAAATTACCACAAACCTAGCAGCTTAAAATACCATTCATTATTAGCTCACAGTTCCACAGGGGCCGTGTGTTCCATGGTCCTACATACAGCTCATGGTTCTGTAGGTCCAGTACAGCGTGTGCTAGAATATCAGAGGCTGAAAATGAGGTGTCAGCGAGACTGTGCCTTGTCTGGAGACTCTGGGAGAAATCATTTCCTGGTTGGCAGAACCCAGTTTCTTGTGGACTTAGGGCTGAGGCCCACGTTTCCCACTGGCTGTCAATCAAGGCCGCTCTGCATGTTACCTTCAAGCCCATGATGGTGTGTTGAATCCTTCTCATGCTTTGAACCTTTGATTTCCTCTCCTGCAACCAGCAGGAAAAAACACTCTGATCTTAAAGGACTTACATACTTAAGTCAGGCCCACCTGAATATTCTCTGTAATTTAAGGTCCACTGATTTGGGACTTGAGTGACATCTGCAAAACTCATTCACACCAGTACCTGGATTATTGTTTTCTGAATAAGAAGAGGTATGTGTATCCCTAGGACCAGGAATCTTTGGAGCCATCACAGAATCCTGCCTCCTGCAGTCCCAGAGCAAAGAACTGAACCCTGCTTCTTGGCAGCACCATTAAGGCTATGAAGAGACTCGCTGTGATGTGCCCAAGATCATAGGAAGCCCTGCAAAGGTTCTCATGTGTTCTAGGCTTGGCCGAGAAACTAGTATGACAATATCATCTCCTCAGTCCTGGAGCTACCATGTGGAACTATACAGTGAACACCTGAGAAGTGACCAATAGTAATCATACTCTCGAAACTAGGTACTGTGTCAAAGTTTAGACATGCAGTCAGAAATTAAATTGAGTTATGTAAGTTAATGACAGTGATATTTCTTTGCACATCCACACTCCAGCAGTTGGAGACCTTGGTGTCCCCTGCACTAACAATATACTACCTGATATATTTTTTCATTACTTAATGAATGAATGAACAAAGGAATGAAGCTAGTAATTAGCAGTTTGCAGACATTCACAAGAGCCACCTGCTCATCGAATCAACCTCTCTTTCAGGTAACAGAAAAAATGCACTAGGGGCAGCTCTTCTTAAAATTGTGTTTGGAGAAAGGTTATTAAGTAGTATATAAAAATTAATTCTTGGGGTACCTGGATGGCTCAGTTCATTAAGGGTCTGACTCTTGGTTTTGGATCAGGTCAGGATCTCATGGCTCATAAGATCAAGTCCTTCATCCAACTCTGCCCTGAAAGTGCAGAGCCTGCTTGGGAGTCTGTCTGTCTGTCTCTCTCTCTCTCTCTCTCTCAAAATCAATAAATAAACATTAAAAAAAATAATTCCTTAGTCAAGATAATTGGGAAAATGCTAGATCACAGTAGTAAACTGGTTTCTTTCCTGAAGGATTTTTTTTTTTACATTCTTTAAAATGCCAGTGTGCATTATTGTGAGTGGGATAAGCATATGCAGCATTTCTATGATTTCTTCAACAACTCTTTTGATGCTGGGAATGCATCAGTAGGGAGGAGCTGGAACGCTGCAGTAGGAAAATTCAGTGGTTTGTAACAGCAGTGCTTTATTTCTTCCTCATTTTACATGACAGCTGCTCGGTGGCTGTAGCTCTTTTCAAATCTTCTTCATTCTTGGATCAAGGCTAAATGAGCAGCTCCCATTCAGGCTATTGTAGGTCTCATGAAGGAGATAAAAGGAAAACTCTAGAACCTTGTGAGCATCTTGGGCTTTTTCTGTAAGTGGCACATGGCACTCCTGTGCCACTTCATTGGCTAAAGCAAGTCATGTGGCCAAGTTTGATGTAAACAGGAAGAAGATATGTAATCCCCTATAGGGAACATTTGGTAACACTGGTTCCGTGTGGAATACGGTTTGAAAACTCCACATTAGGAACACAAGATTTGAAAATCACTCTGGATTTAGGGCAGCCTGTATTACATACAACAGAGGAAGAAATCAGAACCACAGGGCAGTGCAAAATTCACATATAAATCTTGGATTTTATTCCAAATCTGTTATAGTTTATGCTTTTCTTTCAATTTAAGAAAAACTACAAAAGAAAATGGTATAATTATCCAAAATTTCACTCCTTTAGTTCAATATGCCTACATATTTTCAAAAGAAGAAAAACATTAAATCTTCCATTATTTTCGGCCTAAAAATTCTGATATTTTGGACATATCCAAGAGAAAATAGAAACTCGTTTGCTTCTCTTGGAAGGGAAGAGGGTTTGTTTGGTTTTCCTCTTTAAGCTATTAATGAGACGCAGCTCCAGGAGTCGTGAGTTAATGCAGGCCAGCCAGTGTCCTGCCTTATCCAGAGCACAAAGCTCACCTTTTCTGACAGGGCTGTGTGCACTTCCCTCTTTGGCCCTGCCGTGTGTCTCCACAGATAACTCCAGATTAGTTGCTAAAAAGCAGTTTTTGTCCAAATCACTATCTGACTCTGGGCTATATCTGCACCAATAACAAAGTTGGTGAAGGACTTCAAACTCCCAGTGACAGATGGTGGCATTCTCTTACTGAGAAAAAGACGATTCAAGAGAAAAGACACAAATCCAAGGTGAATGATTGAGACTTTATTTTCTTCTTGTACTTCCCACCTTCACATCCTTTACTTCAGAACTGGGCAAGGGACAGATATAACTTGCTCCAGTTAAGAAAAATTAAAAACAACACGTGCTACTTACAGATTACCCTGATTGGCTAGTTACTGATCCAAAACTTTGTTCTTGTGGCTGCAAACTGAAAGCACATTGAATTTTTTACTGATAATCCCAGTAACAATTCCATCCCAGCATATCTAGAGCTGACGTTTCAGAAGGAAGAATGACTCTGTGAACCCCACTTCTTTGAGAAATACCTTTGTACTCATGACCTGAGGCTGCTGAGCCATTCAGTATAATGAGAGAACTGCTCCCAGAATCGGCTTTAAAAATGTGACCACAGCCATTGGACTCTCACCTGTCACTGCCCTACCATTCACTAAAGTTCCTTCATTAAAGGAACTTTTAATACACACACACGCACACAACATACATGCTTATATGTCTAAATTAAAACTCACACAGGTGTACGTAACTCATATATATGCCTCATTGGCTGGTTGTGTATCAGTTATACAAAATCTCTGTCATTTTAAATTCAAATAGTTCTACATTGACAGCCAAAGAGACCATGATCGAAATTCTGTGTGGTGGTTTTAACTGATGCCCTTTCCAAAAGCCTGGAACTGGCCCAATGGCTGTGTTTTGTGTTATGTGTGGGTTTACTCTCTCCTGGGCCATATGATTTGAACAACTTAACTAGTAACACTTGCATATTCATCTCTGCCCCAAATGTCATTGATTCATAGACAGTGAGACTGACACGGATTTGACTTTTCCTGAATGAAACTCTCCCTTGTTCTCAGCCATGTGTCATCAGAAGTTGAAATCTGCAGGTGGGTGTGATTGATGTGCTGGCTCTTTGGAGATAACGCAGCTAGAGAAGTTCCATACAAACGATTTTGTATTTCAAGTCCCTTAAGGGGCTTTATGCAAAACAAGTCATGTCACACTGCCTAAAATGAGATAAACCCAACAGAGTGTTCACAAAACAATAACCCATGCTCTTTCCTCCTCCACAGGGTCTTTATAATAGTCTACTTAGCTTACATTATTTTGTTAGCTAGAACCTATAATTAAGATGTAGTAAGAGCCTCTAACTTATAACTAGAAATCATAGCTAATCATCTTGAAACATCAGTGTTTCAACCTGATCTTATTATAAACTGACCAGAAAAATAGAATATGATATTTTCTTCTTCATCTAGGCTATTAAGAATATATATTCTAGTTATAAGTTTGGACAAGTGTTATAAATTTCATTTCCAACTTTTCGTAATACCAGAAAACTAGAGGAAATTTAAAGAAAAAAGAAAAGTCCAGGGCTGTGTCAACAAAGACCACAGATACAAGCTAACTCGACTGTAGCAAATAGATACTCCATGTTGGAGAGGAAATAATATATATGTCATTGGCTTGTAAATATTTTGAATGGAAAGTTTTAAGTTTCCTTTTTATAAAAACCAGCTTTAAGAGAATCTGAATCTAGTTGCCTAAACTTTGAACTGATAGTAAAAGAAACGCCTCCCTCCATCATCCCCCCACCCCCATTTATGCACAGCAAACTTGGCAAAACAGTTATAAAGTATCCCTTTAATTTAATAGATAAGAAATTCATTATAAAGAGTTTTTGCAACTTCTAGAATATAAAAGGTCATTTTCCAAGAGCCTAACAAAATTTCTGCCTGCCGAGAAGCAATGGCCACACTCTTTCCCTATGTTCTGACAGATGATGCTCACTTGTACTTGACTCAGAAAATCGAACAAGGGCTTCTCCATCTTCTAATTACAAATTCACACATCTGCTTTTATCCATACTTCTGTACTGCGCTCTCCCCTTTGACAAGAAAAGGAGTGTTGCTGTCCCTGTAAAGTATCACCCCTTACTCTCCGGCACCCGGCGCCTTCACCTGTACAAGAAATTGCTTTTGCCATTTTTCTTCTTTCCTGCAGCCTCTGTGTATTCTTCTCTGGATGGTTCCATCCAAACTTGGACAAGCTCATGGTTTTCAAGCTCAAAAGCAAATGACAGTAGTAACTAAGACAAACTCTTAATCCCACAGCACCCTCTGTTTCCGACTCCCTGTTCTGCTCCTCTTCACAGCAAAACTTCTTGAAATATGAATCCATTCACCATCTTCACAAACTCACTCCCCTTTCCTCTTGTCTACTCGGTCTTTCTCCCTACCCTCCACTGACTGATCTTGGTAGGGTCACTGACAAGCTGTGTGGTGCCATTTTCAAGAGTCACGTATCCGCCCTTATGTTACCTGGACTCCCAGGAACTCTCAAAGAGGTAACCACTCCCTCATCTGTCAAGCACTTTTCTTTTTTTCTTTTCTCAGTGACCCCACACTTTTCCTCATTCTCTTTCTACCTTCTGCCAGTTTCTTGTCTTTTATGTTCCTCTTCTTGGTCCAATCTCTACAATTTGAATGCCCCAGAATTCAGTCTTTCCTCTCTATGTTTTCTGCCTGGGCTTATGTACTAGTTATGTCCTAATGACTCAGGAGTCACCAGTTAGGGTTCAAACTGCAAATAACCAAAAATCAAACTCTGTCCTAAGTAATAAAGGGCAGGGGGGCTCATTGGCTCCCATGACTGCAAAGTCCAGAGGCAAGGTAGTCTTCAGGTTCAAGGTAGTCTTCAGGTAGGCTTCACGGTTCAATGATGTCATCAAAGAACCACTTTCTTTCTAATCCTCTGTCCTGCTTCCATGTTATTACCTTTATCCTCAAGCCAATGTGTCCCTCATGTTGACAAAACAGCTATGGCGGTTCCAGACTTTACAACCACAAATCATGGTGTTGATTTATAGTAACTTTCTCAGTGCTCTCAGAAAAATAGGAAACATTCTTTCTTGAAAGATCCCCCAAAATGTGGGGTGCCTGGGTGGCTCTATTGGTTAAGCATCCAACTCTTCATTTGGACTCAGGTTATGATCTCATGGTCATGGGATCAAGCCCTGCTCTCTCTCTCTCCCTTTCCCTCTCTGTCCCCACTCATGCTCGTGCTCACTCTCTCTCTCAAAAAAAAAAAAAAAAAAAAAAAAAAGAACAAAAAGACTCCCCCAAAACGAAACCCTGTATCTGCCCAAATTTTTCACAGACCTGCTTCAGATATGATTCTTTTCCATAGGGTAATGCCATGTACTTGCTTAAATCCAAGTTTCCTGAACCAATAACAATGTGGGAGAGGTATGCAAAGGCCTCTATAAGCCAATTCATTTTCTCTCCATCTATGTTGAACTTAGGCAAATTACATTAAGATATATATCCCTTATTCTTAATTCTTTATATAGCCCTGCAACTTTCCTGTACAAAATTTTCATACTCTATGTATTTTGAACCTCTATCCTGAAGGGACTGCTGATTCTTTATTATTGTGCCTTGATTTTTATAACAACATATCAATAGGAGAGGGTTGGAAAGAAATAGGATTTAATTCTACTTGGTTATGTTTTCCTTGAGATGCGAGAGTAAGATTGGACCAATGGCTTTTGGATATAGATCTGGAGCTTAACTTGACCAGTTTTTGTTGCTATCTATAATAAATGATATGAATGACTGGGTATAGGAAGTTTTGTGCTTCTATCGTGTAGACCTGTTTCTTTGCATCCTAGAAAGAATTTTAGGCTGAATAAGTTTTATAACTGAAATCAGAATCTTTTTGTGTACAAACGTTAATAGTGACTCCAAAAGATAATTGCCTATAAAATGATGAATAGATTTTTTAAATATAATTTTCTCAAAAAGTACACATCAAAAATTATAGTTATTTAGCCCTAAGGAGATACAGAACAAGTGTCTTCAAATTATCTTGAACTCAGAAATAATGGAACTATGAATGTATTAATGGAGCGAATAAAGAACAAGAGACGAATCCTGGGCATTTACATGAAAGTCGGGTTGATTTCTAAAGCTGCATTATTTTTTAACACTTCACATATTTCCCTTTTTTAAAATCTATAACTTCAGGAATCCTTTGAAAGGTCTTGGATTGCTCAGACATGGAGTAATTTACAGTCATATTATTTAAAAGTTTTTGATTGCTAATCTCCTTGGTGAAAAGCTAATTGCATGACTGACTAGAAATCATTTTGGCTTACTCTACCTGAGGTAGGGTCACCTTAGAAAACAGTCTTTATATTCATTAGAATTGAAATTATAATTAAATAGATGAAATGTGTTTTGAGTTCTTATCAAGAGAGTTTTTTAAATTACAGATACTTCGAAGTAAACAAAATCTTAACAAAATTTTATAGTCAAGAAAGGAATAAGAAAAAAATATGGCTCTGACCCTTTGTGTTGTCTCTGTGCTAAATTCTTCTGAAATGGGAGAGTTATTCAGTCTTTCTTATCTTTCTGGCAGAACTAGCCCCAGAAGGATATCCTCCTATGGCAAATATAAGTGCCATGGAATTTGCACATTGAGGATCTCCTTATTGAGGGCTGAAGAGGGATTTGTGGGAAGAATTTGGGCTGAGGGGAGATGGGAGTAGAGAGAGGAAAAGAGAGGAGAGATTCCTCTAGAAGCTTATAAAATACAGACATAAACCCTTAAATGCTACCACAATAGATGGGAAAAAAGTATACCTTGTCCAAAGTTACATAATATCGTTGTGTCTTCTTTTTTCCTGCCAAGGAGAGATCTCACGTACATAATATAGGCCACTGATGACTCTACAAGGGTGTGGAATTGGAAAAGAAGAGGGTACCAGATATTGTGATGTGCTGGGGTCCCCAAGGCCTCATAATCCCATACTTTGATGTTGGTTTCTTATTTTTGTTTTTAAAAAGAGAAAAGGACTGTGATTATTCCATTAAAACATGAATGGAGTTAACCTTTTATTTTGTGTGGTCAAGTAGTAGCAGTAGAGAGCCAGAGAAGGGAATGTCTTCAGGTTATTTTTGGAAGTAGATTGACAGAGTAACAGGAAAAAAAAAATTCTCTATTTTCCTTTGAGTAACTGAATAGATGTTGGATGCTATTGACTTAGACAGAAAAAATGGTTAAGAAATAGGATTGGGGATGAAAATTGAAAATGAAGAGTTCCAATTTGGCCATGTTGACTTTGCAGTGTCTTCAGTAGTCCAAGTGAATTGCAGACCTCACAGGCTCCATTTCTGCACTTAGACTGACATATTCCTCATTCACTGGGATGACATCCCCATCCACCCTGTCTCCCAAGGGGAAAGCCTGAGTGTCATCCAGGACCAGGCCTTCCGTTTCCCTGCCAGCCATCAGATCAAACTCTGCATGTCACCATCTTATTATATCTGAATTTTATATCCAGCCCCACCTCTATGATCCAATTCCCACTACTCTGTGCCTCTTCCAGTCATTAGGACCAAAAGAGTATTGTGTGTAAGTGTAGCTGGGTGGTACCCATCATCGCTTAAGACACAACTCAACAGATGGTACAGATTTGTTGATCTGGAGTATTGTGCATTTTGTTAAGTTTCTTTTAAGTCTTTCCTTTTTGTATCTTTCCCAGGCACCCTAATGCCAGCATTGCTTTCTGTACATTACAATAATAATTAGATGTTATCTGCCTTGCTGACATTTAGTTTCCTTGACCAGGGAAATGGGAAGTGACAATAGGTAATGTTACCAGGACCCCTGCCGCATTCTGGTTGAGCAGAGCTCCAGTTAAGGTATCCAGACTGGTTCCAAAGTCCGAAAAATGTCAGCATCACCCTGTTCAGCCCAGAGTTTCCAGGTATATCCAGCTCAAAAGCTCCAGCTAAACCTAGTATTTCCTTGTCTCTTTCAAGTTATAAAGTAAGAAGGAGGGGAGGAAAAGAAGAAGAGAGAGGAGAAGAAGGAAAAGCTGTGTGTCTGTCATCTTGTGTCCACCCTCTCAAACATTATCATCATTCTAACATAGTATAGTATTTGGATCATTTTTCTGTTCCAATGAGTGGATCTCCAGTTAACGCCAGAGGCTGCTGTAAATATGACCAATGTTGCTTACAGAATACAGAGAGAAGAGGTGATCATAAGTGATTAAAAATTGTTTAAATTTCTTCAGAAAAAGTTCTTGGGATATGAGGGCCTCCCTTGGTATTGATGGGAGAAACAGAGACACTGGGTGTGGCGAAAAGGAAGACAGAAATTATTCTAAATAGGGAAAATGGGGTAAAACCAGTCAGTTTAGAGGCAGCTCATGAGGAAGTATGCATCAAGAGATGGGAACATACACATGAGGCTGGTGTTGGCATTTAGGGGAGGTTAGTAGAGTCCATGTGCAGGAATCTGAATTTCATACGTAGGGTAACAAATTCTCAGAGCAAATTTGACCAATTATCTGCAACCCCAATGGAACAGCCACGGTTAGAAGCGCACTTCCCTTCTGTTTTCCAGACCCCACCTCCATAAGAAGTTAATTTGTGTTGCACAACCCAGTCTTCTGGCTTAGACAGAAACAGTTCGTTTTTTTAGAAATTACCAAAAATATTTATAGCTTGACTAAGCTAATTTAAAACACATAGCAGAAGCATGCCATGCCTTACGCTCTCTGGGATGCAGCTGTGGGAGCGGCCGCATGCCTCTCAGCCAGTGGTGGCTCCGTCGTTGGGGACACCTTAGCAGTGCTCTCTGCCTTCCTCGGAAACGTTGCATAGATTACATAGGACCTCTTTGCTCGCTAGGTAACTGGCATGGATGCACTGTTTCCTGTCACCTTTCCTTCAGAACATAAACTTTGGAGGCATTGGAGCCTTGAGTAAGCCTGCGTTCCTCTCAGGGTGAAGTATTTTGTGTCCTGACCCAGCAAAATATTTTACAGTCTGTTTCCTAATCCTGGAAAAGCTGAGTCTTACCCTTGTATAAATCTAAAATGTGCCCTAAAAGATGAAAGCAATTAAATTTAACAATAGGGAAAAGATTTCCTTTGTTCTGCTGAGAAGATTCAACATTTGCCCCGGGGCCACGGCCAGCCCTGCTATCAAGAGTCTCTGCTCCGTGAAGGCGGCCAACCCTGCCCCGAGCACCTGAACCAGATACCAGACATTCTCCACCTTCTCCCTGGTCCTTCAGTGGAAGCAGTGACTATTCTTAGCTTCTGTAATATTAAGAGACACAGCAAAAGGTTCTCCAATCTCCATAAAACATAAAGTTGATCAATTATATCGGACAAACCCTTATTTTTCTGATTAAACTAGTAATGCTTCCTCTGGAAAAACTGTTTTGTCATACATTAGGGCACGGAAGGAGAAATTTTTTTTTTTTTTTTGCTTCAAAATGCACATGGGAAAAAGGAAATTGGAAGAAGGAATGGGAAGGGAGGCCGCTAGGAAGTGGGAATGACCACCAGCCACCTTTGTGCTGAAAACTAAGCAGATGTTTCTTTCAACAGTGCATTATTACATACATGCTTCCTGATAAAGGCAAAGGGAACAAAATTACAAAGGCCAACATTATCATTGCTGTAAAGCAATATGCAAATTATGGTCTTAAAATAAGCCTGGGAGAGGCCTGGGCTTCACCCACAGAAGGCGACCTCTTTGCTAGGCTGCTCTTATTGTTTACACTAATCTCCGGTAAAGTGAGTGTGGAGTTTCTATGAAGCGCAGGGTTGTGATTCATGACATTTAACAGATGAGAAAGGGCCTCGCCAGAAATGAACCTCTCGGCTGAGGCTGGGCAGAAAATAGCCTGAAATGAGTCACACAACGTAAGACGGTACAAAAGATGATTCACTGGGTCCCAAGGAAAATAAATAGGAGTGAATGGCTAGTGTCCCAGGGAAACCCAGTCTCAGTGGGCAGAATTTATTGGTCTGCCTCACACTGAACCCAGTCACTGAAGCTGGTGGGTCAAGGTGCTGGCACTGAAAACGTGATGGGTGGCAGTGAGGGGACAGCTGTTTTCGAGGTGGCAGTGCTGCAGTGGCCACTTGCTTTCAGTTAAGGATCTTTGTGGCTGAGGGATACATCTGCCCTAAATGCTGTGAAGTATATGATGTGAAATGATTTATTCAGAAGGCTGCACAGCTGGCATCAGATAAAACATTTGGAATCATTTTAGATGTACATTACCTAGAGGCAGCATTCCCTCCCCAATGCTAAATTTAAACCATTCCTGTCATTTCAGACTCTCTAATGAAATCTGTTTCTCATACGATGTCTGTCTTGGAAATAGCATGCAACCCCCTACTATAAAATGGAAGAGAATTTGAAACCTACAAATCACTCATTCTTCTACCTTCCTCTTCCAGATGCACACACGCGCGCGCACGCACGCACACACACACACACACCCTTCCTCTCTCTTTTAAGAATTTCAGAACAGAAAAAGGGATGCGCAGAGCGATAAAGATAAGCTCCCCAGGACCGAGGGAGGAGGAGGAGGTGGCCGATGCCTGCCAATAACTCACAAACAGCCGCACTGAATGACTCATGCAAAGGCCCAGAGGGATCATCGGTTCCCTCAGTCGCCCTTTAGAAGAGACAGAAAACGTGATACTATAAATGTTCCCACAGAATCACAGCTTTACTGGATCCAAGAGAACCCCAGGCTTACGCTGCTGTTCACTATGCTGTCGTGTAAATAAGCTGATGTGCCCTACAAAACTAGAAACCCAACATTCGACACACACACGGTTCAACAGCCGATGGTTTACATAGTCTGATTGGGTCTATCCTACTCTATGCTTGAATATTAAAGTAAGTTTTAAAATCTTCCAATATTTCTTGATGCAATTTAAAGGCAAAATCAGTATGTGGATGTTAATATCCTTATCTCAACTGTAGATTCCAAAACTACTTTAAGAAAATGAAAAACCAACTTTAAGCAGAACCCAGGAAGAGTTCCACTTTGAAGCCCAAACACAAATGCTCTTTGCTATTTGTAAAGAGGGGACTTGCTCACATCACTGACGATTACAACACACAGGAACACCACATCTTTAACTTTTCCCATATGTCTTGGTTTTGCATGATGATGATGCTACTGCTTACCATAGTTCTTCACCTCATCTGGAATTAGTTAGCCAAGGAATTGGATGCTATTGCAAGGGGGCTAGGAAAGATGCCTCGGATCCTGTCCAATGTGTAGCAGTGCTCATAAATGTCTATAAGTGTTAAAAAAAAAAAAATGGCTGGCAAGCCTTGTTTTGTCTGAGTAACCTCCCTCTCTTCAGTGTGGCTCAGGAGGAGGTTTCTATGGCCCTTCTTAAGCTGAGCAGACAGGAAGGATACCAGCAGCCCTTAGCAACAAAGGTTCAGGAAGAACTGGGAAAAATCTTTGATTGTAGCAGATTCTCTGAACACTACTTTAGAGTCCAACAATCTGAGTTGCTGGGTCTCTCGAATTTTCAGGGTTTTCTATCAAGGCGGCTGGCCAAAACTGTTGTGGCCACCGTACATTGTGAGATTACATTGCTCAAACAATTAATGTGGCTGAAAGCCTCCACTTGACATTTCAAGGAATGTGCATAAAGCCCCTGGGGAAGAAAGCAGTTCTCCATAGGAAGTCCTTAAGTCTGACGTCAAACATCGCTCCAGGTGTGAGAATATCCTCTTTTTAGGCCATATCAACAATACTTCTCGCCTTAATTAATGCAAGGAAAACCACTTGCCATCCTCATTACCACAGCTCAGAGCTTTAGCCTTCCTGAGGTTCTCCCATGTTTTTACAGCCGTATGAAGTATTGTTGAAACACCTAGTCCCCTCACACATTTCTTGATGTGGGATTTGCCATCAAAAGTATAAAAAGTTAATCCATTATTGACAAGCTAGTGTATTTCAGTATATACTGACGAACACAAGTTACTGTTTTATATCACGTATCATGTGACCTTGTGACGAAAGATGTGTGAACTCACAAGATCAATTGCAAAGTCACCTACAGAATACAGCCATCTCTGTGGTGACAATGATATTGCTATATTATCAAACCCAAATATTCTATACTGGCTCTCTCCTACAAATCGAACTGCTAGTTATAAACACTTTCTGGATGGAGTGAGCCCAAAGTAAAAGTTACCTCAGGTATGTAACTGAAGGCCCGTTCACTCCCGCCTGTTACTAAAATCTTCACTCAGTGCTCAGAACAAAGTTTGATCAATTCCCTATTGACTTTCAGAATGCACACAGAATCCATATTTTCTCTTTGATTCAAATACGCAGTGATTAGCAGAGCAACATACATACTCAGTCACTTAAATCTTTTTCAAAAGTATCACAAAATGCTTCAGAGCCAAAAGTCATAAAACCAAGACTCATAGTCAAACATAAAACAAGACACAATTCTTAGGCATATTCCTTTTCTAATAAAAAATATTTGCAGATATCTGTATTGACATAGGAAATAGTTTTGGTTCCTCTAATAGCAGTTTATGATACTGGCTGTCCCTTCAGGGTTTCCAGTGTTACTAGTCAAGGCTGGGCTGTGCTTTCTACAGAGTAATCAGGGTAACCTAACGGCCACTGCCAATGTGTAAGGGGAACTACGAGCTATTCCCTAGGGCCCAGGGTCCCTAGGGTCCAGAATTCCATGTTCTGTTTTCCCAAACAGGGAATAGCCTACTTTAGAACAGGAAATGAAAGGCAATTCCCACTTATGTCAGAAAAGCTCAAAGATCTTTGTGTTTTTTAAAAAATTAACTTCGATGGCAACCCACTGAGATAAGGATCAGGTGTTAACCAGATTCTTATTGGGAGATTACAATCATAGGCAGGGAAGGGCATGGTATGCCAGCAGCCAGGTTACGGTACAAGCAAACATTGGGATTAAAAGTCTTTGTACTTGGCTTCCTGCTGAAGTATCACTTCATGCTTTCATGCAACACATTTATTCAATATGTGAAACTAAATTCAGAATCATCTTCTTGTTAGTGTATGAAACTTCTGATAATTGAAGCCCTGGCCTTTAGAGCCACTACCATCTTTGTTAAAATATAGCCATTGTGATGTTTAGTACTACTTGGAACTATAGCAGTTTTTCTGATAGAAAAATCTGTATAAAATAAATGTCACATTTAAGCATTAGGACTACTAAGCAAGTGATTTTATCACTAAAACTATTCACAATTTATTCATGTTTTTTTTAAATTCAAATTTTTTTTTTAAATTTTATGTTCTGTTGAATTGAGAGCATACATTTAAATAGTATCCTGCACTAATCAGAGGTTTGAAAGCACTTATTCAGTAGCCAATGTAAAATAAAATGACTATTGAATTGACTTTTTAAGATGTATTCTGTGCAGATCCAGGCATTCCAAATATCCTTAGAAATCAAATTAGGTCCTAAGAAAGCATTTGAAGTGTGTACCCAGTCCTCAACATTTCTAACATTAAAATAAGGGATTGTTACATCTGTATATGGGCATAAAGAACATGGAGTTAGTTCTATACAATAAAACATTCTGCTCAAGAATGGGGTGGAAAGGCTGGGATCCTGAATAAGAGGTCACCTTTTACTCATGTGACCATTCACAGTGGGAACAAGAACTCAGCCTCTTGATGTACTCCCATCAAGAGATAGAAAAACAAAACAAAACAAAACAGAAAATAACTTGACTTTTTCCTACCTTGGAAAGTGAATAGGAGTGCTGTTCAGACAGGGAATTTTAAGCCTCAGTACTTAAATGTATTGACATAGTTTTGGGGGCGGGGACAAGGACAGTGTCCATAAAGCCTGTTGCCATTCAGAACCACCACCAGAGCCACCCCACAACCCCTGCAAAAGAGTTAGAATGACTTCAGTCACCATATGTGGTTTGATTCCATCTAAGTATAACCTTAATTCTTGCTAATCAGTATTCTGGTTCTATAAAAAGAAGTATAGTACTTTGCAGTCATTTCCTAATTAAAACCATGTGCAAGAAATGCAATGGTAAAGGAAAGGAGGTCAAATGTAGAATTTCTTGGAAAAGGAAAGTGCCTATTTTCTCTTTATGCTTTGACCTTTGCTTGATTTCTACTGTCTGCATTCTCTAACTCCTCACCATGATGTCCCGTGTAAGCTTGGGCCTGTCCTATATCCAGGAGTCTTTCAACAGTCTGTGCATTTACCTGCCTCTGCACTCAACGCTGTAGGATTTAGTGACGAGTCATACTGCCAGCACAGGATTCCCCCTGTTGCCAAGACTCCCAAGGCTTGCTTAAACCCCAGGTTGCCCATTCCCTTCTCCAATTTGGCCTCATTTTCAGGACTGGGTCTCTGCCCAGGTTTCCCTCTATTTTTTTGCCAGTTATTTGCCCTGTCTAGTAGCCTCTTTACCCTCAAAGACAAGCACTGTCTCCTGAGTCTGAATTAATGGAGATTGAGCCCTGATGGTTCTCACCAACCCATGGCTCCTGCCTCCTGCCCTCTCAACCAAATAGGGGCAGATCACCTGGGATCATGACTTTTGTTTGCTGGCTCCTAGATCCCACGTTCTCAATTTCTGTGTCACTATTTACTCACTTAGCTGGAGGCCTGTGCAACTTGTCTCCAAGATGGTGGAGATAATCTCTCCTATCCCACGTGCACTTTTTTTTAACTTGCATTGTGAAATAATTATAGGCTGACAGTAAGTTGCAAAAATGGTACAAAGAGTCCCGTATAGGCTTCAACCACCTTCCTAATATGGTATCAAAAGTATAGCTATGGATTATTGGACAATATATAGTGTTACAATACACTATCAAAACCAGGCAAGTAACATTAGTATATTGCTAGCTAAAGACCTTTATATCATTTTTAAACCTTTATTAATTCGTGTGCATATGGTTCTTTGCAGTGTTATACCACATACAGATTTGTGTAACCACCACCACAATCAAGATACAGAACTATTCCCTCACCACAAAAGAATTCCTTCATGCTGTCTCATTGTATCTGTGCTCACCCTCTCCCAACCACACCCTCCTCAACTCTAGTCTCCTTTGCCGACCACTAATTTGTTCTCTATCTATATACTTTTCTCATCTTGAGAATGTTATATAATAAAATCTTACAGTATGTAATCTTTCAAGATTGATTTCTTTCACCAAGCATAAGATCCTTGCTGTCCAAGCTGCTGCTTGTATCAATAGTTCATTTCTTTTATTGTAGTATTGCACTGTATGGATGTACAAGTTCAGTCGAATGTGGGGTAAGGAGGGATTATTGCTGCCATCTTGGAGACAAGTTACACAATTCTGCAGCTAACTGCATAAATACTGGCACAAAGACAGAAACTGGAGTTGAAGATTTAAGTTGCTTCCAGTAGTTTGCTATTGTAATCGAAGTTACTATGAATATCTGTATACAGGTTTTGTGTGAACGTAAGTTTTCATTTCTCTAGGATACGTGCCTAAAAGTACAACTGGTGGGTCATATGGTAAGTGCATGTTTAGTTTTATGAGAAACTGCTAAACTATCTTCCAGAGCGCCTAAACCATTTTTACATGTACAACCAGCAAATGAGACCCAGTTTCTTCACACCCTCCCAGACTAGCAATTGGCATTATCACTAGTTTTCATTTTAGCTGATGTAGTAGGCTTATCATGATCTCTCACTGTGGGTTTAATTGGCATTTTTCTAATGGTTAATGATGTTGAACGTAGTTTCATGTGCTTATTTGCCATTTGTATCTTCTCTATGGTGAAAAATCTGTTATAAACATATCTTAGAATTCTTTATTTAGATGTAGTTCCTTATTTTAGATATAGTCTGTAGCTTGTTTTTCATCCTCTCAACAGGGTCTTTCACAGCACAAAAGTTTTAAAATATGTGAATTTTTTTATGAATCATGCTTTTGATATCCTAAGAACTCTTTATACTTAAGGAGAAATTAAGAACATATATTTGTGGTTGAATCTGCAGAAAGGGACTGGAAAAACACCTAATGAAAGTGTGGGGAATCTGAAAGCGGGAAAGAGGATGTGGGCAGAGGTAGAGGAGACTTTTCATCTTTTTATATTCGTGTTTTTAACAGTATAAATAATTTTAATAATGGAGCATGGGTGAACCTGGGTGGTTCAGTCAGTTAAGCATCCAACTTTGGCTCAGATAATGATCTTGTGGTTTGTAAGCTCGAGCCCCTTATCGGGCTCCTCACTGGCAGTGCAAAGCCTACTTTGGATTCTTGCTCTCTCCTCTCTTTGCCCCTCCCCTGCTCACACTTTCCCTCTCTCAAAATAAATAAATAAAAATTAAAAAATAAAAATGGAGTATGGGCTTTGGAGTTAGATCAGTTTCTTCTTTTTTTTTTTATGTTTATTTTTGAGAGAGAGAAAACAAATGGGGGAAGGGCAGAGAGAGAGAGAGAGAGGGAGACACAGAATCTGAAGGCTCCAGGCTCCGAGATGTCAGCACAGAGCCCGACAGAGAGCTGGAACTCATGAACTGTGAGATCATGACCTGAAGTCGGACCCTTAACTGACTGGGCCACCCAGTCATCTTTCTTTTCTTTCCCCCTCCCGTCCCCTCCCCTCCTCCTCCCCTTCCTCTCCCTTCCCTCTCCCCTCCCCTCAACTTTAATACCGGCTCCATAGATAGCTGTTAGAGCCTGGGAAGGTTATTATTTTAGTTTTCTCATCTGTAAAATTAAATGTAAAAATAGACATAGTATCAGCCATTTTTATTAAGATTAAATAAGAGTATGTGAAAATAGTTTACTAGTGAACCAATTATGGGATTGAATTATGGATCATAAACCAAAGTAAACTTTATATTTTAATATAAAATAGTTCAAATTTTTTGTTTTTTCATAGTTCTCTTTGGTGACATACTGCTCAGTTTTTCTAGGCTTTGTACTTTCTGCGAGAAATTACAGTGGCTGTATTTGTGGACTCTGCTCATCTAATGTTGTTTTGATATGTAAGCATTTTTTATTTGTGCTCATAATAAGCTATGTTCTTTACATGAACTAGCAATTGCTAGTATCAATTGTTATTCTTAATGTATCAGAGAAAACCCAGGGCTCAGAGAGGTAAAGTGACTTGGTGGTTTGTCTAATTCCAGAACTTCATGTCTAATTTTCATGTCAGTGTAATCTGGAATATTCTCCATGGAACTCCAATCCCTTAGGGATATTACTCAAAAAATAATAATAAAACAAAGTTCACTGGTTAAGTGAATTTAGTATAAATCTTAAAATAAAACATGTTGGAAAGGCTCCTTCTTGAGAGTCTGCAATGCATAATCTGAGGAATACTATAGTTTCAAACCCAGCATTTCCCAAATTAAAGTTTACCACAGGTTTTAAGAAATATATAGCACTATTAGAACCACTCAGAATTAGTATTCTATAGAAACATTTTAGGGAGCCCTTCGTGGAGCATATATTCTGCCCTATTTTCAAATACTTGATATTTCTGTAAACTAATTCTAATACAGCATCACCAGAACTCCATATAGTTCATTTACATGGCATTATAGCATTTTCCTGACAAAAGCAACCCCGTGGCAAACTTAATGAAATAAATATGCTTTGTATTTATGAAAACCCCAGAGGAGTAGCAAGTTTTACACCAACAACTCTAAGGACAGATGGTGTTAAAGGGAACATAAATCTTCTTTCTGGTAAGCCTGCCACTTTTCACCTTGAATGGTGTACTATTCTGAAAAGTGGAAGATAAGGTCATGTTGGGGGCTCTACGTAACTAATGCAAAATAACTGTTTAACATACATACAAAGAGGTGTTTTTTTTTTTTTTAAATCTTAGAACCTTTAGTACTTTTTACCTCTCTCTCCTTATAGGCTCTTAGAAACATACATTACATTCTTTTCTGCCACCCTCAGCTCAAACGTCACTCCCTAGATAGAAGAGAATGTACCTGCTAATCCCTGTCCTTGAATTTTACCCTCTCTGCAGTAGCTATTTAAATAAATGCTTAGTGATCAGTGTGAGGCTGATGGTAAAGGTTTTAGATACATAGCTATGGACATGTATCTAACATAAAATCATACTAAATGGCTCTTTTTCTAAAGGTTCTCCACATCTAATGATGGCAAAGTGAGTCACACTATTCTGTTTTATTGCTATGTTATTCTTAAAAGGTAAAAGAAAATTCATCTTTTCATTTCAGCCTACTGTTATTTTCATTTCACTGGGATTGGAAATAAAAGGAATACTAGAGTTCTAAAACTCGCATGTTTTTCTATTTGTATTGATAAAAGTGATTAGTAATTTGTTTCAAAAACTTTAGTATTTTTAAGAAACTTTAGAAATATTAGATGACTTAAATGAAACCAGTGACACAGATAACAAATAGAATTTTAGAGATAAATAGCTATAAACTCATTTTTCTCTAAATATTAAATTAAAATGACAATAAGTTTTAGGGGCTCCTGGATGGCTCAGTCGGTCAAGAGGACAACTCTTGATTTCGGCTCAGGTCATGATCTCATGGTTCATGGGATTGAGCCCCACGTCGGGCTCCATACTGTTAGCACAGAGCCTAATTGGGATTCTCTCCTTCTCCGTCACTCCCTCACTCGTGCTCTCTTTCTCCAAATAAACTTTAAAAATAAAACAAAATGACAATGTCTTATATCCTCTAAATATTATGTAAGGAATGAAAAACTTAGTTACAATGACACAACAATTATTTTTAATAGAGCCATCTGTAGTAATTTCTACCAACAGAATACTTTAAAAGGTTTAAAATAAGACTTTGAATAGTGTCAGGCATAAGTTGTTATGAATTGAAATTAATTATGCTTTTATTTTCTCTTATTAAATTACTTTTTTCAGTGAGGGTAGATATTGCTACTTCCTCTTTGTCATAAAGTATATAAAATATACTTTTGTAATATTCCAGAACATATTGTTCCATAGAATTTTAAGACTTACTCATTAAAGTAAGTTATGTACTATATTGGAGCAAAATTTAGCTTCATTTGATGTTTATGACTTGATTTAAAAATATTTTATTTTGCCTTCCAACTTTTAAGCTTGTTTGGCTCACAATAGAAAGAAAACAAAAACAAAACTGATAGATGTACTTTGTGTAATTCTGCTTAAACATTTATCCATGTTTAAACATTATCCACCTAGCAACGGTAGGTATGTTCATACAGAATGCAAAAAACTCTCACCCTTCCAATTCTTAAGCTTACAATTTTGATACACTTCACAACTAAAAATTCTAAACTCATATATCGTCTGTTTCTATGAATCTGAAAGATAGTGCTTCATTTGGAGATTTTTATTAAACATTAAAATTTGGACTTTTGAACTCCCGGTTACCTGCAAAAAAGCTCTAATTTCTAATTTTGGAACACTTTTAAGATTCACATGTTCTCAAAACACAAACTTCAAAATGATTTCAAAAAAGAATCTTAGGCTGAAATGGAACACAAAATTGAAACCAATTTTTAAAATGCATAGCTTTAATAGAAACCAACTCTAAGTACAGCTAAACTTTAACCGATTTTGTTAACTTTCTGCTTTAGACTTACTTTCTTTACTGACTCATAGACCATACAGGAAGACCCAGCAATTAATATGTTTATTAGAAAAGGGTCTAGGGGCACCTGGGTGGCTCAGTCAGTTACATGTCTGACTCTTGATCTCATCTCAGGTCATGACCTCACAGTTTGTGGATTCAAGCCCCACACTAGGCTCTGTGCTGACAGCAAGGAACCTAATTGGGATTCTCTCTCCCTCCTCTCTCTCTCTGCCTCTCCCCTAATTTATTAATAAATAAACTTAAAAAAAAGAGAAAAGGGTCTATTCAAATATGCTTTTCTACTGCTGTAACTTCATGGTATATTTTGGTAATTTATTGGAATACACAGTCGTCTCTATCTCATTTATACATCACAGTAGGATTCAAAAGTCTTTCACTTTAATAAGTCTAAAAAACACTCAGGGCTATGAAACAGTTTTTAATATATGCAAATAATCTAAATGCTTCTGTTATATTGCACCACAGATTTTTTCCTTAAAATATTTGATAGCTATAGCGAATGAAGACAGAGGCTTTACACTTACACATCTTCTGAGACTGGGGCTTATTTTATGAAGGAAACTTGGCTATTAACCAGGTTCAGGGTACTTGTTTTACAGAATCTCAGATTTTAAGATCAAACACAAATTAAATCAATATTTTACTAACCAACAACAGTGTCTGTTTTTCTTTTCTATAATGCTGTCTACTTACTGTATTTCTGAGTTTATAGTTAATTTTAGTTTTTAAGTTATTATAAAATAATTAGAAGAGCTTAGAAGTCCAACGCTGCTAAAAAAGACTTGCATCAAAATAGTTGCTCCCTGACCCCAGCTCAAAGGGAATCCTTTTCAGCTCTTTCAACCTATTTCTTCTTTATTTCACTTTATTTTTTAAACCACTTTATTGAGATAGGACTAACATGTAAAAAGCTGTACATATTTAATATATACAACTTGATGAGTCTGGTAGTAAGTATATACTTGTGAAACCATCACCAAATTTACAACCTTCAAGGTCATAGACATATCCATCACCTCCCAAAGTTTCCTCCTTCCCTCTTTATTAGTAGCATTAGTGTGTGTGTGTGTGTGTGTGTGTGTGTGTGTGTGTGTGTGTGTGTGTGTGTGGTAGTTATCTTGGCAAATTTTAAGTATAAAATCAGTACTATTAGCTATAGGTGGTATGCAGTACAGTAGATCTCCAGAGCTTATTTATACAAAATGTTCTGGCCCTCTGGGTCAACTAGGAAAGGTGCACACACACACACAAAATCAGGAAGTGAGACCATGCTTTGTGGACTCTGACATGGAGGCAACTAATGGAACTGATGAGATGTATTGCGAGGTAAGCCTGATGATACTGAAGTGGCTTGGGCCATAAGAACAAAGCACTGTGCTGAAGTCTACTAAAGGCTGAAGTTGTCAGTTAATCCGTAATTCCTGAAACTCCTCAAAGTGGATAACCAACTCTACTCTGAGAAATGATAAAATTATGAGAAACTCAGGATAGATGTATTAGACCCAAAAGAGGTCAAACTAGAACCAGGCAAAGAGGAAAATCTGCAAAGAACCAGAGCTTTTCTGTAGTTATAGTCAACTAATAAGTGGAGGCCATTTTGCTTGAAGTTTATGGGATTCCTACACATTCCATCATCTTATACTGAGACTCTGTCTTAAGGATAAGCCTGGTTTGGTCAAAGGTGAAGCTTGTGTTTGCTTCTTTTTCTTGTTATTCAGATCTGATTTTCAAGAGGAGGCTGAAGATGTTTTTCTCTGTCATCTTAAGACTGGAAGTCCTACCGCACACTAAATTGTGCCTCCAAAGTGTCTCTAAGTAAAAAAACTTACACCACCTCCAATTTTTCTTTAATCATTTCATATGCTCATGAGAGGATTGGAGGTTCTCTTAAATTTTTAGCCTAACTTTAAAAGAATACTGTATATATCTGCCATCTATTTCAACTGCCATCTATTTTGAAAGGAGTGTATTTATAAAATTTTATTTTTTAGGAGCTCCAACTACATCCTAAACCCAGCTCCATATTTAAAGACATTTATAAGTATTTTGAAAAAATATTTGTATTACATGAACTCATATTCACTATTTAAAAGTGTATCCAGTTCTGGGGCACCTGGGTGGCTCAGTCAGCTAAGCATCTGACTCTTGATTTCGGCTCAGTCATGCTCTCACAGTGGTGACATCAAGTCACATTTGGAGCTCTGCGCTGGGCATGAAGCCTGCTTAAGATGCTCCGTCTGAAAAAATAATATGTATCCAGTTCATTTTTTGTGCAAATTAAACTCAAAGTTAAAAGTTCATATGCACATAATTAGTGTATAAAAGACACATAAAGGGAGAGCTTGTAACACAAAATACCTTATTACTTAGGAAATGATCTGTCTTGGATATCCGAAAATGAGTTTTCCCCACACACTTTCAGTATATGCCATTTAACTTTTATTTTCTAACAGAGAATGTAACTAGAAAAAAATTTTCATTGAGGTATAAATTGACTTTAGTTTCAAGTGTACAACATAATTCATTATTTGCATATATTGCAAAATTATCACTGCAGTTAAGTCTTGTTAACATCTGTCATTACAAAATTTTTTTCTACATGTGTGTATCACAATTTATTAGTCATTCATCCATCAATGGACACTTGGGCTATTTCTAGATCTTGGCTACTACAAAAATTCTATAAAAAGTTTTTATTCTTCATTTTGTTAATGTGGCATATCACATTGTTTTACAGACACTGAACCATCCCTGTAATAAGTCCCACTTGATCATGGTACATGATCCTTTTAATGTATCGTCAAATATGATTTGCTAAGATTTTGTTGAAGGTTTTACATCAATGTTCACAAGGGATATAGGCCTGTAATTTTAGTTTTTTGTGGCATCCTTGTCTGGTTTTGTTATTAGGGTGATGCTGGTCTTGTAAAAGGAGTTTGGAAGTGTTCCCTCTTTTATTTATCAGAACAGTTTGATAAGGACTATTAATTCTCTCCCTTAAATGTTTGGTAGAATTTGCCAGTAAAGCTGTCTGGTCCTGGATTTTTGTTTGTTGGGAGGTGTTTTTGTTTTTGTTTTAATTTTTGAGAGAAACAGAGTGTGAGCAGGGGAGAGGCATAAAGAGAGGGAGACAGAGAATCCAAAGCAGGCTCCAAGCTCTGAGCTGTCACCACAGAGCCCGACACAGGCCTGGAACTCACAAACCTCAAGATCATAACCTGAGCCAAAGTTGGATGCTTAACCCACTGAGTCACCCAGCCTCTCCTGTAGGGAGGCTTTTGATTGCCACTTCAATCTCCTGAATAATAGTTTGTTCAGATTATCTATTAATGATTCAGTCTTATATGTTGTATGTTTTTAGGTATTTATCCATTTCTTATAGCCTTTCCCACTTGTTGATGTATGTAACTTATATGATTCTTTGTATTTTTGTGGTATTATAATGTCTCTTTCATTCTAATTTTATTCGGCTGCTTTTTCCCTTGCGAAGCCTTGCTAAAGGTTACTCAAATTTATCTTTTCAAACATCAGCTTAGTTTCATTGATATTTTCAATGGTCTTTTTAGTTTATTTCATTTATTTCCATTCTGATCTTTCCTTTTTAGTACTAATTTTGGACTTTATTTGTTCTTTCTCTAGGTGTTGAGATGTAAAGTTAGGTTGTTTGGAATTTTTTCTTGTTTCTTGATATAGGCATTTATTTTATGAACTTTTATCTTAGAACTGCCTTCGCTGCATCCACTAAGTTTTATCATGTTGTATCTCTATTATCATTTTTCCCAAGGTATTTTTTGATTTCTCTTTTGACTTCTTTGATCCATTGGTTGTTCAGCATGTTGTTTAATCTCCACATATTTCCGAATTTTCTAGTTTATACCTGTGATTGATTTCTAGTTTATACCATTGTAGTCAGAAACGATACTTGATATGATTTCACTCTTCTTAGATTTATTAAGACTTGCTTAGTGGCCTAAAATATGATCTGTCCTGGAAAATGTTCCATGTACACTTGAGAAGAATGTATATTGTTTCTGGAAGGAATGCTCAGTGTGTGTGTGTGTGTGTGTGTGTGTGTGTGTGTGTGTGTGTGTGTGTGTGTGTGTATATGTATATATATATTTTTTTACATTTATTCATTTTTGAGAGACAGAGCACTAGCGGGGCTGAGAGAGAGGGAGGCCCAGAATCTGAAGCAGGCTCCAGGTTCTGAGCTGTTAGCACAGAACCCAAAACAGCCCCAAACTCACAAAATGTGAGATCATGACCTGAGTTGAAGTTAGATGCTGAACCAACTAAGCCACCCAGGTGCCCTTGGAATGTTCAGTATATTAACTGTTAAGTCCATTGGTTTCACAAGTCATTTAAGGCCATTATTTCTTTATTGATTTCCTGTCTGGATGATCTTTGGAAAAACTTTTATTTTCTTTATAGTAAGTTATAATTAGGACTAGTAGATTTTAGGGCACCTAAGAAAATTCAAAATATTTTTTTAAACTGTACTAAATATCTGAAATTTAAAGGGAATTGTAAGCAATTTACAAATATTCCCCTATCAATTAATAAAATGCCATCCATTTGGTGATAAACAAAATTTAAGCTTTTGGGTTTATATAACAAGTATTTGCCACTCTCTTCCAGTTTCTAGCCTTGTCTGTGCTATGAAAAATAACTCTATAGATTATCAAGCCAGGCATATCTTCCTATTCTTTCACCTCAAAATGTCTGTACTGTGGTTTTTTTAAACTTTAGCATGCATCAGCATCCCCTGGAAAGCCTGTTAAAACACAGATTGCAGGGTTCCACTCCAAGTTTCAGATTCAGTAGAACTGGAGTAGAGCTCAATAATTTGCATTTCTCACAAGTTCCCAGTAGTTTTGATATTGCCTATCTGGAAATCAAACTGAGCCCCACTGACCTATGATTATACTAAATTTTTCCCCTTCAGTTTAAGAGAAAAATAAATAGCATTTCTCTCCAACAAATTTTACTTTGTACTCGACTCCATCTTCGCCTCCATTCTGCAGTTATTTCCTCTATCTCCAGCAAATCCAGTTATCTGTATGCACTGACTTCTTCCTTTTGCCTTCTTGATGAGTAGAGCTCCATTTTTAAAAACACAAAACAAGTGCAGCATCTACCATTTTTATCTCTCATGCATCTACCTGTTCCCTGCCAAATTTCTAGATAATATACCCTTGTACCAAAACCTCTACATGCTCTTCATTACTTGGATCATCTCGGAATTAAGAGTCCCAGCAGGGAACTGTAGCACTCTCAACTTGGGTAAATTATTAATAAACTATAAAAGTGTGGGCAGGATGTAGAAAAACTACAATGGATACTGCAGTAACGTGAGCTATAATCAATCAGAGATGATCCTTTGACATTCCTAGATCTGAATCAGTGAGAGGAAAGAACACCTACCAGAATCTGGAGACAGAGTGCTCACTGGAGCAAGCTGCCCAATGGGAGCTATGCATTTTGCTGAGAAGTGTAACCCATAGCAACACTGTGGAGGTGGGAGACAGGAAAAAAAAAATACAGGTTCATTCTCTTTCCTCTTGTCAATATGCCAATACTATACTAGTGCTCCAAACTGCCTAAAGTTACCGGAAACCAGAAGGAAAATGAGCTGGTTGATAAAGTTCTAGATGATGACATAAGGTTCTTATGTCAACCTCATAAGACAGAATAGTAGAGAGAAGAACAGAATGGATCTGAAGTGCAAATAGATGATATCTAGCATAGTCCAAATCTTTTGATCTTTAGCACCTATTCTTGTCTTTTATTTATTTAGGTAACGATTTCAGTCTTCAACATAGAAAACAAAGTTCTGTAAGTTGCCATGTCATAAGATGTTGATATCAATTCAGTCATATTCTTCTCATTAACACATGGAATATACTCCAAGATTCGACATGTTAGATGACAAAATACATTTCAATAAATTTAAAAGTGTTGAAACAATATAAAATAGGTTCTCCAAATTTAATAAAACTAGAAAACAAAAACAAAAGGATATTTAGAAAAATTCCCAAATATTTTGAAATTAAACAATATACTTTTAAATAATCCATGGTTCAAAAAATAAATCAAAAGGGAATTAGAAAATATTCTGAACTGAATGAAAATACAGCATGTAAAAATTTATGGAATGTGGGTAAAACAGTGCTAAATGGTAAATTTATAGCTCTAAATGCCTATACTTGGAAAAGAGATATTAGATCAATAATCTAGGCTTAAACATCTAGAAAAATAACAGTAAATTAAAGCTAAAGTAAGCAGAAAAAATGAAAATCAGGGTTAAAACCAGTGGAAAAAAAACATAGGAAAAAAAAAATCAATGAATCCCAAAGTTGATTCTTTGAATAGAAACCACAAAATTAATATGATCAAGGAAATTAAAAGGATTAGCAATAATGTGAAGAACTTTATGCCAATAAACTAGATTTAAAGTCTTAAGAGACATAAATTATTGAAACTGACTCAAGAAGGTTTTTTTAAATATCTCAGTAGGCCTGTAACGTAGAGAAATAGAAAGAAACTGAATTAATAATTAAAGATCTTCCCATAAAGAAAAGCCTATATCCAGATAACTTCACTCGTTAATTCTAGCAAATATTTAAATAAGAAATACTACCAATCATTTATAAACATTTCCAGAAAATAGAGGAAGGAATACTTCTCAACTCATTCTATAAGGCCATTATTACATGGATTCTAAAGCCAGAAAAAGATATGAAACAAAAGAAATGAAAACCACAGACCAATATCCCTCATGAATTATAGAAGCAAAAATCCTCAATGAAGTATTACTAAATCAAATCCAATGCCTCTTTTGAGGTGCAGTTAACGGTCCATTTCTTGACCTAAATCACTGAGCTGAATGTTTCTGTTATGCACTTATCTGTGTTATGGTTCAAGAGTTTAAATAAAATACACACATACAAGAAAGCAAAGAATGCCTAGTGTGTGCCTTCAAAGTAATTTAGTGAAAGACAAAGACTAACAGAAAAACAAAACTAATGGCAAAATATGGCAAATACCCTAAAAAGTATAAAGTGTTAAAAGGAAACGGGAACACAGTTGATCATGTATACTACGTTTTATTTTTCTTTTAGAGGGGCATGGGGAGAAAAAAAACAAGAAAAAGTTTATAAAGAAATAGGATTTGGGTTGCCTTAATCATGGATAAAGAGAATTTCAATAGGTGAAGAGAAAGAAAAATTTAGGCAGAGATCTGCATGAACAAAACAAAATCTATTTGGGAGAAATATCAGGTCAAGTTTGGCTTTGTAGACATGGGGAAAAAAAAATCACTAGAAGGCCAAAGCGAGGAAACATGAATTTACTTACTCAAAGTGTAGAGGGAGTAACTTAAGTTTTCAAAGCAGAAACAAGACCTGTGCTTTCGGGCTATTAGTTCAGGAGTTAATAAGTGTATTGGCTTGGATGAGACAGATGGAGAAAGGGCTAGTAGCTAAAGACTAAAGCAGTGGTTCTTAACCACATTCTCAATCTTTCAGGAGTACATCAAAACGATTTTCATAACATGTCATCTGCCTTTTTCTGTCTCGATCTCTCAAGTTTCCAGATGCTGTATGACAAGTGACACTGTAAAAAACTGAATGCAGAAGCAGACATGAGCATCTAGGAGTCCTCTATACACCAAAAATACTGAGTTATATATCTTTATATGTAAAAATAGAAAATGATTCCAATCTCCTTACTAATTATTTTATAAAAATTCTCATTAAAAATGTTATTTATGTTAACATATGATGGTTTATGATTTTTTATAAAGGAATTGAATTTTTTATGTTATAAACCATTGATCCTGAGACCAAAAGGTTTGAGAATTTTTGGAATGAAAAAAGGACATAAAATGCAGTAGTAAGTAGTAAGAATGAAATGGAAAAGATTAAATAAAAGATATTGCAGAGACAGAATCAACAAGAGTTGGACAACCAATAAAATGTAGGGGTCAACTGGGGAAAGAGATAAAGTAGAATCCAAGAGATCAGCCCAAATGACTTAGAAGAATGACAGATTAAGAGATAAGGAAATAAAAAAGATCAGGAAGTTTGGGGGTGTCAAAATTCAGTTTTGACACAAATGAAATGCCAGCCAAGTAGAGACACGACATGTAAGAAAATAAAATACATAATGTCTAAGATGTAGTTTGATGGTCATGTGTACAGGGAAGACCAGGCTGTTCTGGTATCTTACATAACTGAGCATCACTTCAAGCAAAAAAAAACATACATATAAGCATTAGCATAAATCTTGGATCACTTGTCCCAATCCTTCTGAAAATTCGCCTCTCTTAAACTGACAATTCTGGAAAGCTTCTTGGGTTACATTTATCCTTACTAAGAGCTTTTTTTTGTATTTTCTCAGTCTTAGAAATTCCTAATTGTCTGTAACAATTTAACCAAGAGCATAGCTGTAGGGGAATTGGACTGAAAGACAAAAGACCTCATTCTCATTAGTCACTTTCTCTGGAATTCATTTTCTTCAGGTTATCAGAAGAGAATCTGCCAGCTTAGTCTACTAGGCTTCTTCAAATCTAAAATTTTATGAAACAGCTATTAACACCCTAATGAGCAAACACATATATCCCAACGTCCAAAGGAGTTACAGAATCAACTTAGATACTAACCAGCAATATTTCTCAACTGTCACTTCTATATAATAAAAAATAGGAATGTCTTAAATTTGTTTTAAAAGTCATCTTTTTTGAACTTTGAGAGGTACCAAATCCTAGTATTTTGTAAAAGCATTTGGCTTTATTTGACTGGCAGACTTACCTGTCAACTCTGCACGTCTTCAGGATATTCTTATTTTATACCCCCACCTCCATATAACCATCATCACCTTTCCAAGCTAAAGAGTTCTAGGACTGTTTTCGTCCATCTTAAAAACCTCTCCGTCTCCCTGATCCTTTAAATTGTCAATCTCTAGATTTTTTTCACTTCTATTAGGTCTTAAAGTCAAAGGATTAAAGATGAATTATTACAGGCAGAATAATATTTTAGGGGGAAAAAACCCTATCACTTTGCTGGGCTTTTTGGTGGTAAAGTATTAGGTTACTATTTTACAAAGAGTTATAGTGCATAGCAGTGCTTATCTTTCATTTTACTAGCAAAAGAATTTTTTTTCCCAATGAAATTTTATATAATACCACCTTACAATATAAAATGGCCCATATAGTCCAATGCTCTGATGGAGATTTATAAAGGCCTAAAGCTCCACAGACTTAGTCAGTCTTTGTCCTTCCTTTACATCCCATCCAGAGGTTCTTTAGGTGTTTCCTAGGCAACGCAGAGTACACCATGAAAACCATCACTTTATAGCATCTTTAAATGTTATAGCATCTTTAAATGTTATAGCATCTTTAAATGTTAAAGATGCCAATAAAGAGCTTCGAATGAAATAAATCCATTACTTCAGAAGGCCTCTTTACTGCAGCTTCAATAATATATTATAAAATACATTTTTTTCCAATGTAGTCAAACATAATATAAAACTTTTCACAGATGCACCTTAGGAAAACTGCCTTATTTTAAGCAGTGAAGGAATGAATACACAACATCAACTTAAACTATAGTATATTAATAATTCCTCCTATGGTAGATGTCAATATGGTATGAGATATCAAAGACACATTAGCAGTAAAATAGATCAAGATTATTTTTTATTGCACATTTGCTTACAAATTTACGGTTTTAGGTAGAGCTAAACCTCAAGTATTAAGTTAGTTTCAGCCATATTTCCATCAACTGAATTACAGCAGTGACTTGCCCATATGTTCCCCTAGGATTATGTTTCAGAAACTAGAACATTAACCTTCCCAATCTGTCTAGTTTACTAGAGCACAGTTGGCATTTGCTTTTGAAAAATTTAACCACTCAAAAACAAATAGCATACTGTAAAGAAAACAATGTTTATGTCTGTTCATATAACTCAGGCTCAGAGAACTTCTGATTATATAATATTGCAAAGGGTCTTCAAAACTATTCAATTCTCGTATGTATAATTAAGCAATTATTCTGGAAAATTTTAACATTTTGAGAAACTGATTCCTCACAATCAGGCTCTTACAAGGTTTCCCCTCCCCACCAAAAAACAAGCCACAATGGCTCCAAATTTTATAAAGGAACCATTATCCTTGACTAAGTTTCAGAAGAGTATTCATATTCTCTTTTCACTGGACTCCGTAGTTTAATGCAAAATACAGAATGTTCTGTACAAATTGAAAAACTATGGCATTCAAGCAGTCCAAGCTTTAAATAGGCCTAGAACATTGATAGCCTGACCAAAAAAGACACAAGAATGGAAACAACTACTGTACCGAACACAAATTTTTGGCCATTAATGGATCAGAAATAATGGCTGATGCTCCTACTTTAAGCTCATCAATATCACATTAAAAAAAAGAAGAGTGACAACAGATATTTGGCAAAATCTACTTATTCATCCCAAATTCTCAAATGGAAACTTATTTTTAATGCCGCACTCTTAAATTTTACACTTCAATCACTCGTGTTTTCCTGTTAAGACTGTTCAGAAGAAATAATTCTACTTAATCTTAATGAAAAGGTTTTTCCTCTCACACATTCTTACATAAAAAGTTACTAAAATCTCAATTCTGTGGCATTTGTTTTTAATCATACAAACAATTAAACACCTAAACTTCAGTAAAGAAATTAGATCCTTTCTTACTCTATGTAGAATGATGTTACCAAATTCATAAGAACTCTTTTCCACAGCTTTTCTTTATAACAGTCATGATTTATGAAAAAATGCATTTTTAACTCCACAGCAAATTAGCATCCATGCTTATTCCACATAGGAACTGCTAGTGGTCCCTGTGATGTCCTTTCAACAATGACAAACTCATCAGGGTTGCCAAATGCCTCATAGAAAACCAACAAATCTTGTATTGCACGCTCCTCAATCTGAAAGAAGGGTGGGGAAAAAAAAACTTGCTTTACTATTTTAGGAGGATTATATTAGCTTTCCAATTTCCTTTTGTGGAAGTACCACTTTCTGTGAATACCATGCAACAAAATTACGTATCCTGCTATCCCCTTGGTGAGAAGGATTAAGGCCTGAAGAATAATAATCAGATACCCACCCTCCCTTGAATTTTATCTTGAGCAGAAAGAAAAATAAAAACCTGAAAATAGTTATTGGATCCACTCATTCCAGTAACTTCAGTGAGATACTGTACAAGTCTTCTAACTCTTGGTTCTAAGCTCTCTGGGGCAACTATGGGTCTTATCTGTTTCTAAGCCTGGCTCTCTAGTCTTTCAACTAAGTCTGTGGAATTTTAATAACCCTCTAATAGTTTCTCTTTTCCTTAAGTTTGCCAAAGTTGTATCTGTGGCTTATAACCTAAGAAAAATTACTGACACAGAAGCTGGGTGTAGAACTAGATATTTCTAAGTTCGTTATCGATCACTTTTAACAACTAAAACAGTCCAAAGTATCACCAGTACTAGAAAAATAAGCTTGTGATCATTGGTTCTAAATTAATTATCCATGGGGCGCCTGGGTGGCTCAGTCGGTTAAGTGTCCGACTTCGGCTCAGGTCATGATCTCACAGTCTGTGGGTTCAAGCCCCGCGTTGGGCTCTGTGCTGACAGCTCAGAGCCTGGAGCCTACTTCGAGTTCTGTGTCTCCTTCTCTCTCTGCCCCTCCCCTGCTCATGCTTTGTCTCTCCTGCCCTCAAAATTAAATAAAACATTAAAAAAAAAATTAATTATCCTGAATACTTCAATTGATTACTTCATTTAGTGCCTCAGTTTAATGTTTAAATTTTAATGTGATAAATATATTATGCACCTTTGCAATGAAAACAAACAGCATTTTCTTAAGACATGCGGATAATATGTAATGTAGTTCTTCCCTAAATTAAGTCCACTTATAGGCACCGTACTTACCTGAATCAAAGCCAAGGGTTTTTCTCGACTTCTGATAAGAGCTGCTTCCTGCTGTAATTCTTCTTCTACAATAGATGCAAAAGTGACTGGGGCTACCATGGAAGAAGCAGTCAATGAAGAAGACAGCCAGGGACTGAAAGAATAATAACAATGAGTTTTCATTCATCTTCCTAAAGTTTTGCATACAAAATCTCCTCTCAAATACTCTTCAATATTTTTCCCAATGAACTACAATATAAAGGGACTTGGAAGATTTTGCATTCTCTTTATAGAATGGTAAAGTGAGAAACAGAAGAAAGGAGAGCTAACACTTTATTTGGTTCAGTGTTGTAGAGATAACTTTAGAAAACACCGACAGGTGAGATGGAGCAGAGACAGGTGAGATGGAGCAGAAACAATATAACTAAACAGAAAGGTAACCCAAACTGTGGAGCAGACAGTAGGCAGACAATACATTCTATTCAATATCATACTATTCCCAATTTCTTAATATTATCTTTCAGTGCTAAGCAACAGCCTAGCTAATCAATTAGCCTTGGGACTATCTAGAAGTGGTAGATCTGAAAAACAAATGCCAAAACTGGAGATTAAAACCTCTAGTAATATTAGTAAAACTGTTAATGGAAATACAGAGGAAGAATTACAAGTCCCTGAGTCAGGATACAAGTTAGTGTGTGAAGTCAGACTTCCCTTTAAAATTATAAGTAAAAAACAAAAACACAAGCTACAGTCATAAAGTCATGTGGATAAAATACCACAGAGGATGATCTTGCAAGAAATGGTCTATTTTTTATAATAATATTCATATAACCATTTACTATTACCAAACATACATTAGGAAATACAGAAAACTTTGTAAAGTTTTACGTTAATAAGTTTATGAATAAAAGTGAAAAATTAGCACTAAGTTTCAAAATACATACAAACAAGATAATTAGCAGCCAAATTCTGTGAGCGACTAATATAGTAAATATTCTGATAAGCCAGGAATTACAGGACAGAAATATAAGATACGATCTCTACATTCTAAGAACTCACAAACTAAATGAGGAAAAAACACATGACATAGTTCGGCAGAAAATAACTTAGTATCTAACAAGGACTATAAAAATCAAAAGAGATTTGGTTAGGGGCACCTGGGTGGCTCAGTCGGTTAAGCATCTGACTTCAGGTCAGGTCATGATCTCATGGTTGGTGAGTTCAAGCCCCACACTGGGCTCTATGCTGACAGCCTGGAGCCTGCTTTGGATTCTGTGACTCCTTCTCTCTCTGCCCCTCCCCTACTCACACTCTGTCTCTCTCAAAATTAAGCAAACATTAAAAAAATTTTTTTTAATTGGGTTATTTGAGAAGGCTTCATGGAGAAGACAATGAAAGGGTATAGGATAAGGGGGGGGTAGGAAGTATTCCTGTAAGGGAAGGATAAAAACCTTAACAAAGGTACTAGAGAGACTGGCCTAATTGTGGAATTTTATGGCTAGAAAGGTACCTGGAGATTATCTGGATATATCCAATGCTCTCTTTCAGAAATGAGTAAATTTAGGCCTAGACAAATTTAAAAGAAAGTCCGACAATGAACAAACAGGGCCTAAAATACTGACGTCTTGATTTGTTTATGCAGTTACTCGGCATGTAGCACTATGGTGCTGAAAATCAGACTGATTAAAACTCAGTCCCTCCCCTCAAAAAACTGTGGGAGGAGAGATTTAAAAATCTATTTAAACAATGATAAAACAACGTGAGATAAAAAATCGATACATGTACCAATATGCACTGCGTAGTATGGATTCACAGAAGAAACTGAAATACTATGGATGAGGGCATATACTTTTATCTTCACTGAAGAAATGGCAATGAAGCTGAGGAAGGTGGCACAGACGAGGTTTTTAGTAGTACAAATACATGGAATGGTAAACGATTCTGGTGGCTTAAGTAAAGATAGATTGTCCTTTTCAATAAATAGAATGATAGGATTAAGAGTCTGGATAAGATTAAAAGGGAAATAAAGTTAAAATGAACCAGTAGGATCAGAGTACAAAATGTACTGAAAGCTAAAATGTTCAGACCTGAAGTTTGGGCAAAAAAATTTACTGAGAGTATTTTCATATACATTGTGTCTCATTTAATTTTTGCAATACTCTGTAAAGAAAGCAGCATATATTATTCCATTACACTGATTAGGAAACTTAGACTCAAAGAATATTATATAATGCCTGATTCACAGGTTGGGTAAGCAGCAGAGACACAACTGAAAGCAGGTCTTTTTTACTCAGAGTACACAGTATGTTTTCCATGATCACAAATGCCTTTTTTCTATTATTTCCCCTAGTTTAGAATATATTCCACTATAAACGTCTTCTTATTCTTTAAGGATTGGCTCAAATATCACCTTCTCTCTACTCTTACAGCACTTCAAATACTATTACAGAGCTTTATAAACTGTGTTATTGTTTATATGTCTGTCTTAACTGCTAGACTAGTCTCTCAAGGTACAGCACTGTGCTCCATTCATGTTTGCATCTCAGTGTCTAGCAGAACACCTGGAACACAGTTGTTTGTAAAAATTAAGGAATAAATAAATGAATCAGAAAATCCAAGGATTTTAAGTATGAGATAAAAAAAAAAAAACCCTGCTTTTAAGTTCCTTATTTGTTTGGATTACTGATTACTTTTTTCTTCTAGATGTTAGGTACTGAAATGCAAAATGAAATGAAAATAGGTATAGTTACTGGTTGTAAGTTTTAAGCTGTAGGACTTGAAATCTACTGGATGCTTGACCTACAACATCCAAAATAAGAGAAGTCTCCAAGATGAAGTAAAAGACTTCTAGCCAGGAGAAAAATGAAGCCAAGGAGATGAACTAGAAAGCTGTTGGGATAAATGTTACAAGATGATGAGAATCTAGACTGCAGTAACTACAAAATAAATAGAAAAAATTCTATTCTGATGGAGTAAAGAGCTACCTTAGAGACTAAGTGCAAATTCCCATGGTTAAGTTCCTTGAAAGGAACTTCCATGTGTGCCTATTTTCCTTAGAAAAAAAAAAAGGTCCTAAAGTTAGTCCAAGACTGGAGATTAGAGGCCTTTGAGGGGCACTGAAGCATAGCATGGAATAAACACAGATAATGACTTAAGTGGTGCTCAAAATCCCTCAGGTGTCTGGGGATCAGCTAAAAGTGTTTGACACTTGCAAAGAAATGGAAAAATATTGTGCAATCAATTATTATTTAATTAAGTAAGAAGCAGCAGCTATAAGCTGTGTGTGAAAATGCTATGATACTGGCTAAAACAAATTGACTACCAGGACTAAAGTATCTTATATAGGCCTTATTAAATCAAAGTTAAGCAAATCGAGCTTAAGTATAACAACTCACCTGCATAACAGATTTTATAATTTATAAAGTACTTCCATATACATTATCAGATATAAGCCCTATAATAAACCTGTATGACAGGCATTATTGTTCTCATTTCATATGTGATGAAACTGGTTCAGGAGAGGTTCACAGAGAGCTATTGTGTTAGACTGAAACTCAAATCTGTTTTATAAGATGGTAATCTCAAAAGTCTTTCCATTAATGATTTTTCAAAGGATAATCTCATTAGTTATAAATTTACCAAAACAACTGCAAGTCCATGAAAATTTCATCTTAGAATGAAGCAAAACTGTTAAATAAAGCTCTGATTAAACAAATATCAAAACATGCTAAGCTTCCAGATAATAAACACAATATTATTAAGCTTTACGTATTTGCAAAACAGACATCTCAATAGACAATCTGTATAAAATTTAGCCTTCTGAAAATAAAAGCAACATTGAAAGGGTGGCTAAAATAAAATCTTCTTTCAGAGATTTTTGTTCAAACCAAAGAATGTTAATCTTGCCAAGTTTAGACTTTTGAGAATAACTAAATAACTTCTTACTCATACAGTTAAAAAATTCTGTATAGCTAAATTATAAAGATTTTTATGTAATTTTACAGTTGATATAACAATTTTTATCTCATCACTAGTTTTCCTTACTAATAAGAAACACGAGATCAGTTTCTGCCCAGAATTACAAAAGGGGGTGTTTAAGTAAAAGGAAAATGAAAGAAAACACATGAAAATGCAAAAGAACACACAAGTAACGATAAACATGTAAGTTACACAAACCCCTCTTTTCTACATTTTAAAATCTCCAAATAACATTGCCATTCCTGGATTTCCCTAGCCTCGGGAAAAAAAAATCACATTTTCTACAATTAAAACAAGAATGTAGGATTTGAGGAATTTCCTAAGAGGAGTTCCATCATCCCTGCCATGCAAATTCCCTAAAGGATCATAGCATTTCTGTCTTCTTGCTAGAACACTCACTATTTCCTCTATTTACGCTACCCCTTCTCTCCCATACAAATAATGATCAAATATTTGGCACTGAATAAGAAAAGTGTTTATGAACTAAAATCGTCTCCAGCCCATGGCCATTTTCTCTCCTCCTTTCAACCACTCATTGTGACTTCATACTGTTACACTGTATTCCAATTTCAGTCCTGACCTTTAATTTAACTTCCATGTGTGCCTATGTAGACTTACCAACTAGATTTCAAACACATTTAAGGAACTAGGCCTGTATATAACACTTTTATATATACACATAGTAGAGGCTAGCAGAATGTCATGCATATATAATTTGGTGAATTAATATTTTACTTTATCTGTTTATTTCCTTTTTTAAAAGCTACCTTATGATTACACATTTTCCATGATGAAATTAAAAAATGAAAGTCAAACTATTTTACTTGTCAGTGATCAGATAATACACAGTGCTCAGTGATAACTTACAGCCATTTAAAACATTAACTTCCACTTACCAAATAGTCAAGCTATGGATGGCACGACACTATTATACACTCCTTTACCATTTCCAAACCAGCAGATGCCACTTTTCACAATTAAGAGCCTTGATGTTATAGCACACTCTAGTGATCAACTAAGAAACCACAGATCCTTAATATTTTTAGAGTTTTATGACACTTATCCAAAGAAAATAAGAAAATTTCAACCTACAGGGTTAATATTCAAAATGTAAAATTATTACAAAAATGAATTTAATGTTCACATCTTAGAATTTATATACCTAAGGCATATAACTCACTAATTACAAACAAATGTTACTTGAAATAGCTACAATTTTACCTCATTTATTCATCTTGTTCTCACTGAGCACCTACTACATGCTAGAAAATATTCTAAGCATTGGTAATTCAGTGAGCAGAGACCAATCTTCTCTCATTGAGATGACTCTCCTCTCCTATGCTTTCATTGAACATATAGTTGGATACAAAAACATTAAAATACTTGTAGATGAAAACATTAAACAATGAATCACACTAATAACTGAGGAAAGTGTGATGAGTAAGAAATGCTATGGGAACATATCATAGAAAACTGATCCAGTTAGGGAAGTCTGACTTCTCCACAGAATATGACCAAATAGAGACTGAAAAAAGAATCAGAGTCAACTAGTCAGAGGGTAGGCAAGTGGCCAGAAGCAAAAGGCATTTGAGAAGGTAACTAGAATACAGAGATGTTAAAAGAGGAAGATAAGAGGTTGGCAGGAGCCACATTATGTAGGCCTTAAAGGCCATATAAGAATTCTAGCTTTTGCCCTGCATTTCAATAAAGAATATACTGGCTCAGTATATTGGAGGAATGGAAGAAAGGCCATGGCAAGACCAGTTAGGAGGCTACTCAGGTGGCCCAAGTGAAAGATCACAGTAATCTGAATGAGGGAGAAAACAGTGGAGATAAGATTTACTATATGATGTGATGTGATGAATATTTAAGAGCTAAAACTGGCATGTCCTATGGTAGACTAGATAATGGTCAGGAAAACAGAATGTTAAAGACCTGCAAATGCCATTTACGAAGGAAGAAAACTCAGGAAGAATGGGCTTTGAAAGAACTTTTATCTCAATTTTAAGAGATACCATATAATTTTAAGTATTATCATATACCTTTTTGTTTCCAATGAACCATAAAATATTCCATTCTTATCGTGAAGAAATGGACTTCATATATGCATTTTTTAATTGAAACAGAACTGACAATGTCATGTTAGCTTTAGGTAATTCAACAATTCTATACATTCTGCTATGCTTAACCATGGTAAGTGTAGTCACCATACAACATCATTACATATTATTGGCTATATTCCCTATGCTGTACTTTTCATCCCTGTGACTTATTTATTTTATAACTCCAAGTCTGTACCTTAGTCCCCTTCGCCTATTTTGCCCATCCTCCCAACCCTCTCCCTTCTGGCAACCACCAATCCATTCTTTGTATTTATGTCTCTGTTTTTGCTTGTTTAGATTCTGCTTATAAATGAAATGATATTTGTCTTTCTCTGACTTATTTCACTTAGCATAGTACTCTCTAGGTCCATCCAAGTAGTCACAAATGGCAAGATCTCATTTTTCTTGATGGCTAAGTAATATTCCATCACACACACACATCTTCTTTATCCATTAATCTATCGATAGGCATTTATGTTGCTTCCATATCCTGGCTATTGTAAAAAATGCTACAGTAAATATAGGGGTGCATATATCTTTTTGAAATCATATTCTATTATGATTGAATAAATCAGGAAAAATTTTGAAAGAAAAATCAGGGAAGGGTTGTTTTATGTTTTTATCTGTATTTTTGTTTAATTTTATGAAAGGGGTTTTGGACATAAAGTTTAAGGTATTTCTGAACATCTAAGTAGGATGGAGATATCAAAAAGACAGCTGAGTATAAGTCTGAAGCTCAGATGATAGTTGTAAGCAGATGATAAAATTTCTGAATCTTTACTGTATGCCTGATAACTGAAGACAGAAGCTCATGAAATAGTGTAGAAAGAATAGAAATAGTGTAGAAAGAATATAAAGTTAAATGAGAAGATGACCTGTAATTGAACTTCAAGTAGAATGAGTCATATAAAAAGTTCATGGTTTTGGCAATATGGAGGTCACTGCTGAACTTCGCCTCAACTGTTTCAGTTTAGTAATGGGACTGGAAGCCAGAATGGATTAAGAAGTGATTGGGAGCTGACAGCTCTTTTGAGAAATCTGGCTGTGAAGGGAGTAAGAGATTGGTAATGATAGGACAACCGTTAGAATAAAGTGTGGGAGATCACTGAGGGATTGATTACCTCACCCACACCACATGAGAGATATCTGAGCATATTCAAAACCAGATGGGAGGTATCTACCTATAAGGAAAAGGTTGAATAGCCACAAGAAAAGAAAGGGATAATTAGTAGCTTAAGGCTTTTGAAGTGGAAAGGATTTAAGATCTCAGCACATGTATAAATACCAACCTTAGATAGGAAAAATAACTCTTCCAGTGCAAAACCAGAAAGCAGAAAAAAAAAATGAATACACACAGACGCAGATTTATGTGTTTCATATTAATATGGAAGTTACATGTCTTTCTATTTAAAAGTGGGCCTACATCACATCACACAACTTAGAAAAACCAATGGTATTCTTAGGGTTTTTTAATTATTAAAAAAGAACTCTCTATTCAGTTTTTAAAAGTATTATGATACAGAATCATTACTGAGTATACGAAAGCCAATTAAAAAAAATCCTAAAAAATTTGGGATTGAAAAACATATTGACAGATGTATAAATAATGATTTAAACCTTTTGTTTAGAATTTGTACATAATATACACATTTATGAAATATACAAACAAATGCATGTGTATATGTACAGTGGCATTCCAATGAAGCTGAAAATAAACATCATTTTTACTGTGACAATTTAATACTTAAGAGACTATCTGTCACTTAGGAATGGAATAAAATGCCCTTCACTCAACATCTTTAAGAAAACAACTTATAAATACTGAATAGGTTCAGTCATTTTCAATGTGTCATAAAATGTTCACCAAACATTTGTTGGTATTTTTTTTTCTGGAATACATTTTTGAAACTAATAAAAAATATACAAATACTTCTAATACACTGAAGATCATTGGCATGTTAATTTCTACTGCAGGTTCATTCATTCTTGTATCAAGAATAAAATTTCTTCCGCGTGGCTCCAGTGGCGCAATCGGTTAGCACGCGGTACTTATAAGAATAAAATTTCTTCTGCCATCTTTGTTTAAATGAACTGTGCTCTTAAAGAATCTGTGAGTTGATTTTTAAATCATTATTTCAGTCAGGATTTTCTTAATATTAGATAATTAAAATATAAATGTTGAGGCTAATACACTTTTTCCTTATGCTTTGTACACTTAACTGTGTAAGGTTTTTCTCTCTTTTGGACTGTATGTTCTACATAGGCAGGGGATATATTAATTTTATCACTCTAGTGATTAACTCTAGTAGCTCATATAATGCCTGACAGAGAGCAGATAAGTCATTAAACATTTGTCAATCTTAAGACTTCAAGTGTCTTACATCACATCCAGTTCTGTCTTTATGACCAGCCTTAATATTCTCATTTTTTCCTAAGTAAGCATATAAAAGGTTTAAGATTTTTATTTTCAAATCATGTTCTAATAAAAGGTTTCATAAAGGTAGGGAGAGAGAACAAATGATTCCTTCAGATTCTCTCTGATCTCCCACGTTGTAAGTAAATGGCTCAAGATCTTTGGTCTCAAATATACATTATTTATAATAAGGCAGTCAGTCATAACAAACTACACAAGTAGTTTAAAGACTTCATCTAAGCCAGTAGTTTCCAGTGTTGTTAGAAGACTCTGACAGTTCAGAAGCTCTGCTTCTTCAGAAGCAGTTCTTCAGGACCTGCTTGCAGGGCAGATATGATGAAGTTAAACTAGTATGGTTCCCATACCCCGCTTCATGATTCAATCAGAGAAATTTATACATTTGTTAACATTGAAATTGGACATAAGATTGCATTTTAAAAAAGGGATTGGGGGAAAAAGGCTTAACAAATAGTGAAAAAAGGTTTATCGTTGTGTAAAACAAAATATTAATCTGGTCACAGCTGACATTTTTAATTACATTTTTGTTTTGTCTAAAATACTTTAGGGATTCATATCTTTGAGAGATGTCATATTAGCAGAAATAAGAAAAAAAAATTCCATTTAGTCAACCAACTTGAAACACAGTTCTTTCTTCCAACACTGGACTATCTAATGCTCTAAGAATGTTCCTTTTTGTATAATGATTAACAGAATTTACATACTGTGGCAGAGAAACTATTTTTATTAGAAAAGTGCATTTAAATTATATTTAGATTGTCATGTTCCATGTAGGCATTTAAAATATGAAACCTCTTTTAAAATACATTAGACTTTAAAAACTTGTCTCAAAAATAGGTAGGAAAAAAACTGGAAACACTCAAAGGTCCATCAACAGATGCAGATGAATGAACTGTTTTATATCTATACAATGAAATACTACTCAGCAATAAAGTGGAATGAACTATTGATACACACAGCAACATGAATGAATCAAAAACTATATACCAAATGATCTTATAGATATAAAACTAGAATATACGTAGTGGTCTATATTGACACAAGCAGGTTAGTAGCTGCCTAGAGAGCAAAATAGGGTAAAGAGGAAGAAATTATAAAGGGGCATGAAGAAACATCTGAGAATAATGGTTATATTCACCATTTTGAGTGTAACTGGTAATGGTTTCACAGGTACATACATATGCCAAAACATCAAATTATATACTTTAAATATATACAAGCTTATAGAAGACAATTCTACCAAAATAAAGGCTCAAAAAAAAAAAAAAAAACCAAAAAACCAGACATGCTAATTTTCACTGTAAAAGAATGTGTAAAAATCTGCCTGATACATTTTTAAAGATTATTTCAAAATGTAAAAACTACCATAGAATTTTTTAAGGCAGAAAATGTGTAAGTTTAACTTATTACCTTTCAACTTTTGGAGTCTGGGAATTTTCTATTCCTTTAAAACAAACTTTTTTGACATGATCTCCTGAACTATGGCCAGTAATAGGTTTTTTTTCTTCTACTAAGAAATCCCGGAATGACTTAGATGAAACTGAATGTAGAGAAGATGCCCTGCAAAAGACAAAAGATCATGTTAAAACATCCATTTTTAAGAGGTCAGTGCTAGAAATCACAAGGGAGGAATGAGGAAAACGTACACCAAGAGTTTTACGATGATATTATATAATTAGTTTTTAATATGATGCGTTCTTCTGTCAGTTGTGAACTAATCAAAATGATGTGATAACCCAGATGTTGAAATTAACAATGATATTAAAAACAAGTATTATAACTATGCCTAAGGCAATAAAAAGTGCACAGAATAATTTGAAGAATAAGCCTAGAGAAAAACTATGAAAAAGAACAAAACAGAAATTCAAGAACTTTTAATTCAATATATAAAAACCAAAATTCACTGGTGGAAGTAACAGCCGACTGAAAAAGAGTCAGTAAAATTGAAGATAAAGCAATACAAAATTTTGAATCTAAACAGAGGGAAGAATGAAAAAACTTCCGCCATGGTGACTTAGATAATATCAAAAGGTCTGCCATAAATCTAACTGGGAGTCCCAAAAAGAGGAGGTTAGAAATATGGCAGACAAAAATATTCAAAGAAACAATGCAATCCCCAAATGTCTTACATTTATATCTTCCACTCCAAATCTGGTGGAAGATCTAAATGTAAAGATTGAAGCATTTTACCAACCCCAAAGAAGATCAATCTAAAGAAAACCATACTTAGGCACATAATGAGCAAACTGCAAAAAACCAAAGATCAAAAGAAAATCTTGAAAGCATCCACAGAAATACAACGCGGTATGAAAACACTTAGATTATTAGAAACAAGGAAAGCTAAAAGACAGTGGAACAACATCTTTACTATGACGAAAGGAGGAAAAAACTATCAATCCAGTTTTCTATATCCATATGAGTGAACCTGGACAAGGATCCTTTCCCAAGTCAGGCTTTGAAATGATTACAGTCCTCATTGAACTCTGATTGTGGCAATGTGGGAGACTTGAGCTACGGGTACCCCTAAGCAGTAAATCTGTAAAGCCATATCCAGATTCCTGACCCAAAGGAACTATGAGACAATAAACAATGGTTGTTTTAAGTCATTGTTTAGGGATAATTTGTTACAAAGCAATAGATAACTAATACAAGATACTATTGGAATTAAAAAGATGATAAAGATTATGAGTAACTTTGTGCAAATAAATTTGACAACTTACATAAAATGGATAAATATCTTGAAGAAACAATTTATCAAAGATGACAAAAATAGAAAATAAAAAAATATATAGAACTATCTCTTAAAAAATTGAATAATCCCGGTTTTTTATTGTAGAAATTGACAAATTGATTCTAAAATTTATATGAGAATACAAAAAAAAAAGTGAATTAGTCAAAGTATTCTTAAAGAAATACAAAGCTGGAAGAAGATAAAACAAGTCACAATAATCAAGACAGAGTGGTACTGACATAAGGATTAATAAACAGATCAATGGAAAATAGAGAACTCAAATACACCGTCCTTCTACTTTCAATAATTAAATTCCCAAAGCAATTCAGTGGAAAAAGCAATTATCTATAATAAACAAATGTTTTATAAAAGAAACCTTTACCTTTATCCCACACCATATCCCCATATTAACTCAAGATGGATCATATATCTAATGTAAAAGCTAAGTATCCTAGAAGAAAACAAAAGACTATAACTTGGTGGTAGGCAAAGGTTTCTTAGGACTTACATAGGAATAAACATCAAATAAAGAAATGATGAATTAGTCTTAATGAAAGTTAAAACCTGTTCTCATCAGAAGATATTAAGAAAACAAAACATTTGCAAAATACGTATATGACAAATGACTTGTATCCACACCAAAGAACTCCTGGAACTCAAAACTTAAAAACACAAATAATAAAAGACTAGGGAATTTTAAAAAGCAAGCAAAAAGGATTTGAATATATACTTCACAAAGAAAGTATGCTAATGATGAATAAGCACATAAAAAGTGCTCAGTATTCACCAGGGAAACACAAAACCTCAATAAAAGGCTGCTACACACCCACCAGAATGGGTAAAATTAATTGACAATACCAATGTTGGCAAGAATATGGAATAACCAATACTCTCATACATTGTTGGTGGGAGGATAAAATGGTACCACAGTGCTGTGGGAAAAGGTCTGGCAATTTCTTAAAAAGTAAACATGTATCTTCTGTATAATCCAGCAGTTCTCCCTAGTATTTATCTAAGAGAAATTAATACATATGTCTATAAAAAGGCCTAAACAAGAATGTTAACAGCAGCTTTATTCACAATAACCCAAAACTGGAAATAGTCCAGGTGTCCATCAACAGGAATAAATACAAATTATGGTACATTCATACCTTGGACTACTACCGAGTAATAAAAAGGAATAACTACGGGTTCACACAATCCAGGTAAATCTGAAAAACATGCTGAATAAAGAAGTCAGACAGAAAAAAGTAGATTGTTTCATTCTCATTATATAAACTTCTAGAATGGGCAAAACTAATCTGTGGTCAAAAAAGAAAAATCACCACAGCGGTTGACACTGATATAGAGAAGAGACCAGGATGAAAAAGAACTTTTTGAAGAAAACTTTCAGGGATAATGGTAATGCCCACCAATCTGTTAAAAAAAAAGATAATAAACACTGACCAAGTGAGGTTTTTTTTCCTGGAATGCAAGGTTGGTCTAACACTCACAGGATAAAAGAGAAAAATCCTAAAGAGAAGTCCTATGATCTGAAATATGACATATATTTAGGGATAAAATTAACAAAACACAGATAGTCATGATCTATACACTGAAGACTACAAAATATTGCTAAGAGAAACTAAGGAAGATCTAAAAGATATTATTAAACATTCATGATTGGGAGACTCTTTATCATAAATTGTCAATCCAATTCATCTACAAACTCAAAACAATACCTAAAGAATACCAGTAGGCATTTTTGACAAGCTAACCTAAGATTTATATAAACATGGAAAAACTTTAAATTACAAAAAATTATAAAAAGAACAAAGCCAGAGAAATACCATCTGATTTTGATATTTACAAATACTATCATTATCAAGTCAGTGTGATATGGGCATAAGGATATACATGTAGGTCAAATGGAACTCAATAGAGTCCAGAATGAGACCGACACATATATGGTCAACCGATTTCCGGCAAAAGTGCCAAGTAATAAAATGAGAAGAGGATAATCTTTTCAACAAATTGTGCTGGAACAACTAGATACCTCGTGAGGGCGAGGTGGGGGGGGGGGGAGAAAACAAAAACCTTGGCCTCTATCTTCCCCTATATATAAAAATAAATTTGAAGAAGAAAAAATAAATAAAATTGAATCATAAACCCAATCATAAAGGCTAAACTTATAAAACATCTACATCAAAACAAAAACAAAATTTTTGTAACCTCAGAGTAGTCAAAGACACAAAAAGCCCTAACATTAAATAAAAACAAAAAACTGATACAATGCATTTTATCAAAATGCAGAACTTCTGCTCTTTAAAAGACAATGTTAAGAAAATGAAAACCTAAACTACAGAGTGGAAGAAAATATTCACAAAACATCTATATCTAGCAAAGGTCTTACTTCCAGAATATAAAACTCTTACTATATTAGGAAAATAAACAGCTCAATATAAGGCAAAGATCTGAACATGCACCCCAAACATGTGAAAATGGGCAATAAGCCCCTGAGAAATAGAAAGATTATGTGTACCAAGTGTTGGATAGGGAGAACAACAGGAACTCTCACATACTGCTCACAGAAATGTAAAATATGACCATTCTGATAAAGTCTAACATTCACTTAATATATGACCGAGCAATTTCACTCCTAAGTATTTACCCAAGAGAAGTAAAAACACAGGCCTATTAAGATTTGGATATAACTTTTTTTCCCATAAAAACAAACTGGAAACCCAGTATTTCTCAACAAAAAAGGAAGAAATTACAGATACATGCAACAACATGGATGAATCTCCATACTTTAAGTTGAATGAAGAAAATCAGAGCATACTGTACTTACATACCATTTATATAAAGTTTGAGAGCAGGCAAAACTAAGTTATAGTGACAGAAATTTCATCAGTGGTGGCATGGGGAGAGGGTAGAGACTGACTAAGAAAAGGTATTGGGATGATGGACATATTTTTAAAATTTTCATTGGGGTGGTGAATATACAGATGTACATACATTTGCTAAAGCTCCTATATACAAAATTAGTGCATTTACTGTATGTAAATTATACCTTGATAACGTTATTAAAGAACAGAATAGAAAAAGAAATCTGCACTCCTTCCCAAATGACGAAAATAAAGCTGAAAAATTTCAAGTTTTGGTAAAGAGGTGGAGAAAGCACAACCCATATACCACTGATGAGAATGTTTTGTGATATTCACTAAAAATGAATATATGATTATCCTATGACCCAGTTATTCCTTGTTATATACCCAATAGAAATGCAAATGTACACATTCCAAAGACATGAACTAGAACATCTACAGCAGGACCAATCCTAATAGTAAAAAAATGAAGATATTCAAATGCTAACAAAAATTGAATTATTACACAGTGGATATTAGTACTCATCAAAATATGAATGACTTTCATAAATATAATGTTGAACAAAGGAACACGATTCTATTTATATATATTAAAAGAAAATCTATGGAAAGAAAAGTCAGGAGAGTAGATGATAAAAAAGATAGTGGGTTGGTGGGTGGGGAGGGGGCATGGCAGGGTGGCAGGAGGAGACTTAGATGCTGGAAATGTTGCTTTTTGATTTGAATGAGTGCACAAAATGTGTTCAGTTTGTGAAAATTCAACCTATACACTTATGATAACTGCACTTTTCAGTGTATATAACGTTTTAATAAAAAATTACATAAAATGTAAACCTAATTTTACACGGATAAAATAGAGGAAATGAAAATTAAGTTGACCTAAATACACAAAATTAATCCCACTCGCTACAGGTATAATACTTTGACAATTAAAACTAGAATGTATTTTAGAATAATATTAACCAAAAAACAGGCAAAAATTTAATCATCCATAGATGATTAAAGATCTCATACTCAGATTTTTATATTAGAATCTCTTAATAATTAGTGCTTTATTTTACTATCAATACAAAAACAATTTGCATGATAATAGTCAGGATTAGGCGCACTAATTGTCTCTGTTGCTAGACTGCCTGGATTCAAATTTTGGCTCTGACCTTAGTAAGTTAACCTTTGTGCTTCAGTTTCCTCATCAATAACATGAGGATACGAATACCATCTCCATTACCATAATGGATGTTATGAGAATCAAATGTTAATTTATGGAAAAATACTTAAAATAGTACCTGATACAAAGAAATGCTATGTTAAGTCTTACTATCCATAATTTTCATAGCATTTAACAAAACTGTGATTTAAGACAAAAAGAAGACAATGAGAAATATAATCAGTTATAATAGGCTTAGTATCTTTTTAAAGTCTGAGAAAAATTAAAAAGATAACCTTTATTAGTTACTTTGTACACTAGATCTACACCATATCTTTGGCATCATTTTCAGAATCCTCAACATTAGATAGTCAAAATTCTCTGCAATAATAATGTAAACAATTTCCAGGCCTAACTTAAATTTTTTTCTCTATTTTCTTTACTCAGAAAACAAAGGGGCCATGTTAATAAGTGAACACAAAAGCTAATTGGGTAGTTCCCAAAAAAGTTAAATTTGCACTTTGAAGAAACCTTACAATCCATACCTAGATTAAGTTCATAAACTATTTGAAGTATCCCATAAAAAAGCAAAGACTTCTAAGATCCTGTATCTTGTCTGAATAGCTCACTTGTACCTGAATCTAACCTAATTACCAAATTATATTTGTAAAACACTTTAGTGTGCATCCATCATTTAATTCTTACAATAACAATCCTGAAAGATAAGTATCATCTCCTATGTTTAAAAGAAGAGTATAACCAAAGTTCAGGGGTCACCAGAGAGAAGGCAGAACCAGTTCTTGGTGCTCACAGAACTCCTCCTTTGCCATCTAGTCTACCATGGCCTTCTGTAAGAAATCAGACAACACTTCCTATAAAGTGTTACAGATAACACAGATACTGACAATTCACACTTTCTTTTGCTATCATATGTGCTAAGCATCCATTCGTAACAAACCTAAAGGTTTTTTTACCAAATTTCTATTTGCTCAATAAAGATTAGATCAATACAAAATGTCTCACAGAAGTTTTCTAAAAAAGTTCACCAAAAACTTAATACATATTATGACTAGATTACAAATTGTTATAATTTATTAAAATATTAACGGATAACATTTACATATTTGATTAGACATTGCTGAATACACTATGCCAAGTGTTTCATGCTTTGACTCAGTTTCAGCTTTGAAATATCCCTGTGAAATAGGTACTATTTTTAACTCTATTTATGGACAGGGAAAGTAAGACAGAGAAAGATTAAATAACTGATTTAAGTTTACATTGCTACCAAGTAACAGATACATGATTTAAACTCAAGTAAGACTCACTCCAGAACCTAAGCTTAATCACTATACTGCTGCATCCACATTTAAAAGTTGCTTGTTCTTAGTAAAACCTTAAATTACGTCGGAGAAATTTTCATTATAGATGTATAGATTTCCTTATAGATTTATAGATCTATCCGTAGATAGATGATGTATCAGAAACACGATCTATCTACTGAGGTATTCATGCTAGAAATATTTCTTCAAAAGGAACTTACCTATGACTTGACCAAAAAATTTTCCCAAACACATACATACACAAAATATAAAAAGTTAAACACATACACAACATAAGTCATTCCCCATTTCTTTAACAACTCCTTCCTCCTCCCCAAAGCACACATACCTAACAGTTTCCAACGACAAATAAGGTAACTATGGTGTAAAGTACAGTCTAACATTAGTAATTTGGGGAAACTGCTGGCAAATAAATATTCTTGCCTGAGAATCTACTGAATGTCCCCTGAAAGTAATTCGTATTTCTAAACACAGAAATTTCATAATTATATAAAAGACACAAGTTGTCAGATTCATCCTAGAAGTAATTTAGGGACCCCTAGGTATAAATGATACATATGCTTTTTAAAAACTCTGAAAAATTTTTTTAAAAAGCTACTGATAACATCTCCTTAGGAGCAAATATAAGTAACAGCACTTACAAAATATCTTAAATTCACCTGTTCATTAATCAATCAGGCTCAGTGGTTACCTGTAAAAATGACTTACACACATTTTTTTAAATGTGTTCTACTATTCTTTCTACTAATGATGCCATAATTTGAAACAGTGATTTCCCATGATTTTGCTTTCCTGACCCAGGCCCTGGCTACTTGCCATCTTAGCATTCACAGTCACTTTATGAAGAAGCATTTGTAGACACCTATAGCCACATAAAAAAATTAATCAAGTTTTGTTTCTCAGCTACAGCGGCCCTGAAATTTTTGCTCTAATAAATAAAATTTTCAGCTCTAAAAAGTTAAATATCGAAATTAGTTTATAATTTATGAGTTACTGCTGTATGGCATTTGAAAGAATTTATATTCATACATCAAGCCAGGCCACAAAGATTGTGCATTCTTCCACTCAAGATGACTGGTGAGAAATGTATTATTTTTCCAAGTAAAAAAACAGTTGATAATGAAAACTGGCCAACTCCCATATACACTTGGTGTTTGCACATTAGATTTAAATTCAGCTACTCAGAACTTATTCTAATGCAAGAAACCAGTTATCTTGAATACATAATATTGCCACACCTAACTGTAGACAGCAGGAGTGCAACTATGTACTATGAGTCATATAAACTAAGTGAACGAATCTGCCAACTAGTGGAAATCCTTCCCATAATCAGAAGCAGACTTACAGGGCTAATTTGTGATGTGCTAAGAAGATGCACCTTAACCTTAAGATAAAAATATAGCATAAAAAATCTTCCAAGGAAAAAAAAATCTCATTAGAGGATTCTTCAGGATGAAGAAGATGCACTTTTGAGAAATATCTTTAAAAACTTAAATCGCTACAGTACTGAATATAAATACAATCTTTTAATCAGATTAAATGCTAATTTAAGCTTCATTTTCTAATTTACTAATAGCACAGTAAAGTTTAAATATGACCAGCTTTCATTAGATGAACACTTACATGGGATATTCTAAGAAAATAAATCTATTTCATTTTTAGTTTCTTCAAACATATACTACATATATGTGCACCCTATGTGTAAAAAGCACTCAACAATCAAATGATTATTTCCATTTGTATGAAATATGGATCAAAATTCATGAATACCAAATATCCGTGTTCTTAAAATCTCTAACAAATATTGAGTTCCATTAACTTATAAAATTTGCATAACAAAAGCATATGTATACATCTTATATGCTTATTTGAGTTTTAGATACATATTGACACATATAACAATATCTATATTTTACTAAGTTACGTCAACCCACTGTATAATGAGTACAAATAAAAGGACATATATTCAGAAGAATTAAGCAGAAATAAACTTTAAAAGATCCTTCAGATACCAAAAATATAGTCTTGAGAAGCCATAAAAAGTGCATAAATGATTAGTTTTATAATTCACTTTGATAATAATTCAGAATAAAATTCAATTTACTTGATATCCTAAGATACATACAACTACTGATTAGTTTGTATTTTTTAATTTTAATTAAAGTATGGTTGACATACATCAGTTTCAGGTATACAACATAATTCAACATTTATATACACTGTAAAATGATCACTCACCATAAATCTAGCAGCAAAGCTGTTACACATTATTAACTATATTTCCTATACTGCACATTGTATCTATGTGTCTTATTTATTTTATGACTGGAACTGTGTTACTTTGATTTTTTAATCCCCTTCCCCTTCTCCCACCTGGCAACCACCAGATTGTTCTTTGTATGGATGAGTCTGTTTCAGTTTTGTTCATTTGTTTTTTAGATTCTATCTATAAGGGAAATCATATAGTATTTGTCTTTCTCTTCTTTATTTCACCTAGCATAATACCTTCTAGGTCTGTCTATTTTGTTGCAAATGCCAAGATTTCATCCTTTTTTACGCTTGTATTCCACTGTGTGTGTGTATATACACACACATATAACACATCTTTACCATTTATCCATCAATGGTACTTAGTTGTATCTATATTGTGGCTATTATAAATATTGCTGCAAAGAACACAGGATTCTATATTTATCTATCTTTTCCAATTAGTATTTTCATCTTCATCAGATAAGTACCCAGAAGTGGAACTGCAGGATCATATGGAGGCTCTATTTTTGATTTTGTAGGAAACCTCAATATGGTTTTTCATAGTGGCTGCACCATTTTGCATTCTGCCAATAGTGCATGAGAGTTCCCTTTCAACACATCCTTGCCAACACTTAAATTATTGTCTTTTTGACAATCACCATTCTGACAGATGTGTGGTGTTATTTCATTGTGGTTTTGATTTGCATTTCTCAGATGATTAGTGATGCTGAACATCTTTTTATGTGTCTATTGGTTATCTCTCTGTATGTCTTCTTTGGAAAAATGCCTATTCAGGTCCTCGGCCCATTTTTTAATTGGGTTGGTTTTGCTTTTTGTTTTTGATTTTATATTGAGCTGTAGGAGTTCTTTATATATTTTTCATATTAACCCCTTATCACTCATATTATTTGCAAGTATCTCCTCCTACCTTTTCATGTTGTTGTTCAGACTGATGTCTAAGAGCTTGCTACCTACATTTTCTTCTAGTAGTTTTATGGTTTCTGGGCTTAAATTTAAATCTTTAATGCATTTTGAGTTTATTTTTAGATATAAGAAAATGGCCCAGTTTTCCCAACACCATTTATTGAAGAGATGTACTCTTTTCCCATTATTATTCTTTACTCCTTTGTCAAAGATTACTTGACCGTACAAGCATGGTTTATTTATTGAATCTGTATTCTGCTCCATTGATCTATGTGTCTGTTTTCGTGCCAGTACCATACCTGTTTTGATTATTATAGCTTTGTAATAGTTTGAAATATGAGAGTGTGATACCTCCAGCTTTGTTCTTTCTCAAGATTCCTTGGGTTCTTCAGATTATTTTGTGATTTCATACAAATTGTAGGATTATTTGTTCTAGTCCTATGAAAAATGCCCTTGTTATTTTGATAGGGAATGCACTGAATCTGTAGATTGCTCTTGGTAGTATGGATCATTTTCTGGGTTATTTAAAATGATGTGTGTGTTATCTGTTGTATTATGGGACAAAGGGAGGTTCTGGTCCTCCTAATCTGCTATCTTCCCTGGGATCCTCCCTTACTTTTTGTTTTTAAATAATAAAACTGATTAATGGCATGGCTGAAACTATATGACTAAGCCCATAGCTTCCTCATGTGCTTAGTCATCTCTCAAATTGCAGTATATTTAGTATCTTGAGAGCTGATCCAAGAACTTTGTGTCTTTTCCATACTTTTTTAATACTTAGTTTTTAAGAGAAAGAGAGATAACAAATGGGGAAGGGACAGAGAGAGAGAGGGAGACACAGAATCTGAAGCAGGCTCCAGGCTCTGAGCTGTCGGCACAGAGCCTGACATGGGGCTCAAACTCACAAGCCATGAGATCATGACCTGAGCCGAAGTCGGACACCAAAGCGACTGAGCCACCCAGGCGCCCCTCCATACTTTTCTTTAGGGAAAACACAACTCAATGTTCTAACAGTTATCCCACAAACCCTACAGAGGGTGACCAAATCAGTCTACATAGTCTCACAAATAGAAGGTACACACAAATACTGATGAACTTAAACATTCTACTAAACCCATTCTCTCAGTTTTACTCTTTTCTTTTTTATTTGGGATTTCCCACATCTTCCTTTACTTTCTTTTCTGTGATCATGCTTTAGATCTATAAGTGGCTCTGACAGACATTGATTTAGTCCCCTGGATGGCACTCCAAAGGAGTTGCCACTCTCTTCAAAATAATTTACAATTTAACTATTCTCTTACAAATAGGAAAATGTGGCAATAGAAGCAATGAAAGGATTCCCCCTCCAACAAAGGGTAGCCTCCAAGACCCTCTTCAATCCTTATTCTTCAATCCTTATGAAAAAACTAGAGTTCAGTGAATCTCTTTTTTGCCCTTCATGCTATCCATATACTTTTTTTTCTCTAAAAGTGCATTTTAGTTATTATGATGTAAGCTACAAAGAAAAGGGAGGATGGAAGGGGAGCAGAAAGTACAACCTATTTTATACACCTCAAAACTGCTTTCTAGCCTCTTTGGAGATTATTCCTATTAAGCTACAAATTACAGGTAAACTGTAATGGAGAAAACTTATATAATAGTAAGTAAATACTTCTGCTTACAAAAGTGACAATGAGGGGTCCCTGGGTGGCTCAGTAGGTTAAGCGTCTGAATCTTGATTTCAGCTCTGTTCATAATACCACAGATTGTGAGATCGAGCCCGACATCAGGCTCTGCGCTGACAGCATGGAGTCTGCTCAGGATTTTCTCTCTCTCTCTCTCTCTCTCTCTCTCAAAGAAACAAACACTTAAAAATAAATAAATAAGTGACAATGAAAACCAAGATTATAACACTGAAAAGATATTCATGTATATACAGAAGGACAAAGAAATTAGATGGTAAAAATTGTTTGCTTTTATCCAATTTTTCTATATATATTGTTCCTTACAACAAATGAAAAAAATTTAAGACTCCTTCCTTAAATTACTTTAGCAATACACACTAATTAGAATACCAAGAAGAAATTGTATCTATACAAAATATTTTGAAAACTGTAATAGGAATGATTGGGAAGGGAGGGAGGGAGGGAGGAAGGAAGGAAAGAAAATAAACCATGGTGCACATGTCAAAACAAAAAAATTACTTCCCAGGGTCTAATTTTTAACTTAAAAGCAAAGAGAGGAGTGAAATACTTAAAAGGCAGGAGGGGGACCCAGAAGCCAAGAACTACCATAAAAGCCAACATATAGATCTTGCTTATTTTAATAAAACTTAAAGCATACCATGCATTTGCTGGTTTCGGGGTTTTTGAAGGAGCAGTTAAAGCTGTTTCCGTGCTACTTGTTCCTGAAATATTTTCTTTGGTAGTCATTGCAATCATTCTTCGTTGCTTCTGAGAAAGTTTAACTCCATGAGAAATCATTTTACTAGAAATTAAATGAATTAGCATTAATTTCTGCTTAATGGAGGTTACAGGTAATTATACTGCTTTCTGTTTATTTGATGTGATTTTACTATTACTGGATCAAAATGGCCATAAGATTCAAGAGTGACAGTATCAGTTTATACTATCGACGAGTAAATAATAGTTATTAAATGAGCCTTCCTACTAATACATTTGCATCACACTTGCATCAGAAATAGTCCACAATGATATTTTAGAGGCAAATTTCTAACAACACCATATTGTACATGAGTTGGGCTACAAGTCCAACTCGATCTTTGGCATATATTTTAAAAATGTTAGGAAGGCTACAAATCTAGAAAAGAGTTTGTAATTTAACACCAAATGCAGAAAAACAAAAAAAGTGCAGTAGGTCTTTCTAACTGAATTTAACATCAAATGCAGAAAAATAGAGTCCAGCAGGTCTTTTAAATTCTTTAGGACAGTACTATTAAACAACATGGTCTTTCCTTTATTATGAGTTTCTAACCAACCCCAAATTTGTCTTTGGTGTTGCTCCACATTTTTGTCTACTTTCTTCGATTTGCATGATGGTTCGGAGATCCATGACAGGAGGGCTGACAGGACTAAAATACATATAAAAGTTACTTTATACACAGTTATTTATCCATTAAGTCCAATACCCAAACTTCAATGAAATTGTAAATTATATGTAAGATTGATAATGAGAGGATAATTCAGGTTTGTCAGCTGTGGCCAACTTCAAAAAGGATACTTTGAATGAAAGCTATATACATATATATGCATATATATACAAATATATAACAACTAAAAGCATCCAAAGTCGTAACATATTACTGAAGCTCTTAAAGGAAAAAAACAACAAACAAAAAACCAAGCAATAGAACGATTCTTATCTAACTCCTTATTTAACTCAGGCAGAAGAAATAATTCTTAACCTTTAAGGTGAATAAAACTTGAAAATTACATTCTTTTTTATTAAACAAAATTCTTACTACTATCTAATGTTAACAACAACAAAAATTTAAAAGTAAAATTTGGGGATGCTCAATAATATTAGAAACCCACCAGAGACAGTTTGTACTATAGAGAAAAAAAGTTCTATCATCTTTAGAAACAGTCAATCTATTTTGCTGACTACACAACAAGCCAATTATTCTTAACACACATTTAATAAAATAGTCTAGTGATTAGAAGATCCTTCTTGGGATTCCCACAAATATGTTTACCTAAAAGGCAAAAAATCTGACACTGATCTCTAAACTACTTTTAGACTATGAACCAAGTCTTCCAACTTTGTAACAAATACAGCATATTTCAAAACAATTATGTAAATATAATTGGTAAGTCAATTAACAGTTTCAGCCTACTATAAACCATAGTAGGTGTATAAATATGAAGCACAAGCTCAATAAGCACTCTGAAAGAGTGCATTTAATTATATCGACTCCTGCAATTTAAAAAATTGACTTTTCTAAACAAAACTAAGGATGCAATATAGGCAAGTTAAAAGCACAGTGTAACACTAAATGAATGTGCTCTGAAAATTAACTGTGAATAACAATATATTTTGTGAGATCTTAAATACCTCTTAATGTACTAAAAAAAAAAAAAAAAAGATACAGTAAACCTACAAATGACAAAATGGTCTTCCTGAATGGGAGTTTTAATATATACTATCAAAAAATAGCTTATTATTAACTCACTATATGTCTAGATATAGAGATCTGTGGGTTATATAGTATTTACTGGTATTCACAAATGACAGTACAAAGGGAACTAAATTCTGTCTGGGGAAAAAGTGCCTATTTTAGCTACTTAGTAATTTGTATGCATCTAACTAATTTTCTGTGTATTAGAAATTTACATTACTACTTTTTAAATGTGCTTCATTAAAAATTTCCATTCGACTAAAAATAAATACATTCTTCCAACTAATGGGGACAGAACAAAATGAAAATCCTACCTGAAAGAGCCAGCAACCCAACTAGAAGAGCTTGTAGTATCAATTCTGTTACTGGGAATGGTCTGTGGAGCAGACATGTTAAGTACTGGTGATTTTTCCCATGGTTTTAAATCTTCCCTAGAATATGTAGTAGGTGTGCCATTAGCATATGGTTTAATTTTCCCCTGGATGTAAAAAAAAAAAAAAAAAAAAAAATTAAAAAATGAGTAATAGCATACATCTTGCATAGTTGGTACTTAATAAACATTGGTTAAATTATATTAAATCACAAAATCTTATGATAATAATCATATAGCACTCTTCAGGTTTAGTGTCTTAACCAATTCTCAAAACTTCTAAGTGGCTATAACCCAATTACCATGAGCTTTGGGAATAATTTTTAGGGAAATAACTTCATACATTAAATTCTTATTAATATGAGTATTAAACAAAAATGTCAATAAAAGTTGTTGAAGATATGAAGCAATAACTTTAAAATTAATGTCCATTACTTTATACCAAACTTTCGTTTTGTTTCATATTAATGTCATATAATTCATTCTGAATAAAATTAAATAATACAGACAGCTGAAAAGGAACCTTAAAAAAATTGCCATTGTAACAGGTCAAGGAAGATATTAAAGTGGTTATTTCCATTGCTAGGTCAGATTCTCATTTGCAAACATTCACAGCATGCCTTTAATTTTCTTTTTAAATCTTAACTGTCTTCTACACCAGCCTCGGTGTTGTGTTAATATGAATTGCCCCGAAACATCTATCATACATTAAAAAAAAAAACAATTCTTGAGGCCTAGAATTCTTCTTCTGGAAGAAGAATAGGTAAATTTTCCATTGTCTCATGAATTTCTCGAAGTTCTAATAGTTTTGTGGAGGACTTGGAATTAGAAAAAAATGACCTATATCTAATAAGTTAGGCATTTTCCTTTTCTGTACATTAACAATTATGGAATAAAATGTTAAGAGATGTCTAAAAAAATGGACTCTCCAGAGTTCAACTGGACTAGAAACTCTTCAGCTTAATGTCAATTGTGCTGGACTAGGAGAACTCCATTCCAGACTGTGTTGCTCCTGTTAACACGATAGAAGAAAATGACTATGTAGAATTTGAAGTTAGGCTTCCTTTCAAAATCATTTTTCCCTTGACAGTTCTTAGTTGATGTTAACTGACATTTCACAAAATAAATTTCAACTAATTTAGCTATAAGTATATTTTTTCATATGTCTATGCATTATTGCTATTTTTTGCATAATGTCATAAAGGGCTGAAAATGCCATTAAAATCTTTATTTAAAAAAAAAATTTTTTTTAATGTTTATTTATTTTGAGATACATAGAGTATGAGCAGGGGAAGGGCAGAGAGAGAGGAAGCAGGCTCCAGGCTCTGAGCCGTCAGCACAGAGCCCGACACGGGGCTCGAACTCACAGACCGTGAGATCATGACCTGAGCCGAAGTCGGCCGCTTAACCAACTGAGCCACCCAGGCGCCCCCCATTAAAATCTTTCAAACTAGAAACATAATGCAAATTTGAGAAAACTACTACTACATATATTATTAATTATATATGTATATTTTTTATAAACCAGCCAGGAGAGTATTTTAAAGTTAGAGCAAAAAATAATAAAAAAACTAAAGATAAATTGTATAAAGATATAAAATCTGAAGTTAAGAAAAAGTGCATTAATAAATAAAAACAAACCTCAATTTTATCTGACTGAAATCCTGCTGTGAAATCTGGGGACTGTAAATCTCTAGGACTACCCACTCCTGCATAGCTTCCTTCGGAATCTGATGTCAACAGTTCTGGAAGAGATTCCACAGAATTGGTCTTACCAGATTTTAATAACCCTAAAAGGTAAAAATTTTAAAAATATTTAAAAATACGTTAAACATGTGTGTATTACATTCAGTGAACTCAATAGAGCTGAAAGCTTCCATTTATCCAGGTTTAATAACATTTAAATTATATTCACTATTCAAATCTTGACAATTCAAGCTAACTGAAGAAAAAATCAGTTAAAGTAAAAAACTGAAACAGGGGAGACTTTAATAAAACAACAATTTTATCCATTTCAATTACACAGCAATTATGCAATAAACGTAAGGAAGACACTTTTTTGGGATCTGCTTTGAGGAAGTGATTCAGAACTTCTCTTTCCCCATAAAAAAAAAAAGACAAAATTAATAAACTTCGGACCCTCTCCCTTTCTCATCTGTTTCTCTGTACCAAGTTCTCTGTACCCATGCAGAGGGGGATTGGCCTCATTCTGTGTGGGAGGAACACTGTAGCCTTTCTACCTCTCATCTTGTCAAAGACTGGCCAAGTAGCAGAGATTATGCTAAAGCCAACTGTGGCCTGTGTGAGGGTTTTTACTTTTGCTGGGTGGGGGGGAGGAGACTTGTGGATTGAGAGCTATTTTAATTAGCCTATTGCCTAAAGCAAAGGGCTGCTATGAAATGTACATACAATTTCTTCTCCTAGGCAAGCTAAATACCTGTTTCCCTGCCATATCTGGTATCCAGATTCATTAGACAAACTCATTTCAAGTATAAATAGAGAAAAGAATAAACTTTTGCTTAAGTTCATGTGTTTACTTTCACCTATTTCAAATTTAATCTGTCTTTTTTTTAATTTTATAATCGTTTATTTTCAAATTGGTTTACATTGAAGAGGGCATATATTTCAAATTTAGTAGATTCTGAATGAGGTAGCAAAAAAACACATTACATGAGCTGTAAATAAATATTTTACAATTGAGTTAAAAATAAAGCACATTTGCAACAACGTGGATGGAACTAGAGTGTATTATGCTAAGCGAAATAAGACAGAGAAAGAAAAATATCATATGATTTCACTCATTTGTGGAATTTAAGAAACAAAACAGATGAACATAGGGGAAGGAAAGCAAAAATAAGATAAAGAGAGAGACAAATCATAAAGCCTCTTAAATACAGAGAACAAATGGAGGGTTGCTGGTAGGATGCTGGATGGGGGAATGGGCTAAATGGTGATGGGATTAAGAAGGGAACTCGTTGGGATGAGCACTGGGTGTTATATGTAAGTGATGAATCACAAAATTCTATTCCTGAAATCATTATTACACTATATGTTAACTAACTTGGATATAAATTTTTAAAAAGGAAAACAAATAAATAGATAAAACATACCATCTCTTATATATTCAAATAAGTGTGTTTTCTTTAAAGTAAATCACTTTGACAAGATATATGCCTCTTTTGTTGCAGTCACTGCTCAGTTTGGAAATAACATTCAGCACTCCCCCTGATCTTTTAAATATTTTTAAGAGCAGCAAATGTTTAAAAGAGTATATTTAATGCCAGAATGCTCTCAAAAGTCAATTAGAAATAAATCTAAAGAATACAGAAGATGTTTAAAGTGGCCAACAATTATTTTTAGTATAAACATTTTCACAGACTGTCTTCTAACATAAAGGATCACACAACTAAGTTTGCTTCCAGAACAGGTCTTTTTGGCCCCAATTAAATTTGACCTTTCAATCACTATCTGCTTTGGCCATAGAAAGAGTAGTAGAGCAGGAAGAGTAAAACCTGGAATCGAAAAAATAAATTCTGTTTCTGTCTGTTACTACCTCAAATCACTGAAGTTTTTTACACTTGTTTCCTCAGGTTTAAAGGAAGGGACAAAAATTTAGTTCATTACTAATGTCTCTTCCATCTACGAAATGCAAAGATTCTAACACATGTGTTAATAATACCATTATTTAAAACAAACCAAATATCTGCTTTTTCCCTAAGTCTTTTAGACAACTAGAAAATAACTAGCTTCATAACTTCCTGTCTGTCCATTTATTCATCTTTCCATCAATCCACATATGTGTCCTTGTATGGACTACAGGTAATTTATTTAAAATAGAGAACACAAAATTACAGAATTTTACGTATTAAAAGGTCCTAAATAGGAATCAGGAGATGTAGTAAACGTGAAAGACTTAGCTTCAGTGCTTCATCAATCAATCCAGGTATATTGCCTTTTTTATATCTTTCTTTGTTACTTAAAGCAACTATTCTTAACATTGTTTATTTCAACATTATCAAACACATCAAGTATCTTATTTTTATATCATGTTAAACATGAAAAGACATTCTTTCTTTGCCCTGAATGATAGCTTTTCTTTTTTTTCCCACAGTGACACAATGTGTACTTGTATTTTTCAAAGTTACCTCATCAGGCTGACTAATACTGCTGATAGAAGTTATATCTGTTTATGTCTTACTGCTATAGACACACATACCATTTTTTAAAGCCATATTGTAGTCTCATTATTTTATGGTCACACTTCCATATTTTCATCTAAAGAAACTATTACAATTTAGATAGTTTAGATCTAGATCTAATCAGATGAATCTAGAATGTGAGATAGTCTTACCACTGACCTGAACTTTTGAAAACAAAACAAAAAGGTGTGAGGGGAGCTGCTCTGGTTAAAAGAGACTAAAAAGACATGAATAAACAAAGGCAAGGTCTATCTTCATAGGATACTAGGTCTTTTTTAAGGTTAAAACACAAAGGCTATAAAAACATTCCTGGAAAACTGGGGAAATCTGAATACTAGATAATATTCGTGAATTGATGTTAATGGTCTTCAATGTGATAATGATATTATGGTTGTGTTAGAAGAATATCCTTATCCTTAGGAGACTCGTATTAATTAATATTAAAATGCCATGCCTACAACTTCCAAGTGGATCTGTAAAAAATGATAGACTGTTTGGAAAATGAGGGAAGTGAGTATGCAACAGAAAGGCTATAAAAAAAAGCAAATGTGGTAACAGGTTAACAATAAATCTGGATGAAGGTATACAGATTTTCTTCTTTCATCTCTTTGGTGAAAGATTTTCAAACTAAACTGGGAAGACTATTTTAGAAAAACTACATAACCTTTACTTTCAAACAGCTCACATAATACACAGATATAAAATATGTTGTATCCTGTTACTGGATTATAACCTTCTAATGCACATGAATGGCATCTCCCTTGGATTACTGATATAAATGAAATGAATCCATGTGATAATACTGTCTCTGACCTGTTCTGCCCATCTCTAACCCTCTATGCCACTGGACAGAGTGGTCTTTCTAAAAGCATCAATTTTATCCCCTCACATTATATGTCTTAAAAATCCATCAACTACTCATAGCCTTCAGAATAACATTCAAATTGCTTAGTTTAGCATAAAATCCCTCCAAACTCTGACCATTGCCAACTACCACTTACATACACATGCCATATAGGCTGAAGCATTCTGAACCACCAAAGGCACAAGAAATGTGCAGTTCTTTCCAGTGTCTCTAGTCTTGGGAGTATATTGCCCCCTTTGCTTCATATGTCTATCTGCCGGCCTCCTTTTCTTGGCCAATTTCTCTTCATTCTTCCAGATCCAACTCATGTATCATTTTCCTCAAGAGGTCATCCTTGATCTCCTCAGATTAACATGGGCTTTTCTTTTGCATTCCCAGAGCAAACTTAAATCAGAATATTTATTACAATATACTATCATTTTCCGTAGGCTCCCTAAGACAAAGACTATTTTCTTTTAGTAGGCCTGGCAAATGGCATACAATAGTATTTAATACATGTTAAATGAATTAGATAATAGAGACATAAAAGATTAGATCAGGAAATATATCCTAAGACACTTTCACTAACCTGTAGACGGTGGACTCTGAATAACATCTGAAAGGTTATAACCTCCAGAACTATCCGAACGCTTACGTGTCTTCTTTTTTGCTCTTGTTTTTGCCTTCTTGAACATACTTTCCCTAGGAAAAAAGCAAATATAAAATTCATTTTTTAGAAATAAGTTAGAGACTAACATCAAAAGAACTATGCATTTTGAGCAATATATATATAGCATTTTAGTCAAACAGAGAACATTAAAAAATAGGCATGCTCTAGTTGCATTTATCTGTGTTGCTCAGAGCAAATTACTCAGTTTTACTGAACCTCAGTGTGTACGGTTACTGGTTCTAACTCTACTATTTCTATGAAAGTCAGAAATAAGATCGCATGTAGGAAAATACTTTGAAAAGTAAAATAATCAGATATCATAAACTTCAAGTAACCCAAATGCTAACAAACACTAGAAAAGGGGTTAAAAAACATCTGGAACCCAACAGCAGTTTCTCAGTGAGCTATGCAGTTAGTTACTATTATATATATATACACACACATGTGTGTGTATATATATATATATATATATATATATATTAAATGGCCAAAGATTTTAACAAGTCATTTACCAAGTAGGAGGAAAGTAATTCTGTAACCAGTTGATAAGTGAGCCTAAGACACAGTTTGGAAGTCCTAACTAAACAAGGCTTGTCATATGGTTGGCCACACTGCAGGCAGATTATGTAGAACCTGGGATATTTTGTTAGAGGATTCCCAAATGGCAGTCACTATAGGTCATATCTCTTGAACCAGTTAGGTTCTCTATAGAGAAAAATCCATAATGGCTGCTGCACTCTTCCTTGGTTCAATCTCTCCAGAGGACAAACCTTTCAGCCAAGATGGAAAAGGAACAATCATTTGGTTGAACTGGGTTCAGAAGAAGGTCAATGCTCTTTGAAAGAAGCTAAAAAATGATCTTTTTCAAATCTAACCACTCACCCTAGTCTTCATAAACCTGCTACCTCTAATTCTTAAGACTTTGTGGAATTCTGTTTTAGGTTTTTTTCTAAGTCATTACTGCTCAGCAACCACTTTCCAACTTCCAAAACTGTTAACACCTCCTAGCTGTTTTTCCTTTCCTGTTCTCTCTGCTCTAGTGCAATATGCCTTTTTTTATTTCTTTATTGTAATTTCAGCAGGGTTTGGGAAGGTAGCTAAGAATAATGCACTTATTCAACCTAACATGTTAACTTAAAGGTTGTATTTCCTTTTATAGTAAATTTTGTTACATCTGCAAATAATTATGCATTTATTTTTCTTATAACAAGACTAAGAATAAACAAATACATACTTCCTATGTCAGGATTCTCTAATTTTTCTCTTTCAGTATAAACATGTTAATAGTGTCAAATTTTGGGGAGAGGAACAGAAGAAGAGGAGAGAAGAAGGAAAAGAAAAAAAAGAGAAATAGAGCTTACGAATAATTTTGTTCCATATTTATTTCTTCTTTCAAAAAGATATCTCCATCTTCTACTTCCAAATAGCTAATATCTGGTCCATCCTGATATGGTGTAATGACTCTTCTATCCATTGCTGGAATCTATTAAAAAAAAAAATCACATTTTATATTTAAAAGATTTTTTCAAAATAGGTATAATAGCCCACTTGTTTTGATATATGGTGACATTAACAAGGAAAAGTCCATAGTGCCTAATGACTTCCTAAGTTTACAACAAAGGGAAAACTAATTAGATTCATTAAACAGATTATTCTAGAAAACTCATTATTATATGCAAATTAATTCATTTATTAGGGATCATATGAATCCATGTTTTTGCACTGTCCTGATCTTTAGTAAATTAACAAGTAATGAAAGACATGAAAAGCCTTCAATAATTTTCATTTATAAAGGAATTAAAATAGATACTAATTTTATCATTAAATACTTTCAATTATGATTATCATACTAATCTGTGGGATCTGTAAAAGAAAAAACTATGTCTACATTTTTAAAATATCCTAATGTATTAGAATTCATTAGGAAATTATTTCAGTGAGAAGTCTCACCTAATATACTACATTAGTTGATCATATTATTGATAAAACATAAACCTTACCATTTTTCTATAAAACACAGAAAGATCCTTCAAAACACCATCACTTAATACATCAAGAGACCTAAAAAATAAGATACAAAATTCTACCTTAGGACTTAAGTAACTTAACATCTCTCAAGATTTTCAAATCTGTCAAGACATTATACATTGCTGAATAAGTTATTTTTTAAATCATAAATATGCTACAAACTCTTTTTGAAAGTATGTATAGTTATATATTTCAAATAAATAGGAAGATATATAGACAAATATCTTCAGTAAAATCAAACCTTTAGAAAAATTTTTCTATCACTTATATCATAGAAAAATTGCAGCTACAGTTCTTCCTCAACATCCCAATAAATCTATCATAAGTTGAAAATTTTCTAAGTCAAAACTACATTTAATACACTGATTTACTGAACACCTTAGCTTAAACTACCTTAAACATGCTCAGAACACTTACATTAGCCTAGACTGGGCAAAATCATCTAATACAAAGCGTATTTTAAAATACAGTGTTGACTATCTCATGTAATTTATTAATTACTCTATTGAAAGTAAAAAATAAGTTTGTGAATTGTTTACATCCTTGTAAACCCTGCGTGTCACTGGGAGCTGTGGCTCACTGCCACTGCCCAGCATCACCAGAGACTAACATACCACTTATACTTTCCACTAGCATGGGGAAAAGATCAAAATTCAAAGTACAGTTTCTACTGAATGTGTACCACTTTCACACCACTGTAAAGTCGGAAAATTCTGTCAAACCATGGTAAGTCAGAGACCACTTGTATTCATTTTCCACATCTGTAATTCTTAGTTCCTGGAGTACTATAGTGATAGAACAACACCTATCATGATACCTAAATTCTATCTACAGCTATCACTGCTACCAATTACCTGCATGACTTTGAGCAACTAACTTTACCTCTCTGGACTTTAGTATGTTCATGATGTATAAAATGTTAGGACTAGATCAGGTGTATTCAAAGTAGGTTTCAAGGAACTCTCGAGTTTCAAAGAGATACTTACTTTTTAAGGCATCAGTAAAGACTTAAAGTTTATATTCTAAAATACATTTTAAACTATTTTTGAGTGCAAAACAATTTGCATATTTAAATCTGTACCATACCAGTTTTTAATATTTTGAGGATAATTAACCTGTGATATTATATCAATTTTGGTGCAGCTCTCCTTTTTTAATATCTTTATATATACTTATTTATGCACCCAGCAAACAAATATTTGATTAGGAATGGTTAAATTTATACAAATCTTTATTTTAATGCAAGTTATGCATGTTTACTCATATAAAATTATACAAATAGAGACATCACCACAGCACATGTCCCATTCTTAATGGTTCACCTGATACTTGTCACAACGTAACAACTGAACAATGGTAGTAAGACACATCACTTTCCAATATCTTATTTTAGATAGATTTAGTGCTTGTTTTGCATTTTGGTTATTCTTATCTGACAAACGAATGAGCTTCACTTAGCAAAGCCAAGTAAAAAAAATTGCTTTGATTAAAATTATTCATGTGATGTCAGCAAAGACATTTATTCTGAAAGCCTAGCCAGATTGTGATACCAAAATACCAGAGGCATTTTAAAATCATGCTAATATCCCATAACATTAATATGCATTTGAAAAGCATTTTCACAAAATAACAAAGCATTATACTGCCAAAAGAATTTCCTCTGAACTGAATCCTACATAGCAATTATAAAGAATCTGTTAGTGATTCACCTCTAAAAAGTAGAGCACTTTTATTTTGATCGTATTTTAGAGTTACTTTCATTAAAGACCATCCTGACTTTGAAAGCTGAGATGTCAAAAACCTCTTACCATGTCTAATAAATTATGTGAATCAACACTTGATTCTTTGGGAAAAAAAAAAAAAAGCGTTCCTGGGTTTTCTCATTTATAATATGAAGATATAAACAGAATCTACGTCATCATAAGTTTTTCATGAAAATCAACTGAGATCTATGTAACACTTTTAGAACACTGCCTGGCACGTAGTATTAGTTATCATTATTATAACTAAAACAAAATACAGAAATGATACTAAAGCTTCAAAAGTGCAAACTGACATGCAGAACTCTAATAAAACTTCTATGTTCACCAAAATACTCATTTTCTAATCACTAACTGTACAGTAATAAAAATTAGGCCTTATATTAAAAAATAAATTTGTAAATTTATTTCACCAAATAATTCCACTGCTAAAACAGTTGAAAACATCTCTTGGGATAAAAATTTCCAAGATCCCTCTAATTCTAAAATATCTACAACTCCTAAATTATTAGCATTTATCAAATTTTTCCATCCAAGTAAAATCAATAATATGAAATACTAGCTTACAAAACAGGATATATAGATTTAGCCAATTATTGTATGTAAAATGGGTCATTTTTCAAAGAAACATTTCATTACTCATTGATTTCAAAATAAAGATTTCAATATTCATACCAAGTTGCAACAAACTAAACCAACTAAATTTTGAATTCAGGCCATCTGCTACAGCCCAAGTTTGACTAAAGAAGCAATATATAAGAAATATTCAAAGAGAAAAATACAAAGAGAAAAGGAAATCAGCCAGTAAGAAATTTTTCTCATGCTTTCACTTGAAGTAATTCTGTACTGCCTTAATTAGTATTACATATAGTTTTCAAAAGCCAAGGTAATGATTACATAGTTTTAAATCAGCCTAGACATGTGGAGATATGCATAGAGATAAAGAATATACTTGTAATTTTTTTCCCACAAATTTCCAACAAGAAATTAAACTTCCCTTTGAAGGCAAGGGTTTTATCTATTTTATTCACTGTTGCAGCTTAGCAGTGGCTGGCATATATCAAGCAACCACTCAAATACTGATAAAAGGACTGAATCTCTGTACATTTTTTTCTACAAAGCTGTAATTTATCACTAATCTTTTAAATTACTAACACGTCTGCTATTATGTATAAATAATTGCTTTTGCAACAGTTACATAATGTATGCACCCAAACCTACCTTGCTTCAAGTAAAGCAGCCATGTTCAGTCCTATAAACTGTAAGCAAGACAGTTTCAATTGTTCAGCATTGTACATTGCTGCAAATTCCAGCACCATAGCAGCATTCTTAAGGGTAACTACAAAGAAAAGAGAGTCAAAGTGAGACCAAAGCCATGTTACTACAGCAAATAATATATACTTATTTTTAAAGTATATGAAAAATTTCTTGCCAAAATACTTTCTTACCAAAATAACTATACTAGGGCAAATACAGAATGCATTTTCCATCCCAATGTGCCAAAGTATTTTAAATGACTGGTTATGAGGAAAAATAAGCACACCAAAAGAAAATAGAGATGATGTGTTACAGTGCCACCTAAAACTTGACAATATTCCACCTAAGGATTTTAGAATAGTTTTAACTTTCACAGATAAACGACTTTCCTTTTCATCTATATAGATAGAATAGTTACTCTCTTTTCTATAACACTAAAAAGAGCTTAAGATTAAAAGAAACTAGGGGTGCCTAGATGTCTTGGTTGGTAAAGACTGCAACTCTTGATGCTGGGGTGGTAAGTTCGAGCCCTATACTAGGCATAGAGATTACTTAAAAAATAAACTATTTTAAATTTTTTTTTTAAAAAGTCAAGGGTAATATTAAGGGTAATTTTAAAAAAACTAAGAGTAACTGATGAAATCATTCTATAAAATATATGTACATTGAGTAATCCATCAGAATTTATGTGGGTGTATTTACATAAACACATACAGACACTATATATTTGGAAAATAATCACATTTAAATATTACTATATCCTTATGCAGAATCTGGTATACTGTACAAAAGATTCTGTATTTTATTACAATCCTAGTAACTTCTATATATGAGGTGTCCTATTTTGCTAGAGACCATCTCAGAATATTCTACTTACCTAGCATATGACTTTGGCTTCCCAAACCCCTTCATTCTTTATTAACTATGAGTCCAAACCAACAGGGGAACATAACTATTTTCTACACCTGGCTTACGCTATGTTTTTTTTTCTTCCTTATAACTCTATCAAAAGGTGTAATTGCAGTCAATAACAGTCTTCGCTTTGCTCCTAACCAAACCTAATATGAACCCAGTCTCCCATTTCACAAAAATAAAAATGGATCATACGAAAACTTTAGAGTTGTTCAGCTGAGAACAAGGACTACCCCATTATAAGAGACCAAACTTCTGTTGAACTCTTCTCTTGCTAGGTTCTGGGAAGATCAAGATACTCATTAATAAGGAAGTTGTGCAGCATAGACCAAAAAAGAATATCCAAGGAATGCCAGGAGAGTCCATTGAACAACTAAAACTATCTCCAATATGTATACTTTTTTTTTAAATTATTTATTTTTGAGAGAGAAAGAGAGACAAGGTGTGAGCAGGGGAGGGGCAGAGAAAAAAGACGACACAGAATCTGAAACAGGATCCAGGCTCTGAGCTGTCAGCACAGAACAGAACCTGAAGCAGGGCTCAAACTCACAAACCGTGAGATCATGACCTGAGCCAAAGTCAGCCACTTAACCAACTGAGACACCCAGGTGCCCCTCTAATATGTATACTTTATTCCTGTTGTATGTTGCATCCTTTAATATATTTCCATTTTGTAGCTCAAAAGATTAGAACTGATGGTTTGGTTTTGTTTTGATAACCAAGGAGAAGATTCTCCACAAAGCTCAAGAAAAATAAATAAGACACTAGAGCTAAGACAAACTATCAGCAAGTACAAATTAGAAAATTCTGACAGGAAATCCCTTCATACTTTCTGAAGTATGACAATATGGCATTGAAGATGAACAAAGATGAACAAAGATAAAATTAGAAACTCTTATATCAGGCTAAGAAAATCTAACCTTTATCCTAGAGTAAGCTATTAAAAATATCTACTCAGAGGAAGACACAATCACTTCCAACAGAAAAATTAAAGAAAGAGAAGTAAAGAGAAAGAGGACTTGAAAGATTGCTGTAACACTATACAGAAGGGATGGATAACCATTACCTGAACTAGCACAGACACAGAATAAAAAGTGGGGGAAATGTGATTAATAAATACATTAATTTATTTAATTATGTATTAAATTATCTTAACTGTATGTTAAGATACATCAGTTCTGACACTCGAAAGAATTTGGATGTAAAGAACAAAACGACATAAAAAATAGCTTTGAGTTTCAAAAGCTGAATGTTCAAAAAGACAGCCATGCAATGAACTGAAATATGAAATATCTATTAAATGAAATAATGAAGAGAGACAGAAATAAGAGTTTAAGAGAAAAGAGATATGTTTTGACCAAATAAATGAGATGATTATATAAAAATTCCAGCAAATAGTAACAGATAATTAAACACAAGCTTACAGCCAAGACCAGGACAAGAGTAAAAAATTTCTTTCAGGGTCGCCTGGGTGGCTCAGTGGGTTAAGTGTCCGACTTAGACTCAGGTTATGATCTCACATCTGTGAGTTTTTAGCCCCGTGTCGGGCTCTGTGCTGACAGCTCAGAGCCTGGAGCCTGCTTCATATCCTGTGTCTCCCTTTCTCTCTGTCCTTCCCCCACTCCTGCTCTCTCTCTCAAAAATAAACATTAAAAAAATTTTTTTAAAAATTCTTTCAAACTCTCAACTTTGAAATTTCAAAATAAATTTCATATCATCTTCATTATTCAAGGTTTCATGACATTTTGAAAAAAACATATTTCAATTATAAGATGTACATATTTTCATATTAACATGTCTGAAAAAAAGGTTGTGCTTATCATTACATAAAATATCTTAAATATTTTGACATTTTTCATAATTCAAAAATATAATGGTGCATTTTACCATATATGGTAAAGTGGTAAATTTATGGCATCAAAAGTCAATGAATAATCCTGTATCAACCTGAAAACATAGTAATATCGAATTCAAACATACTCACGTTTCTCAGTTAATGCAACTTCACAAATCCCTTTCAATCGAGTTATGAGAAGCTGATCAGCCACCACAAGAACACTACAAACAAAATCCACATTTTGAGATTCTAAAAAAAAGGAAATAAGCGAAACTATTACTTTGTAAAAATTATACCCACAACAAAAGTTCAAGAAAGAGAATTATAATGACTATCTTCTAAATGTTGCAATGGCAACTATGATAAATAGTAATAATGTGAGAATTTTCTACATTTTAAGTGGAAAGCTATAACCACACCAAAATGCCCTGGCTTACACTAGGACCGTAAAATGAGCAACTTGAATTGATCTTTTTAGTCTAGAAGGCATTTAGTCTAAAATGCCTGACTTACTTAAAATCTCCCATATTGTTAGATAAACATTTCTCAATCTAGTAAGTAGAGAGGAAGTTAAAATCTCAGCATCAAAATTACGTAAGTATATGTTAAATACATATAACATATATATATGTTAAGAATAAATATATATATAAAGAGAGGAGTGAATAATGCTTTTAAATGCTCATATCTGTTTTAAATAAAGAAGCCTAAGGAGCTGGGAGGCTCAGTTGGTTAAGCGTCCGACTCTTGATTTCGCTCAGGTCCTGATCTCACAGTGAGTTTGAGCCCCACAGTGGGCTCTGCACTGACAGTGCAGAACCTGCTTGGGGTTCTCTCTCTCTCCCTCTCTCTCTGCCCTTCCCCTGCTTGTGCTCTCTCTCTCAAAATAAATAAACATTCTAAATAAATAATTAAATAAGCAAGCAAGCAAGCTTAAGAGTACATTTTCTTTTTAAATTATAGGAGTTCCTTATTTAAAATAATCTTTCTGGTTCCGAGTACTATTAACGGCATTAAGCAATAACCCTGAGCCACTGCCAGAATAACATAAATACAAAAATAAAACAAAACCACAATAGGAAGAAAAAAAAAATAAAAAGAGAAAATGTAGAAAAACTATTTTTAACAAAGGAGAAAGAGGTGAACTCACTATGAGTAGCAAACTAAGGACTAACTCCAGAGCTCCTCTTCTCCACAAAAGCAATGAAGATAATATGAAAATTGTCAAGATCAACTTTTTCAAAATTCTAGAAATTAGCCAAAGGCTTGCAGTAATCTAGGGAGTACTGACTCCAGGAAAATGGCTGAATCTTGGTAAGAACAGTAAGCGATGGGGCACTGTAGCTTTTTCTATTTAAATCCTCTCCCCTCCTGCATAGTCTTAAAAACAAACAACCCTGCAATCACAGTGAAAATGAACAACCACAGCCACTGAAGACAACAGAAGAGTTACAAAGCAACATTATTAAAGATGTGTCATTATTTGACATGTCTGGCAGGCTGTCTTTATTTTCACCTGACTCAAAGCTTTACTGGTGTGAACAGCCTCTTCCCTCAGAGAGTTTATTGAAAACAAGCAGTAGCAATTAACACTGACGCTGACTGAAACAATGATAACAGATGGAGCAAACGAGAAGCAGATAAAAAAACTTTTTTAATAAAAGCTAGGGGGAAAGGGATGTTTCGATTGGGTGTTTGTATCCCCTGAAAATTCACATGTTGAAGCCCTAATTTCCAGTGTAGCTATATCTGAAGATGGGGCCTCTAAGGAAGTAATTAAACATAAATGAAGTTATAAAGGGTAGTGCCCTGATCCAATAGGATTAGTGTCCCTCTAAGGAGTATCAAAGAGATAACTGTCTGTCTCCCTCCCTGCCCCTTTACACACACACACACACATACACATACACACACACACACGCACACAGAAAATGCTATGTGAAGACATAACAAGAAGGCATTCATGTATAATAAGCCAAGAAGAAAGTCCTCACCAGAAACCAACTTTGCCAGGACTTCTAGGCTCCAGAACTATGAAAAAATGAATTTCTGTTGTTCAAGCCACCAATCTATAGTATTTTGCTATGGCTGCCCCAGTTGACTAATACAGATGTCCATAGGGAGCTTTGAAAAGTTCCAACATATTGCTGTGAATCCAGAAGCCCACATGCATGTAGATGACTATACATATATGCCAAGGAAAAACTTAAGGTCCTAAATTTTTACTTCTGGCTGAACTTGAGGCTCTGCTACAACAAAAACTAAGAGCTAAAGCAGAGTCATAATTGCCTGCCTGAGAAATGAAGGCATGCCCCAACATACACAAAGAACTCCGTGGCAAAAAGTGGGAATTTATTGGTTTTAGGCATTTAAGGAAATTTCTAACTATCAGCTGACCACTAAGCTAACCCAGTAGAAACTTTAGTGGTCACACAAGACAAATAGAGATTTTACAGAATTTATTAGTTCAGAAAAGTCAATAAACAAACAGCAAAAACTTGTTAACAAACTCTGGGGAGGGAAGAGAATCTGATTTCAAGAGTTACCACATTATATTACTTAAAATGTCCAGTTTTCAGTTTGTGAGTTCAAGTCCCACACTGGGCTTGCTGCTGTCATCCTGTCAGCGCAGAGCCCACTTCAGATCCTCTCTCTTCCCCTCCCCCACTTGCACACTCCCAAAACATAAATAGATAAAAAATAAAATAAAATGCCCAGTTCTCAATGAAAATTATGAAAGATGCAAAAACATGTTAAGTATGGCCCATCCACAGGAAAAAAGCAACTAAGAGAAGTTGTCCCTAAGGAAACAAAGATGCTGAACTATTAAAGTTCAAATCAGCTATTTTAAATATGTACAAAGAACTAAAGGAAATGTCTAAAAAATTAAAAGGAAGTATGAGGATAATTTCTCTTGACATCAAGAATATCAATGAAGAGACACAAATCATAGTCAACTGAAATAACGAATATGAAGAACAGAAAGAAAAATCAATGAATAAAAATTACTAAGGCATAAGAGACCAATGGTGCCTGGGTAGCTCAGTCAGCTAAGCCTCTGACTTCAGCTCAGGTCATGACCTCTCACTCTTGAGTTTCAAGCTCCGCATGGGGCTGTCTGCTTTCAATGTGGAGCCCACTTTGGTTCCTATCTCCCTCTCTCTCTATGCCTTCCCAGCTCATGCTTTCTCTCTGACTCAAAAATAAAAACATCAGAAAAAATTTTTTTGAAAAAAAAGAGACCTATGAAACACCAGCCAGCATATCAAGATACATACGGCAGTCACAGGAGAAAAGAAGAAAAGGGTATAAAGAATATTTTAAGAAATAATGGCAGAGTGGGGAGAAGTAAAATGTAGAGGTTTGTATGCAATTTAAGTTGTGATTAGTTTAAAATAGACTGTTTTATGTATACTGTTACATATATTATATCTAAGCCTCATGGTAACCACAAAGGAAAAATGTACAGTAAATACACAAAAAATTCAGAGAAAGGAATCAAAGCATACCACTACCAAAACATCATTCAATCACAAAGGAAGACAAGAGAGAAAAAAGGAAACAAAGGAACTACAAAACAGTCAGAATACTGACAAAATGGCATTATTAAATCCTTACCTACTAATAATTAAATGTAAATGGATTAAATTCTCTAATCAGAAGACAAAGTGGCTGAATGGATAAAGAAACAAGATTCAACTTTATGCTGCCTGTAAGAGATTCACTTTACCTATAAAATGAAGGCAGAAATAGTCAACGATACAGTGAGTAATAAGAGCACTTCAATATGGATATTCATGTTCAAACATGGATAGATCAAGGAGACAGAAAATCAACAAGGAAACATCAGACTTGATCCAAACTACAGACCAAATGAACCTAACACATATATACAGGACATTCCATTTACAATAGCAAAATACACATTCCTCTCAGTGCACACAAACCATTCTTCAGGGCAGATCATATATTAGGCCACAAAACAAATCTTAACAATTTAAGAAACTGAAATGATACCATCTTCTCCAACTACAGTTGTATAAAACTAGAACAGGAGGAAAATAGAGAAATGTGTAAAATATGTGGAAATTAACACTGTAAGTCAAAGAAGAAATCAAAGAGAAGTAAAAAATATCTTGAGACAAATGAAAATAGAAATACAACATACCAAAACTTTTGGGATATAGCAAAAGAAGTTCTAATAACTTCTGATAAATGCCTTAACAAAAAAGAAAGATCTTGAAAGAACCTTAAGGATTTTATACAACGAGGAACTAGAAAAAGAAGAAACAAAGCCCAAAGTGAGCAGAAGGAAGAAAATAATAAAGACTGAGCAGAAATAAATGAACTAGATGTCAGAAAAACAAAAAAGATCAATGAAACTAAGAACTGGTTGTTTGAAAAATAAAATTAACAAACTCTTCAGAGAAAGATCCCTCCAAAAATTAAATCATAAATGAAAAGAGAAGACATTATAAGTGATATCACAGAAATGCAAACCATAAGAAAGAGATACTCTCAAGAATTATAAGCTAACAAATTAGATAACCTCGAAGAAATAGATGAATTCCTAGAAACATGTAATCTACCAAGACGAAATCATGACAAAACAGAAAATCTAAATAGTCAATAACAAAGTACGGAGACTGAATCTATAATCAAAAATCTCCCAGAAAAGAAAAGCTCTACCAGATGGCTTCATGGGTGAATTCTACCAAACATTTAAAGAAAAATTAACACCAATCTTTCTCAAACTTGTCTAAAAAAAATTGAAGAACAGGGAACACTTCCAAACTTATTTTATGAGGCCAGGATTATCCTGATACCAAAAGGAGTTGAGGACACTACAAGAAAAGAAAATCACAGTACGACACCCCTGATGAACATAGCTGCAAGAATCCTTAACAAAAAACTAATAAACCAAATTCAGTAACATGTTAAAAAGATCACATCCCATGATCAAGTGGCATTTATGCCTGGTGCATGGATGGTTCAATACATGCAAATCAACAAATTTGATCCTATCATAACAATAGGAAGAATAAAAATCATGGGGCAAACTGATTTTCAGTCAGGTAAGTGTCCAATTCTTGATTTCAGCTCAGGTCAGGATTTCACAATTCGTGAGTTCCAGCCCCTTATCAGGCTCTGCACTGACAGCACAGAGCCTGCTTAGGATTCTCTCTCTCCCTCTCTCTCTGTCCCCCCTCCAACCCATCATTCTTATTCTCTCTCTCAAAATAAATAAATAAATAAACTTAAAAAAAAGAATAAAAATCATATAATCATGGTAGTACATGCAGTGTGCAGAAGACAAAACTAACATCCATTCATGATAGAAACTCTCAACAAATTAAGTAGAGAACAAATATACCTCAATAGAATAAAGATCATCTGTGACAAATCCACAGCTAATACCATACTCAACAGTAAAAATCTGAAGCTATTTGTCTAGGATCAGGAAAAGACAAGAATCCCCTCTCTTGCCACTCCTAGTCAACATAGTACTGGAATTCCTAGCAAGAGTAATGAAGCAAAAAATTTAAACAAACATTATCCAAATTGAAAAGGAAGAAGTAAAACTGTCTTCGCATACAACAAGATATTATATCTGGAGAACCCTAAATACACCATCAAAAATCTATTAGAAGTAACAAACAGGGGCACCTGGTGTTTCAGCTGGCTAAGCATTCGACTTGGTTTCAGCTCAGTTCATGATCTCACAGTTTGTGAGTTCAAGCCCCATGTTGGGCAGTGTGGAGCCTGCTTGGGATTCTCTCCCCAACCCCCACTCTGCCCCTCCCGACATCTCTCTCTCTCTCTCAAAATAAATTTAAAAAAAAGAGAAGTAATGAACAAAATTCAGTAAAAACTGCAAAATAAAAATCAGTTGTTTTTCTATGCACAATGAACTATCCAAAAGAGTAATTAAGAAAATATTCCCTTTCACGATTATATCAAAAAGAATAAAACACTTAGGAATAAATTTAACCAAGGAGATAAAAGATCTGTACTCTGGGGCGCCTGGGTGACTCAATCATTTAAACATCTAACTTTTAATTGCGGCTCAGGTCATGATCCCACAGTTTGTGAGTTTGAGTCCTGAGTCCGGCTCTGCATGGACAATTGAAAGAGTCTGCTTGGGATTCTTTTTCCATCTCTCTCTGCCCCTCTAACACTTGTGCACACTCTCCTTCTCAAAATAAACAAACTTAAAAAAATAAAAAGATCTGTACTCTGAAAACTATAAAACACTGATGAAAGGAACTGAAGATAAAAAATGGAATGATATCCCATTTTCATGGAATGAAAGAATACTGTTAAAATGTACACTCTACCCAAAACAATCTGCAGATTCGGTAAAATCCTATCAAAATTCCAATGGCATTTTGCACAGAAATAGAAAAAATAATCCTAAAATTTATATGGAACCACAAAAACCCTGTATAACAGAGTAATCTTGAGAAAGAAGAACAAGTCTGTAGGCATCACACTTCCTAACTTCAAATTATGTTGCAAAGCTACAGTAATCAAATAACAATACAATACCAATACTAACACAATAGAGAGCCAAGAAATAAACCCTCATTTTACAGTCAATTAATCATCAACAAGGATATCAAGAATACAAATGGGAAATGGGTACTCCTTTCAATAGAGGGTGCTAGGAAAACTGAGTAAGAGAATGCAACAGAATTAAATTGGACCCATACCATATAAAAAAAATTAACTCAAAATGGATTAAAGATTAAACCTAACATCTGAAACTGTAAAACTCCTAGGAGAAAACAGGGAAAAAGATCCCAGTCTTGGCAATGATGTTTTGGATGTGACATCAAAACCACATGCAACAAAAGCAAAAATTAGCAACTGAAATTACATGAAACTACAAAGCTTCTACAGAGCAATGGGAAACAATCACAAAATTAAAAGGCAACCTTCAAAATGGGAGAAAATATTTGCAAAGCATATCTGGTAAGGGATTAATATCCAAAATACAGAAGAAACTCCTACAACTCAATAGCAAAAATACCCCCAAATAAATCAGCTAAAAAATGGACAAAAGAGCTAAACAGATATTTCTCTAAAAAAGACATACAAATGGCCAACAGGTCCATGAAAGGTGCTCAATGTGAATAATTACCAGAAAAATGCAAATAAAAAGTATAAAAAGTGAGATGTCCCCTTACACCTGTTATAATGGCTTTATCGGTAAAACAAAAGATAACAAGTGCTAGCAAGGATGTAGAGACAAGCAAACGCTTGTGTGCACTACTGGTAGGAATGTAAAATGATACAGACACTATGGAAACAGTATGGGGGTTCCTCAAAAAATTAAAATATAACTACCATATGATATAGCAATCCCACTTCTGGGTATTTAGCCAAAAGAACAGAAATCAGGATCTTAAAGACATTATCTGCACTCCCATGTTCACTCCAGCCTAAGTAACAACAGTAAGGATGTAGAAACAGCTTACGTGTTCACCGATGGATGAATGGATAGATTAAAAAAAAAAAAATGTGGTATATACATACAGGTGAATACAGTACCCCATCTCACCTATGACTAAAAACACTTCATAACTAAAACATCAGTGTATTGCTTGACAAAGTACATAAATGCAATCTCTTCATAAATCTTGATTCAATTCTTACTCTAGTTCTTTTACCTCAGATATATTACCACAAAGGGGAAAACAAACAAACAAAAACTTTTATAAAGTGTTTGTCAAAACTATAATCCATATCATCAGTTCCTCATCTCAATCATAATAAGTAGCTGGGTATGAAACTGTTCAATCTAATCTCAACCATTCATTATATATAGTTCTTGTAGAATTCATTTCACATAGGCAATGAAAATTTTCTTTCTCCACTCCTTTACTATTAGTAATCATCCCTATTCCTTATGCTAAATTAAGCCTCTGTTGATGGCTTATTTCAATTAGATTAGAATTTAAGATTCATGTTGATTTTGCCATTATTCAATCAGATCTTAAACATCTAAACTGTCTTCTTAGTAATACCTCTTATCACCACAGCTTCATCAGTATAGAGGTAGTCCAAAATAACTTTCAGTATGTCAGAATGTATCGGCATTTCCAGAGCTGTACAAGTGGAAGCCTAAATAAAATAAAGTAAAATAATTAATTTTAAACTACGAAAAACTACTGCATTATGACTGATACAGAAAATTCTGAACAGGAAACACATCGAATGCAAAAATAAATAAATAAATAAATAATATTTATAAAACACAAAGTTAAAATGACACACGTTTAATTTTAAAATGCCTTATAACATGGAGAATCAAGAAAAATTGACACAAAAACGAAATACACTGATATTCCAAATACATGTCCAAATAATAAAGGGGAAATTTTAATTTAAGAAGACTTTCTGCAACAATTTTTAATTCTAAATGTTGCTATTTTCCAGCAGGCTTCAGCATAAATAAAGTTTAATACAAAAATAAAACTGAGTTAAAAGATCGGTTTCCCGTTTTAAATTTCTTTAGTATCTAATTTCCCAAAAATATAAAGAAGTGTGATTACCAGCCATGTGTTTTCAACTTAAATCTTACCTCAATCCATGAGCTGCTCAACATACTATGAAAATATTCTGAAAAAAGAAAAAGTACAAGTTATTAGAACAGTAAAACAATACTAAAACCAACATATTGGGAATAAAATGTATATTTACCAAGTCTGGCACAAAGAACACACTTATGACAAGGAAATTCCTTTCCATCCACTGATTTCATGGTCACATCACACAGAAATGAACTGGAAAAAAAAATTTTTTTAATTGAAGCAAGAGCAATTTCTTTACATATTTAGCAAATAGCAAATTTATTATAGGATTTGGCTTAACTTGGCTTTCTCTTAATTAAAGATAGCAGACAAGAAACAACTTGAGGGCATACATATAAAGTATTCATCTCCTTCTACAGGAGGAAAGATAATAAGGACCTTACAATAAAGATAATATTTAAAAGGAACTGAATGCAGATAAATATTCAAAAACAGTCTAATTTTCCTTTTTCATTACAGGTCAGGCCAAGTTTTAATAATATAATAGTAAGTGACATCATAATCCAAGATCTTTAAGTCAGTTTTTACAACCTATTCTTTGCTAAGCACAATCTAGATATCTCCATTGTTTCTCTTTCTCCAGAACTTTTCACCTACCAAGTACAAATACCTAAAATCGAAAATAATGTTTTAAAATGTATTTATTTTTGAGAGAGCATGGGTGGGGAAGGGACAGAGAGAGGGGGACAGAAGATCCAAAGTGAGCTGACAGACTGACAGTGGCGAGCCCGATGTGGGGCTCAAACTCAGGAACTGCAAGATCATGACCTGAGTGGAAGTTGGACGCTCAACTGACTAAGCCACCCACATGCCTCACAAAAACTTTGTAATAATTATATTGTAAATATTTTTGTTATTAAAAAACTTATACTAACAGTTTCCTACATATTGAAAAATATAAAACATGGGCAAGAAAAATAAGAATTAAAAATTTTTTTCATTAGAAGTTAAAAAAAAAAAGGAACAGTTACAATGTCTCACTGAGAAGTTAACATTTTATCCACTTACCGTAACAGCTCTCCAATATTTCTAGAAATGAAGACTAGTAAAGGTTAAAGAGTATCTCTTCACATATTTTGTTTCGTTTGTCAGTAAGAAGAGCTCTGTTTTCATACTTAGGTCTCAAAATCTAGAGATGAAAAGTTTATCTTCATTTCGTAACTTACCATTTTTTCTGATTTAGCTTTGATTTGTTATCAGTTTTCTTCTCAATAACATTAATTTTTCCATTTTCAAATCTGACTCCATCTAACCTATGAAAGAATAGATAAAAATTAAGTTAATGGACGAAAACAAAAATCCAACAAATTACAGTACCTTACATCTGAACCTAATTATATAATTTATATCACCTAGAAAAATATCTCAACAAACCCTACTCTGTGATAAAAAAAAAAAAGTACCATATATTCTCCTTCAATTTTCCTTATATTCAAAGCACAATGGACTTGTGAACAATGCAGGGGTTAGAGTCACTACCACCCCCCTCCACGGAGTTGAAGTTTGCATATAATTTTGACTCCCCCCAAAAACTTAACTACTAATAGTATACTTTTGACTGGAAGTGTTTCCAATAACAAACAGTAGATCTGTTTGTATGTCTGTGGTTTGTATCTTATATACATTACATATTGTATTCATGCAATAAAGTAACCTGAAGAAAAGAAAATGTGAAGAAAAACATAAGGAAAATACATTTATAGTACTGTACTGCACTTATCATAAAAAAATCTGAATACAAGTGGATCTGCACAGTTCAAACCCATGTTTCTCAAGGGTCAACTGTATATATCATTACTGATAAAAAACACATCAAAGCTATACCACAAAGCCCTTCAGTGTTTTTAAACAGGAAACAAAATATACACTCTTCCTCTGTCCCTACCCCACACATAAGGTTATACCTTCACAAGCAATAGATACACTTGAAAAAAAAAAAAAAAAAGAGAGAATTCCAAAGAATTTGGCTTATATGACAAATACTGTCTTAGGCATTTTACACATGCTCTATGACAAAACTACAAGAGATCACAATATGAGATCACAATTATCACACACACACACCCCATTTTATATACTGAGAAAGTGAAGTTCAAAGAAACTAAGAAATCTGCTCCAGCTAGTCTTGGTAGAGCTAAGATGCATATATAGGTATTTCTAACTCAAAAGAAAGTACTCTTTCCAGCATACCACAGTGCATACCATTCCAAATCCCTGTTACACAAACACCATAGAGAGTTCAAGCCCACTAACAGCATCCTCCTCATCCTTTGATATTTTAATCCAGTGAGTCCTAAGAAATAGCTTTAGAAGAAAATGGAGAAAGAACACATCCATGTACTTGCCTCCAAAAAAGAGGGTGAGGGAGTTGGGGGAGGGGAGAAGAGGAGGTTCAAGAATAGATATTAAGGAGGAGCCATACCTACTACTCAAATTATTGAAACCAAATTTCTTTGCAACATTTTGCAACATTCTTATAGGATCATCTTCCCCACTACTTTTCCCTTTACTGGAAGATTTAGATTTGCTTTTTTGCTTTTCATTAACTGTATGAGCTTGATTACTTCTGTAAACTTCAAATGCTGACTTCTGATTATCTTCATGGCAATTCATTTTATTTGAATGAGAATTCAGAGTGCCCTGATATTCTTCTGGTTTTTTGTTTAAGGTTATTCTTGGTGTGAAGCCATGGATTAAAAAGTCACAAGTATCTGTGTATATAAATTGTAAAAGGTACTCAAACAAGTCAGGATGAACCTTCTCTACCACAAAGAGATGGCAGCCTGCAGAATCTTCATCTTTCCGGTAAATATCTGCAAAGTCTAAAGTAGTCCCATCTGAAAGAAACAACTTCTGAAAAAAGTCAGAATGCACTGCCAAAATGTATTTATGTGCAGGGAAGATCCTATTGCCAACTTGAAATGTCACATCATGTATGTTGTCCGTTTCATCTGTTTCCCTTAACAGTTTGCCAAACTCTTCAAAAAAGGATGATGAGGATACAGCTGGAATTTCATAAAGGCTAGAAATGAAACAAAAAATCATTTTTACTTTCAAGAAAATGAAAAAAAAAAGCATCCCTAGGCTTTTCTCCTTTTAAAGTACAATTTCTGTTTTAGTTATAAACTTACAAGACTTTTTATCTAGCATTTCCTAAAATATGAGAATACTGCACAGTCTTAGATACTATATTACCCTTTAAAATGTTTCTATTCCTTTTTATATTTTTCTCCTGAACTAAAATCATAAGATTTAAGTTTTCCTTTAAAATGAGTGTTTTCTCTTTCTATAGGGAAACATAGGAGTATAAATCCAAATGACTATTTCATAGAAATTTTCTAAATGACTGTAACTAAACAAGGGACTATAAAACTAAAAACATTCAAAAAAGTACAGTTCTCAACCTCTTCTTTTGTATCTTTTTATCCTTTATTCTTTTAAGTGAAGAAAGCCAAATATACAAAGAAATGAGCAAATACTTCAGGTCTGATCCCAGTGTAGGTGAGAACTCAGGAAGTAAAGATATACACACAGACATACAATCAGTCCACAACGCTGACTGTTTCTATACTGTAAGAATGTTATCACGCCTTCCCAATCCACATTCCACCCTTCCAGCTAGGGGAACCAATCCTCCTGGCTTGTCCTGGACTGAGGGGTTAGTGCTTTATGTGGGACAGACCTGGGCAAACCAGGATGGATGGTCACGCTACTTCTAAGACTTCTTTCCAACAGTACCCTTGATATTTATCTTAACCTGTCATCGCTCTACTAATGTGACTTAGAGAAGATATGCACTGAGAGCCACACTACCCTACAAACGACTATATACTACCTCTTCTTTTATTAATTATCATATTCAAGGGTTAGAAATTTTTGCAAACTACAGAACAAATATTTCTCAGAATCTGAGAACCTAGAGTACATCATAAAGTACTAAGATATAAATATTGTGCATATACATATGTATCTTCAATATTTTCAAAAATATCAGTTTACGAACAAAAAGAAACACTCATCATTCCCACTATAACAAATTCCACCTTTGAGTTATCCAGGTAGTATGATTTTTATGTCTAAAGACTCTCTGAGTCTTGGCAAAAGCAGTTCAATTAAATTTGCTCCAGGAACTACTAAAAACAAAAGAAAACCCAGTGATTATTTCTTCTAAATATGAAATTTAATATATACAAGTGTACCTTGTTTTCGGATCTGACTGCAGGATTGCAAAGTTGCATCCACTTGGATCTGTGCTGACACTAACGGCTCTATGAGCAAAAGTAAGTTTCTCAAGTCGAATTCTTTCATATACACTATTTATATCAGAGACACAAGACACATCTGATGAGGAATTATGAAGATTTGATAAAATCTCTGCTAAAAAAAAATAAATAAACTTTCATTAATGGAGGCTTTATTGAAACTATTAAAATGGTTTAAGAATAAAGAAAATAGAAAAAGAATTAGAATATGGAAATATCTTTCATATATAATAAGTCCTCTTGAAGGACTATATCCCCTCTATTCAACACAATTTGTACCCTATGTACAGGTATTATACAGGAAATTTTTGTGAGTCCATTCTCAATTATCCATGATTTCATCCCTTTCAGCAAAAACATCCTCCACACTGTGACCAAAATTATCTTTCTAAAAAGCAAATCTAGTGTTATACTGGCTTCTAAAATTCCTCAGCTTGCATTAAAAATACATAAATTTAGCATCCTCATAATTTGTTTGTATGCTTGTTTGCTCCCCTACTTCTTTCTCTCCCTTTCTTCCATTTATTCAGCAAATATCTGAGTGACTACACTGTGCTACTGTGATACAGTGATCAGTCTGTCCCTTGTGATACGGTAGTGATATTAGGCATGTCCCTACCATCTTGAAGTACACGATGTAGCAAAAAAGACAGATGTTAAACAAATGATTGTATCATTACAAGTCAGATCAAGGCTAAGAAAGGAAAGTATGAAATTCACACGCAAAGAAATGATTCCAGCTGCAATATGAAGAATGTTGAAAGAAATTGAAAATAAAAACAAAGAGATCATTCAGGAAATGACTTTAATAAGAATCCAGAAAAAGAATAAATGATATACACTTAAGTTACTATAGCAATGAAACTCAAGACAAGTGGAAAGATTTTAGAAATACTTGAGACAGAAGTGACAAAACTTAGTGACTGACTGGATACAGGGATGGGGGGTGTGTGAGGTGTCAAAGATAACCATTTAGTTAGACAGAAAACATTACAAAGCAGATGTGGTAGCAGGAGATCATGAATTCAGTTTTAGACCACTAAATATGGCTAAGATACAATTCCAAGGACTTCCAACATTTACAAGTCAAACCTGCATTTTGGTTGCTCTCTCAGATTCACTCTATTTCAGTCTTAGAGGGCTTTCCTAATCTTACTCTGACACTCAAGTTATTACAGTTTCTGTGCTCTCAAAAAACCTAACATAAATATATTAGTATTTGTACACTGTAAATATTTATTACGTGTCTACTATCCCTACAAACTTATGAGTGTCTGAGAACAAGGGCCCATCTTATATATATTTTGTATTATTAAAGCATAGCCCTATATCTGGCATGTAGTAAATACATTTACAGACTTGCATAACCTATAAAGAAATAGAACAAATACAATTAATCATTAATCATGCCACTGTGGCTTTATGATTTTGAAGGATGTTTATAATTGTCCGGAGTAATTATAAATGTACTTTATATATGCTTTAGGATACAACTGATTCATTCATTCACCAGATGGCTTAATAATGGACTACTATCTGTCAGAAAATATGCTGAATGCTAAGGATACAGTGAAGCAGTCAAGGTCCTTGCCATCTTAACAGTCTGATAGGAGACAAGCCTTAAAAAAATTAATCACAAAGATAAATACATAAAAACAAGTAAAAATGAGCTGCAACATGAAAATGCAAACGGAACAGGAGAAGTGAAATAGGGTACCTCAATTAGATTAAGGGATCTGTGAAAACATTTCTGACATATAAATTATGCTGAGATGTGAAAAATTAGAAAAACCCTAGGACTACTGAACAAAATTGAAAATCTGAAGGTCAGTGTGACTGAAGAGTGGGAAGTGAAAGGGAGAGAAATCAAGATGAGCTCAGAGACATAGACAAGGGTTAGAGTAGGGGCTGTGGGGGTCATGTTTAGGAAGTGAGGAAACCATTAAAGAGTTTTTAAACACAGAAATATTAGAATCAAATCTTAAAATATCACTCTGATAATCAGTTAAGAACAGATAAAAAGAAACAAGAGTACAAATAAGGCAACAATTTTTTGTAGTTGTCCATGTGACTTGGGCTACGGTAGGGTCAATGAACTATGAAGAAGTAAATGTATTCTAGTTTTTCCAGAAGAAAAAACAGAGAATAATTATGAATAAAAGAAAAAAGTTGCTAACCTAAGTTAAAAAACAATGCAAGTAATTCAAACATTTATAAATTTATAATCAGATAAAATTAAGAATGAACTATATAATGAAAAGCTTCTATTTTCAATGGTGGCATCTTAAAGTTATCCTTTATATTCATCAAAGAATGAAATAAAACTTGTCTCTATTTAGCAACTGTTTAACACAACTACTTTTACTTTTTAAAATTCTCAACAAATATAAAAACTTTATTTTCCCATAATTTTCCTTTAAATCATAAAATGTACCTTTTAAAAGCTTTAATTGTATATATACAAGTATGTTTTAAAAAAAAAACAGTACAAGACACTCAATTCTCAATTTAGGGAGAAAGAGTAAAAATGGAGCTTGGAAGATGGTTCGAAAGCATCTGAGGGGCGCCTGGGTAGCTCAGTCAAGTTAAGTATCAGCTCAGGTCATGATGTCGCAGTTCATGGGTTCAAGCCCCGCATCGGGCTCTGTGCTGACTGCTCAGAACCTGGAGCCTGCTTCAGATTCTGTGTCTGTCTCTCTCTCTGCCCTTCCCCAACGCATACTCTCTCGCTCGCTCTCTCTCAAAAAATAAACAAATATTAAAAAATTCAAAAAAAAAAGTAAAACAAAAAGCATCTGGGAAGCTTTTTTTTTGTTTTTAAACTTTACACTTCCCCACCCGTTGAGCCAAGGCTAGCAACAGCGTGATCTTCTATTAACAGTAGTGATCTTCTATTACTGATAGGAATGAACCATGACCTCAGGATATACTAAGACAGATAAAAGGTTGAAACCTCCAGATTTAAGTGGACTGAATTCCCTCTGCTTACCTGCACACACACAAACCAAAATCAAAAGAGGAGACCTAAGGGTAAAACCTAATAATATTTGTTAAACCTAATGATAAATACTTGTGAAATTACAAAGTTAACTGAAAGGTACTTTATGCGCTATTCGCATATATGAACTGACCTTTCTTTTCAGAATTCTTTCTTTTTTCTTCAAACCACTTCCCTTTAAATCCTTCTCCATCCTGTGTGACAAATAAAATGTCTTTTCTATTTAAAGCAATATCAGAAATGAACACCTGGCGTGGATAGGCCCATCGACACTGCTTCAGAGAACTGCTGACTGATCTCCAGCAAAATACCTAAAACCAAATTACACTGGAATATGAATATATTCCCATATAGCATTTAAACAACCAAAAACTGAAATCGAGAAAGAATATCTCTAAACTAAAAGTTCTGATTAATATGTTTCAATGTTCATTCTTCTACAGAAAGACAGATACTATAAAAATTTATTTATTTTTATACAACTGGGTCTTCCAGAAAAAGTACATCGAGCAAATATGAAGCATTAAAAATATTTCAAAGACACTCTTCTTAAGAAGAAGTAATTTTCAGTATTACTTGTTTTAGGCAAATAGATTTGCTACAATGCTAAAGAAGAAAATATGAAATCTAAATCTTAGCTATAAGACTTGTGTAGTACCATCGATCTGCAAGAAGAATGAAAATCACCCTATGAAAATCCAAACTTTAACTCTCAAGAAAAAAAGGAGATGTATGAATAACCCAATTATATAAATAAAACAAAATCTTAGAGATAGAAAACTCGTAATAGAGTTCAATGGCTTCTAAGTGGTTCTGCAAACCATAGTGTTCCTGAGAAATGGCTTGGAAGCTGCCGCTCAGCTCAGGGATGGAGAAAATAACGAGACGTGGGATGCTGAGTTTCCCAATCCAGCTTTATCCAGAGCAGCAACTCTTGTCTGCTTCATATATTTGCATTCCAAGAAAGATTTCATTTGAAAAATTAATACTACTGATTTTTAGAAGTTCAATCCCCTCATAATTAAAAAACACTAAAACAAAATGGTATCTCCCAAGGTCACTCAAAAGTTACATTAAAAAAGACTATTGTGATTGATCCCTTCAGAGGTTGGTTTTCATAGGAAGATTCTAATTTTGCAGAAAGTAAAAATCCGGAGGTATAAACTAGATCCATATTAATATAAATGAAACACAACCTAGAGTCAAATGTTTTTTGTACTCACTATTTTATGTAATCCCATGCCTCTGCCTCCATTAGTACAAATCAGAGCTCTAATTCTAATATACTTCCCTATGTTAAAATAATCAACTATACCAGGTTTATACCTGTTAAGTACCAGTAGGTGGAGCTTTATGATTAATTGTTCAACGTCGAAAATGTGAAATTTTATAGCTCTTCGTAAACCTCAGAAAATACTCTCTTTGTATGTTTCTACTTTATAAGCAAATAGCAATCTGTGTTTTTCTAGCCACAGTGTTACTATGTTACTAACATATACTTTTAATTTAACAATTTCATTGGAGAAATGTACTGATATATTTGCACAGAGAACCAAAATTAGAACTCTACTTAAATGCAGAGAGATTAGAGATTCTTTATATAGTGATCTAGAAATACATTATTTTTATATATGACAATTATAACCTCTGAAAATATACATATGTGTACATTTGTTTAAAACTAAATCTGGAGAGGGGCAACTGGGTAGCTCAGTTGGTTAGTGACCGACTTTTGGTTTCACCTCACATTATGATTTCATGTTTCGTGATTTCAAGCCCAATATCGGCAGCACTGACAGTGTGGAGCCTGCTTGGAATTCTCTCTCTCCTCCCCCTCTCTCTGCCTCTCTCCTGCTCACTCACTCTCAAAAAATTAAATAAACTTAAAAAATTAAAAAAAAAAAACCACTCACTAAATCTGAGGAAAACTTTCTAATTATGCACCAAATTTTTATTACTACCTGTTTAACAGCTTTTACTTTTTTAAAAGAGTCGTTATATACATCTATTCAACTTGATATCTTTATCAGTACTCAGTGTACATATCAAATAATCCATCAAAATCCATTATTTCCATTTTAAGCACAGTAGATGAAATCTGAAGCTACAGTTTTAACTAATATTTCACAGGACAGCTTCATTAATGTCATCAAACTTTCTTTGAAGTACCAGGTCCACTCTAATTAGTACTGGATGTCAGAAATAATTAGAGAACTAAAGACGACAGAAATCATTATTATCATAGTAATTCATGTTCACATTATCAAGTCCTCTGTGGATATCAACTGAGAACAAAATTACTATATTTTTGCATAAATATACACTCACCCTTCCAGCTCCATCCATTGCAAGAATGCAGATTTTCTGACCTCCGTTTTCTTTCAAATTTTCAGGATCAACCTTGTATTCCATACGACCCCCGGAAACGAGAACTTTTTTCAAGTTTAGCTGCCTACGTTGAAAAAAAAAATTCTACATTAATATGTTCTCTAAGCTACACGTGGTCAATTTTAAAGAAATTACTATTCAAACAATAATCTTGGGTGATTACTGTGAATGGTAAAGTAAGATGATTTAGACTTTGGTATCTTTAGTCCCTCCTTTCTCTAAGTTTCCCTTACAAAATGGTCGTTTCTTTTTATAGCAAGTCCTTCCCTCCCAGACGCCTCTACCCACACATGTACACACATTCGACACTTAAAGATCCACTTGCTAATGCACACGTTCACTCTACTTGAATAACTGATAAAACTAAAAGCTCCAAGTATATTTGCAATTAAACAGAAAAGAAAAACTTTAAACTCAAAATTAAACAAAAATCCTTATAATCTTAAATATGGACAACCCTAAATAGCTACAGCTACCAGGAAAATCATCAATATTTTGAATTTAATAACTCATCCACGAGCCATTCCATTATATCAGCACATGCGACGTGCCTATAGCATTGTGTGAAACCTGCCTATTGCTACTCGGATCAGTGTCCTCCCTTTTAGATATTTTGCTTGCATTAAGAGTTTTTTTAATTTTTTACTTTTCAAAATAACTATGTTGTAACGATCTGTAACAAAAAAATTTTCATAGTTAAAAACCTGGATATAACTTATATTTATGTAATTTAATGTTATTAATCAATAACAAAACCTAATATCCAAAAAAAATACCTCATGATCAGAAAAGAAACTAGTCAGTTCCAAGAAACATTTATGTATACATTTTCATGTTCCTAAAACTGAAATATGACCTACCATTGATACCCAATTGTTACACCTAGAAGCTAAATTGTGACAAACTGATGGTTGACATTCTCTGCTCGTAAACTAACTTCATGGATGGAATCTGTTTATGAAGTACGATCTCATTTACAATAGCAAAATCACATTTTGTTGCATCTCAATTTAAATGCCTGATTGCTTATTTAAAAGTTAGATGGCTAATCTTTAGAAATCCTGCACACTATTGCTTCCACTAATTGAAGCAATTCAATTAGTTGCTTGCTAATCTTCAGGTAGTTGAATTTCATTTTATTTGTTCCAAGATCTATTTCTCTACTTGTATTTATTACTGTAATTATAAAATAATGTAAGCTAATAAAATATTAGTCTGAAAAGAATGTTTTTTATAAAAGTTGAATACTTTGGAATGACACAAGAAATACACAAAGCAGAAAACTGCTGTCAAATCAGAAATGGATTAATAGACTATATAAGATTGAAAATGTATGAAAAGTACGAGCACCTGGGTGGTTCAGTCAGTTATGCAGCCAACTTCAGCTTAGGTCAAGATGTCAGTCTGTGAGTTCGAGCCCTGAATTGGGCTCTGTGCTGACAGCTGAGCCTGGAGCCTGCTTCAGATTCTGTGTCTCCCTCTCTCTCTAGCCTTCCTCTGCTCACACACACACACACTCTCTCTCTCAAAAATAAAGATTTTAAAAAAAAAGTGTATGAAAAGTAAAGGACTCTTACGATATTAATTTCTCTCACAATTGTTTTTAATCACTTGCTCCTTAAACTGTTCAAAATGAAATCAGAGATGACACTTTCTGGGTATGCTTAAGAATGAAATACAGGGAGGGAACTCCAACTGGTGGACCTATTCAGACTTACACCTTAGTTTTATGATTCCCTGCTTTATCTGGCTTTTTGATGAGCCAAACGACTGCTGCTAAATTTACTGCGTGCTACTAGAACCTACTTTCAGTGACAATAGGCTACACAAATATAAAGATAAAAAATATACTGGTTAGTTATAAGATCCATGGTATATAATTAACTATTTTTTTGAAATAAATAAGTGCATAACCAAAAAAAAAAGGTTACACATGAACCAATGATGATTGTATCACAAAGAATTATGATTAATCCAGTTTTGTGTACCTGAAGCATTAAAAAACCGAAATTTGTAGGTCACATTTAACCATATGATAAACATAATTCAGAAATACTGCTTGATAATTTACAAGAACTTCTAAATATATTCCCTGGATGCTTGCCAAAAGACTAGTGTCATCAAAGGCAAAAACTCTTGACTTTTCCTTTCAGTTTTAAATTTTCTCCATTTCATTTTCTCAATCTGACACTTTAGATCATACAGCATAAAGCTGATACTCAGAGTTTTGCTGAACAGTTGAATTATTATTATTATTAACGTGAGGATTTCTTTACAGAAATACACTTACTTAGAAGCCATCTTCTTGCACTGATAGTCTGTAAGTAAGTAAATATCTCCCCTCGTGGTAACACAGACTGTGGCCCCGTCACTTGCAGCAACCAAAGACAAAGTGATATCCTTATGATGAAGGGCAGAGACCTGACGAGGAGCAGTTACATACTTTTCTCCATTGGGATCTGGCAAATAACCTAAAAAATTACACAAATAAATCACAAAATATCCATTTTAAGAATTCAATTTATTTTTCAGACATTGTCATCAAGATTTCTTACCTAGTTGTCCACCATTTAGTCCCATAGTGTAAACAGCTTCTCTAGTCCATAGGACTGTATGAAACCTGCCTGCTGCTACTCCAATGACTGTCCTTCCTTTCAGATATTTTGCCTGCATCTATTCAAAAAGACCAAGACAGTATTTTACTATGTATCTATGAACTACTACAATTTTTCCAAGATCCAATAGCCCAGGGTAGCAATACATGGCATACTCACTACTGGCGCCCCCTCAAGTTCTAATGACAGAATTCACTAAGACTCCAACTCTTTCAACCATCACTAACTTACCATGTTAAAAAAAAATTTTTTTTCTGACATATTCAGGGCAGCACTATTGATATTTTCAGCCAGATGATTCTGCTACAGGGGACTATCTTGTAAACTACAGGTTTAGCACTATCCCTGGACTCTACCTACTAGATGTCAGTAGCACCACTCTCACCCCTATCCACAGTGACAACTGAAAATACCTCTGCACATTGCTAAATGGCTCCTGGAGGTGCAAAGCAACCCCGGTTGAGAATACCAGGTAGGTCCATAATCACCCCAAAGCTCCAAAACAGCCACACGATGAGAATATAAACAGAAATAAAATCTACCATTTCTAAAGAAATCTACAAAATGATTATCCACAAATTCCACAATTATAGAAAATAGATCTTTCAACCAAAAAGTACCACAGATTGGAGAGTACCTCTAAATATTTCTGAATAGTACTTCCTTTTGATTCATTGGTCATCCAGAATGGAAAAGCATTAGATTTAATAATTTAATAAAAAATGTATATCTAATTTTATTTTTTAAATTTATTTATTCATTTTGAGAGACTGCCACATGCGAGCTCAACGGGGAGGGGCAGAGAGAGAATCCCAAGCAGGCTCCACACAGCATGAAGCCCAATGTGGGGCTCAAATCCACAAATGTGATATCATGACCTGAGCCAAAAATTACAGACGCTTAACCGACTGAGCCACCAAGGTGCCCCATATATCTAATAATAATTTTAAATCCAGAGGATTATACCAATAAAGAAATTTAACCTCTGAAATACACAATTTTATGAGCTGAAAACAATTTGTTATTAAGTGATGATTCTAGTAATACATTAATTAAGAGCATCACTCCTAGATTTGTGAACAAAGTCCATGAAATTGAGCGGTGGTAGTTGTGCAAATCGAAGCAGGAAATCAGAACAAAGAACAGTGACTTTTGGACCTATGTCCCCTCACATAAACGTGCCAGGTAGGATTTCTGTGCAGAGGCAGATTTTCCATGAGGCCAATAAGCTTCGGCTTCTGGGTAACTCATCTGGACAGCCCATTTTGCATTTATAAACTTCATGTTTTCTTCTTAAGGAGGACCTCAAAATTATTTGTTTCAAGCCTCAAACATGTAGATCTCCCTCTAATACTTAAAAAGCTGAGGGGTGCCTGGGTGGCTCAGTCGGTTGAACATCTGACTTTACCTCAGGTCATGATCTTGTGGTTCATGGGTTTGAGCCCGACATCCGGATCTGTGCTGACAGCTCAGGGCCTAGAGCCTGCTTTGGGTTCTGTTGTCTCTCAATCTCTCTGCTCCTCTCCTGCTCACATTCTGTCTCTCGCTCTCCCAAAAAAGATAAATGTTAAGAAAAATTTATTTAAAAAAAAAGCTGAATCTAAGGCAGTTTGGGGCCTAATTTCCCAAGTGCCTTCTTTCTTACTCCAAACAAATGCTAATTTATACTATGCTTAATGACTCCTATGAAAAATAAAGTATATACCACTGAATATAAGTAAAATAAATTGCATTTCAGTATCTTCCATCTTTTTATCCACATAGGTTTTATAGCAAATAGTCATCTTGTTGTTTAAAAAAAAAAAAAAGGGGGTGCCTGGGTGGCTCAGTTGGTTAAGTGTCCGACTTTAGCTCAGGTCATGATCTCACAATCTGTGAGTTCGAGCCCCACATTGGGCTCTGTGCTGACAGCTCAGAGCCTGGAGCCTGCTTCAGATTCTGTGTCTCCCTCTCTCTCTCTCTGACCCTCTCCCACTCATGCTTTGTCTCTCCTGCTCTCAAAAATAAATAAAAACATAAAAAAAAAATAAAATGAAATAAAAAAATAAATTAACATTAATAAGAAAAAAAAAAAAAAAAGAAGTTTACCTGTCTGGGTACACTGCAACTGGAAGGTGGAGGAATAATTCCTAACTGATGAAAAATATTTAGGCCAAATGTATAAACACATCCATCTTCAGTCAGTACAACAGTATGATCCTTTGCAGCTGCCACCTGGGAACAATTATGACTACTCAGTCCTTCCACAAGCCTAGGGATCTACAAAATAAAATTAGCTTAGTATAATATATTAACCATTTATATATTCAATATACAAATAGAATCTGGTGATACTGTATCCAAAACGACATGACTGATAAATGGCTATAACTATTATAGGTAAACCCTACAATTCAGCAAGGGACAGATGAGTTTAACAGGATATGGATATTGGTTTATGAGTAAAATACAAAACCCCAGTAAGACATTTCTATAAAGTAATTCAGCCAACAAATGATTTTTGAGCCCTTATCATACACCCAGTGCAAATTTGGTATAAATAAAGGCAGCTCTTCAGGCAAAGTATTCACTGATGTACTGAAAAAATAAATAAAAGTACAGGAAAATACAAGTATAAGGAGTAAATGAGTTTTTAAGTATAAAAAACAGTCTATGACAGCATAAATTAAGATGGTAACGCTTAAGTCAAGGTAATGATACTGTATGAAAGCATGACTGATTCCTAGTACATAAAAACTCCCAAAAACTAGAAGCTGTTGTCATACCTTTCTCTTCTTTGTAAAGCACCCTTTAATAGATGACAAATATACGAGTAATCCCTTCAAAAAAAGTTACCTTAAAAATACCTACTGAGGCAATTTTATTGAATGTAATGAATGATTAGCAGGTTTCTTCGAATTAGCACTAAGTTACAGTAGCTTAAGAGTCAATTTTGTGATTATACAATGAGAATATTGGCTCAACTTTTAGACACAAATACTTTGATGAGAAGTTAAAAAAAATAAATCCCAGAACTACCTCAAGAAAAAGCATTTTACAATTAGTCTGGCTTTTAAAATTTCAATCATAGAAATATTTTAAAGCTTATTTATATGCTCTCATCTCAATATTTGCTGTAAGCAAAATATAAATTTTCTATGATCCTTTAGAATTGTGCATATCAAAATCCTTTAATTTGAACACCATACCTACGAGGTAACTGATTTTTTAACTCTATTATCAATTGGTATATTATTCTCTGCTTATAGTAGGTTAAACATAATGGTTTTTTTTAGTTACTGAAGCTTCCAGCTTATGGAAATTTTATTGAAGTTACTTAAAATGAGTAATGACATTTCAATTACCAAGCATGTCTGTTCATCTCCATGCCCTAAACGTCCTCCAGGACCGTGACCACAGGTATAAACCTGCCCTTTCTGAGACAGAAACACTGAGTGAAATTTACAAAGCACCACCTAAGAGAAAACAAGAGAATATTATTAAATTTCTCTGAATAAAATATTTTTTATTTCATAAAAAAAATAAATTACAGAATATTGCTAACTTTAAGGTCAATGATAGGTACATGGGGATTTATTATATCTTTTCTCTACTTTGTACATGTACTGTAATAAAAATTAAAAATATATATACTTTATTTTAAAACTATGCCTAAGAGCACAGACATCTAGGAAAAAAAAACAAAGAAATTAAGCATATGTTTCCCAAAGAAGAGACTAAACAAAGGGAAATATAAATCTCAAGTGTTCAACCACAAAAAGTAGTAGTCAGCTGTTTCTCAGCTTTTTAAAATCCCAAACAAGAACTAGGCAATGCAACATGAAACACAAAGATTAATAGCAATATATGTTATTAAAGAAAACTGAAAATTCATTAAGCATAGTTTTAAAAAAACAACATCATCAATACGAGGACTGGTGATTAGTATGTCCTTTTAGTATCTCTGATTTTGTCTAAGATATCTTTAATATGACTACATGGATTTAAATAATTTTATATTTATTTTCAAGTTTTACTCTTTTCCCCACTTCCTTTTTTATCTGCCATCATTCCAACACTCCCCTTACCCTCCTGCCACACACACTTACATACTCACAAACTCTTACCAGAAGACAAGGGTACTTAAATGACTGAACTTCATCAGAAGGCAATTAACAGGAAACCAACAGCAGTTTTAACTACACGGATATCTTGGAAATACTGTGGGTTTGGTACCAGATCATCACAATAGGAAGAATTTCTCAGTTAAGTGAGTTAAATTAATTTCTGGTTTCCAAGAGTATATAAAAGTTATGCTTACACTATACTATAGTCTGTTAAGTATGCAATAGCATTGGGGCTAAAAAAAATAATGTATATACCTTAATTTTTAAAATACTATATTGCTACAAAGTGCTAACCATCATCAGATCTTTCAGCAAATTGTAATCTTTTTGCTGGTGGAGGCTCTTGCCTCAGTGTTGATGGCTACTGACTGATTACGGTGGTGGCAGCTAAAAGTGAGTATGGCTATGGCAATTGTTTCTTAAAACAATTCAACAATGAAGTTTCCCAAATCAACTGACTCTTCCTTTCATGAGTGATTTTTCTATAGCATGTGATGCTGCTTGATAGCCTTTTACCCAAACTAGAATTTCTTCTAAAATAGAAGTCAGTGCTCTCAAACCTACCATTGCTTTATCAACTAAATTTATGTAATACATTCTAAATCTTTTGATGTCATTTCAACAGTCCTCACAGTATCTTCACCAGGAGGAGATTCCATCTCAAGGTACCACCACTGTCTTTGCTCATTCATGAAAAGCAACTCCTCATCCCTTTAAGACTGATCAAGAGATTGCAGCAATTCAGACACATCTTCAGGCTCCACTTCTATTTTTAGTTCTCTTGCTACTATCACCACATCTTCACTCAACTTCCCTCGGCGAAGTCTTAACTCCCTCAAAGTCATCCACGAAGGCTGGAATCAATTTCTAAACCACTGTTAATGTATATTTTGACCTATTTCTATGAATCACGAATATTCTTCATGGCACCTAGAATGGTAAATCTGTTCCAGAAGATTTTCAATTTAGTTTGCCCAGAACCATCAGACGAATCACTATCTATGGCAACTATAGTTGTAAGAAATGTATTTCTTGAATAATAAGACTTGGAAGTTGAAATGATTACCTTGATCCATGGGCTACAGAATGGATATTGTGTTAGCAGACATAAAAACAACACGACAACAAGAATCTCGTGGTTGCCCATCACCATCAGAGCTCTTGGGTAACCAGGTGCATAATACTTTGAAAGAATCTTTTCTGAGCACTGGTCTCCACAGGTGGGCTTAAAATGTGTATTTAGTAAACTATGCAGTAAAGAGATGAGCGTCATTCAGGCTCTGTTGTTCCAGTTTTAGAGCACGGGCAGAGTAGATTTAGCATAATTCCTAGGGGCCCTAGGGTTTTAAGAATGGTAAATGAGCACTGGCTTCAGCTTAAAGTCACCAGCTGCGGCAGTCCCTAACAAGAGAGTCGGCCTATCCTTCGAAGCTTGGAAGCCAGGCACGGACTTCCCTCTAGCTATAAAAGTCCTCGATGGCATCTTCTTCCAAAAGAAAACTGTTTTGTCTACACTGAGAATCCGTTGTTTTGTGGAGCCACCCTCATTAATTCTCTTAGCTAGATCTTTGGGATAACTTGCCGCTGCCTCTACATCAGCACCTGCTGCTTCACCTTGCACTCTGATGGGATGGAGATGGCTTCTTTCCTTAAACTTCATGAACCAACCTCTGCTAGCTTCAGACGTTTCTTCTGCAACTTCTTCACCTCTCTCAGCCCTCAATGAATTGAAGAGGGTTAGGGCCTTGGTCTGGATTAGGCTTTGGCTGAAGGGAATATCATAGCCAGTTTGCTCTTCTATCCAGACGACTAAAACTCTCTCCATATTGGCAATAAAACTGTTTCACTTTCTTTAATTTTTTTTTTGAGCATTTTTATTTTATTTTTGAGAGACATAGAGACAGAGAGTGAGCACGGGAAGGGCAGAGAGAGAGGGAGACACAGAATCCAAAGCAGGCTCCAGGCTCTAAGCTGTCAGCACAGAGCCCAATGCAGGGCTTGAACTCATGAACCATGAGTCCATGACCTGAGCCAGTCAGACACTCAACTGACGGAGTCACCCAGGTGCCCCAAAACCTCTTGAGTTTTTTAAGGAGATAACTAATTTTGGCTTTTCACCTTAATTCTCTGGAATATACTGTGCTAAAATTAATAATCTCTGCCCCCTGGTAGCTAATACATCTGGTTCTATAGTATAAAATCAGCCTCTTTCAGTGACTAATGGGAATCTCTATATAACTGGTCTCAGTAAATATTCCCGTAAAACTTGTCTTCTCTTTTCTGACTGTAATTTACTCTGTTCTCCTTCCTCTCTAACCTATCCACAGTGCTCGCTTCAACCCTCATTCTGTGGTAAATAAAATTCTTTACATCCTCAATTTTTTCACAAAATACTCACTTCTTTGCCTTAAGTTTTGCTTTCTCCTTACGTGTACGGTTTCATCTATAAGTCTAACCAAGTAGAATATGCTCATTTCCTCCATAACATACATATCTTAGGATCAGAAGGTAGTCAGTCTCTGGTTTCCTAATGCCACCATTTATTCCTTCACTAGTTTAAAAATCCTTGCTCCTGAAAAATCTCAGGTCATGAAAACTAACTACATCATATATTAACTCATAAAAGGTATCTTTTGTAACTGCTCTAAATTGCGATCAATCATTAGTGGCTGCTAATGGGTGGAATAGCATTTAAAGAATTCTGAGGACCTAGTCAAGCTCAGAAGAAAACACACACACACACACACACACACACACACACACACACACACACACACTGCATTATAGAAAAAGAAGATTATGTCAACAGTAGCAAAATCCATGGAAGTGGAAGATATCATCCAGCATAATGAAATAAGACCAAAGACCAAAACGTCACAATTATATCAATTAAAATTTTATAATTACTTATATTTAAGAACTTTAGGTTTCCTCACCTAAAACTAGTAACCGTGAGTTTCAGTAACGTATTCACTTGAGAAACAATGTAAAGAACTCTAATTTTTGTGAAATGGAAACAAATGCTAGAAATCAACAAAAGCTCTATCTTTTTAAAGTTGAAGTAATATCTGTATAGTGCCTTCTAATTTCAAACACTGCTTGCACAAACATCTCATAGTTTTATGGTATTTAATACAGTCTAAGTACAATTAAAGCTGACAAAATCTAAAACAGAATTAGTGAAGTACTATTGATCAATTTGTTCATCCTTTCAACAAAGTTAACACAATCTAAATGAAAAGTTAAACTATCAAACACAAAAGTTCTTTTTAATCTCTGAAAGTACTCAGATTATACTTCAAAATACCTGCTTGATATAAACCCCACTCCTGGAGAACAGATCCACCAATTCTGGATGGTGTTTGCTATTCTGGCTTCCATGACCCAGGGTGAAATTTGTATTATCTCCCCAAGTGTAGACATCTGTAGGATCTAAAATGTAAAACAAGTATCAGTTTAGTTCAATTACAGATATACTCTACTTACCAGTTTTCCCCAATATAGACTCTTTACGGGAACTAATTTAACCACCATATTTAGAAAGATGCTGCCAATATTATCATTTATTTACATTATGAAACTATTAACACATTATCTAATTCTAGGAATAGAAACAGAAAATCCCAATCAGCACAGGCCTGTCTCAATGCTAGGAACTGAACATTTGTTCCTTGTTTCACTAACAGCTAGTTTAACTGTCAAATGAGTAAAATACTACTTGCTGTATCCATTTAGTTTCCAGGAAAATAATACCTATAGTTAATCAAACATAGAATGTTTACTATTACATTACATATATAATATATTATATATATAAAGGTTCTAGATGAATCAAATACATTAGTTACTGTTCCTACAGAAATATTAACTTCTAAAGGTTTACTCTTGATAGATGCAAAATCACACTAATGATTAGGGTAATACCCCCTAAACTAGGATAAAACTTAATCACAGCTAAGTTGTAAGTCTTCATTTTTTATTTTGGAAGGCATATAAATTTTTTGACTAGAACTATAACTGTAACCTGCAATATAGCATCCAAGGTAGAAATAAATATGAAGAATATGTCCTTGCTTGTTCACTAGTTAAATGCAAATTATAGAGCGGCTCCATTTAAAACTCTTCTCCTTTTCCACCAATTTCCATTTCTAAAGTTGAAAGGCAAACAAACTGGAGAAATAAGTGAAATCAGAATGATGTTAGGATAGAAAAATGACTTCCTTTTCCCCTCTACAAGTAATGATGTTACTTTCTGGATGCACATTAATTACATTACAGCAGTTGCAATTCCAACTGTCTTCCCACTTAGGCTGTGTTCTTACTCTAACATAGTATAAATTGAAATTGAAAATGCAAAATCAATCAGTATTCTGAATAAAACCCCAAAATGATCAACTAACGTACACCAAAGTAAAAATTCCTTGCAAATATCCACACACAAATTTTCTCAGGATCTTAATAAGAACAAAGTTTCATTAAAATTTTCTAAGCTGTACCTTAATGGAATATATTTGCAAAATTTTCTTACCAGTAGTTTTGAATACTACATGAGTTGGTCTATCCTTCATTACAAGATCCAAAGCTGACAAGCCTTCTTTGTCTTGAATATACAGACTAACACCATGCTAAAAAAAAAAAAAAAAGAGAGAGAAAGAGACAATATATATTATATATGCCCACCACATTTTTCTCACACACAGAAGAGAACTAAGAAAAATCAAGTATCTAATTATTAGATTATAAAAGAACCAGAAAACATTAATAAATAAAATAAGTAACATTTCAAATCAAAACGAAGTAGATGTGAAAGTTTTCTACAATAGAACAAGTCTGGTTGCCCAGAAGGCCCTAGCTCTGGGTCTCTCTGTGTGCGCCTGTGCATGCACACATACATACACGTGATGTATTTAAAGAGCCATGCTCCACGTCTAGTCCAGTTAAGGGCTATAAAGATTTCAAGGCAATGGCAGAACAATCCTTATATTAGAATTTACTGCTTATAAATATAATATGATCACCTAGGTCCATCTCTCTTTGCTTTGAATGTTGTTATACCAAGTATTTACATTTAAGACAATTATATTCCTTTATTTCTATTTGTGTGATATAGGTTTTCATCTTAGTATTGTTTAATTGTGGCTTCTTTAAGTCATATATAATTTACAGTATCTTAAAAAAAATCTGAGGATGTGTGTGTATATGTGTTTTAAGGATGAATTTACAGTAATCTTTAGTTTGTATCTTCACAGTTTAAAATCCAACATGAAATAGAACACTTAAGCAGTTGGCACACCCTATCCCTATCACCATACTTTTGTATCTTTTAAAATATGGTGCAAGGGGGCAGGAGGGATAGAAAGCAATGTTCAATTCATATTATTGTCACTTAACTATAGTTTTTAAATATAAAATATTATTTTCAAAGATAACTATTAGTATTTGCTGATAGTTTAATAAGACATTCGACTATTAGACTTATCTTTATTTTAACTGGTGCAAATCATAACTGCCCATCTGTATATACAGTTCACCTGGGTAGTTGCAGGCAGAGATGAACTATAAAGTTATTAAACTCTAACTATAATATGTTGAAATATTATTTTAGGTTACTTAAGAAGAAATCTCCTCTTACCTTGTTACAATGGATTCCTAATAAACTAAAACCAATTCTAAATTCATTGTGTTCCAGATGGTTATAATACTTGACTACATAAGATTGTCAATGAGCAAAAATACTCAAAAGAGCTATGAGCTAACCGGAAAAAAAAAAAAATCAGAAATGATCTAAAATTTTAATAAATTTAAAATTATATGTTGCCTAGTATTTTTTTTAAAAAATTAGACATAATTAATCCATGTAAGAAGACCTGAGCTTGACCTTTTAAGAGTAACAAAGGTAGATTCAAAGATAGAATACCTCAAGCTATGAATTTAACAAACGGGATCCCAGAAACTGAGATCCCTAGAGAGTTTATTTTGCCAGTTTTTTTTTTTAAATTTTTTTTGATGTTTTTATTTTTTTAGAGAAAGAGAGACAGAGCACAAGGTGGGGAGGGGCAGAGAGTGAGGGAGACACAGAAGCCGAAGCAAGATCCAGGCTCTGAGCTGTCAGCACGGAGCCTGACGCGGGGCTCAAACTCACGAACCGTGAGATCATGACCTGAGCCGAAGTCGGACACTCAACCGATGGAGCCACCCAGGTGCCCCAATTTTGCCAGTTTTATAAAATTTTCCTAAACTTCATACATACCAACTAGACCCTAGTTAAGACTACAAACATCTGCATCATTCTAAGTAGCTCCAGTTGCATAAGACTATGTTTTTGTTTTTGTTTACCATTAGAGCTCCCTAGATATGGTAGACTCTTGACATTTTCTAATATGCTCATCTTAAATTCTAAAGGTTGGAGGACAAGTGTATAGTCTGTCCTATTTATTTAAAGATCAACTCTTGGGCTCCTGGGTGGCTCAGTCCATTAAGCATCCGACTCTTGATTTTGGCTCAGGTCATGATCTCACCATAGCAAGATCAAGCTCCACACTGGGTTCTATACTGGGCATGGGACCTGCTTAAGATTCTCTCTCCCTCTTCGCCTGCCCCTCCCCAGCTCATATACACACACATGCACTGTATCTCTCTCTCAAAAAAAAACCGTTTAAAAATAAATAAAGATCGTACCTCCAAATTAATAGGTAAATTCATTAGTTTGTTAAATAGCATCTAAGTATATATCAGGCTCATAATCCTGAGCATTTTCTGAGAATCTCTACAAGGAGCAGATGCACTTTAGATACAGTTATTCCACTACAAACCACTGGTAACACCACTGGAGATACCGGTCTGCAAATATTGAGAACTGTTTTGTTTGTTTTGACTATCTTCCTCAAAAACAAAGCATAAGATAAAGACTGGCATGCAGGTAATTTCTTTGGGAAAAGATCCTAGAAAGTGAGGGGCTAGAAGAGTATATAAAAAAAGGAAAAACCAAGAGAAGAATGTGTTATCAAGTAGGCCATTGCTAAGGAGTCTTGTGCATGATCCTGCCGAGACATTCTGGAAACCTTATACAATATATCACAGAATAATTCTCCAGTCAAGGAATAAAAGGGGGTAAAGTGTTTATCTTCAGTTCCCATTCTTCATCAGCAAAGAGTTACTCTAAAGGGGATTTAACTCTCCTGTGTTTTTGGTTGGTTATGCATAAATGCCAAGCTCTGGAGCATAAAGTATGAGGCATGCAGTAGATGCTAGAAATAAGGTGCAGATTCACACCTACACAAAGCTGCTAAAAGCCTGTGCACAGAGGTGAGGCCAAAATGACATGAAGTGGTTCAGCAGAAGTATCTGATACACTAATTTTTCCAAACTGGTTATGAGCTAAGTTGAATGAGTTTAATCTGGCTCTCCCACTTCTGCTGCCCATATACTGCCAAAATAGGGAGGATCAAAAGACTATCTCTACAATTGTATCTCTACAATTTCCAGTAGGGTAAGTTAAGATATACTCTACTCTCCTTCTTTCAACCCTATTCTTTAAACCTTTGGTAGTACTTTTGGATAAACTGGCTAGATGCCCTCATACTAGAGAAAACAGAAAAATAAGCATTCTCTTATATTTAAAGGACATGGTTTTAACATCATAAACTAGGAATAGTTTTAATAAACTGGTCCTGCTACCTAATTATCCTGGAGCAGGGAGGTGGGAAGGTACTTCAGATCAGTTACTTCTATTTAGTTTATAATCATTCTATTTTAGTTTGAGGGGATTTGTCTTGCTTATAATTTGACAGTTAATTTTATTGTTCTGATTTATGACTGGTCTATTCTGTGATCCCTCTAATAAAATATCTTTGGCTTAGGTAACTGTAGTTAGTTTCTGTTTCCATGAAATAAGATATCTAATACACAAACATTTATTGTCCCATTGTTTATTTAATTATTTGGTTTTGGTCTATCTCCTTCTACTAAAATAAAAACTCAAACAAACAAAAAAGGATTCTACACAAAGCTGCTAGAAGCCTGTCCACAGAGGTGAGGCCAAAATGACATGTTCATTACATATTCCTGGGACCTAGACTAATGCCTGGCACACATCAGGCACTCAAAAAAGAAAAATTTTTTTTTGTTCCAAATACTTTACAAATAGCACACCATTTAATCCACTAAATCCTATGATTTAGTTCTATTTACAAATGGAAAAAACTAAAGTTTTTCCAGAACAGTAATGTAAATAAACCACCAGTATGAAAGAATAATGGTATAGCAACAACAGACACAGCAGGACCCTACAAGCATAAACAGCCAGGCACACATCTTGTCATGAAATCAAGGAACCAAAGAAGATATGCATAAAATATGCTGTCTCTACTCCAGCTTTTGATAGACAAGAGTTTCTGCTGAGGTTTTGTTGTTGTTGTTTTTTATCTTTGTCAATCAGGAACTCAATGTACGGTTTGTATTTATTGTACAATTTATTTTGACAATTAAAAAGTCTTATAACTATAAAGATTTTAATCAATGCCATTTATTTAAAATGTATAATCGCGTATGGCCTCTGTCAACCATAATACTTAAGGGCTACAGTTGACCAGAAGTGGAACTGACATGAACACCCCTATAACTGCAGCCCTTCCAATTAAACGATGTTGAAAGGTCAAAGGAAAGGATATGCTAAAAAAAAAAAAAAAATGCAGTAGCATGACATGTTGAGACATAAATACTAAAAGGATAGGAAAAGATTTCTGCAGGAAAATTTTATGAGTGGAACACATCCACTGTTAGATATCTATCAGTATCTATCAATATCTAGCCCTCATCAATAGGGCTCTGTTGATAACAAAAGACATTCAAGCCAAGGGCAAGGTGGCCCAAGGCACAATTTCCTGGCTTCTCTTAGCCAAGGAGGAAAGAATAATTAAGGATTTCTAAAGGGAAATGAAGCCCCAAATATAAAGAAGGTCCAAAATTAAAACCAGACACTATTTCAAACTGAAGCCCCAAATCCTGACACGTGAATGACAGCCCCTGTGATAACAGAAAATCCAAGGACCCTCTCAAACTTGACAGGACTAGTGGTAACCCAACTTTCTGTCCGATAGAAAAGAGCTGAGGTTTTAGAGGTGGAAAAGGGCAAAAGTAGAGGTGATAAAATGCTTTATCATACCAACCTAGCTTCCTATATAAAATAAGTTTAAAGCAAGGAAATTAAACCAATATTCGAAAATTTTACATAATAAGAGAAATTAACAGTACTATTAGCAAACATTTTTAAAAACCAAAAATAGACGAAGACACTTAAGATAAGTTCCCTAATGTGACCAAAAGTTCCCTGAGGATAGAAGTGTTTTATTCTTCTCTGTGTCCTCTACAAACATGACAAAATGCCTATTCAAAAGAAATTCTTCAATTTAAAACTCATGACTTCTGATTTTGAGTTTTTGGTGTGCAATCATTAGTGAAAAGACATTCAGGTTTATCTCAAAACACTTCATTATTTGGCTGTACAGTACAACAAACCTAAATTTAATCCACTTGATGAGAAATTTCAAATAAATTAAGCTGATTCTAATTATTGTTTTCACAACTATAAACACTTTATCTTAGCCAAACAAGACGTAAACATATACTACCCAAAAACAGTCCCTAAATGTTGTATTTCAGCAACTAGTACCCTTTTAAAGTAGCTAATAATAGTTACATTAAAAGTCAACCATATTTCTTAAGAATACTAAAAGATACATAATACTGATTAAATGATAAAATGTGTGGGATTTACTTCAAAAGAGAATGAGATAAAGTGGGGAAATACAGAACATGAAACTAGCCAATAGTCTATTATATATTGTAAACTTTAGTATATGTTTAAAATTCTCACAAAAAATTTAAATATATACGGAATTTGAATTCTTTTTTTTTAATGTTTATTTACTTTTGACAGAGAGACAGAGTGTGAGGAGGGGATGGGCAGAAAGAGGGAGACAAAGAATCAGAAGCAGGCTCCAGGCTGAGCTGTCGGCACAGAGCCTAACGTGGGGCTCAAACTCACAAACCGTGAGATCATGACCTGAGCTGAAGTCTGTGCTTAACCAACTGAGCCACCCAGGTGCCCCTGGAATTTGAATTCTAAAGACGTATCAGTTACAAAAGTAAAAGATATGAAACAATCGATAAGAAAAAACTCAAATCTTTGGAAAGTAAGTGGAGTGTTTAAAAAAGACTAAGAAAAACATATGCCAGACCAAATAGTTTTAAATAAATGACACTTACCTTCAACAGAGACCAAACACAATCAATATGTCCATAAAAAATGCTTCTGTGCAAAGCTGTCCATCCTGATTCCTTGTCTTTCACCAGCAGATCCACTCCTTTTTCAATCAGCCAATCTAACACTCCTTTCTTTCCACAGGAGGAAACAAGGTGGAGAGCATTTCTGCCAAAGGCATCTTTGATAGTTGCAGCATTGTAACAATAACTGGAGAGAAAGGCCTTTATCTGGTTTTCATTCCCCTTTGTTACCACAGAAAGGACATCCAAAGCATGCTTCAGGGATCGACACTTTGATGTACAGTCAGGGATGGAAGAATTCATCCTAATTGTTTTTAGACTGCTTAGTTTTAGTTCTTCAAGATAGTCAGTTAAGACTAATTTTTAAAAATGAAAAAGCCAGGACAAAAAGGTACTATTCAGAAAGATTTATAGAGAATAAATGATCTGTTTAGGATTATAATTTAAACCCTTGTGGCAGTAGTATAAAACTATATACCTTTGTACAATTTACTTTGGCACTTTAATCAAAAAAATTATAAATAACTCTATAAAGTTTATATCAAATACAAGTTCTTTATTAAAAAAAAAAAAAGTTCCACAGTTTATAAATTATTCCTGGAGTCAAGCACCAAGGGGGAGTGAGGAGGGGAACTCCCCCTCCACACTGTCTGGTCCTTTTAAATATCCATAATTGCAAGGGTGACCTATAAAAAAAAAGGGAAAGAAAAAGTAAAAAATACAAAATCTACCTTTTGCTCTCCTCCAGTACTTTACAGCAACCTCCATATTTAAGTGCCCTTAATTCCTATTTCAAAAAAAAATAAAAGACTATCAACTTTTTTACTTTCACATCCACAGTATTCTAGAATTATACTAATCATTCTTTCTTCCTTTATTTCAGTCTTCTGTTTAAAGTTAACCTCTGTATCTGTACTCTACAGTCCACCTCTTTCCTTCCAAAAGCTTCATTCCTTCTCCCTTATATTTTTACACTCTATAGGCTATGTCCCCACAAGCTATAAAGAAAGTTAAATTTACCCTCTGTAGCAATCCCATCTCAACCTGTACCCCCTAAAAGTATTTCAAGACCACCACCACCACAACCCTCTTATTTGGTTTTTACTAAGAGCCAGGCACTGTGATGATGTTCTCTCTGCCTGGAAAGTCTCTACTATAAGAGGGGATAATAATTAAACATCGGGTATCAAAACAACTAGGTATCAACCTGAAAAACAAAAAAAAACTTTACATACTTACTTTATACCTTACACCAATATAAATTCCAGATGAGTCAAAGACAAACATAAAAATACTATAAAAGCACTAGAAGAAAGCATGGGTGACTCTTTTTTATAATTTCAAGGAACAAAAGGCCTCTATACCTATGATCTGATATTCAAAATTATAAAAGATTAATACATTTAATCAGTTTAAAACCTACATTAAAACAAAAAAGGAGAGAAAAAACCCTCAAAGAATACATTTCTCAAAAAAATAAAAGGAAATTTAGACAGATTTTAAAAAAGAGACTCATCTCACTAAAAAAAAATGCGAATTGAAACTATAATGAGATACCATGCAAAAACATGGATGGATCTAGAGAGTATAATGCTAAGTGAAATAGGTAAGTCAGAAAAAGACAAATACCATGTAATTTCCCTCATATGTGGAATATAATAAACAAAACAAATGAACAAAGGGGGGAAAAAAAGAGAGACAAATCAAGACACAGATTCTTAATTATGGAGAACAAATTGATAGTAATGGGGGGGGTTAAATAGGTGATGGGGATTAAGGAGTGCACCTGTCAGTGATGAGCACCAGGTGATTCACAGAATTGCCAAATAACTATTTGTATACCTGAAACTAATATAACACTATATGTTAACTGGAATTGAAATAAAAACTTAAAAAAATCTAAATGAGATCCTATTTTTAATCTATCAGAATAGCAAAGGTTGATATTAGTATATACTGACAAGATTGTAAAAAAATAGGTACCCTACACCCCATTGCCAGTGAGAGTATAAACTCAAACGATCTCTTTGGAGAGCAATTTACTAGTATTTATGGAAATGTAAAATGTACATTTTTTTCTAACCCAAGCAATTTTACTTCTAGGAATTTATCTTAGAAAAATATATCCATGTGTGAAATGGCATAAGTACAGGAATATTCACTGACTCACTGTTTGAAATAGTAACATGTGGAAAAAGCCTAGTTAGAAGTTAATTATGTTACGTCCATGCAGCAGAATAATATGCATGTATCAAAAAGAATGAAGTATCTATATATTTTCTGATATGAAATAATCTGCAAGATATACTGTAAAATGTCTTTTAAAATGTGATGTATATATAATATCATTTATGGAAAAGATGTATATGTATTTACATGTTTATGCTTGAAAATGCATGGAAGAAGCCTAGAAGAATACACAAAAGAATGGTTCCTCTGCAGAAGGGCACCAATGGTTGGAGACGGAAATGGAAGGCGGACTTCACCTGCATTTTATTTGGAACCACTTTTAAATGCTTCAGCATGCACATGAATGTCTATTCAAAAATAAACATCTAAAAATATACATAAATGCTAATATATTGATTAGAGGGGGTATAGGAAAATATAGAAAACTCGGCTACCATACAAGAGCCTCTAGTTTCCCTTTTTCCAATATGCTACCATGTCTGCTTTGCCCCTTCCAGATCTGGAGAAATAAAATACTATTTGTCAACTATTTGATAAACTATTATTTTTCAGTTTCTTTACTTCATGTTAGAAAACTAACTACTGATATACTAGAAATTCTATACCTAGAGTGAACTACTTTACAATCAATAATTCTCCATCATCTTTCTATCATCTCCTAATTTTTTTTTCAGTATTTTTGTCCTCTGGATTTTTTTTTATCCTTTGGATTATAAATAATTAATCAATCCATTTCATAATGGCCAGATTTTAAAGATTTTATAATAGAAATTCTATGTACATTCTCTTCTCCAAGCTATCAAACTATCATAAATACTTAATAGAACAAACAATCCTAAAATCTGTATGGAATCACAAAAGACCTCAGATAGCCAAAGCAAGTGAGAAAGATGTGATGTGATGTGATGAAAGCATCACATCCCTTGATTTCAAACTATATTACAAAACTGTAGTAATTAAAGCAGCATGACACTGGCATACAAAGAAATACACAGATCAATGGAATAAAGCAGGCCAGAAATAAACCCACGCATAATTAGTCAATGAACTTAAAACAAGGAACCAAGAATATACAATGGCAAAGAGGACAGTCTCTTCAACAAATGGTGCTGGGAAAATTGGACGGCCACATGCAAAAGAGTGAAACTGGACCCCTATCTTAAACCATACCCCAAAATTAACCCAACGGATTAAAGACTTAAACATAAGGCCTGAAACCATAAAACATTTAGAAGATAACACACGCAGTACATTCCCTGACATAGGTCTTGGAGACGATTATTTTAATCTGACACCAAAAGCAAAAAGCAACCAAAGCAAAAATAAACAAGTGGGACCACATTAAATTAAAAAGCTTTTGCATTGCCAAAGAAATCATGAAAAAAATGAAAAAGCAACCTACTTAATGGGAGACAAATTTTTGGAAATCATACAATTGAGGGGCATCTAGGTGGTTCAGTTGGTTAAGTGTCTAACTCCTGGGTTAAGCTCAGGTCATGATCTCAAAGTTGGTGAGTCCATGCCCCATATCGCTGTCAGCATAGAGCGTGCTTGGGATTCTCTGTCTCCCTTTCTCTCTCTGCCCCCTACACTGTTCCCTCTCCCAAAATACTAAACTTAGAAAAAAAAATCATATATCTGATAAAGAACTAATCTATACAAAACACCCAAAGAATTCATACAAGAGCAAAAATCCAAACCATCAGATTTAAAAAATGAGTAAAGATCTAAAGAGACAATTTTCCAAAGACATACAGCTGCCCAACAGGAACATGAAAAAATGCTCACTATTACTACTAATCATCAGGGAAATGCAAATCAAAAAGACAATATCACTTCACTCCTGCTAGAATACCTACTATCAAAAAGATAAGAAATAACTAGTATTGGCAAGGATGGGAGAAAAAGGAAGCCTTATACACAATTTGTGGAAATATAAATTGATATAGCCACTATGGAAAACAGTATGGAGGTTCCCCCCAAAATTAAAAATAGAAGTACCATATGATCCAGCAAGTCCACTTCTGGGTATTTATGCAAAGAAAACAAAAACACTGACTTGAAAAGATATATGTACCTCATGTTCACTGCAGCATTATTCATAATAGCCAAGATAAGGAAACATCCTAAGCGTCCATCAATGGATAAATAGATAAAGAAGTTATATACATTACACACACACACACACACACACACACACACACACACACAACCCGCAATGGAATATTACTGAGTCATTCATTAAAAAGGATGAAAACTTGCCATTTGCAACAACATGAATGGACCTCAAGGGCATTACGCTAAATGAAATAAGTCAGAGAAAAGTAAATAGCATATGCCTCTTTCACGTGTGTTATCTTAAAACAAAAACAAGCTCACAGATAAAGAGAACAGACTGGTAACTACCAAATTTGAGGAAGCGGGGTGGGGAACAGAAATGGATGAACTGGTTGTTTCCTTTTTCTTGTTTTAAATAAACTGAATAAATTTTAAAAATAAAACAAATTCTCCAAAATACTTTTTTAATTTTAATTTTTTTAATTTATACTTTGAATGACAAAGAAAAACAGTTATAAGAAGGCTGTTTAGAGGGACATATATGAGTGTACTATACATGTAGGGGAAACTTCTGTGCACCATAGACAGAGAGGAAACATCACAAATCTTCACTTTCCACTCCCATTTCAAACACACTAAGAATCAGAAGTCCTAAATCTAACTGGTTCTTCACTACTCTGACTCCCCCATTTGGAGAGGACAGTACAGAATTAGAGTACTTGCAGTCCTTTCTAGTTCCAGTTCTGTTTCTACCGGTCTGCATGTTTTATAATTTGATATAGGCCTTCTAACATTCATCCCACCTTAAAGTGTTGACTGGTGTCAAAAACAAAGCGTTTTGTAGTTGACATAAAGAAAAAGGCACCAAAGCCTCATGTTTTTAAAATGTGAAAACTGGAAAACAAGTTATATGGCAAAATAGTATATGAATATGGCAAATTAACTTGCAGTTAATTTTATTCTTTTGAGGTTCTAAAATGTTCCACCTTTGTATTTTCCATGCATTCATAATACCTGAAAAGAACTACTTACTGGCAAATAACTCAAACACTACACAAAAGAATTAAGGTATAACAGAAGGAGATTCCCTAATTTGTTACTGTACACAAACATTTTTATGGGAAAAAAAAGAAATATCAAATGCAAAAATGGTAGCATACTATAGTATAAAGAGAAACATACAGAATACTATGAACATAAATAAGGAAGTGACTAAGAGCTAATGTTTCTTAGTGTCTTACATATTTGGATTCAAATATAGCAATGCCAGCTGTTACCAGTTATGTAACTCTAAAAATTACATAATCTCTCATTTCTTCATTTGAAAATGAAGACAATGTCACCAACTTCACAAGGTTACTGTAATGATAAATGAAATTACTTAGCATTGTACCTGGCACCAAACAGGCATTCAACAAACAGTAGCTTTCATTACTATTATTTCTTCAGTCACAAAAGGGTAACAAATTTAATCTCAAAATTCATGTTTTAGTTTCATTGTCTCTGCTACCTGGTTTCCATGCATACTTCTACAATTAAACCCCGTACACTAAGGTTACCAAAATGACTTCAAATTGCCAAATCCTTAAAGATACTTTCAGTTCTTATCTGACTTCCCTGCCTTTGAGTCATTAACATTGCATTCTCCTAAGGTATCTAGAAAGGGATACTAAAAGCATAGGGAATTACTGAAACATTTAAGCACAGGCTCTCTCTCACGACTTCTTCCAAAGACTTTCTCTCTTCTTACCTTCAGATGTTGGGTTTTGCTCAATGTTCCATCTTCAGTCTTGTTTTCCTTTCTACTTCATATTGTCCGTGGGTAATTTCAATATCTTTCTAGCTTTTAACTGCAACCTACATGCTCATAATCCCCAAATCTGTCTCCTACCATCACATCTCTCCTAAATTCCAGGCCCATATTTCCAATTACCAGTGTAAACGTTATTTATGTATTCAACAAATGCTTACTGAAGGCAAAGAAAGCAAAGGAGATATTTATTAAGCATCTAATATGTACCGGATATTTTACATCACAGAGAGTTAAGTAAGCCACCAGAATCAAGCACCAATAAAAGAGGAGGTAGAATTCAAACACAGATTTTTTAACAGCAAAGTTCAAGCTATTTATTTCCACTACACTACACTACCTCTCCAGTTCATCCACAGTAGGTTACAAGGTACTAGGAATGCAAAATAAATATGGCATAAATATTTTAGATAAAATGATAAAAGTATAGGCTCATGGATAATACTTAAGTAAAACTATAGCTCATTTAATGCCTGTATTGAATGAACAAAATTTATTATCTATCATAGTCTCTACCATCAAAGAGTCACAGTTTGATAGAGGAGACTGATTTTTTTTAAGTAATAAAAACATATCATCAAGCTGATAAAGATAAAACAAATGAATCATAGGAATAAGGAGCTGACAAGAGAAAGACAGGAAAGATTTCCCATATTAGGATAGTACCTGTTTGCCTGATAAATTCAGGATAGGTGGGCATTCAAGGCAGAGGGAATAGTAAATAAAAGCATTAGAATCATTTTAGTCTGTTCTGAAAATTCCAAGTAATTCAGAAGACAGAAAAGAGTGAGGCCTAATATATACACAAGGATGGACCAGATTATGTAGACAGCCTTATGTGCCTTTCTTTAGGAATAAAGAAAATGAGCAATTCAGAGACACATTTAGATATTTAAGCTCTTGAACTGACAAGATACGGTGATAACTTCCAGGTTTCTGGCCTGATTACACACAGGGTAACTGAGTAAGGGGTAAATACTTTGGAAATCAGAAAAATAAAACAAACTTAAAGAAAGCAACAAATAAAAATTGAAGGTAAAAAGTTACTTTACATGTGAGGAATATGAAATGCTGATGGAAAACTGAGTTGGAGGAGTATATCTAGCTACAGACAGTTGTTCAGCCTTAAGAACTGGCCCACCACAAAAGGTGTTAGCCAGCAGAGGATGAGCCCTTAACAAAGGCTCACAATGGTTCCACTTATCCTTGGTTAGGAGTTTAGGTATCTTGCTAAAACACAAATCTGATCATGCCATTCTCCAAGCCCAAGATCTGTATTTCATGTAAAGTTAGCCTTGTGATCTCAGGAAGAGGATATCAATTAGGCCTGGAGACCACGTAAAAGTCAGACTCTAAATTCAGAACACCTGAGCCAGTAACCTAGGTGCGCCACTGACTAAATGATCCCAGGCAGATCACAATTTCCTAAGGTTCGATTCTCTCGTTGAGAGAAACAATAGGGAGTAACAACTATTTCCTGAGTTGTTCTGAAAAATAAATGAGATCATTCACATGTAAGCACCCAACAAATGTTTAAGAGGGAAAAAAAAAAAAAAAGGAGGGAAAGAGAACATTATTGGTATACAGATCAGAAAATGGCATAACTCTACTAGTCCTTTCTGCTAGGAACCGTTTTCACCCAAACCTTTACAAGGCTGCTAGCACGCCATGGCTTACAGAGCATCCACCACCTTTTGAACTTTGATATGGACAGCCATGGTGCTTTACATGAATCTCAGCCTCGAACTGCCCCTTTATATATGAGCACCTTCATTTCACCACGAAGAAACTTATGTGAAAGTTTAAGCAGCCTATCCAAAATCACAAAGACAGAAAAGTGTACTCTAGATTCCATCTATTCTACTTAACCCAAACTGCTCTCTCAAGACGCAGTTAGAAGAACTTTCATGAGAAGTAGAATAGTGTGGTAGAAAAAAATTACCCTTATTTGTAGCCATAAGAATTGGGTTCCTACTCTAAAACCTTGGCCAAATAACTTAATCTCCCTATTCCAATATCTCCATCTGCAAAGTAGATGATAATAACTTTCCCTGTTACTATGTACCTTGCCTATGCAATTTTTGGGGGATAGGGGGAGGATATCACATTTCTTCATATTTCTCACTGTAATATATATATACACACATATTTTCAATAAGTTTATCTGTAAAAGCAATAATACCAAAACATCTTCCTTTTAAACTTATATATAATTAACTGTTACAAAGCTACAAACTATAACCCATAATTGAAGTCATAAACATCTTTACTTCCTTTTGTTAAGTCCTGAAAATAGTTCATGTAACAATTTTAAAACACAACCACTTACTCCTTTAGGAAATTAATAATTTTGCTTTATCAATATTGCATTTTAGTCTAACATTTCCTCAAATACTCTCTTGCTACAAAAAACAGAAACTTCAATACTTTATCAGTGTTTCACAATAGAATAATTCCCCAATTTTCGGGGGCAGGCACATATCTAGATGTGGCAAAAAATCATTGCCAGATATGATAAATCTGATATCATTTATAATAATAAACCAAGTAATACTGAGCTCCTTTATGTATTAGGTAAATTCATTTATGGTCTATTGAACTCTATATGATCCTAAAGCATAATGAAAGTAAAAGAATGTATTAGGTTCCTTCATATAATTTAGGATACTAAGAGCCCTCAATGCAAGGTGGTTTTTTTCTTAACTAAATAATGGAAGTCATTTTTTTTTAAATTTTGTGAGGTAAATTTTGCTTTGACTAAAGTTTCTACAAATACCTGTAATAAGTTCTTTTTAGAAAACAGGTACTTCTGTCTTACCTAATCTATATCAGTTTCTAAAACCAATTAAAAATCCAGGAATTCAAAATAGAAAAGGGAGTGAGAACAAGTGGCTACAGGATGTGAACTGGTACATTATGGGTAAAGAAACACAACCACTATAAAAGTCACATTCTTTCAGTAATCCTATAATTTCGAATTTCAAACGCTCTACTTCGAAGCATGGGCGGACAGAGAGGGGCGAGGGAAGAGTGCTATACCAATTTCTGCTTCCTAAAAAAAAAAAAAAAATCTTGAGGTTTTATTAACAACGTTGGAAAACAGTAGTCAAGCATATCCGGGCTTATCTATTCTGCTGCTGAACTAAAACTTTTACAACCAGACAACATGACACAAGAGTAAAAAGCCGCTAGCGTCTCTCCCTCACCCCCCAAAAAACCGGTCCCTTGTCACACTATGGTCAATTCACACAGAACTTCAGAGTTCGTATCCCCGAAGTGGACTAAAGCTATGTGACCCCCAGGAAGGGATAATGCTTCAAGGAATGGCTTCAAATTAAAGGCTCGAAGGGAAGTGATACGGACAACTAACTGAAACTAGCTGGAGGGCGTGTCAGGCAGGACAGCAACGTAGCACTTTGCTGAAAAGACCATTCATTAGCAGAGCCAGGCTGCCGGGAGGCGGACGCTCTGACATGGACCCCTCGGCCCGCTCAGCGCCCTCTGGTACGAAGCGCGGCAACCCCGGAGCCACCGGGTCTCCTCCCCGCGGTCACTGGGTCACTGGTGTCCCCAGTCCCCCGCACCCTCTGGAAACTGAATACTGTCCCATCGCCCCTCGGCTGAAGAGACGCCGTCGCCTAAGCCCGCTCCGCACTGGGGAGCCGCGCTGAGCACTCCCTCACCAGTCGCTAGATGAAAGTACGCCGGTGGTCTCCGCGAGACGGACACACAGTCGCGCAGTGACTCATCCTCAGTGAAGACAACAGGAGAAACCAAACGATGCCAGCGGGAGGCTAGTGCCCAGGCCCGAGACAGCTGTGGAGGCGACCGCAGCCACAGTCCGGACTACAGGCACGGGGACGAGGGCGGGGGGGGGAAAGGCCGGCGCGGGCGGTACCCAGGAATAAGACGGGCGTTGATTGGCTGGGCTTCATGTATGCCTCATGAGGATTGGCTGGTGTTTGTCCAGAAGGCCTCGCGTGGCAGCACCTAAGCTGTGGCCTTTCCCGGGAACCCGAAGGGTAAATGACCCTCCGGCCTTGGGGTTATCGGCGTAACCCGGAGGTGGGGAAACGTAGCAGTTGGGGACTCGGCCAAGAGGCCAACAGCGGTGGTTGAAATGTCCTTTAGAGGGTCAGCCATGGCCTAGGCAGAAATGTCAGCTGCAGCCTTGGAATTCAGGATAAACCCCGGTGGAGCAAGGGCCTTGGAGACCTGGCGGAATGCCCTGGGCAGCCAGTCACCACGCAGTAGAAGCCAAATGCGGCGGCATCTTGCACAGAAGAGTTTTTCCATCGTCCCAGTATTGGGGTCACTGGAAAATAAAGGCATCGTCTCGCACAGAGACGCATCATTGCCCTTTCCTGCCCGTTCCTACATTCAGATTATCTAAGAGTCCTCCCTTGGTCTGAATGCTTCACTGCCTTCTTAGATCGCTACTGTCGGACATGCTGCCCATTGGGGTCACGTGCCTTTTGTGCCTGACCTCCAGGCTTGCACTCCGCTTTCCCCCGTTTAACTCTGGATTCAAGGCCGGTTTTAAAAGTGGTGGAGTGAAGAAAAAAAAAAAAATAGGGAGGAAAGAAAGTAGCACTGTTAGGAAGAGGAGAAGGAAATGGATGCTAGGATACCAAATGGGAAAACACTGCTGCCAAGTGTCTCATACAGTAGGCATTCAGTAAATGTCCAAGGAGGGGTAGTTCGACTCAGAACAAACAACACTAGCAGTTAGGAGTTGGCTGTACAGCCTTGCCACGTTGTCAATTCTACAAGCCACTCTCTTTATGTAGCTCTACTCTCTTTTTGTAGCTGGTTAGTGAGGGGAAAGGGAGACTACCTCTCCTGCTGCCCTTCCCAATACAGTGTTCTGTTTCTTTGCCCCTTATTAGAGGTGCCTCATTTCTGACTTCGAGGTAACAAAAACCAGTTAGTAATGTAAAACTTCAGTGATTTTGAAAATAAGTTATATATGAGGACTTTTATATTAATGAACAAAGAAACCAGTAATGAAAAGTTAATAATATAAATAAATGTATAGGCCTGACAGTTCAAATCTTTTATCTATCTCTTATAGATATAAAGCAAGTTAATTAGCTTTTCTGAAGACTCACTTTCCTCATTTGTAAAATAGAAGCAGTAATGCATTTTAGAAACAAAAATATATTTACATTTGTGAAAAATGTAATTATATAGATAGCACTTAGAATGCCTAGCGTTTCATGAATAATAAATCTTACTTTTATAAATCAAAAGGTATTTCAGGGGCACCTGGCTGGCTCAGTTGGAAAAATATGCGACCTTTTGATCCCAGTTTGTGAGTTTGAATCCCACATTGGGTGTAGGAATTACTTAAAAACAAAATCTCAAAAAAATAAAAAGTATTTCCATAGCAGCAGAATTATTCCAAGTAGTCATTCATTCATTTTAACAACTACCAAGTGCCAAGCACTGGGGATCTAATAGTGAGAGAAAACACATACAGACCTGGATAATCCCAAAGTAGGGATAGATTGCAACCTTTACAAGCACTACAAAGAATACTATCAATTTAATCTGACTTCTCAAAGAAGTGACACTTGAACTATGATCCCAGGAATAAGTAGGAGATGACTAGATGAAGCAGGAAAGAAAGAACATTCCAGTCCAAATGATGTGGAATTCTCCTCGTTTCCCTGGAAAATTGAATGCCTTCACAGATACTGATTATTTGTAAGAAATATTGAAATGATTGCAAGAAATAGTGCAAATGAAATACAATTAAGTGAAAAATGCATTGCAAATGTTGTTATGAGAGGAAGAGATCAAAACTAGCCATTTTGTGAGGCTTTTTAAACATTTTTGTTTGTGTTTACATGTAAAAGAAAGAAGAGATAGCAATATACCAATGATTATCTCAGTGTGGTGAGATTAAGGGTGACTCTTAATTTCTGCCGCTTTGAATTTTGTATTTCATTTTTCTTTGCAATAATTAAATGTTGATTAAAAAACACAAAGTTTACCCCAAAAAATTGACTAGAATTTCTGAAGTAGACTTAAAGCAAGAAATAAATCCAGAGATGGCTTTAGAAAACTGCAGTGATGTAGATGTGGAGAATCAGGAATGGAGTTGAGATGAAGCCAGAATAGAGCGCTACAGAAATATTTTTAAACAACACAGCATTTGCAATAATCCCTTGATGTCATTGTTTCAAAATAAATTAATAGTGCTAGCCTTCATAATCAAAATGTGTTGTCTGTCATTCAAGTTATATATAGGCAGTGCTGCCAGTGCCGCCCTTATTTCAGCAGGTAACATAAGAATGTTAGAACTTGTATGGTTGCAATGGATCAAAACCCAAACCTGATTAGGTTCTGCAAGAATGGTTATTACTATAGGAAGGTCAGCTAGTCTAGAGATGGCTGGAACCTTATGGTTTGGCCCTATTCTCTTCTGCTCCAGACCATTTTCCATGTGAGAATGGTTGGCTGGCCACCACTTTCTGACACATACCTCAGCTTTTCCATGGGGAGAGACAGCGCTGTGCCCTCTGCCTCAAGCACAAAAATTCCAGGGCCCCTAATGGGTTCATAGTGGCTCAGATTAGGTGAGGAGTCAAGGGTATGATGCTTGATGGCCTCTATGAGAGTCAAGTTCAAAGCAGAATAATGATTAGTTCCCCCAAGGTACCTGGCAGACAAAATAATAGACAAATAATGTGTTTCTATACTATTGGATCCAGGGGATATTGTCCCAGCTGCATTCTTTCTGTGCAATGCTTATCCTTCAAATCCTTACGTAGAGGAGGCTACCTCCTTAAAAATCTGTGAAGCCATCCCTGACGCACCTTCCTAACAGTTACACCTCCTCTCTACTACTTCTATAACTTATTCATATTATTGTGTCATACTATATTATTCTTAGATTTACTATTTTACAGTGGATGCAGTAAAGACAAGGGCTACAGAGGCATACTGCCCGAATACAAAGTTTGACTCCTCTTCTTACTAGCCGTGAGACCTTAGGCAAGCTATATAACCCATCTAGGTGTCCGTTTCCTCATCTCTAATATGTAATTAATACATTAGTTTGTTTATAAAGTTCTTATGAAGTTTAAATGACATATCTGTAAATCTCTCAGTAGAGCTCTTAGCCCTTAACAAAACTGACATATCTCCACTCTGGTTGTGTTTGTGAGAAAGAGCATTTGATGGGTGGGATGGGGAGAAAAGAAATGACCCACAAGATGGCAGTATTTGAATAGAACTTTAGAACTGTATAAGCATGAAAGCAAAGTCCATAAATGAATCTAAAACTTTAAGGCAAATATTGGAGAAATTCAAAGCAAATTTAAAGTCTATATGAAACAAGCAAACCTGTGAGAAAGCAAACCTATAAATTTGGCAAGCTTAGCATCATTTCATAATCAGGACAATCTAAACTCCCTGAATGCCCTCTGTCCTTTATAATGACTAAGAATTCGTAGTGTTCCTTTCTTAGAATTGCTTGTGTTCTCTCTTTACCTAACTACTTAATTAAATCAGGCTGTTAACACCACTGCTTCCTTTTTAAAAAAGGAGAAGAAAAGCGAGTTTGATTTAAAATGGCAGAGTGGGCATATAATACAACCTTCTCTTCATGCCGTAAATCCCTAGACGTGACAGAAAAGACATATTTTAGAAGCTTAAATTCATATGTGCATTGGAAAACAGGAAGTTTAGCTGTTGATGGTCCAGAAGTTACGAGAATTTCCCAGAACTTATAAGAATGGATTGGACAGAAGAAAGGAGGAACAGCCCCAGACAACAAGATGGAACTGCTACAAAAGGTAATAGCAGCACCAAAAAGTATTCCTCATCTATAAAGTATTTTTTAATGTTTAATTATTTTTGACAAAGAGTAAGAGAGCATGAGCCGGGGAGGGGCAGAAAGAGAGGGGAACAGAGGATCCAAAGCAGGTTCTGAGCCAAAAGAGAGCAGACAGCCCAATGCCAGGCTCCTGAGATCATGACCTGAGCCGAAGTCGGACGCTTAACCGACTGAGCCAGCCAAGCTCCCCCAAAATGTTACTCATCTGGAGGTGACTATTGGGAGCAGGAAAGGAGTCCAGACTAAACCACAAGGTAATTAATTGGAGTCTCACAGTGATGACAACAGGGTATCTGTCTCTAGACAGTTTAATAGAACAGTGTCCATGTGGCTGGTGAAACCTGGAACAATCAGGATGCTCTTAAACACAGAACACCTGTTCCTAGCTCTTCCTGTTCAGCAGCATACCTCACCTCTTACTCATACATCTAAAGAAAAGACAGATATACAGGCCTGGCCACAGGTCTTACTCCTCGCCCCAGAAAGAGTATGCAACAAATTAAAAAGAAAAAAAGAATCTCAAATACACAGATGAGCACAAAAGCAAGAATCCCCAAATAATTGAGGAAAGCTAACATCCAGAGAGACAAATTTACAAATCCAGGAAGCTCAGCAAACCTCATGCAGAATAAATACAAAAATAATTATGCCTAGAAACATCATAGCCGGGGCACCTGGGTGGCTCAGTCAGTTAAGTGTATGACTTTTGATTTCAGCTTAGGCCATGATCTCACAGTTCCTGGGATTGAGCCCCATGTACAGCTCTGTGCTTAGAGCCAGCTTGGGATTCAATCTCTCCCTCTCTCTCTGCCTCTACTCTGCTCATGCCCTCTCTCTCTCTGAAAATAAATAAACATTTAAAAAAACATTATAACCAAATTGCTGAAAACCAATGATAAAGAGAAACCTGAAAGCATTCAGAGAAATAAATGGAATATTACATAAAGGAAGAATGATTTGAATCACCATGGATTTCATACAGTAACTGTGAAGCTGACAGTAAATCAGTACCTTCAAAGAGCGAAAGAAAGAAGCTGCCAACCCAGAAAATCTTCCACAATAATGAAGGCAAAAGAAGATATTGTCAAAGAGCAAAAATTAAGAAAAGTAGCAGCTATTTGAAGTGCCCCCACAAGAAATGTTAAAGAAAGTTCTTCAGCCTGAAGGGAATGTTGCAGATGGAAACTCCAAATTTCAGTAAGGAAGGAAGAACATGAGAAACGGAAAACACTCAATGAAATAAACCCAATCCCCATCATAGGCATACCTCAGTGATAACGCAGACTCACTTCTAGACTGCCGAAATAAAGCAAATACCCCAATAAATTTTTTGATCTCCAAAACATATAAAGGTTATGTTTATACTATACTGCAGTCTATTAAGTGTGAAATAGCATTATGTCTAAAAAAATTTTTTAAAAACATGTATATACCTTAATTTATAAAATACTTTATTGGGTTCCTGGCCGACTCAGTCAGTAAAGCATGCAACTCTTGAGGTCAAGGTCGTGAATTTAAGCCCCATGTTGGTCATAGAGCTTACTTTTAAAAAATAATAAAATAAAAAATAATTTATTGTTAAAAAGCGCTAACCATCTTCTGATTTTTTCAGCAATTTGTAATCTTTTTGCTGGTAGAGGGTTTGCCTCATTGTTGACGGCTACTGGATGATCGGGGTGGTGGTGGCTAAAAGTGAGGATGGTTATGGCGATTTCTTAATAAAATTCAACAATGGAGTTTGCTGAATCAACTGACTCTTCCTTTCATGAGTGATTTCTCTGTAAGATGTGATGTTATTTGATAGCATTTTACCCACGGTAGAACACCTTTAAAAATTGAAGTCAACCTTCTAAAACTCTGCTTTAATAGCTAATTTTAAGTAGAACTCTAAGTCCTTTGCTGTCACTTCAACAGTCCTCACAGCATCTTCACCAGATGGAGATTCCATCTCAAGATCCCACTGTCTTTGCTCATCCATGAAAAGCGACTCATCTGTTCAAGTTTTATTATGAGAGTGCAGTAATGTAGTCTTCAGGCTCAACTTCTAACTCTAGTACTTTTGCTATTTCTGCTTCACCTGCGGCTACTTCCTTCACTGAAATCTTGAAAGCCTCAAAGTCATCCATATGGGTTGGAATCAATTTCTAAACTCCCATTAATGTTGATATTTCACCAGCTTCTGTGAATAATGGAGGTTCTTCCTGGCATCTAGAATGGTGAATCCTTTCCAGAAGATTTTCAATTTATTTTGCCCAGATTCATTAGAGAAATCACTATCTATGGCAACTATAGTTGTAAGAAATGTATTTCTTGAATAATAAGACTTGGAAGTTGAAATGATTACCTTGATCCATGGGCTACAGAATGGATCTTGTGTTAGCAGACATAAAAACAACACGACAACAAGAATCTCGTGGTTGCCCATCACCATCAGAGCTCTTGGGTAACCAGGTACATAATACTTTGAAAGAATCTTTTCTGAGCACTGGTCTCCACAGGTGGGCTTAAAATGTGTATTTAGTAAACTATGCAGTAAAGAGATGAGCGTCATTCAGGCTCTGTTGTTCCAGTTTTAGAGCACGGGCAGAGTAGATTTAGCATAATTCCTAGGGGCCCTAGGGTTTTAAGAATGGTAAATGAGCACTGGCTTCAGCTTAAAGTCACCAGCTGCGGCAGTCCCTAACAAGAGAGTAGGCCTATCCTTCGAAGCTTGGAAGCCAGGCACGGACTTCCCTCTAGCTATAAAAGTCCTCGATGGCATCTTCTTCCAAAAGAAAACTGTTTTGTCTACACTGAGAATCCGTTGTTTTGTGGAGCCACCCTCATTAATTCTCTTAGCTAGATCTTTGGGATAACTTGCCGCTGCCTCTACATCAGCACCTGCTGCTTCACCTTGCACTCTGATGGGATGGAGATGGCTTCTTTCCTTAAATATCATGAACCAACCTCTGCTAGCTTCAGACGTTTCTTCTGCAACTTCTTCACCTCTCTCAGCCCTCAATGAATTGAAGAGGGTTAGGGCCTTGGTCTGGATTAGGCTTTGGCTGAAGGGAATATCATAGCCAGTTTGCTCTTCTATCCAGATGACTAAAACTCTCTCCATATTGGCAATAAAACTGTTTCACTTTCTTTAATTTTTTTTGAGCATTTTTATTTTATTTTTGAGAGACATAGAGACAGAGAATGAGCACGGGAAGGGCAGAGAGAGAGGGAGACACAGAATCTGAAGCAGGCTCTGGGCTCTGAGCCGTCAGCACAGAGCCTGATGTGGGGCTCGAACTCGCAGACCATGAGATCATGACCTGAGCTGAAGTCGGCCACTTAACGGACTGAGGCACCCAGGCGCCCCTATTTCACTTTCTTAACATTCACATGTTCACTGGAGTATAAGCACTTTGAATTTCCTTCAAGAACCTTTCCTTTGAATTCACAATCTGGTTAACTCTTTGGTTCAAAAGGTCAAGCTTTCAGCCTATCTCAGCTTTTGACACATTTTCCTCACTAAGCTTATTCATTTTTAGCTTTTGTTTCAAAGTGAGAGACAAGCAACTCTCCCTTTCACTTGAACACTCAGATGCCATTGCAGAGTTCTTAATTGACCTGATTTCAATAATTTGTGTCTCAGGGAATAGGGAAGTCCTAGGAGAAATAGAGGGTGAGAAGTAGAGGGTTAGAGTGGAGCAGTTATCACACACAAGATTTTTTAATTAACTTTAACACTTTATATGGGTGTGGTTAGTGGTGTCCAAAAAAACTACCAGTGTAACATCAAAGATCACTGTTTAAAGATTACCAAAATGAATATAATAATAATAATAATAATAATAATAATAATAATAAAGCTTGAAATACTGCAAGAATACCAAAATGTGACACTTAGGCACAAAGTGAGCAAATGCCGTTGGAAAAAAGGTGCCTATAGACTTGCTCCAGGCAGGGTTTCCACAAACCTTCAGTTTGTAAAAAACACAATGTCTGCGAAGTACAATAAAACAAAGCACAATAAAGTAAGATATCCCTATATTCGCAGATCCCACATTCATGAATTTGCCCACTCGCTGAAATTTATTTATAACTCCAAAACCAATACTCAAAATGCCTTCACAGTCATTTAGGGACATATGCAGAAAGATGAAAAATTTGGGCCGCCTAGTGCACATACTCCCAGCACGTTTTCAGCTGAGTTCAAACAAGATAAATGCTCTGCCTCCTGTTTCAGCCATCATGTTCCTGTCTATTTAGTACCAGGCTGTTTGTATTTGTGTGTCTTTCTTGATGATTTCACTGCTTGAAATGGCCCTCAAATATAGTCTAGTGTTCCTAAGGCCAAGGCTCTAATATCCTTTATTAAGAAAATTCGTGTGTTAGATAAAGTTTGTTCAAGCATGAGTTGTGCTGCTATTGGTCCCTAGTTCAATGTTAATGAATCAACAATATATATTAAATAAGGTGTCTACAAGCAAAAACATACATAAAACAAGGTTATGCATTTATCGGTTGACAAATATATTGTGACCAGGCTCCCGAGAACCTAACCTTGTATTTCCCCTGGGAGAATATCCACGTATTTGGCATTTGGTATTTGTGGTGACTTTATAAAACATAACTATTGTAAATAACAAGAATCACTGTGTATAAAAGTTTCTATTTTCCTATCAATGTCTTTAAGTACGTATGACTCAAAAGCAAAATCTATATTGCCTATGGGCTTATAATGTATGTACATGTATACCAACTATAGCCTAAAGGATAAGATGAAGCAAATAAATGGACTATACAAAGCCAAGGTTTCTATATTTTGTGTGAGTTGGTACAATACTAACAAGTAGATGTAGGAAGTGAATGATGCATACTGCAATTCTGAAAGCAGCTGGTAAAAAAAATAATGTGAAGAGGTATAGCTAAAAAGTCATATATAAGTTAAAATGGAATTATAAAAAATATTCAAGTATCAGGAAAGGTAAAGAAACCAGAAAAAGTTTAACAAAAAACAATTAAGAGAAAATAAATGATAAAATGATATAAATAAATCTAACACTAGCAATAATTACATCAACAATTAGTTATTAAACACTCCAGTTGAAAGGCAGAGGATATCAGAATGAATTAAACATAAAAAAAAAAATCCCTGGTGTATGTTGTCCAAAATAAACTTACTGTGAATATAAAGAGGCAGCGGTGCCTGGGTGGCTCAGTCGGTTAAGCATTTGACTCTTGATTTCAGCTCAGGTCATGATCAATTTGTGAGATTGAGCTCTGCCTCACGCCGTGAGCTGACGGTGCTGAACCTACTTGGGATTCTCTCTCTTCCTCCCTCCATCCCTCCCCCACATACTCTCTCTGTCTCTATCTCTTTCTCTCAAAACAAATAAACTAAAAAAAAAAATCTATGACCTAATCTTCCACGCTAAGAAGCTAGAAAAAGAGCACAGTAAATTCAAAGTGGGTGGAAAGAAGAAAAAAATAAAGAGCAAAAATCAATTAAATTAAATATAGAAAAACAATAGAGAAAATCAGCAAAGCTGAAAGTCATTCTTCTGAAAGATCAAAAAAATTCATAAAGTCCTTGTTAGAGTTAGTTATCAAGAAAAAAATAAAAATTGGGAACTCTCAAGAATTTCAAATGTTAGGGATTGTGCCCTACTTGCAAAGCTAACAAGTTAGCCTGACAGTTTCATGGATATTGGCCGACTAACTGAGATTCCTGGGTCAGAGACAGGACTTTGTTACTTATGGTACAGCAAGTAACATGAGCTTTATGTTTGCATCACTTCCATTTGGCCCCAGAGGCCCTCAAGAATGACACAGAGTGGCCCAGGTAGATTTTGCAAATGTAAAGACTACCAATGTATAGACTGCCAATAAACCTGCCCTTTTACCCCTGAAGTAGAAATTATTATACTGGACAATAATAAGACCTATCCTCAGCTCTGAGGGAGCCATTATCACTATTTACCAAGGGTCTTTGCTGGAATAATGTCCTTGAGAAGATAGTCAGGGACAAAGCTGTCAGTGACACAGCTCACAAGATCTGCAAAAACGTGAAGAGACCTGTGAGGAATTGTCTCTCAAAAAGGAGCTCAATTACCAGTATCAGGAATAAAAAAAAGTAGCTATCATGTTGAAAAAGAAAAGCAAAGCTGGAGTCATCACAGTTCTGGACTTCAAATTATATTACAAAGTGACAATAATCAAAACAGTATGGTACTGGCTCGAAAACAGACACATAGACCAATAGCAAGAATAGAAAATCCAGAAATAAACCCACAATTATATGGCCAATTAATCTTCAACAAAGCAGGAAGGAATATCCAATGGGAAAAAGGCAGTCTCTTCAACAAAGGGTGTTGGGAAAACTGGACAGCAACATGCAAAAGAATGAAACTGGACTACTTTCTCTCACCATGCACAAAAATAAACTCAAAATGGATGAAAGACCTAAATGTGAGACCTGAAACCATAAAAATCTTAGAAGAGAACACAGGCAGTAATTTCTTTGATATTGGTTATAGCAACTTCTTTTAGATATGTCTCCTGAGGCAGGGGAAATAAAAGCAAAAATAAACTATTGGGCTACATCAAAATCAAAAGTTTCTGCACAGTGAAGAAAACAATCAACAAAACCAAAAGCAGCCTATGGAATGGGAGATTTGCAAATGACATATCTGAAAAAGGGTTGGTATCCAAAATATATAAAGAACTGATACAACTCAACTCCCAAAAAACAAATAATCCAATAAAAAATGGGCAGAAGACATGAACAGACATTTCTCCAAAAAAGACATACAGATGACCAACAGACACATGAACAGATGCTCAAAATCACTTATCATCAGGGAAGTGCAAATCAAAACTACAATGCAGTATCATCTCACACCTGTCAGAATGGCTAAAATTAACAACGCCAGAAACAACACATGTTGGCGAGGATGTGGAGAAAGGGGAACCCTCTTGCACTGTTGGTGGAAATGCAAACTGGTATAGCCACTGTGGAAAAGAGAATGGAGGTTCCTCAAAAAGTTAAAAATAGGGGCGTGGGTGGCTCAGTTGGTTAAGCTGCCAACTTCAGCTCAGGTCATGATCTTACAGTCTGTGAGTTTGAGCCCCGCATCGGGTTCTGTGCTGATGGCTCAGAGCCTGGAGCCTGCTTCGAATTCTGTGTCTGCCTCTCTCTCTGCCCTTCCCCTGCTCACACTCTGTCTCTCTGTCTCTCAAAAATAAATAAACGTTAAAAAAATTTTTTTAAAGTTAAAAATAGAACTACCTTATGATCCAACAATCACATTACTAGGTATTTACCCAAAGAACAGAAGAACACTAATTCAAAGGGATACATATACCCCTCTGTATATGCATTATTTACATTAGCCAAGATACGAAACAGCCCAAGTGTCCATAGATTGATTAATGGATAAAGAAGATGTCATACACATACACACCCAGGAATATTATTCAGCCATAAAAAAGAATGAAATCTTGGCATTTGCAATAACGAGAATGGAACTAGAGAGTATAATGCTAAGAGAAATTAGTCAGAAAAAGACAAATACTATATGATTTCACTCTGATGAGGAGTTTAAGAAACAAAAAAGACGAGCAAAAGAAAAGAGAGAGAGAGAGAGAGAGAGAGAAACCAAGAAAGAGACTCAACTATAGAGAACAAACTGATGGTTGCCAGAGGGGCAAGGGTGGGAAGATGAGTGAAATAGGTGATGGGGATGAAAGAGTGCATGTGTTGTGATGAGCACCAAGTGTTGTATGGAAGTGTTGAATCACTATATTGTACACTTGAAACTAATATAACATTGTGTTAACTAACTGGAATTAAAATAAAAACTTAATAAAATTTTAAGTATCCATCACATAAATCCTACAGACATTAGAAGGAAAAATAAGAGAACACCATAAACAACATTAGGTTAAAAAATCGGACCCCTGGGTTGCCTTTGAAGAGTTGGAGATAGAAATTGGGAAAGAATATGAGGGGACATTCTGAAGTGGTAGGAAGATTCTTTATCTTGATAGGGGTATGAGTTACACAGGGGTATGCATGATCAAAACTCAACGAAGGTACATTTGTGCATTTGTAAAATATACCTCAAAAGAAAAATAAACTATAAACATGAACTTAAGCAATAATTTTTATGCTGGAGGGCTTACATGTCAATTTACTACAATATGCATCAAGAAATATTATGTAGAAAAAAAGGTGAATAGGTGGTAGATAAGTGATAAAGGAAGTATATTAAGAATATTGATGCTATTGGGGTGCCTGAGTGACTCTTGGTTTCAATTCAGGTCATGATCTTGCGGATCATGAGATTGAGCCCTGCCTCAGGCTTTGCACTGACAGCATGAAGCCTGCCAGGGATTCTCTCTCTCTCCCTCTCTCTTTGCCCCTCCCCCACATGGTCGTGTGTGTGCGTGTGTGCGCGTGCGCGTGTGCATGTGCGTGCGGTCTCATTCTCTCTCTAAATAAATAAACTACAAAAAAATGTGGATGCTGTCATCTTGAAGGATACATAGCTGTTCACAGCAAAATTCTTCCAATTTTGTTACATGTTCAAAAATTTCAAACTAAAAAGTTGGAGGAAAGAGATTTAAAAAAAACATGTAAATCAATTACACTGGACTTTATTTGCATCGTGATTTGGACACATCAACTGTAAAACTATTATGAAACGCTAGGGGAAATGTGAACACTAACTGGTTACTTGTTCATTGTTTTTAGGCCGATGTAGGATATACTATCAGTTCCTAGGTCCCACAGTCCTTTACCACTTCCTTCGGTGCATGCTACACAAAATTAAGCTGCCAGCACCTGCACTTCTTTGCCTGGGGACTTTCCTTGCCTGCTAAAACCTCTGCCTGCTCAGTATCGACTTTTAGAGGAACCCACGGTATGACATTGGGATGATGGCATTTTAGTTATTGTTTTTTACAAGAAGAGGTATTAATTATTGGGCATACATATTAAAATATTCACAGACAAAATTACATTATCTGGGATTAGTTTATAAATAATCAAGTGTTGGTAGGGAGAGTAGGTGAAGGTAGAGACAAAAAAAATGGCAGAATGTTGATAATTGGTGAAGCTCAGTGATGACAGGAATGTTCACGATATACTTTATATTATATACTCTATATTATATACTATTGCTAGAAATTGTACTGAAAAAGACCAGTAGAGACTAATGATGGTAAAAGATCTATTGAGAGGCTTGAGCACAATCTCTGACCTGGACTTATCAAAAACACTCACCTGAGGAAGATATTGGTTTAAAAGCTGACCACAGAATCTGCTCTAGAACATTCATAGGAACCTTATTTGTAATAGCCCCAAACTAGAAGCAAGCATAATGTCTTTCAATGGGCAAACAGTTAAACAAGCTATGATTTATCTATACCTTGGAATACTATTTGACAATGAAAAGGAACTATCTATTGATAACACATGATGACCTAAATGGATCTGAAGGGCAACATGCTGGGTGAAAAAATGCCAGTCTCAGAAGATCCTATATGATTGCATTTAGATTACAGTCTTGAAATGACAAAAGTATAGAGATGGAGATAGATTAATTGTTGACAGGGATTAGGAACAGGAGGTAGTAGGTATACCTTTGAAAGGGTAGTAGAAAGGAGATCTTGTGGTGATGGACCAGTTTTGTATCTGGATGGTGGTGGTGGTTACCTGAATCCATAAATTTGCATAGACCTGGACACACACACAATTAAGTTCATGTAACAACTGGTGAAATTTGGGTAAGTTCTATGGAATGTACCAACGTCAATTGTCAATTTTCTTGTTTTGAATTTGTGGAATAGTTATGTAAAATGTAACTATTTTTTAATTTTTTTTGATGTTTATTTATTCTTGAGAAAGAGCAAGAGACAGAGTATGAGCAGGGGAGGGGCAGAGAGAGGAAGACACAAAATCTGAAGCAGGTTCCAGGCTCTGAGCTGTCAGCACAGAGCTCAACATGGGGCTCGAACTCATGAGCCCATGAGATCATAACCTGAGCTGAAGCCAGAAGCTTAATTGCTTAACAAACTGAGTCACCCAGGAACCTCTGTAAAATGTAACTATTAAGGGAAACTGAATGAAAGGTACAAGGGGTCACTCTGAACTATTTTTGCCCTTTCCTGGGAATCTCCATCAGAAAATAGAAAGGTTTTCTAAAAAGTAAAGAAATGGTTTAAAGTAATCTCTACAGCCAATATGGAGCTGGAACTCACAACCCCAACATTAAGAGTCAGATGCTCTACCAACTGAGCCAGTCAGGTGCCCCGTTTATCCAGATTTCAAAGGTAGCTAGGACGAAGGCACTAGCAGTCGAGTCCCATATCCAGTGTTAAGGATGCAAAAGTCCAAGCTTCCTTCTTCCAGAAGTAGGTGTGGCAGAAGCTTCACTAGAAAGGCCAGTAGCCCAAGTATTGCCAGGCTGTGTAGCCTATAAACCCGAGAATCAGACCCTCTTGGAGACTGGTAAGGTGTCCAGTATCTTAATACGTTCCTTTTCTGCTAAAAACTAGACAATATGGGCTCTGTTGTTTGCAGCTTTGAACACTGGCTGATTATTATTCTTATCACTTTAATTGCATATCTGAATTTTCTGAGGCATTTTAAGGGGGGACAAATATAGCTCAAGTGTATCTCTATACACTGAGGTCACTGAGAAATCGCTGTCAGGCTACACGTTAATAAATGGATATATAATACTCCTCAAGAATTTCTTTGCCTGATTACAGCTTCTTGGTTACCTCTAGAAGTAGAGAGCACTGGAGCCTATGTTGCCTTGCAACTATTAATGTTCCTTTCTTTCTGAGTTTTTTGTTTTATTTTGTTTGTTTTGTTTTGTTTTGTTCTTGTTATTCTGAAATCCTTAAGAAACCAGAACTCTTGTGTGTACTTCTGGGTCCACAACATGGATTTTTCTTTTATACGTCACTGATGATATGCAGCACTGGCCCTTTAAGCCCCTTAAGAGTGGCTCAGACTGGCTCTTAGATGGGAAGAACTGTGCCTGGAAAGTAACTCACCGGTGTTAAGCACACCTTGAATGAGGGCTCTGCAAGGGGGATGTTGAGGACTTGACAATTGCCCTATACTGCAAGCAGATCAGGAATGCACAAGAGGACAGGCAAAGGACCAGCGAAGAGGGCAAGAGAAAAGAATTAGAAATATAGTTCTGAAAAAGGAATAACACTCAGAGAAATTAGCTTGGCTTAAGTAACAGAAGGAGGAAGAGAGCCAGGGCAGAGTCTTTTAGGACCTCACAGTCACAATTTCCCTTTATTGTTGCTTTGTATCAAATGTGTGCGTGGGTGTGGATCTTTGCTGGTGTTGGGACTTTGTACCTAATTTACCTAGGTTATAATGTGAAGAAGTTAATTTATAAAGCTTCCAAGAGCAGAACCAGGCAAACAACTTCATTTGAATGGAATTTTTATTTGGTCCTAAACAGAAACAGCCAGTTTTATTTTATATCTGTCTCTTGATTTCAGTTTCACATTTGTGGGTAAAGTGCAGCTAAATAAGAACTTTCTAAAATTTTATGTAATTGCTCAATGGGTCTCCCCCAAAAGGAGTTGGGGGTAGAGGTATACATGCTATCACACTGTATAACAATTTCTTCTACATAGCTTTGTCATTGTTCCCTTTATACTTTCTAAAATTCTACCATTCATTATCCAATTTTTTAACAAAAAACAACACAAAACAAAACAAAAAAACAGGGAAGTTGGGGTAGCTCTGAGTCTGACAAGGGCTGCCATTAACTATTATTATTACCTACTTATCTTTGGTGCTTTCCAGTTTAGAAGGTATTTTGAGGAGCTCCTGGCTAGCATCCAAGTGTGGCTCAGGTCATGACCTCATTGTATCTGGGTTCGAGCCCCACATCAGGCTCTGTGCTGACAGTTCAGAGCTTGAAGCCTGCTTTGGATTCTGTGTCTCCCTCTCTCTCTGCCCCTCCCCTGCTCATGCTCTCTTTCTCTCTCAAAAATAAAGAAAGAAGGTATTTTGACATCCTTTGTTTCCCATTATGATTTTTGCTTTTCTTCAACAATCCTGAGAGAGAAGTAGGGACTTAAACTATTATCAATATGTATAAAATTAAAAAGGTAATTCTTAAAAGGGTTAAGTGACTTGTTCAAGGTCACAGAGCTAGTAAAAAGATCCCTCATCGCTCACATCAGAAACAGAGTAAGCCTGCTGCCTTCTCTAATGCTAACAGATTAAAGGAGAGAAAAGAGAGCCCTGGGGAATTTCCTCTAATCACTCCACATTAGCTGAAAAGCACAGATTGCCTTCTACTTCCTCTCAAGTCCCACTGCACTTGCCATCTGTAAAATTCACTTGAGCTCTTCTTCATATTTTGTCTTGTCCTGCTTTTAAGAGTTTAACAAATGATGGATGAATAGTGTGTGTGTGCGTGTGTATGTGTGTTAACTCCCTAATTATGTAGTACGAGTATTAGAAACAGGAACCTAGATTTTTGTATTCTCACAAAATTTAGCACAATGCAATGCTTATAAATAACTTTTTATTCGAATTGAATTAGATTAGATAATAGCATGGAAAATACAGACTTTGCTCTAGGGAAGTGAGATTGAGAAAAGGAAAATTTCAGTGAAGGTAAACCAGGTACTTTCATGGCTATTCAATCAGTCACCATCAATCTAATTCATTCTTTTGCCAAGACACTTAATTCCCTTGACCTTGTTGCACATGCTCAGCTCAGCCATAACCCTGGATCGACCTACAAATTTGCTTTATTCACTGTTTACTTCGGTTAGGCTAGAGAAAACGCTACAAGAAATAGAAAGTTTAACATATTCTTGCTTAAATAATAAAGGGTGTTTGGATGGAAAAGTCCAAGGTAAAACTGCCTTCAAATGAGGTTTGATCTTGCAGCTCAAACAATGTGAGCAAGATCAATTTTTTTGTTTCTTGTTTTTTTTCACTCTGCTTTCCTCAGAGTTGGCTTCATGCTCAGACCAGGCATTGCTCCATTGCTTTCTGGTTTTCAGTAGTGCTATTGAGAATTCTGATGCCATTCTTGTTCCCAGTTCTTGGTTTGTGACCTATTTTTTCCCACTGGAAGCCTTAGGGTTCTAAAATTTCAAAGTAATCCTTCTTCATTCTTATCCAGCAAGGAAAAGCAAATACGTGGTTCAATGGCTCACCACTGAGCCAATCACTCTAGCCAGGTAAATTGAATAGACTGAGAAGTTTAAACTCAGTTCTGTGTCCTATATTAGAGCTAAAAATTGAATCAATTTTTTTCTCGGATAATATGGGTTCCTAGTGGGAATTAGTAGTTACTGGAAACAAGAAAATAGATACTATAGAAACAAGGGACATGTTCGGTATTTTCCTTTATCTTGGTTGATACATGTTAATAAAATTTTTTTTAATGTTTATTTTTGAGAGAGAGAGAGACAGAGAGTGAACAGGGGAGGGCCAGAGAAAGAGGGAGACACAGAATGTGAAGCAGGCTCTAGGCTCTGAGCTGTCAGCACAGAGCCCGATGCAGGGCTCTAACCCACAAACAGTGAGATCGTGACTTGAACCGAAGTCAGACGCTTAACCGACTGAGCCACCCAGGCGCCCCTGATAGGTGTTAATAGAAGAAACAATACAAAGACATGGAATGCACAAAAGAAAATCATGCTCTCCTGCATGATTATAGGTTATTACATTAATCATTCCCTCCCTCACATTTCACTATTAAATGCTTTTCCTGAGTTTAACTCGATCAAGTATCTCTTTTCACAAAAAAAGAACAAAACTGATTCAAACCAATGAGATTTAACTACTACCTTGTTTATCTCCCCTCCCAACCAAGTATATGAAGTCTACACACAATGTAAAACAAAATAAAGTGAGACAAAATCAAGGCCACTGAATCTGTGAAATATCAAACACCTCCCCAGCTAATGTGAGGGACTGCTACTTCTTTACCAATCCTCTCTCTAGCCCTGATGAGATAAGAAATAAGCTAATAAATCTTATCTAGCTACAAATCTTATCTAGCTTATTTATAGCTCATAAATTTTATCTAACTACATAAGATTTATTGATTTACTTAGTCATGGAATTGTCTTTTTTGATAGTGATAAATCCTCATTTTCTGAGGCTCTCCCCAAAATTATTCTATTGAAGCTCAACTCTGATAAATAGGTTTCTAACACCCTGTTACTGAAACAGCTCTATGTTTCTCATGGTGAGTCCCTTTGCCATGAGTAATAAAATCAACTTGGTCAACTAAAGGTGTATTTCTGGTGGTCTTTGGCAGGAAGGTGTTGGCAGTCCTCACTGCATGCGTTGGAGTCCATTGAAACATCCCTCATTTCTCTTTTAAATTACTTTAACATCCTCAAAATGGTTTTCCCTGCCCCCCATCTTCTTTCCTGTAATCAACATTACAGAGTCCTTTCCAGGGTGATATGAAACCGAAACATGATCATGGCACTTCCATGCCCCCGTATTCCTAAGACTAAAGTCTAAATATTTTAGCCTGGCCTGTGACACCGTCCTCACAATCTTGCCTCCTGTCCAATTAGTCACCACTCCCCAATTCCATTTCCACGCAGCAGTCTTGGTAAATTTGCTTGAAGTTCTCCTAAAGCATGTTTCTGAATGTTGGCATGGCCTTTGGACCTAGATGCCTAGAAACTTACTTCATCTAGTTAATTTTTACTTGTTCCAAAGACTTGGCTCATGAATTGTCTTCTCTGAGAAACCTTTTATATCCCTGTGATTATTTTGTATTTATTTCTCTCATTGCGTGTATCACACGGTACTGTATGTAGTTACTTGTTTTCCTTACAAGGGAACCAGCTTCTTGAAGGTCCACTATCTTATTGTATTCATCCTGGTACCCTGTGGCAGTGGGTCATACCCAGGGTTCTTCTCTTGTGAAGTCTGGAAATAGAGGAGGGGAGTGGGGTTAGGTTGCTCAGGATTGAGACCACTTTTGTGGATATATTGCAATATATTTTGCCATGTATTGGACAATCCTGTACAAAGAATTAACTCCTAGAACTATTTTGCCCCGAATGTTTTTATCATTTCCATTGAGAAATACCACAGATTCTCAGTAGGTGTTTGTTTATTGAAGGAATGAAAAAATGAACATGAATGTATCAGTAAAATAGTGTAAAAGTAAAAGAATAAATTAATGAACAAATCAAGAGAGAGAAAAGCAGCTTGAGCACTGTATTTGGAGTTCAAAGTATACCTCCCTAAGGAGAGGTATTAACTGGGAAATTCATGCTTCAATACTTAAAAATTTCTCCTGGTCACAGTTACTGTCCCTTTCTCCAGGGGTTATGAGTACAAGGTGCAACCTGAATTGAAAATAAGTAATCTAAGTGAAAAGATTCATAGGAAGATATCTGAGGTGGGAGATAAAACCGGACAATCTAGATGAGAGAGGGGAGGCATTTCTGTAAGGCTTCTCAGATCACATTGACCTATGACATTTACCTCATCTTTTCAAGAGTTTATATTAATGTTGGGGAAGAGGACTCCACATAAAGATCAGCTCCCAAGATCTGACTTTGCAGGAAGCTGCCATCTTTACCTGTAAGAGAGCAAATCTTAATTCTGATTTGAACTTTATATTTAACCATTTAACCCAAGGCCCATTACTTGCAGTTTATAGTTGCTGCAAATTAAAATCCACAGGGAGCAGACACACACTGTAGTTTTATTTGCCAGTGTGAGTACTGGGTGAGTCACATCCTCCCTTCAGGGAAATCTTAGCTAGGTAAAACTTTTCCAGGGCTCAACTTTTCCTAGAATAACTTTGTCCTTAAAGACATAGGCACTGAATCAAAAACTAATTGAATCAAAACTGTGGATAATTTAATCTGGAATTCTAGACCCATTTAGTGCATAAATAATTGGTACCGAGTGTCTTTTATGCAAGGATGCCAACTGTTTCTGGGTCCCAATGTAATCGCTTCTAGTTTTGAAGGCAGCATTTTAAATTCCCTCAATCTGTTCACATACCCAATGACACAAAAATTTCGTTGTAATATCAACCCATAAATAATAGCTGATGATCATGATCTCTTTTGTACTTCAAAAAATAAGAGGCATCCTTAAAAATGTCTTTAAAAATTTTTAGTCACACTTTTCATGGAAATGTTTTTTCTAAACTTCCAGTTTCACTGTCGAAAAGAACAGTAAATTCTCATAAGGATGACAGTGAAGGACTTCTGTTCATCTTCTGTCATTACAGACCCAGTGTATCCCCGACCACAGTTCTATTTCTTCACTTACTGTTTAAAAGAAAAAGAGAAAAAAATTTTCCTTTCTTTGCCATTCTTTTGAGGCCTATCAAATATTCTATGCTGATGTTAGTGGGAGCTAATAGCTAACGGCTAGCGGGGTTTTCAGTGCTGAGATAGACTTTTTGAAGTATCTTAATTCACCAAATCCACTAGTAAATCCAATAATGGGAATGTTTTTAGGTACTTAGAGTAGTTTGACAGAGAGATTTGGGAATAGACTGGATCTAAAGCAAGCATGGCCTGGAGTTATCCAGTTCATATTAATATTAGGAAAGAGGATTCCACATAAAAATCAGCTCCTAAGATCTGACTTTGCAGGAAGCTGCCATCTTTACCTGTAAGAGAGCAAATCAGTTCCAGCCGCATGGATATAAGAATTACATTAAATTTAATGAAACATATCTATTGAGCACGTTACATATTTAGGCACTATGATAGCTACTGCAGAGGATTTTTAAAAAGCAACTTAAAATCCAATACAGGGAATTAAATAGACACATATTATCCCTGGTGATGAAATGAAACAGTACCATGAAAAAGAGACAAGGGCATCGGGAAGCTACAAAGGAGAGATCACAATCAGTTGAGGGGATCAGAAAAAACTTCTAAATAGAGTTATCTAGGAAGAAATTTAGGGATGAATAGGATTTTGTGGAACATGTGAAAGATCTCTTGTTTCCATGATTGCCAATGTAGGGGAAAATTATAGAAGAACTTTGTAATGGACCAAAAAGATCACTGGATGACTTTAACGAAACACTAGGTAAATTAGTTGATTCTATAGCATCACTTGGCCTTTCATTGCCTTTGAGCTATTTTACCATTCTATACTTTGCAAATAATCGAAGGCAATGCAGACAACTCCTGGTCATAGATATGCAAATCTGTTTTCAGGCAGGTAGTCCCTTCCCATTACCTATGTTCAGCCCAGACACCTTATGTAGAATCCTGGTGTCACAGCCCCAGCACCAGAGCCTCTCCCACTGAGGTCTCTCCTTACGGAGCCTAATGTCCAAGCAGGTTCTGATATCTCTCTCTCAGGGGAGCCCATAATATCTCCGCTTCCCAGTTCCTGTCATGCACCTTCCTCTCACTTCTGTCCCTAACACCCTGTCCCTTTTTTTGAATACACAGTTGTATTGCCTCTTTAAACAATGCAACTATAGGCCATGGATTCTAGGCTGTGAAGATACAAATACCTGCTTACGCTTATCCCTGTGCCACTTTCTCTTTAGCACCCGAAGCATTAAAAACCCCTCTAAGAATGAGGAGACCTATAATACAAGGGAACATGAGCACCTTGGAGTTCTTGAGATTGTCTCATAAAGTGAAATATTCTTCCATCTCTTAATTATGTCCATAAAATCCATGAAATTTTAACAGAAATCAATAGATGCTATAAATATTTTTTGGACACCACAGACATGTTATTTTAAAGTGGAGTAGGAGCACAAAGTCCATGGCCCAGCATCTATGCCTGTCACAGTTACATGTCATTAATGAGAGTGGAGCAGAGATGAGCTGACAGGTTCTGAGAGGGGGGGTCTTCTCATGTACGGTTGTTATTCTATCCTACTATTGGGTTTCATTCTTTTACTTTTAAGGGCAGCACAAAATGGTGTTGTGTTGGCAATTAGAAAGTTCAAGAACTCAGAGAAATCAGAATAACATGGAAGGAAGGTTTTCCTTACTATATCGCCTGAAAGAGAGAGAAAGGTGCCAACACAGGTTATGCATTGCTCTAATTGAATCTCTGTATATGATTTGATTCTTTATTTTTGCCATATTTAAGCTGGTAAGATAGTACATTCATCACAACCCTGTATCATACCATGTTGTGGTTACGTAATTATAAAATAATTAAACTGCCTTCATGAAATTATATGAAAATTAAATGATTACATTTTAGAAAAGGTTGCTAGATCCTGTTCAGTTTCTAACCTATAATAAACTTGGCACCGCTGGAGAGGGTTGGAAGGGAGACATACAGTCAGCCTTGCTTGGCAATCTTCCACTAAAATCCCTGCTGTGGAAGATTGGCCCTTTCAAATGACATCAGATACTAAACTGGTATTTAATTAAAAATCTTCAATCTACAAAGATCTCAACAACCATTTAAATCTCACTGCATGTCAATTCTAGGTACCAATTATAAAATCACCGCTAATGCCATCAACAAAACAGGAGCCTTTGAATTGAGAGCTTCGGGGATACTGAAACCATAGAAGTCAAGAGGTCACTATCCTGTTTCTGAAAGGAAAATTCTAGAGTAGTTTGGCTGAAATTAAGAACAGAGGTTTGAGTCTTCTTGAACTGAAACTGCTTTAGACAGATGTGCCTCATTCACATCTGTCTAGTTACTCTCATTCTAATTAACATGGTAAAATTTCTGCCATTCTGAAAAATTATGTTCGTTTTCACAGTTATGAGTATCTTAATGAAGAAACAACTAAGAGCAAAGAAACCCTTTCATAGGTGTCAGGGAACCGAGAAAAGAAGATCAGATTTATTTAAGAAGATATTTCCAGATGATGGCTTTTGTTGGGAAATTACAGATTTAGCCCTTGACCCAATAGATATAACAATATCTCAGCCGACATCGTATGATTTCTGAGCGTCATCCATTTAACTACCTCCTACTACTGAAAGCCTTTTAGATTTGCTCAGCATGTTTTGTATTTCAATCCAAATCACGGCTATTAGTTTACCCACATGATCATGACGGAATGAAAGAATGCACACCAGGAAGAGGTCCTGGGAAACCTGAAGCCTCTGAGGTAAACATGCTAAGAATCCACCTCTCCCGCCACTTGGAAAGACTGAGAACTGACACAGGCAGATTTGAGGAGAGAGCGCTAAGAAAGGTGGAGGGTGCTTTGGAAGCAGCAGCTGCTAAGTGTGGGTCAGGAGGGAGGCTTGGTCCTGGAAGTATCTCACAGTCAAAGGAACTACAAGTTAAAGATCAGTCTTTGAAAGGACAAGATGATGCTGGGAAATACAAATAAATTAGACAGTTTCTGATTGGGCTGTTATTTTTCTAATTTTTCTTTTCTTTCCGCATGTGTAGGGAAAGTGCTGCTTATTGATTTTGAACTTTGCTGACAGTGAGCTAACTTCTAAAACTCTGCCCTTACAGATGTCTGTCTCTTTAATAAGTGTAATTGAAGAAAGCTTTCCTTCTTCCTGTTTATAAGATTTAAATTTTAAGAGCCATGGATTTAAATGAGAAGACGGGAACAGTGTTCTATTTTAAGTAGCACGGTCATTGCAGTTTTCTTAGATTGTTAACATTTCCCCGTCTTAGCAGAATCAGTGTTTTGTTTTAGCGAGACACACAGAAGTGGACAGCAAGGAAAAGTCTAAAGTTAAAATACTATGGCAGTAAGTGCTGTGGATTGTCAGATTTTTCTTCTTTTTCTGGCGTTCCGCAAACCAGATTAAAGCTTAAAACTCTCAATGACACCAAAAAGAGCCCCTAGGATTGCATTCTCCTCAGAGTAGATTAAAACAAAACTAGAATTAAACCTGGACTAGACCCTAATAGTACCAGATGTTTTCTGGGTTCCTTTAAACAATCCCTGGAGGAAAACTGAGCTTTTTTTTATGTATCTGCCACTAGATGGCACTATATAAACACCTTTATTTTCACTTTTCCCATCTTCCCAAAGTAGTCAAGAAGGAGGCAAAATATTAGGTAAAGTAATCCGTTTAGTCTTTTAAAATTGCTACAGTTTATTAATTTAACTAAACCTTTAAACTATAAGCCTAAACACCTTGAAACCGATTTTCCATACCTTAATTTCCTATCAGCAAGTACACTTCAATTGATTAGAGGTTGGCTCAAAGGCAGTTTTAGATGTGTTACTTCTATTTCAAAGAGGAAACTGAATAATAAGAAGGCAAGAAAACTGATAATATGTGAGAGGGCAGACAGGAGAACGAAATACATTTACAAGAAAATGTATAATCTTGAATTTTCTTTGGTTTCCATTAAAACTGCCAGTGCCTCAGAAGATTGTCAGTTTAATGTTCTATCACTAGTACCATAATTTATTCTTTTGTTACACCATGCGGATTGGAGATGAAGAGGCCCAGGCTAGCAGGAGGCACAGGAAGAGATTACATATGCAAATAATTTTGTAGCTCGCGTTCCAGGAGAGGGTTTGTCTTGTAATATTTCTTTTAAGTCGCACAGAGAAATCTTTGGTTGGTTGCCAAAAAGCAAAACTGTGAGGTTAAAAAAAGAGAGAAAGGAAGAGAATATTTGAAAAGAGTATGCAAAGCTATGATGAAAAGTCAGAAGATGTGTGATAACTGCCGTGTCTGTGATATTTTTTTTTAAGAGCTAAGAATGGAGGGGGATAAGGGGGTGGGCAAGGAATATAAAACAGTTTGGAGAAGGAAGGCTAAGTGTATTCAGGCTTGAGGAATTGAGGACATCTGATCATATCCAGAAGAATGTAATCTGTGTGACTGGCAGTGAGTGGGTAGGAATAACCCTGGTCACTTGCCTTCCTAAGGCATGTCGGCTGCTTCTTGACTCCCCTTGTCAGGACCAGAGCCGAGGGGCCAGATGCCGCTTCCTCCCTACAAGAGCCAAGCAGACACTGAGGCAGAATTTTAGACATCAAAGAGTCTGAGCAGACTACTGTGTCTGCAGCTGGCAGTTCTACTAGCCCAGCGAAGTCAGGGGGGAATGGAGACATGGAGTTGGGACATTTGGGTGTGGGTGGGAGTGGGGTGGAAGGGGGCTGCCTGGAATGAGCTTTTCTCCTCCAGCACACAAGTCATTCAGCAAACTTTTTTCCCCCTTTCTTTGTATTTTAGCTTACAAACGTTGGCTCCTCTCTGAAAAGGTCACCCTCCTATTCAGACAGAATTTGTGACTCTCAGCAGCTGGGAATACCTTGGAACCAAAGAGAACCTATTAGGAGAGGAAAAAAAGCCAGAGTCATTGCTAAGCCAAAAAATGGGGAAAAGATTAACCTCTAAGTTTTTTTTTTTTTAATGACAACAAGAACACACATTTCTCTTTGATTCATAACCTTAATAAATTCTACTTACCGTTTGCAATAATTCTAAGGTGTTCTAAAGACAATTTTATATTAGAAAAAGGATTTCATATTAGTTCGAATTACGTTAGGGGAAAAAATGCACCTACTCCACTACTAAAATTATGGAAAAATCCATAGAGGAACATTTTTTACTCTCGCTAATGAAGAAAGAACCTAATAAGGATTGCTGAATTTTAGAGATCAGGGAGTTGTGTTTATACCCACAATAAAATGCTGGGCTATTACATCAGAAAAGCCTTGGTTCATTTATTTTGACACAAGTATTTGAAATAATTTAGTCTCCTTGGTAAATGGTCTGTAGACTCTTCAGAGTGTTATTAGCTAAAATATTATTAATGTGAATTCACTCACCACATCTCGTAATTTTGCTGAGAAATGAGACATGAACACTAACTATGTTTTGTGGTAGCAAAAGTTGGAGGAGGGGAGCAGAGAGAGGGGGACGGCGGTGAACAGTGTGGTTGAATTTATGGTGTTCAGAGCCACTAGCGACTGGGAAAAAGAAATCAGGAAACTTGAATTGTGATACCAATTGTCACTCAGCATCAGCTTGAAAATTAAACTGTGGTTAATAAACACACTGGGAATAGTTACTAAAGCGTCCAGAGCGTCCGTTCAACTAAAGCATTAGCACTGTGAAGAGAGCTCTCAGGTACCAAAAGCCCTGGTATATCAACTCTAATTACAAAAAAAAAAAAAAAAAAGTATAGTCACCGTCCAACTAATCCCAAAGTAAGCACATTTTCAGAGTTCCTGGGAAATATTTTGCAGGAGTGAGATTTTGAGAGAGAGAAAGTCAAGCTTGTGGGAGAGCATGGACCAAGTGTATCCTTCCCACACTTCAGGGGTTGGGGTGAGGCCCAAGGTGTCAGGTGAATGTTTTGCTTTGCTTCTGTGAAGGAGTTCCGGCTTCTCTCCCTGACAGCCTTCTCTCCCATTCTCTCTGCTATTTCTCTTTGTTCTCTCACACTCATTCCGGGGGAGTCATCCTCAGGGCCCTCCGAAGATACTCCTTATCTGAAATGGAGATGAGGCTTGAGGTCACTGTTCTTTACCTCATACAGTTTTATCCTTTACTGAACGATAAGCTGCCTGCAGGCAATGACTGTGTCAGAATTTGACCTTTTCAGATAACAGGTACTCACGAGTATTTACATCACCTAATCTCCATACAGCTCTAGGAACTGTGGGCTCTGGGCTTTTCCTAAGCATTCAGTGTAATGCAGCTCCCATGTACTAAATTAATTCACTTAACAAATGGTTCCAATGTCCTCATCCATCTGGTATTTCATTAAATTTGGGCTGGACATCAGTTCTGACTGTATTCCCACACCCTAGCTGGGCTGCATGAGGGGAGCCCACTCTGGCCTGGAACCTCGAAAACCAACTATCCAGTTTGTGTAGGACGGAGGGGTTTCCTTTTATTGCTAAAATACGGATGGTGGAAGGTAAACTAAAATAGTTGGTCACCCTAACACTGCTTCTCCAGTTCCCCTGAGTGTCCTTCTGCTAGAGCTCTCATAAATGTACTATAATCTTTGATTTTCTTGTTTGTCTCTTTTACTAGACTGAGTTTCTATATCCCCAGCATCTATCACAGTGTCTGGTACTTAACTGATAGTCTTCGAATGTTTGGGGAGTGCATAGAAGAATGGAGAAATATTCGCATGAAGGAACAACAATGATTTTCTTTCTTTATTTCCCTATGAGGAGAAGAATCAACGTTTCTGTGTTTCAGTCCTATTGTGGAAGGTGTTCCCTCCATCTGAAGAAAGCTGGGTTTCACCTGCAGCCCAGAGATCCACGGATATCTTTGGGACCCTCTTCATAAGGAAGAGGCTCAAGGAACATACCACGAGCTGCCTACCCTTCTATGCCACTCAAGTAGGTTCTCTTAAAAAGTCTTCTTTCACACACTCCCACTCTGGGCAAGATCAGGTGTTTCCCATTCCGGGCTTCTGTAGCATTGTTTGTCTCCTCTGCTACTCAAAAGGCATCTTGAACATCTGTCTCATATTCATTTTTGGATCACCAGAAGTTAGCATTATATCTGGGCCATAGTAGGTGCTAAGAAAAGGACTAAAAGAAAATGTTAAAGGTACAGGGGGATATATTTACAAGTGTTTCATAATTCAAAAATGGAAATGAGAGGGGCTAAGGAAAAGATACTCAAATAGCAACACGGACTGAGTAAGCACTCTGTATTCATTATTTTTTTTAATGTTTATTTATTTATTTTGAGAGAGAGAGAGAGAGAGAGAGAGAGAGAAAGAATTCCAAGCAGGCTCCATGCTGTCAGAGCAGAGCCTGACATGGGGCTTGAATTCAGAAACCATGAAATCATGACCTCAGCGAAATCGAGAGTCAGATGCTTAACTGACTGAGCCATCCACACACCCCTGTATTCCATTATTTTATTTAATCCTGACAACAAACCTCATGAAGTTTGAATTATCATCATTTTATGAAGGAGAAAATTAAAGGTCAAAGAGATAATTGCCCAAAGCCACATAGTTCTTGACAGTGTGGTCCAATTTGGCTTCACATTTATTTCATTTTACTTGCTTTTATCTAGGGGTAGAGGTTTTTGTCATGGTCACTAATAATTCCACATACGAAAAAAGCAGGAGTTTTGGAAACTAGCTATCAATATGTATTAGGGATGGAGAAATACTGAGAAAGTTTATATTTAAATTATCCAAACAGTTTGTGGAACCCACCACCCGCAGAGCTCCCTTAGGAATGTGATATGTGCACATGACTTCCTCAAAGCCCTCACTTCCTCAGAGAGTCTAGATTTGGGGATTTGTAGAGAGGACAAGCTAGACCACAGGTCTGGGCCCAATTCTGTTATTATATTTATTAGCGAGATGTGAGTGAATATAATTATGTGACCGTGAGGGATTCAGAAGAAAAAATCCAGGGCCAGATCACATTTCAGGTGTGATCCTAACTCCGAAGGAATTTCACTTACGAGAAGAAACTTAAAAGAAAGGACAGTTTAAAAAGGGTCCTAGAAAGGAAAGCCTTAAGAATTGTAATTGAAAGTACATGTGTAGGGGCACCTGGATGGCTCAGTCAGTTAAGCCTCTGACTCATGATTTCAGCTCAGGTCATGATTTTACAGTTCATGAGTTTGAGTCTTACATCCGGCTCTGTGCTGACCGTGTGAAGCCTGCTTGGAATTCCTTATCTCTGGTCTCCTCTCTCTCTGCTCCTCCCCCACTCATGCTCTCTCTCTTTCTCTCATAAATAAAAATAAATAAGCAAAAAAAATATCTGCGTATGTCTATGTGGGGGGTATTTGAGGCTAAATTACAGTTGTATTATTAGATATGCAAAGAAGTATAACTCCTTTACTTCTTATTCCTGAGGTGGGAAGGTGAAAAAACAATAGACACTTTTTAAAATTTTAACTTTTAATTTTTAAAAATTGTGGTAAAATGGGCACCTGGATGACTCAGTCAATTAAGCACCTGACTCTCGATTTCAGCTCAGGTCACAGTCTCCCGTTGGGAGCAGGGATTCTCTGTCTCCCTCTCTCTCTGCCCTTCACCTGCTCTCTTAAATAAACATTTAAAAAATTGTAGTGAAATACATATAACCATTTAAAAAATTTTTTTAATGTTTATTTTTGAGAGAGAGAGACAGAGCGTGAGTAGGTGAGTGGCAGAGAGAGAGGAAGACACAGAATCTGAAGCAGATTCCAGGCACTGAGCTATCAGCACAGAGCCCAATTAGGGGCTCAAACTCACAAACTGCAAGATCATGACCTGGCCTTAAGTCAGACGCTTAACTGACTGAGCCACCCAGGTGCCCCTACACATAACCATTTTTAAGTGTACAGTTCAGTGGCAGAACAAGAGACAATTTAACTTGCCAATTAAAATAACTTCCAGATTTAACAGTTGTATTCAGGTAAATATTTGGTCAGCTCCCTTATGAGGGATGTTCCTTGAGTAGAAAAACTCAAGTTAAGGTCTGTCGGGGAAAGTACTCTTAGCAGCATGGCCCCTTGGCATTTAGTAATTCTTGTCTATCGGTCTTTGCCACCTGGTGGCTATTCTGAAATCATCTCTGACTAGTGTAGTGAAGTGTAACTGGAACGTCCGTGGTGCCACTCCAACTGTGCCCACTTGCATCTTCCCTCAAAGCTCCACTCCCAACAGGTGAACATCCAGCCTCTAATTGTCTTGCTCTGGAAGGGGAGAGACTTTTTTCTTTTTCTTCCTCCTTGGAAAAGACCTCTACATTATATTCTTCTTTTTCCTCATAACACTGAGCCCAGTGGTACTGCCTTACCTGTAGATGAGTTGTCCTCTCCACACCTCGAAACACTTGATTTGAGTCTGCCAGGTATGTATAGCCCTTAATGTGGGAGCCTTGTCATCATTTGGAAACAGGAATTACTGAGGACCAAACAGCACCAAAATATTATTCTTGTTAATAACATATATAAATAAAACTTTACAATTGACCATCTTGGATCAATGATGCTATGACATCTTTCCTAGATCCCATCTAAATCCAATCTTAAAAAAATAGTAGAAAACCATTTGTTTTCTGAAAGAAAACAATTCACTTATTTAAATATTTAATGCAACTCCTAGATGTGCTTGCCATGCATCTGGCTGGCTACATATACAAGGATTAGATTTAGAAAAACGGGGATGCCAAAATTATGATTCCACACATGCACACACACAAGCACACAGACATGCAAGATTTGACTTGAAGTAACATGCAATTCTCCTACTTTTGACTTTATTTTAATCAGAGAAACAATAGAAGCCTATAAATGAGTCTGCAGGTTTGGAATCAAACCATAGAACACATGCTCTTTATTTCTCTGAGAAACTTTTGAAAGATGAACAAAATATCTTGCTGGTCTCTTGAATAATTTTGGAAGTTTTTCTCATTTCAAAAACAATATTCAATTATATTTAGAGCATATGCTTTTAAAAATTCCCACGAAGGTTTTCCCTGACAATGAAGTCACTATATTTCAAGGTTTTAAAAATTATTAACTTTCTACGTTTGATAATTACATGCTGATATATACTGTATTAAGTATATTAAGAATAAAAGCTTTCTTAATATTTAATATCCCCTTTAAACATTTTTGTCTTTTCTGGGATAAAATAATGTGAACTAAAGATAGCTATCAATTTAATTAAAACTGCAAGATGGCTGAGGTTTTTTTAAATTTTGTATTGAGATCAGTTGGACATTGATATCTCAGGCGTAGTTAATTTACATTAATATTGGGGAACAAGAAAAATTCTTACAAATAACATTTATAACTCTGGTCTTCCAGACGTCTTTTAATATGTAAAGGGAAGGAGATCAAAAGGTAATGAAAAGAACATAAGTTCTAACAGAAAGAATTCATCTGAAAAGGACCAGAAGTACAGGGACACTGTGAATGCCGGCTGCACCAATCCACAATGCATGGAGACAAGGTTAACCCTTACTTGATTAGATTTATATGATTTTTCCTTAGATTTACTATGATTTTACTTTGCTCTGACTTGTTCTGCTGCTAGTATAGTTCATACACTCATTTTTGGTGTGTTTTTAGTATATTTGACACATGGTATTACATTAGTTTTAGGTATACAACATAGTTGTTGAATACACTCATTTTAATTTTATGTAAGTTGTTCTATCCTTATTCAAGCAGTAGTATCAGTCAGGTAAGGAATTAAGCAGTGCAACTTTCTAAAAACCAAGAACATTTTTGTGGTAGCTGCTTGACAATTTCAAATTAAGCTGCGCTAAAAAAAAAAAAAAAAAAAAAAAAAAACTTTACTTTTCCTGTATTCCCACACATTCTCCACCTGACCTTAGTCACTTCACAATAAACCATAGAAAAGGTGGGGGAGGGGGAGAGAGTCTCTGATCCTTTTCAAGCCTATTTCAGGTTCATGGATCGATACATACTGAATACCAACTTTGAAAAACTAAAGAGACCTTTACCTTCTTTTATATTTTCCCAATATTGCTCTTTCTTTATTTCCTATATTCGGGGAAAGTGGGGGGTGAGTAGAAGAGTACAAGTGAAGTGGTTATGAGGTTAAGATAAAAGAAAAAAAACAAACCCCTGGTGTGGGAATACAAATGGAGAGTGCACAGTAGGCATAAACAGGGTTGGCGTCTAGAATTGAGAGAAATGCTATCATCTAAAGATACTTAGGGAGCTATCATTGTATTGGATGTGTCCTAGTAAAATTATAAGAAAGGCAAATTTGGGCAATAATAATAGCTAAGATTTTTTGAGCACTTTCTACGTATCAGGAATTTTCTAATAAGTTTCATTTATTTAATCTTCACAATCCCATTCTGTGGGAGGTACTATCATTATTCTTGTTTTACAAATAAAGAAAGTGAGGCATAGAAAGGTAAATTATCTAATGTCACACGGTTAATAAATGCTGGGGTACTTACATTCATACAGACTAATACAAGCAGCTGTGCATTTGATCTACATACAGAGTTGTCTAATAGTGATAGGTTTGAGTTCACTTAGAAACAAACCAGGGTGCAGAGAGAAACCCTCCTACGTATGGTCAAATGATCTTCAAAGTTATAAAGAACACTCAACAGGAAATAGTCTCTTCAACAAATGGTGATGGGAAAACTGGATATCCATATGCAAAAGAATGAAACTGGACCTTCATCTTATACGATATACAAAAATTATGCAAAATGGATTAAAGATCTAAACGTAAGACCCAAGACCATAAAACTCTTAGAAGAAAGTACAAGAGAAAAGCTTCATGACAATGAATTTGTCAATTTCTTGGATATACCAAAAGCACAGGCAGCAAGAGCATAAATAGGCAAACGAGACTTTAAATCTTCTGTGCATTAAAGGACACAAATAACAGAGTGAAAAGACAAGCTACAGAAAGGGAGAAAATCTTTGCAAATCATATACCTGACAAGAGATTAGTATCTGGAATACACAGAGAACTTCTGCAACTATAAGGAACAACAATAACAAACAACAAATAACCTCAATTTAAAAATATGCAAAAGAGTTGAACAGAGCTTTCGACAAAGATAATATAAAAATGGCCAACAAGGGGCACCTGGGTGGCTCAGTCAATTAAGCATCTGACTTCAGCTCAGGTCATGATCTTGTGATTCATGGGATCAAGCCTCACATCAGGTTCTGTGCTAACACCATGGAGCCTGCTTGGGACTCTCTGTCTCTCTCCCTTCCTGTGCTCTCTCTCTCTCTCTTTCTCCCAAAAATAAATAAACATCTAAAAAAATTATTTTAAATGAACAAATAAATAAAATGGCCAACAAGCATATGAAAAGATGTTCAACATCACTAATCATTAGAGAAATGTAAATCAAAACCACAATGAGGTATCACCTCATCTTAAGAGGTCATCTTAATATGACCTGTTAAGATATCAACTATTGAAAAAACAGAAAAGGGTAAGTGTTTGGTGAGGATATGGAGAGATTGGAACACTTTACTGTTGGTGGTATTTTCAAATGGTGTAGCTGCTATGGTGAAACAGTGTGGTGATTTCTCAAAACATAGAACTACCGTAAGATCCAGCAATCCCATTTCTGAGTACACATCCAAAAAAATTCTGAAAGAATTGAAAGCAGGGTCACAAAGAGATATTTGCACACCTATGACTTTTGGAGCACTATTCACAATAACCATCCAACCAAACCAAAGGTCCATCACTGGATGAATGGATATACAAAATGTGGTGTATACATATAATGGAATATTAATTAACCTTAAAAGGGAAAGAAATCTTGTCACATGCTGCAGAATGGATGAATCTTGAGGCCATTGTGCTAAGTGAAATAAGCCAATCACAAAATGACAAATACTGTCTGATTCCACTCACATGAAGCATCTAGAGAAGCCAAATTCATAGAAACAGAAAGTAGAATGGTGGGTACTAGGGACTTGGGAAAAGGGGAAATCAAGAGTGTTGTTAAATGGGCATAGAGTTCCATTTTGCAAAACAAAAAGTTCTGGAAATCTGTTGTAGATAGTTAACACTACTGAACTGTACAGTTAAAAATGGTTAAGATGGTAAATTTTACCCTATATGTTTTTACCAAAATAAAAAAATGAAAAATATGCAAATAAATAACCTGGAGACACTGGCTAGCTGAAAGATGCATTTATAATACTATTCTTCTGTGATTTCTAAGGTCTATTTCTGCTCTGCTGTTCTTTTGCAGTATCCCACATAGAGTACAACAGCTCCTATCTCTTTGCAGAACCTTTCTCTAAAGGTACCAGTGTCTACAATCCAGAGAATTTTATGATCTACTGATCCTGTGTGTTCTCATATTTCTTAAATTTTCTGCACCTATCACCTAACAACTTTCCAAATAATAGGTAGTCTTGGTTTATCAGAGAAACCAATTCTATTAACATACTGCCTCACTGAAATAATATCCAATTCTTTAGTTCATATATATCATGAGAACACACATGCATGCGCATGCACACACACATGCATATCTGTAAGCATATCCTCAAAGAAAACTAAGTCTGATGAAGGAAATGTCCTACTGAAGGAAATGTTTTGTATGGGTGGGGGAAGGAAGGAAAAGCGTTTTGTCCACCAAATCACTGAGTACCTTCTCAGTCACAAAGGGAATATTCGGCCAATGAAGCAAAGCAGCATTGAAAAGACAAAGAAAAAGAAAAAAAAATACTTAGGATTCAAGGAAGACCACGAAGGCAGGAATCTTTCCAGGAGAGCTGAGAATAGAATTTGATTGTGAGTCAATTCATTTATGCCTCATTAATATTCAACATTGGCTGGATTATATTACTTCCAGTGTTTCTTCACTGACGTCAAGGCATGATTATTAAAGCTGGTTTTCCTCTCCCATTTGTGCATGTCCCAGTATGTCTCCCAAAATAAGATTGTCATGAAGGAATGTACTGTAAAGGAGCATTAGAAGAATGAGAAAGGTAGTAAGGCCATGATAGACCCAGTGGGGAGAGGACATTACTCTGCCCAAGATAAGAAAGTAATCATAGAAACAAGATGGTGATCATTAGCAAAAAGTCCAAGTCCCCTTCCCTTTAGCAACAGCAGGGATAGTTCTCATCTCTCTCCAGGTTCTGCAGGCAACTGTTTCTCTTGTTCAGTGGCTTCCCAGAAGGTGTTGAATAAGGAGATAGCAGCCAGAAAAACGGAGTTAGGCCTTCTGGAGAGGAGAGATGATGATTCCACATGCTAAGAGCCAAGGGGAAATTCTCAGTCATTTTCAAGATTCATAGCATGAAGAGTTCCAGAAAGCACTGAGAGGTTGAATATAAAAGTAATTGCAAATGAAAGTTGGCCGCAGCCTCTCAGGAAGACAAACAATGCATGTGTTAGAGATTGTGATTGAGGTGAATGGGTTCTTTAGGCAGAGGTTGCTCAGGAGTCCATGAGATCTCTATGGAGAATAATCTTGTAGTTGATAGATATGCTATGCAGAATTTCCTGTTAATTAAATCTTTTAATATAATTCTGTGGCAAGAGTTCTTGTATTGAATTCAAATATTTCTGGGCTTGGGGGAAGGGGAAAAACGGGGAGGGAATTATAACACTGGATAGTATTATACAAAATTAATTACCCACAGGGAATTTATAAAAGATTGATTACAAGGATGATTGTCTTCACCCATGATTTTCCTATTCTTTACTAATTGTGTTTCTAGCTTTTGAATCAATGTGATAGTGCAGCAAAGGCTCTGATAGTCTTTAAACTTCCTGCTTTTGTGTTAAGTGAAGATCAACCATCTGTCTCTCCTCCAGGATTTTTTAGCATAATGCAAAGTCATATCAGTCAGTGACTGGCAGATTTTTTTTCTGGTAGATGTTTTTTCTTTTATCTCTTTGGTAGAATAGCAAGGTTATGCATTATTAGCATAATAAATGGATATACATGCACACATATGGACACCGTTTTGCAATTACAAACAAATGCGTTGGGTTTCAAAAGTTCATACTGAGGTCAGCTGATCAGAACTTGGAATGATTGGATATATAAAAATATTGTTAGAATTTAGTGCTTTTAAAATTATGTTCCCACTGGAACTGGTATTCCCACAGACATTTTTATAGAAAATATAAGACTAATGGTCTTTCCCCAATTTTTCAGGATAATACAATTATTATATAGTATTTTCTTGGTTTTAAGGCTTTACCCCATATATTTTTTCTCAAAATAAAAGAAAATTTGAGAGCTTTCTGTGAGTTAAATGTTTTGCATACACCATTTTATTTAATCTTCACAAGGATCCTATTTTATAGATAAAAAACCACAAATGACTAATTTCCCCCAGTCTACTCAAATACTAGGTGGGAGAGCTAGTGTGGTAGATTTATTGTTTTCTTTTTTCTTGTCTTCTCTTTTTTCTTTTTTCTTATTTCTTTTTTCTTTTCTTTCCTTTCCTTTCCTTTTCTTATCTTCTTTTTCTTTTCTTTTCTTTTCTTTTCCTTTTGAAGGAGAGAGAAAGAGTGAGAAGGGGGAGAGGGGCAGAGGGAGAAACAGAGAGAATCCTAAGTAGGTTCCATGCTGACATGGCTCAGTTCCACGACCTTGGGATTATGACCTGAGCTGAAATCAAGAGTCAGATGCTCAACCCCCTGAGCCACTGAGGTATGCTCAGTGTGGTAGATTTAAACATGTCCACACATTCTTATACACTTCTCTCATTCAGAGTATATGTCCCCTTCCCTTAAAAATAAATAAACATTAAAAATATTTTTTTTAAAAAAAAGAAAGAAAAGTCATGCAGCTTGTACTCACTCTATTGTGATGCTTGTTCTGGTAGAAGCCAACTGGTAGGTATGAAATCTGACCATCCTAAGACTTCCATGCTAGAAAAGCCACAGATAGATAGATGCTCTGGTCATCAGCTCAGCATCAACTGTCAACCGTTAAGTAAGTCATTTAAATTTCCAGCAGAGCCTGGGGTGCCTGGGAGACTCAGACGGTTCAGCATCAGACTCTTGATTTTGGCTCAGGTTATGATCCCAGGGTCATGGGCTCGAGCTCTGTGTTGGGCTCTCCCCTGCTCTCTTTCTCTCTCTTAAAATAAAATAAAAAAGTAAAATAAAATAAAATAAAATAAAATAAAATAAAATAAAATGAAATGAAATGAAATGAAATGAAATGAAATGAAAGAAAATAAAATAAAAATTTCTAGAAAAACTGAGTTTTCAGATGCCTGCAGCCCCATTTCTGATTGCAAATGCATGAGAGATTCCAAATGAGAACTACTAGTTTGTTATGTTACTGTTGGTGTAATTCATTATGCAGTAGTAACAACCAGAACAGCCAATAATAGAACCTAAGTTTTTTTGGCCTCTAAAGCTCATCTTAAGCTATACATCTTACCATTTTCTTTAAACCTTTAATATTGTTGCTACTTTTCCGCAATAAAATCTAGTATGAAACTCAATTTAGTATAAAATTATATACTTAGCTATTTAATTAACTTTAGAATATCCATAGTACTTTGAGTTCTGGCAAAAAATTTCCCTGAATTCTGTGTCTTAACAAACCAGGGAATCACTACTTTGCAAATAATGGTCAAGTTCTCATTCACTCAACCAACATTTATTGAGTACCTACTATATATTGGGCAGCATAAAAACTGCTGCAGATACAATAATGAATTAACGTGAGCTCCGTCATCTTGTCAATGATGGGGAACTGGGAGAAAATGGGGAAGGATGCACATATAAACAAATAGGACAACCAAATAAGAAAAGTTCCATGATAGAAGAACGCATAAAAGAGATGTTGGTTAATAGAATCTAAAGGTTAGTGCCTTAGGTGGTTGGAGGAAGGAGGGTTACAAGATGGAGAGGGGAAAGGACTCCCTGGACTGGTTCATCTGTAATACCAACCTCAAGCTCTTCCTTAGTCCAACACCCTTTGAGCACTGACTAGTCAGAAGGGGGAGGCTGGAGAGAAGAATTCAAAGTGTGAAAGCTAAAATGGTTTCCCAAAAGAGCAGCTCTAGGGGGGAAGTTGAGCTTGAGAGAATCCAGAGCTGGGCACCCAGATGCTGTTCTGTCAGGAGAGCTTCTAAATTACAGGTTGCCTGTATTCAGTCTACCAGGCATTGACTTTAGATGAAGATATTTTCTCTCCTCTTTTTATTCCCTTTAAAATAATTATAATAGCTCTTATTCCTAAATTGATTTTTATCTTCAGAGTAAAGAGATAAGTTATGTATAACTCTATGTATAAGTCTATGGAGATTCTTGATTTTTTTTTGCTAGGAAAAAATTATTTCAGAGATGGAAGTTATCATTATTCCAGGAGTATAGGATTACATTTTAAGAATAAGGAAAACATCTCTTTATTTTTGTTCAAGCAGTTTACTCTGTTCAAGGGAGCTATTTTTAATATATTGTGTCTCTTGCTCAATGAGGTAGCAGTGTTTTCTCATATGCTTGCATTGCTCACATCTTTCCTTTAGCCACCCACAACTAAAAAGTGCCCTGTTTTTTTAGTAACTTAGTAATTTTTGTATCCATATTTATTTTCTTACCTTTCTTTGTCTGCCCAGACTCCTGTCTGGTGAACTGTTTCTTTTGGAAACAGGGCTGTGGAACACTTGGCCTCACCTGTCCTACTAGGAGTGAACCTATGACTCATGCCACCAGAATAATGCACTCCTCCTCAAACACAGTGATTGGTCCAAGGACAGGCAGGGGATTCAAGGGAAGCCAGAATGTTTTTCAAGGATTAATATAGATGATCAAGGAGAGAGGGTTATTTACTCATTTGAGGTCATGAACTTCAAGGACTGTATAAATCTGGTGCCGTCAGGATTCATTTCTATTATGTAGACACACACAGTCAGTTTACAGATTAAAAAGGACACCAAGAAAAAGCAAAGTTTGTAAATTAATAGATGCAGAGAAAAATTCCTGAAAATTTCATTTTAAGTACCTGGTTCTATGCTGGAAGTTATTACCCTTTGGACTTGTGGGTTAAATAAGCCAATATATATATTTTTCTGGCTTAAGCTGGTTTGAATTGGGATTCTGTCACCAAGTACTGGCTAATTAAATTCATTCTTGCATATGGATTCTCTTTTTTGGGTTCCTGGACCCAGTCCCAACATGTATGTTAGGTGGCAGAGATGTGCTTTCCACACAACACCAAGAAATTCTTGGATATTAGCAGAGTGCCTGAGAATTCAACTCAATTTGATGGCTATCTACCCAAAGATAGCATCGGATTCCACAGGTAAAGGATTCAGTCCTACAAGCCTCCTCCCTAATCCCCCACCCATTTCAGATGCTAGTCACAAATCCAAACTGTTACCCGTACTTCTGACTAACTGGCCATATAATCAGAGGTTCCTAAGACCCCCTCTTCAGGTTTGACTAATTTGCTAGAACAGTTCACAAAACTCAGAGAAATGTTTTATTTACTAGATTATCAGCTTATTATAAAAGGATATAACTCAGAAACAGAGAGAAGAGATACATAGGTTGAGGTATGGGGAAAGGGCATGGAGCATCCAGGTTCTCTCTCGGCAGCCACTCTCCCAACACCTCCACATGTTCACCAACACAGAAGATCCCTAACCTTCTGGGTTCTATGGAGTTATACTACATAGGCATGGTTGATTACTGGGAATTGATCCAATCTCCAATCCCTCTCCCCTTCCCAGAAGTCAGGGGGTGGGACTGAGAGTTTCAACCCTCTAATCACAGGGTTGGCTCTCCTGGCAATCAGCCCCATCCTTAGATGCTTTCCAAAAGTCACCTCATTAAAATAGCAAAAGACATATTTACCACTTTCAATACTTAGGGCATTACAAGTGTTTGGGAAGCTGTGAGCCAGGAACTACAGATGAAAACTAAATATATGTGAGAAATAAATTTTGGTCATCTGACTGATCAAATCTATATTTCTTATAAATAGCAATATTGTAGATTCATAATTCTGGAAACAACTTTAACTATCCGTATGATACACCATTCCACTACCTTTCTTCCAAACTCCCTTACATATTCATTCACTGTGGTGTGGTAGTTAGGAGCAAAGCTTTGAACATAGAGGCAGGTTTTAAGATCAGCTCTACCATGTACAAATTATGTGTCTTTGAGCAAACCAATGATTTCTTAAACCTGTTTTCTCTGTAAAATAGGGATATTTTAACATGCATCTCCCAGATTTATTTTGAGGTGAATAATGGAAAGCACTAAGCTCTGCACCTCTTAGACAGGCTATCCCAGACACCAAAAATGTGAAGGAGAGGTTTGGGCAACATGTATGTTCATGGATATTTCTCTATTTTATTCCTCTCTTATTTCCTTAGAAATTTCATGACACTCTCTCTTTGACACCATAGTATACCCCAGGTACATGCAGGTCAAAACCATATTTGCATGCTATGATTGCTCCCAGGAGTTGAGGTAGTCATCGACCCATCTAGGGAGTTCATGAACCTAACTGTTTTCCAGAAATTCTTCTACAAGTCTCTTGGTGGTTGTAGACACAACCAGATAAAGGAGGGCTAGGCAGGCAACCAAGCTGACTAGAAGCATCTACGAGTTTATAATGCAGCATCTATTCTCTGCAAAGAAACAAAGATATCTCTTATATTAGTATTCAGCCCTGAGGAAAGAATCACTTCTGTATCCATTCTCCAGCTTTTGGTAATTTGTTTTTGCCTCAGTGATTTCAAAGAGTAATGTAAACTCTTCTCATGGTTGGTTGAGAGCTTGAGTATATATTCAATAAAAAGAATTTAGAGTTCAAAAGTGTACGTCCTCAATTGTGTTGGTTTCTCCAGGTGCTTAGCTCAACTTCTGGATCTGTTGTTGCAGGTTAGTTTTATGCTTCAAATACTGTTTTTTTTTTATTTCTTATAATACAGAGTGTTTTGAGCTAACCTGTGGTACAAAGGAGATGGAATGTTGGTGATAAGACAAAGTGGACACTGCTTGAATACTTCCTTGGCACCTTGTTCTGCCTGTAACTCAGAGCTTTTCCCAGAAGTAGGGAAGGTTGGGGGGAGGGTAACCTGTCTCCACAACAGACTTCCAGTGTATTAGATGGGGAAAATTTCTCTGTGAAACAAAGCTTGACTGCAGTTGTTTCTGCCTAAGATTAAGGCCATATATTGTCCTTAATCTTAATCTTACTCAGTTTCTGCTTTCAAAATTACCTCCAAATAAATACATAATCTCTTCTGGTTACTCTCCATCACCTAACTGCATCCCATGTGTTCGGCCATGGGTAGGGAGTCCTGCAAATGACCTCACTAGGGTTCCCCTGACATCTGGCTTCTAGTTTGGTTCAGCCCATGAGAAGCATCAGCTGGTGTCTGGACAACAAGTAGAATGAGAGATCAGGGTATTTCCTCCTCTACTCCCTTCCTGCTTTGGTGCTTATAACCCTTATGATAACAGGTCTTATTGGCTTTTCCACAGCTTCAGCCAGGCTCAGAGACACTATTTCCTTCTGATGTTCCTTCAGGCCTAGGGGCGTAATGACTTCCCAGTGTCACTGTCCCTGGGTGCCTCCGTGTTCCTTGTTGGTTTCTCTAACCTACCCACACTTCTGGAGACACTCCCTTAAGTAAAGTGTCTTCAGTTAAATCACTTTAAGCAGAATTTTGATTTATGCCAGGACTTTGAATGATGCACAATTAAGTTAAAAATAGTTTGTTTGCTATGCAAGTATGATTTCAAGGTAAGTTTTCTCAATTCCCTTTCAGTTAAGTTAACCCTACAAAGCTCCTTCTACATAGAAATTCTGGAACTGCCATGAGGAATATCATAATTCGATCCTGGAGTAGATGGTTCTTTTAAGGAAAAGATCATAATGAAGGGCATCTGGGTGGCTCGATTGGTTAAGCATCCGACTTTGGCTCAGGTCATGATCTCAGGGTTTCTGGGTTCAAGCCGAGTGTCAGGCGTTGTGCTGACAGCTCAGGGCCTGGAGCCTGCTTCAGATTCTGTGTCTCCCTCTCTCTCTGCCCCTCCCCCACTCACGCTCTGTCTCTCTCTCTCTCTCTCTCAAAAATAAAGAAAAGAAAAAAAGAAAGAAAAGATCATAATGAGATAATTATCTTAGTTAATAAAGGCCCCCTTATCATTGCCTGGGGTGAGGTAAGGAGTAAGAATACATATTTCTGGGGAAAACCTTGAAGAGAGGCGTGAGTAAATGAATAAAGGGCTTGGGAAACAGGGAGAAAGGAAAGCAAAAAGGGAAATGGAAGAGAGGAAGCTCAAGATACAGCAGGAGACAGGCAGTGAGAAATTGTCGGCGGTGGGCAATGGCCCATCAATGCCAGGCATAGTGATGTCTGAAATTGTTGAAGGTTATTTTGTGTTCTGTGTTGGAATTACTGCCATCCTGTTCCTTTCACCCCATCTTCTCCCACCTTGCCATTCCTCCCTCAAACATCAATAAAAGTCAATAAAAGTCGCTTACAAGTAACTGCTTTGTAAATCAGTGCTCCAGGGGGCATGGAAGAAGAGAGGTGGAGGTCCTAGGTGGAGCTCTTAAGAGAGCATGGGGTTTGTTCACACTAAGAGGGATGTTAGGAGGAAGTACAGTGGGGAAATTGGCAGCTAGGAACCTTAAGAAATATTGCAAGTCACTTAAAAATCCTCAGAGATGTTGGGTTGTATTTGCATACTATTATTTAATTAATACTGAAGACCATGGTGATGACCTCCGCTATAAACTCTGGAAGGCAGGAATACAGTCACATAAAGCTTATATGACTCAATTAGAACAAACGAGAACAAAAATATTAACTATACACAAAGGTGTGTTTCTGAGTTTGAAGTTTTTAGAAAGAATTTCTAAAGTAGTGAGCAAACACATGGGCATTTACACTGACGCATGAGAAGTTTTTCTCTAAGTGCTTAGAATGGGATCTGGCACAAAGTAATTGCTATATGTGTGTTTGGTGTTTTATTGTTTCAAATGAGAAACATCCATAAATAAATAGCATTAAAACTTTTTTTGATAGAGAGAGAGGTGGGTAGGGGCAAAGAGAGAGGGGAACAGAGGATCTGAAACAGACTCTGTACTGAGAGCCTAATGCAAGTCTCAAACTCATAAACAACGAGATCATGACCTGAGCCAAATTCAGACCCTTAACTAACTGAGCCGTCTAAGCACCCTCATAAATTAGAGATAAGGACATACAATTACAGTAGGATGGATGGACGGACGGATGGATGGACAGATGGATAGATAGATAGATAGATAGATAGATAGATAGATAGATAGATACACAGATGGAGAAATAGATGAATGGGTAGAAAGGTAGAATGGTGGATAGATTTAAAATATTAAAGAAGTAATAGTTATTATTTCCTCATTGTTTTTATGACCTGGGCTTCACCATCCAAAGAGTGCCCCCCTTTTGTCCTGCACTCAAATTGTGTCTTCTGATTTTCAGATGGATCACACAGCTACGTATTCCAAGAAATTCAGATTTAAGCCAAGAATACAAATGCAAGTGTGTATTCATGGTATATGGAAAGAATCACAGGTGGAAAAAATAACTCAAGATACTCACAAGAAAGCAACCAAAATAAATATTATTCTTCTGTACTATGTGCAAGACCTCATTTAGATACATTTGATACTCAGAGCTACCTTATTATCTCATTTCACAGAGGAGGAAATTGAGGGGCAAAGAATTAACTTCCTGGAGATTTTGCAGCTAGTAAATAGCAAGGTCAGGATTCAAACCTAAATAGTTCAATTCCAGAGGTGCAGCTCTCAATGACTAAATTACCTCATCTTAAAGCCAAAAATAACCAGCCTGGTAAGCATTCCACTTTGGTCCAACTCCCTAAATATTTTACTGACACTTTGGGGGACAAAATTCTAAAATTGCATAAGATATACTAATTATCGCTGAATGTGGAAAGGCGATAATCTTATAGGAATTTATTCATTCTTCCAACAAGTATTTAGTGAGCACCTACTAAGTGCCAGAAACTCTCTAGGCACTGGGACAATAGCTATGGAAAGAATCCATGCCTTCATGAAGCATAGATTCCAGTGAAGTGGATATTGGTAATAAACAAAATAAACACAAATATTATTTAAAAAAAAAGAAACAAAGTGGAGAAGAAGGATGAATAATCATGAAAGGCCTCCACAAGAAAGTTGTTCATTTGTTCAGGAAGCCATGGAAAAGGGAAATGAAATATTGTGCTTACTTTTTTCCCTTTTATTTCGTTCTGTTCACTAAGATGAAGCATGACTGAAAGTTAGATGGCCACATGAGCCTGCTTACTATAATTTTAGAAATTACTCTTCCACCAATGCAAAGCCAGAGGTATTGTTCTTATGTTGTTATTACTCCTCAAAACCTTTTAAGGTCACAGGGACTTCCTATTGTGCGCTGGGGTGCACATACATGTCCATGGTACTTGAAAGATCCTTCTAAGCCGGAGAAGCTCGTCCACCTGATCATCTCTCTATTAAAGTCAAATAGAGATTTATTTGAACTTTGCCAAATGCCTTGGGCAGTTCAGTATTCTTTCACGTAGGATATTCGACTTGTCAAGAGATGAGTTGGATTCCCTGAGGCTTGATCTCAAACTTGTCTGAAGTTAAGACAGTGGATGATGAGATTTTCCCCATCTTTTTCTATTCTGTATGAATGTGTGTTTGTGCTAAAAAGGCAACATTGTCACAGAACCTACAGAGACAATCACTATAGAAGTACACGGTCATGGTATGAACTCATGCTGAGAAAGCATGTGTTTTTATCATGGTCACATAAATGATGTAGCCTAAACACTCCAGAATAACAGATGATCCCCAAAAGGAGATGATTAAAATTTGAGCAAAATCCTCAATCATGAAAAGAATATATTTTAAATCACCAAAGGTTTATTTCCACTTTAAAAAAAATCTCGGATATCCTTTCCCCCTTTCCCTCTATGCCTGTTTCTTCCTCATCCAAAGCTACATTGAAGTTATCACTATCCCACCGTCACTCTCCTTCCCTTCTCCTGTTTATTCCTGGATTCTCAGTTGTTCTCAAACTTTAGAGGCAATACAGGTCAGCCCGGAGCTCATTAGAAACATATAGTCTTGACTCCTTCTTCCCTTACTAACGATTTTTTTAGGAACATAATTTTATTTTTAAAATATTTCTCCCAGCTTTACTGAGATATAATTGATATTTATTTATATATTTATTTATTTATGAGAGAGAGAGAGACAGAGACAGAGAGAGTAACTGTGTGTGAGTGGGGGGAGGGACAGAGGGAGAAAGGGAGGGAATCTTAAGCAGACCCCATGCTTAGCAAGAAGCCCGACACAGGGTTCAATCCATTACTCTTGGAATTATGACCTGAGCTGAAATCAAGAGTAAGATGCTCAACCAACTGAGCTACTCAGGTGGCCCAATATAATCAACATATAATATTATGTAAGTTTAAATTGTGCAACATGATGTTTTGCTATATATATACACTATAAAATGATTGCCATAATAAGGCTAGTTAACACATTTATCATCACATAGAGTTATCATATTGTGTGTGTGTGTATGTGTGTGCTCCGAACTAGTAGGATCTACTTTCTTAGGAAATTTCAAGTATACAATACAGTATTGTTAATTATAGTCACCTTGCTGGATGTTAGATCCATACTAAAAATATCTATTTAGTAGGGTTGGATCAGGGTCCAAGAGTCTGCATTTTATTCCTTATTTATTTCATTATTTTATTTTATTTATTTTTTTTCATGATAAGTGTACTCTTTAATCCTCATCACCTATTTCATCCATTGCCCCACCCTTCTCTCTTCTGGTAACCACCACTTTGTTCTCTATAGTTAAGAGTCTATTTCTTGGTTTTCTCTCTCTCTTTTCTTCCTTCACTTGTTTGTTTTGTTCCTTAAATTTCATATATAAGTGAGATCATATAACGACTTCATTCTTTCTATGGTTCAATAATATTCCATTGTAGATATATATACATATACATATGTATATATGTATATATGTGTGTATATATATACCACTTCTTTATTCATTCATCAATCGATGAACATTTGCACTGCTTCCATATCTTGGCTATTGTAAATACTGCTGGTGTAAACACAGAGGTGCATATATCCCTTTGAATTAGTGTTTTTGTATTTTGGGGGTAAATACCCAGTAGGGCAGAGTTGTTCTATTTTTAACTTTTTGAGGAAACTCCATACTGTTTCCCACAGTGGATGCACCAATTTCCATCCCCAACAACAGTGCAAGAGAGTTCCTTTTTCTCCTTGTCAACACCTGTTGTTTCTTGTGTTTTTTATTTTAGCCATTCTGACAGATGTGAGGTGATATCTCATTATAGTTTTGATTTTGCATTTCCCTGATGGTGAGTGATACTGAGCATCTTTTCATGTGTCTCTTGGCCATCTGTATATCTTCTTTAGAAAAATGTCTGTTCATGTCTTCTGCTCATTATTTAATTAGGTTATTTGTTTTTTGGGTGTTGAGTTGTATCAGTTCTTTATATATTTTGCCTACTAACACTTTATTGGATATGTCATTTGCAAATATCTTCTCCCATTCCATAGGCTGCCTTTTGGTTTTGTTGACTGTTTCCTTCACTGTGTAGAAGCTTTTAATTTTGATGAAGTCCCAATAGTTTATTTTTGCTTTTATTTCCCCTTGTCTCAGGAGACATATCTAGAACACCATTGCATGGATCATGTCAGAGAGATTACTGTCTGTGCTCTGTTCAAGGATTTTTACAGTTTAAGGTCTCACATTTTGGTCTTTCATCCATTTTGAGTTTATTTTTGTGCATGTGAGAGAAAGTGGTCCAGTTTCATTCTTTTGCATGTTGCTGCCCAGTTTTCCCAACACCATTTGTTGAAGAAACTCTTTTTCCCATTGTTTATTCATTCCTCCTTTGATGAAGATTAATTGGCCATATAATTGTGGGTTTATTTCTAGGTTTTCTGTTCTATCCAATTGAACTATTTTTGTTCAGTTGGGTCTATTTTTATGCTAGAACTATACTGTTTTTGTTACTACCACTTTGTAATATGACTTGAAATCTGGAAGTGTGATCCCTCCTGTTTTGTTTTTCTTTTTTCAGATTGTTTTGGCTATTCCTGGGATGCGAGGGTGGCTCAATATTTGCAAAACAATCAACATTATATGTCGCATCAATAAGAGAAAGGATAAAAATCATATGATCATTTCAATAGAGGCAGAAAAAGCCTTAGAGAAAGTAAAACATCTATTCATGATAAAAATCTTCTGCAAAGTAGGTCTAGAGAGAGCATACTTCAACATAATAAAGTCCTTATATGAAAAACCAACAGCTAACATCATACTCAATGGTGAACAACTGAGAGCTTTTCCCCAAAGGTCAGGATTGAGACAAAGATATCTGTTCACCCTCACCAGTAGTACTGGCAATACTAGCCAGAGCAATTAGGTGACATAAAGTAAAGCCATCCAGATGGGTAAGGAAGAAGTAAAACTCTCACTATTTTCAAATGACATGATACTATATATAGAAAACCCTAAATACTGTACCAAAAACTACTAGAACTGATAAACGAATTCAGTAAAGTCATAAGATACAAAATCAATGTGCAGAGGTCTGTTGCATTCCTATCCATTATAATGAAGAAGCAGAAAGTGAAACTAAGAGAAACAATCTCATTTACAATTACACCAAAACTAATAAAATACCTAGGAATAAACGTAACCAAGGAGGTGAAAGACCTGTACTCTGAAAACTATAAAACACTGATGAAACAAATTCAGGACAACATAAAGAAATGGAAAGATATTCCATGCTCATGAGTTTGAAGAACAAATATTGCTAAAATGTGTACACTACCCAAAGCAATCTACACATTCAATGCAATCCCTATCAAAATACAAAACAGCATTTTTAACAGAAGCAGAACAAACAATTCTAAAATTTGTATGGAACTACAAAACAGTTTGTATTTTAAATAAGCATTCCTGCTGATTATGTTATATGGAAGTCTGAGGACCATAATTTGAAAAATAATGTTAGTGATGGTACAATAATTTCTCAAGAGAGGATCTACTAAAATTCTAGATTTCAGATCTGTTCAGTGTAGAATGAGGATTAAACTTGAGAACTGTAAAAATGTAGCATTATGGATATTCTGGCTGAGAAAAAAGATCATTCTAGTCAAGTGCCTTCATTTCACAGATGAGGAAATACAGGTTCTGAGTAGTTAGGTGATACGCCCAAGGCTTATAATAAGTTTGTGGCAGAAACAGGGTTAGAAATAAGGTCTTGATGTCTCATTCAGGTTTTCTTTTCCCCATTTTACATTCTAAAATGAAGTAAAATCAAGAGGATTAATTAGAAAAGTTCTCTTTGTGGTTTTAACCTTTTGTACGGCTCTAGAGTTTCTAATTGTCTCTCAAAATATAGCCCTGTTCTAATTCAAACATTTGGAAGGGGAACAAAGGAGTTGATTACCACAAAGGCAGAAAAGAATGTGGAAAAATACAGCTGGTAGAGATAAGCTTTTCTATGTGAAGAGATTCTAAACCATGATTTTATGTTTTAAATACTTTAAATTAGACCACTTATATAAACACTTCAGTCTCCTTTTTGGCTTTCCAACATATGTTCTTTCTTTCTTTCCTGCACAGCAAAGTCAAATTGTATCTCGTTGATGCATGCATGATGACCAAGGTCCTGTGTCATGAAGGCCAACATGTGTGGTAATTATTATGTTTAAGAACCAAGTATTACACACCTACTACACCAACATGGAAAACCAATCCTTTGACGCTTGCATGTCAAGCTCTTCTCCATTTTTATAGGATTAAAATTGATCTCAAGTTATACTGCTAGCAGTTTTTCAGAACATTTATAGATTTTAAACATGGCCAGTGATTTCCATGTAGGAAAATGAAAAACATGAGTAACGTATAAAGTTACTATACAAAACTGTATTGGCCTGATTACTTGGAATGTCCACCACCCCAAATAGTCTCTTCTTCAAAGGGAATACACATCAGAAAGTAAACCACATATTTGAAACTTGAAATCTGACTTTCTTTAAAAAAGAAAAGTTTCCACTCTCTCCACAATAGAGACGGTGAACATACTAGAATAGAAAGAGCACTAGTGTTGGAGCCAGGTGACAGAAGACCTGGCTTGACTGCTATAACAAGTTTTAACTTCAGTTTGCTCGTGTGCAAAATAAGGATATCTCAACCTATCTGACAGACTGTCATGAGGCTTCTATGAGCTTATAACTGTGAAGTGATTAAATAAATAAGATATTGTTATTTAGTAATTGATAGGTTTATTTGCAATGAAAGTAATATTAAGAATATTATATCATGTGGTACAAGGAGGAAATGGTGACAATATGTATTATTAAATAATGCCTATTTCTGGTAAAAGAGCAACATAGTCTTTTGCAAGCATAGCATTGCATAAAGCATTTCAGTAATGTCATTCAGTTGCCTCCCCAGGGTCTTGGAACCAGCTTGTAGGTGCTGACTTGCTCCAACCCCCAAATTCCATTCTAGGCAGGAATTAAGCCAAATAGAAGGAGGAGACAGACATATGCAGGGAAGGGTAACATGAATAGAGATTAATGACAGTAACACTCTCCCTGCTAGCTCATCAATTCCTTGTACACAAGTCCAAATTTAAGATTGTTTGTAAGTGGACCACCTACAGTAAGTTATTTGACTCTGTAACTTGTCACATCTAATTCACTAAATTAGAAAAATCGATAGCAGTGTCCGAGTACTACATCATCATAATCACAGAGCTTGGAGCTGGAAGGGATACATTTTTAGGAAGCTTCTTAGATGATTCTGATACTTAACCAAGTTTAGGAATCAAAGCTATAGATCATCTAATTTAGCAGTTTTCAATCTCTGTTAGAATCAATGGAGAATTTTTAAAAATTATTCAGATATTTTATTAAACTGGATATCAGAATATTTCAAAAATCCTCCTGACATTTCTTTTTTTTTTTAATGTTTATTTATTTTTGAGAGAAAGAGACAGAGCGCAAGTGGGGTAGAGACAGAGAGAGAGGGAGTCACAGACTCTGAAGCAGGCTCCAGGCTCCGAGCTATCAGCACAGAACCTGATAAGGGGCTAGAACCCACAAACCGTGAGATAGTGACCTAAGCTGAAGTTGATGCTTAACTGACTGAGTCACCCAGGTGTCCCCAAAATCCTCCTGACATTTCTAATGTGAAAGGTTGAGAACAATTGATGTAACTTAATTCCTTATTCAATTAGGAAACTGAGCTCCACTCATCTTGAAAAGGGAGTAAATTATTACATTTCTGTAAGCATGCATGAATATGAATACTCAATTCAACTAAAAAAATCTTAATAATATAAATCCTGGCCCAAATGGCTTTATCAACTTGTAAGAGGGTTGAAAATAATTCAAAACTATATAAGGCAAAATAAGGTCAATACTATGAGGCAGGAAAACCAAGGTATTTTCATATTTCAAAGGCCTGGGAAATAACTGCAGTTCTTTATCAGGAACATGGCAGAAAATTTCTTAAAATCAGAGGATGTTGACTTCTAAAGGCAGTGAGTTCTGAGGAACTGTGGATAGTAATGTGATATGGATACTGCAATTCCATCTCATGCTTTGAGATGACTATACGCCAAAGAATTATAAGGGCTTTGCTTACTGTGTATAGTAGACTATAAAAATGTCTTGAAAGGAATACTCCTGTAAATAAGGGTAACCTTTGATTTCTTTTAAGTGTTTAAGTTACAAGATTGCACTATTTCTAAAGTCCTAAAAATTACTTGACAATGACTATGAATGACGGCTATGGAAGATGTGGTCATTCCTGAGTATCTTTTTTTTCTGTTTTTAATGTTTATTTATTTTTGAGACAGAGAGAGACAAAGCATGAGTGGGGGAGGGGCGGAGAGAGAGGGAGACACAGAATCTGAAAGAGGCTCCAGGCTCTGAGCTGTCAGCACAGAGCCCTACGCGGGGCTCCAACTCACAGACCATGAGATCATGACCTGAGCCTAAGTCGGACGCTCAACCGCCTGAGCCACCCAGGCACCCCCTCAGTATCTTTTTTAAAGACGCTTACCTCCAAAATATATTCTAATATGTCACTACTCCAATTTCAGGGATACCACATAGTTCAGGGTCTTATTACCTATTGGCTTAATCATCTCAAAGCCTCCCTTCTGGTTTTCTTTCCTCTAATCTCTTTTTTTCCTCTCCAAATTTTTATTTACATTCTAGTTAGTTACCATGCAGTGCAATATTGGTTTCAGGAATAGAACTCAGTGATTCATCAGTTACATACAACACCCAGTGTTCTCCTTAATACCCATCCCCCATCTAGCCCATCCCCCACCCACTTCCCTCCATCAATCCTCAGTTTGTCCTCTATCTTTAAGAGATATTATATATATTTATAAAATATATATTTATATATATATATATATACACCACATCTTCTTTATCCATTCATCAATTGTTGGGTATTTGAACTCTCTCCATAGTTTGGCTATTGTTGATAATGTTCCTATAAACATTGAGGTGCATGTACCCCTTCAGATCTGTATATTTGTATCCTTGAGTAAATACCTAGTAGTGCAATTGCTGGATGGGAGGGTAGTTTTATTTTTAATTTTTTGAGAAACCTCCATACTGTTTTCCAGAGTGGCTAAAGCAGCTTACATTCCCACCAACAGTGCAAAAGCGTTCCCCTTTCTCCACACTTTCCTCTCTTACTTCATTCAATTAATTTTGTGTGGTGTTGTGCAATTAGTAAATCTAAGACACTGTTTTTGTTTGTTTGTTTTAGAAAAACAGAGAAAGAGAGCATGCAAGCAGGAGTGAAGTGCAGAAGGAGAGGGAAAGAATCTTAAACAGGCTGAGCATGGAGCCTGATGTGGGGCTCAATCCCACGACCCTGGGATCATGACCTGAGCCAAAATCAAGAACTAGACATTCAACCCACTGAGCCACCCAGGTGCCCCCAAAACACTAATTGCTTTAAATGTACAATGCAACTTCATTTTGCTATACATAAATTTATATTATCCATGTATATGTTTTCTCCTTTCAAAGTTTAATTATTATTTATCAAAGTTATATATGTAAATAATTTAAGAATCAGAAAATACTATAAGGCTTATAATAGAACACAGCTCTCTCCTGCTTTATCCCTTCACATTCCCAGTTTCTGCTCCCCAAACTTTTCAATATTGAATGTTGCCTATTGATTTTTCCACTCTAAAGGATCTAAAGGGTTTTCTATGTCCATCATACAGTCCCTGCCCTCTGCCTTCCTGCAAATAATAGGAGATATATTGGTAAACAAGACAAAGCCCCATATTTATGAACTTAAATTCTCATGTAAAATGGTAAATAGACAAGTAGTCAAATAATCTAGTAATTTTAGAAAGTGACCCGTAACATGAAAAAAACTAAAGGATAAGAGGAAAGGATACATGCCCTCTTCCTCATCCACTCAATATCGTTATACCAACACTTTTTTTATGTTTTCTTTGTTTAACTAGACTAATATTACCCAACACTGAGGTGTAATTTGTACTATGATTACCTTGCATTTATTGTACAACCACTTGTTTCTCTGAGTCTGAAATTGCCTTGTTTTTGCATTTGTTTACTTTCACATTTAATGAGAAACATGCTGCCAGCACTATACAACTTCTCTCAATATGGTCAAACTGCAGTTAGTCTCTCAGAGTTTCTTCCTGCCCCTCCTCTGTTTCCTCTTTCGTCATTCCTTCCAGAGACCTCTGACTGCTGGCTCCAGTCTTGCCTGGTGGCCTTCTGGGACTGCAGCACAGCTGACACTCTGGCGCTTCCTTCTATCTCCTTCCAGGTTTTCCCTCTGACTCTCTCCCTGGCGATGTCCTTTCCCAGATACCTTATCTTCCTTTCTTGATTTAGTCCTCCAGGAGCTTCTTGAGAAAGAGGCTCCAGAAGGTAAATTTTTGTATGATCGAGCAGGTCTTTCTTCTACTCTCACTCTAGATGGAGAACTTGCGTATAGAATCCTAATTTGAAAATTCTTTTTCCTCAGAAATGTGGAGGTATTTCTCCATTGCCTTCTGGTTTTCAGTAGCGCTGTTGAGAATTCTGATGCCATTCTTACTCCCAGGCCTTGGTATGTGACCTATCTGTTTCTACCCGAAGCCTTAGGATTCTAAAATGTCAATAATTTGGCTCTCACAAGATCTGTTTTTTTGTTTTTTTTTCTAGAAAGGCAGAAAGTGTGGTGATTAAGAACACAGGTTCTGGGAGCAGATTGCTGGGTCTCTCACTTAACTAGTTCTATAACTTTGGGCCATTTACTCAACTTCTTTGTGCTTCTAGTGACTGCAAAATGAGCATACTACTACTGCCCACATCATCAGGTCGTGGCGGGGAATAGTAATAACACTTCAACATGCTTAGTACAGCGCTGGGTGCATAACAAGATATGTATAAACAACAGCTATTTCTATTATTATTATTATTTATTATCGTTAGCATTGTTAGTATGTATTTATTATGCTGGACATTTAGTAGACTCAATTCAGAAACTCAGATTTTCACAGCTAGGATATCTGCTTCTGTTATTTGGTTGATGATGTCCTCTCCTTCTTTATTTCTATACTTTTCTTTTGGAATCCTTGGGAAGATCCAAATCATATTTTAGATATCCAATATATCATATTTATATCATATTATATATATTTTAAATATCCAATAATTTTGTCAAATTTTTTAATGTGTGTATGCATGTATGTATATTATATGTATACTTATATATTTAGATATGTGTATGAAAATATTTTTAATTGGATGCAACATGATCTCTCTCCTTTCTGAGGATATTTGTTTTAAGGCTTGTTTTGTTGTTGACGTCTTCTTCTGCTTTTTTTTGTATATTAAAGGCTTTTGTCTGGTGATTTGTGGCAATTTATACTTAAAAGTGAGACTCTGAAACTTCAGGATTTGCCAATTGGTGAGCTTTGCTGTAGGGAGATTGGGTTGGGGTAGGGAATCCCAGAAGAGATAGATGGGCTCCTATAAATGTCAGTTTCTGTAGACTTTATTTTGAGCTGGTCAGTTTTTTCTAATCTCTTCCCTGGGAGTATAAGCCCGGGCACCAGTGCTTTGGGAGCTGAGCTGTACAAGGGGTGAGAGAACTGTGTTTCATGCAGACTCACATAATCCCCTTATTTTTAGTATGGTATCTCTTGGTCCAACCTTTCCACTCTAAGGTGGATCTAAGTTTGGTGGAACCTAAAGCTTATACGTTTGGGGAGGCCCTCTTCCAGACAAAAAAATAAAAAATAAAATTATGAAGCAAAATTCAACACAGGGCCTTGGAAGAGACCTGTGCAAATGGGCAGCCTAAGGCCTAGGCTCCATTAGCTTCATGGTAAATCTGGCTCTTCAACTTGTCTTTTATCAGAAACTAGAAGGGTGTGCCTGATTTATTGGCTGAAGAGGGCATCTAGAAGGTCTAATTGTTGCTTATAGTTTTTGGTTAATGTTCATTCTCTTCTTTTTCATCCCACTCTATACCTCAGTTCTTCAGGAAGAACCAATATCTTCAAATTCTGAGCCTTTATGGCGTTTACAATTCAGTTGGTGCACCTCTTGCTGGGGCATCTCTCATCACAGGTAGTTAGGCTTCACCTTCCTCTGCTGAGCTGTGTTTTACCACTCATTCATCTCATCTCCATTTTCTAAGATCTTGTACATATCTCTTAGCTGTTGTTAGAACCCACCTTGCTCTTTTAGTTATAATGGGTTTATTCCTTTTTAAAAAATCTTTATTTTTGAGAAAGAGAGAGAGAGAGAGACAGAGTGTGAGCAGAGGAGGGGCAGAGAGAGAGAGAACCCGAAGCAGGCTCTAGGCTCTGAACTGTCAGCGCAGAGCCTGATGTGTGGCTCGAACCACAAATCGTGAGATCATGACCCGAGCCAAAGTCGGATGTTTAACCAACTGAGCCACCCAGGAGCCCCATGGGATTTTTCCTTTTGACAATTACTTTGCGGCCATTTATGCAGCTTTAAGAGAGTACAAAAATAACCAACCAGACTCAATCGCCATGCTTAATTGGAAGCTTCATTCCATCATTAAACATTTTTATGTCTGTCATTAATTGTAATATTTTATTGCCGTTGAAATCACTTAATTATAAATGAAAACATTTGTTGTACTACATATTTGAAAAATAAATGCTTCAATGTTTTTATAATCTGGTACTGTTTTTCAGGCAATAAATCAACACTTTTTGACCCCAAAAGCTAGTATGCTTTCAAATTAATCAAGCTATGAATTTTCTATGGAGAATATGCCACAAAAAGTCTACAATTTTTAAAAACAAAATTACGGGGCCCCTGGATGGCTCAGTAGGTAGAGTGGCCGACTTCAGCTCAGGTCATGATCTCGCGGTCTGTGAGTTCAGTCCCCGCGTCAGGCTCTGTGCTATGGCTCGGAGCCTCGAGCCTGCTTCGGATTCTGTGTCTCCCTCTCTCTCTGCCCTTCTCCTGCTCATGCTCTGTCTCTATGTCTCAAAAATAAATAAATGTTAAAAAAATTTTTAAAAATTACAAAATAATGCATGCTAATGAAGTAATTTGTAAAAAAATCGTTTGTTTATATTCTTATGGAAGAAATGCTATAAAAAATGCTTTGTCTTGTTTATTCTTCTAGATGCTGTTCAATACGTGTTAGTTAAATAAATAAATGCTCCTGTAAGTAGTCCTATTTTATCCAGTCAGCTGAATTCATTTGTATGAAAACATTTCCTTTCCCAAACTACTCTCCAAACTCTTGGCAAATTATATATAAAAGTGTTTACAGTAACTTTTCCCAAACTGAGCTCCTTGGAATCTCAGATTTGCAAGAATACCTTAATAAGTAAAATCTAAGAAAATGATCCGTAGTCAAGTAGATTTTATAAACTTGGCATTGAACAAAGTTAAGCAAAAACAAAGTCTTTACATCAAGGACTTCTTAGAGCCTTCCCTATGATAATATGCACTGTGAATCTTTATGAAGGGAATAATTGTTAGTATTTCTCAAATTTATTTACTACCAATCCCGTTTTAGGTAGCATACTATTTATTCCTGATTACGCAAAAATACAGTTTAGAGTATTTTTTATCAACAGTAGATTTCCTGATTCTCTACCTGTAAAAGGTGTCATTTTCTTCCTGAGGAGTTTCCATTCTAGATCTTGATCCAAGTCCATGCTAGATCTTGATCTCTCAGGATTGCTCCATCTTGGAACTCTCCAGAATATCAGGCTGACCGTGTTCCCGCGGGGTCTAAATGCTGCAGGGTGAAATAAAAACCTGCGTCAGAGAGCTCTTTATAGTCGAGTTATTTGGGAAAAGCAGAAATGGGAATAAAGATAACAGAGGGACGGTACGGCACAAGAAAGGCCAATCAAGTAGTCCTAAACCGAGAATCTTGCTTATCCCTGAGGATCTGGATTAATTTTAAGCACAGTCAGGTAGAGAAAGAGATAACACCAAGGGTAGTTATTAAGTGTTCTCTTCTCTCTGCTCTGCTCTTTAGTGTTTTCCAAACTTCCTTTCTGCATGTACTACACATGCACATTTTATAGCCAGAGCCTCATACTGACTGAACCAGAACTCCCCAGGGGAGGGACCTAGGAGTCTGTCTGCAAGAAGAGACGCTTCTTAAGACTGGCAGGTTTAGGAAGCACCGCACTCTGCACCACAACCGCGGGGCTTGCGTGGCCACTCCTGACCCATGACATCCACTTTGTGCTCAGATCAATGACAATCCTGTTGGAGAATCTGAAGTTACTTTCGCCACATGCATCTGGTTTGCTTCAGATTCTGATTGTGTCATTTCTGAGTGCAGCCTCTCCTTTTGGTTCTGATTTCCTTTTTTCCCTCTACTTAATATTTTGGGAAGGCATTCAAAGGAGCAAATTCTCTCTAGAATTAATCTTGCCAGAGCAGCTCGGAAGATCTGAATGCCTTCTCCTAATATTTGAGGAAATTAAATGTTAAATAGATTCAAGGTAACTGAATAATAGTCATGGAAGGGGATTAAAACAATTGATTAACACAGAATTCAAAAAGTAGCAAAAAAGCAATACCTAAAATGTATGATTTTTCTGTACTACTTCTACCAGTTATGTAGTTCTACTTGAAAGCCGTAATTATTTTATGAGTGCTTCTAGATATATGCTAATGCATTTATAAACATTTGTGTAATATGTGTGTACATATTCCTTTTACATGGAGATATTCTACGTGCCCTGTTTTGTTCCTTACTTTTTTCACCTAATTTATTTTGGAGATTGTTATAGATTGAATTGTGTCACCCTCCAAAATATGTTGAAGTCCTAACCCCCAGTCTCTCAAAAGGTAACATTATTTGAAAATAAGGTCATTGCAGGGGTGCCTGAGTGGCTCAGTCCCTTAAGCGTCCCACTTTGGCTCCGGTAATGATCTCACGGTCCGTGAGTTAGAGCCCCATGTCAGGCTCTGCGCTGACGGCTCGGGCCTGGAGCCTGCTTCGAGTTCTGTGTCTCCCTCTCTTTCTTTGCCCCTCCCCTGCTCTTTCTCTCTTTCTCTCTCAAAAATAAATAAACATTAAAAAAAAGAAAGAAAGAAAAGAAGGTCATCGTAGGTGTGTTAGGATGATGTCATACTGGAATAGGGCATACTGGAGTAGTCACCAATGTGACTGGTGTCCTTATAAGAAGAAGACACAGGTGGGGCGCCTGGGTGGCTCAGTCGGTTGAGCGTCCGACTTCAGCTCAGGTCATGATCTCGCTCATGGGTTCGGGCCCGCGTGGGGCTCTGCGCTGACAGCTCAGAGCCTGGAGCCTGCTTAGGATTCTGTGTCTCCCTCTCTCTGCCCCTCCCCCACCCATGCTCTGTCACTCTCTCTCTCTCAAAATAAATAAATGCAAAAAAAAAATTAAAAAAATACAATTAAAAAAAAAGACACAGGGACATATTGTGAGAATGCCACAGAGCCGCAGACAACAGAGGCAGAGATTGAGATGATGCAAGTATAAGCCACGGAATGCCAAAGCTTGCTGGCAAATCATCAGAGCTAGGAAGAGGCAAGAAAGGGCTACCCTCTACAGGTTTCAGAGGGAGCCTGACTATGCCAATGCCTTGATTTTGGACTTCTCGGCTCCAGGACTGTGATACAATCAATTTTTGTTGATTTATGTCACACGGTTTGTAACACTTTTTTTTTTTTTGGCAATTCTAGGAAAACTAATACAAAGATATTTCCACATTTACAGAGAGCTGCTTCATTCTACTTGAGAGCTGCATAGTATTCTATTGCATGGCTAAAGCATAATTTATTTACTCGGTCCTCTGTTGATGGACATTTAAGTTGTTTTTAAACATTTCCCTCTAGAAGCAATGCAAAATGAATAGCCTCATATATGTCATTTTATAGCCATGTGAGATATCTTGGGCTAAATATACCACAGGACTGGTAAACATTTAAAATGAAACATGATGTTTTATACACGAACAAGGGAGAAATTATTATAACTCAAGTAGTCTTCAGTTTCCACAGAGGATAATAATAAAATCATGCTCAAGCCATTAACGATGCTAAATGGCAGGACTCTGTCTTGACTCCTTTTTCATCCCTCCTCCTGTCTACCTGCTACATGACCTTTTAAAAAAATTTCTTTTTTTCCCTCTGGATCTCTGCTATACTTGAGTTTTTAGTATGTTAATACTTAAGTTCTCAGGTGGTTGTAAGAATCAAATGAGAACAAATTGTGAGGGGCACCTGGGTGGGTCATCAGTTAAGCGTCTGACTCTGGATTTTGGCTCAGGTCATGATCTCACAGGTTCATGGGATCAAATCCCACACTGGGCTCTGTGCTGGCAGTGTGGGGCCTTGTTGGGATTCTCTCTCTCCCTCTCTCCCTGCCTCTCCCCTGCTTGCACATTTTCTTCCTTTCTCTCCACATATATATATAATAAACATCATATATCTAAACATTATATATATATAAACATCATATATATCTAAACATTATATATATCTAAGCATTATATATCTAAACATTATATATATAAACATCATATATATCTAAACATTATATATATATATATATATATATATATAAACATTAAAAAAAGAAAAAAATTGTGAAAGGAATTGCCCCACATAAGAGAGTACTATTGCCTTTGCCCTAAGGCAATTTCTGATAACTTTATTAGGCTCTTCATCCACATTCTAAACACACACACGCGCACACAGAGCTGCTCTGGGCTATATATCTGTTTCTCATATTTGTTTTCATATATTTAGTAGTTTCTTACTGTCTCCTTTATATTTGCCCACAACAGTTACTATACTTTCTTTTCTATGAGTGCTCCTTCCTGACTGAAAAATATATATTCAGTGCTTATGTACGCTACATTTTTCATCAATGAAAATTCTTTACTTCCTGAAGGTAGCCTGAGGATTTCTTTTTCTAGAATACAGTTCCTATGCACTATATTCTTTCTCTTCTTTTTTCAGATTAGAATGACTGTTGGGGATATATTTTGTAACCAATGGAGTGAGAACAATCCATACAAGATACATTTAATTGTTACAGCTAATCCATACACAAAGGAAGGAGGTAATTTCACCTGTCTTCCTAAATCATGAAGACTTTTCTTTCTAGGCAGGGTTTAGCATTGAAACTCTGGTCCCATGGTGATGATTCTTAGTATCCTTAGCCTTGTAGCCTGGGAAGAATTGTCAGAGCTAAAAGCAGGCTGTTGTTTATATGATATAATTGGTGAAGTGCTGGGAAGAGCCCTAAGTCTTCACACATCTCCCCTAGAGCATTCCAAAGTACTTAAAATTCCTGCCTTCGGAGTCAGTGCTTTCTTTTGCTCAAATGTAAATACCCTGAAAGGATATCATAATAAACCATTATCAGTCATCAGCAACTCAGCATGAATTGGTCTATTAGATTCTTTTCCCCCTAACAATAATGGCCAAGAAGAAAGTGAGAATTCAACAGAGAAGTTTTCACTGAAATGAGTTGGTTGCTGCTGTTGCCGCCACCTCCATGAGAGAAAAATCTGGAGAGGCACTTTTCCCCTCGTCACTCTTTTCACTCGCCAGGAGACCAGAACTCCTTTGGAGGGAGGATGTATTGGGATTGGAGTCATCTAGAAAACATTACATATATCTAAACATTATATATATAGCTGAAAGGATCTTCTTCACTTGCCTGCAAAATGGTGAAGAAGTTGCTGTTAAGCTTTCTAAACTTTAAGTATGACAAGTAGAAGTATGATTCTGGAAAAGCTAAATGGTATCTGGCAGTTGAAATGGTTTATCACACTTCTTTAACACATAATGTTCAACGCTTATTTTTTGAAACAAGCTACTTAACTGAGAAGAAAGTATTCTGTACTCCTCTCTGCTTTCCCCTTTTCGCAGTTCTGTCACTAATGGGGGGCCGCTGATCTCCATTCGTTTTGGAAAAGCCTATTTGACTTCTTTGCTGAATATTTGTGACTAACAAAATCTAGTTAATATTCTTCATGTGTCCTACCCACTGAAGCTAATCCCTGCACTCCAAGATCTGTCTGGAGGACTGAGTGCCTGGTTTGTTGAGGCACTTCCTTCTCTCTCTCCTCTCTCTCCCCATCATTTTCAGTTCTCACATGAGTAGGAAAACTATTGGAAAGAGGTGATATCTCATCTAGATAAAGCTGTCCAGACTCTTAGCCACATCTTTTAAGAATCCACATTCATTTCAGAAGCAGTAAAGACTGTAAATTGAAAGTGCTCCATAGAGGAAACACTTTTTTGCTTGAGAACAGCAAACGAAGGGTAGGTGGTTTCATAAATTAGATTCACCCATAGATGTTTCAACTCAAATATTGTTTCGTTATTGATTTATTGAACTCGTCATATTATCTCTTTACAAAATTTATCTGTTATGAGAAAATTTTCTCTTAAGTAAAGAACTCCCCACTACTTATAATAACATTTTTATTCTATTACTGGCTCTTTCTTTTCTGTCTAAAAACATGCTCGAGCCTTTCTCCATCGTGGAATTTTAAAACTCCCTTCTTGGACACAGTTTAGTATTCAAGTGAATGCTTTATGTCTCTCTTCTTTCTTGTAGATTTCTTGAGAAGCCTCCATGTCCTAACCTCCCACTTGCTCTTTAACTAATTATAAAAATGTTATTATTAATAATAGCTAATATTTATTGAGTGAATAATGAGTGCCAGGCACTGCACGGTTTACATGTATTGTCTCATTTAAATCTTCCATGAATCCAGTGAAGTCTGGGTATCAGCAGTAGCCTTATTTATACAGATGAGAACACAGGCTTAGAGGCTGTTAGTATGTCGCTCGGCATCAGACCCTTGATTGGATGGCAGAATAAAACTCCAGGTTTGTCCTGCCAAAGCTATCTATATGACTGCTTTGTTTCCACCATATTACACTCTGTTAGTCTTTTACATTCTATTTTTTGACTTTGCTGACTTATTCTTCCTCTTTTCTTTCTTTTTTTTTTTTTAATGTACTGGGTTAATCTGAAGTTTGTTCTTCCTTTAAATGTCTTCCCTGGATGATCTCAATGACTCCTATGTCCTCAACAATCATCCCAACTCAAATTCCAGTTTCTCCTGGGCTTCAGTTTCGTCTCCACTTATAGGCACCACAAATAAGAAATATCTAAATCAACCACATTATCTTTCATTCGAAGCCTTTCAGTCTCTCTGCATTCCCTCACTAATTCTAAAACATAGTTTATATAAACATACAAGCCTGAAGATGGGTAAAAAACACCTTTTTTTACATCTCTTTTTCTCTTATTCCTGCATTTAATTGGTCAGTATATCCTGTGTATTCTAATTTTTAAATTTAAAAATGTGTCCATTTATCTCCATTACCATTTCTGCTGCTGTAATTCAGACCCGCATCCTATCTTATTTCTCTTGAGGTTAAGTGCTGTGTATTGTATTTATTGTATTTATTGTGTTCCCTATAATACAATTCCCTAGCCCAATCTTGGTCATCAGACATTTGTTAAGTGAACAGACGAACATCTACCTAACACTTATATTTCAAGAAGATTACTCTACTGTCCAATACTAATACCACACTTGTTATTCAGCAGACTTTACTCTAAATGTGTTAGCTATATTGCCTTATTTGGTATTTACAAATTTCTTTTGAAGTAGGTACAATTATTATTCTCATTTTATAGACGGAGAGACAGACATAGAAAAGTGAGCAGACTTCGAGTTTATACAGCTAATAAATGACAGGGCTGGATTAGATCACATTTTGGATTGAAATCCATGCTCTCAAACCATTGTACTTCCTTACATTTCCTTTTGCTCTGCCTCTATGTATTACGCTGAGGTCCTAATTATTTTTCCATTATAGCTATGAGAACACAATACAATTCAATTCACAAACTTACAGATCTGGAAGTAAACTCATATTCTCAGCTTCCTCCAACCCCTCAACTAATTCTAGAGCAATTCAGAATCAAATCAGTTCAGAGTTTAAAGGGAAACTTGATATTAAAGTAGGGTCCACTGGCCCAAAAACAAGTAGAGATGCAAACAACTAGCGTGGTTCTTACAGCCCAAAGAAAAATTAGACCTCAGCAGCTTTATCTGGACCTCTTGGTGGATATTAGCCCTGTCACGTTGGATAACAGGTAGCACTGGGTTGGAAAGATGAGACTATAAAGCAAGATAAAACATGGTATGGAGCTGCCACTCAGACAAAGTGAGTAGATGCTCTAGGGTGAGTAAAAGTACAAGCCACGTCCACCTGGGGGAATGGATTAATGTCAATAAATGTAAAGGAGTCAAGAATACCAAGAAACTGAGAGCCAAGGTGGGTCATGGGTGAAAGAGGAGCAAAGAGCAGACAGCAGAGGAGAATGCGTGCAGGGACAAGTGTGCCTTCGAAAAGAGAGTAAAGTCGCTTCAAATGTCTTACACTCTGTAGTAGATATTTCAACCAAACATCAGAAGACTTGCTTATAATTTGATTCTACCACCAATCAGAAGTGCGACCCTGGAAAAGCTACTTGAACTATCTGGAACTCACTTTTCTCGTATGTAAGATCAAATGTCAACAAGGTAATCTCTGATAGTTATATAGTTAGAAAATCTAGTATCCTTTACACAATGGTCTTAACAATTTTTGATCATGGACTCTTATTAGCAAAGAAATCTAAGTAAGTACCTCCATTTAGGAAAGTGCTAGATGGACAAATTTCTAAATTATTCATAAATATATTAACTTGTATAGGCACTACTTTAGTAATTTACTAACATTAAGTATGTTAGGAAACACAAAAATAGAAACATAATAAGTTTAAACAACACAATTAAATGTCTTGTCAATTGTGATGTATCATATAACTATCATTAACTAGTATCTCAAGCCACAGTATACAAACAGGGTGAGGTTTACCATTATAATGGATATAAATGCCTATTTAAAATAGTCCTAGACAATTTTGATTTTTTTGCCCACTTCATGTTAGACCTGATTAGATTTTCATTATTTTTATTTTTTTATTTCTCGATTCTTGAATTATTTTATTTATTTTTATTTTTTAAATAATTTATTATCAAATTGGTTTCCATACAACACCCAGTGATCATCTCGACAGGTGCCCTCCTCTGTGCCCATCCCCCACTCTCCCCCCTCTCCCCTCAGTTTGTTCTTAGTCTCTGAGAGTCTCTTATGTCTTCCTCCCTCTCTGTGGCTTTTCATCATTTTTATATCGCAGTTTGGTTGACAATGAACACTTTCCTGGATTTAGAGAGGTGTCAACAATGTCAGTTTCTTGTTCACTCGCTTTTACATCAGTATTATCTTCATTATGAAGTTTCTTTGAAGGCATTTTTTAAAAAACATGTTTCATTATGTAAGCATTAGTTCAGTTAGATATTACATAATCCATTTAATCCATTTCACCTGACATTTTGGATTGCCTCAATTGCCCCTGTGTGAAGGACTAAGTGTAGGTTGTTTTCTTAGGAGGTGATCTTCGGAAGCACAAGGGCACAGGGTATGCTATGGGGCACGTTGCAGCTGTGGGCTCAATCCCAACAGTGCCCTCTCAGAAACTATGTTGGACATACCTCAGAATCATCCTTTCCTGGATGATTAGGGGAGCTGGGGGCATATATCCACCAACTTTCATTCCCCGTAGATTGATGGGTTTTGCCAGTGGCTTTAACTCCCCTTCACTTCTGGGTTACATGTGTCGTTGGCAGAGAAAACTCCAAACTCCCCTGGTGCTGGAGAATCAAGCAGAGAAGAGAGATGCTGGTGCTAGAGGTGGAAGGTTTTTAGCATACTGCAAATTGTTTACTGCATCTAAGGTGAATTCAGGTAGGCTCAGCAAGAATGGGATGAAGTATCTGCAGTGTCTGCTACACCTGGTGGATGGTGAGGATTAGGGTTAAAGTTAGGATCAGTAAACCATGATAAACTGAAGCAAAGAAAGGATTGGCATCTACCTCTCCCCTTCTTTCCTCAGGATATATTGAGTTCCATATTTTGACAATCTGCTTATTAAACACTAATAATCAATTATTTTCATATTTTTAGACAAAATATGTAAGTGGAGGCCCTAATATTTTCTTTCCACATTTTGAAGGTCATTCTTCTATTCTCTTAGGGGCCTGTGTCTCACTTATGATCAGCTCCTAGAGTGAGGGACCCAACTGCCAGCCAGCCAGGCTCCTTAAGCTGCTGAGATGTGCCTTCTGAGAAAGCTGCTTCTGTTGTAGGTAAACATGCCAGGTGTGGCAGATCCTAGCAACTTTATGTCTCTAACGCAAAGTTGTGGGCTTCCTCTAGCAGCGCAAACTGGCACACCTCCAAGGACAAGTGCCAGAATACCGCGGAAGCCTCTGGAGGGCGCTAAAATATCAGAGTCCTCTTACAGGTAGTACTTAAGTGAGCGGCTGCCTACTCAAGAAAATGAACTAGAAGGAGGAAGAAAATGACATCTGTCTGCATATAAGCTGATCTATAGAACAAGTTTAATTATTGTATCATCAATGTTTACAATTGTGGTCGAGCCAACATTTTCTCTAAACATAGCTTTGGCATTATCACAATTCTATACATGAAGTTAGACAAATTAATCGGATGATTTGACATTCGAATGACATTGATTTCGTAACTCCTATTTGCTAAATACCTATAAAAAGTAGTGTGAGTTATAAAAAGATGAGTAAATCTCAGTGTCTTACTTATAATATAGTAGGGGAATAAGTATTGCATATAGGTAACCATAAAGCAAGGTGGAAATAGACAAGATCTGTAAGAAAAATACCAAGGGCTGCAAAAATTCTAAGATAAAAAAATTAGTTCTGCGCCAAGAAATGTATTATTTCTTGTGATAATAGCTAATCCCAGTCCAATTTCCATGCCTTCGAAATTTCTTCAAACATGGTCCACTGGTGAGTCCACCAGTTAAAGTTTAGTTATAAGCAGACGCGGGCTTAGAAGAGACAGGGAAGTCTGAAATGGGTTTTTAACTAATGATAACTGCCATGGGCTCTCAAAATGTCCTCAAGAGACAAAGCAGAATACTTATTTGGTTCCTAATTATATAAAAAAAGTCTAATGTTTTATGGTCTGTTTTTAAGACATAAACTTTTAAGAATACAAAAGGAAACAATGGAAAAAATTGTGCAATATTTGTACTGACAATATACTGTTGCAGTTTTCTTAAGCATGAAAATATTTTCTCAATAGGTTTTATCATAAAATGGAAACTCATATATTATGCGTCTTTTTTCTTAGCTAGAAATCAATTTGTAATGAGATTATACACATGAAAAAATTTATAACAGATATTTTAATAGAAAATCAAGTTTAGTAAAGCTATTCAAAATTACAATAAATAATATTTCATGCTCAAGTAACTAGGAATTCTATACTTTTCATATTAGGTACAACTTGAGATGTAATAAATACATTTCTCCATTCTGTCCAAAGAAAAGAAATGTTATAATGAATTGCTTACAATAAAATGTATTTGTTACATTGGCTATATGGAACGTATATTTGACAACTTTTTATTTATTACTAGTATTTAAATGTATTGCAATATAGTTGACATACAATGTTATATTGGTTTCAGGTGTACAACAGAATGATATGACAATTCTATACATTATTCAATGCTCACTAGAATAAGTGTAGTCACCATAAAATGTTATTACAATGTTATTGATTATATTCCTATGCTGTACTTTTCACCCTTGTGATGTATTTATTTTATACCTAGAAGTTTGTACCTCTTAATCTTTCACCCATTTCACCCATCCTCCCAAGCCTTCTGGCAATCATCAGTTTGCTCTCTGTATTTATGATTCTGTTTATCTTTGTTGTAAGTGAAATCGTATGGTGTTTGTCTTTCTGTGTCTGGCTTATTACACTTCACATAGTACCCTCTAGATCCATCCATGTTGTTGCAAATGGCAAGATCTCATTCTTTTTTATGACTGAGTAACATACTATTATATATATACATAATGTACATATAATATACCCAATGTATACATATGTATACACATACCACATCTTCTTTATTCATTCATTTATTCATGATCACTTGGTTTGCTTCCCAATTTTTGGTTGTTGTAAATAAAGCTGCAATAAACAGAAGGGTGCATATCTTTTTGAATTCATGTTTTTGTTTTCCTTGAGTAAATACCCAGTCGGGAAATCACTGGATCATTCGGTATTTCTATTTTTAATTTTTTGGGAACACTCCATACTGTTTTCCGCAATGGTTACACTAATTTACATTCCCACCAACAGCGTATGAAGTTTCCCTTTTCTCCACGTCCTCATTAACACTTGTTATTTCTTTCCTTGATACTAGCCATTCTGACTGGTGTGAGGTGGTATCTCATTGTAGTTTTGATTTGCACTTCCCTGATGATTAGTGATGTTGAACATCTTTTCATGTGTCTGTTGGCCATCTGTATGTATTTTTTGAAAAAACGTCTACTCAAGTCCCCTGCCCATTTTTAAATCAGATTGTGCATGTATGTGCGTGTGTGTTGTATCAGTTCTAAACATATTTTAGATATGAACTCTTTAAAAAATTTTTTTTTAATGTTTATTTATTTTTGAGACAGAGAGAGACAGAGCATGAGCAAGTGAGGGGCAGAGAGAGAGAGGGAGACACAGAATCTGAAGCAGGCTCCAGGCTCGGACCTGTCAGCACAGACCCCAATGCGGGGCTTGAACCCACCAACCGTGAGATCATGACCTGAGCCGAAGTCCGACACTTAACCAATTGAGCCACCCAGGGGCCCCAATATTAACTCTTTTTTTAATGTTTATTTATTTTTGAGAGAGAGAGAGACAGAGTGCCAGATGGGGAGGGGCAGAGAGAGACGGAGACACAGAATCTGAAGCAAGCTCCAGGCTCTGAGACTGTCAGTTAAGGAGCTGGACGCAAACTCCAACTCACAAACTGCGAGTTCGTGACCTGAGCCAAAGTTGCACACGTAACTGACTGAGCCATCCAGGCGCCCCTAGATATTAACTCTTTATCGATTACATCATTTTCAAATATCTTCTTCATTCAATAAGTTGCCCTTTTGTTTTGTTGATCGCTTCCTTCGCTGTGCGAAATCTTTTTATTTTGGTATAGTCCCAATAGTTTCATTTGCTTTTGTTTCCTTTGCCTGAGGACACAGATTTGTAAATATGTTGCTAAAGCCAAGGTCCAAGAGGTTACTGCCGGCTTTCTTTTAGGAGTTTTATGGTTTCAGGTCTAACGTTTAGGTCTTTAATCCATTTTGAGTTTATTTTTGTGTATGGTGTAAGAAAGTGGTCCAATTTCATTCTTTTGCATGTAACTGTTCAGTTTTTGCAACACCATTTATTGAAGAAACCATCTTTTCCCCACTGTACACTCTCGCCTCCTTTGTCACAGATTAATTGACCATATAGGCTTGGGTTTATTTCCATCCCGTTCGTTGATCTAGGCATCTATTTTTGTGCCAGCACTATACTTTTTTGATTACTATAGCTTTGTAGTATATCTTAAAATTTGGCATTGTAATACCTCCAGCTTTGTTCTTCTTTCTCAAGATTGTTTTGGCTATAGATAACTCTTTAAAAACATTTCAGTCACTACCTCCAAGTTGGTATTTATGGGCACCTGGGTGGCTCGGTCAGTTGAGTGTCCAACTTAAGCTAAGGTCATGATCTCACAGTTCATGAGTTCAGCCCCCACATCGGGCTCACTGCTGTCAAAGCAAAGCCTGCTTCAGATCCTCTCCCCTCTCTCTCTGCCCCTCCCCTGCTTGCATGCTCTCTCTCTTTCAAAAATAAATAAATAAAACATTAAAAAAAGTAATCTTAACCAAATTAGTATATATATATATATATATATATATATATATATATATATGTTTTTTAGATGAGCTCTGATAAGCTTTGTTGAAATTTCAAAACTTATAACTCCAAGCTGCTGGAGTACCAAGCTAAATTCTGTTGTTTGATGCAGTGAATATGAATCTGTATCATGAAAAGTGTATTATTTAAAAATAATTTTTTTTCAGACAGGGTGACTCATCTTTTTTCTTTAAGGAGGAGAGTAAAAGAAAGGTCAGTTGCCATTAAAAGTAATAATATATAGGGCACCTGGGTGGCTCAGTCAGTTAAGTGTCCAACTTCAGCTCAGGTCAAGATCTCATGGTCCTTGAGTTCAGGCCCCGCGTTGGGCTCTGTGCTGACAGCTCGGAGCCTGGAGCCTGTTTCAGATTCTACATCTCCCTCTCTCTCTGCCCCTTCCTTGCTCACGGTCTCTCTCTCTCAACAGAAAATAAACATTAAAAAATGAAAAAAAGGTGTTATAATATTATACCTTCTATTTTTCTAGAAGTTAAAAATTATTCTAAAATCCTATTAGCTAAGAAGGTATCAGATTGATTATTTAAGTATTTTAAATTGCACTAGGATTAAAGTAGATGATTGAGACTCTTAGTTTGTAATCCATCCATCCATCCACATCCATCCATCCATCCGTCCATCCACCCATGGAGTCCTTCAGAAGGTGCTTTCCTTGGCAGTGAGTATACACAAAAGAAAGGACTACAGTCTGACATAGATGTTAAAGATGTAAACAAATACTTACCATACATGAGGTATCATAACTCGCATGGGTAGTACCTAGATTGGAGCAGCGCATGCTCTCGGAGGCCAAAACATTTCAAGAAGAAGGTGATGTTACATGAGTATCAGAGAATGAACATGAATTTACAGGCAGGTGAAGAGAGTATCTGAGTGGAAAGTCCTCTGAGTAGTGTTGAATATTCAAAAGCAGAAAGAAAGAAAAAATGTAACATGTTTAAGGAACCACAAACTTCTTGGTATTTTGGGAGAATGGGATACAAGGAATTGTTTGAGGCAATGGAGTGTGAGGGCTGTGAATGTTACATTAGAGGGTCTGGACCTTATTCTGGAAGCAATGAGGTATTATTAAAGCTTTGAGCAGAGAATGAATTGCTCAGAATTTTGCCTTTAAAAAAATCCCACCAGTGACAGTATGGAGGATGAATTAGAAAAAGGCGGAACTGGAAGTGTTGGGTTTTGTACACATATTTCTGTTCTTCATATAGAATGTCTTCTGTCCTTCCATATCAGCCTCTATTCATGTGAAGTTCTTTAATCTGGGAGATGTAAAGTTTAATACTTCCAAATAACTCTTGCAGGACTTTCTTAATTATGGTCATAATTATGTTTAAAACTCATTTGTCTAGATTTTTTTAATTCAAAACTTTTGGTGATTAGTTTTAACAATTTTACTGAGATATAATTTACATATAATTCATTCATTTAAAGTATACAAGTCAACAGTTTTTTAGTATATTCCCAGCTATGCAACCATTACTAGAATCGATTTTAGAACATTTCTATCATCCCCAAAAGAATCCATGTCCATCAGCAGACACTCCGTATTTTACCCCCTACCAATTCCAGCCCAGGGCAACCACTAATTTACTTCATGTCACTACAAATTTGCCTATTCTTGATATTTCATATAAATGGAATTATACAAAATGTGGCCTATTTTGACTGGCTTTTTTTTTCACATGCCATGTTTTCAAGACTCATTCATGTTTATAGCACGTATTCATTCTTCATTCCTTTTTATTGGCAAATATCATACTATTGTATGAATATACCATATTTGTTTATCCATTCATCAAATGATGGACATTTAGGAAAAGTGTCCAAACACTGTTCAAACAATGTCCAAAGTGTGGAAGCATTCTTTGGCTAGTATGAATAATGCTGCTATGAACATTCATCTACAAGTTTTGGTGTGGATATATGTTTTCATTTCTCTTGGATATACACCTAGAGGTGTGACTTCTGAGTCACATGGTAACCTTTTATTTAACATTTTAAGGAGCTGCCAAACTGTTTTCCATAAGCAGCTGCACCATTTCACATTCCCACCTACAATGTATGAGGATTCTAATTTTTCCATATCCTCACCAACACTCGTTACTACTCGTTTGGTTATAGCCATCCTAGTAGGGGCAAAGTGTTATCTCAATGTAATTTTGATTTGCATTTTCCTAATAGTAATGATATTGAGCATCTTTTCATGGGCTTATTGGCTATTGCATATCTTCTTTGGAGAAATGTCAATTCAAATCCTCTGCCCATTTAAAAAATTGGTTTGTAGGGCACCTGGGTAGCTCAGTTGGTTAAGCCTCTGACTCTGGATTTCGTCTCAGATCTCATGGTTGGTGGGATAGACCCCTGTGTCAGGCTCTGTGCTGACAGCATGGAGACTGCTTGGGATTCTCTTTCTCCCTCTCTCTCTGCCCCTCCCCTGCTCACATGCCCTCTCTCTCTCTCTCTCTTAAATAAATAAAAATTTTAAAAAATAATAAATAAAAATAGTTACAGAGAGGGAGGGAGGCAAACCATAAGAGACTCTCAAATACAGAGAACAAACTGAAGGTTAATGGGGGGGTGGGGGAAAGGGTAAAGTGGGTGATGGGCATTGAGGAGGGCACTTGTTGGGATGAGCGCTGGGGGTTGTATGGAAGCCAATTTGACAATACATTATATTTAAAAAATAATAATTTAAAAATAAAAATAAAAAATAAAAAATAAAAAATTTGGTTTTTTATTACTGAATTATAAGAATTATTTGTATATTCCAGATACAAATCTGTTATCAGATATATGATTTATAAACTCTCATTCTGTGGGTCACTTTTTCATTTTCTTGATGGTGACCTTCGAAGCATAAAAGTTTTTAGCTTTGATGAGATCCAATTAATACATTTTTTGTTACTGTTTGTGTTTTTGTTACCTAACCTAAAGTCATGAAGATTTACTCATGTTTTTTTTTCTAAAAGTTTTGTTGCTTTAGCTTTTAGGTCTACAATCCATGTAGAGTTCATTTTTTGGAAGGAAGTAGTCCAAGGTCATTTTTTGCATGTGGATATAGCATTGTCTCACACCATTTGTGAGACAATTCTTAATTTATTAAATGGTCTTGGCACTTTTTTCAAAAACTAAGTAAACACAAAAATCTTCAGTTTTATTCCATTGATCTATTAGTTTATCTGAATGCCAGCATAATAGTCTCATGATTACTGTAGCTATGTAATATGTTTTAAGGTCATCAGGTGTGAATTCTCCAAATTTGTTCTTTTTCAAGATTATTTTGGCTATTCTGGGTCTTGTACATTTCTTTATGAATTGTAGGATCAGTTTATCAATTTCTGTAAAAATCTCAACTGAGAATTTAATATGGATTGTATTGGATCTGTAACCAGTTTGTGAATATTTCCATCCATTTATAACTTCTTTCAGCAATGTTTTATAGTTATTCTCCCTGCCTTATTGAGGTATAATTGCAAAATAATATTATATATATTTAAAGTGTGTAATGTAATGAATCCATTATCTCACATAGTTACTATTTGTTACTTTTGTGGTGAGGATGTGTAGGATCTACTCACACGGCAAATTTCAAGTAGACAGTACAATAATACGAATGATAGTCACTGTGCTGTACATTAGACTCTCACAATTTTTTCATCTTGTAATAGAAAGTTTGTACCCTGTGACTAACATCTCTCCATTTTCCCCACCCTCGGCCCCTGGCAACCACCATTCTACTCTCTGTGTCAATGAGTTTAACTTTTTTTTCATTCCACATATAAGTGATACCATACATTATTTGTCTTTCTCTTCTTGCTTATTTCACTTGACATAATACCCTCGAAGTTCATTCATGTTGTCACAAATGGCAAGGTTCCCTTCTTTTTTATGGCTGTGTAATATACCTATATATGTATCACATTTTCTTTTACCATCTCTCCATCAATGAACAATTAAGCTATATCCATATGTTGGCTACTGTGACTAAGGTTGTAATGAACATGGAAGTGCAGATAGTTCTTTGAGATACTGATTTTCTTTCCCTTTAATATATACCCAGAAGTAGGATTGTGGGATCATATTATAGTTCCATTTTAATTTTTTGAGGAACTTGCAAATTGTTTTCCATAGTGGCTGATTCCATTTATATTCCTACCAATAGTGTACAAGAGATCCTTTTTCTCCACATTCTTGCCAGTCCTTGGTACTTCTTGTTTGTTTTGTTTTGTTTTGTTTTGTTTTGTTTTGTTTTTTTAATAAAAGCTATGTGAGGTGATATCTCATTCTGGTTTTGGTTTGCCTGTCCCTGGTGGTGAACGAGTGATGTTGAGTATCTTTTCATGTATCTATTGGCCATTTGTATGTCTTCTTTACAGAAATGTCTACTCAGGTCCTTTGTCAATTATTTAACTACTTTTTAATTTTTTTGCTATTGAGTTGTATGAGTTCCTTAAATATTTTGGATATCAACCCCATTTCTTATTTTGGTTTGCAAACATTTACCCCCATTCCATAGGTTGCCTTTCCTTTTTGTTGGTTTTCTTTGCGGTGCAGAAGCTTTTTAGTTTGCTGTTGTTCCATTTGTCTATTTTTGCTTTTGTTGCCTACATGTTTGATGTCATATCTAAAACCAATGTCGAGGAGGTTTTTTTCCCTTTTTCTTCCAAGAATTTTATAGGTCTTACATTTAAGTCTTTAAACTTTTTCAAGTAATTTTTGTGAGTGGTATAATCTAGGGATCCGGGATCATTTTCATGTAGATATCCAGTTTTCTCAGCACCATTGCTGAAGGGACTATCTTTTCCTTTTCTTTATTTTTATTTTTTTGTAGCCATGTCAAAGATTCTTATATGAAGGTTTATTTCTGGCCTTCAGTTTATTTTTGAATGAACTCAATTCTACCATGATTAGATGACTCTTTACATAGTATTCAATGCATGGTTTCTTCTATCAGTCTGCAGGAGTGTAAGTACTCCACCATTTACTAACTGTGAGATGCTAGACAATTTACCTTTCTGTGACCTATTTTGCCTTATCCATAAAACAACAACAATGGATAGTGCCTCCCTAAGAATAGGATTTTGAAGATTAAATAAAAGAAAACTTATTGAAAATGCTTTATATATATAAAGTACTCAAAACAAAATCTTAGCTATTATCATTGCCTCTTTTTCACAATTTTATGAGGGCATATCCAACACAATTATAGCCCCCTAAATATCTTCAGATGGTTTCTTATGCATTTTAGGATTGTTCTATTTCTGTAAAAATGCCAATGGAATTTTGATAGAAATTTCATTGAAGCTGTAGATCACTTTGGGTAGTATGGATATTTTAACAGTATTAATTCTTCCAATGTATTTGTTCATGTTTCTTTCTCAATTTCTTTCTTCAATGTTTATAGTTTACATTGTTCAAGTTTTTCATATCCTTGGTTAAATGTGTTAATATTTAGTTAAATTTGTTAATACTTGGCTAAGTTTTTTTTTTAATAATTTTTAATGTTTTTATTTATTATTGAGAGACAGAGCATGAGCATGGGAGGGGCAGAGAGTTGGGGAGACACAGAATCCAAAGGAGGCTCCAGGCTCTGAGCTGTCAGCACAGAGCCCAACACAGGGCTCAAACTCACAAACTGCCAGATCATGACCTGAGCCAAAGTTGGATGCTTAACTGACTGAGCCACCCAGGTGCCCCAAAGTTTTTTCTTTTTTTGATGCAATGGTAAATTGCATCTTTTTGGAATAGTTCATTGTTGGTATATAGAAATACAACTGATTTTTGTATGTTGATTTTGTATCTTGCAACTTTACTGAATTTAGCAGCTCTCACATTTTTTTTTTTTTTGGTGGAGTCTTTAGGGGTTCCTATACTGAAGATCATGTCATCTACTTAAGGTTACTTTTTACTTCTTCCTTCCTGATTTGGATGCCTTTCTTTTCCTGCCTAGTCACTCTGGCAAGGATTGCCAGTAATATAGTAAATAGAATATGGTGAATAAAGAAGAGCATCTCTGTCTTGTTACTGATCTTAGAGGAAAAGCTTTTGGAATTTTACCATTGAGTATATTAGCTATGAGCTTGTCATCTCTGGCCTTTATTATGTTAAGATATATTCTTTCTCTACCTAATATATTGAGTTTTTATCATGAAAGAATGTTGGATTTTGTCAAATGCTTTTTCTGCATCTGTTGAAAGCATCACACAATTTTTATTCTATACTTTGTTAATCTACCAATTTGTGTATATTGAACTATCCTTGCATCCCAGGGATAAATCCAACTTGATCATGATATATTATCCTTTTAATGTCACGTTGAGTTCAATTTGTTAGTATTTTTTCATCTATGTTCATCACAATTATTGGCATAGAATTCTCTTTCTTTGTAGTGTCCAGTCTGGCTTTGGTATCAGTGCAATGCTGCCTCATAAAATTATTTGGAATGGTCCCTCCTCTTCAATATTTAAAAAGAGTTTGAGGAAGATTGGCATGAAATCTTTTTTAGCGATTGGTAGAATTCATTAGTGAAGCCACCTGTTCATGGGCTCTTCTTTCTTGGGAGATTTTTGACTATTGATTCAATCTTCTTACTAGTTATAATCAGACTTTCTATTTCTTCATGATTCAGTGTTGGTAGACTGTACGTTTGTAGGAATTTGTCCACCTCTAGGTTGTCTAATTTGTTGCCATATAATTTTTTGTAGTATTCTCTTGCGATCCTTTGTAGTTCTGTGGTATCAGTTGTTACTTCTCTTTTGTTTCTTATTTTATTTATTTGGGTCCTTTCTCTTTTTTTCTTGATAAGTCTTGCTAAGGGTTTATCAATTTGGTTTATCTTTTCAAAGAATCAGCTCTTGGTGTCATTGATTTTTTTTCTTTCCCTTCCCTTCCCTTCTTTCTTCCTTCCTTCTTTCCTTCTTTGTTTCATCTCTATGTCATTTAATTCTGCTCTGATCTTTATTATTTCCTTCCATCTATTCACCTTGAGTTTCATTTGTTCTTTATGTATTTACTTTAGGTGTAAGGTTAGATTTTTTTTATTTAGGCTTGTTTCTTGTTTCTAGTGGTAAGCCTGTGTCACTATATATTTCCCTCTTAGAACTGCTTTTGTTGTTTCTTAAAGATTTTGGACTACTGTGTTTTCATTTTCATTTGTCTACATGTATTTTTAAATATCTTCTTTGATTGTTTCATTGACCCATTGCTGTTTAGTATCATATTGTTTAGTATTATGTTATTTAGCGTCCATGTGTTTGTGTTTTTCCAGTTTTTTTCTTGTGATTGATTTCTAATTTCATACTATTGTCATCAGAAAATATTCATGGTAAATTTAAATCTTGTTAAATTTATTGAAACTTGTTTTGTGGCCTAACATGTGATCTATTCTGGAGAATGTTCCATGTGCAGGTGAAAAGAATGTGTATTCTGTTGTTTTTGAATGGAATGTTCTATATACATCTGTTATGCCCATCTGGTCTAATGTGTCATTCAAAGACATTGTTTCCTTATTAGTTTCTGTGTGGATGATCTATCTATCGATGTAAGTGGGGTATTAAAGTCCCCTACTATTATTGTATTACTACCAATTTCTCTCTTTATGTTCACTAATATATGCTTTATGTATTTAGGTGCTCTAATGTTGGGATATTTACAATTGTTATATCCTCTTGTTGGATGGCCCCTCTTTCATTTCTGATGTTTTTGTTTTGTTTGTTTTTTCTCTCTTTTTTTAGTCTAGCTTGTCAATTTGTTCTATGGTTTCAAAAAAACAACTCTTCATTTTATTGATCTTTTCTATTGGTTTTCTAGCTTCTAATTCACTTACTTTTTCCTTCTTTCTGCTAGCATTGGGCTTAGTTATTCTTTTTCTAGTTTCTTGAGGTATAAATTTAGGTTGTCTATTTGAAATAGTTCTTTTTTCTTAAAGAGGCCCATATTGTCCTCTTGGAATTGCCCTCTTAGAACTGCTTCTGATCTCATCACAAGAACCTGCTGTCTGGTGGCTCCTGCTGTCATACATCCTCTCATATCACTGCTGCTGTTGAGCCTAGATGTCTCCTTATTGTGGGTAAGTATCCTAATACTATCATTAGCCACATCTACTCCCATGACTCTCTGGGAGAAACATGGGGCAATCTTTTACCCCAGTATGTACTACAAAGCTTGGCAGAGCAGCAAATCTGTCACCAAATTTACCAAGAGGAATGTTAAAGATAATTGGTCTTTTAATAGACAGTGTCAAAGACTGTCTTGCCTGGAGCAAGGGTATCAATGCTTTACAATGGTGAGAAGTCCACAGCAATGTTACCTTTTTCAATCATTGATGATACGAATTAGGACCTTACTATCCTATTGGGCATGCTGGACCCAGCAGAGAAGAATGAACAGGGCATGCCTGTGAAGCTTGTGTGATGTTTATTTTTGGTCCTTATAAGAAATTGAGGCTGTCATCCTCTATCCAACTACCACTGGCAGGAGCTTTGATGAGATTCTCGAAGTAGTCATTTCTTTTAAACTGGCAATAGAAAAAAGAGTTGACACCCTGGTTCATTGGAGGAATGGAGATAGTGTGACTGTCCTTCCAACCATCGCTGAAGAAGTAACCAAAAAACTTTTCCCTAAAGGAGCTTTTACTTGGCAAGAAATACCTCAGATATACTCCCAAGCCTTAAGGTTCTCTGAGAAGTTGGTAATGGAGCTGCTTGCTTAGCACAGTGAGTCAGAGGAGGCTAGTGGCTAATCATGTTTTCTTACAGCAATTTTATAAAAACATCCTGGTATCATCCAAAAAAAAATTGCTTTTGTTGAAGTTTGATATGTTGTGTTTCCATTTTTGTTTGTTTCAATATATTTTTTGTTTTTCCTTTTGATTTCTTCTTTGATCCATTTGTTGTTCAGAACTGTATTGTTTAATTTCCACTGATATTTGTAAAATTTCCAGCTTTCTTCTTGTTACTGATTTCTCATTTCATACAACTGTGTTTGGAAAAAATACCTGGAATGATTTCAGTCTTGAATTTGTTAAGACTTGTTTTGTGGCCTACCATATGAACTACTCTAGAAAATGTTCATGTGCACTTGAGAAGAAAATGTATTCTGTTGCTATTGGATAGAATAGTCTATATATGTCTATTAGGTCCATTTGGTCAAAAGTATAGTTCAAGTCCAACATTTCCTTATTATTTTTTCTGTCTGGATGATCTATACATTGTTGAAAGTGAGGTATTGAAGTCCACAATTGTTACTGAATTGTCTATTTCTGCCTTTGGATATGTTAAAATTTGCTTAATATAGTTAGATCTTCCAATGAGGGTGCATATATTTTACAATTATTATGTCCTACTGATGAATTGACCCCTTTATTAGTATATAATGACCTTTTTTGTCTCTTGTTAGAGTTTTTTACATAAAGTCTTTTTTTCTGATATGTTTATCTTTTTTTCATTTTCATTTTTGTTTGCATGAAATGTCTTTTTTCATCTTTCAGTTTCAACCTATGTGTGTTCATAAAACTGAAGTAAGTCTCTTGTAGGCATCGCATAGTTGGACCTTGTTTTTATTTTATCCATTCAATGACTCTGTCCTTTGGGAAATTTAATCCATTTACAGTTAATTATTTACAGCTAAGGACTTACTATTACCATTTTGTTAATGGTTTATTTGGGGGGGAGGATTATTTTGTAGTTCCTTTGTTCTTTTCTTCCTCTTTTGCTATCTTTCTTGTGATTTGATGATTTTCTGAAGTGGTATCTTTGATTCCTTTCTCTTTATCTTTTCTGAATCTACTATAGGCTTTTGCTTTGTGGTTACTATGTCGCTTACATAAAACATCTTAAATTTACAACAGTCTACTTTAAGTTGATAACAACTTAACTTTGCTCATATACAAAAACTCTACCCTTTTATTCTTTCTTCCATTTTATGTTTTTGATGCCACAATTTCCTTCTTTTTATATTGTATATCCATTAAAAATTATTGTAACTATAGTTACTTTTAACACTTTTGTCTTCTTTTACATACTAGAGTTAAGTACCACCAGTGCTTAGAATTAGCACCACCAGCATTAGGATATTCTGAATTTGACTATATATTTATTTTTACTAATGAGTTTTACATTTTCATATGTTTTCATGTAACTAATTAGTGTCTTTTCATTTTAGTTTAAGAAATCTCTTTAGCATTTCTTGCAAGGCAGAACTAGTAGTAATGAATGCTCTCAGCTTTAGCCTGTCTGGGAAAGTCTTTAATTCTCCTTCATTTCTGAAGGACAACTTTGCAAAGTATTCAAAGTATTCATGTTGGCCCTTTGCGCAAATCATCCTACTTCCCCCTGGCCTGCAAGGTTTCTGCTGAGAAATCCTATGGTAGTCTGATAGGTGTTCCCTTGAATGAGAGGAATTTCTTTTCTCTTGTTGCTTTCTCAATTCTCTTTGTCTTTGATTTTTAACAGTTCTATTATAATGTGTCCTAGTGAATTCCTTTTGGGATTTATCTAATGGGGTTTTATCTGCATGAGCTTCAGGTACTTGGATGTCTTATCTCTCCCCAGATTTGGGAAGTATTTTAGCCATGATTTCTTTAAATGAGCTTTTTGCCCCCTTTTCTCAGTTTTCTTCTGGGACTTCTGGATTATGAATACTGTTTCTTCTGACAGTGTCCCATAATTCATGAAGGTGTTTTCAACCTTTTTTAATTCTTTATTCTTTTTACTCATCAGAATGGATAATTTTAAATGAGTTGTCTTCAGGTTCACAGATTCTTTCTACTGTTTAATCAAGCCTGTTGTTAATGCTTATCATTGCATTTTCATTTCATTCATTACATTCTTCAGCTCTAGAATCTCTGCCTTTTTTTTTTTTTTTTTAATGATTTCTAACTTTCTGTTGGTAGGTTGATTCCTATAGTGGTCACAGTCCAGCTGGGGATTCTGAAGGTTCTCAGATGTTTTTCTATGGGTCTGCCACTCCACACACTACTAGGTATTTACCCAAAATACAGATTTGGAGGATTTGGAGGATTACATGCACCCCAATGTTTGTAGCAGCATTATCATTCCCTCTTGGGGGAATTCTTAAGATTTACTGCTCTCTCTTGATCCTGCAAAAATGTATTAGGTGCTGAGAGTCTCTTATTTGTTCTCCCTAGAGTGGTGCCCTGAAATGCTCAAGTTTGTGAACATTCTTCCTATCTCACAAAGTCGGTCCGGCTTTCTGCACTTAGCTATTTGCAAAGACTCTCTTTTTCTGTCTGAGGAAGCATGTGCCAGGAGCTGGCCCTGAGGGGTTAGGGGAATAAGGAGATATGGGTTATCTAGGGGTCAGGTATGGGAGTCTACAGGCAAGATGTCCCCAGTGGCTTGTGGTCAGTTAGCAAGTTAGTTAATAAGAAGAAGTGGTTAGTAAATTCCCTTTAATGAGTTTGGAGCCCTAGATACTGTGTTCCCAACCTCACTCAACCCTCAGTCTTGCTGGTAGCTTCAGTAATTTAGATGAGATGAGGGAAAAAGAAGTGTGCCTCTTGAGCAATATCCTGCATGGCTAGGGAAGCTGGGCACTCACTAAAATGCTCTCACTTCCCCCATGGGGAAAATCATGGGCCCGTTGGATCTGTCCTGGCATGGAGTCATGCCACTTTGGGAGAGGGTTGATGTGGACAAAGTGAAACTGTTTGTCTTTCTCTCTTTAATACCCTATTCTTGGGTATCTTTTCTCCAATTGTGTGATAGAACTTCTCTGCAGATGGCCAGAAAAGTACTCTTGTCCAAGGCTGACTGCCGAAATTGATGTTTTGTGGAGGAATGGTAGGGAACTCCTATTCTGCCATCTTTGATGTCGCCTTGTGGTTTTTAGCATATCTCAAATTCGTTAAATTTATTTCTTTTATTAAATTTATTTCTAGGTATTTTATTCATTTGTATGCTATTTTAAGTTAACTGTTTTCTTAGTTTCATTTTTCAGATACTTCATTGCTAGTATGTAGATATAAAAATTATTCTTCTATCCTGCAACCTTACTGAACTCTTTTATTAGTACTAATAGGTTTTGCTTTTGTTTTTTTGTGGGTTTTTTTTGCTGGGTTTTGTAGGATTATCTACATGAAAAAGATCATGTCATCATAAAATAGAAAGTTTTACTTCTCCCTTATCTGTCTGGATGCTTTTTCATTTTCTTGCCTATTTACCTCAGCTAAAACTTCCACTGTAATATTAAATATAAGTGGTAAGAGCAGACATCCTTGTGTTATCACTATCTTTAGAGGGAAAACATTCAGTCTTTAATCATTAAATGTGATGTTAGCTGCAGGGTTTTTTTAAATTTTTTTTTATGCCCTTCATGTGGTTGAGGAAATTTCCTTATATTCCTAGTGGATAGTGTTTTGTTGTTGCTGTTGTTTTAAATATAATTTATTGTCAAGTTGGCTAACATACAGTGTATACAGTGTGCTTTTGGTTTTGGGGGTAGATTCCCAAGATTCATTGCTTACGTACAACATCCACTGCTCATCCCAACAAGTGTCCTCCTCCCCACATTGGATGTGTGTTGTTATCATGAAGAAGTGTTGGATTTTGTTAAATTCACCAATTATGTTGGTCTCTTTTTTTTATCCTATTGATATGGTGTATTACACTAACTGATTTTCAGGTGTTAAGTTAACCTTGTATTCCTGGATATAAATTCCACCTGGTCATACTGTATAATACTTTCTATATATTGTTGGATTTGATTTGTTAGTGTTTTTAAAGAAGTTTTGCATCTATATTCATATGAAGCCTGTATTTTGTTCTTGTGACATCTTTGTCTGGCTTTCATATTTAATAATACTGGCATCACAGAATGAAATAAGAAGTGTTCTCCTCTCTCCTATTTTTGGAAAATTTGTGAAGAACTAAATCTTTTTAAGTGTTTAGTATAAATTACCAGTGATGTTGTCTGGTCCTTGGCTTTTCTTTGTGAGATTTTTATTATTACCTAAGTCTCCTTAATTGTTGAAAGTCTATTCAGAATTCTTTAAGCTTATTTATTTATTTTGAGAAAGAGAAAGACTACAAGTGGGAGAAGACCAGAGAGCCAGAGAGAGAGAGAGAACCCTAAACAGGCCCCACACTGACAGCACAGAGTCCAATGTGGGGCTTGAACTCATGAACTGTGAGTTCATGACCTGAGACAAAATCAAAAGCTGGATGCTTAACTGACTGAGCCACCCAGGTGCCCCAAGATTTTCTATTTATATTTTAGTCATTTTAGTAGCTTTGCCATTCATTTAAATATGTTGGAACACTATTATTCATAGTATTTTTTTTATAATTTAAAAATTTTTTAAGGTTGGTAATAATGTGTCTGCTCTTATTCCTGATTTTAATAATTTGAGTCTTTCTTTTTGGTGTAACTAAAGTTTTGTCAATTTTATTTATTTTTTTGAAGTAGCAACTGTAGATTTTATTGATTTTCTTTATTATTTTTTTCTTTATCAATTTCATTAGTTTTGACTCTAATGATTATTTTCTCCCTTATGCTTGCTTTGGATTTATTATTCCTTTTTTTCCAGTATCTTAAGTGGAATGTTAGGTCATTGTTTGAGATCTTTCTTCTTTTTTTTTTTTTTTTTGATGTAGGCATTTACAACTATAAATTTCTAAGAACTGCTTTAACTGCATTCATTAACTGTTAGTATGTGGTATCTTTATTTTTATTCATCTTAAAGTAATTTCGAATTTTTCTTTTGATTTCTTCATTGACCTATTATTCAGTTGTGTAGTGTTTAATTTCCTCATTTTTTGTGAATATCTCAAATTTCTTTTTGTTATGAATCTCTAATTCTCTTTATTGTGATCAGGGAAATTTTTTCTAGATTTTCTAACCTTTTAAATGTACTGAGGTTTGTTTTATAGCCTAGCACGTGGTTTATCCTGGAGAATATTCCATGCACTCAGACAAATGAGTATTCTGTTTTTGTTTTATATAATAATCTACATATGTCTGTTATGTCCATTTTGCATATACTGTTCAAGTTTTCTATTTGTTTTGTTGATATTATGCTTAGATGTTCTATTCATTATTAACAGGGGTATTGGGTTCTCCAATTATTACTGTCAGATTTTCTATTTTTCCTTTCAATGTGTTTTTGCTTCATGTACTTTGTGGCTCCACTGTTAAGTACATATATGTTTATAATTGTTATAATGTTCTGATAGATTAGTTCTTTATTGTTATATAATCCCCTTTTTATATCTAGTAACATTTTTCATTTTAGTCTACTATGTTTGATATTATTATATTTATTATATTTTATTATATTATATTAGCCATTCCAGGTTTTCTGTGGTTGCTGTTTGCATGATATGCCCTTTTTCCATTCTTTTACTCTCAATCTATTTGTATCTTTGAATCTAAAGTGTTTCTCCTATAGACAGCATGTAGTTGGATCATATTTTCTTTTCCAGTCTGACAATCTCTGCCTTTTGATTGGATTATTTAACCCATTTATATTTAATATAATAATTGACATAATTGTATTTGTGCCTGCTATTTTAATTTTTTAATTTTTCCTTTCTATTGTCTTATGTCTTCTTTATTTCTATTCCCCCTACTGCTCTCTTTTACATCAAGTAAATAATTTTTGGTGTGATGCTTTAATTACTGTAATTACTTTTTCATTATTTTAGAAGCTTTTTGTTAATGATTGTTCTAGGAATTACTATATACATTTTATCAGAATCTACTTTAGATTTATATAAACTTAATTAAAGTGTGATATAGAAACATTACTTCTGCATAACTCTATTCTGTCTTTCTCCCTTTCGGACTATACTGTTACATATATTAAATCTATATATGTTACTAATCCACCAATATATTGTTATAATTATTACTTTGTATACTTTTATGTCTAATAAAGCCAAGAAAAGAGAGTAAAATAGGTTTAAACTTACAGAACTTGTTATACTAACCTCTTATTTACTCTTTTTGGTTCTCTACATATGTTCCCTGGATTCGAGTTACCATCAAGTGTCATTTCCTTAGCCCAACAAGGCTTTGCTAACACCAACCTTCTTTGCACTATTGTTGGCAAATATATTATACTTCTATATGTTCTGGCCCAGTCATACCATTATATGCATAGCATTTTTTACAATTGTGTTTTAAATCAGTTAGGAGAAGTAAGAGGTGTGCATGTATACTACCTTTTATAATTAAAATTGTTTTCTTTATGTAATAACCTAAGTTTTAAATTAACTAAATTTTATGGAGGGTTGTGCCCGCCAGTCAAATTCACATGTTGAAGGCCTACTCCTCAATGTGATGGTATTAGATGAGTCATTTGGGAAGTAATTAGTTTAGATGAGGTCGTGAGGGTGGATCCCCCCTGATGATATTAGTATCCTTAAAAGAAGAAGAGCTTCCTCTCTGCCTGTACACAAAGAAGAGGCCATGTGAACATACAGAGAGTGTTGCTGCCTACATGCCAAGACATGGAGAATATAGTAAGGATAGATGGAATATATCTCAACATCATAAAGCCTGTATGCAAAAGACCCAAAGCTAATATCATCCTCAATGGGGAAAACTGAGAGTCTTTCCCCTACCATCAAGAAAAAGACAAAGATATCCAGTCTCACCACTACTATTTAACATAGTACTGGAATTCTCCACTTCAGCAATCAGACAACAAAAAGAAACAAAAGGCATTCAAATTGGCAAGGAAGAAGTCAAACTTTCACCATTTACAGACAACATGATACTCTATTTTACAAAACCTGAAAGACTCCACCAAAAAATTGCCAGTGCTAATACATGAATTCAGCAAAATTGCAGAATATAAAGTCAATGTGCAGAAATCTGTTGCATTTCTATACACCAATAACAAAGCAGCAGAAAAAATAAATCAAGGAATTGATTCCATTTGCAATTGCACCAAAAACAATAAGATACCTAGGCATAAACCTAACTAAAGAGGCAAAAGATCTGTATTCTGAAAACTATAGAACACTTATGAAAGAAATTGAAGAGGACACAAGGAAATGGAAAAGCATTCCATGCTCATGGGTTGGAAGAACAAACATTGTTAAAATGTCCATACTACCCAAAGCAATCTACACATTTATACATTTAATGCAATCCCTATCAAAATACCACAGCCGTTTTTCACAGAGCTGAAACAAACAACCCTCAAATTTGTATGGAACCACAAAAGACCCCAAATGGCCAAAGCAATTCTGAAAAGGTAATATAGGATTATTTGAATAAATTATGTCACATCGGTTTGGTAGATTACAAAATAGCCACATTTCTTCAGATTTTCCTCTATCCAAGCCCTTTGCTCCATCATTTTGCTGTGCTCTCCCAGTGTGGGTGGGGTGTAATTCTCTGCCGTTTGGCTTTACTTAGCATGTGATCTCCTTTGGTTGATAGCATGTTGACAGATGTGATGCAGGCAGTATTTTGAAAGGGACTTACCTGGATTAGGTAAGCACTTTTACAGTTGTTAAGAGAAGAACATGCACGCCTAGGCTGTTCTGTTTATTTTAGGAGCAAGGTAGTAGGCATTTGGAGAAGAACTGTCTTCAAATAAGGTGCCCCAGTCAGGCCCAGCCTAGAGTAGAGAACACCAGTCAATTTCTAGAAGCACAACCAAGCCCACATTAGCAGAGCTGGCTAACCAAGTCCAATTCAGATTATCCAAACCTGCAGATGCATACCCTATACATACAAAGAATTGTTGTTTCAAGCCACTGAGTTTTGAGATGGTATATCACAGAGCAATAGGTAGCTAATACACTATGCAACGGACACCATATACCTATAAAATAGTTCTTTATTACACTAATAAGCAATAGTCTGTGAAATTTATTGATCAGTTCAATTAAGTGCAGAAAAATGTAAAGCATTCAATCATTTGTGAAAATAAATTTGCATACACATGCATAAGATATGACTAGAAAGACACACAAGGAAAGTTGATAAAAGTTGGTTGTCTGTGGAAAGGTTAGCCAGATAGTTGAGGGAAAGGAGGAGTGGAAAAAGACTTTTTGTCATTTTTTAAATTTTCAACTGTTTGAATCAATTATGTACATTAAAAATAAGTTAAATTATTTTAAAAATTCAGGCTATTCCCGGTGCTCCAAGTTCTTCTAGCAAGGAATAGAGCAGAAATCAGTTCGATTGCTAACTGCAATCAGTCAGATTTTTCTCCCTTTACAAATGTCAATTTTTTTGCTTAGATGATTGTGAGATTCTTTATTTCTCCCTTAAATCAGGAGTTTCAGCAGTATTTGTCTAGGTGAACTACTCTAGTTTATTATTATTTCTTGATAGTTAGAAGATATATGTAAAGAACTCTTAATTAAAACTCAATCACATAAAAACAAACAGCCCAATGTAGAAAATGGGCAAATGAATTGATCGGACACTTCATGAAAGAAGAAATACCAGTGGCAAACAAGAGCATTAAAAAGGTGCTAAACATCACTGACCAATGAAAAGCAAAATGAGAAACTACTACACACTTTTTAGAATATCTAAAATTAAAAAGTCTAAAACCATGTTAAGTGCTGGAAAGATGTAGACCAACTGGAACTCTTCTTCATTGCTGGTGGTGGTGTAAAATAGTATAGCCATTTTGGAAACCAGTTTGGCAATTCTTGAAAAGTTTAAAAATGTATCTACCATATGACCTAAGGATTCCATCTCTTGTTATTTACCCAAGAGAAATGATAGCATATGTCCACCTAAAGACTCGAACATGATTGTCCATTGGAGCTTTATATGTGATAGTCCCCAAATGAAAACAGACTGAATAATCAATAATCAATAAGTAAAGGGATAAACAAATACCCTATATCCAAACCATGGAATACTGGTTTAAAAAAAAAAGAGAATAAATTATTGATACTCATAACAACATGGATGAATCTCAAATTAAGTATGCGGAGTGAAAGAAGCCAGATAAGAGAGCACATAAAATTCCAGAAAATTCAAACTCATCTATAGTGACAGAAATGAAATCAGTGGTTGCCTGGGGATAGGTTTGTGTGGAGGTAACATGGGGATGAAGGTATTATTAAAGGTCATGAGGAAACTTTTGAGGGTGATAAATATGTTCATTTGTAATAATGGTTTCAAAGGTGTATACACAATACACTTTAATTATATGCAAAAGAAATTTGAAAAAGAAACAAAGTGTCAGGATTTGTAAAGCTCAGCAGTAACTACACAGGTTTCTATTACACTATGTGTTTTCTATATTTAATAACAAAATATTTACTTTCAACTAAAAAAGAAAACCAGATTTCCCACACTGTAATTGACTTAATAAACCAGCGGAAACAATACGTTTCATGAAAACAGGGCCTTTGTCTGTTTTATTCACCATTGCATGTCAGTTCGCAGTATAGTGCCTAGAAGCACTCATCATACCCTCCAAAATTATCTAATAAATTATGAATAAATTCAGCTTATTCATAACTACTGGTTATTTTCTTATTTTAAATAAGCTTCTGGTTACTTATGGTAAAGCTTGGAAGTTATGGGACAATTTTAGAGTGATTGCCCATACTGTGGAGGGTAGTTGATGAGATTGTCAGAAATTCTTATCTATCTATCATCTACCTATCTATCTATCTACCTACCTACCTACCTACCTATCTACCTATCTGTCTATCATCTATCAATCATCTGTATAATCTACAAATCCTATATATAATATATAATAATCCTATATAATATATATATATATCATATATACATATATATATATATATATATACACATATATATATATATTCAGGCAGCTTGTACCAACAAAGTCCTATTGGTTGCTTACAGGTGGCGTTCTGTCTGCTTATTGACCATTTATTAGTCAATGTCTGCAACCTACTGATTATAAACTATTTTGAATATCATCCCTTTGAAAATGTCATCACATCAATATTCTTGGGTTCCTGCATCGTCTGATGCTACACATACCTCCAATAGGTTTTTGTTTAAGTTCTGTATAGGCATCCTCTGGCATGCACTCTGCACCCAACTCCTTTACTCTACCATCACTCACAGTGCTCAGGCCATATGATTCGACACTGGTTTGATTTTGTCTTCCTAGTTAAACTCTAACTTCCATTTTTCTTCACTGCCAAGTGATGTGATAAATCTCTTTTCCAAAATACACTAACATATTTAGTCCCCTCTTCCTGGGCTTTTATATGGGGACCTAAACTAAATCTGGTACATATTCACTTATTGGATTCAAATATTTCAAGCAGTTCTAGAGGCAACTTATTAACCTATGAACTTTAGCTCACTGAATAAGACTTGTAAAATACATTAGAGAACTTGGGTCGTGTAGCCAAGCTTTGGCCCGTCTGTCTGCTGAACTTCTGCCACGGACATGCAATAGATTGCCTGTCAATGTGCCAGGGTTAGAAATTTTTTAGAGGAATATTTCTGGCTTTGGAGGTGGCTCTGTTTGGAAGACAAAGTGAGTACCACAAAAAAGGCACATTAATAAACATCTATTGAACTGTATTAAATTTAATTGAAATTAATTGAATTTGGATGGTGGCTACAATTGCAGCTGCTCCCATTTCTTGGCTGAATTCCAGTTTTGGTTTAGAACTCAGTTTGAGCAAGAACTAGAGAAGTGGAAAATCTTCAATGTCACCTTCAAAGTGAATTACTTACATTAGAAAAAGAGTATTAGTCCCCTCTAATTAGTCCCCCCCCCAGTCCCCCACCCAACTGGGTGGCTCAGTTGACTCGGTCATGATCTCACAGTTCACATCGGGCTCTGTGCTGACAGCTCAGAGCCTGGAGCCTGCTTCGGATTCTGTGTCTCCCTCTCTCTCTGCCCCTCCCCCGCCTGTGCTCTGTCTCTCCCTGTCTCAAAAGTAAATAAACATTTAAAAAAATTAAAAAAAAAAGAAAAAGAATATTAGGTAATATTGCTGATTTAAATGTTTATCGTAATTTCCTTTGGAAAAAAATAATTTCGACCAAATAAGTCAGAGTTTTCTTTACACGAAGTTCACTATTCTATCCTTTACTCTAGGTATGTCTCAACTTTTTAGAGTCAAATTTGACTCTTCAATCTAGAATTATTAGCATTTCTCCTAGACATCATTGAAAATATAAAAATTATCTATAATTTTATAATTTTTAGAATTATAAATGTCTGTATTCTCACCTGCATGCTGAATAAGTCACCACAATGTATAGATTCTAGTTCTTAAATATCTTTACAGGTTGTTTTCAACCCTTTGAAACTAATGTTTTCTTTTTAAAACAAATATTTTATAAAATCTCCTTTGTACATAAAATTTACCTTCACACATACATTTTAATACTAACTATAATATAAGGGAGAAATAAAAGAATAATTAAATGTTAAATAATATTAATAACATATACATGTTTGGGCATAATTATATTAGAAGACCTAATGCTGTGGTAATATACTTCCACCTATTTATAAACAGGCTACCAATTAAGAGAAAAGAGACCAATATTCAAATAAATAGTTAAAATATTTTTCCCTTACATTAGCCATTTTGAAACTTTAAAAAAATATATTTATTTTTATTTATTTATTTTGAGAGTGAGAGACAACACAAGCAGGGAGGGGCAGAGAGAGAGGAGAGAGACTCTCAAGTTGGGTCAGTACTGTCAGCCCAGAGCCTGACAGGGGTCTTCAACTCATGAGCAGATCATGACCTGAGTCAAAATCAAGAGTTGGATGCTTAACTGACTGAGCCACCCAGGCACCCCTCTATTGGGCATTTTGAAATAAGATTCACTGTGGATGCAATAACTACAAATGCAAACTGATACAGTTGGGTTGTATTGGTGATTCAAATGGCATGAGTGGCATACCTGTCAGAAATAAAGTTTTGTAAAGTTCCAAAGAAAACAATATATATTCTTCTTTCAATAAATACGGTAGCTGCATTCCTGGAAAATTCAGTATATATTAAAACCACACTCTAAGTATTTGCAGTTTGAATGTAAGATGGAGTTGTTTCTAGGCTGATTATAATCTGTTTTTTCATCTACAAGAATGTCTAGAGGGATATTTGAATGTCATGTGGATAGCAGAATAATTTTACATTGCATATTACTGCCCTCTAATTACAGGAGATCTAATATCCCTGGCATCTATGCACTAAATGTCGATCACTGGGACAACCAGAAAATGCCTCCACAAATGTCCCAAATGTCCACCAGGGGCAGTGCCACCCTGTTGAGAACCACTGGTCTATACAATCCGTTCCTGCCTTGCCAATCTTCTACCGCTACTTTAGTTCGGTTCTGCAACAACTAACACTTGGACCTCCTACCTTCTCTCCCTGCCCTCAGTCTTCTCTGCCTGTATTTCACCCTCCAAACAGATAGCAATAGTGATCTTTCTAAAATGCATGTCCGATCATGTCATTTCATACCTGAATATGGTCAGAGGCTCTCCGGCACTATAGGATGAAGTCAAACTTTTTAGAATGGAGGGCAGCAATCTGTTCGCACTATATTTCAAATCTTGTGCCAGTCTCTCGACTGCGTGCTGTCGTCTTCCGCATGTAGTCTCTAGAGCTGAACAAGTTCTCTGAGTCTTTCCACCAAGTTGGCTGTCTTTGGTCTGGAGAGTTCTTACTAATAATTCAAAATGCTATTAATAATTATTACTAATGCAAAATGCAATTCAAGCATTGCTTCCCCAGTGAAGCCTTCTCCAGTCAGCTCCCCACTCTACCCTTACCCTGGCGCTTATCATGTTTTATAACTATTGATAGTCTGCCTCAGCCACTACACTATGAGTTTAATCTGACAGCAGCGATTTTTATGCTATCTTATCTACCTTTGTATCCCAAGAACATCAAGTAGGTGGAGGCCATATGGTAAGGTCTTAAAAAAAAGTTAAACACTTTTAAAGTTGAATGATCCTGTAATGTTAACTATTTGGAGTTCTGCAGATTATCATGTAAACAGTTTTATTTACCTTTCAATGTTTTCTCATCCCTGAAGAATCACGCGTTTCCACCCAGTTTACACTTTCTATCTATTACAGCTCTTTATCTTGTTCTTTCTTAAGTATTTATTTAAACTCCAATAAATTTTGACACATCTTAGTTATATTTTCCTTTTACTAGCTCCACCCTCCTTCTATAATGACTCGTGAAAAAAATATGTCCTTTTTGACCCAACCCTGGTTTATGTTTTATTTAATTTAACTTAATTTATTTAACTTTACCTAATTTATTTAATTTAGCTTTACTTAATTTAATCTTTACTTAATTTACCTTCTTTATATATCTCAGACAAGAAGCCCATTTCTTTCTAAAATAATTTGAAATCAGCTCATGAAAGGAGTTTTATTTTCTTTAACAATTTTTAAAAATTGTTTTCTCCATGAGCGGATATATATAACCTCAGGTTGATTGTTGCGGTTTTAAGTCTTGTTTCATGGTTTTATGACATAAGTGCTTAATGTGATTCACCAATACTTGATTTTGTTTTATATTTTTCAGATTTGGAAGTGTTTACCTTTATCAATTTCTTTGCTAATTTAAGGCAGAGACCAAAATTTGGTAGTTTTAAATAAAGTTGGTGTTTGTCCATGCTGGACCATTTGGCTTCCCTCTGCTAGTTTTCATGAGGGTGGCCATAAATGGTCATTCCCTCCCCCCTTTTTTAATACTACATTATTCTTTGCCTTCCTAGGACTCAACAGCAATATTTCAATAATTTAGTAATGACTTTCCTTTGGGTCATTAGAAGAAAAATGGTTCCTGTAGAAACAATCTAAATAAATGATAGTGCAGAGACATTTTCCTGGAGGCTACAAAGTGACCTATTGAAATGCACTAAATTGTTCTTCTCCATTAGGACATTCAGATCCTCCTTTTATTTCATTTTGGAATCAAAGAATAAATGGGGAACAAATGTGCTCTGAAATCCTCTGTCCTGCTCTAAAGCATGTAAATAGCATCTCACAGAAAAAATTTTCAAGCTGTCAGGAATAAGGCAAGTATGATAATTTAAGATAATTAAAATTCTTAAGACAATCAAAATAGAATGGATCCTAGTAAGCTTTTCTCACTTGAAGGAAACTTCTTTAAAAAGTAGTTACTGATCTAAATGTCTTTCAATAAGGCAATTAAAAAAATGTGGTGTAACAATTCAAAGCATAGAATATTTTGCAGTCTTTAAAAAAGAAGAAAGCAAACTTCTATATATGGGAATGGAATGATATATATGGTTGTCCTAAATTAGAAAAATTATGAATAATACGTATACTATGATTCTATTTACATCAAAATAGAAACACAGGTAAAACATACACAAAATGTATACAAAAGAGAGGCAATTGGAAAGACACACACACACCAAACTGCAGTCAATGTTGTGCACAGAAGCTTTAGTTTCTGTGTCTATTTCTTCCACCAGGTTACGAGTTCCTTGGTTGCCAGATCAAATTAAGTGGATGCCCAGTTAGATATTTTTTTAATGTTTATTTATTTTTGAGAGAGAGATAGCATGAGCAGGGGAGGGACGGAGAGAGGGGGACACACAGAATCTGAAGCAGGCTCCAGGCTCTGAGCTGTCAGCACAGAACCCGATGTGGGGCTCCAACCCACGAACCATGAGATCATGACCTGAACTGACTAAACCACCCAGGCACCACCCAGTTAAATTAGAATTTCAAGTGAAATGGATTTTTTTTAAGTACATCTCAAATATTACACAGGACATACTTAATAGTAAAAAAAATTATTCGTTATTAATCTGAAATTCAAATTTTTATTTATTTGTGAATTCTGGCAATTCTCCTTTAAGGAGACCATAAACTAATCATTCATCCTTGTACTCCTATCATTAGCATAGTTACAGATACATAATGGTTGCACAATAAATTGTAACTGAGGAGAGCACAATAATAACAGGCAATTTTGCTAAGTGTGTTACATACATTATCTCAATTCTCATGGAGATGCCTTAAAGTTTTATTAGTGGTCCTGTTTTACAGATTAAGACACAGAGGTACACAAAAGTCACACCGTAAATGGAAGAGCTAGAAATGACCCCGAGTTTCTGGGTCCTGCTTCAGCGGCCATAACCAAGGGCCAGCTGCAGGGAGGAAAAGAGAGGAAAAAAAGGGAAAGAGAACCAGGCATGCGGCTTCGGTGCTGCCTAAGTACAGCTGAGCAGGCCTGCACAAAGCCTTCAAGCTTGCTAGAGGTGGAATGTGGGAGATGGAGGAGAGGCAGATAAATCTAGGCCTTGTCCCCATATCCACCCCGCATTCGAACAAGTTACATAATTTATTTTTGCCTCAATTTTCTTGTCTGTACAACTGGAGTAAGAAGCCCTGAGTACTGACATGATGAAGAAAGGAGATAATTTCTGTAAAGTGATGGGCACAGGGCTTGGCCAATGAAAGAACACTAAGTCAATGCTAGTTATTCTTGGCCCAGAACCTCAGTTTTTTCATTAAAAAAAAAACCAGAATAACAGCATTACAAACGAGACAGTGATACGAATGATATCAATATTGCCAAGTTGATTTGAGGATCAGATGAGAAATATATATTATCTTTCTAAATTCTGACATGCTTCTCATTCTCCTCAACAGAGTACTCGCTCTTTAGATCAGAATCAGAATTAATGCCATGCCAGAACCTTACTACAATTTTCCCCCTGAGTAATTAATTTTGTTTTAAAAATTGTCATACGGTAAAATCGACTCTTTTCGGTATGCAAAGTTTTACGAATTTTCACCCATGTACAGATTTATGTAACCACTACCACGGTCCAGATACAGAACATGACTCTAGCTTTTGAGATTCTTTTTTCAAAGTGTTTCACATTCTCGTTGCAAAACAGTTTTAAAAATAAGAAAAAAAGAATTTAGATAACTGTGAAGATACAAATTAGCAAGACTGGCTTTTCGTACAGATCTCTGCAGTCTCCAGTCCCTCTTGTCTGGGCCATTTTTGCTGTTGACTGTGCAGACTGACTGTTTCCACCAAAGTAATCAGGAATCGGCTTGAGAATTGGGGCATTTCTTCGTGCTAAAGGCACATGTCACAGGCACAAACGACAGGATTCCCTATTTGTTCCTTTTTATACTACCTTCCAGATCTTAATTTTCCCAACTATTTCCTCTAATTGCCACTTTCTCTCTAAAATGAAGAAGCCTGGAATACCAGCACCTTCTCATCCTTTCCGGACAAGTATTGGATAGAGTTATTCAGAGAGCAGCGCTGGAGCCCTCAGGACCCTAAAGCTTTCCGATATAACGGATTCTCCAGGTAACAATCTACTCCTTTCTCCAACTCCATCCTCTCCACGCCCACCCAGCCTACCAGGCACTCCCAAGGGAGGACAGACATCTGGTCAAACTTCCGTCCTCCAGTCCTCCAAGGGCCGCCCACGTCCCATCCCCCACCTCGTGGGCTCTCCCATCTTAAGAGACTTGCACTGACACGCCAATGCCACATCCGCTTTCTGGGTGACTCAAGTCATTGCTATTTGCCTTTTCTTTCTAGCATGCTTTGGCTGCTGTTTCCTTCCCTCTGCTTTTAATTTGAGGAGGAGAAAAGCTAATGAAGCAAGAACGAATCTCTTCTGCACGAATCCTTTCCCCCCCTTAAAGTTGGCTCTCCCGCTCTCAAGTTCAGTAACTATCCTAGAAGTGCGGGGGTGGGACAGGTGGGGATGCATTAATTACACCTAACCCTTAAATTGGCATGTAACGTTATCACTCGGGTGGGAAGACTTTCTGAAGCTCCCTTGCAGCTTGCTGGGCATTTTGCTGCTGCCGCTGTACATTTTCTGTTCGTTTCTTAAAGCTGCTGCTTCGCGTGGCTCTGTCACCCCTAAATCTCTCTCTACGGCCCGAGGTGCCAAGATCAGAGTGAATTCCACGAGATTCACCGGCGGTTTTCTTCCTGTCCAAGGTAAATCTATTATGCAAAATGAGGAACCACCAAAGGATGCAGGCGAAGGGGGAGAGAAAGGGATTCCCTCACCTTTCCTGGCACATCCCTCGTTAGTTTCCACCGGGAGGCGGCGCGCAGCCCGGATCCCCCCAGTCGCCTTTCTTAAATCCCCCTACCGAGGGCTGCAAAGGTCGGTCGCGCGGCGGGAGAAGTCTCTCCAGCAGGCCTGGCTCTCCCCCGCCCCCAGGGTTGGTTTTTCCCAGCTGCGGAGGCTGGGCCAGGGGCTGGGGTGCGAGGAGAGTCGGCGCCCGCTGCGCGGAGCCGGGAAGTCGCCGCGACTCGGGTGAGACTCAGAGTTGCGTCCGGAGGTGACCGGCGCGGAGGTGAGCGGTGGGGAGCAAGCGGCCACGGCGAAAACGCGGAGGCTGCGCCGTGGCCCCTTCCCATCTTTTGAAGGAACAGTAGCGTAGGTCCAGGGTCCCGCCGCTTTGTTCGCTGCCTCTCCCTTACTCTCTGGGGATGGCTTGAACCCCCTCTGGGATCCGAGGGTCTGGCTGGGGCGCGGGCTGGGGGGTGGAGGGCGACAGCTGTTAGGTCCTCCATTTCCTGCTAATCCGGCAAGGTACCAAAAGAGATGAAAAGACTCCTGTAACCTGAAACTTCCCTCGCTTCCGAACCTGAACTGGGAGGTTTGGTCCGGGCGGGGGCGGGGACCCCGGAAGGCAGGTCGCCGGCGGAGGCGGAGGCGGTGGGGGACGGAGCTGGAAGAGTGGGAAGTTTGGTCGGGAAGGCGCTGGGGATGAAGTGAGAAGTTAGACTCCGAGGACGGATCTGATCGGGAAAGAGGAAGGCGGGAGGCTGGAAGAGTGTATATATAGCGTGGGCCTGGGCAGAAGGAAGACTTTACGCTCGGTGTCTCGGGACGCGCGCCCCTCTCCGGGGTCAAGGTGTGCGTGGGAGTGGGGGAGGCGAAGCCTGGACGGGTTTTCGGAGGGAGGTCTTGGGGACCGAGTGGGGAGCACTTGGCTTGGGGAGTCCGGTTCCCGCACTCGGAAGCTGCGGCCGCCGCCGCTCCTCACGCTTCTCTCCCGCCTGTCCCAGGTCCTGAAGCGGATCGAGCGCGAGGCGCCAACAAAAGAGGCAAGCGGGTGCCACCCGGGGGCGGCGGCAGGAAGAGGAGCGGGAGCGAGCGCGCGGAGCTGAGCGTCCCGACCCGCCGTGCGTACTTTTTGGAGGGAAGGGGCGGGGGAATCGGCCTGGGAGGGGGACGCCGGGTGGCGAGGGGTTTAGCCAAGTTCCGGCGGCGGCGTCCCTCCTCCGCTCCCACGAGAGGAAAGTTTTCTCCAGGCGCTTCCGGCCGGCCGGCGTCCTCCGGACCCAGCGCCCGAGCCTTCGGAGCGGGCGCCGTCTCAGCCCAGCTCCGGGGAAAGCCGCGCCGCGATGCCTGGGGGGTGCTCCCGGGGCCCCGCCGCCGGAGACGGGCGGCTGCGGCTGGCGCGGCTCGCGCTGGTCCTCCTGGGCTGGGTCTCCTCGTCCTCTCTCACTTCCTCGGCGCCCTCCACCTCCTCCGCGTCGTTCCTGGCCTCCGCGGTGTCCGCCCAGCCCCCGCTGCCGGGCCAATGCCCCCAGCTTTGCGAGTGCTCCGAGGCGGCGCGCACTGTCAAGTGCGTTAACCGCAACCTGACCGAGGTGCCCGCGGACCTGCCCCCCTACGTGCGCAACCTCTTCCTCACCGGCAACCAGCTGGGCGTGCTCCCAGCCGGCGCCTTCGCCCGCCGGCCGCCGCTGGCCGAGCTGGCCGCGCTCAACCTCAGCGGCAGCCGCCTGCAGGAGGTGCGCGCCGGCGCCTTCGAGCATCTGCCCAGCCTGCGCCAGCTCGACCTCAGCCACAACCCGCTGGCCCATCTCAGCCCCTTCGCCTTCTCGGGCAGCAACGCCAGCGTCTCGGCCCCCAGCCCCCTGGCGGAACTGATGCTGAACCACATCGTGCCCCCTGAGGACGACCGGCAGAACCGGAGCTTCGAGGGTATGGTGGCGGCAGCCCTACGAGCTGGCCATGCGCTTCGCGGGCTCCGGCGCCTGGAACTGGCCAGCAACCACTTCCTCTACTTGCCTCGGGACGTCCTGGCCCACCTACCCGGCCTCAGGCACCTGGATCTGCGCAACAACTCGCTGGTGAGCCTAACCTACCTGTCGTTCCGCAACCTGACACACCTAGAAAGCCTCCACCTGGAGGACAACGCCCTCAAGGTCCTTCACAACGGCACTCTGGCAGAGTTGCAGAGCCTGCCCCACGTCAGGGTCTTCCTGGACAACAATCCCTGGGTCTGCGACTGTCACATGGTAGACATGGTGGCCTGGCTCAAGGAGACAGAGGTAGTGCAGGGCAAAGCCAAGCTGGCCTGTGCATTCCCGGAAAAAATGAGGAATCGGGCCCTTTTGGAACTCAACAGCTCCCACCTGGAGTGTGACCCTATCCTCCCTCCATCCCTGCAGACTTCTTATGTCTTTCTAGGTATTGTTTTAGCCCTGATAGGTGCCATTTTCCTACTGGTTTTGTACTTGAACCGCAAGGGGATAAAAAAGTGGATGCATAACATCAGAGATGCCTGCAGGGATCACATGGAAGGGTATCACTACAGATACGAAATCAACGCGGACCCCAGGTTAACAAACCTCAGTTCTAATTCGGATGTCTGAGAACCATTCGAGGACAGCTATGCATGAGATGTAGACTTAAGCTTTATTCTGTCCTAAGCTTGCTCCACTTCCCCCCTCCACTATGGACACCACCGACCTTGACTGAAAGCAGTGAAGGGAATTTGCTCCCTTGTTATGTGAAGTTTCTTGGTGTGTCTTGTTAATGTAAGATGATGAAGAGCTGTGCGTAGTTTTATCCTCTTCCTTTTCTTGGAACTCAACTCCTGTGGAGGGATTTTTCAAGTTTCAGCATGAACATGGACTCCCGGCTGTCTGTTTGTCTTAGTACGGTTGGAGGGGTAGCCAGTGTACCCACACAGATAGCATTCAACAAAAGCTGCCTCAACTTTTTTGAGAAAAAGACTTTATTCATAAATATCAGTTTTATTCTCATGTACCTAAATTGTGGAGAAAATAAATGCGTTCCATAGACTGCCTGCAGATCTTAGCAAGCTCTTCAAAGTAACTCCATAGTACCCAGGAGCACCTGCATCCGAGAGCATGCTTACATTTTACTGTTCTACTTATTACAAAAAATAACTTGCAACTTCAGATAACTTCTTTGACAAAGTAAATTACTTTTTTGGTTGCAGTTTATATGAAACTATACTGAAGTTTTTTCATAAGCTGCATCAAGATCCAACAGACTAAATTGTTAAGAAAACCTTCAATAAAGATTCTTAAAAGAATTACAGTTGTGTTTAAGTTTGCTATTTGAAAAAAAAAGGATTAGGAGTAAAGTCTTCTATAAATAGACTTTGGAAATAGTTTTGAGACAGTGGATCCTTTCAGGATTTAAACAGAGAGTTGAATATTCATGTAATAGACATCTCATGGTCCCAAAGTTAATGGTATTCATGAAACAATTTTGGAGAGCATTATATGAAGTTGGTAAGGGAAGAGGGAAGAGTTCTGCATTGATAAACAGCTCACGGTTTGGAGCTTTTTCTAGACTAAGTTGTTAGAATGGAACAAAACTATTTACCTAAGAAAACTTTCTATATGAAATTGTTCTATGAGTTTTTACAGCAGAGTATGAAACATATAATGCAAATAAATGTTTCCAAACGAAGTGTCTTAAAGACACAGAATATTCTAAAATAAAAGATTTCAAATGTAAATTAAAAAAACATTTCCTAAGATCATAATGTAAATTGGACTTAGATTTTCTTGAGAATATTTTTTAAAAACATTCAAAATGGAGTATACAGGGTCAAGAATTTATCAGAGACCCTGCTTGTATATTTAAAAAACTGTCATGATAGGCTATGAATTTGAGGAAATAACCACAGGTAAATGTCTACATCCATAAACGTGTCTCGACTAATCATAGTTCAGTTCAGTTATGTTCAGTTCAGTATTTAAGAATTTGGGGATATTTCGATTTTGCCTAAGCTCTATATACACCTTTGTGAAGAATAAATCACATTTAAGGGTAAATAAAAGCAATTGGTTAATCAATTCATACTATCAATAATACACAAGATTTTCTTTTGCTCAGTTTATTATGAGCCAATTAAGCTTAAAAGTAAATTCCATTAATCTCCAAGCTATTATTTAAAGCGACTTAAATTTAATTGTTATTACTGAATGTACAGTGTAGGTAAATTTGCATCATTAAGTCTCAGGGCCTTTCTCTTTAAATTGATTATGTTCTACAGTGTTTTATATTTGAAATGAAATTTACATTTCCATATTTTTATAAATGAAGTTGGAATGTAGTACTTTTTAGGTTCTAGAGGTCTTTGCCTATTCCTTCTCTGAATCAAACTGAGAAGTTTTCAAAATAGGGCTAAAGATTTATGAATCTGTTCCTTGTTTAGACTCCAGTTGGAATATGAAATTTTAACTATATTAACTTTCATAAGGCTCATTTTATGAAATATTACAGTTTTTATTACTTACAGGTTCTATTTCAGATCCTATAACTAATTACCCGAGAAAAGGTTAAGTATACAGTACTTAATATTCCATTAAACATCTTAAGTGTTCACTAGGAATTCATAAACTGGCTGGCTGCCGTTATTTCCTAAGAATGATGAAGATATTAGCCTGCCAAAAATAGTGAAAACCATCTAATAAGTAAGGGCACACATACCATGTTGGAAATAAACTACTGAGGGGCTTTCACTGGGAAGTCTGCTGATACTGTGTAAAACAAATTGTAATACTTATAGTCTAGAAGAATTATTTGGTCCTCATATAATGACCTAACCGTTAAAAACTGAGCTCTATCTAAGATCCAGGGAAGCAGTAAATTCATTAAGTTTTCTCATCTACTCGCTGAAGCAGGATCTGGAGTAAAATGAAGCTGTTTTCACCTTTAGGTGGATGGCTTTTTTGAAGTTAGATTTCTTCTTTTTCATCCCCTTATTTCTTCCTTTGTATGAACTTCCCAATTTACTACCACTCTCTTTTCTGTCACCTCACGACTTGCTATTCTCCAATACATGGCAATTGAACATTCTTCTGACAAAAAAAAAAATACTGTTTGGAAACAATTGCCGTTGTGTAGTCATAATATTTGAAGTCTATAAACTTCTAAGACAGTCTGAGATAAATCCGATATGTATAAGTGGATATAGGAAAAATGAAACAAAAGTATCATCACCTTATTTAAGTGTACTTGTTTTAAACGCTGATTTTTAGTATCCTTAGGCATTACTAATCCTAGAAACCTATACGTAATCCATTTAAAAGGAATGATTTTGGTTGGTAATATACTTTATTACTCAGCTTGAAACAAAGCTGTTTCAGCAAAAACACCCTTCATTTATCCTTTACAAGTTTCATTTGAAGGAAGTTAGAAAAATACTTAAAAATTTAAGCACTCGATAAATCCCTCAATTTAAAAAGCTATTAAAATGTCCAATAAATTTCTATTTAAAGTGCCAGATTTTAGGATAATACACTATTTGACCCTGAATTGCAGCCACCTCCTTTCAATGTAATCATTCAGTTTGATACATTAATATGTGTATATATCATCAATTTTGGTGCCTGGTGTGATTCAATGGTGACCTGTAAGGCATAATTGTACCTTATGGCTGAAGGATTTTCCCCGCAAAACCAGGAGAATTTGAAGCATAGTCAGTAAAATTTTTTAAAGGAAAAGGAGCTACATAAATTGATACTATCAATAATAGACAATATATTCTTTTTTTTTTTCATGTGAGGAAAGGCTCTGTTGAAATAAATGAGCAAGTCACAAATGGTAAATCCTTTAAAAATATCTTGATTGGCAGCAAATTTGGATTGTGCTCAATATTTAATTAGATATAACTTATCTTTGTTTTCTGTCTTTTAAATTAAAGTAGATGTTGAAAAAAAGAAGGAAAGAAAGAAGGTCCAATTGAACTGTGATTGTTTCCTTAGGGATTCTGTTTTACTCTGTCCCTTTTGGCCCAATGTTCCAATATGGGGCTTACCTTCGTGAGGACATTCCAGGCTTTGCAGCTCTAGGTTGGGAGTCTTTCATATCATCTCTGCTTTCCATTTAAGTGTTTCTCCAAAGAGTACACTAAAAGAGACAACCATGAGGATATTCAAGGTTAAAAACAATTTGGCACGTGCTTTCATCCTGCTCCCAAATCCATTCCGTCATCCAGCCTTCAGAGAACAGCACCTTAAAGTGAAGACTGACATTTATTAGATGAGATTCAGGTTTCACCTTTATACTTGTGTGCGGATTTTTCACAGTAAAGGAGAGGGAGGAGAGGAAAGTGTATTTCTAGATAATAAATGAAAAATACCTCGACAATGCCTTTTTAAAATCTTTCAGTAATACTGCCGTGCCGCATTAGAAATGATTAAGAAAACATAGTCTATATTGTTAGAAATAACTGAGAAAGCATATTCTATCCTGTCTTCTTTTAGATGGAGAAAAACAACTCCTTAAGGATGTTTCGTACGGTTATTTTTCCATTCTTATCCTTACAAATGACTCCCAAACTCAAGCTGACTTCATTTGTGTTTTATCTTAAAACATTTCAGCAGCTCTAACTTGGTCATGGTTAAAAAAATCTGGATTTTAAAAAATATTTAATTTGTGACATATGCAATTTTGACGTGAGTAAGAATTCATACTATTTCAAAATGGGAAGGGTTTTATGTGTGTCAAGGCCAATTTCCTTTCCTGTAAATGAAGAAACTAAAAATTGTGATACGTCATTATGTTATATATCGACAACTAGGATTCGATGTCAGGGTTCCTGACTCCCCTTCTAATGTTCTTTTTGCCACATGATGGCATTACTAATACCTACCTTCAGACCTTTGGAATTCCCGTGTTTAATATAAAAAGGCAATTGCTATGAATTTGTTTTATTGTTTTTGCTTTGCACTTCTTCAATATGTTTTGGTTTGATCTAAATATCACTTCTACTGTGTTAAAAATTACTCTGTTTCAGACCCCTGAAATTGCCTTAAATACATTTTGAGATAATTTTTTCATAGGAATCTTATTACCATAAAGCTCCTCTGAGTCTATGATAGGAAATATTTTGGAAATTTAATGGTGGTATTTCTTTTGAAAAGAAAAATAAAACTGGAAAGCTGTGCTAGCTTGTGTAATTCTATCTTAAAAAATGAGTTAGCCCAGCTGGTAGGAACACTAAACAAATGAGACCAAGTTCATGACCATGGAGACAGTCCGTTTTGCATGCTCAGATCTGTGCCCGCTCCAGGTGCATGCTGCAACCCATCCTTTGAGGGCCTGGACCGAACAGGGACTCTAAATCAATGCAAATTCGTATCACCCAGGACAACCAGTGGACTGATGGGCCAGATCCCGGCAGCTGTACTGCTGCCGTGTTAGTTACTATCTATACCTACGCAGGACCAAACATGACTGTTCCCAGGTCCTCGTAGTATGTATGCCACAGATCACAAAGGGTTTCTCATTTATGAGAATTTTAAGAAAAATCTCTCATGAGTGTCTTTTACTGTATCACATGGGAAATAGATTTGCTTTGCTATTTGAAATGAAGATGTGGTTTAAGATTCAGGATCGTGATTACTATATCACTATATCACTAGCTTGTATGTAAATGTTTATAAAAAACAAACGTAGTTTATGTTTAGCTGACATTTTATGATGGTAGGATTCATTTGTGATTCACAGTTTAAGATGGTTGATGTAAGGATAGAGTTTTTAAGGGAGTAGAGTCTTAAAATATTATAATACTTTCTATGAAAAGTAAGTATTTAAAATATTTTAAAGAACGTGAGGATGTTATCAACATAGACTTTTTTAAAAATTGAATTTGATAGATTTTCCTACTTCTCTACCCCTAGAATCCTATTTCTACTCCTGTATCTTCTCCCAAGGAGTGTTATGTACAGAACATTTCAAGGTAACTGTGTGTACACAAAGAGAATTGGGCTGACTGAAACATTAGGTGGGTCAGTTTACAAATATACATTTCTCTGTATGAGACAGTTTCTCCAAGTTTTACAATACAGTTAGTGAATGTTTTCAAAGAGGACTTTATCTTTCAGTTGGACACATTCTGCCATTATTCTTATAGATGACGGCAAACACATGGCTTTTAAGCATTTAAAAGACATTTTTAATTAACTCATGGCTGTTTCTTGTAGATTATTTAAAAATACCAGAGGGAAACACCATGAGTTATCATGTCACTACAGAAAAAATGCTTCAATATTGAGATAAACTATCTTTTGTTTATATCACATGGTATCTTGCCTTTTCACTTACAGTGTTGTGAACATTCCCCGGTATCATTAAAAACAATATTATTTCTGGTTTTATTTTTTTTTCTGCTTTTTAAAAAAATAATATATCTGGTTTTAAAGTACACAGGCAGTCACATATTTACACATATAGGATACTTCTTGCAATTTTAAGTAATGTTCTACTGAGCATTGTTGTACCTTCCTGTGTTTCTACATCTTTCATTTTTTCCTTAATGTAGATCCTTGAAGGAGAATTACTGCATCAGAAGGTATAATGTCTTTTTTCTAACTTCTAAAAATATTTTTGATGTCTATTTAAATTAGGAATATTAAACATAGACCAGCATAGTTCATTATATATTTTAAATCTCACGTCAAACTTTTTACAGAATGTTGAATGGTCTGTGAATAGGATTTTGAACAGAAAGAAACCTTAAGTTGCTAATTAACTTGTCACTGTTTTTAATCCATAAATGTCTACTTTTTGTTAAAATACAAAAAAAATTAGGGAATAGCTAAGCCCATTATCCAGTTAAAAGTGTGTGTGTGTGTGTGTGAGTGTGTGTGCACTGCAGAGGCTGTGTGGGGTATGGAGGAACATCTGGGAAATTAATTTAGCTAGTTACAAGTTAGCAAGCAGTTTTGAAGACACACCTATATCTTTGTCTGAATTCTAATATTTTTAGATAATTTGTATGTGCATACTTAGAATTAATTTAGATTCCATGCATGTGATTTAATTGTCCTAATCTTACTGTTGGTTTGCTTTAAAATTTCAGTGAAGGCCTGTGAATCATTTATTCAGTTCATTCAATAGATATATATTAAATGCTTTCTATAACCAAACACTATTGATGCATTGGATTGAAAAATGAGTTAATGATGTAAAATTGTTTCTGATCCAGTAGAGGATAAGTATGATAACAGCTAACATTTTATTGAGTGTTGACTCTGAATCAGACAATAGGCAAAACCTTTCAACATGTAAGATTTTATTTCTTCTCATTTAGGAAAGACTTGAGGCTTAGAGAGGAGAGGTGAATTGCCCACAGGTAACTGAGTAGCAAGAAACGGATGTGGATATTCATTCATTCATTCATTCATTCATTCATGTCTGTTTCCAGGGCCCATGGTCTGAACCTTTGAATTTTAGGAGCAATAAGATATGAATACCTATGTTATAGGATAGAACATGATAAAGCACTACTAGAGATTCAAACAGGGTTCAAAGCTGGAAGATAGTTTGGTTGGGAGACTCAGAAAAGGGTTTATGGAAGAGTTAGCTTTTAAGATGATATTGAAGAAAGGGCAGATAGAGATGGTGTGTGGAAAAGGAAACTCAAGACAGAGGGAACAGCATAAGCAAATAGAATGGAGGCAATTAAAGACCTAGTATGTTCTGGCAACAATAACATTTGAAGGATTACGTTTATAAGGAGTATTGTGGAGAGTGAACCTAGAAAGACAAATCTGTAGCTATGATAAAAAGTTTCTATTTAGTTCAGTGGACAGTGGGAGAGCTGTTGGAGGTCTGTGAACAGAAGGGTGATACCCACAACTGTGGTGTCCTCCAGAGGGTAAGAAAGCACCCCCTCCTCAAATTAGTTTGAATATCAAGAGTGATGATAACACACAGGCATCAAGTGAGTATGAAAAGGTTTGTAAGTCCCATAATGGGATTTTCTGGGAGAAAAGGGCTTGGCTTTCTTTTCATTGTGATTAGGGGGTGGGGCCAGAGTGAGGGTTCTGGGTTTTTGTGGTTTTAACTGCCCACCAGATGCCAAAGGATGAAACTCATGGTATTTTTATGGGCTTGCCTAGATGTGGGGCAAAAAGTGGGAAGGGAGGGTATAGAGCTTGAAAGTCATCCGTGCTGAGACATCACAAATGGAGGCAGTCTCAATTATAATTCATCACTGATGTTTGAGGACTGAAATGTGCTGTCCCAGTTAGTTGATTTTGAACTATTTAAGTAAGCCATTGTGAATCTCTCTGAGGTTTAGAGGATGTGGCTATTAAGGTTTCATTGAAATTTCACTGGATATCTTGTTCAAGAGCCCATGGTGTGTATTTTGAGAAGAGAAAATACATGACTTCGTGACCATCAGTAATGTCTGGAACTGCAAAGGGGATAAGATGAAGCCTTTTGTTTTGGCTTTAGAATGGATAGACATGTGTGACCTTGATTTTTATTTTGGGTATCTGAGGCAAGAAATTCCCATAGTTTTTTTAACCCAAAGGAGGTAACCTTGGATAAGGAGTTGTTATTGCCATTGGTTGGACTAAGTGGCCAGATAACAGGTAATGTCCCAAGATTCTGTAAAAACAGTCACATTGGACCAGTTTTTGGTCAAGCATCTTCTGTTGCTAAGATGACTGCATGAAGTTTGGCCAATTGTGTGGACTCCTGAGTCTTGTCCTTAATCAAGGTTGTCCTGCTTAGCAGATGGATAACAGCACTTACTGGAGGGCTCCATCACATGTTATGGTGATCTCACCATGCGTAAAATAAATTAAATCCCTTTTTTGATTATTCAGTTCATCCTGAGTAATCAAACACACACACACTTTCTCTAGGTGGCCAGTGGGTCTGGGAGAGGGGTGGCTTCTAAGCACCATTACATCTGGCAAGGGTCTAAGGACAGGGGAAATCAATTTATCCTACAGGTGGGATATTCTAGAAGGCCAAGATTTGGCTTTATCTTGTAAGTACTATTTCCATTTTAATAAGGAGGGCTCTGTGACTATGCCCAGTCTGCTGGGTGCTGCCTCATTGATCCAAGGCAGAAGGGGCAGCTGGGTGTGGAGAGTCCTGGACTGAGGGCATCTATTTCCAGAAAGGCCCCATATGCGCCCAGCAGTTGATGTTGAAATGGTGTGTAACATGGAGTTATGAAGGGCAGCTTCTTATGTGAGAGGCTCATGGGCAACTTTTGGCCATCATAGGTGGCCCAGAGACTCTAGAAGGCATGAGAGGAGGTTGCTAAAGCCTCTAATGAATGCTGGAAAGCATTAATGGGAGTGCCTATTGTAGTATCCTTTTGTTGGAGGGGACCCTATTCAAGGCAGGCCCATTTACAAGTAGGAGCATAAATGAACTGAAGTAAATTTGTAAATGAGGAATATGTTGCCTCTGGAATGCAAAAAGTTTAGAAAGGTGTTAGGTCAGTGATTATTTTCTGAGTGTCAGGGATGGAGCAGCCCTTGATTGAAAACATAATTCTTAGGGATTTAACTGAGGCTCATTCGTAGTGCAGCGATTCATCCCTTTTGGTGAGCTCCTTCGCATTTGTACGTCTTGAATGAATGTGTCAAATGAATCTCAGATGAAGAGGATGTCATCAGTGTAATATCATACCTGTGTTCCTGGAGGAAGGTGGCAGTGATGAAGATCATGTCTTCAAGACCGTGGGAGAGCAGGGCTGTTGAGATACCCATGGACAGCCAGGTAAAAGTGTATTAAATCCCATCAAAGGTGAAGACAAATTGTGACTGAGAGAAGAGAAGTTTCTGTGACAGAAACTTAATAGAACATATTTGCCAAATGTGTAATAGCAAAGGATTTTCCAGCTGTTGAATGGACAGTCATAAATTATAATAATATTGAGTACAAAGGTCTTAATTGCTGGTACGATGGTGTTAAGGTTGTAATAATCCACTGGTAGTACCATTCATTTTTTATCAGGTTTGAACATTGTCCAAGTTGGGCAAATAAGAGGAAAGCAGAAGGCATAATGGCGCCTTCCTTTTGCAGGTCTTATTTGGCGGGTCATAATTCTTATAGGTCTTGTTTTAATCTAAACTGGGCTGTATTAACTATGTTAGCTGTTGGGGAAAGGTCCATGAAATCCCATTCTGTTAGACAAATTAGAAGTGCCCAAAACTTAGTTTTATTTCAGTTTATTACTTGTTGGGATAAAGCATCCATGTTCGCCATGGGATATTTTAGGTCACGGTGCCCTATGACTATAGAAAATTTAGGAAAGACAGTAGTTCTGGTGGTGAAGATGAGGCATCCCTATTTGCTGGTAACTCCTCTAAGTGTATAGGGTGTGCCTTGTTTAAATTTATTGGGATCCCCAACTATAAATGTAAGTTGGACACCAATATTGATCACGGTCATGAAGGCCACTAGGGGCATCTTAGCTGATGTTAAAATTAATTTAGAATTTATTTTGTAGAGGCACTAAAGCCAATCTGTGTATTTTTTCGTAACCTATTTTAGTATATTTTAGATTTATAATTGAGTGAAATTGCCTAACACTATTTCAGTTTCTGATTCCTCTTCCTGTATCCAAGTCAGCTCTGCCTCCACTTTCTGGTTACTGGATATACTTTGGGGGTGAGGAGGGTTCTCTTTACTCTGTTCGTATTTATAAGTTTCTTATGGAGTCCCCGCTCAGTATTGTCAGGGTTAGGATCCTCTACCATAGTGATTATTGCTGTCTAGAGTTTAAGGAGTCTGGCTTTAAGTCAGTTTTGAAACAACTCTTTGGCATGCTGATAAGTCTGTGTACTCAATAGAATCCGATTATCTGTCAGTCCATTTTACAGTTATCCAATAGAATGATGGCATTCTCTCTTCCTTTAGGAGGCTGCTTTTCATAATTTTCGGTGCCTTATGGGAGTGCTATGTGTATTTTTCTTAATAGCCCTGATGATCAAGATCTTTTTTAGTAACAGAATCATGGATGTTTTAGGCAAAGAGAGATATTTTAGGCAAAGGGTCCTAGTGAACCATCTGCTTTTAGGAACATGGAGTGTGGCATGCCTCACACAATTGGCCGCATGATGGGTTTGTGGATTGCATAGAGTATTAGTCTTTCATCTGAGCACTCTGGAGTGGGGTATATACAACCAGTGGTCACAGGATAAGAGCTGTCCCCTGAGCCTAGAGTAGGTCATAGCTTATGCTATGAATTGGGAAACAACTCAGTCCGAGACATACTTGTCTGGGACAAGACACATGACTTAGGACCACTTTAAGGAGATCTGCGACTCCCCCTGGCCCCCGCCACCAACCCCATAATCCTGCACCTAAACTCCAATTACTGCAACTCCCAATTTAAGTTAAATCTATAAACAGAAACTCTAGGACTCGGCGCATGCAGCACTGCCACAGCACAACTCAAAGCATAAGTTTGACAACAGGCAGCAGCATGTTTCCAAGAACATGCTTCCCAGCTTGCATCAGAGCCAGTGAGTAAGCCAAGAGCAAGAGAAGAAAGACTCCCTTCAGAGGTGGTCATGTAGTCATCAACTACACAGCACTGCTTGCTGCTCCAATTGTTTTTGGTTGTCCCAGGAAGGCTGGGATCAAACTCTCCATGAAATTGGTTTAGCTTTTAAGATTGATGACACCACACACGCGTGCGTGCGCGCGCGCGCGCGCACACACACACACACACACACACACAGACCAAGAGTATGAATAGGTTTATAACTTACATAGTGGGACTTTCTGGAGAGACGAGACATCCAAGCTGGTCTAGAATGGCTTAAGGAGGGAATGTCTCTGATTTTTATTGCAGTTAGGGGGTGGGGCCAAGGTAAGGGTTCCCAGGGTTACTTCGGTTTGAAGTCCTTCTCCACCCTACCAAGGAAAAGAGCTCTGGGGCCTTCTTATTGGCTTACCCAGATGTGGGGCAAAAGAGGAAGAGTGAGAAGTGGGGCTTGAAAGTGTTAGAGGTCAAAGGTTAAAAAAATGGAGTCTCTTTACTACCCTTTTGTTCCAGGAAGAATAATCTGACAGTGACGAAAGGATAGACAGGCGACAAGTGATGATTTCAGTAGTTAGTTACAATGGTCCTTTATGTTGATTTTTCACTCATATTAAAAAAAAAAGTTAAAAGTTTTCCTGGTCAAATCTAAAGATTCTATTTAGCAGGTCAGTTCTTAGGGCTGATTGTTTTGACCTCTGAATGAATAAATGGAGAGTGTCTCTATGTAACAGAGCATTTCAGAATCTATCCCTTCTTTTCTCTTCCATCTTTGATAGATGTTCTAATGAGAATGAATTCACCAGAGAGATTGCTTGAACAAATATGCAATCTTAATAATTTAATGCTGGCTAATCAAATTAAACTTTGGGTGGTATTATGTTCTAATGGTCCTTAGAATAAATTGGTCACATATAGCTAGGGTAGTTTTAAATTAGGTTTATACTACATACTGCAAAGTCATTTTGTATTACTTAAGGAAGTGATTCTTATTTAATAAGTGACATATTTCATAATTCATTATGTAATATTAATATGCTCTGGGCACCATTCTAAGTGCTATATTAATATTAAATCATTTTGTCCTTTTAATGGGACATAATGGGACCATGTGATATAGATGAGGGAAGTGAGGCACACTGGAGGTTAAACAACCTGCTTAAGTTCACACAACTAATAAGTGGTACGGCTAGGATATGAACCCCAGGTTTTAACGTTTAAATCTGGCTCCACAGTCCACATCTCAACCACTGTGCTATATTGTTTCTCACAAGTACCATGCTAAACACAATGCTATATATTCTTAGAGAAATTAGGAATATGATAGGTTTCTCTTTAACAGGGATGGTATATGGGATTATGGGGTAAGTGACCCAAAAAAATTAATTTCAATTTCAAAGTCTTTAGTTTTTTAATTTTTGATGTTAAACTATAAACACAAAATCACTACATTTCAGTGGTATTTAATGTATGTGAGGAAATGGTAACAATATAGGGCCCTGAATAAGATACTGTGTATGGAAAAGAGCACCAATTAATTTCATTCACAAATCTAAAATTAAAAACAAAAATTACAGTAGCTTATGAAAGGGGCACTTTTGGAAAAAAGAGTAGTGTAACTATTTTACTTTCAGTGGTTAAATGGGTTCAAGGATTGCCTTTGTGACTTTTTAAAAATTTTTATTTAATGTTTATTCATTTTTTAGAGAGAGGGAGGGAGACATAGCATTAGCGGGGGAGAGGTAGAGGGGGAGGGAGACACAGAATCTGAAGCAGGCTCCAGACTCTGAGCTTCAGCACAGAGCCCAACTCGGGGCTCAAGCTCATGAGCTGTGAGATCATGACCTGAGCCCAAGTTGGACCGTTGACCGACCACCCAGGTGCTCCTCCTTCATGACTCTAAATGATCAGTTTTATACTGTCGGCTGCCATCAGTTTTTGAGAAGGCTTTCCACAAAGTGAAACTTAGTTTTGAGCAATTTTGAACCAGATAAATCAGATATTTCAAGCCTTTTCTTGAATGTTTTGACCTTAGTTATCTGATCTGAGGTCTGCATTTCCATTTGAATCAGCTGGTTATGAAATTCTCCCTGTTAGAGTTCAGGATAATTTCTCATGTCCTTTCAACTTAATCTTGGCTGGACAATTGCCTTCTGAGGGAGAAGCTGAGAACAAGAGCTCCTGCCCTCTTGTGTGTCTGCCAGGGTGTTAATCCTAGTGTCTGTAGCAAGGCCGAGCTTTAGGAATTCCTCCGCTACCTATGGAAACTGCAATAAGGATATTTTTCAACAACTCGCATCTTTATTTACAAACTAACTTATTATTTTAACTAACTTCATTGGTCACATTAGCACAATCACTGCTCAGTCCAAAGAAACAACTATTTCAATTAACTTGACCTTTAGGATAAAATACAAAACGCATTTTTAGATTGACTCTTCTTCCCCTCCACTTGACTGTTTTGCTTGTGCAGATTGCCATAATTTTAGTCTGAGGATCTTTGGTAAAAGATGTAGCGGTATAAATAAAAAGCAAAGAACCATTAAGTCAGATTTTTCCATGTATCTCATCTACCCTTTGGTTAGAGGTTAGTTGCTTTGGCATTGGGAAGGCCTGACTTAATTCTTTCAGTTCTGAGGTAGAAAAAAAATGGCATTTTACTAAACATAATCAGCAATGTTGATGTTTAGGATCTCTGGCAATTTGTTACTGTCCTTTGTTTTGCTTGAGAAACTAGATGTGCAGCCAGTTTCATCAACAGAAGTGAGTGCAGACAGTATATGGTACTACTTGACTAGATGGAACTAGTTTTGGCCAATCTTCAAGTAGAGTTGAGTTCCAAGCTGGATTGAGGCTGGACTCAAGAGGACCTTCCTACTGGCAATGACTCCCTAACCAGCTCCAAAGACTCTGACAAGTACAATAGTCGCCAGGAGAGACCAAGTGCATTAATTTGGATTAGGTTCAGCTGTGAGTGGCAGACAACTCAGTGGAAGCAAATTTATTTCTCTTAAAAAATTGCAGATTTAAAGTTCAGAAGTGCTATGGCAGCCTTTGTCTATGAAGTCCTCAGCAACTCAGGATGCTTCTAGCTCATTGGTCCTCCATTCCTAGTAAGCAGCCCTAAACCTTTTGGACTAAGTTGGCTTGAGTCTGGGACCCCGTTGGGATGAGCCCTTGGGAGCCTTACTTCATCCATCCAGTAGCAAGTGGACCAGTCTTGAGAAAGGACCACTTTTTTCAGGATTTGTTTTTGTCAGTAGAGGGAGTAAGATCAACCCCTCTATATTTTTGTTTCTGACTCTTACCCATGTAGTTTGCTTATTGAAAAGCAAAGTTTATATTAATTGCCAATATGATGAAAGCCCTAAATTCCCTTTTGGGGTATATCTTTTTCCCCTGGAGCTAAAGTGAATCATCTGTGGTTCAAATTAGTGAGGTTTTCAGTTCAGGAAATATTTATTCAAGACCTTCTAAGGGTCAAGAACTATGCTGGAGGATATGAAGAATAAAAGATAAAGAATATAGAGTCCACGTGTTCTCATAGTTTAAATTAGGCGAGCAAAGAAATCATTATAATACAAAGCAAAATGTGAATATAAAAGATACACAGTGTTGTTTAAAAGCAAGGAAGAGATTACTTTTATTGAATGACTTGGAGAAGGTTTAATGGAGTAAATACCATTAGATCTAGGCTTTGGAGAACTAGAGGCAATTGTTGGTTGCTTACATAATAGCCATCGCCTCCCTTGATCCTCCCCCGGACAGCACAGTCCACTTCACATGTTGGAGCTTGAAAATGTGGATGTTAACGTTTCCACCTTTGAAACTAGAGAATGAGCATGGGTATTTCCTTTCAATTCGCACCTTAGCAGAGGTCTGCTAAGGGCATGCTGGAAAGAGTTTTCCTTTCTTTTGAGAAAAGGGATATGAGAGGAACTCCCCTCCCCGATCCTTTGACATAGGACAAGGTCCTTTGACATAGGACAAGGTCCTTTGACATATCATGAGGATGTGATACCGGTGCAGTAGCAGCTATCTTGTGACTATATGGAAACAAACATGAAAATAGCAGAGTAGTTGTTGCTATGTAAGGTAATAAATGTCTGTATTATTTAAGGCACAAGTTAGTTGTGTATTCTGTTATAGGAGACTATGAGCCTCCTAATTGACAGTAGGACTTTTCCTGGCAGTTTGGGGTATGGTAGGGCGTTGGGGAAGTGATATTGGAGAAAGAATATGCCAATCAACAGGAACAGTGTGAAGATAAATATGGAAATTAAAAACTCAGATTATACAGGGAAATAGCGAATGGTTTGGTTCGATTGGAACAAAGAAAAGAGAGGATGGCAAATAATGAGAGCTACCTGGTCAGATAGTTTGGGACAAGAGCATGGAAGACTTTGTAGCTGAACTTAAGGGTTTAGAATTTATTCAGTAGGAAATAGTGACAGTTGAAGGCTGCGAGGGGAACTGTAATCAAAACTATGCTTTTTTGTTTGAAGAATCTCCCTCTCTCCATATGTATGTGTGTTCAATATATATATATATATGTGGTATATATATGTGTATATATATGTGTGTATATATGTGTGTGTGTATATATTTTTGTGTATATGTAATGTGTATGTGGCTACACTTCTCTCCTTTTGAATTTTTGAATTTTCTTCATCCTGACATCAAGAATATATAATGTACAAAGTCAAAATGAAGGGACAGACTGTTACACATTTTATACCACTGCTGGTTAAACTTTACAGAACTGCTTAACAAGTTTAATTACATGAGGCAGTTTCCATCTGATTAACTCTCATTTAAGCATCTCTAGATTTAAAATATTTGATATATGGACAGTTGGCAGATGAGAAGAACCCTAATCAGAAATGCACATTCTATTTTAATATGCAATTATCTTGTAGCTTTACCCAGAGTTGAGACAATTTTTTTGTTCTTCTTAAAATAAAAGGTTTTTTATTACAAAATAATAAATTCTGTATTGTTAAACATTTGGGAAATCAAATAATTGTCTTTTTTAAGTTTTGTCCTTTGTCTACTATTGTCCTTTAAGTTTTTTCCCCTCCCTGAAACTTCTTTTTAAGGGCTTGAAGATGATACATCATATATTTAAATTTAGGTTGAAACTATGTAACTGGCACATGTAAGTGAATAAAATAAATCTTATTTCATGATTTGACAGTAAAATGTTATATCACAGCTCTCAGTTATCATTTAAATAATAGGTTCTTCTGGATTCAAGCACATTATTCATTAGGAGGTTTAGTTGATTTCAGAAAGCGAGGGCAGATTATGTCAGAATAAACATGGCAGTTGTTCTGTCTGTAAAAATGAGCACACCCTGGACTTTGTTCCAGGGACTTCCATAAGGACCGTGGCAATCCAGTAGAGGTTACTCTTGTTCTGAACAAAGCTTTTTGCAATTTTGCCGGAGGATTTACAGCATAATTCTGTTATCATGAATTCTGGAAATACTGCATACGAGGCACAGTGTTTGATAAGTGAGGACAGAATAATAAACCTGGCCCATGTAAAACAGTATTATATCAGACAAAACTAGCTGTTGCTGTTATATTTGTCATCAAGAATTTTTCTTTTATTCTGTAACTTGTGATTTGTTTATTATATTAAAATGAATTTCCAAGGGCCTGGAGAAAAAATCAGAGTCACATTAAAAGTCTGTTATACTCATTATATTGAATTGGGTTTGCATTCAATTAAAAGTTTAAAATGTAAGAAAAGTTTAAAATGAAAGGTTTAAAATGTAGAATTTTTAACTTTTTAAATTAGTTCTGAGAATTAAAAAAAAAAAACATCTTTCCTTTGTAAGAAATCTGGGAAGCTGTGTTGTAGACCAGTCCTTCCCAAAATGCAGTGTGCACATAAATGGTCTTGAGTGCTTGTTAAAATGCAGTTTCTGATTCAGAAGCTCTAGGCTAGAGCCCGAGAGCCTGCATTTCTAACAGCCTCAATACAGATGCAACTTGAATAACAAGGTTTTAAGGGAACAGAAAAAAAAAAGTATTGTTTCTGTTACCAAACCAGAAAGTGGATTCTGCAAACTGTCCGATAGATCAATTTCATCACATGTAAATTGGTCATGAAATGCTGTGATCAAGAAAGGCAGTCACTCAATAGTGAACTATTCACAGCTACAAAAACATAGGAGACTTTAACTCATTACATTTTCTACAGTGTTTTTCTCATGTGCATTTAATAGCTCCATAGCCCTTTCTTACATAACAAGTTTAAACTAGAGTCTAGGTTGCAGACATCAAACACTAAATGCAAGTTCGTATTTTGGATTTGTGTTTGTGAGGAAACTTGGAATGAGTCTTTTCCAAGTCTTTGAACTTACTTAAATTCAGTCATTTTCATTAATTACTCTTAACAAGTAATTAATGCTCTGTTTGGTGTTTCACAGGAGCTCCTGTCTTTTAAATGCTGGTTGTGCTTGATACCATTTTATAGACATTCAGGGTAGTTACTGGCCTTTCACAAACACTCCTGAAGCAGGAAAGGGAGAAATTTAAGCAGAACCTATTCTGTAACTAATAACAGATGAGATGTTCATTATATACAGTTTGTGGGGTTTGTTGTCATTGTCGTTTGTTTCTAATGCTGAACTCTGCTCATTTAACAGAAAATTTCTATTTCTGCAACGCAGATTTTTTTCCCACCCCTTAAGTAAAATCATCATATACAAGTAAAGGTTAAGGGAAGTAAATATTTATCTCCCTAGTTACAAACAGAGCGTTTTAACAAGTTAGGAGCAGACTCCTCTGGCCCATTGTGTTGGCTCCAGATAGATGGTTCAGGGTCCCCAGGCGTGGGTGCAGGGCTTATCCTGAAGGACTCCTTCTCCTAGTCAGGAACCCAGCCCTCCAGGCAGCTGCGGCGTGGGGAGAGCCAGATGCAAAGTGGTTTTGTTTTTTTTTTTTAAACTGGCAATTTTCCCTGCCCTACCTGTGGATGTCAGCAAACTAGTCATTAAATATATTTCTGTCAAAGTTCATTTGTCGCATTTGATGTTCTTTAAAGATCGAGTCTGAGTTCAGGGATGTGCACCACAATTCTTAACTCGAGGTGATACCTTTATTATAAGCTACAAGAATACCAGACTCTGAGAAGTTGGTTCTCGGCTTAAAGAAATTTTCACTTCACTTGAAATTCTCAAATTTTCACTGTTACCTCATTAACATGCAAATCTCAGTTTCTAGGGTAGGGCAAATTTCCTAATTATGAAATAAAAATAATTAGAAATAAATTTCCAAAAAAGAACAGGGATGCAGTTAAGCCATAACAACTTAGAAATATTATGATCTAAGATATGTGTTATCAGATATACAAATCAACTTCTCATTAAATAATAGCACATTTAATACTACTTTAGTACACAGCATTAAAAAATTTTTTCTAACATTTATTTATTTTTTTTGAGACACAGAGCATGAGCAGGGGAGGGGTAGAGAGAGAGAGATACAGAATCCAAAGCAGACTCCAGGCTCTGAGCTTTCAGTACAGAGCTTGATGCAGAGCTCAACTCACAAACTGCGAGATCATGACCTGAGCAGAAGTCAGATGCTTAACTGACTGAGCCGCCCAGGCACCCTAGTAGTACACAGCATTTTTAACCCCGACTCTCTGTCGCCTTTTCTCCTCCCCTTCTCCTTATATCAAACTGATTTAACCTAATGTGAACATTTAATGAGGGTCCACTCTGTGCCATTCATATCCAAAAAGCACCTCACTTAAACTTTTATTCTAGCCTCTGCTCCAGAATCAAGCCCTCCTCTGACCCCCCTTTATATTCCATGGCTTCGTGTGATGGTAAGTTGAGGGCAAGCTTTTGGTGATCAGTGCCACAGCAACATGAAAGGACAGTCTCAGCCAGAGAACTTTGTCAGCTACATCTATTACCATGTTGCCCTGGCTACACTTCCTAACACGTATTCTTGGCATGCTGGAGGGTAAAGGGAACCACGCTCACATCTACCTGTGCAGCTGCCTAAGCTGAAGACCTGCTGGGGTAACATATCTTATTTGTTGAAAATAGTTTCCTTTATAAAACTGCCTCCGGATAAAAGTAGAAAACTTAAAGCATTAATTAAAATGTGTAAAACAGCAGTGATCATTAAGATACCATCTTACCCCTAGAGTAAGCCAGGGTAAAAGAAAAGCAATTAAGGATGTTGAAACTGTGAGCATGTTTTGTCACAAATTTTTACTTCTTTCATTAGGAAGATATGAGGTTTTTGTATAATTTTAATTTAACATCAATTTATCTTTCAGTATTTATGGTGTTGATCAATAGATCAAGACTGCATTGAGTATGATACTGACCTGTTCTCTGTCCAGTGATTTTCTGGAGCTTTTAATGCCACTTAATAATGGCCAATATTTAACTCGCTCCTGCCCAGGGGACTCTGAAGTATTTACAGGTGGAATCCAATAGATGCTGTGTAAAACCAAAGTGAAGGCTTGGGGCTATTATTAGCCTCATTGTGAGAAGGAGTAAGGGCGGCAGGAGTGGGCAAGAGAACCTTCATTGATCTGGTACTAGAACTGCAACAGGCTTCAGACACTGGACTCTTTCCAGGAAAGATACTGGCCTTTCTACTTCTTTTCTGAACACATTTGATTTAGCCACGTTTTGGTGTGGCATCATCTGTTAAGGAAATTCCAAATAACACTAGGGAAATCTGCTTGATGGTTTATTCTGTGTATGCGTGTTTGGATGCGTGTGTAAGGGTACCTGTGCATGTGAGCTTACCTGTGAGTGTTTCCACCTCTATCCAGCACCCAATCACCAAGCAGCACTGAGATGGTGAGATTTCCTGCCTACATAGTTCCCTCTTGTGCTTCCAGACTTTATCAACTCTTCTCTTTATCTTGGATAACTTTTTAAGAGTCACTTAAAAAGAACTGGAAAATTACAGGACTAATTTACCTTTAACAAATTCATTTTAAATAGTACGTTTTCATGGAAGCAAACAGGAGCGAATCTTTTCATTTTACTTGGCTGTCAGTTACAGGTTGAGGCAAATGGAGTAACACAAATTAGCCTCATGGAAAAACAATCTCTGTATCTTTAAGAATAGCTTTTCAGTTAGAAGATGCCAAGTATAAATTTTATTCATTTGCCAAAAAAAAAAAAAAATTACACACGCCCTAAATTGGCAGCAGGAGACTTAATACATTTGTGAGTTCCTCTCTATCCTTGATACATCACTGCTGTTAACTTATAATAAAAGGAGAAAAACATCTGGCAGGCTGGAAAACAGTTCTTTCTGAAGCCTAGTGTTGCAGAGAGTGAAACTTTATATGGTGTATTTTTTCTTTTTGTTCTCATGTTTTTGCAAAATAATAAATATAAATTGAATACATTGGGTTTTTTTTTTTCTAGGAAGAACAATTGTGCGTTTTTGTGTTATTACTTAGCATTGGGAAAAGTGTACCTCCTGGGGGTAAACTGTGTTAATAACAATGGTAAATATCTACTTTTAGTAAAAGGAGTTCATTTACATTACACAAAAATCCTCATTTAGATGAAGCTTTTCTAAACATGGTTTTTTCTGAATAATTGCGGTTTCTCCCCTGGTGTTTCAGTAGCTCTCTTGTTTTGTACTCGCCTAGGACCTTCAAAAGTGAGTTGAACTCACTGTGACATTTGTTTATAATATATATCATTAAGAAAAATAGACATATTCCAGAAAAAACTGAGCTAACCTGTCTAGGATGCTCATTTAGATGTAATATATTTGGGGGAAAAATATTATTTTTTTCCCTAACTGAAAGCCATAGCAATTTATATCATTTATAAGTTTTATTTATTTGTTTAATTATTTTAAGTGTTTATTTACTTATTTTTGAGAGAGAAAGAGAAAGCACATGTGCGTGTGAGCAGGGGAGGGGCAGAGGGAGAATCCCAAGCAGGCTCTGCGCTGACAGCAGACACAGAGCTCCATCCCATGAACCTGTGAGATCATGACCTGAGCCGAAACCAAGAATCGGACATTTAATCAGCTGAGCCACCCAGGTGCTCATTTATAACTTGTTAAAATTCTCTTTTCTATGTTCAATGAACATAAACATATATTCCTTAAGGAAATCAATATCAAAAATGATCACTGTATCATTCTTCTCTATATTTAGAGAATGTATGTTTTCCTTTTCCTAAAAATTAATCTTACATATTTCCTTGTAAAATAACTGTTATGGAAAGTTGCCACAATTAAAATATTTAGCCAAATAAAAAGTGTACTACCTATGAGATCAGTGAGTGCCTTTTTTATTTCTTCCACAGTGATGATTCATAATAGTTATGCATCTAATATGTCATTTTCTTGAACCATCATCATATAGTCCTCTGTGGAAAAAGTAAAAAAAAAAATCTATTATAAAAAAAAAAGATGAAAGAAACTTTCAAATAATGCATGGTTAAACTTTGTCCTTGAGGTGGGAAATGAATATATATCTAAATGTTCTGTATGAGGCTTTCATGAATTGTGTGGGAAGCATTTGATCACCTTCAAAGAAAACAAATGTTTCTTTACCAAGCCCAGACAATTAACAAAGCAGGAGACATAGTGTTTTCATGTCTCACACCTACAAGCTCTTATGAACAGATTCTCCTACAATACCGGATGACAAAAGGGCATGCATTTCCGTGTGAAATTTGGAATGGAGGAAGATCTCAGAAATTATGTGTTGACTTCAACTACTGTAGCATTTCATTTATATTTTGAGATAAGATGTTATGCAGTATTGCAAAGTCTTGGATTGTGTGAACAGGGAACCTGAAATTGGACAGGCAGTCACAGAAGAGTGCACTTAAGAAATTGGGCTGTGGGGGTGACGAGGTGACTCATTCTGCAAAGAGTCTGACTTCGTCTCAGGTCATGACCTGACAGTTCGTGAGTTCGAGCCCCATATAGGGCTCTGTGCTTGCAGCTCAGATCCTGGAGCCTGCCTCAGACTCTGTGTCTCCCTCTCTGTCCTTCCTCATTCATGCTCTCTCTCTATCTCAAAAATAAATAAACATTAAATAATTAAAAAAAAAGAAAAAGAAATTGGGCTGCAATGGGGTGCCTGGATGGCATCAGTTAAGTGTCTGACTTCAGCTTAGGTCAGGATCTCATGGCTGGTGAGCTCAAGTCACGTGGTTCGTGGTTCATAAGCTCGAGTGCCCCTGTTGGGGCACTCTGCTGTCAGTGCAGAGCCCACTTTTGATGCTCTGTCTCCCTCTCTCTCTGCCCCTCCCCCACTCATGATTTTTCTCTCTCTCTCTCTGTCTCTCTCTCTCTCTCTCTCTCTCTCACACACACACACACACACACACACACACAAATAAATAAACATTAAAAAAATTGGGGCTGTGGAATCAAACAGGACTAGGTTCCAATCTTGGTCTTTCTTACTACCCATGTGGATGAATTTAGGGTAAGGTACATTAACTTCTGCTAGTCCCAATCTTCCCATTTCTAAAGTAGATCTTATAGTAGTATTTACCTCAAAGCTTCATGAAAGTCAAGTGAAATAGTTCATATAAAGTGTTTGGCATACAGAAAGGGGTCAATAAATATCAGCACTGAATTTCTTCCTTTGCTGATCTAATATGCTCAGCAGTGATTTAGATCATATACTAACATTTCACCTATTTGGAAAATTGTGTAATTTTCCTCAGTTGTAATAATTTAAAATTTAAAATTTATTTATTTTTTTAAACGTTTATTTATTTTTGAGAGACATAGAGACGGAGCGTGAGCAGAGGAAGGGCAGAAAGAGTTGGAGACACAGAATCTGAAGCAGACTCTAGGCTCTGAGCTGTCAGCACAGAGCCCGACCCGGGGCTCAAACTCACAGACCGCGAGATCATGACCTGAACTGAAGTTGGCTGCTTAACCGACTGAGCCACCCAGGTGCCCCATAATTTAAGATTTTAAAAGGTATTAATACCTTTACAAGTACATTTGTCACACCGTATAAAAATAGTAGAATCACGCTCAGTTTAACTTATTTCTTTTGAAAAAAATTTTAATGTTTATTTATTTTTGAGAGAGAGAGAGAGAAAGAGAGACAGAGCATGAGCAGGGGAGGGGCAGAGAGAGAGGGAGACACAGAATCCAAAACAGGCTCCAGTCTCTGAGCTGTCAGCACAGAGCCCGACGCGGGGCTCGAACTCGGAAACAGTGACCTGAGCCGAAGTCGGATGCTCAACGGAGTGAGTCACCCAGGTGCCCGCAGTTTAAGTTATTTCTATATAGTATGATAAGGGAGTAGAACTATATCATGATCCTCATTTTTTAGTTGGGAAACCAAAGCAAAGAAAAATTAAGTGAATTGACCAGAGTTATGGACTCCATAGGATAATAGGAAGTTTTTCTATTAAAATTCCAAAGATTTAGAACTTTGATTTGAACACAAGAAAGCAAATTTGTATCGTGAAGAAGTTGTATGTAATTGATTCTATAAAAAGAACATTTAATACATTGATTTGGAAAGCATGGTTTCTTTTGTAGTTAATTTTTATGCTTATAATAGCAGACAAATTTTTCATACCTTTAATTGTATTTGAATTTACTTCTAGAATACTGGCAGAGGAAAAAAAAAGCTTACTTTTGAGTGATGGGAAAGTCATTCAAAATATCATTACAGAGAAAAAGATCTTTTTTCATGACACTTAGTGCCCAAGTTAATGCTTAACTTCTGACACACGTTCAGTGTTTTTTTGAGGGTTTTGACACTGCTCTAGTTGTCATGCATTTTCTTATAGACATTACACCCTTTACATTTCGTATAAAATTATATTCTCTGACCATATATAAATTGCCATTTTGCCATTCAGTCTGTCATACACAATTTCTCACTTTTGATTTCACAAAGACACACTTATTTGCCATTTCATTGAAATATGCCCTTTAAGACAAAGTATTCTTGCCATAAACAGGTCTCTGACAGATTAAGACAATCAATATGGTGACCTAATTCCCTAGTTTCTAGGGAAACTGCCTACCTGGTCAGCTACCCTGCATCTGCAGACCCATGCGAAGAGTCTCTCTAGCATTATTCCATCTTCATTTGTGCTAGAGAGACGAATAACTGCTGATCTTGCCAAATCATTTCCTTAAGAGTTTAGTGATTGTCCCATGAGAGAATCATTAGCCTAGCCAACTTGATAGTCCACTTACGCCATAGCTCTAGGTTTCCTATACTCACATATGCCATTTCAGACTTCCAAGGGACAGAGAGATCTCACAAAAGAAAAACTTTTACATTGCTTAAACAGTATAGAATCCGCAAAATAAGCAATATACTGTTCTTGGTTCACCGGGCAGCTATGCTTTTTGCCCTCTCTGGGTCCCAAGTGAACTGCAACTCGTTAAACCCAGATGCGTTTGGACATCAGACCCCCTCTCTAACAAGGAAAGAGGTCACCACAAGGAGAAACACAGAACTGCCCGTCGGATTCACCTCCCACCAGAAACCCACTTTAACGAGCATGTTCTTGCTTCTCAGGGCAGTCTTCATGCTCCCGCTTTGCTCTCAGCAAGAACACCTGGGAGTCTTCAGCCTTGCCACGTGTAGAGAACAGCCCGAAAATAGGCCTGCTAAGACTTCCAAGATGGATTGCTAGTCTTTGTGAGTCACCTCTGAAACCTAAAGCTCTGTGCTTTGTGATTTTTGTTTGCATCATTAGGATGAGGAGTTTCAGCAAAGCTAACCACAATTACTTGTAGCTAATCTTAGCAGATATAAAAGCAGGCGTTTTCTCTTTCAAATCCATACACATGCAAAGGGCAAATAAAACCTAGGGTTGGATGACTCTTTTACAACTACCCTCCTCAACAAAGTACTCATTAACAGAAGCTTTTCAGTATAAATATGGCATTCCACTAAAAATGAGAAGTATATTTTCTAACATGATGCGATTTTAAAGGCTTACCTTTACATACAATACTAGTACAGACAAATTAGATCTGGGATATTAAGCATATAGATTGCACAGTGGCTCTTCAGACCAGGGAGATAGGTCAAGCTCTGGAAGGACCCATAGGCCAGGCTGGCGTTCTCATGAGATGAAAGTATAAACTGAACTGGGTTTTACAGAATACACAGAACAAGAGCTAAGGCTACGCTTTACCAGAGTGAACTCCAGTACCTACAGCCCATGTCCTTCCTCAAGTCTTTTTATTAAAGCGATATATCATATAATGATATATATTAGGATACATTATATCATATAATGATATATATTATGAGAGCTGTCTTTTGGTATATGAACCCATAAGCAGAGTGGGAGGTAGTACGCAGAAATAACCTGGAAACAGAAAAAGGATGATCTAATACAAGGGCCTGATAAATATGGATTCAATGATCATCCATGCCTCCCATTTAAAGGAGAACAATATACATTGTTATGTAACTTTATGTTTTAAACCGATTCAAAAGTCACACCACGCTAAAGTGTTTGGGTATACATGTACTTGGGCAAATAGGAAAAAAAGGAAGAGTGAAAGAAGAAAAGAGAATGGAAAGTATAAAGTATAGAGGAAGGGCAAAGAAAGGAGGGAAATAGGTATTGGTTCCACAGCTTGTCTATTCCAGATCCAAAGACAACACACAAAAAAACCCGTGTCTGAATAAATTCAGTCATCACCTCTCAATTACTTATGGCATAGAGAGAATGGGCGAGAACACTAAAGAAAATGAAAATAAAAATTAAAAAGCTAATTTCAGTGGGTAGTTTCAATTTGCCCCTAAGGATCTAGGCACATTTTTCAAAGCTTAGAGGGTTTGCGTCAGGTTCATGGAATTACAATCTTTTTTTTTTAATGTTTATTTATTTTTGAGACAGAGAGAGACAGAGCATGAGTGGGGGAGGGGCAGAGAGAGAGGGAGACCAGAATCCGAAGCAGGCTCCAGGCTCTGAGCTGTCAGCACAGCGCCCGACGCGGGGCTCGAACTACAGACCGCGAGATCATGACCTGAGCCGAAGTCTGGACACTCAACCTACTCTGCCACCCGGGTGCACCGGAATTACAATCTTTAATGTCTCACATTCACGTTCAGATGAAAAACAATGACCTATATTTCCAACACCCCACTGGCCAAAGTTTTCAAATCCGTTTAGCAATATTAGCCCTCACAAACTTTAAGAGTACCAAGCATTACTGCCACCCTTAGTTTATAGAAAGGAGAAAGTCGAGACTTAGATCAGTGAATTCAGTTGTCCGAGATTCTACCGTGTGTATGCTGAGGCTGAGTAAAATACAGACCGCCCGATTCTGCTCACATACAGTATCTTATATCCAATCTTACCTTTTACCCGAAGTTACTGATTCCCAGACTGGGCAATGCTGTAATTTCAGTAACTCCTAAAGAGTACATGAGCTCTTTTAGACCAAATGTGACTCAGAATACAAACATACGAGCGATTGTTCAGTTCTGTAAGTTCCAATACAGTGCAGGTTTGGCCAGAAATTTAATTACCTTAAGGACAGACTGCCCAAATAACTACTGGAAGAGGAGCTTTTTTGGTTGGCTTTGTTTTTGTTCTAATAAAAATTAACTTGTGGATGAGGAGGATACATCCCCAGAAATCAGGTTTCTGACATCTTCTGGAAGAGACCATATTTGTAAAGTATGAAAGGGAACAAGGAGTTGGACTGGTTCTCAGTTGTCCGAGAAGACTAGCACGAGACTGGAATTGAACCACTGGGATGCTGGAGCTGGCCTGCACTGGCTTGTGGAAACAATTGTTACATTTGTAGGAATTTCGTGAGCCAGTTTTTAGATACAGCCATCAATAGAAGTTAAATTATGTAAAATTAAAGAAATTATGTTAAAAACATAGGCAATTGTACTTAATAGTTATCACTTCCTAATTATCTTATTACATTTTATTATTTACGTCTGTTGTATCTGTTTGGTAGGAAGGCTATAAATGGCATGCTTCTATGCATCTCTTTCTAACTTCACTTTCAGTAACTTCCTGTTGGTCACCTGAAGGAGACAATGGTGAGAGGACTGCCACAAGGGAAATTGTCAAGCAGCAGGCCTAATGATTTGTTGTTTTGTTGATTGTCTGGGTCAGGGTTCAGAAAACTAGGGCCTGCCCTGTATCTGCTTTTATAAATAAAGTTTTATTGGAACACAGCCATGCCCATTCACTTATGTATTATCGATGGCTACTTTCACACTACAATGGTAGAGTTGAATAGTTTTGAAAGAGACAGTACGGCTCACAAAGCCTAAAATATTGACCATCTGGCCCATTGTAGAAAAAGTTGGTTCATCCCTCATCTAGAATGGAAAAAATAATGATTAAAAATATTAATAATGCAAACTAAACTTAAAAGCATGTTGACTGTAGCTGTTCCATTGTGAATAGCACAGAAAACTGAAGAAATATTCTTCAATATTGGAAAACTATTACTGATTTAGCAGAGTAATCACTCATGTTTACGAATGAGTGAAATTTCAACATAAGTATGCTGAACCTAAAAGTGATTTTAGTTTAATGAATATAATCTGTATGGGAGTGAAAAGTGGTTTAACAGTTGATCACACATCAAACTTACTGACAACAATTTTATTGGGTAAGTTTCAGGTTTTTTTTCTTTTATGGGAAGTTTTGAGTAAAATCTACCACTTCCCTCTTTTTGGTGGATATCATGGTCTCAAATAATTAAAGTATATTTTCAGGGGCAAACATCTGTGACTTCAGAAAAAGTCATTTACAAAGTTCACTGATCTTTTTATCAACAAGGCCTCCTATAAATGTACATCATAACATTGTAAAATATGGACACGCATTGACCACCTATGAGGTCATGCATGGTGTTGGCCACTTAATAAATTATAGCTCATAAACCCTCAAAACAAATCAAGGAGTCAGGATATCTTATTCCAGTTTTATAGATACAAAAACAGATTTTTCTAAATGTCACAATGCTATTAGGTGACAAACTCAGGATTAGAGCTCAGGTTCTCTGACTCAGGATTCTTGATTTTATTTATACCAATATCTCTTGCTCCCTAGGTTTTCACATAAACTATGGAAGAACACCAAGGGTTATCAGATCAGACACCAAGATATATCCATGAGCTATGTGGCTTTTAAAATACTATTTTTAGCAGTGACTATGCCTATAGATTTCAAAAATAACAATAAGTAAACAGTGGATAATTATGACTGCATTGATTTGGTTTCAGAAATAAAGATACTTGTGGGGTGCCCAGGTGGCTCAGTTGGTTGACTGGGCCAACTCTTGATTTCCCAAGGTTGTGGGCTCCATGGGTCGTGGGCTCCTTGTGTCGGGCTCTATGTTGAGCATGGAGACTGCTTAAGATTGTCTTTCTCTCTCTCTCTATTTCCTTCTGCCCCTCTCCCTTGCGTGTACTTGCTCTCTCACTCTCTCTAAAATAAAAAAATAAAACAAAGACACTGATTTTAAATTTTTGTAACTAAAAAGCTCAGGTAAAAAAAAAAGACTAAGGAAGAATAGAGATAAATATATCATAGTATATATTGAACAGTATGATGTAATGATAGGGAAAGTGTAACATTACAGAAATTGTAAATAATTACTTTTTGTAAACTCAGTCCTGTGAAGACTGATGGCTCAATATAGAAATGAGAAGACACAGATGCTCAGCAAAAGTGTCTAAGGTGAATCCTTTATTCAAAATCTATCTTACTTTCTTTTAATGTATGTTGCTTTTCGTTGAACATCAACAACAAAAGGAAATCAGCATACAACAAACTAACATTACCACTGATTGTTTGCAGTCACTTTGAAGATGAATAGAATGTGATATTATCAAGAATGTTACTCAAAAAGGCTTAATGCAATTGCTGTAAGGAAATAAAAATTAAATAACAATAAAATATTTTAATTATGATCAAGGCACCTTGTAAGTGAAGATGGGTTTAAAAGTGAAAGATCCACCTTTTAGGAAGTCTCATTGTAAGCACACCATTCGAGTTAATTTTTTCTTATATATATTTTGAAGCAATATATGGTAATACATTTCTGTGTAAACATTATCATATTCACAAAAAATGTTGTTATGCTTTACATTTTTAAAAAGTATCAGGTACTGTGTATTTCACTCGGCATAAATAAAATCAAAAAGTCTGGAACCATTAAGCTACAAATCTCTTTGGGCAATAGGAACTATACTGCTTTCAGAAAAGAAAAGTCTTTTAAATTCTGACTGTTAAAGGTGTTTTTGGTAATGTAAATTATTATAATTCTTTTGTGATTCTTGTCTTCTAAGTTACTGAACATCCATCACAATTAATTTTTTCTTTCAAAATTTTATCACCCAAAGTGACATTTGGAACCAACACCGAATTTAAACAGATTTCCTTGTTTTCTGTCTGTGCCCTTCATGGCAGCCGCAGGAAGAATGGCTTTTGGGGCGAACCACAGAGTTGTTTCAAAGTGGGAAGCTCCCTGCCTTTCCCCAGGGCATCAGCAACTCTTTGGCATATTGCCGCTCTGCAGGAACAATTTCAGAAGGGTTTATAAGACGGGGCCTTACCTCCCTGCATGCTGACTTGAGGCCTGACAAATAGTGACAGGTGAGAGTGACAAATCGCCATTACTACCATCCCAGAGATCTCCCATAAGGGCAAAGCCTGAACATGGCTCTGAATATACCTCCATTACACTCCCAACTGGGAGTAAACAGACCTAATAAAATTAAAATCACTAAATTAATCAAATTATTTACAAGTAAATAAACTAAGAAAAAAAGAGCTCATGGCCCAGAAGAATATGATAACATGAGAACGGAGAGAGAGATTTTATCCTGATGTGTTTATAGTATCTTTAGACATCGCATTTTTGTTTCACTAATAATCTATGCAGTCGTATCTGTTATGTAAACAACTTAGATTCTTTCTCTCACGGTGCTCTGATTGTCCTATACTGAGGAATTCACTGTAAGGCAGACTCACTGTGTATCTTAGCCAAAGACAGTTCTTATTGGAAGTACAAGAAAACCTAATGATACTTTAACATTTAGCCTAGTCCTCCACAGTAAATCTCTGGCAGTGTGTGGATTACATGTGTATGGCAGGGTTTAAACTACTGCACCACACTGTTACCATTACTTCTCTGTCTTTTTGGTCCAAGATTCAGAAATCTAAACCAGGGTAGCCAAGGTCTGATTTTTTTATCTAGTGATGCAGCCAAAATACACTGAAGAAGCTTCCTCCCACAATTCCTTGCCTTCCTCCATTATCTGTCCACTACATTATTCTTCACACTATTAAAATGTAATAGAGACTAGGGGGAAATTTATCTCTCTTTTTTAAAGCATGGCTCATATATTTGTCTGAGTGCATAGGCACTATAATGATAGGTGCTTTCAAAGAACCTAGAGATAAAAAGAAGCATCTAAATCAATGTCCAGAATACCAGAACCATTATTACTTGAGATGAGACAGAGAAGCAGGTCATACTTTTGAACATTTTTCTTAGGATTAAAAAAAATGGAAGAAAAACTTTTATGTTTTAGCAAATAAAAAGAGACAGCAGAAAATTGTTTTGGAAAGGAGACTGGTATATGAGAATGTGGCATGGGGGCCAAGAACAGGTCCTTGAACCAGACTACACAGGGTCAAGTCCCCACTCCATCTCTTCTACTGTGTCTGTGTCACTGCAGGTGAGTTTCTTAGTCCTCTGTGTCTCAACTTCCTCAACTTTTAATGGGGATAATAGTATCTGATCATTGAGACTTATTAAGATTAAATAGATTTATACAAGTACTTTGTTAAGTAAGCAATCAATTAATATTAACTATTATTTTAGCTATGTTTTAAATACCTCATTTTTGATGGTGCCTGGGTTGTGATGAGCACTGGGTATCACATGTAAGTGATGAATCATTAAATTCTATTCCTGAAGCCAATATTATACTATGTGTTAACTAAATGGAATTTAAATAAAATCTCGAAACAAAAAAAAGTGACAAATGAAATAAAAAACTTCCTTTTTGCCTATTTTGTATAGAATAAAAGGGTATATAGCTTTCCCTACCAGGCCATTATGAGGATTATACAAATACCTGTTAATTTAATGAAGTGGGTACCCACTTGGATGACTGGGACATTACATGCTTTCAATTATTAATGACATATTTGTTTATCGGGTGTTACATGTAATACTATGATAGAAATGTGGGAAGTAGGGGACTTTTATTAATTGTATTTGTAATGGGTTTCTTAGAGATGAATATGTCAATATTTAGTTTATTCCAGTTCAATAAAGAAACACAATTATGCATATTATGAAATATGCTTTCTTCTTGAAAAAACTCTATGTGGCTATGTTTTACCTTGAATAAACTGTTTAGGACTTTTTTTTTATGCTCTACTGGCCCAAAATTTGGAGGTAATGCATTTAGATTTCAGCAAAGCCAAAAAAGCCACTTACTGAAACTGCTCAATAAGATCTATAATGATAATAGCATTCTTTCTAATTTTACATAAAAGAAAAATCTCTGAAAAAGATAATTACTACCTGAACTAAAATTTCACATTTTCTAGCACAGAGTAGGCACTTGATCAGTTAAAAAATATGTGAAAATATATACAAAGAGATCTAATATTATTCTTGATTACAGCATTTAATATTTATGTTACTATAATTTAAACGTTAAAATGCCAATTTTAATTTAATATACGATGTTAAGAGATGAACCTGGACAATACCAACAATGGCTAAAATAGCATTAGATATCTTTTTTAAGACCACATTCGACTTTAAGCGTCATGAAAGCAGAGACTGCTCCAAGTGCCCTGAGCGATGCCAGGCACACAGTAGGTGCACAATCAGTATATTTGTTGCCGTTAAAGCTCTTGAATTAGACTAGAAGGAATAAGACCTTTGTCTTTATGCCAAAAATTACAAAATTAAGAACACAAATCAGGAGAGACTAATGGAATAATACATTTGAGATACGGTTTTGCTCTTTTCTCATCCCTTTTTGTGAGAATGTAGATTTTTGGAGGGCCCTGAGTGCATTTATTTAATCTAGAGAGGTTTTGGATCCCTGACGTTTTCATTCTTATTGAATAATAGAGTTTTCAAACCATTTAGGCCACTCTAAGGGGTGTGTGTTAGGGGAGTAACATACATAAATATATAAGGTGAATAGAAATTTGTGGTTGAAAGATACTTTTTTAAGATTTTTAAAGACCATTTTTACTTTAGGTTCAAAAGGATACATTCATTTTTTGTTTTTGGATTATTTTTAGATTTTGACTTATTTTTGCTCCTGGAAAAGCCAGCATAATAACAATAGCTGTAACGATGACAGTATACCTATCATTTAATGAGTGACTGCGATGGGCCTGACACCGTCCTGAGCACTTGACGTATTTTAACAAGGTAGCTGTGAGAGCAATCATGCACCTGGGCACAGAGGCTCTGTTCATCTTATAGAGTGAACAGGCAGACAGAAATTCAGTGACTTGTTCAAGCTCACACCGCAGGCAAGTTCCAATGCCACGTTGTGAGCCCACGCGGTCTGTCTTCCACCCTCATTATCTGATGAAATCAAAGCCTTGAGATACTTCATAAATTGTATCATAGAACTTACATACATGTTATATATATGGTATAGGCTTAGCTTTCCAATTCAATTAAAGGCCACCTGAAAACAATTTTCCCTTGAGAAAGTAGAATCACAAATAATGAAGTTTCAAGAATTAGGAAATTTTTCTTTATGTTTTAGTACCTTATTTTCTTTTTTTCTTAATCTTTATTTTTGAGAGAGAGAGAGAGACGGAGTGTGAGCAGGGGAGGGTCAGAGAGAGAGGGAGACACAGAATCTGAAGCAGCCTCCAGGATCCAAGCTGTCAACACAAAACCAGACGTGGGGCTCAAACTCATGGACCACAAGATCATGACCTAAGCCGAAGTTAGACATTCAACTGACTGAGTCACCCAGGTGTCCCTAATGCCTTATTTTCTAAAAATCCCTCCTCTAAATGTTTTTTTTTTCCTACATACTCACTTCTTTAAAAATAAATAGAAACACAGTCAAAAGCTTATCTTGATACAGTTTAAAGTCAGCCAAATTCAGCTTTTAATTTAAAAAAAAATTTTTTTAAGTAGGCTCCACACTTAGTATGGAGCCTGAACTCACAAACCTGAGATCAAGTGTCGACGCACTCTATTGACTGAGCCAGCCAGGCACCCCCAAATTTAGCTTTTAAAGAGTTAAAGTCAATCATAAGCGTTGCCCTTGGCTGCCGCAAAGCTCTGGCCATCCAGCAGCTTTAGATGATCCTCCCAAGCCTTTTCCCAAAGACAGAATCAGTGAAGATGAGCTGCCGAGAGACATCGCAGTGTACAGCTCTCCTGTGTGAGGCATCTCCTTGATGGTCACTAGCCAGAGAGTGATGGCAAAGGAACAGATGTACAGCTTTGATCATTATGGTCTCTCAGGACTCCGGTGCTTGGTGGCTGTGTGTGTCATCTACATGGCAGGGAGGAGTTTATGGGAGCCCAGGAGATCTTACAGCTTCTCAGAGCAACCAGTCACCAATTTTATAGGCATCTTGCTTACTGATCAAAATGTTTACCAGCTTCAGGTAGTAATGGCAGCAATGCTTTGTGAGTAGAGAAAGCCAGGCCATTCACGCATCTAGGGAATGCTTATTTCCTGAGATGTGTGAAAGTGTACACTTTCCCAAATTTAATTGCTCTCTGGTGCAGCAGTGAGGGTCACTTCCTCCTCCTCAGGGAAACTGATAGCACCATATATGATTTGGTATAAACTGACATTGCCATCAAACTTCATTATCATGGTGTATATAGCCTATTAAAGCCCACAGGCCTGTGCTGGCAGCCACAACCTACATGATATTGCCACATAAGAGCCTTGATATGTTGAGCTCAGGCCAGAAGTTCACTGGGATGCCACCAATTTGTTTTTAAACAATTTTTGGATATATATAGGAAGAAGAGTCCAGGAAGCGGACTGAAAAAGACTGATAAGAGAGGTAAAAGGAGGAACATGGGAGAATGTTATTCTAGAGCCGGGAGAAAGTACTTGAAGAGGTGGGATGGACCAGGAGCATCAAATACTGCAAGGAGCCCAAGTAAGAGAACAGAACCCTAGGCTTTAAATTTAGAAACTTGGAAGCCATTGAAATGATCTTCCCAAGAATAATTTCAAGGTGTGGTTGAAATAGTAGCAAACTACAATAGGTTGAGGGATGCAAAAAGGAATGTGGAGACAGAAAGTACAAACAACATTTACGGGCAGAGAACTTGAGAAGGAAGTAGTAAGGATAGGTCAATGGTAGGCTCTTTATGAAATGTGAGAAAAGTGAACATATTTATATGGAGCTGAGGTGTTGGGAGCCGTTTTGGGCTCACAGGTTGAGACCCCTCCATGCGTGGGAAAGGTCGAAGCAAAAGCTCCCACCAGCCAATCTGGCGCCTAGTTTTACCTCCTTCTAAATAACCTTTCAGGCCTGGATTTCTCGAATTGCTTTCGTTGGCCTAAGGGACATAATGCTCTTTAGTTTTATGGCATATTGAAAAGGGGACCTGGTCTTGATGGATAAAATCTGTGTGAGAATAACCTGGCCAGAAGTAACCTCAAGGTTGCCTCTTGGGGATAGGTTACACAAATTGAGGCGTAGGCCCCAAGACTCCTTGAACCAAATTAGATTTTCCCTGCAGGTATCGCTCCCCTCAGCCCCACCATAAACCTCAAGGCACATCTCTGTAAAGCTTCTCTCAGAATTAACATACTGATGGGAAAGATTGTAAAGAGACTTAGGACCTTCCCCAAGATTAGCCTCGCCCAAAAGTCAGAAGCACTGTTTATCAGCAGCAAATATTGAGCACCTCCCTGAGGTTAACATTTCGCAAATCATTTTGTAATTCTCATCCCCACGCTCCCTTATACCATAAACTTATAGATGACTACATAGGTCTTGTGACAACAATGTATGTTGTAAAGAATGCCTTGTCACTGATGTAATGTCACTCGCTACCTTTAAAAATAAAGACACTGAGACCAGCAAAGCAGAGATGCCAGAATAGACACCAGAATGGCAGAGATGCCAGAATTGCCAGGGCTGCCTGCTTGGTCATCAGATTCCACCTCACTCGTGGCTCTCTCACTTCATTTCGCCTGACCGTGCGTCCTTCGTGGACCCCTAGATTCGCCGGAACAAGGAACGACTCCGGCACTGAGGGAGGGGTCCAGTTGGGAGGAAGTTGGTGATGCAGGAAAGAGATGAGATCATTGGGAGTATAAAGACCTTGAGTAACAAAGACCAAATAGGATCTAAGGAACAGATGGAGGAATGAGCCTTCGAGAGAAGTTTTCTTCCTTAAGGACATGAGAAAAAGATGGCACAATTATAGCTAAGCATATTTCTGTGGAGAAAGGAGGGTGAGAAAGATCTTCCCCAATAGACACCTTTTTTTTTTCTTTTTTTTCCCCTATAAACTGTGAGGAATTACCTGCTGAAGGAGAAGGAGTTGGGGATGAAATATGAAGCCTGGAAAGAGTGATGGACGTTAGGGGCAGCCACTGAAGGGAATAGGAAAGAGGGATAACCAAAGCGTGGCTCAGTGGCCTTGGGGAGGTCCACTGAGGTGAGAGGCAGCATGACATTCTGTGTGTCTCCAGGAATCTGGGCGCAGGAATAGAGAGAGCAAGTGATAGGTCTGAGAAGGGTCTTCAATTAGCAGAGCTGAAGCAATTCCCGCCACAGAAGGAAATAATTCTGACGAGAAATTTGTTGAAACAATGTGCCCTAAAGTCTAGGCTGGATCAGAAGGAATTCAGACAGGGAGGTGTCAGGGGCTGAGGTCGGGGAGTGGACAATGACCTGTAAGAAAGTAGAGGTGGCCAGAGCATCAGAAACTTCAGTGAGCTTAAAGATCACAAGTATCAGAAACAATGGAGTGAGATTTCTGGAATGATGAGGGCTGTTAGCAGTGGGATATTTAAGCTGTTTCTGGTGATGATGGTTCAGGATATGACCCGGGGAACAGGGTGACTGGAGAGGATCATTTGATCCTACAGGCTGCTGGAGATAAGAAGATCAGAGTTGGGATGTCTCACAAATATGTAGGGCTGTAACTTAGAAACTAAAATTACATTTTAAACGAATTTTTCATTTATCTAGAACCATGAGGGTTTGTTCCCACAACTCAGCTAAAGTGATGGTGGAATTACTTTGGCTAATATCTCTTGATAGTTAACTTTGACCTGCAAGGTGTTTTCAGTCAGCGATGTTGCTATGCAGAAATGTTCATGGTTGTTATCTGGAGGGGAGACCAACTGGTGAGATAAATAAATCTAAAAATGCCACCTGATCATGGTGTATGCTTCTTTTAATGCATTGTCAAATGTGGTTTGCTAGTATTTTGTTGAGGTTTTTTGCATCTATGTTCATCAAGGATATTGGTCCTATCTTCTCTTTCTCTTCTTCCCTTTCTTTCTCTTCCTGCTTCCCTCTCTCTCTTCCTCCCTCCCTTCCTTCCTTTGTTTCTTCCTTCCTTCCTTCCTCCCTTCCTTCCTTCCTTCCTTCATTTCCTCTCTCTCTCTTCCTCCCTCCCTTTCTCTCTCTCTCTCTCTCTCTCGTTCATCCTTCCTTCCTTCTCTTCCTTAGTTTTTTTTCTAACTTTAAGAAACAGGATGGAATTAAATAAAATATGGATAAATTATAATTGGCTTCTTTCCCTTTACTTTTTTTAAAATTTCAGTTTCTGGCAAGATCTCTCCAAAAAATGTTAGTACTTAGAAATGCATGTGAGATCACTCAGTAGTATGCTAAAACACATGTTGAAGGCAGAGATAAGGGAATTAGGTTATCTAACAGAACGGATGAGCCTACCAAAGAAAAGAGGATATTCACTAACTGAAACAGGAGTAGCTGCTGGCTGGCCTCAGGATCAACACCACCAAAGTAGAACATAGTCTTCTCAGAACAAGTTTTTCCTCCTTCTGACTTCCTTATTTCTGTTAATGGACCCCCAAATCCTCTCATCTGCTAGATTTAAACACTGATGTAATTTCCTTTTATGCATCTCACACCCTCAAAAGTTATCAAGGACTCTTGAATAATCCTTTATCACATCTCCAACAGCCTGAAGAATGGCCTGTCAGGCTCATGACAGTCTGTGGCTGGCAGTTAAAAATGGGAAGAGGGAGCAGATCCATTCTGCCTTAGCAGTCCTACCTAATAGGCGACCACATGGGTTTCCGTGCAGATTGCTGGCATCGTCCTAGGGCTGCATCTGTGGACTGGGTTATGAACTTTACTCTCATGAGGATCTGCTCCCTTCCAACCCTGGGAGGAGATTCTGTTAATGGAATGTGACCAAATGCCATTTTAAAAAGCAAAGATTGATACAGAGATTTGTGTTATAGATTAAAAGCTTGAAGGAACTGGAAGGGTCCTAGCTCCTTAAATGTAGTTGATATCCAAACACAAATGTGCACATTCACATAAACAAACTCCTTATGAAAATTACCATTTAAAAATGAAATCTTTCCATTTGCAACAAAGTGGATGGAACTGGAGGGTATTATGCTAAGCAAAATAAGTCTGGCAGAGAAAGACGAATATCATATGATTTCATTCATATGTGAAATTTGAGAAACTCAACAGATAAACACAGGGTAAGGGAAGGAAAATAAGATAAAAACAGAAAGGGAGGCAAACCATAAGAGACTCTTAAATAAAGAGAGCAAACTGCGGGTTGCTGATGGGGGGTGGGCTAAAGGGGTGATGGGCATTAAGGAAGGCACCTGTTGTGATGATCACTGGGTGTTATATGTAAGTGATGAAATACTAAATTCTACTCCTGGAACCAATACTATACCATATGTTAACTAACCTGAAATTGATTAAATAAATAAAAAAATGAATGTCTTTAATTCTGCTGTATAGTCAAACCACAACACTAAAGGGGGTTCTCCTTAATTAGCAATGACAAAGTGGCTATACTAGTTGGAGTAGGCTAACTGGTGAACGATTTAAACCTGAAAATGTACAATGTGACAAACAAGAAAGAAGTTCTTGCCCCTCTAAAGTCCTAAATGGGTTTTCCTTGTTGGTAGCTGGCTCTCTTTCAAGCGATGATTCAAGTACCCAGGTTTTTTTTTTCTGTAGCTCTACCATCTTCAACATGTGGCTTCAAAGGCCTGCTTCAAGCCAGGGGGAAAAATGAGGGTGAAGAATTGAGTATACATGCAAGATTTTTCCAGGCCTGGATGTAGGACTTTCCCTCACATTCTAATGGCCAGAACTCAGTCATACGGGAAAGGTACTCTATGTTTCCAGGAAGATGACATGAGTTTGATAAACAACTAGCAGTTCTTCCCACAATGGGATAGCAACTGGATCGGTGTGGGGAATTTACAGGAAGAACACCTGCTCTCCTGTACCAAGCAGGGTGATATAGGCACACAAGAGACTATTGGCAGAGAAACAGATCAGACCTTTAAGCGAACAAGGAGGCAGTGGTTACATTTAAGAGGAAATACATATACTACATATTCTAATAAAGTCTCCTCATTGTCTAAAATACACCGAAAGGAAGTTTTCTTAAATGAACACAATTCAGTAATACAAAGTTGGCAGATTGACAGGTTCAGATGTGGGCAGTCGTGAGCTGAAGGAACTAGTCAAGAAGCCCAGACTAAAAAGGCAAAACCCAGGCAAAATCCAAGAGTGCCAGGGCAATGCCGGCATGACAAATCAAATAAGTGAACAGAAATCAAGAAGTCATAGAAACCATGGACCAAAGTAAAATTGAAGTCACAGAACTTGGATGTGAACCCTGGACTTAGAATTTTCTAGCTGACACCAGAGAAGACACTAAATGCCTTTGAGTTTGTTTTTCATTTGTAAACTTGGGGGTAATAGTATTTATTTCACAAAAATTAACTGGAGAGCCAAATGAGATGTTGTGTGTGAAAACTCATATAGCCTGGCAAAAGTACAAAGGGGGCTAATTTAAAATCTATTTCTATTATCACAAGCTTAGGATTTTGAGATCTGGACCCTGTTGTAAAGCATAAGTTAAGTCTAGAGTCATGAATCAGAAGAAGGAGATGAAGAACTACCTACGGTAAAGGACTATCCTTTGGACCAGGGAAAACTTTGCAGATCCAGGTTCCTTTATAAAAGTCCTTCCTTCTGGGGTTACTGGGTGGCTTATTCGGTTGAGCGTCCATCTTCTGAATTTTGGTTTAGGTCATAATCCCATGTTTGGGTTCTTGAGTTCGAGCCCTACATTGGGCTCTGGTCTATGACCGCACAAAGACTGCTTGGAATTCTCCCTCTTTCCCTCTCTCTCTGCCCCTATCCCATTCGTGCTCTCTCTCAAAATAAACAAATAAACTTAAAAAATAGTGAAAAATCTTATCTTCCTGCATGCCTGTCTTTCTCCTCATTCACTTTCAGTCTGCTTTTCTTCCTCCCTTCCTTTTTCTCTCTCTCTTTCTTTCTTTCTTTCTCTTTTCTTTTTTCTTTTTCTCTTTCTTTCCTTTCTCTCTTTCTTTCTTTCTTTCTTTCTTTCTTTCTTTCTTTCTTTCTTCCTTCCTTCCTTCCTTCCTTCCTTCCTTTATTTTTCTTTCTTTCTCTTTCCTCCCTCCCTCCCTCCTTCCCTCCCTTCCTTCCTTCCTTCCTTCCCCCCTTTACTATTTTTTTCCATTTTTCTCCCTCCATCTAGTTTCTTTGTTGGATGAGCCTGGCCATTAAGGAGGGTGTAACTGTTGGGAGCCATTTTGGGCTCACAGGTTGAGACCCCTCCCTGCATGGAAAAGGTTGAAGCAAAGCTCCCGTCAGCCAAGCTGGCACCTAGTTTTACCTCCTTCTAAATAATCTTTCAGGCCTGGATTTCTTGAACTGCTGTCGTTGGCCTAAGGGATATAATGCTCTTTGGTTTTATGGCACATGGAAAAGGGGACCTGGAGTGTGATGTGTTGATGGATAAATCTGAATGAGAGTAACCTGGCTAGAAGTAACCTCAAAGTTGCCTCTTGGGGATAGGTTGCACAAATTGATCATACAGAATAGCAGTTATGAGTTGGCCAGAAATTAGTAGACATTAGGCCCCAAGACTCCTTGAACCAAACTAGATTTTCCCTGCAGGTATTGCATTGTGTTAATCATCCCCTCAGCCCCACCATGAAACCTCAAGGCACATCTCTGTAAAGCTTCTCTCAGTATTAACAGACTGATGGAGAGATTGTAAAGAGACTTAGGACCTTCCCCGGAAGGTAGCCTAGCCCAAAAGTTAGAAGCACTGTTTATAGATAAGGTACAAACTAAAGTAGCTACACATATCTTCATTGATCAGCAGCAAATATTGAGCACCTCCCTGAGGTTAACATTTCACAAATCCTTTTGTAATTCTCATCCCCACACTCCCTTATAAGAAAAAGGCAATAACAAAATACTCTTACAAAAGCTACCATAAACCTATAGATGACTACATAGGTCTTGTGACAACAAGGTATGCTGTAAAGAATGCCTTGTTACTGATGTAATGTCACTCGCTATCTTTAAAAATAAAGACACTGAGACCAGCAAAGCAGAGATGTCAGAATTGCCAGAGCTGCCTGCTTGGTCATCAGACTCCATCTTTCTCATGGCTCTCTCACTTCATTTCACCTGACCGTCCATCCTTCGTGGACCCCTAGATTCGCCGGAACACGGACCCCAGCATGTAACTAATTTATCTATAAAGGTTCTAAACAGGAGATTGCTACGGTTGGGGTTTAATGATTGGTCAATAGTAGAAACAGAAAGAATGCATCATTGACGGATGTGTTGTTTAGTGAAATTCTTTGGGGAAAGATGCGTAGTATGTACTCTAAAGATAATTCCCTTTGACCTGCATTAATTCTTCAGATGATCCATCTAAAGGAAATAATTAGAAATATAAGGCCTTATGAGCAAAGATGTTCATCATAGTTTTACTTTAAGTGGTAAAAAATTTGAAACAGGCTAATTGCTTGACATTAGACAAATGGTAAATTAAACTATATATATTCACAAAGTAAAACATTTAACTGTTAACAATTGTGTCTATGAAGTGTTTCAGTAATGTGGAGTAATGTGATAATAGCAAATAAGTAGACTACAAAGTGATCACAAGAGTCAAAATTACAGGCAGGAAAAGCTTACAAGGAAATATATCACAATGACAATGGTTGTTGTCCATGGTGAAAACAAGTGTTTTTTTCCCCCTTCTTTCTACTTTTCTGTATTGTCTATAGTTTATAATACATCTGCATTATTTTTATATAGGAAGATATAAAGTCCCTTTTTTTTGGGGGGGGGAAGCTTCAGCAAACACCTCTGCATAAAGTCACTTTTCATTTCCAAGGAAGTGTTGATGCTAACTTGCTTCATTTAGCCTAGTGCTACTGAACAAAAAGCTGGTGTAATTAACAGCAAAACAAGTTCAATTCATGCATCATAATGTGAATAATGCTGTTCAAAAGTGACTAGAAATACCTACATAGATATACAGGTACCCTGTGTAAATATGTAATATAGGTATTAACATTATTCATTTCCTCTCTTCATAAGTCATGGTTTTGCTTTATAGGATTTACTTGGTAAGAAAAAAATGTAAATTTTTGGTGCAAAGTTTTCACTCTTTGTCAGGACAACAGCACAGAATCCATGATCTGACTTATAGCATTTGCATGAATCATAAAGACTGTTGGAGTCAGTCAGACTGAGAGTAAACTTTGGTAGGATTTGGGGAATCTTCTTCATTCTAGCCACTGATATCCATGGAAGTTGTACCTTCTTTGTAGAGAATGGTAATGGGGACTACAAGCAACAAAAATGTTTGGATAATCACCTGTAGACATTGACAAACATTATCAAACATCATCACCCCTCAGACATTCTGGGGAGTGACTGGATCTATTGCAACCCACATGAGAGATGAAAGAAATTTAATGTAAACTTGTTCAAATGTATTTCATTAGAAAATATTGATTTAAAGGGATGCTCTCCCAAGTTCCAGAGTTAAATGCATTTGAGTACTCGCTGCTAGCCAAGAAGAGATGAATAGACTATTGAGCAAGCAGGTCATCAGAAGCTGACCCAGAAAGCCAAAAGAATCATATAGTATTATAAGATATCACTAAAGGTATAGGAAAGATGACCAAAGAAAAGCAAAATATTATTTTCTTTTTTCAACCAAAACAAATTCTGTAAACCATAAAGAGTGGTGTGGAGAGTTCCTATCTTAATATTTATAGCTTTATTTGGATTCACTGAAAGGTGTGCCACCTCCTACAACCTGGTAAGATTGCATTCAATATTAAAATTACAGTACAGTAAATCATAAAGTTTACACATGAGACTGAAAATGACAGATTTAGAATGGGTAAGGAAAATAAACTACAGCTGACAGGGGAAAAACATGACCTGAATCTGAATTTCCTGCCCATGCAAATGAAGTGTACTCCGAGACCGGGAAGCATCATGGTCTATTTATGATAATAGGAATTTGCAGGTGCCTGGCTTCAGGTGAATCTCTCTGATATTTGGCATCAATGTTAGTACAGGCACAGAGCTGTATTTTATTTCCATGCAGGGCTTTCATGATGAAATTGAAGATATTGATTTGTGATCACTGCACTATAGATCAATCTAAACACATGGATTTTGTGCTTTGTTTTATTGAAAGGACCTGGATCAGAGATTTCTATTTCACTTTATGTTCAAAACCTCAGGTCAGTGTTTCTCAAACTCCAAGGTACACAAGAATCCCTCAGGGTTCTTATTAAAATGTAGATTTGGGAATAAGCAAAAGGAATCTTTTATGAAGGAATTCAGAATAGTTGTAGTGGTTATTTTGCAGGGGTAATAACTAGGAAGAGGATGAGGGGAATTTGTGGGATATGTTAAATGCAGTTCATGTATAAAATATACAGAACGCTAAGGCATTGTATGCCTTAATAAATGTGTGTTATTCTGCAGTTATTATTTTTCTAAAACAAAAATATAATAAAACTTAAAAATGAAGATTCTTGGGTTATGCTGCAGAAAAAGTACCTTAAGGAAGACCAATTGTAATAAGGCTGGGCCCATTGTTGGTTAGAATGAACTTGTTAACCAAACATCAGACGTGAGTAACAGAAAATATAGACACATTTTAACTGAGAGTACACAGTTAGGAGCAACCCTACCTCACACCCATTTTTTAGCAAGTAAAAGTTCAGCTGCTGCTAGTCAGAAACCATAATTTCCTACAGGCATCCAAATTAGTCAAATCTTGAAGGTTTTGTCTTCGTATAGCAAGGGGAATGATAATTGAGTCATAATTCTTAGAACTGCATAATTACTGTGCTTGGGAACTAGGTTTTTATGATCACTTTTAACTCTCTTGTCCCTTACCTTTTTAAGGCCTGCAGTAAAACAGAACCAGCTTTTATTCATATGCAGACTGAAAGAAAGACTCTATCATGTCAGACTTAATCTCAGCAGAATGGAAGTATTTTCCCACCAACTGTCACTTCACCCTGTCTTCTCATGTGGTTTATGGGACTCTTCAGTAGGCCCAGGTGCTTCAGAATTCTATTCCTTGCAGACATGAGCTTATGCTCAGTCCCCAGAGGATACAGTTTGGGTAATTCTTGCCGGCAACATTCTCTTCAAGTCTGTCACATGTCTTATTGCCCATCTGCAGAATAAACTTCTGGAGGAAAGCCACTGAAAATACTGCAAGTGACAAATGGAACATTCTCCAAAGCTAAAGGGAAAACTCATCAATCATATCCCCCTGTTGCTGAGTTATACATGGTGGAAATCATGTAACGTGTCAGGTCTACCTTTATAAATTCTACTTCTTAACTAACCAGGACACTTCTAGCAATGAACAGGGAAGGTAAAGGAGAAAGAGCGACCCCAGGACTAATTATTTCATTTCCTCCAGAAATGAACTGTTTTGCCTTCAGATGTTAAACATTGCTAATTTCTTCCAGTCTTTAACATGGTTTGGTTTCTAGTCATTAAACAAAAAGAGAAGATGCCAGTTGAGATAAAAATCCCTCTGCACACAATAAGTATACACATTTCTGAGCAAACCACAACCAGACAGATGCCTGAGAAAGAGCACGGACTGAATTGAGTCACAGAGAACTAATCAGTTTTCAGTTGTCCAGCCAAGCTCATGTTTGACTAGTTGTTTGCATATTCCTTGCCCAAACAGCAACATCAAAGAGCAAGGAGCTGCCAGAAACTAACACTACTTTAAAAGAAGACACTGTCTTTAATTTGCTCATTTATTCAACAAATATTATGGGATGCCTATCATTTGCCAGGCACTGGAGATACAACATATCTGGCACATATGCCAGATATTGTTCTAGGCACTGGAGATACAACAATGAGCAAGAGACCTTTCCCCACAAAGGGAAAGGTCCTCTCATAATACGTGAAATGTCTTATGACTCAAAATGAGAAAATTATAGTAATGATAATGAAATGGGTGAAATGATACATAGCAGAATAAATATGTTTTGATGGGAGAGGGAATATGGCCAGAAAAATATTCTCCTCAAGCTCTAAGATAAAGCTTTCTCCCAAACAAGTAAAAGTAAAGAAATCTTAGGTATGTCAACCTTTGTTTTAAGTTTTATTGTGAAGATTGTACTCAGAAGAAAATGGAAATGGCTTCTAAACACATGAGGATGGATAAGTACGGGTGTAGATATACGGTGTGTAACTCCCTATGGGTTTCTCTGGTCCTTCACCAAGAGTACCTATTGAACTTTCTCAAATCTATTAGATAAACCAACCAAAAATGAAAAACTAGAGGCTCTTTCCCTCCTGCCACCCACAAAATCAGCTCAGAGTCCCTCTTTTTTTTTTTTTAACTTATTTTCCTATTAGTAAGTCTAAATCCCTCTCCTTTGGTACCAAATATCTTTTGATAATAATATTTATTGAATAAGCATGCATGTAATCAGTGACTTTTTAGGGCTTTTAAATGAATTAAACTGAAATAAATTTTAAAAATTCAATTTCTCAATTATACTATCTACATTTCAAGTGCTCAATATCCACGTACAGCAAGTGGCTACCATAGAAATAGAACATTTCCACCATCACAGAAAGTTCTATCCTAGTGCTGTTCTAGGGAGTTAGAGCTCCCTCTACTTTGCAAGTTTAGAGAGAGAAATTATCTACTTAAATCACATTCATTAATGTCAGTTTGATGGTTAGTACCAAGACACATCTGGGGTAGTCTTTGGGGGATTTTCAGTGCCAATGGAAGGAAGGGGTTGAATGAATCCTAATGAATCATTAGTTCATGATATTTTGCTACCAATATTACCTCTCAAATGCAGTACCTCAGGGGTGGGCACCATAGAAGAACATCTGACTGAGTCTACCTGGAACTATTCTCTTATTCCTTAGTGGCTTAGACAAAGAGATATATACATAGGGCCACAGAGGTATGGTAGCAACAAAAGTCATCACTTTCCTATATTCAAGATGCATGGACCATTACCCAAAACCTGAGTCACCCCATGCCACATGCGTCTCAACATCTGCTGTGGGAAGATTTATAAGGAAGCTTGGCCAATCTGTGGAACACAAATACCACTGAACTGGAGAATAAAGTCATTTGAAGCTTAATTAAGCCAAGGGAGTATTTAAATGTACTAATACAGAAGCTAATGAAGGATGCCTTTGGATCCTAACCAAACTACAACATAACATTCACGACAGCAGCGTATCTACCTTGAAACTAAATGGTTGAGCATCATCAATATTGTTGAGCTGAATTAAATTTGCAACATCTTAAGCTATGATCCTAAAATACAAAGAAGGCATCTTTGTGAAACGCTTAGAGTTTCTAAGAAGAGTGCGCTGCCAATAATAATGATTCAATGACTTGTTCTATCTTCTTTGCCTTAAGTCCTATATCACAATTGTTTGCTCCAAGAATCAGCAATAATTTTACTCTTAAAGTCATTTTCCTAATTATACCTTTCTTTTTAATTTAGTGTTTCTTTACACATAAATATTCATGATAACTCCTTAGTAACTATTTTTTTAATTTGATATTACTAAAATATATCCAATAGTTTTGGAAGTCATGAATATTAAGGACTTAATCATACCCTATAGAATGCCATAGTTGGGAGAGACATTGGGAATAATCTGGTATTTCTAATCTCTAGTCCATTAGTTTTTCAACCATGTCATGTTACAGAAAGTTTGTAACAACAATAAGAACTATCTTTTATAGAATGCTTACTATGCTTCAGGCACTTTACCAAGGACTTTATTTGAATTATCTTTTAAATCTTTTCCAAAACTCGGGGCACCTGTGTGGCTCAGCCGGTTGAGTGTTCAACTTCAGCTCAGGTCATGATCTCATTGTTCATGAGTTTGAGCCCCGTGTTTGTCTCGCTGCTGTCACTGCAGAGCCTGCTCTGGATCTTCTGCCTCTCCCCTGCTTACACTTTCTCCCCCTCTACCTCTCTCTTCCTCTCTCTCTCAAAAATGGATAAACATTTAAGAAAAAATGAAACTATTTTGGGGTGCCTGGGTGGCTCAGTTGGTTAAACATCTGACTTTGGCTCAGGTCATGATCTTGAGGTTGGTGAGTTCAAGCCCCATGATGGGTTTTGGGCTGAGAGCTCAGAGCCTGGAATCTGCTTTGGATTCTATGTCTCCCTCTCTCTATGTCCCTTCCTGGCTCGTGCTCTGTCTCTCTCAAAAATTAATAAAGATTAAAAAAATAATCTTTTCGGCATGCCTGGGTGACTCAGTCAGTTAAGCATCTGACTTCAGCTCAGGTCATGATCTCACAGTTTGTGGGTTTGAACCCGTCACGGGGCTCTGTGCTGTCAGTTCAGAGCCTGGAGCCTGCTTCAGATTCCGTGTCTCCCTCTCTTTCTGCCCCTTCCCCATTTGCAGTCTGCCCCCCCCCCAAAATAAATATTTAAAAAATTAAAAATTTTTTTCCACAACTCTTCAGTTAGTGCTTTAATTAACCTCATTTTGAAGAGAGGAAGGAAACAGAAACTTAGAGGAGTAAGTAACTTGTGCGAAGTCACATACCTGGTAAGTACCTGGGCCAAGATTCAAACCCAAGTTAGGCCCTAGAGTGCTCAGCCTAGGGCCCTAGAGCAGCCAGCTCTAGCAAGACGGAGAGAAATGTACACATGTCTAGTAAGAGCAAAATACCATTTTAATCATTAATGAAAACACTCTTCAAGGAAAGAACAGAACCAACGGGCGGAGGCTGTTTGCCACAGGCATTCTTTATATTTCAAAGGTAAGATGAATGATGTTAGTAGAACAAATACAGATGGCAATGATATGAATTTTAATTCATACCAAATAATAGTTGTGTACTTTATTTTCATCAAAACTAGAATGTGATACTGACCTCGAAGGTAGGTAATAGGGATATACCTCTAACTTGTTTTCCTATCTAGGAAAAATTATTCTGCGGTTTATTTATTTATTTATTGCTTAAACAAAAGCAGTCTGAGGGGAAAATGTCACAGAAAACATACCAACAAATCTCAGAAAATTGACATAAAATAAATAGGGCAAAGGACTTTCCATGTTTTTGAGATTTATTCCTTAAAATATCCACTTATGTAATTTTCAGTTTGAACAAGTTGCACTGAATCCAGACTGGTGAATAGTCATTAACACATTCTCATACAATTAAGTATAGTTTATTTTCAATTATGTGCTATATATGACCATGTAACGCATAATTCCAATTTATCAATATCTGAGCGAGAAAATACACAAAAGAGGTATATGAGGCCGTAAGAATGGAATGGTGTGAAGGAATTAAAATTGTGTACTGAATATGTGTACTTGTCATTGATTCTCACGCTGAGTGTTAGGACCACGGTCATCTAATAAATTTAGATAGAAACCTATGCTGACTTCCTAACAGAGGATTTGACATATAATATTTTTTTCCTTTGATAAACTTTTCAATTTATGTTTAGTCACACACACATATCTAAAAATTCAAATAGTCTTATCCTTGTAACAATGAAATAATAATCTTCATTCCCTTTTGCCTTCCTTACTTCCCAGCTCAGCTTCCCAGGGGCAACTATTGTAACTCTTTTATTTGCTTCTCCTGGTAGTTATTCCCAAACCTCCAGATAATATGCTCTCAGGCTGCTCCTTGATCTATCTATTCTAGACATCTTGTATTAACTTCTTTCTTGTGTCAGATGAGGGGGTGGTTCCTCACACAGATGCCTCTCCTACTACTATCCTCCCAAAACAATCATATCATAGTTTTTAAATTAAGTTGATAATATATACATTATTTACTGGAAGGCTACAAAGTATACACTGATTACATTTACTTTCTTTTACAGCTTTTTTTCCCCCTCGAGTCTCTGTTGTTTTCCTCTCCTGCATATTTGCCCATTTTCATGTGTTCAGATTTTCAAGTGAGACATTATAACAGGTTGTCTTGAGTCCCTGTTTTTGTTGCCAGAGCCCCCTTTCCTCCTGCTCTAAATTGGGCTGGATATGCTGTTGGCCTGATACACGTTTGTGTTCTTGGGGCTTCATATTTTGGATTTGCTTTTTCCTCTATTCTACCTTTTTCTTTTTCAAAGTTTATGTCCTTGTTTATTTGGACACATCTTCCAATAACTTCCTAAGAACAAGTATGTGGGAGGTTAAGTTTTGAGTCCTTGCAAGACTGTGTTAAAAAAAAAAAAGAATTTTCATGAATGACTGAGATAGAATTTTGAGATAAAAACTTTTTCTACTCAAAAGCTTACCGTTCTGGCAATGCTGTTGGGAAGTCCACTGCTGATTGGATTTTTACTTCTTGGAAAGTGATGTGTATTTTCTCTCTAGAGATATTTAGATCATCTCTTCATTCTCGAATTTAGGAAATTTCTAATTATATTCCTCGGTGTGGGTGTCTGCCCATTTGAGACATTTGAAAAATTGGTGGGACCTTTAAATCTGGACACCCACATTGTCCTTGACTCTGGGAAATTTTTGTCTGTTTATTCCTTGATTTTTTTATTCCTCTTTGGGCCTCCTAGATTCATCTTTGATCTTTTAGCTTTCCTTTCTCATTCTGTCTCTGTTTTGTTCTGCATTATGAGAGATTTCCTACACATTACCTCTCAAGCTGTCTACTTGAATTCAATATTTTGCCAGTCTCATTTTTAATTCTCAAGAACTCTTTCTCGTTCCTAATTGTTCCCTTTCTACATATGCGATTTTGTTCTATGGATTCAATATCTTCTCCTATATCTCAAAAGATGCTAATTAGAGGGTTTCCTTTTCCTTTATTTTTTAAAAACTTCTTTTATGTTCTATGAACTGGCTTTATTTTCTTCTAGATCTTTTTATTTCTGTCTTTCCCTACATTGTTTGTTTGTTTTCCCTGCTGTTCACATTGGAGGACTTTTCGAATGTCTGGGTTTTAACTGATTCCTCCTATTTAAGAATGGGTCACTAAAAACTGATCTGGCTTGCTGACAGCTAGGCACTGCTTTAGGTGAATCAGACAGGAGCCACCTCTTTCAGTTGAGGATGCTATGACGTTCTGCCTCCGGAACCATTCAGCTCCTCCAAATAAAAGACATCCAGTCTTCTACTTGGGAGCTCAATTCCTGCTAACAGATGACCTCCGTTTCAGAAAGATTTGTCCAGTTTTTCCAAATACTTTTAATTGAGCCCATTATTTCCAGTCCTCAGCCTCACTTACACTCTCACTCCACTCCACTCCTCTCTCGAGCCTTTCCCAAGTCCTAGGAGGAAACTCTGCTCCTTCCTGGTCATTTTCTTCTACATTCAGTAAGGTTTCAGCTTCCTCTGCGCTGTGTCATCAGCAACCATGATTCCTCCTTTTGTTTACCTGGTTCATGAATGATGGTGATGCTACCATTCTTTTTATCACTGTAGCTTTCTAGAGACTTTTTTCCTTTACTGACATTTTAATAAAGTTTCTGGAGAGAGAGGGCATAATTGTGTGTGCTCAGCCCACCATCTTTAATGGTCCATCAGGGTAATGCTTTCCAATGTTAATTATAGTACTATTTTATTTTTTGTACTATTTTAAAAAAGTCAGTCTATTTTAAAACTTTTACCCCATATGTTAGCTAAACGGTTTCTTTTATAAGGCTAGACATTGGAAATATGTCAAACAGACCAATATAAGAATCCTGGTTTTGCTACTTATTAGTCATATAACATTAGAAAAGTCATTTAATCACTTTGAGCTTCCGCCTTATAGTAAGTATAATGGTATTTATCTTGAAGACCACTTGTGAGACTTAATGAGATAAGGCATATAAAAACAAAGAACAGTGACTGCACATAACAGGAACTCACTATCCTTGCTATATTTATATGTGAGTTGTCTGCTACACTGAACAAATTATTTGAACTCAACTCTCAAATAATCAGACCCCTTGGGTTAGATGCCACCTTTTCAGGAAGCCTCCCTGACTTGAGATTGGGATAGAGGTGCCTTCTTTGTGTTCTTGCAGCACTATGTTCACTACCTAGTACAGTACCTGCCACACTGGAGTGGACTTGCTGGTTTAATTATCTGTCTTCCCTATAAGAATGTAAACTCCATGAGACTAGGGATGTGGTCTGTATTATTCCCCTGAATTTACAATGCCTAGCACTATGCTTGTACACAGAGTTGATGCTCAGTGAATACTTGTTGGATAAAGGAATAATACCATCCCACTTTTAAAAAGCTGGCTATATTCAAAGATTTTAAAAAATATATAAGATGTATCCTATGCTTGAATTTTCTTCTTTTTTTAAAGTTATTGATATTTTAAAATTTATTTGTTTATTTTGAGAGAAAGAGAGCACACACAGGGGAGGGACAGAAAAATAGACAGACAGAGAATAGCCCAAGCAGACTCTGCACTGTCAGCGCAGGGCCCAATACAGGACTCGAATTCATGAACTGTGAGATCATGACCTGAGCCAAAATCAAGAGTCTGGCGCTTAACTGACTGAGCCACCCAGGCACCCTCGAATTTTTTTCTGTAAGGATACAAGATGACTTTTCTTATGGTATTATTTAGAAAGATAGTGGAATAATTGTGAACAAACACTATCCACAAACTGATACATATTGTATAACAAACCAGAACTCTGTATGAAAATCAAATCCAGTTAAAACACAATCAACGCTTTGTTTCCCTCATCCCCCACTCCCCCCACAATGGTGCACTGAAGCTTTGTAGTTAAAGGAAATTCAACAACTCATTCAAAAGTTGGTGTTGGTTTTGACTTTGTTACTGCTTCAAAGTCAAGCTTCTACTTAATTGCTCCGAAATCTAAATAATCCCTCAGTAAAAAAAAAAAAAAAAAAAAAAGAAGAAAGAAAAGAAAAGAAAAAAAATAGTCTCTGGATGGTTTCAATTTGCTGGCAATGCTAGAGTCTATAAATAGAATCAACAAATGTGTTTCGTTTTTTCTTCTGGAATGCTTTCTTCCTTATCCTCACCACTTGGATAGAGCTGCCATCACCAGCTGAAGAGATACAGCCTTAGCAAAAGTGATCTAGTAGGTATGTAACCTGTTTAATTTACTTATTGGATTGTCCTGAATACTCCTTCTATTCCAAGAGTAATCAGCAGAAATGGGATCCCTTTGATGTTCCTCTCTCTGAGGAAGGATGGAAGACTCTGGAGTTCTGAGTTAACTACCCAGAAGATATACAGTCTTAGATGATCAATCTATTTCAACCTATCAGTAATTGTAGACTTGATGAATGTGGTTATAGCAAGACGGAAGATCAGTCTTTATATATTCTGCCACCTTATTTAGTAGAATTATTGAGATGAGGACTCTGTTGTTGATGCTATTATTATTATTTTTATTATTTTAAACTTGAAATAATCCTAGTGATTATCATTCTATACATTTCATTTTACAGAAGAAGAAATTGAGGCCCCAAAAGTTTAAGACTTACCCAAAGTCAGTTTCAAATGTATACAATAATGGAAACCAACATAAATATCACCAGACAGAAATCCTGACTTCCTGCAAACAGATAAAACTTAACTGTATTTGGGGATATTATCTTTGAATATATGTGATTCAAGTACCCCAAACTTAGTGCATTAGTTTAGACCACAGTTAAAATATTCGTGATTAACTGGTTTATATATTCTGATGGGAATTATCTGCATACAGAAATTCTTGCCTAGGTTAGCAGTGTAGGATGTATTTTTCAGATAGACAATATTAAGGATAGTTATAGCTAAATAACTTTTTTTCAGAGGATGTCTCTACTCTTATGTCTCTAATGCTTCAAAATACAGATGGGGTGCCTGAGTGGCTCAGTCAGTTAAGCATCCGACTTTGGCTCAGGTCATGATCTCACAGTTTGTGAGTTTGAGCCCTGCGTCGGGTTCTGTGCTCACAGCTCAGAGCCTGGAGCCTCCTTCAGATTCTGTGTCTCCCCCTCTCTCTGTCCCTCCCATGCTCATGCTCTGTCTCTCTCTGTCTCTCAATAATAAATAAAAATGTTAAAAAAATTTTAAAAAAAGATACAGAGGCAGGAGTTGTACACAGAGCAAGTCCGCCTACAGACTGATAAGAGGAAAAAGGGTGTGATGTTGTGAGTTATGTTTTACTTGAAGTTACACAATTCACAGCCTGTAGACATATTTTGGATAGACAATGGTCCAATGACTTGCCAGATGATCAAACTACAATTTGTATTATATTCACTAATAGAGACATTGTTGAGCTAAAAGACGGTTTTGGATTAAACTTAGATTTTCTTAGTTCACTATATTAGTGTCTATGTTACCAGTATAGCAAGATTGAATACCATTTGCCTGTGTGATTTGCACCTTTCTTGAATTTTTAAAAAATTTTTAACATTTATTTATTTTTGAGAGAGAGAGAGAGCAAAAGTAAGAGTGGGGAAGGGGCAGAGAGAGAGGGAGACACAGAATCCAAAGCAGGTTCCAGGCTCTCAGCTGTCAGCACAGAGTCCAATGCAGGGCTCGGACCCACAAACTGTGAGATCATGACCTGAGCCGAATTTAGACACTTAACCAACTGAGCCACCCAGGCACCCCGCACCTTTCTTGAAGTTTTAATCAAGGGTCTGTCCATTATAACAATTTTTATAAAATTATAGGTTTTAGGAAAATCATAATTCTTATTTAACCTAAAGAGCGACTCTCTTCATAAGAAAGATAAACATTGTGTGCAAGAGCTTTAGTTTGTGAATAGCTATTATAGAATATTATCCCCGAAGTGGCAGAAAATCAATCACTTCATAAGTACACCAATTTGTACCGTGATTAGGCTACTGAAATGGACCTAAAGTGTTCATTTTTCAGTGGGATTGATGTACTAATGCTAAGCAATAAAGTCACCTACTGGGTAGAATCTTGTTATCTTAGACATGATCTTTTTGGTTTTTAGGGAAAACCTAGTTAGATCCTCTTGAAATTTTCACTTTTGAAGGTCCATAAATAATTTCTACATCCATATTGTCTGTTTTTTTTAAATGAATGTACAGGAATATTTAATCTTGCCCTAGATGAGATAAAATTTATAAATGGTACTGAGATCTGTCATTCTTCATTCCTAACTTCATATTCTGAATGAATTATTTCTGTGGTGATACTATTGATTGCAGATAACAAAACCTAATAAAAATGGTCCCTGAGTTATGATGGTTCCAATTATGATTTTTAAAATTTTATGATGTGTGACAGAAATATGCACTCAGTAGAACTGTCCTTCAAGTTTGAATTTTGATCTTTTCCTGGGACAGTGATATATGGTAGGACCCTCTCTCTTACCATGCTGGACAGTCAGTGAGCCGCAGCTCCCAGTCAGCTACATGATCAAAGGGTAAAGAAAAGACACACTTACAACCCTTCTGTATTCATACAACCATCCTGTTTTTCACTTTAAGTACAGTATTCAATACATTACATGAGATATTTAACACCTTATTATACAATAATCTTTGTGTTAGATGACCATGCCCAACTATAGACTAATGTAAGTGTTCTGAGCATGTTTAAGGGAGGTTAAGATAAGCTATGATGTTTGGCAGGTTGGGTATATTAAATGCATTTTCAACTTACAATATTTTCAACTTATGATGAGTTTTTCTGGATTTTACCCCATCATAAGTCCAGGAAGATCTGTAATAGAAGCTTAAATAATTAGATAATTTTATTGATATAGAAACAGAAAAGCCCAGAGGTAGGGTGAGCTTCTGGCATAGGCCAGCCGGGACTCTGGGCCCCTTTTATGCAGTTTGCTCAGATCTTCCCAGCTCCATGTAGGTGTCATCTTTAAGATGGCTTCCTCCGTGGTTTCAGTATGTCTCTCATGCTTCCTCATTCATATCAACTGTGGCTTGTGGGATGAGGGGGCAAGGAAACTGCAGAAGTAAGAATCTTTTCTCCACAAACTATCAAATAAGAGTCCTGAACTTTCAGTTAATTGGACCATCCTTTATCAATCACACTGGCCAAAGGCATGCATTTTCTGTTTGGGTAAGGTTATCAGAATCATCTCTGGGGGAGGGGTGAAGAGATCAATTACACTTAAACTCATCTTAGTCACAAAATGGGAAATGTAAGCATGGATATACTTAAGACAACCTCAATTTTCTCTACATTGAGCAAGTAGAGAATGAATTAATTGAATATAATTTTCATTCTAAAACTCAAGAAATGGAAGGGTGAATTACCATATAATATGATGGTTCTTAACATTGATTTGGTTATATAGTATTCTACTATATGACATTGAGAGAAGATAGTATCATTCATTTTCCTACATGCCTAAGTAGGTTTATTATGAATTTTTTTCTTTTTGCTCCACCCATATCTCCTTTTTCACTACAGAGAGAATGTTGAAATAATGAGAGAAGAACTAGAAACTGTTCCTTTCATTATCATTATAATTTCAATGGGCCTAATTCAACTGACTAGAATATAACAGTGAGCCATGACATGTAGTTAAGAACCTCTAGATTTCAGATAGAATAGCACCTACAGGGTCGCCTAGGTGGCTTATTCGGTTAATGTCCAACTCTTGATTTTGGCTTAGATCATGATCTCACAGTTTGTGATACTGAGCCCTGCATCCAGCTTTGTGCTGCCATTGCAGAGCCTGCTTGGGATTCTCTCTCTCTCCTTCTCTATCTGGTCTTCCCCACTTGCATGCCCTCTCTCACGTTCTTTCTCTTTCAAAATAAATAAATAAACTTAAAAAAGAATAGCAGGTACCAGCTATATGTGGTATGAATATCTGCTTTATTAGACATGGACCATTACTGAAAGAGAAATACAAAGTTCTGTTAAAAAATAGAAAAGCTTTGCTAGTGTAGTAGGGTTCTCTAGAGAAATAGAACCAATAGAATATACATATCTAGAAAGAGATTCATTGAACATTGTTGGCTCACACAGTTATGGAAGCTGGGAAATCCTTGATCTTCCATCTGCAAGCTAGAGACCCAGGAGAGCCAATGCTGCAGATGTCAATCTGAGTCTGAAGGCCTCATATTTAGGAATAGTGAGGGAAAGAGGAGATCAATGTCTCAGCCCAGTAGGGTAGAGTTATTTTAACCATCATCTGCCCTTTTGCTCTACTGAGGCCCTCAATGGATTGAATGATGCCCACCTATATTGGGGAGGGTCATCTACTTTACTTAGTCCACCAATTCAAATGCTCATCCCTTCTAGAAACACTCTCATAGGCATACTAGATATTTAACTACATATCTGGGCATCTTTTGACTCAATCAGCTTGATGCAAAATTAATGATCACAGCTATGTATAATGTAGTATAGTGAAAAGAGCACAAGATTTGAGCCAGTGTGCTCTAGCGAGGACATGGGCAGGGACTGGATAAGTCATTTCATTTCTCTGAGACTTACAGGCATAAAAATGTCTAACCTACCTACTGTGTAAGAAGTTGTTGAAAGCTTAAAAGGCATAGTTTATATGAATTGAGTAAGTTTTATAAACTGTGACATGACATACAAATTTCGGTATGAATTGGAAGTTAAAAATTATTAGAGATTGAAAGTTCCTCTATAGATTGTAAGCTCCTGTTTCTTGATGTACTGTTTCTTGATATATATTCCTCCACTCTGCTCGTCTACCAGCACCTCTTGATTGAATAAAAAATGACATGAAAATAAGGACAATAGAGTTGATTATGGTAATTAGAAAAAAATATTTATGGTATTGGAGAAAAAAAGAGTTAATTTGAAGGAACCAATGATAATATTGGGTAAAAGCTAGGAAGCCATAAGGAAACATGAGTTCCTGAAATGATGCTAACAATATGCCACCAAAATATTTGGAGTACCCATAATCTACCATGCCAGTGGGCTATCCACTGTTTCACTAAGAGTTGACAGATAAGATTGTTAAAAGATATTTTCTTTGGGGAAGTCATGTCTAACTTTTAAAGGACATACAAGGGAAATGTGATAAGCCCTAAAGCTGAATTTGCTGGAAGGCATCTATACCATTTAGCAAGAATATACCTATATTTCTATATTATGAATGTGGCTAGGGGATCCACACAATTGATGAAGTCCTTGTAAATCTCCAAGAAAGAAATAAAAATCTTTGCTACTTCAAGTATGCTCTGTAGTCCTATAAAAATCAATGATACTCTTCACAGGAAACATGGAGTTTTAGGCACATGTGTTTTCACTCTCAAAACTTCACTATAACCAAATGCAATTAGTTGTCACATGTCCCCAATTTATTGCCATTTACCAACACTAAAAATTTTGCTAGGATGTGCACAGAATGCACAATTAGCTACAGTTCCTGCTGTGTTGGGGGCAGGGTAAGTTTTCCCCATAAAATAGTCAGTGAGGCATCTCTGCGAATGGCGATAGGCAACCCACAAATCCCAGCGACAAATCTTGCAAACTGTACCATTGGGAAACAGCACTTTAACTGATGGTCTGGTATTTCCAAAAGATAATGTCACCATGACATTTTCAGTCTTTTAATATCTTTTTATTGAGTCCCTTTCGTATCATCCTAGAGCTGAAGCCACTTGAGCTAGAAGAGATGAAATGCACTTTTGTTATTTGCCATGCTCTGTTTTGCCTAGCCAGCTGGGCCGTCACAACATAACCTCCCAAGTTCTTAGCGGGAGGCATCTTACCCTCCCACCACTAGAACAAAGATGCCACTTGTGAAATAAAATGTTCCTTCTGCCATGGCTCCGTTTTCAGTAAAGGAATGTCTATTATTGAAAGTCTCCTGGGTTGATCTGCCATTCTCATTCTGTGTTGCCCTAGAACTAATAGAGGTCAGTAATGCTCTTCAAGTCTACAGACTCAGATGGATATTCTTGGCCAAGATTGTGTGTTTGTATGTGTGCGCACATGTCTATCTGGCAAAGTATAAAACACATATGCAGTATATAAAGTAATTTAACTCATTTATCATACAGGGGACTACATTCAAAACTAAAAGTCATCCATGTTCAGGAAAGAATACCATCAAAAGATAAATATTTTAATTGGTCATTTTCTTCCACACATTAGAGCAACCATTCCCATGGCTGATAACACATAATCTTGATGTCACTGTCATCTCTGTCATACCTCTCTCTTAATATATAGATAGATAGACGGATGTTGCATTAGGTTTTCTCAAAGAAATAGAACCAATAGGATGTGTGTGTATGTATATATTTTAGGCAGTGACTTATGTTTTCTTTTTCCTTGCCAAAAAGTATTCTTCCCATTATTTAAAGTAAATATCCCCAATTGTGAAAAATTTAGAAAAGACAGGAAAATATAAGGGGAAAATACCAATCATTCATAATTGTGACTAATTAAAAATAACAAAAAAAAACTTTTTATTTTGAAAATTTTCAGGCACATACAAAAGTGAAAAAGGATGGTTTTAAATGTCTATGTCCCCATCACCCAAATTCCTGAATACCAATCCCTGGACAATTGTAGGAAAGAGATTTATTTTTAAAGACTTGGTTCGTGTGATTATGGGAGCAGGCAACTCCAACTCTGCAATAAGGTCCAATAGGCTTGAAACCCAGGAGATCCATGGTGCCGATGAAGTCTGAGGGCAGTCTGTCGGAGAACTTCCTTTGCTCTGGGAGGTTGATCTTTTTGTTCTATTTAGGCCTTCAACTGATTGAATGAGGCCCATCTACATTATGGAAGGGCAATCTCCTTACTCGAAGTTCACCAGTTTGGATGTTAACCTCATCCAAAACACCCTCTCCAACTGACGCATAAAGTTAACCATCACAGAATTATATAGGCCTATATCTATTTCTGCATCTATTTTTATCTACCTATAGATATACAGATATATCTTTTGCTTTTTCTCTTTCTCTCTTACTTTCAGCAAAGAGACTTGAATCCAAATCACAGCCCCCAAATTATGTGTGACTTATGGAAGAATGTCGAACCATTTTAAGGGTAAATCAGCTCATTTATACAATAAAGACATCGCACCTATTCCTTAGGGTCAAACGGCAAGAATGTTCAGGATGGAAATCCAGCCCTCTGAGTTCTGAGAAATGGCATCCCTTTTATCCTGCTCAATAATGTGAAAACGCTCTTCATAAGAATTTCTGACATAATGAACATGAACTGTGTTATCTGTTTCTTCCTTGACGCCTGCCTAAAATGGACCATGTGAATTGGTCTATGAAAAAAATCTTGTCAGTTGGAAGCAGAGCACAAGAGAGAGCGCACTGGGCTCTAGGTCCCACTATCAAAATCAAATGTCGACTTTTTAAATATTAAAGATTAATTTTGCTATTGAATCAATAGTGGAGCAGGTGGGACCCCAGGACGAGGTCTCTTCCAGCAAGCACTAACATTTAATGTTTAGTATGAATAGTATTTGATCCTTCTTGCACCAACCTTTGGACTCAATGAATGAAATAGGTGCACGAAGGTTTAGTAACTCTAAATGTGACCTTTTAACATCTTGATGTAAAAAGACAACAGGGGTGAGTCAAATAGAGCCCTGTAACTCAAATTTGCAGACTCAATAAGGCCAGAACAAGCCTTCCTGTAAGGTGTAAAGGGAAAATGTTGGCATATTTTTCAGTAATGTGTCTTTTTTTTTTTCTTTCTTAAATAATCTGTTGATTTGGGTCTTCCATCAACTTAAACTCTGACAAAACACAAAAATTAGATTTTTGCTACTTTGGTAGGATATAAACAAGTCTCTTCAATATGGCAGTTGGCTGTTTTGGTTTTCCTTTCCTTTCTTTTTTTTTTTTTTTTTTTGCTCTTGAAGAGTTTAAAGTTTAAGTTGCCTTTGCCCTCTATGAAAAAGGAGAACTGGCTTTGATTGATTATGGCTCTGGGTTTGTTTTTCCAGAGACTTAAAAGAAAAGGGATTTGTACCTACAGACAAAATGTTTTTTTAAAAGCAGACAGGAAGTGGAAGGTTTCTTCCAGGCAAGAAAATATTTCCTCTTGCTGGGGAAGGGTAGGGGAAAGGAGAAGTGAAAAGCAGCAATGCCCTAAGGGAGAAACTGAGAAATTCTAGGTGGGTGGCCCCATGGGCCACATTGCCTGAACTCCTGCACCCCAAGTAAGGCAAATGAAACCATGAAAGATACCCTGAGGGGCTAACAAATGGGGTTGGAGGGAGTCTTCATCCCTGGTACCACCTCATTCATGCAAGCATGGCCTTGCAAGGATGGGCAATCTATGCACAGACACATTGCTTCCTGTCCCTTTCATTGGTGTGTCATCACCTAGCACCTCTACAGAGACTGTGAACCAGGACTGATGCTTGTCTGTGCCCCTACACTTCACGAGACCACACTCTGACAGGGCAGCTGCCCCTCTTGGCACCTCAGGTCACCCACACACAACAAAAACAAAGTTTAGATGGAGCAACTCCAGAGCCTCTGAGCTAGACCATAGATTAATGATACCTACTCTATACAGCTTATTTAGGAATTTATTTTGGTCCCTTGTAAATAAGCATATTTGTTTAATAAACCTTCTTGGGCAGCGCTTTGTAAAAGCTGGAAACTTCTTTGCCATACTTCCTTCACAGGAAATATTTTAATAATTATTCTCACTGATCCCCTAAATATAACACTGCAATGTTGAATACCCCGAGTCCCAGAAAGAATGAATCACTGATTTTGCCTTTAGATTTTTTTTTGTAATAATGAACATAGCTTCTGCCTCCAACCTGCTAAATTCTCTCTGTTCAATTAGCAAGAAACCCTAACTTTGGGAAGTGGATCTCCTGAACTGTTAGATTATAAATCATTGTCACTATTTTGATGATTTCCAAGAGAGATGACTATGGGAAACTGCATCAAGCTAGAGGAAAAAAAGGAACTGGACACCTGAGTTTATTTCAGACACAACCCCTCACAGTCCTGACATAGTTTCCTCTTTGAGCAATTCCTAGCAGAAAGGCAGCATTGGACCCTCCTCTCCACGAGTTACCCAGAGACAGAGTTACACTAGTCCAACCCTCTAACTTGGGTAGAGGTATTTTTCAGATAATATCACAGACTCTGCCTTGTATTCTCATCTCCTTTAGGAATACAATACTTTTCCCACTTCTTTGGAAACGACATATAATTAGCATTGTCCCTGAACTCAAAAGAACAGGCAAGTACTTCTACTTACCCACGCCATGTCTCCACCGTCTACTTATACCATCCGCTACATGCCCATACATACACATAGACACCATCGAGCCGTCATAAAAACCATGACAAAAGTTACGATTTTCCTAGTTTCTCATAAATCCAGAGTTAAAAGTTCCATAAAGGTTTCCTTGATTTGAATTATTTGAATTTTGCAAATATGTAAAAAAAAGTCACCTCGTATGCAAAAGGTTTGCTATGCTTTAGAGTTTGATACATACAATGCGGGTATTACAAATTTCCTTTAAATCTCGAGGTGCACTTTTCCAAATGTCCTAAGTCTTGCCACCACAACCTTTCCCTTTCCTGTAAAGAACACGATGCAGTCTTCCTGGCCTTGCCATAATGACTGGCTGACACATAAAACCAACAGGTAGCTGTCGACAATTGACTAAAGACATGTTCCTCTCCCAATTTATTGATCCCACTGCAATATAGCTGCATTTATCCTACTTTCTGGAAATTGCTCTTGCTAAGGTTACTCATGACCCAGCAGAGTCGATCCAATGAACATATTTTGGTTCTCACTTTACTTGGCATCTCTTTTATACTATTTTCTTCTTCGTCTCATTTGACATACTCTATCCCTAACAAGATTATGACTTCCTGATCTGATTTTCAGTTCCAATAGCTTCCTAAATGTCTCTATTTGGGGGTACCACAGGCATCTCCAATTCAACAAGGTCTAACCATATTTGAATTTTTTTGGCCCTCTTTCCTTATAAAGTTGCTCTTTTTGATTTCCCAATCTTCCTTGGTGATTGGTACTTTCCACATGCCCTTTAGGGGGATGCGAATGACTGGGAAAGGGGAGAAGGAGTCCCAGGCCAAACAGAAGCCTGGAAGAGAAGTTTATTGGGCCCAAGGTAGATACCTAAGTTAGGGGTGTGTGCACAGCCACTAGTCAAGTTGGAAGTGAACTCTGGACCAAAGAGAGTATGATTGAATGCTAGAACCAGATGGACCCAAAGCCAGAAGTCTGAGTGCCAGAGAGAATGAAAGCAAGACTGGAAATCTGAGGAAACTGCTTGAAAATGGCATAGTAGACTGTGCTAGAATACTAGAATAGTGGGCAGGTGGGGAAAGGACAGGCAGTGCTTTATAAAATACTTTCACATTTTTATTTATTTGAAGCAACATCTCTGTTACAGAGGTGAAGAGTTGAGTAGCAGACACTACAGGTCACGTGCTTGGAAAGCAAGGGAGCCTGGTCTTCCATCCAGGCTGCTGACTTTAGGCCTTCATTTGTCTGCACCTGCCCTCCATCCAAGTTTAGGATGGTCCAAATGGAGATGGCAACAACTGAAACCCCTAAATTGATGTTGATATATCAACCATAGTTGTACCTCCTGTTGCAATGTTGTTATTTTCTACTCTCTCCCACCTCTACCTGTGACTCTGAGGCCAAGACAAATGTTTGCCTTCAGTAGGTTCTTGCTATTTACCAATAATGCTTATTTGCCCAAAAAGCAACCAAAAAGGAATAGAAAGCAGAGTTGATGTATTATTACTTCAACTGAGTGCTGAGACTGATTCATTTTGCCCTGGGCTCACTACACTGATGACTCAGGTTTTTAAAAATCCCTAATTTAAAACTGCAAGTGTCTAGCACCGAAGTCAATCACCACAGAATAAGACAGAGTTTTCTTTTATCTTTCAATTGAGTCTTGTTTTTTTTAATAAAGCTTATTTATTTATTTTGAGAGAGAGAGATAAAATGGGGGAGGGGAAGGGAGAGAGGAATGGAGGCAGAGAGAGAGAGAGAAAGAGAGAGAGAGAATCCCTCTCTCCATGATGGGTGATGATCATGCAGGGTGGCTGATAGCATGGAGCCCTATGTGGGACTCGATCTCACAAACCATGAGATTATGACCTGAGCCAAAATCAAGAGTCAGATACATAATCACTGAGCCACCCAGATGCCCCTTTCAATTAAATCTTAAAAATGGTCACCTTTGTCAAGAGGTGGACTTCTTGGCAATGCAGTTCATTTTAGAACATGACTGGCAGTGACTCCAGAATAGAGTATTTGAAAAGTAGAGATTTTAACAAACAGAACAAAAAACAAACATCAAATGAAGCACCAGTTTCAAAAGCCAAATAATATTTGTCTACAAAGTAATGATCAATATTTTCTTTGATGGATGTTTAGGAAGGCACACAGAGTCTCACAGTTCTACTCCATTTCATAAATTACAATTATTTATGGTTTACAGTGTGCTTACAATGGCAGTGATCTTTAGAAGAACTGGCCATTCTGCTGCCTAGATTGTTTAAATTGCAGGACTGTGGGACTACTCTAGGTAATGGGCAATTGACTGGATTTTTTTCTCATTTTTGGAGGACAATTGGGCTGCTAAGCAAATGTTTAAAGTTAAATTATATTTCCCTCATATGCCAAATACACCTTAAAATTATTTTTGCTTTTCTTTTAAAAAATGTGTATATTACAGAACCAATGGAAAGTAAAACCAACAGCAAAATGAATCACACACAATAACGCCACTACCCTTATATAACAATTGTTATCATTTGTGTGTGTATTCCCTTCCACTATTTCTTCATACATCTATATTTTATATAGCAATAATATACAATTCCATTGAGTATATATCATAGCTTATTAAGCCATTCTCTTGTTTTGCATTTATATTCCTTCTAATTTTCCACTGTAAACATTGACATTTTAAAGAGCTTAATGGATAGGGCTGCCTGGCTGGCTCAGTCAGGAGAGCATGCAACTCTTGATCTTGCAGTCATGAGTTCAATCAAGCCTTGTATTGGGCATAGAGATTACTTAAAAAAAAAAGAGAGTCTGTAAAATGCTTGATGGATATACAATATGTCACCATTATTTTTGCAAGGTGGATAAAGGTGTAACCCTTACATATCCTAAACAAATATAAGCCTTAATTCACCTAAAAACCATTTTTGGATGCATTTATTGATCTCTGGCCTCCAGTGTGGTCAAATACATGTTTCCACCACCGACTGTCATTAAACCTGAAATGGCTCTGCTCCAAAAGACCTAGGGTCCTTTGTGTTAAGTGTTACATACAAAAAATGGCTACCACCTGCAGCTGTAACATAATACACACCCATTTGTCCCTCTAATTGCTCGATAAAAGGGTAGGTCATATATCTAAAACTGAAATGTTTATCTCAGTGTAGCTCGGTGGTGACAAGCCTGGATTTTGAAGTCAAGCTGACCTATGGTTCAAGCTCTAATTCTGCTCCTTAATGCTGTGGACAGGGCAGCCACGTCATTCAAGCCCAGGAACACAGTCACATTACGGTCTATACGAATGGCACCCCTTAGTATAAGACAATGTAGCCACCTACCTACACTTCAGTGGGAATGCACTTGCAGAGTTATATAAGGCAGCTGGCCAGGCTTTGAGTAAATTACTTAATCTCTGAGCCTAAACTTCTAAATTTGTAAGACTGGAGAGTAATAATGGTGTCTAATTTATCAAGCTTTGTGCAGATCACAGGGGAAAATATTGTAGGAAAGTCTTTAGCATAGTGCCTGACTGTAGTAAGACCTCAACACTCTCTTATTACAATTTTCCCCTACATGTATACTTTTCAAAAAATAACTTGGAAAAATTGATGGGTTTTTTTTTTTTGCATGCTTTTCACTCTATGGTTAGCTTCTGCTCTTGGTTACTACATTAGTCCACTCAGAATGGAAGAATAGTATGAAAAAAGAATTGAATAGAATAACCATCGGCTCATATTCATGATTCCTGAGCCTGAAGGTTGATCTAATTTTATGTTAAACCAAAATTTAAGAAATTATCCTGAACTGAACTGGTTGCAAACCAAAGCCTCTTGAGAAATCAGCTATAGGAATCTCTTTTTGCTTGGATGGGATTCAGTGAGGCCACAAGCCACAGCGGGGACTCCTCAGCTAAGCTGTGGGAACAGGAAGTAGTAAAGGACTAAGGACTGAGTAGAACTGGAAGACTTGCAGGAATGGCCAAGTTCAGAATGCTGTCAGAGGAGTCTTAAAAGCAGTCTTATTAAGGAATAGTCAGAGCAAAATAGGGTGAGCACAATCATTGAGTCTACAGACAAATCATTGTAAATCTAATAAACACTATTGAATGCCACCATGTACTAATTCTTGGAAATAAAGATGGAAACAGACATGAGAGATAATAGCATTCCTTATTCTCATTCTACTTTTGTTTGTATACTGGGCATAGAATGGGGACAGATTGAGTTTGAGTAAAGAGTATTACTAGAATAGACATTATACTAGGTTCCAGTTCTGTTTCAGGTCACAGAGCCACTCAGATTGTTCCTAAGGCAGTTCTCGATCTCCAAAGCTTAATTCCTCTAGTGGTTTACAGATTGGGACAGAAGGAGAACCACTAAGATCAACCGACATGTCTTCCTCTGCTGTCTCTTATTCCAACCCTACCGGGATTGGGAATGGACCCGACTATTTAAGGATTAGACGGAGGAACTGGGGTGATAAGGAGCATGTGAAAGAGCCGTCCAGTTGGATGCAGCCTAACCTATGCTGGACTCCCTCTAGGAACTAGTCTATAAGGAATCAATTGGACTTTTGGACTTGCAAATCCAGAAAAGAATGTTCAAGTAGGGGAAAAAGGAATCTGAAAGTGGACAATATGCCGCAAATTAAGAAATTTTTTGGACTTGAACTATTCTCCACAGGATGACAGTTTAATCATGCTGATTCCTCAGCATAAAATGTAGTTTTGTCAGATAGATTTTAACCATAATTTACTTTAGCCACCCTACTGCAGTTCTAAGACAGATGACAGCCAACTCTGTCAGAGAGAACTCAATTTGTCCTTTACAGTGTCAAAATATCTTGTCTCAGGTGAGAAGCCTGATAACTATGCACAAATTTCTTCATAAATTACTTCTCTGTTAGATTCTGTGTACTTACCACTTCATGTGTTTCCTTTTAGGTTTAAGTTTGTAAGACATGACTCATATTATCTTTCTAGAAGGCCAAAGCAAAGTAAATGTGCTTCAATATAGTAACATTCAAGGATGCAATTAATCTTGCAAACTTCATTTAAAGAAGGTAAAAAGTAGGACAATAATTCACTCTAAAGTCATTTGTGTAGGCCCTCGAAGTCATTGTTTTTAGTTATAAAAAGGGTTGTTTTCCAGAAGAAATGAAAGTATACACATGATACCTATAATAGCAGTGTAATATGTTCAGTTCTCCCATGGAGACCTTTATTTATCTGCTACATTCTTGCTTCTGAGCCAGGCCGAACGTTCTCCTAAGTGAGTTCACATGTCTACACAATGGTGGAGAAGGGATGTGGCATGAACAAGACAGCTTAATAGGCAGCGGTAGAGGAAAGTCTACATTCCATAAGAGGAGGAAGAGAATGGGGGGATGGTTGAATATTTCAGGATTTAGGGGCCCATTCAGAGCCAGTTACGGAGGTTAAGGATTGTTCAGTCAGAGATTGTTTGGTTATAAGAGATAGAAACTCACTCTAGTAAGCTTAAGAAAAAGGTGGTGTGTGTGTGTGTGTGTGTGTGTGTGTGTGTGTGTTTAAATACTCAAGGGCAAGAAGCACAGCAGTCTAGCCTCACAAAAGAATAGAACCACCTCTGGAGAAGATCTTTGTCTCTCCAGGACCACATGGTCTCTCATCTTTGTTGCTCTCAATGTTTTTACTTAGTTTTACTCTTCTACAGACAGAATTTCCATGTTTTGAGATCCACAGGCCAAACGTGGCCACAGGCCTCAGCCTTGCACCACTGCCTGTTCTAAGGTTGTCACAGGCTCACTATAAGCCCTGAGTCCCAAATCCAAATTCTTAGAAGAGAAACTCTAATTGACTCAGCTTGGCTCAGGCATCCATTGGGCTGGTTGCCAAATTAGTGAAGGTCATGGGGGTAGATTCTTTAAGGAGTATTGGGGTGGAGGAAATAACTGGCAGAGGAAATGATTTAAGAAACACAATGGCAGAGTGTCTGGATGGCTCAGTCGGTTAAGTGTCTGACTCTTGATTTTGGCTCAGGTCATGTTCTCATGGTTCGTGAGATTGAGTCCCATATCGAGTTCTATGCTGACAGCACAGAACCTTATTGGGATTCTCTCTCTCTCTCTCTCTCTCTCTCTCTCTCTACCCTTGCCCCACTCGCACTCTTTCTCTCTCAAAATAAATAAGTAAACATATTTTTAAAAAGGAAACATAATGGCAATTCTTCAGCAAAATTTATTTTCCCCCTGTCTGTTATTTAATTATAATCTCTCTTTTAGTTCCCTGAAACACGCTAGAAAGTATTATTAAAGCATACATGCATCACTTCAGAGGGGTAAATATATTAATATACTAGCATCCATTTTAAGATCCTATCACAAAAGAATTGGGTTAATCAGTCAATAATACAATCATCCTACAAAGTCTCTAAAGGGAAAATGTTAAGGACAGATAAAACGTGATTGCAGTTAAGGAGAAGGAGAAAATGACTAGGGTGGAGGAGTTACCTAGACAATGTGTAACAGATGGAGTTTACTGGGTGCCCACAAACCTAACCTGTTTCAACTCTTTACAGAGCCAAACTCCTTCTCACCCCAGTATCTTTGCACATGGACACATTCATCTCTTCTTTACCTTGCTAACTCTATAGCATTGTTGTGGGTTGAATTATATCCCCCCAAAATATATGTTGAAGTCTTAACCCCAGGTGCCTGTGACTGTGTTATTTGGAAATACGGTATTTGCAGATGTAATCAAATTACGATAAGGTCATATGGGATTAGGGTGGGTCCTAAACCAAACAAATGGTTTCTTAACAAGGAGACAGAGGTTTGGAGACACACTTAGGGAAGAAAACTGTGTGACAGTAAAGGGTTTGTGACAACGGAAGCAGTGTTGTAGCTATACATCCTGCTATACATCAAGGATCGCCAGTAGTCACCACAGGTGAGATGACCCAAAGGATTCCTTTCTAGAGACTTCAGTGAGAGAATATCACTTGCCAACACCTTGATTTTGAACTTCTAACTTCCAGCAATCTGAAAAACTAAATTTCTGTGATTTTAAGCCCACCTAGTTTGTGGTACTTTGTTATGGCAGTAACAAAAAGTAGTACAAACGCTATAATTGGGGATTGCCACCCATGGTTTTGCTTCCCAGATAATATTTGTATAGTTGGAATGTCTGTGTCCCCCTACAATCCACATGTTGAAATACTGACCACTATAGTAATAGTATCAAGAGGTGGGGACTTTCTGAGGTGATTAGGTTATTCATGACAATAAGCACTCATACATGGAATTGGTGCCCTAGAGGGATCTCTTGCCCCTTCTACTCTGTGAGGACACAGAGAGAAGACTGCTCTCTAAGAACCAGGAAGCAGGCTTTCACCAGACTGAATCCGCCAGCACTTTGATCTTGGACTTCTCAGCCTCCAGAACAGTGAGAAAGAAATTTCTGTTGTTTATAAGCCACCAAGTTTATGGTATTTTGTTAGAGCTGCCCAGACTAAGGCAACATTCAAGGACTATGCTAACGACCTTTTTCTGGACTAGCATACAGAGCTTCTCGCTGTCGTGGCCACCTCTTGCTCTCATAGTACGAATGACACTGTTCTATAACTGTACTTGTCTGTCTCTGGATTGCAAATATTTTGAGATACCAGAAACTGCCCGTATTTTTATACCTCCCATGCCCAGTGGATAGTAGGGAATTACATAAGTGCTTATTAAAATGAAGTGAAGATTATTTCCATTTGTATTAAATCTACAATACTCTTGTGTGAAAATATTTATGCTTCAAATATTTAAGACAAGCAAGTATGGAACAAAATAAACTCACATTCTCTACTTTTACTCCGTATATTAAAATATGCTACAAAAGGGGGCACCTCGGTGGCTCAGGCAGTTAAGCTCAGGTCATGATCTCACCGTTGGTGGGTTTTAGCCCTGCATCAGGCTCTGTGCTGACAGCTCAGAGTCAGGAGCCTGCTTCAGATTCTGTGTCTCCCTCTCTCTGTGTCCCTCCCCTGTTCATGTTCTGTCTCTTTCTGTCTCTCGAAAACAAATAAATGTTAAAAAAAATTTTTTTAAATATGCTACAGAAGAAATTAGGAAGCCAAATAATTACATAATTGAATGTAGGCAACTTCTATTTGGTTGCCCCCAGCCCCAGTAAAATAAGGAAAAAGTTCTTTGAATTTAAAAAGTACACATTTTGAGGAAAAAAGAGGCCTCCAGTTGGGTGTTTGAATTTAACTCTCCACAGAATCCCTTTCCATTCAAATAAAGTAATTGTAATTCATGAATTCTGAAATGTGGTACAAATGCAGATGAAGATAAATAGCACATGAGCCATTCGAGGCAGACAGATTCACGGGGGAAATTAGAAGCTGTAGTCAGGAGAGTTAATGGAAAGTCCACTAATCCTAATTTCAGACAGGATAAATGGGAGTTGTGTGCTTCCCATCCAATTCACTCTTACATTAGGTCTGCTTCTCTAGAGAGGATGGGGTGGTGGTTCCATTTACCCCCCTGCCCCCAAGTATGTGTTAGCAGCCACAATGTCATTTTTGTGACGTCTGCTATAAATTTTGGACTTGTTTATTTTTTTAAATAAAGAAATAGCTACAAGACACTCCGTATTGTGTAGGGATTTAGTTCTCTCTAGTGTGAGTAATCACTACTTAATGTTAGACTGTTGTTCAGAGAAGTGGCACAAATGGCCTGCTGAATGGCACATAGTTCAGGGGGTGCTGGGCAAACAGTTTCATCAGCACATTAAATGACATCATTAGGCTTTCTATAATGCATGTCACTATGGTAGTTGGGTTGACAGAGTCTATTTTTATCTACTATTTTTTTGACATATTCAGAAAAGCTTCAATCTCTAGATCAAGATTCTAAGCATAGTCTCTGAGAATCATTCTTCCATTGTGTTTGTTACAGTCACTTAACTAAGCTTCTGAATCTTACTTCTCACATCCAGTTCCTTGTGTGGTAACATCCAGGGTCCTTTCCCAATTGCCATTCCATTTTTGATGAGTATCCTAATCCTGGTCAAAGATTGGTTTAGGAATGGGTGTGTAACAAAATTCTGTCCAATGAGATGCGAGAGGAGTTTAGTGGGGCTGTCAGTGCATATTAGGAGATATGTCCTTGCTCCTCACAGAGAGACAGAAGACCTAGTTCCTCTTCTGCATCTGGTTTGGTCTCAATGTAAAGCCTGGGATTACTGCAGCCATCTTGCCACCCGTGAGGGAGAAAGCCTCACTGGGATGGCAGAGTAGAGAAATGAAGGAACTTGGATCTTTAATGACAAGTTTAAGCCAATAAATCAAAGAACTTTGAGGTCTGCTCCACTTGGACACTTTCCATTAATATTAAGTAACAGATCTCCTCCTCATTTAACCCATGTTTTATGTGGATTGCATCTGAAGGCATTCAAACTTCTATATTCTGCTTAAATTCCACTGAAGAGATGACAGGCCAATGACTAAGCTTCAAATCAATAGCTGAGTCACTACCTGTAGAGGGCATGTCTTTTTTGCCTAAACCTTCTTTGATACACTTTCCTTTCCAATTCCTATTCCATGTAGTTTCAGGGGCTGATCCAAATCTCCACCTACATAGGGATCGGTGACCCAGGATCTGGCCATTGAAGTTACCCCAGCAACCTGACTGCAGTGACAGCTTCCAGGATGGGGTCAAGACCAGTGAGCAGCATCTCTAGAATCTGACTTTAGATGTCGGAAAATGAGGGATCTTTTTCTGCCAGAATTGCTAACCTGTGACGTTATAATCTTAAAGCCATCAGTGCCATTTTTGTCTTCTTATGGGAAGAGCATGAATGAGAATGGAGCAAACAGAGGGGAAAGTAACTAAGAAAGATGAAGAAAGAGAGGGAATGCACATACCATAATATACTTGCTTCGGTTCGGGCAGGCTGCTTTCACAAATATCATAGATGGAGTGCCTTAAACAACAAAAATTTATTTCTCACAGTTCTGGAGGCTGGAAATCAAAGACCAAGACACTGGCAAATTCAGCACCTGATGAGGGCCCACTTCCTGGTGCAGAGGCACTGTCTTCTTGTTGTGTCTTGAATGGTAACAGGCGTAATGGAGCTTTATAGGGTACTATTCTTTCATCAAGAACTAATACCACTTATGGGGGCCCTGTCCCCATGACCTGATCATCTCCAAATGGCCCTACCTTATAACACCATCACACAGGGGGACAGAATTTCAACATATGAATTTTGGAAGATACAAACATCAAACCATAGCAACACTTACCCAAACTATGCCAGCCAGCTCCGTTCTACACTTAGACTTTTCAGCAACATAAACCCAAAAGGTCACTTTGGCTTAAATCATTTTGAGTTTGTTTCTTTACTTGTAATCAAAAATGATCCCAATGAATACAAAATTATATCATTAGCCACCATTTTCTGAACGCCAATTATGTTCCAGGCATATTATATCATTATCTCTAGGCTCACAATGACTCTGCAATGTATTACTTTACAAACAAAAAAGTTGAATCTCAGAGAGTTTGAGTGATATGCCCACTTCACACACTATTGACAAGCAGAGCTGAGGAACAAATCCAGGTCTGTCAGACTCTGAAAAGGCAGGGCACATTCCCTTGTATCACCTCTCCTCAGTAGCATTAGTAATATCCGCACTGCATTTTGGAGAGCCCATACTTCTTTTTAAAATTTGTTTTTCAAATAATAATTTACCTTTTTAGTGTAAGACGGAAATGGATTTCAATTTCTATTACTACTTCTTCCCTCATTTCCCACTATTTGTGGTGCACAGAAAAAGCTACCTGATGGAATACTTGCAATTTCTTAGCTCCTTTGCTCTTGTTTCCTTCTCCTGGAATTTTCTTCTGTTTCTACATGATCAAATCCCATGCAACCCTGATGATACAGCTCAACTGTTACCCCTTTCACACAGTCTTCTCCAACACCTCAAGATCAAACCCATCTCTTCTCGGAACTCTCCTTTTCCCTGCATTTGCACCTTTTCCAAAGACAATCTCCTTTTAACTCTTACTAAAGCTAGTTGGATGGAAGCCTTTTATTCTTTAATAGAATGTAAGCTCCTTAAGCAATAAGTATTTGATCCAACTTGGCATCCTCATAATACTTAGCATGGTAAGATTCTACAAATGCTGACTGAGTGAATAGATGAATGAAAGGTATTTACAGAGCTACCCCACAGCTCTAGGATCCTACGGGAAGTCTGCAGGTATGCATATCAGGGTCTTTGGACACCATTTAACAGTAGCCTGAACAAGATAGGAGTCCAATAATAAAATGACATGAACTTAGCATCACACTTAGACCCCTCAAAAGTGAAAACAAGTTAATTAGGAACTATACTCAATGCCCTGTTTTCCATTAGTGGCATGTATTAATTGAGTTGCATTGATCTTTCTATTTATAGTTCAGAAATGTACTGTTATAGTAAACATTTCTCTGAATTCTTATTTCATGTCTTTGGTAAATCTATTCCCTCAATGACTTTGACTCTGAGGCTATTGTTTTGCCACTTCACAGGAGACCCAAGTCCTTTATTCTAAGAGTATGGTTTCTACCAACATTAGGTGTTCTAAGTAAAAGTCAGTTCTATTCTGGATTGAAGTTGGCCTGTCCCTCAACTGTTTCTGCAAAAAGGATGACTTGCTGTTACTTTTCTAATATCTGTTCCTCTGTAATTACACAACTTGAACTCATAATATACGTGCCCATTTTTAATGCACTCTTATAGATTAGTCCAGTCATGTATTTTCACTACTAAATTACCTTTAAAACTTCATGTTAGATAAATGCTCTTACCAGCTAGATTCCAAAGGGTGGGGGTGGGGGAGTGAACTTCATTTGTCCAAATATAATCTCTAGAAGACAATTTTCATATCAAATGTGTCATGTGATGAAGTAAACTTAAAATTCCATGCAATACCATATTTAAATATTTTAATATCAAGATTACTTATGATTAGTGTGTTGAGAGATTTAAAATAATTATTGTAAAGGCTCAAACAAGCCATGGTGCACATAATCTCATGTATGTTACATATATATTTTTAGGTAACAATATTTGACTTACTTTTTGTAAAACTTTTAAGGAGAGTTACTTTGCAAAATTGTGTAAAAATAGGCAGGATATTTGGCATGGAAAGATATATTAATCAGGAAAAAAAATACCCAAAGCCAATGTTATAACTAGTTGAATATAGTTTATATACAGGAGAATAATCTTTTCCTTAACACATGGATCACCCCTTCAAATCAGGAGGATTTCAAAGCCTTCCTAACTTCATATCCTCAAAAGCAAAATCATGAAAGCAATCTTATAATTACCAATGATAGATAAGTTTGTAACAAGCCGCTTTGCCCCAGCCATTTCATTCATTTTTAGTTTAGAACAGCAAAAAAGTTCCTGACCAGATAGTGATAATTAAATTCCTCTTCTTTATTTCCTAAAGAGGAAGTATTTCCTAAAAACCTATTTCCTAAAACATGGTTTTTGATAAAAGCTTTTTAAGAATCTCTTAAAATCATGGACCACATAATTTGCATCTCTCTCTCTCTCTTACTCTCTCTCTCTCTTACTCTCTCTTTCTTTCCCTCTGTCCCCTCTCCCTGTCTCTTTCTTTTTCTAAAGGGCCTACTTTAGAAGTAGCAGAATTGTGTTGACAGGAAAAGAAACCTAAAGCACACACATATATTTTATTCTTTTCCTCTCCCTCTTTTTTACTGCCTGAATCCAGGATTCATTTTCTTTTTAACAACTCACTTTTTAACAGCTCACACTTCAAACTTTGGGAAACTAAGGCTTTGAAAGAGTTTGCAGAATAGTAATGTTCAAATATTAGTTACCTAGGAAAATTTGAAGCATCCTAGAGCATTTAAGTTATTTATTTTTCATACACAACCTTAATGGAAAAAATTCTCTTTAAATAAATCCTTGTATTGGTGTCTCAGTTTAGCTCAATTTCAGATCCCTTAAGAGGAAAAAAAATCTCTAGTTCCTGGAAAGGAGAAATAATATCCTACTTCATGACAGTCAGAGGCTAGAACTCAAAGCTCTAGTTTCTCTTTCCCACACTTACCTAGTTATATAGACATGGGCTAGTTGTTTCAGGCCCCCAGGTCTCACATGCCTCATGCCTCCTGAAATCATCAACATCGTGGTCCCACAGTCTACATCAAGCTTCCTTTAAGGGCAGCAGTAACAAAAGCAGTCTCGGCTTTTGGAGTTCATGATCTCGTAGGGCACTACCACTTCCTAAAGAAAAGTAGTTACCCCATTTTCTAGTCTTATTTGTTGTACAATGTTCAGCTCTCATTGCCTCTGAACAGTTGAGTATCTAAACATCTCCGGAAGCAGAGTGATTTTTCATATATTTTCTTTACCAACATTATTTCAGATAATTTAACAAACATTTATAATTCAGTATTTTTAAAGTTAGTCACATTTCGTTCCATGATTATTTGCACACCCACAGATTGTGCAATATTAGAGTGTTTTGTAAGTTGAATATTATGTCATTAAATCTTAGGATCTAGTAGCCCTGAGATAAATAGTTCAAGCTTACTCTTTCTTTACAGCTGTAGCTGATGTCTCTATTGTCTATCGATTTAGCTATAGGACTAGGGTTTCTAACATGGGGCCCCAGTTACCAACTGCAACCCACAGAGATCCTGATAGACAGAGATACATGTCTACACCAAAATGGCAACATCTACCAAATACGTGCAAACACTGAAAACGCTTTGTGCGACAGAACAATGTCACCACCTACAACAAACGGTGACACCATTACCAACGAAGAAAAAGGAGAAATGCACATCAATGTTCTAAAGAAGCCACATTTTAAAAATAATGCCTGAAATGTTTAAGGTGAAAAAGTCTCTAGGCATTTGTAGAAGATATTCAAGGGTAAGGCATTATGGTAAAATTGATCTCAGATGATCTGCCCTTCAAAACTGTTCAATCCTTATACTGGCAAAGAAGCATTTTTTTCTAAGTGTCCTTTGCTCTTTTATTCTGTGTATAATAGTCATGAAATCATTGCATTACTCAAATAATTTTAAATCATCATGGTCATTTATACTTTTCTGACTCATATATAAGTAATATACTAAAGCTTACTTCATATTTATCTATAAAGTACAGCCCTTCTTCCTTGGAAAAGACACAGATGCAATTATGATTTGATGTTAATATGTTTCAGTAGACTATGCAAATTTTACAAGATAATTATCTCATTATGTTTATATATAATCAAGACAAAAAATATATACTAAGACTATTCAAAGAACTTAATCTTTATAATTAAGTGCTTGCTATTATTTTTATGCTGTTAAATATTACCAAAGCACTTTTTTATTTAAAAAAATTTTAATGTTTCTATATATTTGAGAGAGAGAGAGCACACGCGAGCAAGGGGGGAGGTGCAAAGAGACAGGGAAGGAGACACAGAATCCAAAGCAGGCTCCAGGCTCTGAGCTGTCAGCACAGAACTCAAAGTAGGCTTGAACTCACAGCTGTGAGATCATGACCTGAGCTGAAGTTGGACACAACTGATTGAGCCACCCAGGCTCCCCCCAAAGCACTCTTAATGCTCATCCTTATTATGACACTCGTCAAGCAGTATTTTCTTTATGTCTCCTCACTGGACTAGAACTAGTTCCTAGGCAAGGACTTCATAGCATTTATTCATTCTAAATTCTGTGTGTTACCTGAGAAAGATAGATAGATGACAGACAGATACATACATACATAGATATGGATTCTGTCCTGTGGCTTTAATTCTGCAAAATCAAACAAATGGTAATCAAGATTGATATCTTTTTGATAACCACAGTTATGTCTTAGATAGATAAAGCAGAAACCAGAAGATATTTAGGGGTAAGATTAACAAAAAATTTTAAATACTAAAATTGATTCTTCAAGGATTGATTTAAATTCACATAATGTGTTTACAATAAGTGTTTATAGAGCAGCTAAACTGAGGAGGTAAACAAGCAAAAAGGAGAAAGGAGGAGAAAAGTATGTTTTAATGACTGTTGAAACCTTTAAATCTAAATTGAACACCATGGAGAACAGATGTGAAGACAGTATCACTGTTCTGAGTTGGGCTCAAAACCATTGAAAGCTAGATAATGTAACTAGAAGTTACATCAACACTAGAAAATATGAAAATGTGAATGGTAAACTTGGAACACTAGAACAGAAAGACAATTTCACAACACCTTAATAATCTGCCAGAATTACAGATATTGTCACTTTCTGTGTCAATTGTGACAACATTGTCACTATCTTGATAGTGAAAAGATGAAATTTCAGTATTTGAGGGCAAGGAAAGAAACAGATTCTAATAAAGGGTAGATACCATTTCTTTTTCTCCCTATAAATTCACTGCCCTTACAATAACTGGGTGTGTCTAGCCCTCCTTTCAAGCCCTCTGCCTACATGTGGTACTCTTGTTGATGTTTGGGAGTGGACTGCAAAGGGATACCAACACCTTACACCTGAAGAATCTGCAGACTAGATTCTTCCTACAAGCAGGAAAGGTTATACTAACCCTTTTTACTCTCTTCCTAGGTAGAAAATATGGGCCTAAAGTGAAATGCAATTAGTTTCTAACTACTGCTTGTCTTCAGTGTGGTTGTGTTACTCATCTGAAATATATAGTAAGATCATTTGTTTCCGTTTCTATTCTAGTTGGGGTCACTTTCTTTTATGAATTTTCTTCTTCTTTCTTACTTTTAGTATGTGAAATATTAACATGGTTCTAAATGTTGGATTTATATTAAAATGTCTTTTAAAAGCCTTATCCTTACTCCATTCCTTCTACCCTATTCCCTTCCCTCTATCCCCCTGTATCTTTCCTGCACAACATGTAGCATATTTTATTACACAAAAAGTAGCACATTATACTCTTTGGTCCTTTGATTCTTTTACTCAACAACAGATTCTAGAAATCGCTCCATAACATTTCATGGAGATTTCCCTTTTTCCTTTTTTATATAGCTGTATAGCTACATAGTCCTCAACTTTGGGGGTGCACCAAGTTTATTTAAGCATTCTCCTATTCATGAGCATTTTGGTTGTTTCAAATATTTTGCAATTACAAACAATGTTGCAATGTGTTTTGTGTATTATGGGAGGCTTATCCTAAGAGTAAAGTCCTAGAAATGGAATTTCTGGGTCAAAAGGTAAATTTACGTGTAGTTCTGTCATATATTTCCACATTTTCTTCCAAAAGGATTATATTCATTTGTATTTCTACCAGAAACATAGGTGTGTACCTTTTTTCTTGCAATCATGCCAACCGAATGTGTTACCATACTTTTTAGTTTTCTCGGTCTGATAGTCATACATGATATCTCTGCATGATTTTTTAATTTGCTTTTTTTCTGAGTATGAGTAAGACTGAATATCTTTTCATATGTTTAAGAGCCATATATATTGCAAATTAACTCTATATTTTACCCATTTTTCTACCAAGGTTCAAGTGTCTCTTCAGACAAAATTCACAGAAATGAGATTTCTGACTCAAAAGATAAATGAATATGTAGTTGTGTTAGATATTGCCAAAATCTCTTCTAAATGGTTATCGTAGTTTGCATTCCCATCAGCAAGGGGTGAGAGCAGCTGTGTTTCCATCACTTTGCTAACAGAATGTGCTGCTATATACATTTTAGTATTTGCCCGTGCTATGGTCTGAATAATTGTGTCCTACCCCCTCCCCCGCCTCAGTAAATCCATATATCAGAATCCTAATGTCCAATGTGCTGATATTAGGAGGTGAGGCCTAATACCTCATGAGGGGCAAACTTTACGAATGGGATTAGTGCCCTTATCAAGGAGGCCTAAGAGGGGCACCTGGCTGGCTCAGGTGATAGAGAATCTGACTCTTGATTTCAAGTTCGCGAGTTCAAGCCCCAGGTTGTGCGTGGTGCCTACTTAAGGAGGCCTAAGAAAACCCCTCACCCCTTCTACCATATGAGGTTACAGTGAGAGGATGGCCATCAAAAAGGAAGCTGGGTCTCACCAGATGCCAAATCTGCTGGCATCATCATGATCTTAGATTTCCTAGCCTCCAGTACTGTTAGAAATAAATTCCTATTATTTATAAGCTACTCAGTCTATGGAATTTTGTGATGGAGCCTGAATGGACTAAGAGAGTCAGTCTGACAGGTGAGAAGTTGTATTGTGCCCTCCGACACAGGCAGTTAGATGGCCAGCTTCCATCCAGAAAACAGTGCAAGTGAATTATGCCAAACTCCCTCCACTGCCTGAAGCATCTCCCTAAGAGGCTCTTGTGTTCTCTCCTGCCAGCAAACCTCAGGCAGGAATATTCCAGCCTAACAGACAGGATTTTATCATCCAGAGCTTCAAAAGGTAGGTGGTCATAGTCTTCATCCTAATTTCTCTCAAGGAGTTGACATCTTTGCAAAATTCCTTAACCCCTACTCACCTATAAGTTCATAAATCAAGAAGTACCAAAAGGGGAAGATTTTATGAACCATGAAAGCTCCTGATATACCCTTGTGCCAGGGAAATGAGTTGTCTTTCACTGACAGAAATGAAAGGGGCAATCTCCTGATTTTCTTTTGAGCAAAGATATCTGTCCACCAGGAGAGAGAAACAGCAACCAACATTAAATTGATAGCTTCTTAAAGTTCCAATTACCGATGATTCCACTGGCCCAAAAGGTGCCGTATCTAGGAAAGGTTTTCCATCATCAAGTGCCTCCAGGTTAAGAATTACCCTCCAAGAAGCTTGATAGACAGCTCTGGGGAATAGGATGTCTAATTATGAAACCAGTAGCTAATGTCATAGGAAGTGATAGAACTTCTGAGGAAGTTCTAATAGCCACTGCTAACATCCTTGGACTCTTCTAACTCTGCTAACACAATGGACTCTTCTAATGTAGAACTTTGCCAATTGGCACAGACACTGAGCTTTGTCCCCCACACCACACCAAGGTTCTCAGGCCTCAGGTGTTAACTATCTTCAGTGAAGGAGCAGGGCAAGCTCTTTTTTCCCTGCCAGGCGTGGCATCTGCCCTTGGCTCTCCCTTATCCTGCTCAGCCAGCTCTGGAGACCTGGCAGCTCTGTGAGATCTGACCTATTTTAACCCTCCATGTCCTGATGTAGCACTCACCACACTCAAAAGATGCTGAGGGATCAGAATAGTGGTAAGCTGTTTCTGTAAAAAGACAATCCCAAAGTGGACTCCCCCCACCTAGCAAGTGAATAGCTTTCGGGGAGACTTTTTAATAGATAAAATAGTGCAGGAAAGGGCCAGGAAGGAAGACAAGGAGAGAAGCTTACAGATGTGCTACGATATAATGCCTTCTAAATCTAATGGTGGCCAGGCAGAGTGGCAACCTGCCTATTTCAATTTTTATTTTATTTATTTTTATTTATTTTTTAATGTTTTTTATTTTTGAGAGAGAGAGAGAAAGAGACAGAGACAGAGCACAAGTGGGGGAGGGGCAGAGAGAGAGAGAGAGACAGAATCTGAAGCAGGCTCCAGGATGCAGGGCTCAAACTCACAAGCTATGAGGCCATGACCTGACCCAAAGTTGGACACTTAATCCACTGAGCCATCCAGGCGCCCCTGTCTATTTCATTTTGATCAGTTGTTTATTACTTAGCTAATAAACAGTTAATAGAGAGCTTCAATCTTTAAATCATCCAATATTCTTGCCACCTATTTTGTAGTTTGACAAAAGGAATAAAACCAAAAGCAAAACTGAGAAATTTGAATTAGATATTTTAATTATTCCCAAGCCTGCTCTCAAATAGTTGTGTCCTGTGTATATTAAATAACTATGCAAATGTAAAGCATAGCAGTAACCAGCTACTTTTTTTTTGTACACAGTCTGAATCCCACAGATAATAGATCAACTGCTCAAATAATGAAAAATCAACATGCATCAGCTAAGTATCTGGCACACAGGAAACGCTCAAATGGTTTTTGAGGAAGCTAGAATTTCATTAAAAAACGTTAAGTGTAATTTCATATATACCTTTTCTGGGGATAGAATCAATTTTTATTTTCAATGGACTATTAGCTCCAAAAAGGTTAGCAACAACCAAACTTGGATATGGCATTTCTCTTAATCTGTATTAAATATTACACACATTAAAGCACTAGTCTTTTCATTATGCAATCTCTTACCTTTCCTAAATAAATAACATGGTATTCACCCTAATTTTAATGACTATTTAAAGCAATAACAATGAGATATGCAGATGTTAATTTGGTACACTATGTCCTTGAGCATTATTATCTATTTTGCTTAAAAAAAATTCTCATTCATTTTTAACAATGAACAGATTGGGTTCTCTTCCTAACGGTATTTCTTTCTAAGGATATTCACTTTGGGAAAAATATAAATGTTCACAAATACAAACAAAAAAGATATTCAACATGTTAAAAGTTTCTGTCAATCATTGTACTGTTTGGGGAGTATTAAACCTATTTGCCAGAAAATTCAGATCTTCTTATATATAAAAAAAACAGGCCATTAAAGTAATGAATGAATATGGAGATGAATTATGAGAAACTTAGAGAGTTTTTTTAAGGAACGATGGCCGCTGTCAAGATAAAAAGAAGAAACATGATAAAAATCTAAAAGATGAGTAAATATTTGGCATTTAAACAGCACAAAGACATATAAATTATTTCCACCCAGAATTGTTCATTTAAATTTTAGGCCCTCCAGCAAAAAGTCATAAAGGAAGAGAAGTCATGAAGTAGCTCTTAGAACTTAATTCCAATCAACAAAGGAGGACTTGGTAGCAACATTGGAGTGACAGAAATAGGGAAAAGACCATGTTTTCTGGGAATTCAGAAAGAAAGGGAATGTAGTGCTGGATACTCTGGACCTGCAGACTGACCGAAAAGCCAACTTCGGAAAGTTCCAGGAATAATGAGTATATGCCCACAGCCAGAGACAGAAGGAAAAGAATGACTCATGAAGATCACAGATCCTGTGCAACGAAATTCTGACTAAACATTCAAACAATTCAAGTAAGAGCTGGAGGTGAGGAGGTAGACATCAGGACAAACCAGCATGGCTGTATAAGGAGCCCTCTGACAAGCTCAGGCTTTTAAGGACAGGAGTCAAGTGTGAAGGAAATCAAGAAAAACAAAGGCAAGTATAAACAACAGCATGAACATCAGGGAAGTCAAATAATGAAGTGAGCAGACACTTGAGGAAAAAAGCACTGAGGAAAATACGTTGTTTAAAGCACTTGACATATGCCAAGTGGTGCAGAACATGTAAGTATATGCTGTTATTCCCTCCATTTTATAGAGGGGGAAACTGAGGTGCAAAGAAGCAAAGTAGCTTCTGTGATATCATGTGCTTTTTAAACAGTGGATTTCCAACCAGGGAGGGACCCTTATTCCTTACTCATGTCTGCTTCCATGTGGAGGGACACCCTTTAATCCTGGCCCTTCTCTGTCTCTCTTGCCACTCCACTGTGGTGCTGGAAGGACAAATATCTGATTGGTAAGCTTAGAAGGAGAAATTGTTCTAGCCAGTCCCTCTCCCCGCCACTCTCTTCTTTCTCCTCTTCTCTCCAACTCTCAGGAAAGAGATGCCTCTCTAAGCAATGCTCTCAGACACTCTAGCTTTGATGCAACTTTGAGATGAGTGCTTGCCCCCTTGAAGAAGGTCCACAGTGGTCCAGAGCTATCTGTGACTAACGGGAAAGGTCAGTCAAATCCTGCGGGAGTCAAACTCGAGCTCACTAGTTACCAAATATGTCAGATTCTTCCATATCAGCTCTATCAATCATATAGATGGTATTTTCATTACCAAGTTCTCATTTTTTGGGAGTTCTGTTTCTCAGCTAGTTCAGCATATGGGCTTCTCAAAGACCTTAACAAAACTTTGCTTTGTATGATCTCAAGCCTAAGCTCCTAACTACTTGGCAATATCATTTTGCATACATTTTGTGTAAGATGGCATAAAGCTTACAGATGATGGAGAGAACTACTAGGTTATTTTGTGATACCCTTTCCAGAAAATGTAATATTTTACTAAATTAGAAACAGCAAAGCATTATTAAGAGAAAATTGAAAATCAAGACAAAAAGAGGGATAGTGGGGTGCCTGAATGGCCCAGTCAGTTAAGCTTTTGACTCTTGATTTTGGCTCGGGTCATGATCTCACAGTTTGTTTGAGTTTGAGCCCCACGTTGCACTCCATGCTGACAATGCAGAGCCTGTTTGGGTTTCTCTCTCTCCCTCTCTCTCTGCCTCTTTCCCTTCCTCTTTCTTTCAAAAAAGAGGGATAGTTAAAGACCCTGTAAAATCGTTGAGTAAAGTCATTTCTTCAGACTCAGAAAACTGAAACTGTAGCCTGACTAAATAGCATAGGTTACACCTCAAGGCCATAGCTGTTGGCCACAGTTGAGAAGTCATGGAGTATGGGAAAATGTCTACAGAAAAACTGGAGGTGAACAAATGTCCTGAGTTTTTGAAACACTAAAAAATGGCAAATTCTCAGTAGGCTTGACATTAGTCCCCAGGAAACTCATAGAACGGGTTTGTGAGAGAATGGTAAGTTGGGTCTTCTAAAAAAAGTAGGTTACATTACAAAAACTTAACATTTTTGATAAAGTTTACCGATGTGTTTATCAAGAAATGCTAAAAAGGCATAGTGTATCTTTATTTCAGCAAAGCACTGAACAAACTTTCATAATATACTTGATGCAATGGTCAAACAGGAAATGCATGGTTACACTGGTAAATAGCTTGGCACCCAGAAGATGAATCATGGTGAATGTGAATGCCATTTGTGAGGTGAATGAGGCACTGGCCTCCTCATCTTGTTGTACCCCTATGTATATATAATTTTTCTTGTCGATTATGTCTCAATGTTGCTGGAAAAAAGTAAAAAGCAAATACGACCTTTAAATAGAATTAAAAGAAGTAAAAGCCCCAAATCAAGGAAAGAAACACTCTTAATGCACTCTTCAATAGTAAAACCAACCGTATCTTGAGTTTTCTGTGAGATTCTAGATACCATCTATTAGGATAGATAATCACAAAGAGGAGCGTGTTCAGAAAGCAGTGAGGAAAGGGGGAAGATCCCGGCAAAGAAGGCCGACGGAGTCTGGAATTTTAGTTGGAAGAATAAAAGAGAGTGATAAACAAGGATAGTGGAATGAAGTCATTTAACTCTGTTGGGCCTTAGTGTTTTCTTGTGTAGAATGAAGGGGCTTTATGATCCCAATCTCCCTCTCGTTTTTTTTAAACATTTATTTATTTTTGAGAGAGGGAGCAATAGTGCAAGTGGGGGAGGGGAGGAAAGAGAGGGAGACACAGAATCCAAAGCAGGTTCCAGGCTCTGAACTGTCAGCACAGAGCCTGACACGAGGCTCGAACTCATGAGCCGTGAGTTCATGACTTGAGACTGAGACGAAGTCAGACACTTAACTGACTGAGCCACCCAGGTGCCTCTATAATCACAATCTCTTAAATTATGTGCTTCATCTACCCAAACATTTGAAAATTCATAGTAAAGGTCGAAAGAATCTTATCCCTCTTACTGAAGAAGGCAGAACTGAAGCCAATGGGTAACTGCTACAAAGAGGTACATTTTTAATGAAGCATAATAGAACTAACAATGAGATGTATCCTAAAAGAATGGAGTGTTGATGGCTCATAAGTAGACGGATAATGGGGATGTTATGCAAGCAGTGCGTGGATGTTGATGAGGAGGAGATGATGTTTATTAATATTTCACTATAATTCTCGTCATTATAATATATTAAATGTCGACTATATGCCACGCTCTAATAGGGGCACTTTACACATGTATGGGTGAGCTTCTGTCAGAACTGCATGGTAGAGAATTCTTTAGTGGCTGGAAAGATGGTCTACATGGGTGGTTCTCAAACTCTAGTATAGAGGAATTGGTAAAACATAGATTGCTAGGTTCTACAATCAGAGTTTCTAATTCAGTAGATCCAGAGAAGTTCCTCAGAATTTGCATTTAAAAAAATTTTTTTTAACATTTATTTATTTTTGAGAGACATAGAGACAGAGCATGAGCAGGGGAAGGGCAGAAGAGAGAGGGAGACACAGAATCTGAAGCAGGCTCCAGGCTCTGAGCCATCAGCACAGAGCCCGACTTGGGGCTGAACTCACAGAACGCGAGATCATGACCTGAGCCCAAGTTGCACACGTTACTGACTGAGCCACCCAGGCGCCGACAAATTTGCATTTTTAACAAGTAATCCTGATGCTGCCGGTTCAGGAACTACAACTGGAAGACCACTAATCTTGATTATTTCCAACTTCACATCAACGCTAAAGGCTCAAAATTTTAATAACTACCTTAACTTCTCTCAACGAGAAACAAAGAGATCCTCATTCCCTCAGAGCAAGACCTTAAAACAGCAAAATAATTTTTAAAAACTCAGATCACTGGAAATATCAATTGGTTTAACCACTTAGGCTCCTATGCCCACCTTTCCCTCAGCCCTTTCTTAAAATGCTGTTTTCCTATTTTTTTTTAAGTTAAAAAGCTATAGTTTTGAAATAGGCAGAGAGAAAAGCAAACTTCCCTTTCTTTTTCTCGGTTCTTCCTTATTACACAATTTCTGACACTCTCATTGTTATCTCCCAGGTTCTGGGATTAATAAAATCTAATTTGAAAAAAAAATCTAATATTGTAAAAGAAATTATCATCAGTATGATGTAATATTGTTAAAGGGTTTCGAAATTCTGGAAAGGTATATGTGTGTGTGTGTGTGTGTGTGTGTGTGTGTGTGTGTGTTTCTGCGTGTACATATATTCCATAAAAAAGTAACATTTCATCCCTCATTGCTTCAGGTGACTTCTCTCTGCTATTTTTAATACTTTCATTATTTGGATTTGCAGCACCCCAGGGGTCTTTAGCTATTTCAAGAGGTGTCATGAAATCCTGAGAAGTTTCTCAAAATAACATTTTAAGTCATTTCAATTGAAAAAAAATACATAATTTCTGTATAGAAATTTTCCAGAGTGGTAAAAGGGACAAAGGGGATTGTTTAGAATTGAAACAAACAAACAAATAAACAGGGAAATTTGCTGATACGCTATTTACATTTCCATTCTGCGCCGGCTCCCAAATGAGTTGCAAAGTTGTGTTCCGTGCCCACAGAGACCGGGCATCTAAATCAAATGTAAAATGCCCCACATCTTTTGAAATAAAAAAACACCCTGTATTTTCAGGCAATTCTTAATGATCTCATTAACAGACTGCTTGTCATAGCTGAAAGCCCTAAATGATTGTTTCTCTGTAATCTGAGACTATTTTTTTTATTTAGAGGTGAAAAGCTGTTTTCCTGATGTCCTAAGAATTAATGTTAAAGGTGCCACTAAGAGGACCTGGAAGGTGGTCCACGGCCCTTTTGCAAAAGAAAGTTTTCTCAAATTATGCAAAGTCTCTTTTCTCTTAATGCTGTTCCTAGAGCTGGGAAAGGGAGACAGTCTCTGGATTGGAAAGGGTTTCTGGACCTCTAGGTAAAAAAAGGGAGCTGAGATATTAACATTCTAATTACATCAATTTGTCTTGACACAAAATTACTTGGTTTTTAAAACTAATAAGTTGCTATGTCTGTGTATGATAAAGGAATGAGGACGATGTTCTTTTTAAACACCAAGCAGTCATTTTGCACTTCTCTCTAAATGAGCAGCAGATGGGCCAGGGAGGATCTGGGATATCTTCAGACTGCGCTGGCTGTATACACAGGAAAGGGAGCAGTGGGAAAGGCCTGAATTCCCAGGTTAGCCCTGTCACTCCAGTGGTCTCTGTTTCTCGGGTGCACTTCCTGGACCTTCCACTCTCCCTGGACTCACTGCCACTGCCCATTTCTCTCCACTCCAGTTTTCAACCCTTTCAACCGATGCCAACTTTTTGTAAACATAAACATCTCATTCACGCCACCCCCAGAAATTCAAACACGTCTCTCAGGATTAGGGGAGGGGAAACTCTAGTCTGCAATCTCTGTTATTTTCTTTGTAACCTAGCAGCAAAACGGGTGTGGTTGTGTTTTGTTTTCTGAAGCTGGCATTATAAAAATAATAGTTTCGTTATACTTTCGTAAAATAAAAACAAATGACAAGACCCGTTATGTCTTCTCGACTTTTTCAATCACCTCCTCCTGCGCCACCCCTCCCTCCCCCAGAGATTCTGGTATTTCTCTTAGAACCCAATTCCTCCAACTGAGAATTGTTGCTCTAATTTCCATGACATGACCGGAACTGGCTACATAACTTGTGGAGCTCGGTGCAACATGAATACACAAGTTCCCTTGTTCAAAAATTATTCAGAATTTCAACGCAGCAATAGGAGTGCATTAAACCAAGGGTAGGATCTTTCTAAGCTTGGGATCCTGGGTGACTATACAGATCATATACTATGAGGCTGGTCATGACTTTTCCACTTCTGCTACTCCTATGACTCTTTCTCTCCGTGTTTCCTAGCTCTGATTTCTAAGAGAGACGGCATTTTATTCAGGATGTATCAATGGTTGCTGGCAAGCCTATTCACTGGAGACCCCTTGGTCAGTTAAGTAAGTTGGGACCAAGCAGTTGCATGTGACCAAGGGTGATGGGGATTGGGATGGGAGTAGAGAATGGATCTCCCAGCACAAGACATGATCACCAAAGCAAAAGGGACAGTAGACGAGGCAGTTTTCCCTAGGAGGGGATGTAGGTAGGCAGACAATCATTGACATTGTTAGTATAAAATATAACAACTTGTATTTCCAATTTGAGCCTAGTGTCTGTGTGTGTAAAATAGAGTCATAATATTTTGGATGATAGTTTAGGGACTACAAATGAGATCGCGGCCTAAACAAGTGGGATGTAAAACCCTAACAAATAATTGTTATTGCTACTGCAACTGAGGGAGCTCATACATAGTGAAAACCAATTTAATATTTCAAGCAGCCCAATACTCAAAAAAGCATGTGTATAATACTAGGCTATTAGGACATTGCTCCTGTGGTACATGCTCGGGATGACTATTACCATGAACTAAACAACACAGATTCCATGTTCTGAGGACAGACACCCACCAGGGACTGCATCCTTGTTCAGATATACAGAGCAATTGGTACTAGAACTGAATGAGAACCAAGAGACAATCTATTCAATAGACTGTAGCCTGTATTATTTGTAATCTGTTGATGAAATAACATGTTTCCTTTAGAAAAAAAAAAAAAAAGAATTTCCTAACATTCTCCCAAGAAAGGCTTAAGCTGCCCTTGATTCTGTCAGTAACTAGGAGTGACTGTCTCTGGGTCATTATCACTGTGATCACACCGGTTCCTCCTCTAGGCTTAAAAAACTCATTCCCATATGTTTCGCCCCTGAGGATTTTTGCCTAATCGATGATCTCCTTTCAATTTAACTACTGGATCTAGTCATGGGTTGTTAACCCCAGGCCCTACTTTTCACCCTCCCCTTTCCCTCATCCCATTTAAGTCAAATTTTATAATCTGTATAAGAATTTAAGTTTAAACATGGAAGATTTTGAAACATTAAGGATTTCTGAATTCCAACAATGATATCAGTCACTTTTAACATTCAGGATTTTTTCCCCCATATGGGAGACCGGGTATGTGTGTATTTAAAGAATATTTAGATTTACAACAGTATAAAAAAGAGTTCAAATTGCAAAAGCCAGGAGTTACACCATGTTGTACACAGTCCTGTGGGATAAATGCTACGTACCAAATGAATTATGACCAAGAAACTTTCACATTATTCTAATACAGGATTTAGGAAAGTAAAAGTCGACAAAGTAGTTCTTTGGAAAAAAAGAAGAAGAAGAACCTCATGAAGGAGCATCTTGTGAGCAGGTGAGGATCGGTAACCAATGGTTAAGCTGGGAATGCCTGCTCTCTCTGCTCCAGCAGTCACAGGCAGAGTGGGCATGCATCTGCATAATCCTGTGACTTGCAGGGTGTTGCACTTGCCTTCCTGATGACTCGCATTTATCAAAACACTACACTTAGGATGCATGCACCGTAGTAGCAGTTCCAATAGGTTTCCCAAGATCGGTGGCAGCCCTAAGTGAGAAAGACTCTGCTAACCACCCGACAAATATTTATTTGAAGAATATGTGTTTGTATGTGCCTGTGACTATGGGTTTGTGTACTTAGCCAGCATGCTGTAGAAAACTGTTTTGTTCTTTTTTTTTAACACTTGTTTCTCGGCAGAAGTAATTTCAAACTGCCTTAGTTTCCTCGAATGTCAGTTACTGCACCGATACCAAAAACAAAAACAAAAAAAACATACTTAGAGAAAATGGAATTATAAACAGCCTTAGGATATTACCCTTTCCCTACCACTATTCAAAAATCAATTAACTTTCCATGTTGGTACCACACACTAGGACAAATAAAGAGCGCATATGAAAAGTAAGATTTCAAAAATGTGGTAAAGAGTATATCAAAATGTCTTAAACAGTTCTCAGTATGGGGCCAGAAGAATTTTCAGCTCGCAGATATTCCAGCGCTTTGAGGGGTTCTTTGGGAGAACATATAATCACAGGTTTTAAAAACCATCAATCTTGGGGCACCTCAATGGCTCAGTCAGTTAAGCTCCTGACTCTTGATTTCGGCTCAGGTCATGATCTTATGGTTATGAGACTAATCCCTATGTAGAGCTCAGGGATGCGCATGGTGTCTGCTAGGGATCCTTTCCCTCACTCTCTGCCCTTCCTCAGCTCTCCCTCTCTCCAAAAAAAAAATAAATAAATAAATAAACACTAACGAAATAAGTCTCATGGAGAACAAAATCTAAATATATTTACTATTAAGAAAATACCTTACTTTCTCACCATGTAGGTAAAATCTTACAGACTAACACAAACTGTTAGTTTGTCAAGGAAGAGTAAGAAAACAACTTCCTGTGTGCCCAGATTGGGACCAACAGAATTTTGAGCACTTTCAAGATCTTTCTATTTGGACTTTCCATAGAATAGATAGAACCCTGATTCTTTGATGATCAGAAATTGACTTTGGACTACAATTAATATGACCAGATGTTCCATTTTCCCAGGGCAGTCATGGTTTTTGCCTGGTCTTGGTATCTCATTTGCTTTAGTATTAGTTCTGAATGCATTAAAACATTTTTTAATAATACATTATCAATAGTGGCATTAAAATAAGCCAGAGTGAGTTTCATAGACCTTCATTTTGTACTTTCAGTTTCTAATACAGTCTCATTTAATAGCATGTAAAACACACATGTAGTGATCACAGTTCTCACTTAACATGTAGTTAATGTGAAGGATGACCAGTGACAGACAATTCATCTCTCCTTTGCTGACCCTTCCAGACAGAATTTAATTAACATCTGCTATATCAGCTATTTATTGCTACATACTAAACAGCTCCAAATATAGTGGCTAAAAGTAAGAATGGTTTATTATTTTTCACAATTCTGTGACTCTTCTGCTAACCTCATCTGGGCTTACTTATGTGGCTGCAGTTTAGTTGATAACTGGAATAGGTTGCAAGGCCCAAAATGACTTCACTCCCATGTCTGGGGCCTTGGTGCTGGCTGTCAGCTGGCATGCTTTGATACTCTTCCATGTGGCCTCTGAGCTGGACTTCATAGCATAATGGTTTCAGGGGTCCAAAGTAGAACCTAGAAGACTTCCTATTAAGGCTTAGGCTCCAGAACTCATTCAACATTATTTCTAACACATTCTACTGGTAAAAGCAAGACATAAGGTCAACTTATATTAAGAGAATAGAAAAACATCTGCCATCTCTTGATGGAAGGGTGACAACATTCCATTGCAGAAGAGCATTTACAGTGAAAGGCAGACTTCATGGAAGGCCATTATCTTACCGATCAACCAGACCTTACTTTAAAGGATAGTACGTATAGCTCTTGCTGCTAAATTGGAGTATGCTTAGATACAAGTAGGTGAGACACTCACCTCCTTCTGTTCTCTAATAGTGGAAAGAGAAGTATTTCATAGATAAAAAAAATGTTTTCTAATGTTTATTTATCTTTGAAGAAGAGGGAGACAGAGTATGAGCTGGGGAGGGGCAGAGAGAGAAGGAGACACAGAATCTGAAGCAGGCTCCAGGCCCTGAACTGTCAACACAGAGCCCAATGCTGGGCTCAAACTCACAAGTCATGAGATCGTGACCTGAGCTGAAGTCCGACGCTTAACTGAGGGAGCCACGCAGGCACCCCAGAGAAGTGCTTGATAATGTTAACTCTGATGGCCACTTCATGTACCAGCTGGTTGCACCTTGTTCTGCACTGAGGACTCTGAGATGCACAAAGCTCCTGGACTCCTAACCAGCAAGGTTGCTGAGAGACTAGGACAAAAGTAGATTAGGTAAGCATGAAATATGTGTAGAAATTAGAAGCTAAGCAGTTCCACAAATAATAATTTTTTGGTAATACTTTTCTCTTATGCAATAAATCATTTAAGAAACAATAAACTTTTAAAACCTTTATGAGTTACGGGGTGCCTAAGGTGGCTTAGTCAGTTGAGCGTCCAACTTCAGTTCAGGTCATGATCTCATGGTTCTTGAGTTTGAGCCCCACAACGGGCTCTGTGCTAACAGCTCAGAGCCTGGAGCCTGCTTCTGATTCTGTGTTCCCTCTCTCTCTGCCCCTCCCCAACTCATACTCTGTCTGTCTGTCTGTCTCTCTCTCTCTCAAAATAAACAAACATTTAAAAAAAGGAAAAATTTCATGACTATGATGAATATGGAACTTGGATGAGATACTTGCTAATGTTTAACCCCATTGAAGCTACAATGACATCACTGACTATTTCAGAACTAGAAGATACATATATGATGAAAAAGATTCAGTATATACCTAAAAATCAGGAGGATTTTAGAAATACTGTGCCCAAAGATAATGATTTAACACATGAAGCTGCAGATGGTTAAGTTTACATAAGACTTCATAAAGTATGACTTTTCATTTAGATCCAATAACTGCTTCACTCATATATCCAAGTTTTTGTGTACATGTGAGAAATGAATTATTCTTTTTTAATTTTTGAGAGAAAGAGAGAGAGAGAGAGAGCACAAGCAGTGGAGGGACAGAAAGAGAGGGAGACAAGGAATCTGAAGCAGCCTCCATGCTGTCAGTGCAAAACAAAGTGGGGCTCAAACTCACGAACCGTGAGATCATGATCTGAACCAAAATCAAGATATGATGCTTAATCGATCAAGCCACCCAGGCACCCCAGAAATAAATTATTAATTACTAACATGTTGGCTCCAGTACCAGAAAAAGAAGTGCAAATAGTTAAATGGCATCAGTCTCATCAAAGACTTCACTAGAAAATCAATTATATTCAGTAATATAATATAATATATATAATATATATAATATAATATAATATAAGTAATATAATATAATACAATATAATATAATAACTTTGTTTTTTAACCTAATACATGAAATTATAGTATTTTATAATTTCATTTATAATTTCATTTTGTTAAAAATGATAGATGTCTCATTACTGTGAATGTGAAATCATTTTAAAAGTTCATCATTGAAGGAAAATTCATTGCTTTTGTAGTAAAAATACAAATACAAATTTTGGTGAATAAGGCATCGTGGAAAAAACAATATTTTTACTAAATTAAGAAATCTATATATCAGAAAGATACTTGGAATTGGTGGGGGTGTGGTTCAGAGCTAATATGAAAAAAATTAGCTTGGTAGTATGAAATTTCTCTTTTGGCTGTCCATCAAAAATTGGAATTTTAAAATGTTCGATCCTTTAAAGGATTGATTTTTATGTCAACCTAATGTACCAACCTGATGTTCTACCATGATAACAAAATCTATATTAAGTGGGTTTGTATTTTGTTTAGAATTAATTGGACATCTTGGAGTGAATAAAGTTTAACTTTCATGTTTTATGTTTTTAGCAAATTCCAGTAAACACACAAAATTTATAAATAATGTATCCTACAAAAGCAAAAAAGAAAATGAGTGAGTTAAACCAAGAAAGTTCTCACAGTGTACAAGAAATAATTTTGAAATTACGTAACCGCAGTTTAGAATATCTTAAAGAATACAATTTTGATGTAGCTTCTATTTCAATCCTATAAATTTATATTTTGCCCCGGAATGAAGTAAAATTAATTAAACTTAAAGATAATATAGTATCTGAATTTGGCAACACATCCATATGAATAATGAGTAGAGGCATCTTACCGGTGAGTTTTGTCTTACAAAAACATTTGCTGAAGAAAGATAATTTAAGTGGAGGCAAAAAGGTCTGGAGGAAATATTTTGACATGTAATGTAAAAATATATCATTAGCAATATCCTCCATTTGTCAGAACTTTCTCTGAATTTATCAGTTACATTAGCACCTAGAGTACTTTCTCTATTGAACAGATCATGATCTATAGAAGTGAATCCAGTGAAAATATAATTAACCATAATTTGAACCTCTGAAGAAGATTTCGGGCATTTTTATGAAAAAAAGAAAAGAGGACTATATTGAAAAAATGGTTGTTCAGGAAATGCTATTAATAAAGAGAACTGGAGAAACTATATAAATACATTATAAGTACTATTACCTGTTTTTGTAGCTTTGATGTTGGGGTAATGATATAAAGAAAGGTTTTGAAATTTTTATTAAATGCATACTGATGTAATATATGCTAATATTTTTATTTTATTTATAAATAGATTTTTTAATTTATAAAAATAATAAACCAACTTAATAATAAATATGACAGTTTTTATAACAAGTTGATAATAAAATACCAATTTAGTATTAATCATATTAAAATTTTATAAATATAAGATATATTTCATATATATATAATGAAATAAATATATTCATTTCAAAAATAACTATTTTATACAGCTACCATATAATAAATTTTTGTCCAATATATAAATATTATGAAAATGATATATTGTTCAATTATTTTTATTGAGCCCTTTTAATGTAAAACACATTCTTGATTAGATAATGAATTAATCACATTATCTGTGGTTCTTTTCACATTTGGCCCATAGTCATCTTCGAGTTTACCTCTCTCCCTCTAAGCCTCTAAAATCAATCTCTACTTCAGGAAACTACTAAGATTGTTTCTTTTGGAACTCCATCAGTCTTCATATTTATAATCTGACAAATCCAAACTTCCACTACATAAATGTTAGTGTTAATAGCTTCAAGTGTTAGTAAACATGAAATTGCCTCCAAGGTCAACATAATGTGAAGTGTTAGAGTACTGTGGTAATGCATTAACAATTATGCTTAGAAATAACAATTATGAGAAGCAATTACCATTATTTGTAATTCTTTTTGTTGCTTTTTTAAAAACTTTCTGGGACAAAAGAAATATTTTTGTAATTAGCCATCAATGTAACACTGCTAATAATCTCACATACTGCAAATATGGATCATTAGTATTTATAAATATATTTGATTCTTATAGAAGTTTCCAAATAGCTCAAAGTGATTTCAAATATATTAGATTATTTATCATCATTTCTAGTGAAGTAGATTTTAAAGCCCATTATGACTATTCTATTGAGGTTAAGTCTCAGGTTTATTGCACTTCTTCAGGAAACTATATCTAGTTATTAAAACACTTTTTTTTTAAAGTTTATTTTTGAGAAAGAGTGAGAGAGAAGGGAGGGACAGAGAGAGAGGGAGACACAGAATCGGAAGCAGGCTCCAGGCTTCAAGCTGTCAGCACAGAGCCTGACATGGGGCGTGAACCCATGAACTGTGAGATCATGACTGGAGCCAAAGTCAGACACTTAATCGACTGAGCCACCCAGGTGCCCCTATTAAAACACTTTTACATACTTTGGCCAATTACTCAAAAAAACATTTCTGTGCCAAAATTATCCAGATAGTTCAGGCTATAAAATGGTACATATACATATAACCTTTTCTCAAACATCTCTAATAGCTTACTGTCTAATATTGCCTAAATAACACATTTATTTTTGATATCTGGGGCAGTCTACCTTCTAAGTGCCTTACTTAGATTTGTTCAATGTATTCATTAATTACTTAAAGACCAACTTATTCAGGACTTCCATTGTATAAGCAACGGTACTTGTGCTGCAAAGATACAACACGAAGAAAGGTTTAGGAGGCATCTACTTGGATGGCTATAGTATTGGTTAGAAAGGGAAAGAGACAAATGAGATGAAATGCTATGGAAGGTTAGATGATGAAGGACTTACTTCAGCTTGAGAGATATATTAATTAGGAGTCACATTATGATTTGCTACCTCCCTAACCCATCCCTGCATTTATCTTTGTATCACTTAAGAGAATTTTGGAAATATAATAGAAGACACAATTGAAAATGTTCTAAACAGGGGATTTGTCACCTCATCTAACAAGAAGTCCTGAGGCAGAGAGACTACAGAAGTGATTAACTCAGTAGCCAGTAGTATCGCTGCATCCCTTTATGTTACCACTCTGCATATCTCAGCATATCACTAGGCATACACTTCGGATCCCAAGATGACTACAGCAGCTTCAGGAACCCTATTTTTTTCATACCAATTTCTGAGGATAGCAATATAGACCCTATTTTTCCTTAGGCGTTTTTATAAGACCTAATAAACTTTTCCCAAATATGTTACTTCATATTAACCTCCCCTCACCATCTCATTGGCCAGCAGTAGGTCACATGATCCTTCCCAAGCCAATCACGGGCAGTGATTAGTTACCATGATTAGCTTAGACTAATCTGGATTCCTTTCCCATATGAATAATTATATAACAAAAGGTGAAGAGTCAAATTTGGATCTCTTCTAACAAGAAAGTGGAGGTGAGGGAAAGCTTGGGATAACCCACCAAAACTGTCTCTTACATTACCTATAAATTTGCTCCTACCCCTACCTATCCTATTTTATATCTCGGTACCACAAATCTCCCTCTCGCTTAATGGACTCAATATTTTAAACTGGTTCTCTTCTGTTTCCCCCATATCTCATTACCAAGCATCATAAATATTAATTCGCATGTCTTGAAAATGCTTCCCAAGTTCTAGTTTCAACTTTTACGTGCTTGGAATATTGTAAAATTCTAACTGGGAGAATGTATTAATTTATCGTCCAGGCCAGAATATTTTTGAGACTGAAATAATGTGCTATTGATGATTATATAAGGAAAACAGGTGTAAGCTACAATCACCCCGATATATACTTCTCTCCTCCCGAACTCATCTTTTTTGAGTCCAGTTTTCGCATTCTCCAAGTTTACATTGGCACTAAGTCACTCTTTCTGGCAGCCCGCCCTGATCATGCCATGTGCCTGTGCAAAAACTTTCAATAGTTTCACTACACATGTGGATTTAAACACAAATTGCCTACCTTACGATTTGGGGATTTCCCACAATCTGCTCTCAAATTAAACTTCCCTGACTTGCCTTTCAATATTTCCCAAAACAAAATCTCAGCTACATACCACCCTTTAACCAAAACAGATTACCTGTAATTCCTTAAGTGTGCCCATACTCTCCTACCTCTCTCTGCTAATGTGGGTTCTTCCGTTTGTAATGTCTTTCTCCCAGTGTCGATATCATACTTATCATTTGAGGTTATGGCAAATGTGTCTTTTCTTTAACAAGCCATATGTAATTCTGTGTTCTTTTATTCATACAATTCTTATGGTTATGGCTCATATGACCACGTTTCCAGAATAAAGATCAGAACTTGTGATCTGTCATGGTCTGTAACAATGGGATGAATCCCAAACTGGGGCTTTTATTACAAATAAATTTGATGGGGCACCTGGGTGGCTCAATCGGTTAAGCATCTGACCTCAGCTCAGGGCATGATCTCACCACTTGGGAGTTAGAGTCTTGTGTTGGGCTCTGTGCTGACAGCTCAGAGACTGGAGCCTGCTTCAGATTCTGTGTTTCGCTCTCTCTCTGCCCCTCCCTCCCCTCAAAAGTAAATATTAAAAAAATTTTTTTTAAAACAAATTAATTTGCTAGTTTTCCTTCCTAGATGACAAGCTCTGCAGCGGGAGAAAATGGGTCTTACTTATCTTGGACTGTCATACTGATTTATGCAAACCAGCTTCTCTATAAATATGTTTGTATAAATTTCCTAATAAATCACTAGGACTACATAGCTATTACGCATCTCTTCAATTGGCTTAAAAATCTTTTACAACATGAAAATAGTAACAGTTTTCACTTGTTGGAGGGGTGAAAATTGAGTAGACAGAAAACGGTATGGCAAACTTTTTCTATATACCCTTTTATACTTCTTTGATGTTTGAATTATTTACATATATTGCTTATTAAAAACCAATTTAAAAGCATAAATTTTAATTGGAAAATGTGCCTTATAATAAAGGATTTATATTAAATTTTCTTTCTAAGACCCTAAATGTCCATCAACTGCTGAATGATAAAGGAGATGTGGCATATATATACAATGGAATACTACTTGGCAATGAGAAATAGTGAAATCTGGCCATTTGCAGCAACATGGATGGAACTGGAAGGTACTATGCTGAGTGAAATAAGTCAGCCAGAGAAGGACAGATATCCTATGTTTTCACTCATATGTGGATTTGAGAAACTTAACAGAAGAGCATGGGAGAAGGAAAGGAGAAAAAAATAGTTACAAACAGAGAGGGAGGGAGGCAAACCATAAGTGACCCTTAAAACAGAGAACAAACTGAGGATTGATGGGGGAATGGGAGAGAGAGGAAAATGGGTGACGGCACTCATTGGGATGAGCACTGGGTGTTGTATGTAAGTGATGAACCATGGGCATCTATCTCAAAAACGAAGAGCGCACTTTACACACTATATGTTGGCCAATTTGACAATAAATTTTATATATATATATATAGATAGATAGATTTTACATAAATTTTTGGGAATCTATCTCAAAAACGAAGAGCATACTTTATACACTGTATGTTAGGCAGTTTGACAACAAATTATATATATATGTGTATATATATATATAATAAATTTTCTTTCTAAACACATATAAGGTATGTAGTCCAGTGCTACCTCTTCATGGGAATTTTGCACATAGAATTTACCAGAACTGGAAGTATTATTGACAGATACAGTAGAAAAGATATCAATTACTTTATAAATATAGGTTATAGATTATTTTCTTATAGAAGGATACACTAGAAAATATAAAATCAAAGACTCTGATGATGCAGATTTTCTCAGAAAATCTTTATCTTGCTTCGATTACGATTGCACAACCAAAAGGGAGAAATATAGATGGTATCAAAACGTGCCAGCACCTTCCATGTTATTTTATTTCTTTCCACATCATGCTTTTAAGACTTAATGATTCTTGTAGATCTAATTCATTTACTTTAAATACCTTAAAGTTTCCCATTAATGAATGAATCACAAGCTGTCCACAACCCTGCTAGTGGACAGCAAGCTTGTTTTCTTTTCCCCTGTTATAACAATATTATACTGAATAACTTTGCATACATGGCCTTGTGCACGTGTGACTCTACGTGCCTGATCATGATCAAAGGGACAGCAAGAAATAGAGAATGTAAGTGTCAGTATCAACTATCTTCTCTTTGCAGATCCTTCACTGACCTTCAGAAACACTGAAGGTCACTTACACTTACACTGGGTTGTCCTGGGAAGGCAGGGAGGCTCTTCCTCGTACTGTGCCTTGAGAGATTATAGACTTGAATATAATGTCAGATAAATGCCCCATAGACTTCTATTGACCTTGCAAGAGTCAGGGCTGTTCACATATAGTCTGCCATCTGCCCACATCTGGCTTCACTGCCCAACCTTAACATGTTAAGTGAGTGTTTTCACACCTTTTTTGAAAAAGAAAAAAATTATGTGAGCAAATCCCAGAGTTTGCTATGCTTCAGCTTGTTAAATGAAGTGTAGACTAGCAAAAAGGGACAGATCAAATATATTGGAAATGTGCCACGTCTTCCTTTGTGACTACAGGAAAGGAAGTAGTCCTTTCTGTGCCTCCATTTTCTTATTCATGAAATTAAAAGATTCTTATTCACCTTATAAATTTATTTATAAAATACTTAATAAATAAAACACCTAGGGGTGCCTGGCTGGGTCAGTCAGTTAAGCTTCCGACTTCAGCTCAAGTCATGATCTTGCAGTTCGTGGGTTCGAGCCCTGCATCGGGCTCTGTGCTGATAGCTCAGAGTCTGGAGCCTGCTTCAGATTCTGTGTCTCCCTCTATCTCTGCCCATCTCCCACTCCTGCTGTGTATGTGTGTGTGTGTGTGTGTGTGTGTGTGTGTGTGTGTGTGTGTGTGTGTGTCTCTCTCAAAAGAAAAACATTAAAAAATGAATAAAATACATACAAGTGTTAACTATAATATCTTGTCATTTTAACCCTTATTTAGAACTGAGAATATAGTCATATGCGTACATATTAACTTTGACTATCAAAGGTCACTTTTGGCAACCCAAAAGCCTGGAGTCAACAGTATGATTTGGTATGAGAGTAAACCCATTGCTATCACTAACTTAAGCACTCTTACAAAGACTTTCCATTTTATTCACTTATGCTAACCTTTAAATCTTTCTTAGGACAATATTTTCTGTCATATTTGTATATAATTCATATTCTTGGTAAAGACTGAAGTCATAATAATTTTACATATCAAATTAGGGATTTTAGGGACTAAGATTATATAACCCCCAAAATGCTTATTTAAAATAAGAAAAGTAAAAGTAAATCATTACATGTTTCTGGTTCATTAAACTACTGAGATGGGTTCTTTAGGCTTCATTAGATCTTTTTGCAGTCACTCTTGATTGTGGCAAGCAGAACATTCTGAAGCCTCAATTCTGAGAAGATTCTGTATCCATAAGCATCTAAAAAATGAAACGGAGGGCACCTGGGTGGCTCAGTTGGTTAGGCATCTGACTCCTAATTTCAGCTCAGGTCATGATCTCACAGTCATGAGATCAAGTCCACGTTGGGCTGGGCGATGATGTGGAGCCTGCTTAAGATTCTCTCCCCCTCCCTTTGCCCCTCCGCCCACTCTGTGTGCACTCTCTCTCTAAAAAAAATAAATAAAAAGATGAAATTGGGTCATTTAACATTATTCAAGATTCAAATAAAACTTTACATATGTTCAGACCAACTTCATTTCTCTAGAAGTTGAGTAGCTGCCAACCTCAAGGAAGTAACACCTAAATCATTTTGGTTATTAGCTTTTCAAACAAATTAACTTATCACAACAGCTAGCTGAGATTAGAATCCTTCTAGAAATGGGACTATCGAAAGAAGTCCAGAACCCCAGAAATTATTTGGGTACAGCAGTACAGACTAGGACATTGTAAAAAGAAGGTATTTAATGTGTGGAGGCAGCATCTTGGAGACTGGACCCATGTGGAGGAGAGGTGGAGACTTTAAGGAAGAAAGATTTGTCCTGAAGAAAAATCTTGCCTACTTTCAAATTCTGAGAATTTGAAACTTTTCACTTTCTTAGATCAGAAGACTGGGAGCCAGAGCCCCACAGCTCCAGGACTTCTAAGGGAGTTAGAGAGACTTTTGTGAAAAGCAGCTGGTAAAATCTGGGAGCATGGCCCAGTCATACTGGCGATTCTACTTGCAAATCTGTGAAGTCCTTAGAATAAGAACAACCTAAGTAAGAGGGTAAGAGATAATAGGGACCATAGAAGTATAAATAATCATCGCCTAGGCTTTATATTTTTATCATAAATATGTCTATTTAAACCATTACCTTTTCATAAAGTTGATAAATGAATCATTACTTTATGATTGGTCTTTGAAGTGACATGAATTGTTAAGCTATAGAGATTTTTATTTTTTCTTTCCAAGCTTTTATTTAAATTCCAGTTAGTTAACATAGAGTATAATTGTAGTTTCAGGTATAGAATTTAGTGATTCATTGCTTCCATACAATACCCAGTGCTCATCACATGTGCACTCCTAAATGCCCATTACACATTTAATCCATATCCCCACCCCCTACCCCTCTAGTAACCCTCAGTTTATTCTCTATAGTTAAGAGTCTGTTTCTTGGTTTCCTCTCTTCTCTCCCCACTGTTTGCTTTGTTTCTTAAATTCCACATATGAGTGAAATCGTATGGTATTTGTCTTTCTTTGACTGACTTATTTTGCTTAGCATAATACACACTAGCTCCATCCACGTGATTGCAAATGGTAAGATTTTTTTTTGGCTGAGTAATATTCCATCCTGTGTGTGTGTGTGTACATGTATGTTTGTATGTATACATTAAATACACTACATCTTCTTTATCCATTCATCAGTTGATAGACATTTAGGCTTTCTCCATAATTTGGTTTTTGTAGATAATGCTGCTATAAATATCAGGGTGCATGTTGCCCTTTGAATCAGTATTTTTGTATCCTTTGGGTAAATAGCTAGTATTGCAACTGTTGGATTGTAGGGTATTTTGAGGAACCTCCATAACGTGTTCCATGGCGGCTGCACCAGTCCTGTACCACCAGTGGTGTAAGAGGGTTCTCCTTTTTCCTTATTCTTGCCTATACCTGTTGTTTCCTGTGTTGTTAATTTTAACCATTCTGACAGGTGTGAGGTGATATCTCATTGTGGTTTTGATTCTATTTCCTTGATGATAAGTGATATTGAGCATCTTTTCATATGTGTTAAGCCATAGAGCTTAAAAATATATAGATTCTGTGCCCCATCTTGGACTCGGAAATCTGTTTTCTTTACAAGGTTTACCAGAGGCTTATAATTTATATTAGCATTTTTAAGAACCATTCTTTGTCTTTGTTGAATCCTCTCTATTACATGCTTTTCTTATATTTTATTTATTTCTGTTTTCATATTTTTTCCTTCTTTCTACGTTCTTTGGCTTTGTTTTCCTCTTTTCTAACTTCTTAGGATGTATGCTTGGCTCATTAATTTTCAGCCTTTATTTTTTTGAATTAATTGTATTTTAAGACTATAAATTTCCTCCAAATTTGACCTATGATATACTCTATAAGTTTTGGTCGTTTACTTGTTTCATTTGAAAAGAATATCATCCTGTTAAAAATATTTTCTAAAGTCCGTAGTTTTTTCTACTAATTTACAAATGTAAATTTGTTTCTTAAAAATCAAACATATAGGGACATGATTGTCTTTTTAAGTTTTATTTCAAATGCATAATTGCAGTGTAATTACAAATTACATTATAACATAACTTGTAATTATATAGTGCAAGAACATGCACTTTATGGATTCAGTCTTTTGAACGTTGCTGAAATTTGCTGTCTGATGTTTACAAGTCTGCCTTTTTTTGATTAGCCATGTTACACATTTTAAAAAATAATCTTTGCCTGCTAATTCTAACATCTGACATCTCTAGTTTTGTTTCTCTTGCTTATTATTTGGAAGTTTCACTCATGTTGCTTTGTTTCCTTGTGGGCTTTGTTATTTTTTACTGTGAGATCCACATGTTTTTCCTGGAAAATTGTTTGTGAAAAGTCTTTGATGTCTAAAATAAAATAATTCTTTAGTGAGGATTTTCTTTTGCTTTTATCATACAACTTTACCAGCCTAGAACCACTTTAAACTAAATTTGGGCTCAAGGTGTTTTGGGCTGTTTAAGTGATATGATTTGGGGCTGCAAAACTGCAGGAAAGCTAGCTTGTAGTTAGAATTTTTCAGGGTCTTCCCCCTTCCTGTTCTGCACCGTTCCAAGGGAACTTCCTTTTGCAGTCTCTTCTGGTGGTGGTGCCAGGGAGATGGGGAGTCAGATTTACTTCAAGTTCCTGTTATCCTAAGATCTTTGCCCTTAAAGGCCGTAGCTTTATGAGGACCAGTCTGCTATTAAACATTCCAACTTCTATGGGTTTTTAGGATTGGATTGATATCCCCTTGCACAGCTGACTTAAAACAGAAGTTGAGTTTTGCCATCCTCTGTGGGTTTAAGCAGGTTTCCCACATTCCCATTCTTCAGTTGTAACCTTATTATCTTTTTAGTTTCTTGATAATTTTAAGATAACAAAATAAAAAAGTCTATTGCATTGTTGTTTTTGTTTTTGTTTTGTTTTTTTTTTCAGCGTGAAGAATTGATCTGAATATCTTAACCAGCCATATTACTCCAAATTGATATTCAGCTCGATTTGTTCAAACTGGCCTTTCCACAGAGCAGAAGACATGGCCATGAGCAGGTCTGGATCATGACGAGAGCATAGTTATCCACTCCTTAGGTCCAGAATGAAACATATCCCTGGGATAGATTCAGATGGACTCACTGCTGCTGGGATATAAGGCATTGAACCAGAGACAGATTCTGTCACCAGAATAAAAAAAGAAGGGGTGCTGGTGAGATCAAAACAATTGTGTCCACTGTGCAGACGCTTCTATTTTATTTAATTCTTTTGCCACCGTCAAGGGGTAGGCATTCACTTTCTTTTACCTGAAGAAAATAATGGCTCAGTGAGACTAAGCAGCTTTTCTATTTCATATATCCAGGAAGAGCCAGAGCTAATTCAAATCTGGGTCTCTTGATTCCATGCTGCATGTTCTTTTTTTTTTTTTTAATTTTTTTTTAATGTTTATTTATTTTTGAGACAGAGAGAGACAGAGCATGAGCAGGAGAAGGGCAGAGAGAGAGGGAGACACAGAATGTGAAGCAGGCTCCAGGCTCTAAGCTGTCAGCACAGAGCCCAACGCGGGGCTCGAACTCACAAACCGCGAGATCATGACCTGAGCCCAAGGCGGACGCTCAACAGACTGAGCCACCCAGGTGCCCCCGTGCTCCATGTTCTTAACCACTCCATTCTCCTACCAGTTACTCACCCTTTAACTGGCCATTCACTTACTGGGTCTCTAATGGAGGAGCACTCAGGACATGGTACTTCTACTGAATGGAATGGAAGATGTGAGGACATGGGCCAGTACAATTGGGCAGCTCAGGAGTCACTGGCACCTCCATGGGTGTGCTGACACAGAGCGAGGGGGAGGCCTTTGGACAAAACAAGCACACTGTGCATACTTTGCATGTCAACCAAAATGAGCCTGCTGTTCATTGGGAAGGTAAGTAAATGTGAGTCAAATAAAGGTAGACTTTTATACACTGATTTGCATTCACCATAGGGCCAATCTTGATATACCATCACATACCTCCCCTCCAAAAAGTTACAAACTTAACTCCAAAAACCACTGAAAAGATTACAGACATTCACTAAAGTTTCAAGAGGCAGAGTGGCACATAGGTGAGTGTGCAGTACACACGACATAGCAAAGCTGCCCTTCCTTTAGTGCTATCCCTCTCCCCAAAGATCCACTTCTCAAGGAAACAGCTCAAACCTCTCAGCCACCAGCTATCAAATTCCAACTCACTTCTTTCTCTGTTTGCCTTCAGTTCCCTCCCTGATCTTATAGGTCCCTTTCCAGATAGTTATACTTGGAAATAGAACCTTATATACTCTATTTATTTTGAAACTTTTTCCCCCCACAGTACAGTATACTGATCAGTCCAATAAAGACCTAGTAGCCAAAGAGTCCAACAAAAGATTCAAGAGGTAGGAGAGAAGGGAAATTTGCATATACTGTTTACTTTAAAGTTCCTTTCTTGCTTTCTCTCAAGTTTTCAATGTACATAATCTACGGCTTTCAGGATAGAAGATTAATCTAAAAAATATTAAATGTGAGCTTAAGAGTTAAGCATGAACACATTACTATGGCAAATGATCTGCCTTAGGAGAAAAGACATTTTGTTTTCTTTATAGTCACTGAAAACACTTCTTATTGGGTGGGAATCCAATGTGTAGCTTAGGAGGGAATTGTTCTTTGTCCTTCCATGTCTTTGTCTGTTTTCAGTGATAATGTCCCTGTAAAACACTACTGCTAATCTAATATTGCATGGTGTCTTAAGCCCTGGGTCCTTTACGACCAGCTGCCATGTAAAGTGATTCAGTATCTATGTACAAGTAATTTCAAGAGAAACTCTACCGATGATACAATGACTTGCAGACATGCAGAGTTGAAGTCGTCTGCCTCTCAGCAATTTTAAATCAAACGCTCTGATAACTGACCTGGCAGTTTCTCATCTTGGATTTCCATTTTATTCACCAGACACATCTTTCTGGGAAAGCATAAATGCTTTTGAAACGAGAGCGAGTGAAATTGGTTCTTTTGCAAAAGGTATCACCAGACTGTGTTTATTTGTTGAAAAATAAATTAGTTGGATTAATTTGGAAATTATTTGTCTTGGTCTTAGTGTTTTGTGCTATTTTTATCACCTTTGTCCCTTAAAAAGTAGACACTTCTCAACAGCCACAAAATGAGGTTAAAAAAACAAAAGCACAAAATAAGAAACTTGTTTACATAAAATCAGCTTTCACCCTGTCTTCCAGCATACTGAGCATGCACAACAAAATAATCTCTATGGCTACCCTCCTTCTTTCTTTAATACCACTCACCATGGCCCACGCATGCGCACACACACACACACCTGTCTCTCCCCTTACCAGCCTCTATACCTCTTGATATACAGAGGGGTAATATCTGCCACACAAGATGCTTAATTTTATATTTCATTAATTCTAAGAGACATTGAGTTCTTAAATTTTAAGAAAGCATAAAGATGTTTCTTACAATAAATAGCATGTTACATAGGCAGCAGCAATTTTTTTCCTTAGTGGCATATAAAGTAATCATGTATCTTATAATTGATAAGGTCTTATATTCAGTGAAATATGGTGCTAAAATGTACCTAATAAAACACAAAGTTTGGGGGAATCTGTTAATGTAATTTGGTTAAAAATACAAAGAGTAAGCAATCAAATCATAGACATTCAGAACATGGGCTGGGAAAGAAATTTTCTAAAAATTAAAGAAATCAGACTTACAATTCAAACAGTATGTATTTACTGAACATTTACTATTTGCCATGCATTGTTCTTGGTGCTATGGATAAGGCAGTGAATGAAATAGCCTTGTGGAGCTTACAACATAGTAGGAGAAACAGATAATATATATATTTTTTAATGTAGAGTGTCAGCTGATAACAAGTACTGGGAAGAAAAAACAAAGTGGTCAAGAATAAGATAAGGGAGGGAAGTAGAAAAAGATTGCTATTTTACACCAGGTAGTCAGAGTGGTCTTCTCCAGAGGTGACACTTGCAGAGAAGGAAGCAAGGATGTACGTTATGTGGCTCCTGGAAACAGAGCATTCTGGAAAAGGAAAGAGCAAAGAAGTAGAACATTCTAGAAAAGGACACATGCCAGGGGTGTTTGGGAACAGAAAGGATGCAAGTGTGCTGTGGCCAGTGAGCATGCACAACAGTTCTAGGAGAAGAGGCCAAAGAGGTGTAGGGCCCAGCCATGTGGGGCCTCAGAGGTTGCTGTGAGGATGTGGTCTTTATTCTGAACCATGTGGGAGGCTTGCCAGGGTTTTGAACGAGGAATGATACACCTGGCTCATGTGTGGAGTTGTGCATTGCCCTGTGCCGTAGGGGAGAGGAGAGGCCCTGGCAAGAACGGGAACATAAAGAACAGCAAGCAGTCTACAGGTGAGAGGTGATGGCAATCAGGAATGGGGTGGGAGCCATGGAGGAGCTAGTATTCTGGATAACTTCAAAGGCAGAGCTGTCAGGATTCGGTAATAAATTGGATATGGAGGATAGAAGAAAGGAATCAAGGATGAAGGCAAGATTTTTGACCAAGCTACTGGTAGAACGAAGTTGCCATTTCCTAAGATTAGGAGGATTGTGGGAGGAAGAGTCTGGAGGAGAAAAATCCAAGAGTTCATTTTGTATGTATTAAACTAGGGGTGATTATTAATGTCCAAGAGGAGATGTTGACAAAGGAGTCTATACTTCAGGAAAAAGGTAAAAGACATTAACATATGTGTGGAATTTTAGGATATAGGAAATCTCCTAGGCTCTAGAGGGAGCGGACAGAGAGAGCAGGGAAGGAGCCCTGGGCCAATCTGATACGAATGATGGGGGAAACGAGGAGGAACCAGCACAGGACACAGAGGAGCATTCAGGGAGAAGGGAAGGGAATCAAGAGAAAGCGGCATCCCAGATGCCAAGCAAAGGATCGAGAGAGTAACCACCTTGTTACATTCCACTGATTAGATGAGTAAGATATAGGCTGAGATATAACCATTGTTTTTGAAAACAAGGGAGTTGTCAGTGGCCTCTCCAAAAGATACTTTAGTGGAATGTAAGGATAAAACCTGGCTCGAAAGAGTTAAAGTGAGAACAGGTGCAGAAAATATGAAAATGAAAAACAGCCATTATAAACTACTCTTTCTAAAGGGATACAGATACAGATGTCACCTGGAAAGGATATAGGATCGATGAGAAGTTTTGTTGCTGTTTTTTTTTTTTAAAGTTGGGAGATATAGAATGTTTGTACCCATGAAAGAAGAGTATTCAACCTCCCTTCTGAATCTCTTCTCTCCAGTCTCTCTAAATTAGTTACTTAACACAACTGGGGGAGAAGCATGTAATTGAGATCAAAATCTGACATCTTTTCTAAGTTCAACTCTGGAAGGAATATTTATTTACCCTCTTACTCCTGACTGTCTTAACCATTCTGAAAGGGTGCTAGAGAATCAGTTTTTAGAAATATCCTGATCTGTTTTGTGTTTTAATAAGAAATACTGCTGAGATTTTCATATATTTTCGATTAACAAAATAAAATAGAAGGGTGCCTCGTGCCTGCAAATTTATTCATTTCAATATTAAATCATATTAACAACAGAATAATAAGGTCTCATTCTAAAAAGAAATAATCCCATCACTATACTCCTCTTTTTCAATATCAGAGCTGACAGATAAGCCAGTCTCATTAGAAACAGATAAGAGTCCCCTGACATCTGTTACAGGAGATGGCTGACAGTAAGGCTAAACACATTGACTCTATTTATTGTAGAAGAGCTAGACCGAATGAATGAGGATCCCAGCCCAGTGGGGCATGACCCTGGCTGCGCATCCGATTTGCCAATACCCGCGAACCACCCCCAGAGACTCTGATTCATTTGGTCTGAGTTGGCATGCACACCTGAATATGTTTTAAAACATCCCAGGTGATTTTCATGTGCAGTGGGAGTTGAGAAGCACCGCCTGGCATTTAAGCTTTTCACCTCAAGGTGGAAAAATATCATAGCTGAGTTTAATTAAAAGGTTCGAAATTTGATCTGATCTCAAAAACAGAACCTAGGAAACAGCCCCCTCCTCGTGAAGTGATCTCCTACCCTGGACTCTCTCCACCACCGAGAGCACACTCCGGAAACTCTGCTGCCCTGGCAGCTCCGTACACTGCCCAGGGAGCGTGGGGGTGGAGCGACTTGGCATCTGTGGGCAGGATTTCTCTTCTCCCCTAGTGACTGAGATGACTGTGGAAGGTCTCAGAGCAGTCGGAATCAAATTGGTTTTTCTTTGTTCTCTTCACTACATTTGACAGCAGGGTATGAGGAGAAGCTAGGTAGTCACAAAGCTTATTTTAGGTGTTTGCTGGAGGGAGAGAGGGAAAGAGGGAGATGGAACCACGAACAAGAAAACACAAGGGGAACAGAATGAAAAAGACAAAACTCAGCTGAAGCCGTATCTCTAGTGGCAGATTCACTTTGGGTTTCAATTGTGCACATCATTTAGGTAACGGGTGAATTTCTGCTTGAATTTTTGGAAAATTATATCTATTTTGTTTTGTGGATGACAACAAGCCAGGTTATTCTCCTTCCCCTCGCCCCACCCCCCGGAAAGAACAATGAAGATCTTGGACCAAAAAGGCAACTTTCCATTCTTTTATTTTGCCTCAGAAATTTGATTTGTAGGACCAAAAACAAGGGAAAAAATCTCCCATCAAAATGAAAATAAAGAACTAAGTTGAAAAATATTTTACCATCAACTTATTATTTTTCGGTTATTCAATTTCTTGTTCAGTCATATAAATTCTCTTAGCAATGTTTAACCATAGAATAGATAGACTTTCTTGCATTCTGATCTTTCATCCACAATCTATTTGTTTCTAGCTGCACTTCAGAGGCTTATTGGATTGATACCCTCAAGCCTCCTTGGCTGCCTCTGCCTCTGGGCACATTATCTTCGTCAGTTCATCCTTTCTTCTCAGGATACTTGGTTTCTTGGCTAGTTTCCTTGCTTGCAGGTTCCAGTCCCCGACTCCACCCACACTCACCCATGCTCATACGCTCATGGTGTTTTCTTCTAATACATAACATCTAACCATCTATTCATCTAAGTGCATACCTATCCACGAACAATATATATTGTTCATTGTGAATGTGATTTTACGTTTGTATTAACAGCATCAAGCTATAAATCACACTGTCTTTTTTTAATCACTGAGTGTTACATTTTGGAGAATTCGGTATGTGAATTATGTGATTTTTGGTTTATTTCTTCTGACTGCTGAACAGTATTCTATTTTTTGCTAATAGTCTCTGTAATCTCTTTTGCAATAAAGTCACCATAATTTTCATTTTAATGACTATATTATAGACCAACATATTGATATATCAACTTAAATCTACATATTGGGGGCGCCTGGGTGAGTCAGTCAGCTGAGTTCTAACTCTTGATTTCGGCTCAGGTCATCTCATGGTGGTAAAATAAAGCCCCGCATAGGGCTCTTGAGCTGGAAATAAAAAAATAATCTTCCTGCTATTGCTTATTTAGATTTTATTTACTTTTATAATTATTTATTATATTAGTATTAGTATTAGTTTGCTAGCGCTGCCATGACAAAGTCCCACAAACTGTGTTGGCAGACTTGGTTTCTTCTAAGGCCCCTCTCCTAGACTTGTAGATGGATGTCTTCTCTCTCTGTCATCACATGGTCTTTCGTCTGTGTGTGCATGTCTGTGTCCAAGTTTCCATTTCTTCTAAGGACAAGAGTCATACTGGATTAGGGCCCACCCTGAAGACCTCATTTTAACTTAATTACTTCCTTAAGGACCTTATCTACAAACATGGTTACATTCTGAACTATAGGGAATTAGGACTTCAACAACATGAATTTGGCGGGGGTTGGAGGCATGATTCAGCCTACAACTAAAAAACTATAATATATGTGGCTATATAATGTAACTACAACTTTTAACTAATTATAGATCTGTATATAGATTTCTAACTATGTATTATCTACACATATATATGTACATAGTGTTTTTCTAATTTTCTAGATAAGTTTTGAAGATGCAGACCTAGAACTTGGTGAGTCAAAAGACAGAAACATTTTTATAAACCTTGATGTTTACTGCTTTCCAATTATTGTACCCATGTATATTGCCAATACCTTTAGGTGTGTGCCAGTTTGACCAAGTACTGCAAGCACTGGGAACAGAATTTAAGTCAACTTTTCCTTTTTCAACAAGTTTAAAATTTACACTTTTTTTTTCCAAGTTGTCATAAGACTCTGCAGGAGTAACTTTAGATCCCCATTAGCAAGTACCAAGTTAAGACTACACTTTAGACACCAGTAGCACAACAGTAGATAACAGTAGCAAAATGAAAGTGTGTTGTCATAGTTGTATGTATATATCATTATAAAGAATTAGATTATTTTAATAGATTTATAGATAATAGATTTAATGGAAAATAATTAGATTATTTATACACATGCACGCACATGCACGTGCGCACACACACACACATATGGAGAGAGGGAGAGAGAGACTGACAGATTGATTGACTGACTTTAAGGAATTAGTTTATGTGATTATAAATGTTGGCAAGTCCAGACTTTGGGGACAAGGGCAGTAGGCTAGAGTCTCAGGGAAGAATTTGATGTGGCAGCCTAAGTCCAAAAACAGTCCCCGGCCCTCTCCCTTAGGAAACATCAGTCTTTTTTCTCCTGAGATCTTCAATTGTTTGGGTGAGGCCTACCCACATTATGGAAGGTAATCTAATTTACTCAGTCTACTTATTTAAATGTCAATATCATATAAGAATATCTTCAATCACAATATTTTGACTAGTGTTTGACCAAATATCTGGGTACCATGGCCTAGCCAAGATGACACATAAAGTTAAGCATCACATTGAGTTTTGGGGGGTTTGTTTTATAGCAGTTTTATTGAGATATAATTCAATATAATTTACCATTTAAAGCACATAATTCACTGGTGTTTAGAATATTCAAAGAATTGTGTAATCATCACCACAATCAATCTTAGAAAATTTTTATCATTTTGGAAAGAAACTCCATATCCTTTAGATACTACCCTCCAATTTCCCTATTGCTCCCAGGCCTAAGCAACTGCTAATATGCTGTATGTCTCTATAATTTGCCTAGTCTGGAAATTTCATACAAATTGCCTTTTTTGTGGTCTTTGTGACCAGCTTCTTTTACTATATTTTCAAAGTCCATTCATGTTGTAGCATATATTAGTACTTCATTCTGTTTTATGGCCAAATAATATTTCATTGTATAGAAATACCGTATTTAGTTTATCCATTCATCAATTTATGGACATTTGCATCACTTTTGGCTACTACATTATGATACTATGCACATTTGTATACAAATTTTTGTGTGGACATGTGTTTTAAATTCTCTGGGTTTATACCTAGCAGAATTGCTGGGTCATATGGTAACTTTTAGAAGTTTTGTTTATATTTAACTTTGAAGAATTGTCAAACTGTTTTCCAAAATGGCTGCACCCATTTTACATTGCATGCGGGTTCCAATCTCTACTCATCCTTACCACCATTTAGTTTCTAACTTTTAGATTATAGTCATCCTAAAAGATGTGAAGTAGCATCTCATTTTGGTTTTAATTTACATTTCCATGATGACTAATGATGTTGCACACATTTTCCTATGTGTATTGGCCATTTGTATATCTACAGAGGAGAAATGTCTGTTAAGATCAGTTGACCATTTTTGAAGAGGATTATTTGTCCTTTTATTATTGAGTTGAAAGAGTCCTTTATATATTCCAGACACACAATCTTATCAGATATATTTTTTGTAAGTATTTTATCCCACTGTTCAGGTTGTCTTTTCACTTTCTTGGTGGTGGCATTTGAAACACAAGTTTTCAATTTTAATGAAGACTAGTTTATCTATGTTTATCTTTTGTTGTTTGTGGTTTTGGTGTCATAAGTAAGATCCGTGAAGAAATCTAAGGTCTCAAAATTTTACCCCATGTTTTCTTTTAAGAGATTTACGGTTTGGCTCTTACATTTAAATCTTTGATCCATTTTGAGTTAATTTCTGCACATGGTGTTATGTGGGGATTCAACTCCATTCTTTTTCGTGTGGTTATCCACTTGTCCCAATACCACTTGTTCAAAATACTATTCTTTTCCTATTTAATGTCTTTTTCCCCAAAAGACCAAAACCTTTATGTTAACAAAGCACACTGAAAAGTTTACATTTATGTAAACCAGCCACTGGCTATCTCACTCAGTAGAGCATGCAACTCTTGCTCTCAAGGTCATGAGCTTGAGCCCCATATTGGGCATGGATCCTACGTAAAAAAAGAGTTTACATTTATTTCCATATATTTAATGAGCAAAATCTCAACTCCTGTTTAGAAAACTTATACTTTTGTTAGGTAAAGATATTTTTAACTGAGAAGTATGATGGTTATAGGTATTTAGAGAAAAAATATAGGAAACCTGAAAAGTGACCTTGGTGAAAATCATGGCTTCATTACTTCAACTTGAAACTGTTCTCCACTGTCGTTCACACACTACTTACAAAGATGAGTCAAAATTTCATACCAACTTAACTCCTCCTTCCCACCCCCCGGTCACAACTTTAGAAATTACTGTGGAAATTTAACCTTTAAAATGTAATAGATAAACCTCAACAGCACCTCTCCTTTTCTCTTCTCTTTGAAAGTGTCAAGAAATGTCATGCCATTATAGACCAAACTCTACTGTGAGCTGTGGAGGCCAGAGAAGTCACCAAAACAGCGATGCAGAGATTTAAGATACTCTTGGGCAAAGTGATTACTTCTTTCCTTTAAGGTCTTCTTTTATCTTCCAGAAGATCAGTTCCAATGCAGGAGGTTGCATTTCAAGTTTCTAACAGAGTTAGTATTGATTCAATAGAATCTAAATTGAACAAGAGATTCTACACAGCTCTCCTTTATACGAAAATAAACCCTACAAATACCCGACACCCCTTTGCCCAAAATAACAAAATAGGAAGATGTAGTCTATCAATAGTTATTATACATCTGTATCAATTGATATAGAAACAGATAAATAGACCAATGAAACAGAATAGACAACCCAATAAGACGGATACTTGGTATATGATGTGCTGGAGCCAGCTTCTACTAGCTCCCAAGAGCACAATTTTAAATTACTAGAAGCTTGAAATTGACATTCCACAAGGCCTATTACATAGATTCGATACAAGCTAATAGCTGATTTCTTAACTGAAATCTTTATTTTTATCATCCAATAATTTTTGAGAAGGCAGAAGGCTTACTTCACATTTGCTTTATTTCATATAACACATAATTAATGGATTAAAGAATGAATGAATATATTAACTGCCTTCAAACTTACAGGCCTTAGAAATAATTTTTCCCTTCTTGAAATGTATTTGCTTGGATACGGCACTCAGATAGTTTCACAACATAAAGCTTTGCCTTAAAACCTCAGCCTGAAGCAAATCTTTAAAAGTATCTGGTTAAAAGTGTGTGAGGTAAGATTGGATAACTATGAAATACAGTAAGTTTACTTTATGCTTACATTCTCTGCTCGATCTGTCATTGTCTACTGAGCATAATGAGGTATGGGGGAGCACCCTAAATGCTTCAGCCAGTAGTTGGGGGAGAGGGACGGGAGGTGTAATGACTTACAGGTTTCTACCCTATTTGGGGCAAGAGTCTGCTTGTAGCTCAAACCTCAATTACAAAGACATTTTTTTTTCTCAGAGGAAAGGTGTTTCAAAACTTCTTCCAACCCCTAAGGATAGCAAAGAGCATAGAACAAAGAGTGATGAAATGTACTCAATACAAAGATAGGTCGTAAACTGCAGCTTCCTGCAAACAGACAGAAAAGTCCTTTGGGAACTTACTGGTAGCAGGCATTTTTTAAGAGAGAAAAAGAACTCCTTAGCAATACAGTTGAGAGAGTCTGTACTTAAAAAAAGAAATTTGCACAAGTGTGTAAGTAAAGAGTTAGATCCCTACTATAAACATATATATCCCAGTATGGCTCTAAAGAGCAGCAGGTGCTGTTATAGCTTGAGGGACCATGAAATCTGAGCTAGCCCAGGGTAGAGACTATCCCCTAGACTCTCCAGGTTTTAGTGAGAAGGAAATGGGAAGTTTGTGACAAAATCACTGCCATTCATCTGAGTTTCACTGTTAGGTTAATAATTTAGTGAAATACACAGCTCTTTTCATAATATGAATTCGGCTATTCTCAAATAATTCTTTACAAAGTCTGGAGTAAGCAAAATCCCTTACCATAGGTCAAGACTCTTAAATGGACTCACTTGGATAGACTTGCAGGGGATCTTTGAATCAAGAGTGAAGATCTATGCAAAATTTCATGTAAATATGTGAATTTTCCTTGGTAAAGAGTCCATCATTTTTTTTAGATCCTCAAGGAGATTTGCAACCCTAAAAAGGTAAAGAACCTGTATTTTGAAAATTTTTTAAATGTTTATTTGTTTTTGAGACAGAGAGAGACAGAACATGAGTGGGGAAGGAGCAGAGAGAGAGGGAGACACAGAATCCGAAGCAGGCTCCAGGCTCTGAGCTGTCAGCACAGAGCCCAATGTGGGGCTTGAACTCACAGACCGCGAGATCATGACCTGAACAGAAGTCGGACGCTCAACAGACTGAGCCACCCAGGCACCCCAAGAACCTGTATTTTGAACGAAAATCAGAACCAGGCAGGTTATACCTCATTCATTTAATCAAGATTCTGGATTCAGAGCAAGAAAACTAGATAAACAGCAAACATATAAAAATATGCATTAATAGATAATATTCTATCTGAGTTTCCTACATATTACACTATTTTCATGGAGAATAAAACACATAACAGAGGCAGCATAAACATTTTTCTCCAAAATAGTTAGGCTCAAAAAGTGTCCAACAATTACAAATCTTTTCTTTGCAAACATTTCCATCCATTTCCTGTTGAAGAGCAAAATCACTTGGTCTGCATGTTTAGGTTCCATCTGTAAATATAGGTCCAAAAAAGAAAACTAGTCAAAGAGAAGGAAGCAGGAGGGACAAGGCACATTAGGTGACTTGTGGGTCTACTGCCTTTTTCATTTAGGTTCTGGGCACCAACCCCAGTGTTCATTTTCAAAGCTACACAAGCCTCATGATCACCACATGCCTGGATGTGATTCTGGAGCCCGTGAGTGTGAACAGTGCAAGAGGCAAAAGTACATCTAAGAGTCCTCACTGAAAACAAGAGAATCTCCTGTAAAGCTCTTCAAATCCTAGAATTAATATTTTTCCCATTCCATATTGGGGGAAATACTAAGAACCAGAAATATTTGACAGAATATATAAGAAAGGAGGATGTGCATGTGTGTGTATAAAGTACAGGGGACAAGGGAGAAAAGCAAGAAGGGGAAAGCTGCCAAAAAATTTCAGTGTGCTAAGGGAAGTAGAGTCTCCTTTCTCAAGTAACAAACACAGTCCCTACCCCTGTGACAATGTAAGGTAATATTATTTGGCCAGTGTCATGAGTAGAAGTTTATTCATTATATATTACTTATTTAGGATGATCCATTTCAATATATGCCCTTATGGCCTCCAAGCGAGGCATCTGATATGTCCTGTGCACAAAATAAGATCTTTTAGAATAGTCATGCACAATATATGCACTATTGAATTTATACATTGGATCTCAGCAAGTGATTGACTGGAGAGAAAAAATTTGGACTAAGCATGTTGGGTGAAGGGACCAGGGTTCTATAGCACACCGTAGATACATATCTGGCTTGACCAGCAACTGCAGCCTATACAACCTTGGCAGCAGTGCTGCTGAGGCGGTGGAGCTATTTTACATTAACTACTATAGGACTACACAAGACAGGTATCATCCAGCATCAGGATACAGCTGCAGGGATGTGTGAGCCATTCCTGTTTGTAACTTTAGGAAACGGATGTTGATCCTAGGCCTTCTTAATATTACTACTTGAGGTCAGATAATAAGGGCAATATACACAACCTCCAACAAAAATTCTGTTGTAGTCTGGACAGTGAAGTGGTACGTTAGAAAACTTCAGAACTGGAGCGCCTGGGTGACTCAGTTGGTTAAGCCTTTGACTCTTGATTTCAGCTCAGGTCATGATCTCATAGGTCCTGAGTTCCAGTCCTGCATTGGGCTCTGTGCTGGCAGAGCCTGCTTGGAATTCTCACTCTCCCTCTCTTTCTGCCCCTCCCCACTTGCTTGTTTTCTTGCTGTCTCTCAAAATAAATAAATAAACATTAAAAAATAAATAAAACTTTAGAACGGCAGCTCTTTTTGGATTCCCCACAGTGTATCTGCACTATCCTTCAACCAGGCCTCTTCCTCAGGAGGCAGAGCCACCTTCACGACCTCTGAGATTCCATTCTGTCCCAAGATGCAAGGAACACGAAGGAAGACATCATCCTTTATTCCATAGAGCCCCTCAATCATGGTGAAAATCGGATGCACCTGCCTAAGATGCTTCATTATAGTTTCTGCCAAATCTGCCACAGACAGTCCAGTGGCCCAGGTTGTGCAGCCTTTCGACTTGATCACCTCATAGGCACTGTCAACCACCTGTTTGTGAACCTCTTTCCGCTGTTCCTTATCTGCACCAGTGCCTAAGTCAGAGTGCAGATTCTTCAGGGAGAGACCAGCAACATTGACTCCACTCCCTACAGGCACCTCTGGGTCTCCATGCTCCCCTAGGACCCATCCGTGACAGCTTAATGGGTGAACTCCAGCCTTTTCCCCATTAGGTAGCAGAACCAGGCTGAATCCGGATGGCAACCACTTCCAATAACACGGTTTTAGGGCAAGCCACTTATCTTCCCAGCCACAGAAGTCAAGATATCCACTGGATTGGAAACAACAAGCAACATGCATTCTGGGCTGTATTTTACAGTATAAGGAATGATGAATCTACAGATGTTCACAATGGGCTGGGCCAGATTAAGATGACTTTCTCCCTCTTGCTGATATACCCCCGTTGTGATAACAACCAGCTTGGAGTTTGCAGTCATGTTACACTCTTTGCCTGTGACAATTTTTGGTGTTCATCCATCTGTGGAACTGGTATTCTGAACCCAGTGATGAATAAGGTGCAGGGTGTCCCTGCCATTGGCAGGTAGATCACATTAAGCCAAGGGAGTGTTGGGACACCTGTGGTTAAAATAAAATAACAAACTAAATGTAATGGAAACTTTTATATGTCAGTGTAGCTGGGCCACGGTGCCCAGATATTTGGCCAAACATTATTCCAGATGTTTCTGAGAGAGCGATTAGGATGAGATTTACATTTAAATTGGTGGGCCTCATGCACTCATTTCAAGCCCTGACCTTCAGAACAAAAGACTTGACCTCCTCTAAACAAGAGAAGAACTCTGTGGCATATGGCAAATTTGAACTGCAGCATAGGCTCTTCTCTGGGCTCCAGCCTGCCAGCCCACCCTGTAGATTTCGGATTTGCTAACCTCCAAACTTCCACGGGCCAATTCCTTAGAATCTCTAATATAAATATATATACACACGGATGTATATATACACACACACATACCCACACATCCTATTGGTTCTGTTTCTCTAAAGAACCCTGACTAGTATAATAAACTAAATCAAAATAAAATAAAGCAGGTATTCAGTTGCACTTCTGAAGCTATGAGGAAAACTTTACAGACTTTCAATTAAATCTCCAGCAGGAGCCAGGTTGTTGGGGTCTAGCAGGGAGACTGCCAAAAAGCAACTTTCTGCTAAAGGTGCTGAGACAGTAACAGTAGATGACCTACCTGCCAAGGAACTGACGAGTTATTTCAGGAGGACAGGGCATTTCATAGGGGAACTACCCCTCCAGCTCTAGCTTACAGTCTTGAAAACAACGAGTTTATCTACCATGGATTGTTTTATTATTTTTAAAAAGATTATATATTTCATTAGAGAGAGAATAACAGTCATCCAGATTTGGAGGCCCAGAAATTCTGAGAAAGAGGGTTCCAGCCTGAAATTCAGTGAAATAGCAGGGTCAGGTATTCTCCTTGATTAATGACACCTGCTCTGTGGCAGACACTGTACATGGAGCTGAGGAAAAGTATAAAGGATACGGTGCTTAGTGAGCATAAAACTTTCTTAGAGAAAAAAAATGTGTGAATATCCAAATGTTCAAGGGTTTAAATATAAGGCAGCAATATATGGCAATGTACCTACCAGCATAAGAATCTCAGGTGAGTGATTTAGGTAAGAAACTCAAAGAAGGTCAGAAACAACTCTCTTTGGGCTATCATGCTCTGGAGAAAGTGGAGCTTAGCTATAACCTTAAACGGAATTTGTAGCATCATGGGCCGATGTTTTCATAGAGTTGGACATATAGGATAGTCTTTCAATTTAATATGACTTGATGTGTGCCCATAGAAAAATATGTTCTCATATTTAAAAATATATTCATATTCATATTTAGTTTTAAATAAATGTATATGATTTCTTTATGTGATGGTTGTCAAACTGTGGTAAAACAAAAAACTATGCTGGTAGCAAAAGGCTATCCTAGTTCCTAGCTGAATTAAAACCATAATGTAAATTAAAATAATATTTTGATATATTATTCCTGTTTATTTCCTGAGTCCTCTTGACATCCTTATGATTGAGGATGAATGGATGATTGGGAACATTTTACTTTTTGTAAATCGCCATGGAATATTAACTAAGTTTTGTCTGAAGCCATAAATTATTGCTTTACTAGAAATATTCTCATTATTATTACAGATGGCGTGCAACTTGTAGGGAGTCCAAATATTGCAAAACAGGTACCAGAGCTGCAGCCACAAAGTCCAGACCCAATATCTTGTATCCCCGATGCCACCTCCTCCACCCATGTACACTCCCAGTTAGTTCTTCTTGGTTCTAAGAGCAAAATGATAATTCTCAAGGATCAGCTAATTCAGAATCTTTTTTTTTAGTTTTTATTTAAATTCCAGTTAGCTAATTATAACTACAGTATAACAATAGTTTCAGGTGTAGAATTTAGTGATTCATCACTTAAATACAATACCAAGTGCTCTTCACAAGTGCTCTCCTAGTACCCATCACCCATTTAAGACAACCCCCGACCCACCTCCTCTCCAGCAACCCTCAGTTTGTTCCCTATAGTGAAGAGTCTGTTTTCTGGTTTGCTTCTCTTTTGTTTCTCCTGTATTCATCTGTTTTGTTTCTTAAATTCCACATATGAGTGAAATCATATGGTATTTGTCTTTCCTGACAGACTTATTTCACTTAGCATAATACTCTGTAGCTGCATCCACAACATGGCAAATGGCAAGATTTCATTCTTTTTTCGGCTGTGTAGTACTCCATTGTATATAGAGAACACAACTTCTTTATCCGTTCATCAGTTGATGGACATTTGGTTTCTTTCCATGATTTGGCTACTGTTGAAAGTGCTGCTATAAACATTGGAGTGCATGTGTCCCTGTGAATCAGCATGCCTGTATCCTTTGGATAAATTCTTAGTAGTACAATTGCTGAGCCATAGGACAGTTCCATTTTTAACTTTTTGAGGAAACTCCACACTGTTTTCCAGAGCAGCTGCACCAGTTTGCATTCCCACCAACAATGCAAGACGATTCCCCTTTCTCCACTTCTTCTCCAACATCTGTTGTTTCCTGAGTTGTTAATTTTAGCCACTCTGGCAGGTGTAAGGTGGTATCTTAATGTGGTTTTGATTTGTATTTCCCTGATGATGAGTAATGTTGAACATCTTTTCATGTGTCTGTTTAGCCGTCTGGTTGTCTCCTTTGGAAAAGTATTTATTCACGTCTTCTGCCCATTTCTTCACTGGATTATTTGTTTTTCAGGTGTTGAGTTCGGTAAGTTCTTTATAGATCTGGGGTACTAGCCTTTTATCTGATATGTCATTTGCAAATATCTTCTCTCATTCCGTTGGTTGCCTTTTAGTTTTTTTGATTTTTTCCTTTGCATTGCAGAAGCTTTTTATCTTGATTAGGTCCCAATAGTTCATTTTTGCTTTTAATTCCCTTGCCTTCAGAGACGTGTCAAGTAAGAAGTTGCTACAGCTGAAGTCAAAGAGGTTTTTGCCTGTTTTCTCCTGAAGGGCTTTGATGGTTTCCTGTCTCACATTTAGGTCTTTAATCCATTTTGAGTTTATTTTTGTGTATGGTGTAAGAAAGTGGTCCAGTTTCATTCTTCTGCATGTTGCTGTCCAGTTCTCTCAGCACCATTTGCTAAAAAGACTGTCTTTTTTTCCACTGGATACTCTTTCTTGGTCTGTCAAAAATTAGTTGGCCATACATTTCTCGGTCCAATTCTGGGTTCTCTATTCTATTCCATTTGGTCTATGTGTCTGTTTTTGTGTCAACACCAAACTGTCTTGACGATTACAGCTTTGTGATAGAGGCTAAAGTCCACGATTGTGATGCCTCCCGTTTTGTTTTTCTTTTTCAACATTATTTTGGTTATTTGGGGTCTTTTGTGGTTCCATACAGATTTTAGGATTGTTTTTTCTATATTTGAGAAGAATGTCAGTGCAATTTTGATTGAGATTGCATTGAATGTGTAGATTGTTTTGGGAAGTATTGATATTTTAACAATATTTGTTCTTCCAGTCCATGAGCATGGAATGTTTTTCCATTTCTTTGTGTCTTCTTCAATTTCTTTCATAAGCTTTCTATAGTTTTCAGCATACAGATATTTTACATTTTGGTTAGTTTTATTCCTAGGTATTTTATAGTTCTCAGTGCAATTATAAATGGGATCAATTTCTTGATTTCTCTTTCTGTTACTTCATTATTGGTGTATAGAAATGCAACCGATTTCTGTACATTGATTTTGTATCCTGAGACTATCAGTTCTATCAACTTTTTGGTGGAGTCTTTTGGGTTTTCCAGAGTATCATGTCATCTGCAAAAAGTGAAAGTTTGACTTCTTCTTTGCCAATTTGGATGCCTTTTATTTCATTTTGTTGTCTGATTGCTGAGGCTAGGACTTCCAACGCTATGTTAAACAACAGTGGCAAGACTGGACATCACTGTCATGTTCCTGATCTCAGGGGGAAATCTCTCACTTTTCCCCATTGAGGATATTAGCTGTGGGCTTTTCATATATGGCTTTTATGTTATATTAAGGTATGTTCCTTCTATCTCAAATGTCTTGAGAGTTTTTATTAGGAAAGGATGCTATATTTTGTCAAATGTGCATAGTTGTTCTAAAGGATCTCATTTTGTGCACTATATATGTCAGAATACAGTTTACATTGCCATATGATGTAAAAAGGAAGATCTGTATATCAACAATGTAACCAACTGTGTACATGTCATACCAACTAAAATTCCAAATCAATTTTGAGCAGTGAAAAAAAATATATTGTGAAACAACTGAAAACAAATATTGTGAAACAACGATGATTCCTAGTCTTTAATGATCTTTCTTTAAATTCTGCTGGAAAACCCTTGTTTATAAATAAATCTTCCCTGGGCACCTGGGTGGCTCAGTCAGTTAAGTGTCTGACTCTTGGTTTTGGCTCAGGTTCCTCATGGTGCCTGGGATCAAGCACTGCATTGAGCTCTAGGCTGACAAGGCTAAACCTACTTGGCGTTCTCTCTCCCTCTCTGCCCCTCTCTTGCTTGCATGTGCCCCCCCTTCAAATAAATAAATGAACATTAAAGTAGATAAATAGATAGATAAATCGACCTTCCCATTTTAAATACCCACCCACCCCCAATATTGGAAATGAGGTGAGTACTGGAAATGAAGAGCTCTTGGCTGATGTCAGCTGAGCAATCTTTCACTCTGCTACTACAAATGCCATATTGCTATTCAATGATAAGATCTCTATGAATTGGAATTTGAGCTGATCTTGGGCATAGTTTCTTTCAATCATTCTTTGCCTTCTGGTCTATTCTAGGCAGGCAGGGATAGGATGCTGACCCCTGCAGACTGCATTTCAAAACCCTCTGTACCATCAGGTTTCTTGCTAAGTTTGGTCAATGAGGGAACTGGCTGTCAAAGGTAGAAAAAGAAGTGGACTATTTCTCCTCTTATTTGTGTGCCTCAAGTCATTGAAACACAAATCTCAGCATTATAAATCTTCCCATTTTTCACTTGTGCCTTATGGCCAAATCCTCTCTGGAATACTCACTACTAGAAGGGAAGGTAATCCTATCTTCTTAAAATTAAAATAATGACAATAAATAAACAAGCAAAATAAAATAAATCAAATAAAAGAAATGAAAACTGAAGTTTGGATAAGAGAACAATCTGCAAACAAAATTTCTACACTTAATGCATTTTATCAGCAATCTACAAAGAGTCCTTAAGAACTTTGGAAATGGTTGGAGGTAGCAATCAAAGTTATTTTTAAATCTTCTTACCAAATCACCTCTATTGGGAGCTACTCTAAAGGTAGCAGAGTTTAATATCTATTTCTAAAAGTTCTTACACTAATGAAATTACCTTTTCTGTGAGAGAATAAGAAAGAATGTTTAAAGTTTTGGGTAGTGCCATAAATTCCAAAGAATGCATTGGCCATATTCAATAAATATTTTCTGAAAGAAGAGCATGATTCTCCATTATCATAGTTGATGTAACAAATCATAGCCCTCGCCCTTCAATCAATCACAAACTCCACTCTTTTCCTACCTAAAGATATGTACACTTCCCAAGTTTTCTGTTTCTCTTATATTCTGTGTTTACTCAGCAGGGTATTTATCCTTGGTATGCTTTTTCTTCTTTGGCTATTTCTGGTTGAATTATTTCAGCTATTTGGAACTATGAAATTCCCTTAGGAAATAATTATTGATCTCCTGTTAAAGCATGAAGATGACTCTCAAGCACCTTTTTCTAGAACTTTTGTGAAACGCTAAAGAAAGCAAGGTTACAAACCCCAGCTCATATCGAAAACCAAACAAGTAGTTGACCATATGCTCACAGGAATCACTGGGGACATCACTCCTCAGACTATGGGAAAATAGTTCAACTACTATTATCTCTAATTTTACTTTTTACATGCCCAAAGCATTAATTTTTTTGTCACTGAGCTTGTGAGTCAGTATTAAAGGGTTTGAGATCATTTCTTAATTAATGTATTTTTTCTATGATATCCTACATATCTGGAAGGATTCATATGCAATGCAAAATGCCTTTGATCCTTCAGACCTACCCTGCCTCAACTAAGCTGAGGTGTTACCTTTTGTCAAAAGATGACACCACCACCTACTACAATTTGTTTTCCTTTAAGTAGAGATGGTATAATTTTCCCGTGAGGTATAAGGTCTAACTTTGATGTTTTACAAAAAAAGTAAAATTTAGAGCTCAGGAAAAACTATATGCTTCCTGGGATTTTTGATTATGAGAAATAATGAAGGAAGGACTGACCATCATTATAGGTCTGAGGAAGAAAGGCTGATGTTTAGTCATGGATTGTCCAAGGCATTGGAAAATGCAAAACAAACATTTGGTCTATTATGTGAACCCAAATAAATGCTGATATCTATAAATTAGGATCTTGGACTTTAGACCACTTAAGGTTTTCTACAAAATCTAAAATACTATGATTGTAATGGTGTTATTTCTTTATAGTCTCAGATCTTGTGATGTGGAGCCCTTAACGAGCCTATACTTATTCCTCCCTTTCTCTACATTTCTGTCATTTCATTTGGAAAAGATAATTATAAATGTTATATTCTTGAGAATCTTCATCCTCCATCTTTTTTTCCTACTTTGTGACAGAAGCTATTTATGCCATAGAAATTCTCTGGGGACATTATGGATATTCCTCAATGTTCTGTGTCCCTCACCTGACCATATAAATGTTGAATTAAAGAAATGTCTTATACTTCCACTTCCAGTTAGGATGTAGAAGGATGCAAAAGACTTTTGTTTTGATAGTAACTATGAGAAAAGAACCAGATAATATAAAAGCCATACTTCTCTATGAGGCCAGTGAAGAACAGTGGCAGCAAAGAAGTCTTGATAAACTACATTCCACAGAGAACTGAGCTCATCACAAGTGATTAGAAGATGGCAGCACCTTCTGTCAGAGATAGGAAGACTTTGCAGGGGTAAGGGGAAGTAGCCAGTCCTTTCTTGGATGACTGGGCTGATGAGCAGAGGACAACCACCTGGTCGTAGGCATTTACACAGTGATTGGACTTCAGGGTCCAAAGTGAATCCAATATACCTAAACTGCAATCAATCCCTCCCAGCTCAAGATCAAAAGGCTCCAATGGTCTTTCATTCACAATGTTTGGAAATCTTTCTCTTCTCTCTCTCTCTTTCTCTATTGCTCTCTCTCAAAAATCTGAGGAAGTAGAAAAATGTGATGAGATAAAATTTAGATGACATAGAAATAGACCCAGAGATAACCTACTGAAATTAGTAGACAGGAACTTTAAAACAACTATTATAAATTTGTCAAAGAATTTACGAGAAAATGCGTATTGTGGGTAAAGAAATGGAATCTTTTCTCAATTTTCTATGAAAAATGAAAACACCATAATATAACTAAATAGAAATTCTAAAACTTAAAAATTCAATATCTTAAGTCGAAATTTATTGGATGGGCTTAACAGCAGGTTGGATATTACAGAAAAAAGCATGAATGAATTTCAAACAGGTCCATAAAAATTACCCAAACTGAAATAAAAAGGAAAAAAATGTTTTTAAATAAGATCTATAACTGTGAGATAATATCACACAAATATAATTGGAGTCCCAGTAGGAGAGAAAGTGGGTCAGGAAAAAAAATGTGAAGTAGTTTTTTCTCATAGCAACAAAGTGCTCATTTCACAGTGGTATCTCTCTCCTGCTTTCTAACTGCTCTCTCCCTACCACCTCTCCCTGGGCTAGAACTGGTATGGGTATGTGGGTAGTCCTGTCGATTTAAAGCATGGCTCGTCCTTTATTCCAATAATTAAATCAGAGTAAGTTTGCTCTAAGACTCAACCTGTAGTAACTGCCGAATCCATGGAAGACAATGAGCCAGTAAGTACCTAGTAGTTATGAGTACAGTGGCATTCCATTTGTTTAGTAAAAATATTATAAAACCCAAATTCTGAACCTCTGGGGGAAGTGGAGGTTGGGTAGGAGGACATGGAAGCCATCTTAAACATTAACATTTCATTTAATCATTTTATAGATAATCCCTCTGTTTTCTCTGCATGGCAGTTTCTTAAATGATTATTTTTGAGAGAAAGTGAAAGTGCAGGGAAGGTGCAGAGAGAGGGAGGCAGAGGATCCAAAGCAGAGTCTGTGCTGACAGCAGAGAGCGATGTGGGGCCTGAACTCACAAAGTGTGAGCTCATGCTCTGAAGTAGGAAACTTAACCAACTGAGCCACCCAGACATCCCTCTGCATGGCATTTTCAAAATATAAAACTGAAGCCACTGAAGAGTAAGGAGCAGTGATATAGCAAGTAAATCTGGAAATGCTCCTTTTAATAACTTATTCTGCCAAATCTTTTCTTTAATCTTTAAAAAAAAATTTTTAACGTTTATTTATTTTTGAGAGACAGAGAGAGAGACAGAGTGCGAGCAGGGGAGAGGCAGAAAGAGAGGGAGACACAGAATCTGAAGCAGGCTCCCGGCTCTAAGTTGTCAGCACAGAGCCTGACCTGGGGCTCAAACACCCAAACCGTGAAATCATGACTTAAGCTGAAGTAGGATGCTTAACAGACTGAGCCACCCAGGTGCCCCTTAGCCTGCCAAATCTTAATATGTAATGAAATGTAAGTGACCAGGTGTATAGAGGCTAAGGAACTTAAGGAGCAGAAGTTCATCTATGAAGTGCATTGACGGATGTGGTTGCACTGAATGAGGCTTAAACACTACCTCTAGGTCAGCCAAGAGGCCCCGAAATGGTGTTGACAAACTCCTATTCTTACTAGAAGATTCAGGGGGTTTGGGGGATGTTCTGTTCACAGTGGCAGGAGCAGGAGGGGTAGCAGTTACTGGGAAGCTACTGTGGCATGCCTCCATCTCCTGCTGGCACCTTGTCAAACACTCTGAATAAACAAGGCTACAGGAAAGGAAAAAAGATCAAAGATATTTTAATCTTGTATAATTATAAGAAAACTAAATGGGAAAATTCATATTTCATTCCATATTTCACATTTCCCAACTCGTCAGCCAGTATTTAATGATCCTTTGGCAAGTAGTCTTGCTTTTCTATGTTTTTGAAATTTTCTGATTATAAATTGTGTCATATGAGTGTTGCCTGTTATTTTGGAATACTCTTGTTTCAAGGAAGAATGACTGGAGGGAAACTTGTGATACTAATTGATTTGACCAGTGATTTTAGGTGCTCTCTGGATGTCACGTGTTCTTGGGCAAATGGTAACATACCATAGAGCCTTAGAGGCCATGTAATTCTCTTGTAACACCACTCGAGAGTGAGGAAAGACCAAAGATGCAAGTGAGGGTGGAACAAGGGGTTGGAGATTTCTTGGGGAGGGCGGGTGAGTAGTGGTGGAAGATAGGGGAATGAGTGGATTTTTTTTGGAATGAATGAATGGATTTAACTGGATGGCTACAAAGCTATGTGGAAAATAGGGATAAAATTAATTAAAAAGAAAAAAAGAAAGAAAAAAGAACCCACTAGTGAAATTCTAGGAGTTACTTGAACAAATTCCATGTAAGGTTACTTTCAGCTTAGGTTTGAATAATAGCTGCCTGCTTCTCCTTCTGAAAGTCTTCCAAGACTACATTCTATCCCTTTCCCTTTTGGACTCTTAGATTGCCCTGAAGAAACAATCTTTGCTTTTTCAAAAGCTATGGTGAACACGTCTCCTTTTACTTTCAAACTGAGATGAGAAAAAACGGAAAAGCAGTGTAGGATTACTTCCCTCCCCCCACCTTGCCCCTCCCCCTACTACCAGCATTCGCTACCTCTACTTCTGCAGTTACAAGCACGCATCCGCATCTTATCATGATCTTCCTTCCATTTTGAAACCTGGCATCCTCACAAGAGAATGTGAGACAGAATTTTGTACTAGATATCTGGCCAGAGAACAGCCCAGAAAGTAAATTGCCTCTTTCCTAGGAACGCTGACAATCCTGAAAGGGTTAAATTAATTCTGAACAGGATCGCACTTGACTCAAGATTCTGCTTGACTCTCCGTAGAGTTAAAATAAGATTGAATTCATCTTGAAGGGGCCACGTCGGAAAGTTTTGAAATGATTATTAACCCAGCTTACATAGCAACTCTATTTTGTTAAAAGGATATAAACATAATACCCACTGTTGCCATTATCCCCCAAAAGTGCTAACCCAATGTTAAACTGCAAGCACTGGTAGAAAAATTGGGGAAGAGTAATAAAAGTCTTTAAGGATTTGCTTCCTTTTTAGGCAAATTATTAATGGCCGTGGGAAAATACAGCAATTTGAGGAGAGGAGCTTGCTGCGTACCAGCTGCTGCTAGAGTCGACTGATTTCACCATTCTACTGGATATCTCGCTGGATACACATGTATGAACAAGAAGGGCTTCAACACTTTACAATTAGACTTTTAAATTATGTTCTAAGATGCAGTTGTAGGCACAAGTTATTGAATGCATAAAGGAAATTGAGAAACAAATTTCCAGCTAAGTTTCATGCAACCAATTTCAATATCCCCTTTGATGTGTCACACATGCTGCCTCCAGTTCTCCTCAGTGAAAAGACTGGCTGTCCTCAGAAAGGAAGAGTAATTGCTACTGTCAGTTTAATAACCGTCTCTCTCACTAGACTGTGAGTGCCTCCCAGGCAGGGACCAGGTGTTTTACTTTTGTATCCACAGAACCTAGCATAGAGTCTACCAGCTGGTAGGTAAGTGCTTAGGACGTATTAGGTGAATGGATAATAAGAAGGAGGCAATCACCATCACATCAAGTTTGATGGTGGTGCCTAGTGACTCCTTGGGCCCTGAATCTTTCATTATTAATCTCTTCTTTGGATAAAAAATTAATGGCATTCTTCTGATATATACAAAAGCAGAACAAATGAAGAGACCTCCCCTACTCAACATTATAAAGATGTTAGCTCTTCCCAAGTTAACTGCAAAATTTAAAACAATCTCAATAAAATACCAACAAGCTTTCTTATGAAGTTAGAGAAGTTGGTATTAAAGCTCATATGGAAAATAAACATGCAAGAGTAATCAGGAAAGCACTAAAAAAGGAAACTGTGAAGGGAACTAACTTTACCTAAAGCACATCATATAGTAAAGCTTCTGTGATTTAAATATTATGGTACTAGCACATAAGTAGACAATTAGACCAAAGAAAAAGAATAGAAATGGATCCAAAGATATATGAAAATTTAGTGTATAATAAAGGTACATCTTGAATTACTGGGGCAAAGATTGCCCTCTTATTTTATTATTTTATTTTTCATGTCATTTTATTTTTTAAAAATTGACTTTTTAATAAATGGTAGCCTTGTGGCAAAAGATGAAATCAGATAACTCACTCTGTACATAGGAGTAAACTCCAAACATATCAGGAATATTGATGTAATATATGAAACCATAGATATATTGGGGGGAAAACATGAATGAATTCCTCTTTAACTTCGATGTAGGAAAAGGCTTTCTAAATATGATTCAAAGTCCAGAGGCAATAAAGGAACTACTGATAAATGTGACTACATGGAAAAAAATTATTTGAATAGCAAACACCATAAAGTTAAAAGGCAAATAACTGGAGAAAATACTTACACTGTATACTCCAAATAAAAAGTAAAATCCCCAATATACAAGAACTCTTAAAAACTGTGGGACTAAGGACCAAAACCCAATGGAAAATCATAAAATGATATGAATAGACAATTCACACACAAAAAACGATATAGAAATGGCTCCTAAACATATGTAAAGACACTTAAATTCACTTATAACTAAAGAAATGCAAATTTGAGCAACACTTGAGTTATCATTTCTCACCTATCAGACTGGGGAAATTCTAAAAATATTACAACACGTTCTACTGATGAGGCAGTGAGGAAAGAGGCATTCTCTTACATTGCAAGGAATGCAACTGGAACAAACCTTCTGGATGGGAATTTGGCATTATGTAACAGACCTATATATGTACTTACCCAGATACAAGAGAATGTTTGAGTAAACTGTGACATATCCACACCATGAAGTACTATGCAACTATATAAAAAGGAATAAGAACAATTACTATGAACTGATATGGGGTGATTCCAGGATATATTGCTAATTACAAGAAACATAGTGCAAAAGGTTATCTACTGTGTTTTATCTTCATTAATAAGAGAAAATAAGAAAGATACAAAAAGAAATATAGGAAGAACAAACCAGAAAATTTAAGGAGAATTCTCATCCACAGTTGCCCAGGTGGGAATAGGTAGAAAGATTGGGGAATGTATAACTATTTGTGTATTTCTGATTTTAAGAACCATGGTAACATTTCACATAGCCAAAAACAAATAAACATTGAAAATCAACCAGGGCATTGGGGAAACCAAAATGGAAATCAAACAGAGTTAACATAACTGTATTACCGGTGAATAACATAACTACACTGAAGAAGTTGGTGAAGAAAAGAACTAAGTAATTTTTTTAAATAATAGATTATTATGTATATAAGGCTGAAGAAAAAAGACACAGATATTTGTGTTCTCTTTATTAAACTTGGTTCCACAAAGTATGGTTAATTCTGAAACTACATTTATATATTCTAGGATTAAGCAAATAATAAATATATTTGGAATAATAAAATCCAGATTTCTTACAATATTTACTAAGAGTGAACCTAGAGGGGCGCCTGGGTGGCTCAGTCGGTTGGGCGGTCGACTTCGGCTCAGGTCATGATCTTACACAGTCTGTGAGTTCGGGCCCCGCGTCGGGCTCTGTGCTGATGGCTCAGAGCCTGGAACCTGTTCAGATTCTGTGTCTGCCTCTCTCTCTGCCCTTGCCCTGCTCATGCTCTGTCTCTCAAAAATAAATAAACATTAAAAAAAAAAAAAAAGAGTGAACCTAGAGATCTATCTGTATTGTTTTTAATGTAGTCCACAGTTCTGAATTGTTAATCATTATGATTGACCTTCTAGAAAATCATTCTAAATTAGTAAAACTATGTATGAATAGATCGCATCCCTTCTAAGGAAGTAAAACCTCACGGCTCGCATAATTATTTCCAATATAGGTTTGAAATTCAGGCATTCAAGAAGGATATATTGTAATCTCAGAGAAGTAGGTTTTATAATTAAACAGTAATAATTGTTACCATTTATTAAGCATGATTATGCACCAGATACTCAGCCATATGCTTTTCACACAGTATTTACTTAACTGTATTTAATGGCATTGTTCTGCTCTTTACAGATCAGGACATGTTTACATATCAAAAAATGGAGACAGACACGAAGTAACTGCCCAATATAACATCAAATCTGTCTAATGCCAGAGCTCTCAAATAGAGTCCTCGTGTCATTTTCTTCAAGCCTACCCAGAGAATTCCCTGATTCCTGTACCATTGCTTTATTTCCCCATATTCTGCTGTCTTATGACCAGCACATAAGAAGAGTAACCGTAGATGCTCAGCATCCATCAGGAAAAGGACAGGTCATAGTTATTCATTTTTCTTATCTGGATGGTGCCTTAAGTTACTTCTCTTTGTGATCTTATTTGGCACCCTATATTTTCTAGAACTCAGTTCATTTAATGTATTCTTTAAAGGAAAAGACAGAACATAATGGAAAAAAGTATTTCTAAGATTCTACCAAAAGATTTCAGAAACTGGAAAAGATTACGTCTGTTAGCAGAAGGTTTATTTTTAAAGTTTAACCAGGTTCTAAACTTATAATTGCATTAACTATAATCTCAGAATCCCTTAAATGCTGGATTCTCAGAGGTGAAAGTTCTTCTGTCACCCAGGGACCAAGGATGAATGCAAGAAACTTGGTTTCTTTTCTCATTTCAACCTCTTGGGCAATTCCCTTCAACTCTTCGCCCTCTCTCTCCTTTATCACTTTCTGGGATATGTGAGATCTGCCAAAGAAAAGTCAGGTGACTGTTATCAACAGTCATTTCCTTGATTCACAGGTTATGCGGAGAAATTCAAAGTTGAAAATCGTTTAAGCTCAAGAAAAATACATAAATAAGCAGCCAAGCGTTGACAACAGAAAGTGCTCTGCTTGGAAGAACTCCTGCATACCTTGTTCAGTAAAGTCCCCTCACCCCGCATGTTATTCTTTTACAACAAATAAGCGCACTCATTCCTAAACTGCGGTGTGCCCTGTACCACAGCTTGTACCCACAGCTGTGTATCCAGCTGCTCTACTCAACCACTCCACTGTGTTCTCCAGGGGATTATCCAGGCTTTCCACCAAAACAGCAGTGGCGCTAAAAACTGGAGGGCTCTACCAGAAATGGCAACAGGGAAACTTAAGTGATACGAAAAAGAATTCTTTCATGACCAAGATCCATGGAAAAATATCTAAGATCCAGTAAATGGCTTCCATATTTTACAGACCATTCAGATCTAAAATTCTAAAAAAATAAGGAAACATAGGATTTTGTTACAAATTCTGTATAACTGCTGATAGATGATGTTTTGCCAAACATACCTAGTGATATGACATAATCTGGACTTGGGAAAATATTTTTTTATTTAAGAGTCTGTCATTTCTATGGGTCTGTGGGGAGCTATGTAGAAACTTCGAATTGGTCCAATTTACTTTGTATCAGAAACATTTTCCGAAATAGGACTTGTCAACTCATTTTTCGAAGGTGTTGATTTCCTCTTTCTTTTTAATTTCAAGATTATGCCATCAGAAAATTATCAGTGCTATTCATTTAATGCCCTACCTTAGTATAAAATAGATCTCAGGTAGCTTATGGACTTACATGTAGCACAATGAGGTTTTTTTTTTTTTTCTAGAGATAGAGAAATCAGAGCAAAGTGAAAGGAAAAAAAAAAAGAAAGAAAAGCCCAGAAGAGTTAGTTCACAGGAAGGCATGCCCCAAGTTTCTGTATGGGGAGGCAGGAAACCACTAATAAGTTCTGGATTCCCCAGTTGCCCAACCTAGAATGCGGACAAAGTCAGCTATGGAATTCACGTTGTCCCTAACAAGCGATGATACGGAAAATGGAAAATACTTAACAACTGAAACAGATCAGGTCTTAATCTACCTGATGCTAACCTTAAAAATACAGTACAGTTGTATGGTAATAAATGTTAACTAGACTTATTGTGGTAATCATTTCACAATGCATATAAATATCCAATCATTCATTATGTTATATGCCTAAAACTACTATGTGATATGTCAATTATACCTCAACTAAAAAAATAAAATAATAAAAAAATGTAGTACAGCATCTCAATACGTAGTATCCGGCAATAAGAAATGCCAACCCCTTGACTTCACCGTCTTTTTAAAAATTATCTGAGTACCTGTTCAGCAAAATATTCCTTGATAAATCAAGCTTGTTGCTTAAGAGAAAAATACAGTTTATTTTTCCTTTGTTTCTCATGTTTTAAAATAGAAATTGTGCAGGACCTCTGTTAAAATTTAGATTTTTGACTTCTCTTTGTTGATATTTTTAAGTTAAAAGTAGAGGAAAATTTTCCAAACATGTCTACTGGTATTATTTGCTCTTCTATATCTCATATATACTCAGACTGGCTGAGAGTTTAAGGCAAGATTTTTCTCCAAGTGAAGCCAGTGAGGACATCTTTGGCCTACAAACACTAGAATATTATAAACTTGGGGAAGGTGAGTTCTATGAACACTTGATTAAGTATTAAATGAATGTATTGTCCTTGATCCTCTGGAAAATGGCTTCCACAACAGCTCCTCAAAGAGAAATCAGCAAAGAAGAAAGGGCTGCATAGAAGTGAAAATTCTGCAGAGTAACATAAGAAAGCATATTTATTTCTCACATAAATTTATTCTTGGGAAAGGGGAGGAAAAAAACCATTGGGAATAAAGGGTGAGTGTTATCCTAATCTCCCCTTGACTTCTCATGGAAACCACTTTTTTGGGGTGGGCAGAGAGGGGGGAGTGGGCACAGGGAAAGAGAGAGAGAAAAAGAGAGAGAGAGAGAGAGAGAGAGAGAATCTTAAGCAGACTCCATGTTCAGCATAGAGCCTAATGTGGGGTTTGATCCCACAACCCTAGGATCAAGAGCTGAGCCAAAATCAAGAAGAGTCTGATGCTCAACCAACTGAGCCACTCAGGCATCCTCATGGAAACATTTTTAAGGGAACTTGATTCCAAATAGGTGGAGAAGTTTGAGAAATTTGCTTTTCCTAAGTGTCTTTGACCCCAGCCAACAGAAGAAACTTTCCAGATTTTTCTTTTTTAAGATTTTATATTTATTTATTTGAGGTGGGGAAGAGAAAGGCAGAGAGAGAGGGGAGAGAGAGTCCCAAGCAGGCTCAGCACTATTAGCACAGAACCCAATGTGGGGCTCCAACTCATGAACCATGAGATCATAACCTGAGCAGAAACCAAGAGTTGAACTCTTAACTGACTGAGCCACCCAGGCAGTCTAAGATTTTATTTTTAAGTAATCACTGTACCCGACATGAGGCTCAAACCCATGACCCTAAGATCAAGAATTGCACACTCTCCCAACCCAGTCAGCCAGGTGCCCTTTCCCAGATTTTTCTAAATGAAGAATCCTAGGAGCACAACAATCATTTCCAGGTTGAACAGTCTGTGCTTACAAACAGTTCTTCCCTCACTATAAAGTATGAGTGACATTAAGGACTTTGACCAACTGATGCAAGCAGACTTAAGTGATCTTTGTTTAACATGTAATTTTAATCAGATTCTGGGCTTTAATAGGCAATCTTTTTGTTACCTTATGCCCTGGAGGCAACTAACAGACCCTGACAGACAGGAAGGAACAAAGGAAAAGACCAGGAAGGGTATGTGACAGTCGAAAGAAAAGAACAGGAGGGAGAACGAAAGTGGAAAAGATGAGAAAGAAAAGAGGTATGCAACTCATCCATATCCTGTGTTGTGATACTAAGTATATTCCAGAACAGGCATGCCTGGGTGGCTTAGTTGGTTGAGCATCCAACTTCAGCTCAAGTCATGAACTCAGGGTTCGTGAATTTGAGCCCCATGTCCAGCGGAGCCTGCTTCGGATTCTGTGTCTGCCTCTCTCTCTGCCCCTTCTCCACTTGCACTCTGCTTCTCTTTCTCTCAAAAAGAACCATTTAAAAAAAGAATATTCCAGAACAAAGCTTTCATAAAAATGGGATTGGTCATCAGTTCCAGACTTCAAGATGTGCTACAAAGCTGTAATCATCAAGACAGTACGGTACTGGCACAAGAACAGACGGATAGATCAACGGAAAAGAATAGAGAGCCCAGAAATGGACCACAAACATATGGCCAATTAATCTTTGACAAATCAGGAAAGAATATCCAATAGAAAAAAGACAGTCTTGGGGCACCTAGGTGGCTCAGTCAGTTGAGTGTCCAACTTCAGTTCAGGTCATGATCTCATGGTTCATGTGTTGGAGCCCCGCGTCGGGCTCTGTGCTGACAGCTCGGAGCCTGGAGGCTGCTTCAGATTCTGTCTCTTTCTCTCTCTCTGTCTCTTACAAATAAATATTAAAAAAAAAATTAAAAGAAAAAAGATTGTCTCTTCAGCAAATGGTGCTGGGAAAATTGGACAGTGACATGCAGGATGAACCTAGACCACTTTCTTACAGCATACACAAAAATAAACTCAAAATGGATCAAGGATCTATAAATGTAAGACAGGAAGCCATCAAAAATCCTAGAGAACACAGGCAACAATCTCTTTGACTTCAGCCGCAGCAACTTCTTACTCCACAAGTCGCTGAAGATAAGGGAAGTAAAAGCAAAATTGAACTATTGGGACCTCATCAAGATAAAAAACCTTCTGCACAGCAAAGAAAACAATCAGCAAAACTAAAAGGCAACTGACGAAATGGGAGAAGATATTTGCAAATGGCGTATCTGATAAAAGGTTAGTATTCAAAATCTATAAAAAACTTATCAGACTCAACACCTCAAAATTAAATAATCTAGTGAAATAAATGGTGAAAGACTTGATAGACACTTTTCTGAAGAAGACATCCAGATGGCTAACAGACATATGAAAAAATACTCAACATCACCCATCATCGTCAGGGAAATACAAATCAAAACCACAATGAGATACCACCTTACACTTGTCAGAATAGCTAAAATTAACAACTCAAGCAACAACATATGTTGGAAAGCATGCGGAGAAAAACTAACATTTTTGCAATGCTGGTGGGAATGCAAACTGGTGCAGCCATTCTGGAAAAGAGAATGGAGGCTCCTCAAAAAATTAAAAATAAAACTACTCTACAATCTAGCAATTGCACTACTAGGTATTTATCCAAAGGATATAGGATTGCTGATTCAAAGAGGCACATGCATTCCATGTTTATAGCAGCACTATTGACAATAGCCCAAATAAGGTAAGAGCCAAATGTCCATCGACTGATGAATAGATAAAGAAGATGTGGTGTATACATATGCAATGGATTATTACTCAGCGATAAAAAAAGAATGAAATATTGCCATTTGCAACAACATGGACGGAACTAGAGTATATTATGCTAAGCGAAATAAGTCAGCCAAAGACAAATATATGACTTCACTCAATGTGGAATTTAACATACAAAACAGATGAACATAAGCAAAAATAATATAAAAACAGAGAGGGAGACAAACCATAAGAAACTGTTAAATACAGAGAACAAACAGGGTTGCTGGGGGGATGTTAGGTGGGAAGAAGGGCTAAAGGAGTGAAGGGCATTAAGAAGGACACTTGTTGGGATGAGCACTGGGTGTTAGATGTAAGTGCCCACACCTTGGTCATGAAGTGGCCTTCCGCACTCTCCCATGAAAATGGGCTCTGAGGCCTAGTGTCCCATCTCTGCCACCTGTAATTGTATGCCAAGCCCATGAGGTCTCTCTGCTGAGGTTTCCACCAAGTGCACAAGTGACAGCATGGTAGCTTTCCCCTCCAGTGGCTTGCTTGTGGCCACACACGACTCTTACCAGTGCCACTGAGGTTCCCTCCCAGTAACAGCTTCTGCGGAAGTTCAGAGTACCCTGTGGAAGCCATCCCTCACCATCCCTGCCTCCCCAAGGCCAACCTGAGTCACCGGTGGGCAAGCTTCTTTTTAGGGAAATCCACTCTCTCATTCCTGGCTATAGTGTTGGAATCTCCAGAATGTGCAGACTCTCCCCAGGCCTCCAGTGGCATGATCGCCTGTGACTTGGCTCTGGAAGCCACAAAGAAGCAGCCTCGTGGCCAGCCTGGCAAAGCCAACACTGGGCCCCAGTCCTGAGTGGCCACCACCAGGCTTCGGGAGGCACTAGGCTCATCAGAGCACCTCCTCTCCCCTCCCCGACTGGTAGACTAGGCAGGCTGCAGCAAGCAAAAACAGTTGGACTCTTTTAAAACAGAACAGCAAAATACCAAAAAGAAAGTTGGGAGAATCACACTCTTTACTATCCGAGCCACATGCAAGCTTTCCTGACACCCTGTAACCGTGAGCCTTGCATCAAGTGGAAAATAAACCCCAAGCTAAAAAAAGAGAATATATTTCCTGTGAAAAGTGATTTATTACCTTTGGTCCCTTGACCCTTACAAGGCTCCTAGTATAGGCTGTGGAGAGTCCATGAATACTTACATATTGTATGCAAATTTTACACATACATACAGAAGTACACGGTGGTCTGTCAGTATCCCAAAGAGTTCTTTTGCTAAAAATAAGTTAAAACCAGTGCACATAAAAAGGAACTTCTTTGAAATTTAGCTTGAATCACTACCTGAAGTGCTTAGTTTCTTGGTTCACTAAATTGTGAAAGGATTCATTACCCTATTCCTGAGAGTTAATCCATGAATCACAGATCTGGAAAAAAAATGGAAATATTGTGTGGCCCATTTCTCTGCTTTCAGAAAGGACTACAGTCTATAGTAAATGAAAACAACATCATTTTTCAAACTCTGCTGAGCAGATTTCAATCTTTTTTTGGTAGCCATTCATCGTTCACATTTCTTACCATTAAGTTCTTCTTTTTGTCATGCCTAATTCCCTTACATTGCAAAATAATTTGATCTCTTATGTTTAAGGAGCCAGTATTTTTGGATACTATTATTAAATTCACCTTCAGCTTTCTCCCCCTCAATACTTTGGATCTTTCCACATCTTCATTTTCATATTCATTAATTATCTCCATGGCTTTCCTCTGAAACCTTTCCAATTTCCCGTACTTGTCTATAAATTCAGAAATGAGTATGCTGAAGACAGATTCATAAAACCTTCTATTGATTGGTGAACTTCACTATCATCACTGGAACTGGTATGTAATAATAAATTGCCAGAAGATAATTATTATAAGCTTGTCCTGTAGGGGTGAAATTATAAAATCAATGCAAAATGGGCCAGATAAATTTACTGGGAATGAAAATCTGGAATCAACAGGGTGATCATCTGACTAAAGGTTGCGCATCAAAGGAAAGATGGTGTCACTTAAGGGAGATAGTGGCCAGCCATGAAAACTTGACAAAGAAAAATCACAGTCAGCTCGTGGCAGTGACCACCCAAAGAGTATCCAAGTAGGAGGGTGTTGGACAGATTATTCTGATAACCTGGTCATGCTTGTCTCTTCCTGTTGATCAGAGAGCTGTAGTATGTCTGAGTCCTGCTGTCATTATAGATTTGATCACTTACCACAGAACCCACTGATGTGACCATGTCACTCATGTACAAGAAGGAGACCAGCATGACCAGGTGACCAGAAGAACCCATTCAGCTCTGCCTATATATTCCTGGAAGCCCTGATTTCTATATTAAACCTCTTTATAACCATCATACTTGCCAAATTCTAATTAAGATACTAGATAATAATGTGTCTACGTTTTTCCAGTTTCTTGAAAAATTGTATGCAAAAAATTCATTTTATTAACCTTACTTTATTCCATAATAAAATACAAAAACTTTTCCTTGGATGTTTAAATCCTGAAGGGAAGATAAATATGAAGTCTATTGGTTGCTATGCCCATGTTTACTTGAATAAAGGAGGTTTTTTTTCCTTTATTGCACTTCAGCATTTTCTTCCTAGCAATGGATAGTGTAGATAATTAACAAGTATATTATTAGCGTCTAACTGGTATCCAACTCAAAAATCTTCACTGATGGCGCACCTTTGGCAAATTGTCCTTAACTCATTAGCTCCTAGAATGAAAAGGAATACATTGCTACCAAACGTCATATATATCCATTTGAAAAAAAGTCACTCTGAATGAAATGCTATAAATCATATAGGAAACTTAAAAGGATTCACCAAAGTGTCTCAAGTGGATAAATCATTAAGAAGTTCATGAGACATGGAAGAAGGCCCAAAACATAGGCCAGCAGTACTCTTATTCTCTATCATGGGAGTCTGTTAACAAGCACAGGATGGACATAATTTATAGCACTTCTCTTCCCAGGGTCTCATGGGCTTCATCTGCAAAAACAATTTGCATTCATATACGTCCAACCAGTGACACCATTGGCATATTTGATACACAGAGAACATTTTTCCTTTATACAATGAAATTATTTTCAGTAATAACTATGACATGAAACAAAAATAATGTCAACAAAAGAAATGTAGACTGAACTTTTTTCTTTATTGACCTTAATAAACACAATCATACTAATAATTGTAATTAGTGATTAGTAATAATCACATCAGTGAGTGAACTAATGGATGAACATTCAGTTCTAAAAAGGAAGAAAGTAATCAAGTATGCTCTTGTGTTGTCAATTTACTCAAGATACTTTTTGGAAAAGAAAAAAGGAAAAACATACTTATTTTCATTTGTCATGAATGATTAACATTCAAATTTCTATTTTTAAGCTTTAGCTTCTGCAAATTTAAAAATCTTAAACACAAATAAAAACTCCAAGTGAACACATAAAATAAAATAACACATAAAATAACACAAAAAATAACTGAAATAATTCAAGTTCTACTTCATTGTATTTATAACTATTATTTATTTTTTAAGCTTATTTATTTATTTTGAGAGAGAGAGTGCGTGGGAGCATGCACACATGAGTTTGGGAGGAACAGAGAGAGAGGGAGAGAGAATCCCAAGCAGACTCTCGCAAAGTATAGAGCCCAACATGGGGCTTAAACTCACTAACTGTGAGATCATGACCTGAGCCAAAATCAAGAGCCAGATGCTTAACCGACTGAACCACCCAAGTATTTAAAACCCACAGTTTAAACACAGGAATATGTGAAGATATAAACTATGGCAAATGGGAATTCTATAGATTCTGAATCATTATAAACTTACTCTTGAGTCTCACGTGTCAGGGCATATGTTTGCATCTAGCAGTTCTCTAAGGTAATTTACAAGTGGAACACAATGTTCAGTGAGAAGTAAGTCTTTTAAAAGGAGGTAATTTAAAGCATATTATATATTTATATATACAAGCAATATATAATATATATAATATTTGAAAAACATAACAGTAACTGTTATACTTGTTTAGATCTTAGGCCAACAAAAATTTTTTCAGGGAGGAGTAGTTTTCCACTGAGTGCTTAGACTTGCAGGCTTATAGTGGTAACAAATAGCAGAACAATATTTTTGGTTTTATTTTTGTTTTTCTCTTCTCTACACACAGTGTAACACTTTTTGCTTGTATCTGGGGTAGACTTATTCCACTGACTCAAGTTTGATATGCTACTTCTTCCAGTTTAATGATGTTGGACTGTAAACTCTGTTTAATGATGTTGGATTGTAAACTCTCTTTTTTTTCCCTTGAGAAAGAGAGAGAGTGTGTGAGCAGGGGTGGGGGGTACAAAGAGAATGAGAGAGAAGCTTAAGCAGGCTCCATGACCAGTGCAGAGCCCTATCCAGGGCTCAGTCTCACAACTGTGATATCATGACTTGAACCAAAATCAGAAGTCGGACACTTAACCAACTGAGCCAGCCAGGCACCCCTGGACTGCAGTCTTTATTGACCCATGTTCAACAGTAATCTGAAACATTCCCTCCATTTTCAGCTATAAATCAAATAATATTACCCACTTTTTTCACAGAGGCCAACTGTACAAACTTTCCTTACTCAAGATCTACACATGCCCTTTTGTTGGCAAAGGCCTCAAAATAGAGCCTGAATTCTTGACCAGCACTAATAGGATGGCAAACTAAATAGGACATCATGTTTAGAGTCACGCCTGTATTCCATTCATCTCCCTCTCAATGCAGTGTCAGTGTGTGACTCCTCAAGGGTGTCTTCTTTCTTCTTTCATGATATTGTTGAACCTGATGTGCAAAGGCTCAAGGCTTTGTTGTACGTATTCAGTCCCAACATTGTATACTTCCCTTCCTTAGGAAATAGACGGGGGTCGAGTTTTTCTTTATTGTCTCTTTTGGTGGAAAGCCCTGCCAGATTTTTCTTATATCCTAGTATTACTTCAGTTCCTTAATTTGTTTATACAGTTCTTATGGATTTACGAAAACTTGTTAAGTATAGTATTTAGCCATAAAATAATTTCCTACTTTTCATCCCCAATGTTCTTGGACCATATTTTTGCTTTTCTGAAAATGTACTCTCCCAAGTTTCGATTGTATTGTATTATGACTGAGAAAATGAACTTATAACCTTTTTGGTCTGTTACCTAGACTTCTTTTGAAAAGGAAGTATTATTTAGCAATTAAAAAAAGTTGTCTGGGGGCGCCTGAGTGACTCAGTCAGTTAAGTGTCCAACTTCAGCTTAGGTCATGATCTCATGGTTCATGAGTTCAAGCCCTGCATCGGGCTCTGCGCTGACGGCTCAGAGCCTGGAGCCTGCTTCAGATTCTGTGTCTCCCTCTCTCTCTGCCCCTGCCCTGCTTACACTCTGTTTCTCTTTCTCTCTGTCTGTCAAAAATAAACATTAAAAAAAAATTTTTTTTAAGTTGTCTGGTTGTGGAAAATTAACCACGTCCAAGGCCATGCAAGCTTCAATTCATTGATTTATTGTATATGGTATATGTAATTTATTTTCTATATGATTTATTCTTTACTACATAAACATTTATTGTATAAGCATATTACATTTATTGTATAAATATATTATTAGAGCTTCAAATGTGACCAAAACTATGCTAGGTGCTGGGGATACAGTGGACGAACACAGCAGGAAATTGATTTTGGCCTCATGGAGCTTACAATCTGTGAGTAGCTAGAATTTACATTTTTTACATTACTTGTAGAATTATCCAACTCTTGAAGTGGCTTCAGGTAGCGCATTTGCAAAACCTTTCATAAAAGACCTCATCATCTACAATATATAAGTATATTCAGTTAGAACACAGAGCTGCCAGAGTCAATATTCCATAACGATTAAGAATTCAGGCTACAGAGTCGGGTGGTCAAATTCTGGCTCTCCCCACTGTGTGGTAGTGGACACTGACATTCTATTTGACCTTTCTGAGTGTTATGTTCCTCAGGATCAAGGAAGACAAAAGTAGTATGTATCTCATAGAATCACTGTGAGGATGAAGTAAGATGTGAAGGGCTTGATGGGTGCCTGGGCAGCTCAGTCGGTTTAGCATCTGACTTTGGCCAGGTCATAATCTCATGGTTCGTGGGTTTGAGACCCTCATCGGGACTCTGTGCTAACAGCTCAGAGCCTGCTTCAGATCTTCTGTCTCCCTCTCTCTATCTCTGCCCTTTCCCCACTTGTGTTCTCTCTCTCTCTCTCAAAATAAACATTTTTAAAAATATATAAAGAAGATGTGAAAAGCTGAGAACAGCATCTAGCACATAGTAAATGATAAATAAAAGTTAGCCATCTTTATTATCATTTACTACTTTTATTTTTATTTTCTGCTACAAATGTTTAAATAAAAGACCCATTAGATGACCATTAGAAATAAAATGTAAGTGTTTAAGTAATTTGTTCACAAATGTATCAGTCAGAATCTAATCAGAAAAACAGAAACCATACAAAGTATTTCAAATAAGGGGGACGACCACAAAGGAGTTGGCAGGGTTAGAAGAGGGAGAAAGGAAGAAGTAGGGGTATCCAGGGACCAGGAAGCTACTGCTGTGCCCTGGGCTGGCACCCACTGGCTCACACTTGCTGCCTTGCTGCTAGAGATGTTGTCACCAGTGCTGATACTGGGACTGGAACTGCCAATGAAGCACCATTGCTGCCAGAACAAGATACCTACAAAGATGTGCTTCTGGGGAGCCCACGAGCATCTTTCTCTCATCCCCAGACACCACCAGCAACTTCCGGGCCTGCCATTGAGCGGTGCCAGAGGCAGAGACCTCTCTTCCCCACAGATTTCTGTTTTCCCACCAGAGCCTCCCATTGGCAGCACCTGACAGAAAGGGGGCCTAGGAAGGGTAGTTTGCAGATGACCATCCCCAGCAGTACAAAGCAGAACAGAGAAGGGCAGGGGTGGAGCTGAGAGACAACAAGCAAATAGCACGGAAAATAACATACTCAGACCTGTTATCAAATCAGGATTGAAGGGTCATCAAGATAATTTAAATCAACTTAAAAAAATTTTTTTCTTAATTTAAAAATTTTTTTAATTTATTTATTTTATTTTTGAGAGAGAGAGACAGAGCATGAGTGGGGGAGGGGCAGAGAGAGAGGGAGACACAGAATCCGAAGCAGGCTCCAGGCTCTGAGCTGGCAGCACAGAGCCCGACGTGGGGCTCGAACTCACAGACCGCGAGATCATGACCTGAGCTGAAGTCGGCCGCCCAACCAACTGAGCCATCCAGGCGCCCCTCTTAATTTTTAGAGAGAGAGAGAGCATGTGCACAAGCTGGGGAGGGGTGGAGAGAGAGGGCAAAGGAGAATTCCAAGAAGGCTCCACTCTGTCAGCACAGAGCCCAACACAGGACTCGAAGTGAACCTGTGGGATCATGACCTGAGCTGAAATCAAGAGCTGGATACTTAACTGACTGAGCCACCCAGGCACCCCTATAATTCACCTGCTAGTTGGAAGATAAAACTGTAGATGTTCTCTTTCCTGCCCACTTCTTGTTTTTTCTTGATAGTTGATTTTGTTCCAGCTAAGTTTCATGTTTATCCTGACACAAACTCTACCATAGAGTCTATTAGAAGTTTCTACAGAGAATTTTTAAAAAGGGTTTTAAGAATGAGAGTATTCTAACATTTGGAATAGAATTTTAAAATGCCTCTCTGTCCCTTCTGCTAATCAATGCCACTAGTTTGCTGTCTTGGTAACGAGCACTGCAGAGGTGTCGATATCCTCCTACCTATCTGGGTCACTGAGTAGGGTGTGGAAGCTTTTGAAGAGCTTCCCCAGCAAATAAAACCATGCCAAGAAAATGATAACGGGTAATGATTATTGCCCAAAAGATACAGAGAGCGGCCTTTGGAAAGCATGACCAGGGGGCAAGGCAGCACAGCCTCATTATATAGTCAGGAGAGAAAAAAGTAAAGTCACAAACTTTCCTACCCAGTTCTTAAATAATTTTTTGTTCTTAAAAGGCGCTGAGGACTGATGTGAGGAGAACGTTCATTCACATGTTTCACAGCCATGAGATACACCCAAAGTGTTTCCTGATATTAGCTCTGAAGTAGTTCTACTAGTTCGAGGCTATGTTAATGAAAGTAAGATACAGAGCTAATCCTTAACTGGGCTGGTTACTTTCATGTGAGAAATACAGTTCCAGAATCAGGTACAGCTGGATTCAGACAAGGATGTGGGTAGATGGGTTGGAAAGGATTGGCACATACATAAAAGTAGGTGACCACTGATGTGGTAGGGACACATAAATTTATCTAGGGGTCTTTATGGTGAGACCTCCATTAAATCTCTTCCACCCTCTTGCCCAAGTCCCTTCTCAATATGACTAAGATTCATTTCCTTAATGAAATAAAAAGAAAAATATCACCCTTCCCCTCAACCACTTAATACTTTAGAGCGGGCCACATCAAATAATGCATTTGTGAGGTTTACATACCGACTGGCTAAGAACCAGGTAAAAGCCGTGCGGGTAGTTCTGTCAGGGATGGTAGGACTGAAAAGGGGCGGAACAGAGAGATGGAAAGCATTAATTGCAAATTATACCCAAAGGGCAGCTCACCAAATAGATACAGTATTTTAAAGGCAACATGATGTTCTAGAAAGAACACAGGGTGTGGCATCACTCAGATGCGGACTTAAACATGATTTTTTTTTTCATTTCTTGGAACCTTAGAGATAATATATGGAAAATCACCCAGCACAGAGCAGATCTTCAATAAAAGGCAGCATTCAGTTATTATGTACACATAAAGTACATTATGGCATAACAGTTGACCTTGTGAATATAAAACATTCTGATGCATCAGTGGGGCACTAAGTTTCTCCTCCACACAGCACTGGGAACATTATTTATATGTATTCATATGGCTGCCCCTCCACTCCCACCCTGCCAAGCTGCCTGCCAGTCAGTGAGCAGGACTGACCTCCCGGGCAGAGTCAATAGCATAGGATACAATATGAAGAAGTCACAGAAGGAAATTCTGCCTGGAATTTTATAATTCCTTATCAAAGTGATAATTTGAAAGATTTGGACCAGGTTGTCTATGTTTCCAACAAAACAAACAAAACAGAACTTTGGAGACAGCACCAGATAATGGCAAGAACATGGGGACGGGAGTAGAAAACTTCGTCTGACCTCAACTCAGTCACTAGCTCTCTGTGTCGTCCTTTTCCTTCTTCACCACATGAAAAGCCCTTTAAACTGTATCCAGGGAAGGCTCCTCAGAGGAGGTGAAATCTGAAGGGAGATTTGAGTGACAAGAAGGAGCCAGGTATGGAATGAGCTGGAAAAAGAGCCTGCCAGATAGAAGAAACGATCGTAAAGGCTCTGAGGCAGCAGAAAGTTCAGAGCATTTGAGGTACAAAGGGAAGGCCAAGGGGGCTAGGGCATCATGAGCAGCTGGGAGCATGATTTAAACTAAGGTCAAAAAGCACATACGGGCTTGATCATGTTGGGCCTTAGATTTAATCCAATAATCAGTGGAAGACCTTGGAGGGCTCGAAGGACGTGGAGAACATGACGTGAATAATATTCTAAAGATTGTTCTGGCTACTGTTCAGGAATAGAGTAGGGAACATGAGGAAACAAGAAGGTTATTTAAAACCTATTCCAGCAGTTAGGCGAAGGATGATGGTGGCCTAGTCTTGGGTGGCAGCAATGGAGAGCCAGAGAATGGGATAAATTCTGGTTATATATTGGAATAAGATCAATATATATCATATAGAGAAGTGGATGTATGAGATAGTGGAGAGCTGCTCAACAATAGCCTTGGAGCAGGCGGAAGGTTGTGTTTAACCAGGGTTGGAGATGAAGACATTAGAGGAGAGCTGGACAAGAGTAAGGGCTTGTGTAAGACAGTGAATTTTAAAAAGTGGCCCAGAATCTTAGGAGTGAAGTAAGGACGTAAGTAGGTGGGTAATGGAGAGTAAAAAAGCAATGAAATCAGTAGATTGAAGGTCTCTATTATCAGTCATTGCGTGAAGGTTTTAGAGTAATCACCAGCCATTCCAACTTTTGGTAAATTATTCAACAATTTTTCAAAGCCTCAATTTCCTCATCTGGAAAATAGGAGTAATAATTCCTATGTCACAGAGCCACGGTCTATATTTAATTAGTTCATGTCTATAAAGCATTCTCTGGAGGTCCTGGTATCTAGTAAGTGCTCAGGAAATGAAATAACTTACATTAATAAAGCCCCTTCCAACTCCTTTCAATTTCTCTGGGCTCCAGAGATTTATACGTATGTGACGTCCATGGAAAACAGAATGTGATTATCCTTTTGAGTTAATTCTTTCCCACCTAGGGATCGGTGGTGAAGGTAAAGAATTTCAAACACACAAAAGCATCATCACATTTTAGCATTCACAATACCTCAATCCCCAGCAAGTTCCATCTAGCAGAATTTCCGTAGGTCAAAAGAGAATATTAGGAATCATTTAGACATCTTTTACTTTTAAGAAATAAGGCAACACCTATAACTCCTGTCTCAAAGGTGCCGTTACCAGCAGAGTCCATGTGTCTGTGTCCTGGACTTTATGTTGCTCTCCTCTGACTGGCTCTCCAGAGCCATGTCTGACTTGGAGATCCCTGTTCTCTCAGGACAGGCCTCTGGGAGCAGGTCAGCCATTTTCAGAAGTTGCATTAACCTTTCAGGCACCATTTAGTGGATTAATGTTTTGATGCACTAAATAGTACCCTAGTGGTCCATTCAGATATGATGCAGCCTTTAAGGAGAAATCGGGCTAAAAACTTTGTTGTTTCCTAGAAAAAAACAGCCTTAATATTTGCATCTGTCTTTACAACAGTTCTCTAAGGGCCTCATGATTCAGTAGAACCCATTATGATTCTGGTATCAAGGGACAGGAATAAAACCCTGCATAATGGTATTAAGAGCAATACAAGTGATATGATGTACCATATGGTTTAACAAGACAATAATGATGTTTTTCTGACTGGCGAGAATCAGCCTAATTTTATAAATATAAATGTGAAAAGATAGACATGTTCAGTGATCTAAACATGCAATTCCTCCAAGTAATCGATGACATTTTTCAATAGCTAACTCTCACTTGAGCACTTTCTATGTGCTGGACATATTCCAAGCACTTCATATTGTTTTAATGATTTCTTCCTTACAGCAGCCTTACGATTCTACTATCATTTCTGCATTATGGATAAGCAAACAGGTGCACAGAGACATTCAGTGACTTGGTTATACAGCTAGCAGGTGGTAAAATCAGGATTCAAATTCAGACAGCCTAGCTTCATAGCCTGGCCTCTTAATCATGTTATCTAACCACGGTTTTCAAACTCTTGTCATCATGACTCACAATAGAAAGTATCACTATGCTGTGGACTAACAGAAAGATAATACTCATCCTAACAATGGAAAACACTTTTCAGTATTTTTCTTTTTATCTTTATCCATTCTGTTTTTAATAAATGCTGATTGAGACTTTCTGAATTTATTATCTGACCCAGTATTGAGTTATGGTCCTTGGTTTTCCAAACACTGCACTAATTATGCTGCCTCCGAAATAAAAGAGCCTGGGATTCATAAAGAATCTGCACTGGAATTGAATGGAGCCTGAAATTGGCTTCTCTCTCATTCCTTGCTCATCCTCCACCTCTTACCTGTGCCCAGTTAACCAACCAGCCAGCAGGGGAAGATGAGGGAGAAGAGGAAGGATTGGTTTACTGAAATGTCCTAATTCCTTCTCAATTGTTTCCTTTCTTTTGTTATACCATTCAAATTATGCCTGGACCATTTTAATAGAGAATAACAAACATCACCCAAAAATCCAATTCCCCTAAGCCCCAGTATAATGGCATTTTTTTACTAATGAAACATGCAAACTACTGTCGAGTCCATTAATAGCCTCAATTTTTAATCTCTCAGATGATGGAACATTAAGGTTTCCATAGCAGCAGATTCTAGCTGTTGGGGGATCCCAGGCTTTCAGTTGTGTGACAATTAGGGTGAAGCATTGCTGAGATTTTCCAGTGTTTCTGTGTCTTCATTATGCAGTATTCAGGGGTTTTTTTTTTGTGTTTTTTTTTTTTAACTGATTATCATGATGTATTAGTTTAAGGAGCTTGACATGTTGGTACCTACCCTGGGAGAAGATAGTAATTTCTTGCAGCCTATCACCAGGAGCTGCCTGACATATCTGGAGTGATGATTCGGGGATGATCATTATCTTTAGTGTTTGCCTTATAAATTAATAAAAGTCTTGGTGAATTCAATTATGGACAGTTTGTGTTCCAGAACTCTAATGATTTTTGATGAGGACAAAAAAATCCAATGATCTAAGACAAGACCCGGAAGACTTTCTTCATCTCTAATGTCCGTATATCAGAAGGCTACAGTACATAAAGCCTAGTTGGTTTGAGACAAATTAACAAGTTTTTTTGGATTCAGTATAGCTGAAGGAAGAGAGACATCGAGTGGCAAAAACAAATTTGAATGTTGACTTATAACCAGTTACTATCTAAAGCCATTGATCATAGGATGCACAGTATAAGATCACAAAGTTCTGACTTTACTAACTTAAAGGGCACAGCTGAAGTTACTTTTTCTAAAGAAAGGTGGGGGTAGGAAAGAAGGAAGAGAGGGAGAGAAGACGGGGTGCAAATAGGATTTTCCCTATTTTTCAAATATGAGAAAATATAACAGAAACTCAAATACTGCTTATATAAACTATAGCATTTACACACAATGCCCTATGAAATAGATTATTAATGGTCAATGCTCTATGTTAATCAACCTAGAAACAGAAATATCCTCTTGGACATACATACCCATAGCTAGACCACATTTCCCACCCTGCTTTGCAACTGATTAAGATCTCATAATTGAGTTCTGGCCAGTGAAATATAGGAAGCAGTGGGATCTCTCCTTCTATCTGTTTGCTGGATGTTGATGCCCAAGACGACCTTGTGAGCCATGTGTTGAAGATGGAGATGCATCTGCCAGTCTGGTTCTCTAAATGACCATGTAGAAAAGATGCCTCTGAAGACCCATAATGTAATGTGATGAGAGCAATTAATATACTTTTAATGGGTTAAGTCACTGATATTTTTGGTATTCTTGTTGAGAACCAATGACAGTGTTAATTATCCTGTCTAATACAGAAATTAATACTTTTGTTGCAGGATGCTGCTGTAACACAAAACATGTGGCATTATCAAGGAAACTAAACATGCCAGAAAGATGGCAATCAATGTTACATTGTGGCAAGACATTTTGGAAAAGTACAATAACATGGAAAACAGACCATGTGCCTACTGAATTAGCCATTTTAGAGGAAATAGTTAGAAAGAATGAATGGGTTAGTGTGTGTTGGTGAACTTGGCTGGATTTGGTATGAAAGTAAAAGAAATAGATGTACATAGGACAAAAGTGGTCAGTTTCTAGAAATTTGGCCAGGATTGGGAAAGCCAACTGCTTTTCTATCCTAGTTTAAGACTTGAAGATTTAAGATCAAAACAGTCTTTGAATCAAATAAATCTTTAAAACTCAGTCCCACAGCAAAATCACATTAAGATTTTTTTTTAAGTCACGTTAAGAATGTGGCCTTGTGTCTCAAGATCAGTAGCCTCAAATATTTACCATTTAATTGAGAAAGGATCAGGGAAGGAAAGAGGGGAATCCAAGAAATAAAATAGAAAATCATATCTAGCAAAGAATTTGTTGTGAAGTTACCAGCATGTGGAATGACTGGAATAAAATAGATCGAAAGCCTACTAAGTTTTTAAGGGGCTTTCAATACCAAGGGAACTGTAGCATGAACTTAGAACATCTTTAACTCTTTATGACTTAAAATAATCCTTGAATCTTCAATCTTCCCCATTTAGGGAGCTCTACAGTCTCCAACAAAAGCATACCAAATGCCCTGTTCAGACGTGACCAAGAAGAGGAATAAGAAAGACGACTCCCTTAGAAAATGGATCCAGGAGCCATGGAGTACCTACTGGAAAGCAGAATCAAGTTTAATCAGGGTAATGAGGACCTGAAAAACTTCACACTGCCACTCCCTAGGGATTACCACATTTCTCTGCACCAGTATTTGCTGTGGCTTCCATTCTTCCCTTTTCAAAATGGGAGTGTTTACTGTGGTTATCCTCTCCCTGCTTCATCATTGCCTGGTGTCTTTAGAGTTCAAAAGTCACCATATCATGAAATGCCACATCTATACACTCATACCATCCTGAGGTCTGAGACTTTGAGTGGATGCAGCTATTATATAGGACTCTAGACTATGTAGCTTCGGGTGGTGTAACTGTATTCTATGTACAGAAGGCAATGCCAAACAGATATTTGGTAACCAAATGGGAGTACTAAGGCAAAAACAACGCTGTGTGCTCACCAAACACATTTCCTTTTCTTCTAGGCACACAGTCCAGCCTCTCTCACAGTTAATAGTTAATTCAACAATCCTGACTGAAGAAATAATTGGTATAATTGATGTATATACTACATTCAGCCTTTGCTCTTAAAATCTGTGGCACAATATTCTACTTTCTCTTCCCTTCCCTACCCCTGCCATTTTGATGCCAACAACCAGGGAAAACTTGAGAGCTATACACTGAAGATGACAGATTATTTATCAACCTGGGTTAAAGGGTTGTACAGAGAGAAGCACCCACTCCTTCTTTCCAATACACACTGGACTGCACAAGAATGATTATAACTCCTCAAAACTGGAAGCAGCCAAGATGTTCCTCAATTAGTAAATGGATAAATTGGTACACCCATATGATGGAATATCATTCAGCAGTAAAAAGGAATGAGCTATCAAACCATGTAAAAACATGATTGAATACTAAATAGACATTGGTAGGCAAAAGAAGCCAGTCTGCAAAAGTCAATCTATATTGTTTCATTTATATGACATTCTGGAAAAGGTGAAACTATAGAGATGATAAACAGATCACTATTTTTTGGAGTTCAGGAGGAGTAGGTTGGGGAAGGGTTGAATAGGTGAAACAAAGGGGATTTTTTATGGCCATTAAACAATTCTGTGTGATATCATAATGGTGGATACAAAACACAATGTATTTATGAAACCCCACAGCATTTTACAGTACAAAGAGTGAATCTTATTATATGCAAAATAAAAAGAAATCATTTAAGAGATCGGAGGATCACAGGATGAAATGCAGACTGTGACAAAAGAATGTAACTATATTAAAAATGTTTGAAACTCACTGAAGAGACTAGAGGTTCTTACTTATGTAATTTTGGAAATAAGGGAAGCTTATAGTCTATAATAAATTATTTATTTAGTCTATAAGACTAAAGGCAGAAAGAACTGTACCTGAGCACTCCTCTACAGTTGATACAGTTGTTTCCCACAGAGATATAGGTTAAAGACTTTAAAATCAGTATATATGGAACTGAATAAGGAAGTAAATGGATAGCAGATGATGAAAGGGAATCTCACTACGGTTGTGGGAGGTTATAGAATGACTCATAGGTAATGGACTAGAGTGGGAGACATCAACATGAACTTATGTTTAGCTTACATAGATATAACTGATATATAGAAATATTTATAGATATATGTATATACATGGGTTAATATATACACTTATATTTCCTTGCTCTGCCAGCTGACAGTGCCTAGAAGCAACAATACTCCAGTAGCAACGAGCAAAACTGACATTCAGATCTTGGTTTCTAATACCACTCTCCAATAAAAAGAACCAAGATTATTCAAAGAAATGGCTGAGTCTAGAACTGGGGCAGGAAACATGCACGATGAACTACTGCAACATCTAGTAACATGCCAGAAAGTCAAGAAATGCTTAAAAACAAAACAAAATCCACAATGGTGGAATTGCATCAAAAGAAATAGGAGTCAACTGAAAGAGCTCTGAAAGGTCAAAGCTGGAACAATATAACCAACAAAAAAAGTATTGGATTGTATCTCAAAGTATGAAAAAATTTCCATAAGCCCATAATGACATAAAGAAGTGACTAAATTAATAAACAAATGGAAGAGAAGAGACAAATTTCCATGTAGAAGAATTTCAAATAATCTTTGTAGACACTCCACTCACAAGGAAGGATAACATAGTGTGGGCTGCACATAGTGACTTCTTTACAAAGAGAACAGCATGGAAAAAGGGAAACCAATAAGTACAGTGGAGAAACCTGAAAAAACTACCTGAGCCAGGTTACCAAGGTCAACATCAACAGTCATGTTGATAGTATATATTCTTAATATGATGTCATAAAAATGTCAATTTACCTCTGTGTCTTCCCCAAAACTCATAACTACAGTCTAATCATAAAAAAAAATCAGACAAATCCTAAGTGAGGGGCATTCTAAAGAATACCTGAACAGTTTTCCTCAAAACTGTCAAGGTCATCAAAAACAAGAAAATCTGAGAAACTGGCACAGCCAGGAGAAGCCTAAAGAGACCCGACAACTAAAAGTAATGTTGCATCTGGGAAGGGAATCTGGAATGGAAAAATGACATTCATTTGATAAAAATTAAGGAAATCGAAATAAAATATTGACTTTAATAAATAATAGCAATATTACTTCATTAATTGTTCCAAATGCACCATAACAATTTAAGATGATAATAATAGGGAAAACTATGTTTGGGTATATGATAATTCTCTGTACTATCTTTGCAACTTTCTGTAAATCAACAATCTAAAATTTCAAGTTGATTTAACTTAAAAAATATTAAAGTATGGTATTAAGATCACTTATTCTTTTGTTAACACTTTTTCAAGCTAAAATAGGTGGTGGTGGATATGGGGTTTATAAGGTTACTTCTATTTCTAAAATTCTGTGGTTTCATTACATAATCTATCAAGAAATTTATCAGAAGCAAAAAAATCCTAAGAATATTAGCATTAACAAAGGCCTGATTTCTTAACAGCCCAGTAATTTTATTAACTTTTTTGTTCAATTTAATGCCCATCTATTAACTAGAAAAAAAATAATTTATATATTTTTTCTTGACAATAATCAATATACAGTGTTTGCCAGATCTTTCCTCCAAAAAATCATCACAAAAGCAAAAGTCTCTTCTAATGTACAGTGTTTACTGAGAATGAACTAGCACAGCATGGGAAAAGAGTGGTTATTTTTAAGCAGGCCCATTATATTCCTCTCGAGAGCAATGGTGTACGTATTCAAGCAAATTCATTAGGACACTGGGTGGATGATGAAAGAATATGACTGAAGGGTACTGCTGTGGTTTCCCATTAGTAAGCTGGATGACCAGTGGCAGCCTAGCCCTGTGGGGACACCAAGTATGAGAAATAGAAGGAAAAAAGAACTTCCTATTTCTTCTCTAAAATGAGAGTTACCATTTCCTAATGCTGTCCTAATGGATGGAGGACAGGCAACGTGTGGTAATTATGAAGAAGGTTCTCAGATGGGGGCTGTGGAAGGGGACGGCTGATCTGCATCAAGACGATACAGTGGATGAAAAATTGCTGAGTAGTTGTAGCCGACACAAAATATGTCTCATATTTCATCAAGTGAATAGCACTAGAGTTCAGTCTGTGACTAATTTACAAACAAGGGTCTACCAAGTGTGGGCTAAGAACACTCAGTGAGCTACTGTTTGTAACATGTCTGCTTCAGGCAGAAAAGGGAGAATCCTTAATATTATTATTATTATTATTATTATTATTATTATTATTATTATAAAATTGGTAACTTTACCACTCACATATTTTTTAAAAACCCTTTCAAGGAAGCAGATAAAAAGAGAGAGAAGCTGATCCAGGAACAGAAAAGGAGAATTCGAGAGCTGAGCGATGCACTCAAAAGAAACAATATCCGTATCATAGGAGTTCCAGAGGAAGAAGAGAGAGAGAAAGGAGTCGAAGGGGTTCTTGAACAAATCATTGCTGAGAACTTCACCAACATGAGGAAGGAAACGGGCATGGAAATCCAAGAGGCACAGAGAACTCCCCTCAGACGTAACTTGAATAGACCTTCTGCACGGCACATCATAGTGAAGCTGGCAAAATACAAAGATAGGGAGAGAATCCTGAAAGCAGCTAGGGTCAAAAGAACCTTAACATACAAAGGGAGATATATAAGGGTAGTAGCAGACTTATCTACAGAAACTTGGCAAGCCAGAAAGGAATGGCAGGATATCTTCAATGTGATGAGCAAGAAGGACATGCAACCAAGAATTCTGTATCCGGCTAGCCTGTCATTCAGAATAGAAGGAGAGATCAAGGTTTTTTCCCAACAAGCAAAAACTGAAAGAATTTATCACAAATAAGCCAGCACCCAAGGGATCCTGAGGGGCACTCTATGAAGGAAAGGTTGCAAAGAACACGGAGTGCCAGAGACAGCCTTACAAACATGAAACTTACAGATAATACAGTGACTGTAAGCCCATATTTTTCAATATTAACACTGAATGTAAATGGACTAAATGCGTCAATCAAAAGACACAGGATAGCAGAATGGATTAAAAAACAAGACCCATCTATTTGCTGTCTTCAAGAAACTCATCTTAAACCTGAAGACACCTTCAGATTGAAAGTGAGGGGATGGAGAACTATCTACCATGCTACTGGAAGTCAGAAGAAAACAGGAGTAGCCACACTTATATCAGACAAATTAGACTTTAAAATGAACGATGTAATAAGAGATGAAGAAAGACATTATAAAATAGTCTCAGGGACCATCCATCAGGAAGAGCTAACAATTGTAAATATCTATGCACCGAACTCAGGGGCACCCAAATTTGTAAAACAACTAATTACAAACATTAGCAACCTCATCGATAAAAATGTCCCAATAGTAGGGGATCTCAACACTCCACTCTCAGCATTGGATAGATCTACAAAACAGAAAATCTCCGCAAAAACAACAGCCCTGAACGACACATTAGAACAGATGGGCCTCACAGACATCTTTAGGGTCCTTCACACAGAAGCAAAGGAATTTACATTCTTCTCAACTGCACACGGTACATTTTCCAAGATAGACCACATTCTGGGGCACAGGGAAGCTATGAATAAATATAAAAGAATTGAGATCATACCGTGCACACTGTCAGACCACAATGCTTTGAAACTTGAAATCAACCACAGGAGAAAGCCTGGAAAATATCCAAAAACATGGCGGCTAAGAAATAACCTATTAAAAGATGAGTGGGTCAACCAAGCAATCAGAGAAGAAATTAAAAAATACATGGAAACAAATGAAAATGAAAATACAATAATCCAAATGCTCTGGAATGCAGTAAAGGCAGTCCTGAGAGGGAAATATATTGCAATCCAGGCCCATCTCAAGAAACAAGAAAAATCAATAACACAAATTCTAACACCATGCCTAAAGGAACTAGAAGCAGAACAACTAAACCCAAGCCCAGCAGAAAGAGAGAAATAACAAAGATCAGAGCACAAATTAATCATATGGAAACAGAAAAGGTAGTGGAACAGATCAATGAAACCAAAAGCTGGTTCTTTGAAAAAATAAGCAAAATAGACAAACCTCTAGCCAGGCTTCTCAAAAAGAAAAGGGAGAGAACTCAAATAGATAAAATCGTGAATGAAAAGGGAGAAATTACAACCAATCCCTCAGATATACAAGCAATCATCAGAGAATACTATGAAAAACTATATGCCACCAAACTTGGCAATCTGGAAGAAATGGACAGCTTCCTAAATAGCCACACGCTACCAAAACTCAAACGGGAAGAAATAGAAAATTTGAACAGATCCATAACTAGTGAAGAAATAGAATCAGTTATCAAAAACCTCCCAGCAAATAAAAGCCCTGGACCAGATGGCTTTCCTGCGGAATTTTACCAGACATTTAAAACAGAGTTAATTCCTATCCTCCTCAAGCTGTTCCAAAAAATTGAAACGGAAGGAAAACTCCCGGACTCATTCTAGGAAGCCAGCATCACTTTGATTCCCAAACCAGATAGAGACCCAGCAAAGAAAGAGAATTACAGGCCAATATCCCTGATGAATATGGATGCAAAAATTTTCAACAAGATACTAGCAAATTGAATCCAACAGCATATAAAGAGAATTATCCACCATGATCAAGTAGGATTCATCCCTGGGTTTCAGGGCTGGTTTAATATTCGCAAATCAATCAACGTGATACATCACATTAACAAAAGAAAAGATAAGAACCATATGATCCTGTCAATAGATGCAGAAAAAGTATTTGACAAAATACAGCACGCTTTCTTAATAAAAACTCTTGAGAAAGTCGGGATAGAAGGAACATACTTAAACATCATAAAAGCCATCTATGAAAAGCCCACAGCTAATATCATCCTCAATGGGGAAAAATTGAGAGCCTTCCCCCTGAGATCCGGAACACGACAGGGGTGTCCACTCTCGCCACTGCTATTTAACATAGTGTTGGAAGTCTTAGCATCAGCAATCAGACAACAAAACAAAATAAAAGGCATCAAGATTGGCAAGGAGGAAGTCAAACTTTCACTTTTTGCAGATGACATGATACTTTACATGGAAAACCCGACGGAATCCACCAAAAGCCTACTAGAACTGATCCATGATTTCAGCAAAGTTGCAGGGTACAAAATCAATGTACAGAAATCGGTGGCATTTCTATACACCAACAATGAAGCAGCAGAAAGAGAAATAAAGAAGCTAATCCCTTTCACAATTGCACCAAAAACCATAAAATACTTAGGAATAAACCTAACCAAAGATGTGAAAGACCTCTCCACTGAAAACTATAAACAACTTATGAAGGAAATTGAGGAAGACACAAGGAAATGGAAAAACATCCCATGCTCATGGATTGGAAGAATAAATATCGTTAAAATGGCAATACTACCCAAAGCAATCTACACATTCAATGCAATCCCAATCAAAATTGCACCAGCATTCTTCTCAAAACTAAAGCAAACAATCCTAAAATTTGTATGGAACCACAAAAGACCTCGAATAGCCAAAAATAATACTGAAGAATAAAACCAAGGCAGGAGGCATCACAATCCCAGACTTTAATCTCTACTACAAAGCGGTAGTCATCAAGATTGTATGGTATTGGCACAAAAACAGACACATAGACCAATGGAATAGAATAGAAAACTCAGAAATGGAACCGCAAGTATATGGCCAACTAATCTTTGACAAAGCGGGAAAATGTATCCAATGGAAAAAAGACAGCCTCTTTAATAAATGGTGCTGGGAGAACTGGACAGCAACATGCAAAAGAATGAAACTAGACCACTTTCTTACACCACTCACAAAAATAAATTCTAAATGGATAAAAGATCTGAATGTGAGACAGGAAACCGTCAAAATCCTAGAGGAGAAAGCAGGAAAAAGCCTCTTTGACCTAAGACGCACCAATTTCTTACTCGACACGTCTCCAAAGGCAAGAGAATTAAAAGCAAAGATGAACTACTGGGACCTCATCAAGATAAAAAGCTTCCGCACAGCAAAAGAAACAACCAACAAAACGAATAGGCAACCAACGGAATGGGAAAAGATCATTGCAAATGACATATCAGATAAGGGACTAATATCTAAAATCTATAAAGAACTTACCAAACTCCACACCTGAAAAACAAATAACCCAGTGAAGAAATGGGCAGAAGATATGAATAGACACTTTTCCAAAGAAGACATTCAGATGGCCAACAGACACATGAAACGATGCTCAATGTCACTCATCATCAGGGAAATACAAATCAAAACCACACTGAGATACCACCTCACACCAGTCAGAGTGGCTAAAATGAACAAATCAGGAAACTATAGATGCTGGCGAGGATGTGGAGAAGCAGGCACCCTCCTACACTGTTGGTGGGAATGCAAACTGGTGCAGCCACTCTGGAAAAACGGTGTGGAGGTTCCTCAAAAAAATGAAAATAGAGCTACCCTTTGACTCAGCAATAGCACTGCTAGGAATCTACCCAAGAGACACAGGAAGGCTGATGCATAGGAGCACGTGTACCCCAATGTTCATAGCAGCACTTTCGACAATAGCCAAATCATGGAAAGAGACCAAGTGCCCATCAACGGACGAGTGTATAAAGAAGATGTGGTACATATATACAATGAACTACTAGGTGGCAATGAGAAAAAATGAAATCTGGCCATGTGTAGCAACATGGATGGAACTGGAGAGTATTATGTTAAGTGAAATAAGTCAGTCAGAAAAAGACAGATACCATATGTTTCCACGAATAGGTGGACTTTGAGACTAAGCAAAAACCAGGGGGAGGGGAAGAGGGGAAAGAAAAAAAAGACACAGAGAGGGAGGGAGATAAAACATAAGAGACTCTCAAAGACTAAGAACAAACTGAGGGTGAGGGGGGTGAGGGAAGGGGGAGAGGCGGTGATGGGCATTAAAAAGGGCACATGTTGGGATGAACACTGGGTGTTATATGTAAACCAATTTGAAAATAAACTATTATAAAATTAAAAAAAAAACTCTTTCAAGTGGAGATTTAAGAAAATTTGAGAAAAAACTGAGTCGAAATCTGAAGAACTATGTTTGATTTTTGCAATCAGTATTTTAAAATTCTAGATAAGCAATGAGTGTTTATTAAGCGCTTGTTTGCTCGTGTATTATATTCTACTCTTTGGAGATTATAAGAGGAATGTAAAACAAGGTCCCACTACTGAGGTAACTTGACCCCAATCTAACAGCAGAACCAGAGCAGGCAATCAGACATAGAAAATTAGAGAACCCAACTATTTAGAAATATCAGGACAATAGGAGGTCAGAGATGGGCTTACTGGAAAAAAGTCCCGTAAAAAATAATTAAAAGTCTGATTCCTAAAATATGTTTTAAAAATACATTTTTATTGTTTATGGATGCTTGAAGAGAATTATGCATAAATGATACCTTTAACAAAGAGGTACCGTTACTGTCCTCTTTAGGTCCCTGTCAGTTGTTCAGCTTTATACACAGATGGGCATGCAAAAATCCGTGTTCCCTCGGTCTTCCCAGAGAATCTCAGCTTCTTCCAGCTACTGTTCATTGCTATCAAAGCCACGGGAAGCCATTCCCTGATCCACTCTGGGTGAGCAAGGGTGGATTCTTTATTCTTCAGAGTGGAGTATTTAAAGGAGAAAAAAAGACTGTTCTTGCCAATACCTATCACTTCTCAAGACAAGATCTAATGCATTGTTTTCCTGAAAAGTCACCACTTATAATGAAGAGGTGAAAGAATAAAAGAGGTACAAGGAACACTATATTATGCCTTGTATATATGTAGGTTTGTGGTGCTAAGGTATTTGAAAATGGTGTGTTCATCAAATAGGTTTTTATGTATTATTTCTGAACTATCATATTTATGCTATCTCTTTAATAAAGAAAACTCTTGGTTTTCTGTAGAAGTTATTTTCAGTTTCAATTCTATCAAATTTTCAAAATTCATTATTATGGGAGACCCAATTAGTGAGATAGTCTACTATTTAGATACTCTTTTTATAACTCTGTTCTATTGAGTCATCTGTTTGCTCTCTGTATTATTTTTATTTCTCTAGTAAATGCTTCACACTTCAGTCTTAAACAAGACATATTTTAACAAAAGGCATTGTTTTAAGAAGATACAAAATGGTTTTCAAAATATAACTTTTTAAAGATTCTACTTCATGCAAAAAAGAAGCCCAAATATAGCTTCAACGCTGTTATAATGAATAAAATGAGAAACTCCCACAAAGAAAGAAAAAAAAACCCTACTCCTGGATGAAGACCTGCTTATTTGTGGCAGCACAGTGAAAGAATGTGCTCACGCCCTGCCAATTCTCAGTAACCAGGTTTTCTCCATAACACTTGTTATAGCTGCTTTCTTCAAAGAAAAGAGATCCTTTTCTAGAAGCAGCCCTCTCTTTAGAGACAAATCACTCTGTGGTGTTTGTGTTTGGTGGCAGGGGAGGGAGAGAGGAGGTGCTCTGCACCCTCTCCCTCGAAGACTTGACTCAGCTCACCTGAGGGCCATTTATTTCTGTTGAGCCCTTGGTAACAAGGTGAATGACTAAAACAGGAATATTGTGTTTTCCAGAATGGTATTATTCCTTTGACTTTATCTTACTGGTTTATTATTAAGATTTATATGAAGAATAAAAATAAATGTTTATTTATTTATTTTGAGAGAGAGCGCGCACATGCATGAGTGGGGGAGGAGAGAGAGAGAGAGAGAATCCACTGCGGAGCTCGATGTGGGGCTCGATCTCACAACCGTGAGATCATCACCTGACCCAAAACCAAGTAGTCGGATGCTTAAACTGAGCCATCCAGGTACTCTAAGAATAAAATTAAAAAATTATACAGTATATTATATTAAATATTAGAATAAAATGTTTTCTGTTCAATACATTTCACCTCCATAGGCAGAAATGTAAAATAATGAATATGTGTAATTTAGTGAGACTGGTAAAGGGCTAAGGAAGTACCTCTTCAGACAAATCCCACATGTAATGATAGTTCTCAAATAAATTCATCCTTCATTCATTCGGAAAGCATTTATGCCAGACACTATTCTAGAGAAATAAAGATGAATAGGGTCTAGTGTTGGCTCCTGTTCTCAAGAAATTTACTAGCTGGAAAAAAAGGCAAATATGAAAACAATTAACTATGATATAATGTGATACATTCCATCAGACAGGCATAGACAAAGCACCCAGAATTGCAAAGTTTGACAGACACATGGAGTGCTTTGTGCTATGGCTGCTGGCAAAAGGGTTACCAGGAGGTGCTGATGACAGGTTATTCGAGCTCTGTGTATCATGGCCGCTCAATAGACATTGGGTAATGTAATGAATGGATAGACTTTAATGTCTTCACTAGGAATTATTAATTCATAAAACAATGTCTATTGTTCTGACATTCCTGGCACAATAAGAATTATGTTTGTAAATATTCGTTAGCCTCAGAGTTACATTGTTTTAATGTCCTGAGAGTTCTTAATGAGGACAGTTAAATTTAGAAGGAAAGAGTCATCACGCCAGGTCAAAAAGCACATGGCATTCCATGGCCTTGATAATTATGACACTCACAGATGTGCTTAATGAGTTTAGAGCAGCAAAAGGTAGAAGGTTCCTCATCTGCCAAGGACTAGCAAGAGCCATACAATTTTCTACAAAGAAAGGGAAAAAGAACAACCAATGATTTTCAAATTTGTGCTTTCAGAACAACATCCCAAGTGTTTTTCAGAAGCATCTGAAGTGTTTTTTAAATTAATATTTCTATTATGGACTGACTTGTGTCCCCCCAAAATCCGTGCAGCGAAGCTGTGAACTCCAATACCTCAGAATGTGACTAACCCTTTCAAGTGGTGATTAAGTTCAGCTGAGGTCCTCAGAGTGAGCCCTAATCAACTTGACTGATGTCCTTATAAGAGGTGATTGGGACACACAGGAGGATACCAGGAGCACATAAACATAGAGGAATGACCCTGTGAAAAGGTAGCAAGAAGACAGCCATCTGCAAGCCAAGGAAGGATGTCTCAAAGAAACCAACCCTGCCACCACCGCCTTCTTGGACTTCGAGCCTCCAGTACTATGAGAATATACATTTGTGTTGTTTAAGCCACCCTGTAGTATCTTGCAGCCCCAGAAAACTAACACACTCCCCAATTACCCCCTCTCCCCCAACCAACAGAAAATTCTGATTCAACTGAGGCTATTCAGGCATGAATCTGAATGTTTCAAAAGCACACAGGTGAATCCCAGGCCAGCACTCCTAGGGTTCCATCTTGAAAAAAGGCAGCGACCAAAGAGAACTGTGTGTTTTGCCAGAGAGATCTCTTTTCCTGCTGTATACCTTCACCTCTCTCCTGCGTATGATCTCAACTGCCACTGTGCTGCTGCTGTTGTGGTTTGCAGAGGTTTGGGACCAAAGATGTCTGCTCAGACCTGACCCTAGTCATCACACAGAGCAGAGCAATGGAACAAGAAGCCACCTAGACCCATCTACGAGAACGGGCATCCTAAATACATCTGCGCTAGGACCCTGGAATTCAAATTTCATGTATGCGCTGCTGCGCCAAAATTACTTCCATTTGGCCATGCCTCCCTCTTGGGGCTCCTTTTAGTTCTCTAACTCTAGGTTGTTTAGTTTATCTAGTTACTCTAGTTAAGTTTATCAAGCACTCCTGGAAAAAAAAATTGCTTCCATTATCTGGGAAGTTCCTGCAGAAACAGTTCTTTTATAGATCAGGGTCTTCAAAATCTGACACTAATGATGTAAACTTGTCCCAAGGCACCTGGGTACTTGGTAACAGAGTGAGCCCTCAAGCAAAACTGTGAGGTTAGAGAATCTGTCTTCAACATTTTAGCCTCTTCTGTTTGCCATTATCTCAGTGAGGCCACTCACTAATCCTTGCTCCAAATGGACGCGGCTCTTCTGCATTCTACTGACATTTGATTTGGATGAAGTCCTCCCCAAATTCATTTATTCAGTCATTTGCTCAACCAATACTTACTGAGTTTCCTCTCTGCTGCAGTTAGACCCTGAACTAAGCAGTAGAGATATAATAATATTTTCTGCTCTTAAACGATTATAGTTGGGGGCAGGGACAGGGGTAAGAGCAAATACTGTTAGCAAAGAAGATATAATTACAGAGAGATAAAAAGGAGCTAGGGTGGAAATAAGGGCTATGAAGGTGCAACCCAGAAATACAACTGAAGGAAATATTCCAGGGGAAGGGGATAAAAGTCCCCTTCCAAGTTCAAGGAAAGGGGTATGTGGCTAGCTCAAGAAGCTTCAGCTATAGGTTGCAGACAAGAAGGCAGTAGACACCACTTTGGAACATGAATCCTAAGAGGTGAGGTAGGAGGGAACCAAACTATACAGGGCCCTTATAATGGAGCTAGAATGGGGGTGGCTCCCTTTTCATTAAATCATCTGGTTGATGAGAAAAAAGATCAGCACAGGTGGCTCCCTTTCATTAAATCATCTGGTTAATGAGAAAAAGATCAGTACACCATTTGGACTCCAGTGTGATCATTAATAGCCACAGAAGATTTACTGACCAAGTAAAATTCAAATTCCTACTGCAGGTGGTGGTAGAACCTAGACTGTTGATATGACTATTGTTTAGCACAAAAGCAGTATTTGAAATTAGCCCCAAGCATGATAGGTTTTTTTCTTAAGTAATCCACATGAGACTATTTTTTTTATTGTATCAGATGACGGAGGATGATATCCTTTTATCCACTAACCAAATGGAAAATTATTTTTTCAACCAAATTTAGCAACTGGAAAACGTTTATACATTTAGGAATGTAACTTATCTGAAATAGCAGTATCGAAAGTGGATATGTTCGATAGAAGGCTTTTCAGAGCCGGCCTTTTGTAGAAGACTTGTCTGTACATGCCTGGCTTATCTCCCCCTAGAAGATGAAAATAATATCTAATCCTGGAATAGGAACTGTTTCGGGGCTGGCTACACCCGACCCCCACCTCTTTTCTCTTAGAAAGCAAAACTATACATCTCTACACCAACAACAGCCAGTTAGCAGGCACAAATGCTAAATGGGAAATTAACTTAGAGTGGGTGAGACAGACTACTAAAATTTTGACTATCCTACTAAATTTAGTCAAGGAAGATCCATCTATGCCAATTTAAAATGGTTTCCAGGAGCTGCCTGATCACACATTCCAGCAAAAGACAGAAGACCAAAATAGAGAAAGGAAATATAGTTATTCCCTGCATCTAAATGTGCTTCTAATTAAGGTGTCTATCCACACCCTGCTCTCCAGAAGAAATAAATAGCTCTTTTCTGCTGGACAAGGATTACTATGTTTTGTGATGAATTCACTCTGGCTTGCTGACTCTTTCCTTCACTTCACCAAACAGACCCAGATGAGCTGGAGCTGCAGAAGGGGAAGGAAATTCAGAACTGCCATTATGTCAGAGAGACATCCCGCCAGTACTTTTTCCCATGAATTTCAGTTCAATATTAAAATGCACCAAGTATACCTTTTTTAAATATATTAAGTCAACTCCTTCTATAGTACTTCTCTCTCTAGCTCCAGTTCCATGTTACAAAGACCGCTTTGTCAATGTAATTAATAGTTTCTTTTCACAAATATGTTTTCTTTCATGCTTCAACTACCACCAGCATAAATAATAATGTTAGAAATAAATGATTACACAGGTGTGATTTTGATCTGGAGATTTTGAAAATGATATTTGCGTTATTCTATTTTAGAAACGACCACCGCATAGAGTGTGTTTTCAGTTGTTTGCACATTGCCATAATTATATAACCTATGGCTTTGGAATCAGGACTCTGAAATAATGTAGTTCTACCCCTGACTTTCTACATAACCTTGACAAAGACATTTACCATGTCGTGGCTCAGTTCCTCTATCTGTAAAACAGGGATAAAAATATTGACTTTACTAATAGGGCTATGGTTCAGATTAGTTATCCCAGCTTTGCAAAGTGCTTTCAAAAATCATCAGGCTGCAAAAATCACACTCAAGCAAAGGATATACTAATTCTGCCCATCCTTCTAAATCCCATCCTTTCCTACTAACTCATTCATTCTCTTCTCCCACATATTAGATTCTCTCAGGTGAGAAAGTAGCCTACTGGGAGATATCATCAAGCGCCCCTTCTGAACTAATCTCACGAAATGTGAGGCAATACATAATCAGTAACTAAAATAAACAAAGGTGAAATTAGATTCTAATACCAATGGCCTCTTTTTTTTTAAGATTACACTGAGTTTTTTAGACTTCTGTTTTTTATATTATGTCAATACTGTCATCATACTCATCATCACCAATGTTTATTGAGTGTTAACCAGATGCTAGGCATTTTGCTTAGCTTTGTAACATTGACTACCTCGTTTGATCTGCAAAGCAATTCAGTGAGTGAACTCTCATTCTTATCCTCATTTTACTGGAAAGGTAGTTGAGGCTTATAGGGATCAAAGAGCTTAAAGTCACGGGACTTGTAAGAAATAGAACTGGAGCACAAACTCAGTTCTAACTGGCCCCAGAGACTCAGCTTTTAATAACTTTGCTATCTTCCCATCATGCTGATCTTTGTGACTAAATTACTCAGCAACCAAAAGTAGGGTTAAAATTTAATGCAATTATAGAAATAAAGAAGACATCAAGAAGCTGGTATTACTGCAGGTATAGAAAATGCCCCCAAACTAAAGCAGCTTTTTAAATTAAAAGAGTCAAACCAACCTATACTTAGCTGAATGGAGAAAAGTCAGCCCTTGGAGAGATATAGCTAATTCTTCCAATCGAATAGTAGCAGCGTGAATAGAATATACTTTTATGTTGAATATATCTGACATGTTATTTTTCACATGTCCCCTAAATTATTTAAAAATGTAGTTAATGCTTTTAAAATAAAAAATCTGTCAAGGATGTTTAAAAAGACATTGCATTAAGTTGAGCATTAAAATAAATGAATTTTAAATTTCCTTCTATATCAAAAGTTCAATGATTCTCTGAATGATTGGTGGAAATATAAATGAACTGAACAGCACTTTTCTGTGCAATCTCTTGTATGAGATCATTTTCACATTTCTCATGGAAGCTTTTTAAACTTCTCCACTCCCCATTAGTCTCCTATAATTACTCAGAATTTCTTCCTCTCCCTAAGTAACTTTCATTCATTCTTAGATGAAAAGACAATTTGCCATCCATACCAGGACATTTTTGATACTGAAAGGGAACCATAAAATTTGTAATTATATATTGTTCTAGAAAACATTTATTTATTAAAAATAAGTTTTTTTATTTCATTGGTGGATTTATAATTCAAATGACTCTTCACTGTCAATCATAGTAGTTTTCATCAAATGAGTTCTCTAAATTTATGACCCCTTTTACAGTTCCTGCTGGTTTAGATGCTACAAAATTTAATCTTCCTCAATTTTATTCCATTATAGCAAAGAATATAAATTCATTGTTAGAAGGCAATTCTCCGTGAGTCTCCCACATTATTGAATGCCTTCAGAGTGACAAGGAATTGTCTTTTGTTCTAGACTGCCTTTTTAAGGAGGTTTATATAGAGGATAGCCTTGGAAGATAAAGATAATGTCTCCCTCCAGAGCAGATGTCAATATTAGAGGATAAAGATAGTATCTCTCTCTGGAGCAAAGCTCAGGCATATTTATTGCCCATTATAAAAGATTCAGGCCCTCTAACATCAAAATTTCTCTTCTGTAACACAACTCATTGCATGAGCAGGTGTCAACTGAGGCTCTTTGCATCAGATATGGGAATTAATGCAAAAAAAAAGTATGAACACTCTGGCTATTACTATTGTCGTAAGTACTAAACCATCCTTCATCTATGACCCAGGAGGCTCCTGTCTTCTAGCACAATCCATGAAACTAGTAGGCCAACACATGAGCTTGACAATAGGGTCAAACTTCAGACATTTCATAGTTCTTGCTAGCTGGTGTGATGAGAATAGCATGCTGATAGAAGTATGACTTTGTAGAATAAAAAGAGGGAGATTCTTTTGGGCCAATTAAAGGAATTTGGGGAGAATCCACAAATTATTTGGCCAGCTGGGCAATTAATGGTCCTCCAATTCATCACTTGTTAATGAGGAAGAATTGAGGAGGTGGTTGTAAACTAAGTACTGGGAAATCAGTTCAAAGACAGCTGTCCAGGGGTGAATATGGACACAGAGTAGGAGGACCCTAGCCTCACCTCTTCCCATGAATACAACTAGATAACTATCAAATTATCCCAAATACCCCAGAAATCAACCTGGGGGAACAAACTCCACAACTAAAGATAAAGAAGTGGCCATATTGAAGAAAACACAGATCTAATTGAAACAGATATAAGTAACCACCTGATGAAGTATTTAAAGTAATGATCATAAGGATACTCACTGGACTTGGAAAAAGAATAGAAGACATCAGTGAGATCCTTCATACAGAGATAAAAAAGAACTAATCAGAGATGAAGAGTGCAATAAAAAAGATTAGAAACATGCTTGTGCAAGGAACAGCAGGCTGAAAGAAGCAAAGGATGAATGAATGACCTAGAAGACAGAGTAATGGAAAGTAATCAAGCTGAAAAAAAAAGAGAGAGAAAAGAATTATGCAAAATGAGAATAGACTTAGGGAACTTGGTGACCATCAAATGTAATAACATTTGTATTATAGGAGTCCCAGAAGAAGAAGAAGAGAGAGAAAAGGTGGCAGAAAATTTATTTGAAGAAGTAATAACTGAAAATTTCACTAATCTGGGAAAGGAAATATATCCAGATCCAGGAGGCACAGAGAACCCACAACAAAATCAATAAAAGCACATCCACACCAAGACATATTGTAATTAAATTGGCAAAATATAGCAATAAAGAAAAAATTTAAAAGCAGCAAGACCAAAGAAAACAGTAGCATACAAGAAAAACCCCATAGGGCTAGGAGGGGAATTTTAAGCAAAAATTTCCAAGTCAGAAGGGAGTAGAATGATATATTCAAAGTGCTGAATGGGAAAAAAAATCTACAGATAAGGATACTCTATCCAGCAAGGCTATCATTCAAAAAGGGGAGAGATAGTTTCACAGACCAAAAACAAAACAAAACAAAAACAACAACAACAAAAACAAAGAAAAAAAACCACACACACACACACATGCACACACACAACTAAAAGAGTTCATGACCACTAAACCAGTCCTGCAATATATATCAAAGGGGAATCTTTGAGTGGAAAGGAAGGACTAAAAGTGACAGTATAAAAGTAGGAAGCACAAAAGCAGTAAAAATGAATATTTTCATAAAATATCAGTCAAAACTCACAGAATAAAAGGATGTAAAATACAACAACATGCACCTAAAACATGGGGAGGAGAGGAGTGAATGATGGGCTCAAACAGCGATCACCTTAATATAGACTGCTACATGAAGATGTTATATACAAGCTTACTAGTAACTACAAATCAAAAACTACTAATAAATATGCAAACCATAAAGAGAAAGAAACCTAAATATATCACTAAAGAAAAACAGCAAACCATGAAAGAAAAAAAGGACCAGAGAAAATATTAAGGAGCAACCACAAAACAGGGAATAAAAAGGCAATAAATTCATATCTATCAATAATTACTTTGAATGTAAATGGACTACATTCCAATAAAAACACATACAGTTGAACAATGGATAAAAAAAAAACAAGACCCATCTATATGCTCCTTACAAGAGACTCATTTTAGACCTAAAGACATCTGCACACTGAAAGTGAGGAGGTAGAGAAACATATTTCACACAAATGAATGTCTAAAGAAAGCTAGAGTAGCCATACTTATATTGGAGAAAATAGACTTTAAAAGAAAGACTGTAACACATATAACAAGGAGGACAAACCAACAAGAAGCTATATCAATTGTAAATATTTACATACCCCACATGAAAGCACCCAAATACATAAAACGGTTAATAATAAACATAAAGGAACTAATCAATAATAATACAATAATAGTAGGGGGCTTTAATACTCCACTTACGTCAATAGACAGATCATCCAAACAGAAAATCAACAAGGAAACAATGACTTTGAATGACAACTGGTATCAGATTGATTCAACAGATATATTCAGAACATTCCATCCTAAAACAGTAGAATACATATTCTTCTCAAGTGCACAAGAAATATTCTCCAGAATACATCACATATTAGGCCACAAAACATGCCTCAACAAATTCAAAAAGATTAAAGTTATACCATGCATCTTTTCTGACCATGACGCTATGAAACTAGAAGTCAACCACAAGAAATATTCTGGAAAGACCACAAATACATGGAGGCTACATAACATGCTACTAAACAATGAATAGGTCAACCGGGAAATAAAAAAAAAAACAAATACAAAAGTACATGGAAACAACAAAAATGAAAACATTATGGTTCAAAACCTTTGGGATGCAGTAAAAGCAGTTCTAAGAAGGAAGTTTACAGCAATAAAGGCCTACATCAAGAAGCAAGAAAAATCTTAAACAAACAAGAGTTCCTGGCTAGTTCAGTCAGTAGAGCATGCAACTCTTGATCTCAGGGTCAGGAGTTCAAACTCCATGTTGATATGGAACTTACTTAATTTAAATATATGAAATTTAAAATTTAATTAATTAAAATTAATTTAAAATTTAAGTATATAAAAATAAATAAGAAGAAAAGGAAAAATCTCAAATTAGCAACCAAACCTTACCTCTAAAAGAGCTAAAAGAAGAATAACAAACAAAACATAAATCCATCAGAAGGAAGGAAATGATAAAGAAATAAGTGATATAGAAACCAAAAAATAATAGAAGAGATGAATGAAAAGAGGAACTGGGTTTTTTAAAAATCAATAAAATTGATAAACCCCTTTTCAATAAAAAAGAGAAAAGACTGAAATGAATAAAATCACAAGTGAGAGAGGTGCCTAGGTGTCTGTACTTTTAGCACAGAGCCCACTTGGGATTATCTCCCTCCCTCTTTCTCTCCGGCTCTGCCCCACACTCTCTCTCTCTCTCTCAAAATAAATAAATAAACATTTAAAAAATCACATAAGAGAGGAGAAATAACAACCAACACCACCAAAATAAATATAAACAATTATAAGAGAATATTATGAAAAATTACATGACAACAAATTGAACGATATACAAGAAATGGATAAATTCCTAGAAATATATAACCTACCAAAACAGATATAGGAAAATACTGAATTATGAACAGACACATTACCAGCAGAGGAATTGAGTCAGTAATCAAAAAGTCCCAAGAAACAAAAGTCCAGCCTTCACAGGAAAATTCTACCAAACATTTAAAGAAGCGTTAATACCTATTCTTCTCAAACTATCCCCCCCCCAAAAAAAAAAAACAGAAAAGAAAGGAAAACTTCCAAATTTATCCTATGATACCAAAATTACCATATTATCAAAACCAGATCAAGACCCCACAAAAAAAGAGAACTACAGGTTAATGTCTTTGATGAACATAGATGCAAAAATCCTCAACAAAATACTAGCAGACCAAATCCGACAATATATTTTTTAAAAATCATTCGCCATGATTGAGTGGGATTTATTCCTGGGTTGCAAGTGTGGCTCAATATTTGCAAATCGATCAACATGATACATCACATCAATAAGGAAAGAAGAAGAATCATCTGATCATTTTAATAGATGCAAAAAAGCATCTGACAAAGTACAACATCCATTTGTGATGAAAACCCTCAACAAAGTGGGTTCACAGGGAATACACCTCAACCTAATAAAGGCCATATATGACAAACCCCAGCTAACACCCTCAATGGGAAAAAATTTGAGAGCTTTTCCCCTAACATCAGAATAAGTCAAGGATGTCCACTCTCATCGCTTTTATTCGACATAGTTTTAGAAGTCCTAGCCACAGCAATCAGACAACAAAAAGAAATAAAAGGCATCCAAATCAGTAAGGAAGAAGTATTTCCAGATGACATGATTCTACATATAGAAATCCAAAAACTCTACCAAAAAACTACTAAAACTCATAAATAAATTCAGTAAAGTCTCAGGATACAAAATCAACACACAGAAATCTGTTGTATTTCTATATACCGATGATGAAGCAGCAGAAAGAGAAATTAAGAAAACAATCTCATTTATAAGAGCACCCAAAACGACAAGATACCTAGGAATAAACCTAACCAAAGAGGTGAAGGCCTATACTCTGAAAACTATAAAACACTGATGAAAGACATTCAAGATGATACAAAGAAATGGAAAGACGTTCCATGCTCATGGGTTGGAAAAACAAATGTTAAAATGTTGATACTACCCAAAGCAATCTATAAATTTAATGAAAACCCTATCAAATACCACCAGCATTTTTTTCACAGAGCTAGAACGAATCCTAAAATTTATATGGGACCACAAAAGACCCCAAATAGTAAAGCAATTTTGAAAAAAAAAAAAAAAAAAGTAAAGCTGGAGGCATCACAGTTCTGGACTTAAGTTATATTATCAAGCTGTAGTAATCAAAACAATATGGAACTGGCACAAAAACAAATACACAGATCAAAGAAACAGAATAGAAAACCCAGCAGGGCACTGGGTGGCTCATCTGGTTAAGCATCAGACTCTCGATTTTGCTCAGAGCATGATCACATGGTTCATGAGATTAAGCCCTGTGTCAGGCCCTTTGCTAACAGCATGGAACCTGCTTGGGATTCTCTCTCCCCCTCTCTCTTTGCCCCTCCTCTGCTTGCTTTGCCTCTCTCTCAAAATAAATAAAAAAATTTTTAAATGCTAGAAAACCCCAAAATGAACCCACAACTATGTGGGTTAATTAATATTCAGCAAAGCGGGAAAAAATATCCAATGGGAAAAAGATAGTCTCTTCAACAAATGATGTTGGGAAAACTAGTCAGCTACATGCAAAAGAATGAAACTATACCACCTTCTTACAACATATAGAAAAATAAATTCAAAATGGATTAAAGACTCAAATATGAAACCTGAAACCAGAAATCCTAGAAGAGAGCATAGGCAGTAACTTCTCTGACATCTTTCTAGGTCTCCTGAAGCAAGCAAAAGAAACTATTGGTACTACATCAAAATAAAAAGATTCTGCACAGCGAAGGAAACAATCAACAAAACTAAAAGGTAATCTACTGAATGGGAGAAGATATTTGCAAATGACATATCTGAGAAAGGGTTGGTATCCAAAATATACAAAGAACGGATACAACTCAAGACCCAAGAAAACAAATAATCTAATAAAAAATGGACTGAAGATATGAATATTTTTCCAAAGAAGACATACAGATGACCAACAGACACATGAAAAAATGCTCATCATCACTTCTCATCAGGGAAATGCAAATCAAAACTGCAATGAGATATCACCTCACACCTGTCAGAATGGCTAAAATGAACAACCCAGGAAACAACAGGTGTTGGCTAGCATATGGAGAAAGAGGAAACCTCTTGCACTGTTGGTGGAAATGCAAACTATGCAGCCACTCTGGAAAACAGTATAGAGGTTCCTCAAAAAGTTAAAAATAGAACTACCTTATGATCCAGCAAACCCACTAGTGGATATTGACCCCAAAAATACAAAGACACAAATTCAAAAGGATACATCCACTCTAATGTTTATAGCAGCATTATTTATAATAGCTAAGATACAGAAGTAGCTCAAGTGCCCATTGATTATATATGTACACATGTGTATATATATATATATATATATAAATATATACAGTCTTTTGTTTCCTTTGCTCATTTGTTTCTTAAATTCCACATATGAGTGAGTCATATAGTATTTGTCTTCTCTGACTGACTTATTTTGCTTAGGATTATACTGTCTAGCTCTATCTGTGTCATTGCAAATGACAAGATTTCATTCCTTTTTATGGCTTTTATATTATATGAATTATGTATATATGTATGTATATGTATATATACATGTAGGATGTGGGATAGATATATACCACATCTTCTTTATCCATTCAGATAATGTTGAAATAAACAATGTATATATCCCTTTGAATTAATGTTTTTGTAGTTTAGGGGGTAGATAGTAGTGTGATTACTAGATTATAAGGTAGTTCTATTTTCAACTTTTTGAGGAACCTCCATTCTGTTTTCCAGAGTGGCTGCACCAGTTTGCATTCCCACAAAGATAGTTGCCCAAAAGATGTCTAGGTTGTAGTAAACCTTCAGCCAGACAGGTATGTTTTATTACCAATTAGGCTATCAACCTTCAGTCCTCCACATTGTGACAACTAGTATTAGATTCATCCTGGAATTGCAGGAAATTCCATCCCAGCAGTTACAGAGATGAGCACCTACATGGAGTGTGAGAGAAGGAAAATTTGTGGAAACTGTGGCAGAAACCAGACTAATTGTTAGTGTTAGTATCATTAACGCTAAATCTACCTGTATCACATAGGAGAGAAGGGTGTGGGGTACCTAATGATAGTTTAAAAAAAAGAATGGCAACAGCCGAGACCTCTTATTCCTCACTCCTTTCTCCAGGCTCTCAACCCAAACTCAGATTCATTCAGAGATGGTAGATAAGGGTCTCGGAGTTTTTGCAGTGGGCCTTGGCTGCCTTTGGATGATCTCTGACCCTCATAGAGAGATTTCTCTGAAAGAGAAAAAACTCTTAAGGGAAAGGACAGGTGAGCCACTGACTGGTATCCAGGCTCTTATTGCCAGGCTGGGTTTACAACGCTGATGAAAGTGAATCAATGGGGAATGAGAAACTAACCCAAAAGATGCTAGATAGTTTTTATTGTCAACCCCATTGCCCTGGAAAACTCCTCTCTTATGTTAAAATTGGGCAAAAACTTAAGAAATGATATCATATAATGGGGCAGCAAATGACCTAAATTAAAGTTTTTTAAAACTTATTTTTGTGTGAGTCAAGCACAAGTCACCAAAAGATGCAAACCCCACAGCCCTAGCCTAAAAACAGTATGGTTGTGGCTGCTAAATCAAGGAGCCTTCAAGGCAGAAATAGACAATGCCACAAATAAAAACCTTGCCACTCAACATGGGACTGCGGAGGAGATAGTGGTACAGAGGCGAAACACTGGAAATTTGTCTGGTTGAGCTGCTAGCAGTGACTACAGTGCTTGAAACAAACCTAAATATAATGCCTTGAAGTCACAGATCTCTCTTCCTAAATGCTCCCTCATCCCTTCCTCCTCCTCTACTCCACCTCCATTGTTCTAAGAAAAGTGGCTAGGGGTAAGGCTGAGGTATCCGTGTCCCCAAAGGCAAATCAAAGTCCAAATACAACCATTTGAATAGCCTGGGGAATTTCAGAGTGGGAGGGATTAAATTTATATGGCCATCTTGGCTATAGGCAACCAAGTTACTCTTCTACTCAGACCTGTGGAAGGAAAAGATATTTAGAATTAGCTAATGGGATTTGAGTTGGGTTCACAGTGAGAAAGAAAAGACTCTATAATACTTTGGGGAACTTTGGACCAAATCAACGTACTGTTGTTATTTCTTCTATATCTGAACATACAGTATCTTCACTATCTCATAAAGACCAGAAGGAAGTCTCCTAATTGCAAAGAGCCACATGGAGAGAAGTGATAAAGAGACCTGTACATTTTTCCTCAAATCAATCTCGTCCGCTCCCACATGATCTAACAGAAACAGATAGCATTCCAGGGGGAGAAAGGGAAATGACAGCCTTGAAGGCTTGACTTAGAGATAGCAGGAGTAATTAGGGATGCAATATCTCAAAATAATAACCCTATATGACCAATGAAGAAGGCTAATGGGAGCTTGAGACTTACTGATTTCAACTGCTGTTCCCAATGCCCTGGCTGTACATATATTGTGACTTTAACTGGAGCCACTGCACAAACTGATGGCACCTGGTATCATGTCTTAGTCATCGCCAACACCTTCTTTTCTAGATTACTTTGGACTAAAGTCAATTCACATTCATATAGCATATCCTTCAACATACATTTACAACATTCTCCTTGGGGATATCATAATCATTACCAAAAGTCATCTACCAATTGCCAGCAATGGGTGAGTCAGGATTAGTACAAATGCCTCTACTCTTTGATATCCAAAGCTTTCATTGTGTAGGTAATATCCTTTGGTTGATAAATGAGAAGGCTCAGATTCAGCTATTCTAACTGCAATGTTATCACATTTCTGCCAGCAGGGGTAGGTGATAAACACTGATGAAATTCAGGGGTATGTTTTCTGAGTAAAGTTTCTTGGGACTATGTGGGTGGAATGACAATTTTCAATTCCTTGGCAGTCAAGGGAAAACTGCTGTTTCTGGCCACCAAAAACCAGAGAAGAGAACAACATCTTATCTGACATTTTTAGTATTAGAGACAGTACGTGCCTCACTTGGGCATTCTCCTTGGGTGTTTATATGGGCTAACTCACAAATTAATATCCATGGGGTGAGGGCCCAAAGGAACAGGTTGCATTAGAACTTTTCTGGCAAGCTGTGGAGGCTCTCAGTCTTTGGGGACCTGCCTCCCAAATAATGCTTTTGAGCTGCAAGTTTCCGTAACTGTTGACTTTTCCACTTGAGCTTCCTTTAGTAAAGAAAGGCAGTCACCACCCAAAGGTGTCTCTTGTAGTTTTAAATTTGTCACCTCCATGACATGGCTATTAGGGACACTGTAGCTTGCTACTGAGAACTTGTTGAAACTGAAGACTTGACCCATGGAAGCCTTGTGACCCTGCACAACCTGATTCTCATTCAGGAGTGAGAATAATTTAAGTAAAAACACAGGAAGGGCCTAACAAGTCTTGATTGTTACACGTGGAAATGGAACATTCAAGAACACGGCTGGCATGGTCTGAGTAATAACTCAGCTTTATGAGAAAAAAATGACAGCTATTTCTTTGGTGGAAACTTTATCCTTTACTCTGTCACCTGAAGGAAACTGTTGGCCCATTGGGTCCTTGAACATATATTTGAATTCACTGAGATTCATTTAAGTGCTGAGCCTAGTTGACTAATGGTTTGGCTAAGCTTAACCTGATAATGTCTGCTGGGTTGCATGGCTTTTCAACCTCAACACCAGCTATGCAAACTAAAAATGGACATGGTTGCTCCACTCAGTAAGCAGAACACAGAATTCTCACAGCTTGAGCCAATATCTCTTTTAATGAACTCTGTTATATTTTATTAATTCAGGCCATTGCCAATAGCTTGGCTTCTTGGTTTGCCACTTGAAAAGCTACAGACCAGACAACTAAAGACAACTCTATATTTTCCATTTCAGTTGAATAGGCAATTGTGTCATTACCATTTATGAAATAATCCACCCTTTTCACACTAAATTGAACCCCCACCCATAAAATACAAAATTCTCATATACCATATTTCAAACTTACCTCTCCCTGTGACCATACTGATTATGGCATGAATAACACCTGGTAATGAAATTGCCTGCCCCATCACTATTCATCTATTTCCTACCTTTTTTTCCCCCTGAGTATTTCGAGGCATTTATTTTTTGGTCTGTACTTTAAAGTGATCTTATCTGGGTGGCTGGGTGGCTCAGTCGGTTGGGCGGCCGACTTCAGCTCAGGTCATGATCTCACTGTCTGTGAGTTCAAGTCCCACATCGGGCTCTGTGCTGATGGGCTCATCAGAGCCTGGAGCCTGCTTCAGATTCTGTGTCTCCCTCTCTCTCTGCCCTTCCCCTGCTCATGCTCTGTCTCTATGTCTCTCAAAATAAATAAATGTTAAAAAAAATAAATAAATAAAGTGATTTCATCTAATGTTCCCAAAATATTGTTCTTAGAATTTCATTTAAATTACATAATAATTTTGGAGAATTTATGTTAAATAATAATTTTATAATAATAGTCTTTCCATTTGATATGTTTTTCCACTTGTCCAAATATTCTTTGTGTGCCTTCTAATAAGGTTATAGTTTTTCTTCTATAAGTCTTGTGCTTTTATCAAATTTTTGTCAATTTTTAACATTGTTTTCTTCATGGGTATATGTGAGTTTGTTCATGTATATGACTGCTATGAGGGAAATATTTCCCCTACTTTCTTTTTTAGGTCTTTATTGCAAGAATAGAAGAAAGCAATTTGTTTATCTTTTTTCCAGCTCCTTTACCAAATTTCTTTATTAATCATTGTAGTATTTTACTAGATGATCATTGGTTTTCAGGAATAAATCTGAAAACTGTCTCTTTTCCAATACTGTTTCTTTTATTTTCTTGTTGCATTATATTTGCTAGTTATTCCAAAAAATGCTCAATAGTAATAACAGGAATCTCTGATGAGTTACAGAGACTACGGAGCATAGGGGAGCATAGGGCTAAGAGAATGGTTTGTTAAGCACTAACGTGTAACTTTGAATCACAAACTTGCCACTTGCTCTTTGTGTGTTCTTGGGCAAGTTATTTAATCTTTCTATGCCTTGGTTTTCCCATTTTAACATGGGAATTATAATAATATCTATAATGTATGATTTTTGTGAGAATTATTATATGTAAAATGCCTAGAATCATCCTTGCACGTAGCAGGTACCATAAAAGTGTTAAGTTTTTTTTATTTAAGTGAAAGTTTTCGTGTTTCTTTGCTGATAGAAAGGTATTTATTGTAGGCATGTGGTAAAGCAAAGTAATCACGTAGTTTCTTCTCCAGTTTGAAGGGGTTTTTATTTGGAAAAATTGCCTAATTTTTTTAAATTCCCTTTTAGCATCTCTTTATATGAGCACATGGTTTTTTTTTTTTTACTGATGTCATAATGGATCATACTGATATTGAGTCGCCTTTGGATTTGTGAGCTACCTTTTAGTAATAATGTATTATTCTTTTGATATATTCTGTTTACCAATATTTTATTTAGAATGCTAGCATATATTAATAAATGAGTTTTGTCTGGGGTACTCTATTGGTGATTGGTAAAATTTTGTTAGTAAATTTGTGAGATTCATTAAATAAATTAGGAAGATTGCTAGCTTCTTCTGTGGTTTGTAATAGTTTAAATACTCTGAACTAAACTTTATTTTTTAAAGGTTAGATAAAACTTGGCTGAGAACCTATCTGGCCTTGTAGTCTGCTTGAATGGTACATCTTTATTCACCTTTTCAATCTTGTCTCTGGTAATTGGTCTTTTCAAGGATCTTATATCTCTCTAGATCAAATTTGATATTGTATCTTTCGCTAGGAAGTCATCCATCTCCTCCAGGTCTCCAAATTTGTTGTCAAAATATATGTGTGATCTTTTATAATTCTTTTTCATCTCTTCCATATCTGTACTTCTGTCTACTTTCTTATTGCTAATCTTATTTTTTCTCTCTCTGCTATAATCAGGTTTATCTGTTTTATCAGTCTTTTCTAAAAACATACTTTATATTTATTTTCACTCCTTTTACTATGCTTTTTTTTTTACTCAATTAAATCCAGTTCATCTTTAAAATTTTCTTCTATTCTCTTTTGATTTCTTTTGGTATCTCTTTTCTAATATTTTAAGATGAGTTCTTAGTTTCTTTATTTTCTATTTTTATTCAATACCGAGAACATTTAAGACTATTTATTGATTCTTTCCTGAGCGCAACTTTTGCTGTGTTTTGTAGATTTGGGAATGAAGTATTCATTTTCTTTGCTTCCCAGATGGCATGTAGTTTTTTCTTTCATTTCTTCATTGGCCCAACATAATATTTCTAGAAATATGTTTTTAAGTAGCCAGAATTTCTGGTTATCTATTTACTATTTATTTCAAATATGATAGATTTGTGACCAGAATTTGTGGCCTATAAAAAACTGAAAATACCATAAATAAATTTAACAATTTATGGTCATATTCATGATCAATTTTTGTGAAATTTCAAGAATGTATAGAAATTATTATTCTCTTCTTAAGGAATATAAAGGTCTATTTATACCTAGAAGATTAAATTTATTAATTATATAATTCAATTCTTCTCTATCTTTACTATTTAATTTACCAGAATTGTATCAGAATTCTGTGAGAGGTATACTGAAGTCGCATACATTCATATGACTGCATGATTAATCACTGTATTCAGGTACACACATGTGAATTAGTAAGGATTCTTTATAGAGTGTTGATTAGGACTACATTCAGTAGTGAGTATGAAAAAGCTCAATAAATAGTGATTAAATAGCAACAGATTTATGCAACAAAAGGTTGTAGGTAGGTAGGCAGGTAAGTCTAGGGGGTGTATAATAAGAACTCTTATTATAATTATTCTTATTATAATAAGAATGCCATTAAGAAAGCAGGTTCTGTTCTGCCATCCTTACTAAAGTCTAATACAGTTCTGGGACAGCTCCTACGTTCCATACAGCGGAAAGGAGGAAAGAGAAGAGGCAGCACCAAGAGACTTCAATGCTTATGTCTCATTGGCAATAATTAAGTCACAGGGCCATCTACAGTGAAAATGGAGTCTGAAAAAAAGAAAATAATAAGCTTTTAGCTTTATCACTTCTAAAATGGAGGAAGTCAAGTGGAAAAAAAAAGGAACAGGTGTTGTGGTAGTCAACCAATGGTATCTGCCACACATAAGAACTGTTAAGGAATATACTCAGAATTCAAAGTTTTAATAGTTGCTGCTTCTTGCTTTCCTCGGTGCTTCTTCAATATTGCTTCATCTCCCTCATTTTATTTTTTGTAACGTTTATTTATTTGTGAGAGACATAGAGACAGAGCGTGAGCAGGGGAGGGGCAGAGAGAGAGGGAGACACAAAATGCTAAGCAGGCTCCAGGCTCTGAGCTGTCAGCACAGAACCCGATGCGGGACTCAAAGTCACAGACCGCGAGATCATGACCTGAGCTGAAGTCGGCCGCTTAACCGACTGAACCACCCAGGCGCCCCTCCCTCCTTACTTTAAAAAGCTATAATGGTTAAAGACACTAATGCCTAACTCAAGGTATCTCTGGTAATCAGAATTGGAAAGGGGAATCCTTTACTGAGTTACACAGAGAATCCTTTTAGGATTTTGACTGGAGTTACATTAAAACTATAAATCTGTGTAGGAAGAATTCAGGTGTCACGACACTTTCCCATGATGAGCATGAGATACTTCTCTATTTTTAATATCCTTCAAAAACATTTAAAAATTTCCTATATATAGGTGTTACACATTTATCATTAGAATGATTCTTAAATATTGTCTTTATATTTTTAATTATTAACAATGGTATCTTTTATAGTTATTACTTTAATTATTGTTTCTGGTTTATAGAAGTGTAATCAAGTGTTTTTGTGTATTGATCTTATGTTCAACTACTTGCTTAACTCCGTTATTACCATTATTATTATATTATTACTATTACTATTGGTTTCAAATAGATAATTATAGCATCTGAAAATGAGTTTCTCTCTTTTCCCATCTTTATAACTTATAATTAATTCCTTTCTATATAGAACTGGTTAGAAACTCCTATATAATGTTGAACAGAGTGGTGATGTGTTGATGTGCTGTGGCAATAAGGTTTAAAATTTTAAGAGGAAAATATAGTTGAATGTTTTTCTGACCTTACCATAGAAAATTATTTCTTAGACTATCACAAAAATTTTAATAAGAAAGAAAAGATTAAAATTTGGTATTATTTATAAGAACTTTCATAAGTCAATAATAAAAACACGAAAAGAAAAGGCTCAGTAGGTATTTTACAGAAAAGAAAACATATCGCTAGAAAGCTTATCAAGTCAGGCTCCATCAAACTCAATCTAATTCAGGGAAATGTGGGAAAAAAAAGAGTGGGAAAGTTATTTTACATTCATCCAATGGGCAAAAACTAAAATGTTGATGATACCACGTCTTGCAGAAATTGTAGACAAGGAATCTTACATGGTGATGGGATGTAATGTGGAATAATCACTTACTTTGGAAAATAATTTAGGATTATTTTTTACAGTTGAATATTTGCATATGCAATAAACTAGCAATTTGATCCTAGGTATTTACCCGAGAGAAGTTTAGCAAATGTATACCAGAAAACACCTAGCAGCAGCACTATTAATGATAGCATAAATCTGGAAACAATCCAGATGTCCAATGACAGGAGTTTGAATAAATTATAGCATAATTAGAGAAATATTAAATATCAATGAAAATCAATGAACCAAACTACATGTAACATGTGGATGAATCTTATTATGATAAGGATGAGAAGAAGGAAGTTCCGGAAGATACATACATTATGATACCCATTTTATGAAATTCAAAAAGAAGCAAAACTAAATATTTTTAAAATAATATATGCATATAATAATTTTTCTTTAAGGCAAGACAAGCATAAATAAGAAATTCAAAATAATGGCTATTCTGGGGCAGACAGGAAAAGAGAATTGGAAACTGAATTGGATGTATATTATATTCCAGTTCTTGAGTTGGGTAATGGATTCATATAATTTCATCATGTTGTTAAAGTTAATAAATTAAATAATTGAAATAAAGGCCTTGAATAAGAAATAATGGTCATAAACCAAAGATAATAATTAATTCTATGTGGTACCTTAAGGCAAAAAAAATCATAATCATAATAACAAATAAATAAAATGAATTCCATTTACAACTTTTACCCTGCCAAACTGGTGGAGTTTAAACTCCAGGGTTTGAAGGATTTCCCTACCCATGCCCTATAAAGTCCTGGGCTCTTATCAGAATAAAAGCATTGGGAAGGAACCTCCAATCTTTCAGCCACTATGGTTATTACTGAGATGCCCATTGTCCAAACTAGGTCCATGTTGTTCTTTTATCTCTTTATCATGCTTTGTAGTCTATAAACAATTTTCCATTCACCTGTGACACAATCCTTCCTAGAGGCAAAGGAACGCAAAGTCTTTCGTACCTTCTAGGAACTGAGCAAAAGAAGAAAAAAAATATGGGTAAATGATAATAAATTAATAACTAAAAGAGTTACTCTAGACCACTAAAAAGAAAATGAATTCTCTATTATATTTATTAACCTATGAGACATACTTTACTAAGGCTATACTTCCTTATCCCATTTCAGATTTTCTCGGTTAAGTTCACTGTATTCTTCTGAATAAATTAAGATGATTCTTACTTGCTATACCACTAAAACATTTGCTTTGCCTCTAAACCCAACTCTTTGGTGACTGAACTTGAGGAAAAATTTAATTACATTTTTACATGTAACCTTGTTTACTTCCAGAACTAGAAACTGTTCCAATAAATGAGAAAATGAGTAAAGGCACAGAAAACAAATTTAAAAAAATGTCATATCAAGCGGGAAATGGGCCCTCTGGCAAATATTTTTTATTGCTTTTTACCCTATTTATCTGAACATAGAGTTTATTAGTATTATATTGCCAAATGAAGCAGCTGAATCTAGTTCAAGTTTATTACTAATATTATCATTCATTAACAATAAATTTATAAGTCAAATAAGTATTTCATAATATTTGCATGATCCAAACTGTGGCCTACGTTACAGCTATTTAATGATGATCTTGGGTCAACTTGCTAAAAATCAACAGTGCTTGCCCTTATAACATAACTTCATTCTCTCCCCCTGACATGTTTTTCTTACATCGATTAATGAGCTCTTCTATTTTTGTCTTTTCCATGTTTAACTTGCACAGAGAAAAAAACATCTAAGTTGATACATCTGAGTGTCAGGTAGAGAGGAGCTGTGGAGCAGAGAGAATTTTGAGCGGAGGATTAAATTTGCAGGGCAGCTGTGGAAAGATAATGGTATAACCTATAAGAACAGAAGAACTCTCCCATTAAGGGAGAAAGCAGGAAAGAAGAAAATAGGGAGATAAGTGCTTTCCAGGATATGATCATATACAAAAACTTACTTTCATTTACCAAGTGTAAGATACATCAATTTTCGAGCCCAAAACAAAACATTAATCATAAATACAGATTTTCTTCTGTCTTTGACATAGACATTTCCCCCTTTTTATTTTGTATCTCTCAAGCTGATAAAGGAAAGGAAAACTAAAGAGTAAATGTGGATCAAAAAGGTGTTTCTTGGATTAAAACTGCTCTTAAACATTTGAAGAAACAGATTCTAAAATTTTGAATGAACAAAAGCACATAGAGTATGTTTTTAAAAATCTTTGTGGGCAACTCTCATTTTTCGTAGGAATGAAAAATTATACTGCAAACAATAGGCTTGCCGCTTGTGAAGACATAATGTGATCTAGTGATATGTGTGATATTTTAACTATGTATGTGAATATGTTTACATATATAATAATATAAATATAATACTGTCAGTCTTCATTTTTATAAGATTACTGCCCTGACCTTTTATGCCATTTTTAATGGTGCTTAATTAATCGGAATAATTAAAAAAAGAAAACAAACACATGCTAACAATTGACCACTAATGTGTTTCAAGTTCAAGTCCATGCATGCCCAAGACTCTCCTTTCAGAAGTAACAGATCACTTTCCAATCCATCAACACAAAATTATGATTTTATTTCATTTTTGTAACAACAAACAAGTGTATGAGGTCTCTGAGATTTTGTCATTTATCAAGCATCTCATAAATATGAGCTCCAAGTGTTTCCAGTCAAACTGTGCCTGTCCTAGTTTTAACCTTGTGTGGGTTCACTAGCACAAATGGCACAAAACACTAACCGTGAGAAGGAAGCCTGGGTTAGACCTGACCACATGCTTGCCCTTAAAAGTATTTGAAGGAAACTTATGCCTTTCAGGCACTGCCAGAAGTCCAAAGCTCTCAGACTGTCCTCATAGCCCTCAGCCCTTGATACAACTCTGTCTGCTCCCTAATCCAAAATCTTCTTTTACCTTGCAAACTTTTGCACTGTACTCTCTAAAACTCACTCTTCTAACTCTCCTCTAGAGCTTCTAACTCTTCTCTAAATTTTAATTCCAACTTTTTTATCTAACAAAAATTTAGCTACTCCCTGAATATGCTGCCTCCTTACAGCCCTAATGGCTGCTTTTTTCTCTCATATCCAATGAATATGAGATATCAAATTAGTGTTCTGATCCTAATTGCTGCTTATAGAAGATGTTCTTTTTTTCCTACCTTCCATAAAACACCCAGATCTTTGAAGCATAGTCCATTAGACTGTACCCCAGGATACCATTCTACAGTTCTGTGGATAGTGATGCTCTAGGCACCATCAACCTTTGGATCTTTCCCTCATTGGTTGTCCATTCCATCATTACTCTCCACCATTACTTCTGTCATCATTCTTAGTGAGCTCTGTATTCATGTTGAAAACCATTTAACCCACAGGCCTCTCATTCATTGAATTCCTTATTTCCAATGATTTTTTTGTCCTTTCCACTTTAGGGATCCAATACCAAGGTTGTATCTCAGAAATTTTCATTAACAATTACTCACTGCATCACTTTCAGATCTTTATTCAACAGCTTACTCTCTACTAACTTCTCTTTCCAGATCATGTTTAGGCATCCCTTGGAGGTACTACTGGTGTGGTTCCAGACCACCACAATAAAGTGAATATCACAATAAACCAAGTCAAATGAATTTTTTGGTTTTCTAGCGCATATACAAATGATGTTTAGGGGCACCTGGGTGGCTCAGTCAGTTAAGCATCTGACTTCAGCTCGGGTCATGATCTCACAGGTGTGTGGGTTTGAACTCTGTGCTGACAGCTCAGAGCCTGGAGCCTGCTTCAGATTCTGTGTCTCCCTCTCTCTCCGCCCCTTCCCTGCTCATGCTATGTCTCTCTCTCTGTCTGTCTGTCTCTCTCTCTCTCTCAAAAATAAATAAATATTTTTTAAGTTTTAATGATGTTTACACTATATGGAGTCTATTAAGTGTACAATAGCATTATGTGTAAAAAACAATGTATATACCTTAACTTAGAAATACTTTATTGCTAAGAAATGTTAACCATAATTTGAGCTTTTAGCAAGTCATAATCTTTTTGCTGGTGGAGGGTCTTGCCTCAGTGATGATGGCAACTGATTGATCAGGGTAATGGTTGCTAAAGGTAGGGATAACTGGCAATTTCTTTTTTTTTTTTAATGTTTATTTACTTTTGAGAGACATAGAGACAGAGTATGAGCAGGGGAAGGGCAGAGAAAGAGGGAGATACAGAATCTGAGGCAGGCTCCGAGCCATCAACACAGCCCGACGTGGGGCTCGAACTCACAGACTATGAGATCATGACCTGAGCCGAAGTCGGCCACTTAACCAATTGAGCCACCCAGGCGCCTTTAAAATAATTCAACATTGAAGTTTGCTGTGTCAGCTGACTCTTCCTTTCATGAATGATTTCTCCACAGCATGTGATGATGCTTGATACCATTTTACCTTCTGTAGAACATCTTTCAAAATTAAAGTTGATTCTCTCAAACTCTACTGCTGTTTTATTAACTAAGTTTGTGTAATGTTCTAAATCCTTCGTGGTCATTTGAACAGTCCTCACAGCATCCTCACCAGAATGCTCAAGAAACCACTTTCTTTGCTCATCCATGAGAAGCAACTGCTCATTCCTCCATGTTTCATCAGAAGATTGCAGCAATTCAGTCAAATCTTCAGGTTGTGCTTCTAATTCTAACTCTGTTAGTATTTCTACCACATCTGTAGTTACTACTTCCTTTACTGAAGTCTTGTACTCCTCAAAGTCACCCATGAGGGTTGGAATAAACTTTTTCCAAACTTTCATTAATGTTGATATTTGACTTCTTCTCATGGATCATGAACGTTCTAAGCGGTATCTAAAATGCTGAATCCTTTCCAAAAGGTTTTCAATTTGGTTTGCCCAGATCCATCAGAGGAATCACTGTCTATGGTGGCTATAGCCTTACAAAATTTATCTCTTAAATAGAAGACTTAAAAGTCAATATAATTCCTTGATCCATGGGCTGCAGAATGGATGTTGTGTTAGGAGGCATGAAGACAACATTAATCTCATTGTATATCTCAATCAGAGCCCTGGGGTAATCAGGTGCACTATCAATGAGTAATATTTTGAAAGGTATGTGTTTTTCTGAGAAGTAGTCCTTGACAGTGGGCTTAAAATATTCAGTAAACCATGTTGGAGACCACATTGCCATCATTCAGCCTTCTTTTTTCTAATTATAGAGCACAGCCAGAGTAGATTTAGCATCATTCATAAGCACCCTAGAATTTTTGGAATAGTAAATGGGTACTGGCTTCACCTTAAAGTCACCAGTTGTATTAGCACTTGCTGCTTTAGCTTGCATTTTTATGTCATGGAAATAGCTTCTTTCCTTAAACTGCATGAACCAACCTCTGCTAGCTTCAAACTTTTCTTCTGAAGCCACCTCACCTTTCAGCCTTCATAGAACCGAAGGAAGTTATGGGCTTACTCTGGATTAGGCTTTGGCTTAAGGAAGTGTTATGGCTGGTTTGAACTTCTATCCAGACTGATAAAACTCTCTCCATATCAGCAATAAGGCTGTTTCACTTTCTCACCCTTTGTGTGTTCATTGGAGTAGTGCTTCTACTTTCCTTCAAGAGCTTTCCCTTTGCATTCATAATTTGGATAACTGTTTGGCACAAGAGGTCTAGCTTTTGGCCTATTTCAGCTTTTGGCATGCCTTTCTCACTACACTTAATAATTTCTACCTTTTGATTTAAAGTGAGAGATGTGTGACTCTTCCTTTCGCTTGAACACTTAGAGGGTATTGTTCAGTAATAAACTGGCCTAATTTCACTATTGTTGCATCTCAGGGAATGGGGAATCCAAGGAGATAGAAAGAGGGGAGAATGCCTGGTTGTTGGAGCAGTCTGAACACACATTTATCGATTAATCTTGCCATCTTACACAGGAGCAGCTCATGATGCCCTAAGACAATTACAAAAGTAACATCAAAGATTACTGATCACAGATAACAAAAAATATAATAATAATGAAAAAGTTTGAAGTATCGTGACAATTGCCATAATGTGACACAGAGACACAAAGTAAGCAAAGGCTATTAGAAAAATAGTACTGATAGAGCTGCTCAATTCAGGATGGTTACAAACCTTCAATTTGTAAAACAAAAATTCGGTATGTATGAAGCACAATAAAGTGAAGTGCCCTAAAGCCAGGGATGTGTGTATTTTAACATCTCGACTCCAAAGATGTCTGGATCTCAAGTCCATTGGCACATTTTAAAACTCTCTTATTCCCAGGGCACCTGGGTGGCTCAGTTGGTTAAAACATCTGATTCTCGATTTCAGCTCAGGTCATGATCTCACAGGTTGTGATTTTGAGCCCCAAATAGAGCTTCTAAAACAGTGCATAACACATAGATGCTCAATACCTATTTTAAATAATTAATTAAAATCATATCACTAAAAATGTAATTGAAGATTATCAAAATCTCTAATTGAAAACAACTTTAATGAGAGAAAATAAATGAGTAAATAGAGAGATATACCATGTTCATGGGCTAGAAAACTATATTGTTAAGATGTTGATCTATGGATTTAACAGAAGCCTGATCAAAATGCATGTAAGCTTTTCATTTTACCTAGATATTGACAAGCTGATTTTAAGATGTGCATGTAAATATATATAATAGCAAAAACACCCTTGACAGAAAAAATAAAATTGGAGGCCTTCTATTACTGATTTCAAGGCTTACTACAAAGCTATATTAATAAAGACAGTGTGGTATAGATATAGGGTGAGGAAATTAGATCAATAATTTTACATATATAAAATAATAAATAAAATAATATATATATTGTGAGTCTAAGAAAAGCCAAAAACACGCACAAGTAATTAATCTTCCACAGAGCCATTAAAAAATCCAATGAATAAAGCAAATTCTTTTCAATTAATGGTGTCGAAGTAACATTACATCCAGTTGGAAAAAAAGAAACACCACTATTACACAGTATACACAAAACTTTAGTTAGACCATAGACCTAAATTTAACTCTGAAGTTTCTAAAAGAAAATATAGGAGGATATCTTCATAGCCTTAGGGTAGGATATATTTCTTAGACAAGACACAGAAAGCTCTAATCATAAAAGAATGATAAATTGGACTTCATCAAAGTAACACTTTTCTGCTCAAAGACATATTAATAAAATGAACAGATAAGACACAAACCAGGGAAATATATTCACAAAACCTATATATGAAAAACTGATAACAGGATACACAAATAACTACTAGCAATCAATAATAAAAAGACAAACAACCCAATTAAAAATAGGAAAAATATTTACACAAATACCTCTCATATGAAGACTGTAAATGGCCAATAAGCACATGAAAAAATACTCAGCATCACTGTCCATCACGAAAATGCAGATCAAAGGTTAAAAACAGAACCACATTATGACCTAGAAATTATAGTAGTAATTACCCAAAGAATACAAAAACACTAATTCGAAGGGATACATGCACCATTATGTTTATAGCAGCATTGTTTTCAATAGCCAAGATATGAAGCAGCCCAAGTGTCCATCAATTGGACACACAATGGAATATTATTCAGTCATAAAAAAGAATGAAATCTCGCCATTTGCAACAACATGAAGGGAGCTAGAGAGTATAAAGCTAAGGGAAATAAGTCAGGGAACTACAAATACCATATGATTTCACTCACGTGTGGAATTTTTTTTGAAGTATAATTTATTGTCAAGTTGGCTAACATACAGTGTATACAAGTGTGCTCTTGGTTTTGGGGGTAGATTCCCATGATTCATCGCTTACATACAACACCCACTGCTCATCCCAACAAGTGCCCTCCTCAATGCCCATCACCCATTTTTCCCTCTCCCCAGCTCTCCCCCATCAACCCTCAGTTTGTTGTCTATATTTAAGAGTGTCTTATAGTTTGCCTCCCTTCCCCTCTGTTTGTTACTATTTTTCCCCTTCCTTTCCCCCATGCTCTTCTGTTAAGTTTCTCAAGTTCCACATATGAGTGAAAACATATGATATCTGTCTTTCTCTAACTGACTTATTTCACTTAGTGTAATACCCTCCAGTTCCAGCAACATTGCTGCAAATTGCAGGATTTCATTCTTTCTCACTGCCAAGTAGTACCATTGTATATATAAACCATGTCTTCTTTATCAATTCATCAGTTGATGAACATTAGACTCTTTCCACAATGTGGTAAAAAAGATAGTCTCTTTAGCAAATGGTGCTGGGAGAAATTGGCAGCAACATGCAGAAGAATGAAACTAGACCACTTTCTTACACCATATACAAAAACAAACTCAAAATGGATGAAAGAACTAAATGTGAGACAGGAAACCATCAAAACCCTAGAGGAGAAAGCAGGCGACAACCTCTTTCACCTCAGCCACAGCAATTTCTTGCTTGACACATCTCCAAAGGCAAGGGAATTAAAAGCAAAAATGAACTATTGGGACCTCATCAAGATAAAAAGCTTCTGCACAGCAAAGGAAAGAAACAACAAAACTAAAAGGCAACCGACGGAATGGGAAAAGATATTTGTAAATGACATATCAGATAAAAGGTTAGTACCCAAAAGCTATAAAGAACTTACCAAACTCCACACTTGATAACCAAATAGTCCAGTGAAGAAATGGGCAGAAGACATAAATAGACACTTTTCCAGAGAAGACACCCAGATGGCCAACAGACACATGAAAAGATGCTCAACATCACTCATCATCAGGGAAATGTACATTGAAGCCACAGTGAAATATCACCTCACACCGGTCAGAGTGGCTAAAATGAACAACTCAGGAGACTACAGATGCTTGTGAGGATGTGGAGAAAGGGGAACCCCTTGCACTGTTGGTGGGAATGCAAACTGTTGCAGTTGCTGTGGAAAAAGTGTGGAGGTTCCTCGAAAAATTAAAAATAGAATTACCCTATGACCCAGCAATAGCACTACTAGGAATTTATCCAAAGGATACAGGAGTGCTGGTTCATAGGGGCACATGTACCCCACTGTTTATAGCAGCGCTTTCGACAATAGTCACATGTGGAATTTAAGGAAAAGAAGAGTAAAAGGGAAAAAAGAGAGAGAGAGAGAGACAAATCAAGAAAAAGACTCTTAATTCTTAATAATAGAGAACAAACGGATGGTTAGGGGGTGGGAGGGAGGGTGAGAGGATGGGTTAAATAGATGATGAGGATTAAGGAGTGCACCAGGTGAGGTATGGAAGTGTTGAATCACTATATTGGATACCTGAAGCTAATATAACACTATATGTTAACTAACTAGAATTTAAATAAAAACATTAAAAGCCCAAAAAAAAGCAGAGAAAAAAATAAGAAAGAAAATGGAGAGTAAAAGAACAATAATATAAAACTACATACCTACCAGAATAGTTAAAATTAAAAAGACTCATAATACTAAATGTAGCAAAGGATACAGAGAAACAAGAATTCTCATAAATTGCTGGTAGAACTATAAAATGATGTAACAGCTTTGGATAAATATTTGGCAGTTTCTTATGAAGTTAAACATATACTTTCCATACGACCCTGTAATCCTACTCCTGGGTATTTACCCAAGAGATGTGAAAACATATTTCCACACACAACATGTACATGAGTGTTCACAGCAACATTATTCATAATAGGCAAAAACTGGGAACGACCCAAATATCCTTGACATCAGAAAGGGTAAACAATTTGTGGTATAGTCATTTTCATTTAATGGAATAGTACTCAGCAATAAAAAGGATTTAACTAGGGGCGCCTGGGTAGCTCAGTCGGTTAAGTGTCCGACTTTGGCTCAGGCCATGATCTTATGGTTGGTGGGTTCGAGCCCCGTGTCGGGCTCTGTGCGGACAGCTTGGAGTCTGCAGCCTGCTTCGGATTCTGTGTCTCCCTCTCTCTCTGCTCCTCCCCCGCTCATGCTCTGTCTCTCAAGATTTTAAATAAATATTTTTTTAAAAAAGGATTTAACTACTAATATGCAATGACCTGGATATATTTTTAAAAATGTACTGAGTTAAAGAAATCAGATTTTTAAAAGTACTTATGGTAGAATTCAGTTTATACAAATTTTCTAGTTTTCTACCGTGTTACAGATTATTCCAAAACTTAATCGTTTAAAGAAATTGAAATTAGGTATTTTGCTCTCAAATCTGCAATTTGGGCCAAGATCATAGTAAATATCCCGCCTCTACTCCATACAATGTCAAGAGGGAACCTCCATCGAGACAATCAGACACATTTCCAAGGTAGCTTACTCCTATGGCTGCAAATTAGTGTTGGATGTTGAAACTTCGCCAGGGCTGTTGGTTAAGGTCCTTGGTTTCTTTCCATACTTTCTTTTTTTTTTTTAACTTTTTTTTTTTAACGTTTATTCATTTTTGAGACAGAGAGAGACAGAGCATGAGTGGGGGAGGGGCAGAGAGAGAGGGCTCCAGGTTCCAAGCTGTCAGCACAGAGCCCTACGCGGGGCTGGAACTCACAGACCTCGAGATCATGCCCTGAGCCGAAGTTGGAAGCTCAATCGACTGAGCCACCCGGGCGCCCTGGGTGCCCCTCTTTCCGTACTTTCTATGGGATACTTGGACTTCTTGGCCAGCTGGGTTCTCAGAGTATCCCAAGATTCAGAAAACAGAAGCCGCCCATCTCTTAAAGCATAACTTTCGCCATTTCTACTAGTTAAGTTTTATAGAATCTTCCTAAATTCAAAGATAGGGGACACAGATCCCACCTTTTGATGGAAAGAGTGTCGAAGAATATGTGGCCATCTTAAAATCTACCAGATATGCAGTACTAGAATACAGAAGCTAATCTATGTTGATAGGAATCAGAATAGTGTTCGCCCTGAGGTAGAGAAAGTAGCCAGCATTGATGGGCAAAGCACATAAAGGAAATTCCTCAAGTGGTAAAAATGTTCTATATCTTCATTAAAGTGTTAAAGTGGTAGTTGAATAGGTGTAAAAATATGTCAAATACATCAAACTGTAACATTAAAGATCAATGTATTTAACCATATGCAAATTCACCCCCATTTAAAAATAACTTCTTTATGTGGAAGTGAGTTCCTCCTAAGCAAACATATTCACATTAGCTGAAAATTTCAGATCAGTTTATTACATGGTCTGAGTTCTGTTGAGAAACTCTTCTTTACTGATTACTTTTAAATTACTCTAGTAAAAGAAATCAGAAAAATACTGTTTCTTAAATCATGTTCAAAGTCATTTTTAGGTCAAATAAGCTCAAAACTGGAAATTCTGGGGAAAAAACATTTTTATTCGGTTTATACGTTAAAGTGATATATATGTATATCTAAAAACTTATATATGTATTCACCTATACATAATTTGACTTGATTATTTTTATTCAGTTTTTGCATTTGAGGTTTGAGAAAATTGAAAAAAAAGTCCTAGCTAAAACGATTAAAAAATCAATTCAATCAATTTCTCAAGTATATTCTTATGGTGACATCTGATTGAGAACCATTTCTGACATCCTAAACTTGGTGCCCTGCTGAGCTTTAGGACATATGAGTTCTTCAAGGGTTTCTTAAATCACAAAGGAGCTACTGAACTGTTAAGTGTATTTGATTATATTTCAGTTCTTAATAATTCTTTCTCTGCATATAGTGCTAAAGGCAATTCCTTTAAAAAATTCCATTAACCAGAATATTCTGGGTTTTTTGTTTTTTTTTTTAAGGAATTATGGAAAGAAGATAGCATAATAGAACTCTAAAAGTGTAAACATTATTCATGACAGTTTATTTCAGTTGCAAAATTAAAGTAGCATCTATGCTTACTAAGGATTTTAGCTGGAGATTTTGTGTCTTGAGCAAGAGTCCTAGCAGTTGTCTCTTCCTGAGCAAGTTTCCTTCATGTGAGCCTGCCTTCTAAGCAGGCCATCTCAATGGCTCAGAAATTACTGTTGATGAGTTAGCTATGGATTATGTTCCAAGAGATTCCTTATTGAAACTGTTACTAGAACTTTATGTGAACTCTATCTTCTTTCTCTCCCAGTCTCCCTTCCCTTCAAGGAATCTTCCTCTGAATATAAGTTCATGGCTATTGAATGTCATAGGTGAGTTCATGCTTGTGTTTGCAGAAGACAATAGCACTTGACTACCTTTTCGCCCCATTCTTTCTTGTGTGTTTGCAGACAGTGCTGCCCCAAACAAAAATTGTCATGTGCCTTTGACCAGCTCCTTCTCATACTAGAGCCCATGTTAGCATTTGATGTTACACATGTCCAAAGAATGGTATGTATATAAAGGGTCAGCCACCAGGGAGAAGGGCTTGATGCCCTCTATTTCTTGGGAATGCTTTTTCATACTCCTGGACAGCCAGTAACTTCAGGAGTATGTCATGAATGTTCAAATGCCCTAATGTAGTGGTCTACCATACCTACTCACTTCTAAAGTAAACCATCCCTCAAAATAATCTCTTTTCTCTCTTCACATCCTGATTGCCATGGCAGTCCCTAGGTTTTTAGCATAAGAGAATAAATAAATCCTTCTAAAATAGATAACTGATAGGTTTAGACTTCACAGGACCACTTATAGAAATTGATTCCTAATTAAAGGAAGAGTGTCAGAAGTGTCAAAAGAAGGGTATGTAAATGTGTATTTTTTTTAGCACAAGCCAAGTGTTCCACGCTGACTCTGAGATCCCATCTAAGAAGTTTTCCCCTGTTTTGCCCCTATTCTGTTCGCTTAATGGAAAAATAAGGTTCAGTAACTTGAAAGCTCATTGAGGAACTTGTCAGTCAATATAACAATGGGTTGAAAGTTGGTGTTTAGGGGGAAAAAGGGGTGTTATCAGGATATTCTTATTTGTTTGTTTACTAGAGATTTATTGTGGAGTTCTGGAAGAGCAGGGATATTCAGTCTGTTTGAATAGGTTCAGCCCTCCACTTTTTAAAATATCAAAATATTGGGTGTCTGGGTGGCTCAGTCAGTTGAGCATCCAACTTCAAATACTTTCATATCAGTTAATAAAGAGTCACTGCCCCAAACCTCTTCAAGGACTTCTTGTTTTCCCCAAGGGTCTGTCCCAGACCCTTTAAATTCCCTAGAATTCAGTAATTCAAGGGTTAATGTCACACATATCATGGTAGGGTGCCTCTGAGCCCCTGCTCCAGCACCATGATAAGTGTCTATTCTAATTGGTCAGTGTTCACATGACACTAGTTGAGGTTATAATGAAAGCTGATGAGATCATATAATTGTATACTTTTTTCTCTGCTAATCATTTGCATATAGAATCAACTCTGAGTTAGCTATATCAATGCCAATTGATAATTTAAAACACAACAAATCACATTAAATGCTTTTTCATTTTACTTGGCAATGCACTATGTGATTTTCAGCAAACTCAATCCCTTAACTATGGTTTTCAGCTAGTATCAAAAGTCATTAATACAAACTAGGCTGTTACTATTTCCCAAATATCCAAGACAATCAACACACAAGGGGAAGTAAGGGAATGAACAAGTATTGAGCATTTTCCCATGCCAGCCTCTGTTTTCTCATTAAATTCTCACACAACCCTGTATCATTATTCCCATTTTGCAGATGGCAATTTAATGCTCAAAGTTGTATTTAATACCACACAGCTCTCTAAGCGCCAGCACAAAGATGATCTATTTTATGCCTTTCCAAAAAAATGTGAGAAATATGACTGTGCCAATTTTATTTTAGGAAACCAAGACTCAGAGAGGTTAAGTAACTTGCTCAGGATGACACACCAAAACGGAACAGAACTTAGGTGAGAATTGAGATTTTTAGACGTCTACTCCAAACTCCCACTTCCTGGGAATATGAACTTGGTAGCATCAGGGCTGCACTATTTGAGAAATATATTGCATGCAGGCTCTGTCCCCTATTTCAAGATACCTCTTGCACGCTCCTGTACGCCTCCTCTCAACCCTACTTCCCTTTGGCACTCAGTCCTCGTCAGAGCCTTATTATTGTCCGCTCCTCTGCTGAGACTGCCCATGACAGTACCTCAGAACTGTGGGTCAATACACATGTACGCACGCGCACACATACACACACACACACACACACACACACACACACACACACACACACTCCCCTCTCCTCACCTCAGCAGGATTTTGATCAGTTAGAATTTTAAAAGTTCTCAGAACCTTTCCCTTTGTCTTAAGATGAGGTGTCATTTTTTGTTGCAGACAGCCTCCACCAGGCAGAAAGGAGAGTTCGATGTTTTCAGCGTGACTGTGCACTGGGAAAGGAAGCCTGTTCTTACCAGTGTGCAAACTCTCATTCTCCCCCTTGTCTGCGTAAACAAATTAATCTAATCATGAAAGGATGCATTAAAAAGAAAGGAAGGGAGAGAATGAAGGCGAGGGCAAAGAAAGACAAAATTGAGGAGGGGGAAGGCAAGAATAAAGACTCCAAACAGAGATTGCCATGGAAGAAGAAAGAATGTTTCCCAGTGTAAAAGCCTCTTCTTTCGGAAGAAAACTACTTCTGGCTGCAAAATAAGCCTCCTACTGTTAGACTATTTAACTCTGTCCAATCTCCAGGGGTTCTATCCAAATTAATTTCATTCCTTTGTCAATATCCTCCCGTCTTTAGTTGCCCGTCTCCATCTGTCCCCTTTGAAAGATTGCTGGGTACTCCAGCTTCAATATCCTTCTTCCCGGCTGCCTTGGACTTAAACACCAATCTCTCACTGCAGCAGCTCATCCAGGGACTTAGGGAGTGAGAACTAATTGGCAAGAGCCATCCTCTGTACTACCTAGAAAACCCCAAACAAATGGAAAATGCCAAGCTTGTTTTAAATAAAAAGCTATTCCTATAACTGTTAATTCCACAATTACCATGTTATGTAGTTCTGGCAATCGATTTCTCTACTTATATTTTTCTCCAGAAAATCTGCTTTTAAGGAAGTAATTACGTATGTGAAATAATTTAGTAAAAAAAAAAAATTGTATGAAACGCAATCCAGCTATTTAGCTAGCATCCCCCAAACAGTAGAACCATCTATAGAGTGTTTTTGTTCCAGAGGGCATAATTGAGATCATCTAGTCAATCTCTTCATTTTTAGGTGAGAAAACTGAGTGAGGCACAAAGGGCCTGAATATTTCCCTCCTGCACTACACAGTTCGTGGCAATGCTAAGAATAGAAACTAGATCTGAGTTCTGGTCCAATGATCTGATCTCTTCGTTGTAAAATGTGAAGATAGATAAAGCCAGAAAGCGTTTACATTTAGAACAATGTGAAGCAGTTTTATATTCATAGTAAGCCCACCAATATGAACACGTAACCGCTTTTCAAACTCCAGTTCTCTTTCCCTTTCACCACTCAGGTTTTATGTTAAGAGAGAAAAGCTATTCTTCATATAAATCTAGCAAACTTTGAAAGGGAAATGTGCTGCCTCAGAAATCATATACAATGTGCTTTCGAGTCAATTCTACATGTTTGGAGTTATCCACTCTTCTGAATTATCTTGACATTTTTCTCTTCCATGACTATGGGTAACTGTATGTTGGCTAAATTAAAATAAAACAAAGAATGTAAAGAAGGAAAAAAAAAACCAAGAATGTTCTAGGGAACTCTGGAAAGTCTTACATGTAAGTAAATACACAAAAACCTTCAACAACTTTATAAAATGTATATTTTTTATAGTTTTCCCCCAAATAGCCACTGGTATTTAATAATGACCCCATGCATACCCTCATTTAGTTTTCCTCATCCAGTTCTGAAAATTGGCTTGCTATAGCTCCATACTGTTTTGCTTCTTCTACCCTAATTACACTTAAACCCCCTTTTCCTTTTCTGACTTTTCTTCTGCCAAATACTCCCTAAGTGTGATTCTGTCACCAAGTCTTTCCTCTTAGCCCACTCTGGACAATAGCAATTTCATCTTCTTTCTTAGCTTTGCCTATCTGAAAATACATAATCACCTTTATGTACTCCTCTTCCTTAAATTCAGTACTTCATAATTTTCCATGATTACTTTTCTTTGTTGACATATATAATTAATTATATAATCTGAACATTCTGCCTTCCATTTAATTTCAGTTTAAGTCAATTTAACATACATTTACTCTCTGCTTACTTTAAGCAAAGCACTGTGCTAGGCTCTATGTGGCACAAAAAAACGAATAAGTTGTATTCCTTCATGTCAAGGTAGTTACTTGTCGGTCAGGGATGTCTTCTCCAAAAAAGTCAAGCTGAGTTGATAAAGTGTTTACCTGATAGAGGTATTTTGAGGAGTAAGTGAACTACCGTATGTAGTTCTCAGCTCATAATTAGTTCTTAGTGTGTATTATTTGATACTATGTTACTTTCAGCATTATTGAAAAATTATTTCCTTGATCCTCTCCAGTCTTAAAATGCTATGACAAAAATATATAGAATACAAGGCTAAATGTGCTAAGAGCAATAGGAGACCTAGAAGACAGCATTTTAAACTAGTGATTAGACAAGAGACATACTAATATCATTTACCTCTTGATAATAATGCACTGAGAAGGGCACATTACGTTTGGGACATTCTTGCTATATACACATATATAACCTGAACCAAATCATGAGAAAACATCAGAGACTTTCTACAAAATGACCATTAAGACTCTTCAAAAGTCTCAAGGTTATGAAAAATGAAGACTTGAGAACTGTCTCTGATTGGAGAAAATTAAAGGAACATTCCAGATAAAGGATCAAATAAAGGACATTAGTGGGATAATTACTGGAGTCTCAAAAAAAAGGTGTGGATTAGTTAATGGTAGTGTATCGATCTAATTTTCTGGTTCCTATCATTATGCTATGGCTATTTATGTTATTAAGATGTAGGGAAGCTGGATGAATGGTGTACAGAATTCTTTGTACAATTTTTGCAAGACCGAAATCATTTCAAAACGAAAGGTTTTTGTTTAAAAAAATTGGAGCGGTATAAAATACAAATGTAAGATAAAGGAGAGTGAGAATTTCTCTTCAATGCCCGGGTGAAAGGGAGGGAATGAAGTGGATAGCAGCAGAATTCTGGAAGATGGAAGCATCTGAGCTGGGAGTTGAGGCCACTGATATTGAGGAAAGGTATTCCAGACAAAGAAAAGAGCAGAATTACGAGCAGCACAAAAGCAAAAAACAAGGTGTGTTTGGAGAAGTGAACATACTCTTTCGGAATTCAATGTCTTTGAGAGGGAAGTAGTACAAGACAGAAGCCAGACTTAGATATTTTTATGTCTCTGTAGTAGGCTGCGTAATGTGCCTCCCCACAAAAATGTCCACATCCCAATCTCCGAGCCTATGAACACGTTACTTTACATGTATCAAACACTTGCACATGGGATTACATTAAGGACATTGAGAAGGGGAGAGGGTTCTGATTACACGACTGGGCCCAACAGAATCAGAAGGATCTTATGAGTGGGAAGGAAAAAGATCCAGTGCTGGAGGAGATGAAACAAAGAAAGCAGAGGTTAGAGTGACAGGCTTTGAAGATGGAAGAAGAGGCCATGAGCCAAGGAATCAGATGGCTTTTTGCAGTTGGAGAAGACAAGGAAATAGATTTTCCCCTGAAGCTTGCAGAACAAATACAGCCTTGCAAGCAATTTTATTTTAGACTTCTGACCTCCAGTACTATAAAATAATAAATTTGTGTTGGTTTAAACCATTAAATTTGTGCTAACTTGTTAATAGCAGCAATGGGAAATGAATACAATCTCTATTACCTTACTTTTGGACCACTTCAGCTTTAATTCCATTTGGACGATTATTGTAGCCTCCTACCCACTCTTTCAGCTTCTATTCTCCATCTCTTCCTTCTATGAAATGATGTTACATTTATTTTTTTCAGGCCCTGGATGGATCATGTCATTCCTCTAAACCAAAGTTCTCAAGTGTCCCTAGTACCTGCTAAAAAACATCCATGCTTACCATTGTGGCGTTTAAGAATCTTACCCCAACATGGATTTGCAACTTTCTGGGTTTCTCTGCAGCATTAACTTTTTGCCCAGGCAAATGAATTTAGTCACAGTGCTAGGGCTCTCCTCCTGCATTTCAGACACAGTTTTAAAGGTCCAGATCATGTTTCCAAATTCTTCATATCCTAGCCCTTAGTGATTTTCTCTCCACTGAATAACTATAGTCTTTACTGATTGTTCTCTGAAACTCTCATTCTATCTGTTTCTAGGGCTCAGGACTGAAGTAAAGGGCCCCAAAATTCACAAACAGCTTAAGGTCTGAGAATCAAAACATGGAAAAATGCCAGTTAATGGGATAGCCATTAAAGACATGTACATTGCAAATATGTACAAACCTGGGATGCAGGTTTAGAAAACACTCAAGTCAATTAAAGTGTGTAACATAGAATTCAGAAAGACTAAAACTAATAAAGAAAAAATGTTCCAGACAACATGCTATACTGGTTAGGTGACTCTGTTACCATGTTTTCCAGGTTCAAAACCTACATCTATCACTGGGCAGTTTTATTTCCATAACAGATCAATGTCGATTAAAATAACTGTCTTTGCTCATGTTATCATAAGCACATCTTGTGATTATAGTACTTAGTTTCACACATAGACCTTCCTACCAAGAGAGAATCTACCTGCATGAACTGTGGTTTCCATTGTAAATTTCTAAGTTGGCATTTGGGTTCACACATCACCCTCTTGTGAATTTGGTTATTAAGTTAATTACTTAGGTTAAGTCTGAAAGCACACAAATCAAATGAAGGAGCCGAAGCAATTTGCTGCATTGCTCTGGCCAATGAAAATAACTTTGCACTATTTGCATCTGAATTATTTAGATCGGTTGTCTGTAATGATCAAATCCACCAGACCATTGCTCAACTTTCACTATAATTTGCATAGATAGCCTCCTTGTGCACCTGGCATTGTCCCTGAAAGTGCTGGGCAGCTGCTCCATTGAAAACAATAACAGCTGTGAAACTTAAATCATTTCATGTATTAGTAAGATGACAACAACATGATACGCAAGCAGCAGACGGGAAATTCCTTTCGGACATTGCTTGTAGAAAATGCAGAATAGCAAAGAACATGCAATACAGTCGTGTGCTTTAAACTCTGCAGATAGAAGCCAGTGACGCTCTCAGAAAAACTTGGTGATCCGCAGTTTCATAGAGATGTCAAGAGGATGTTATCTATCTTAGCCCATACCTTAAATCTCCTAAATCTCATGCTTAAATGAAACTGGAGAGAACTAAGAAGCACTTCTTGGCTGGGTTCATAATTCCCTTCATATTATGATATTGAGTCATATTAATTAATATGGCAATGAACACCTTTTGATGAAATCTCTATTCTTTTTACTCAAATTCTCTCTTTGGTAAATGATTATAGAACTATATATTCCCAAATGCCAACATCTGTATGTAACAAAAGAAAAACAGAAAGAAAAGGAAAAAGAAAAAGAAATATCTCATACTTATTTGCATAATTTCTCACTGTGCTATAGTAATATGCCACTGGAAATTAGCACAACCAATGACATGAAGTCAAACTCATAAAAACTCAGTCTTCAGAAAGAAGGCAACTCAATTCAGAAAGCTACAGATTACCAGAAATTCAGAGGCAGGAGAGATGCACAAATTCAACAAGCTCTCTAGCTGACCTTTAAGTGATTTTGATGAAGAAAAGGGCAGCTCACTTGAGTAGGAGAAAGAAGGGCTCACCTAAGTGAAAATATCTGGCAGCACCGGGCTGGGTCGTCTGCTCCAAGTGAATCTCAAGGCACCTGTCTGAAGGCCTGTCCTTCTGCTATTTTTGAATTTGAAACCAAAAGACCTCTGTTTAAATACAAATATCCCAGTCAGGGCACTACCTCCCTACATATCACCAGGATCCTTTTAAAATCTGATCTTTAATGCTCACTAATCAAGTATAAGTTATTTTCTTGCTTAAAAATCACCAATGGATTCTTATTGTCTCTAGCATGGAATCCTTACACTTCCTGACATGGTCTTTGACACTTTGACCTTGACATAACTTTTCTTCTTTCTCATTTTGTAAGCTTTGTTTAATAAAGGGTTTCCAATTATAAAAGTAACATGTGGTTATTATAAACAAATTAAAAAATACAAAGAAATATAAATATTAAAAATTAAAACCAGAATTAGCCACTATTATTCATATTTAATTTTATTTCCTGACAATTGCTTTTTACTGTGTGTATATACACTCTTTCTCTTCTGTTTTTGTTCTTATTTCTATATCAGGCCTTTAAGCACTTTCATGAATATTTTTAGCCCTACTACCTAGGAATTCATTCTTTTCTAATCATAATGAAACCATTTTAGTCTAGAAGTTATTAAAGAGAGCTACGGAAGGATAATATTTTTTATGTTAGCCAACATTCCTGACTATGTTTTCTTTTTTTCTTCCTTGGGATTTGGGTGTTAGAGAAATATCCAGGGAAAAAGTGAAATTATTGACTTCTGAGTTTAAAATCCCTAATCTTTGAGGACCTCATGACATAAGCTTATACCATAAAGTGTAGATCCAGAGGTTTTGTAGGGCAACCAACTTTCTCTGGTTTGCCCAGGACTGCCCTGGTTTAAAAAAAAAATGAGTCCTATGTCCTGAGAACATCCTTAGTTCCAGGAATATCAGAACAGCTGGTCATTGTAGCAAGAATCAGCTTTTCTTGCTCCATGTTGAGCTAAATATTCTATGGACTTGGAAAGCAAGAGTCCCTGGGGCAGGGCCATACGCCTTGCCAGCAGTCAAACTCTGGAAGGACTCATTAGATGGCAGGTAGGTTAGGGAATCTGAGAGGAGAAAACTTGTCTTGTCTTCTTACTAGTATCCAGAAAGCAGCCAGTAGGTCAAGAGACAGACAGGAAAAACTCTGATTATCTGCATTTTCCCCCTAAGACACAGGAAATGAGAAAGTTAGGAAGAATAAGGAGAAGAGCAGAGGAAATGATGGCTAAAGGAAATGTGAAAGGACACTGACCAGGGACAGTAACTACAGCACAGCTGGTGGCCCTCCAGAAGGCAGAAGCCTAGGTCAGTCAACACAATACCACTGCCTCCAACAATATCCAATAGCCTCACTCAGGGACTAATGAGAGAGTCCCTGAAATAATTGGCCACAGTTTCTCCAGAGAGTATTTGAAAAACCACTGATCTAGTTGAAACCCTTATTTTATAGATGAAGAAACAGTCCCGGAGGAATAAAAACTCACCCAAGATCATTCACTTAGTAGTAGAGGCAGAACCAAGAACCAAGATTTTATACTTTCTTGGTCACGAATTGTTTGAAATGATATAACTATCATAGGACCTATTTTATGGGTAGAAATAGAAATATCTCCAAAGTATTAGGAACAGTATCGGGTCTTGAAATTTTACCCTACTTGCTAACTAACAAATGAACCTGTTATTATTTCCTGGATGCTGACAAAAAGCATGAGACCCCTGGGTCAGAAACAAAAGACTCTATTACTCACAGCAAAAGCAGTGGTGAGCTTCATGGTTACTTGCTTCAGGTCCCCATGCTCCCGAGTTTCATGAGGGCAACACAAAGGACTATGATTGATGCCTACAAACAAAATGGGTTGCATTTAGAGGACAGAAATGCTAAGCTTGGGGATTCAATACTTTTGTAGTAAGCAGAAGTAAGCCAGCCTTGCTTTTGGGGAAGACGGTACCTCATCTCTCAAAATTGTATGCTGCAAACTCAACTCTGATAAATGGTCTGTTAAAGAGTGGTGAAAGCCTTGCATTCTTGGTGTATCCAGCAAGAATGTGCAGGGCAGCTCAGGGCCAATGGCAGATTATCTCTCCCAATAAGTATCATTTAAACTAAATGCAGAAAGAACCCTATGTAGTTATATGGCATAATACTGCCCATTACTTTTCCCATTCTTCCAAAGATTGAGATTTTACTTACCACATTAAAGGAAATAAATGTTTCCAAATCTCGTGGGACTTACTAAATACTTTATCTATTTTTATAACCACATATTCCACATATCAGTGTTAAAGTATGGCTGTTTAACAAGTGTGATATTTCAAATATCTAATATAGGCACCAATTAATCAGAACTATAAATAACAAATATACTTCACGACTGTGCTTACTACCAAGTTCTACTAAGACTAAGCTCATGTTTAACTTAGAATACAGAAAGTCGAACACCAAGAATTTATTGGAGTATATCAAAAATGTACAGCATTTGCTTAGGGAGAAGGCAGACATGTGAATGCATGTTAGTGATCTCGGTCCTAGTCTGTTTGCTCTAATTCAATTGCAAGTCAATCCAGAAAATAACTTTATGGCTCAGAAAAAAAAAAAAAAACACCCTGTTATTTTCCCGACTTTCAAATGAATATGAGGAAACCTGTTTGCATAGAAATTAGCTTGTTTGGAAGGCCAGGGTAAAGTATGGCTTCAGCTAAAAGGAATTTTCTAGGAGCAGCTGTTTGAGAAAGGTCAAAGCATTCTTTTAATTAACAAAAAGGTAAAATAATTTTGGGAGATGTTTTTATAGTCTTGAGGAAGTATTATGAGTGACTAAACCTCTGGGGATAACACAGTGGCACTTAAATGCTTCTTTTACATATTGTCAGCGGAGTCTATCCGGTTAGTCTCTCCAGGAGGTAAGATATAATTGACAGTGTGAAAAATTTCCCCCCAAAATTCTGTTATTTTTGCTCTCATTTGGAAGAAATGCAAAGGCCCACGCATGGCTCATAGCCACTCAATCAGCCACTTACAAACCCAGAAACATCTCAAGGAGAAAGTTCTTGCTTACTTTCCTCTAATCTTCTCATGGAAAATTATTTTACCATTTGTTTCTTTTTTTAAGTTCTTGTTTTAATTCCACTTAGATAAAACATACTACCATTTGTTTCCTTGGAGTGACAGCAACTATCTCTTGCCTCATGGCTCTAGAACATCCCAATAAGAAAGACACTAATGACCTTGTCCGGTAAGCAGAAAAACCAATGTACAAAAATGAAGTGCTCTCAGATGTACCAAGTACCAGTTGTATGGTAGAACGATATGTTAATTCAAATTATCCTATGTTAATAGGATATGTTAATTCAAATTATCTGGACAATTGTCCCATGTTTTTACTACAAAGATATGGAACCTCTAGGTCAACAGAGAGAGCCAAGAAACAAATCAAAGTGTGCCTCAGGTCTTCAGTATACTATTGCCACCACCCCATCACCTATCCTAAAATACAGAGTAGCACATTTATCAAGTGATAGGCACCAATGAGGCACCTTTGTATGTTGTATCATTTTATCCTTGCAATAACCCTATAGGGTGGCTTATTATATCTGTTCTGCTGATAACAGAAACAAAAGAACAAATAATACCTTATGAACTCTTCAGAAATTCATAATTATAAAAGCTGAAAGGGAACTATTTTAATTTCAGTATGCATATTTGGGTTTCACTATCTTGATTTTATTTTAAACTATGTGTTGCAACACAGGGAAGAAAGGAAGCTATAATCTTTGTAGTATTTATGAGTTCTAAAGAATTTAACTAGCCCTGTTAAACTTCCAAGAATGCCAATATATCTGTTTCTTGTGACTTTCATAACCAATTATCAAAAACTTGGGGTACTAAAACAGAAATTCATTCTATCACAGTTCAGAAGGCCAGAAATATGAAATCAAGGTGTCAGCAGGGCTGCACTTCTTCCAAAGGCTCTAGGAGAGAATCTTTTCTTGCCTCTTCCAGGAAGCTCAGGTGGCTCTGAGTGTTCCTTGGCTCATGGTTGCATCACTCCCACCTCTCCTTCCATCTTCACATAGCCTCCTCCTCTGTGTCTGCATCTTCTCTTCCATCTCTTATAAGATTCTTTTCACTGGATTTAGGAACCATCCAGATAATGTAGGATGATCTCATCCCAAAAGCCTTAACTTAATTAATCTGTGAACACTCTCTTCTCCAAATAGGGCCACATTCTTAGGTCCTGGGGGTTAAGACATGGACATAATTTGGAGGTCCACCATTTGCCCATTATAGGTGGGATTAGACAAGATAATCAAGTCACCCCTTCCTGTATTATAGTATTTACAAATAACAAATCAAAGGCAATCTGAAAATACAAGTCATGTAAACAAAAACGCGATGAAGACAAAGGTTTTAGGTTTTATTTATTTATTTTTTCTCTGCTGTATTCTAAGTGCCTGGCACATACTAGATGCTCAATAAATATCTGTTGAATGAAGGAGCTCATGGGTCATATATGAATGTCAGGGCCGGAGGAAAGTTTTAGAAGAAGTAGTATTTGAGCTAGCCTTCACTGATGAGTTGCCCATTGCTTCTGACTATAGCTATGAAGCAAGCTAGGATCTCAATTCTCAGTGCCCAGAGTGTGAAAATAACTAGGAACACCTGGATAGGCAATAAAAAAATTTTTGACTTGGCTGTAAAGCTTTTCCCTAAGAGATAAAGCCAGAAGTCAAAATTATAATGCCCAAAGAGTCATGGCAGAAATCAGAATTGTGATCCATTCCTGTAGATAGTTTTTAGTATGATTCTCTCAAGTGAAGGTACCTAGATAAGTTAGGTGTGATATCATGTGTGAGTTGATTTTTGCAGATTAAGACCCCAACCAGAGTTAGTGACATTCCTCCAGAGGCAGGAGCTATCAAGAATTAGGAAACATCAGGATCCTAGTCAAGAGGACTGGAGCCCAGAGCTAAGATGCATTCCTAACATGGAACAGCTACAGTGCCATAAAAAAACTTACACAGAATCCCAATTTTGCATACTGGAGAAATATGGTGGCGTTGAGAGAAGTCTGTGGCTTGGTAGACCTGCATACCTGTAAGTTACAACACATATACCACTAGGATGGGAAGTGTATCCTTTTACGGCCTGCCCTGGCCAGGATCTTAGCTTAGCAAATGATGGAGCTGAGCGATCAGAAAAAACTCCTTCATGGAGTTGGACAAGGGAAAAACAGACACCTTCAACAGTTGAAAATAAGGAGTGAAGTGCATTCCAGTCAAAGAAGACACAGGATAGGATATATAGAAGCAAGAAAAAACAAAAGTTGTTCAAAAAATGATAGATGATGCATGGCCAGTAGTTTGGGAAACAAAGCTGTAACGTTCAATAGAAGCCAGTTGTGGATAAGGAAATGAAAATTACTATTTTTTAAATCTCATTTAATTTTACAGCAACCTTTCATGGGTTCTCAAAGAATAAGAATCTAAAGTTTAGCTGGGTTAAAAAACTTGCTCAGGTTTCAGCAGTGGAGCAGACAGGATTCTAATCCAGGATTGTCTTGACTTCATATATAGGCAGTTTCCATGGAATGTGAGACTAGATCTGTGTTTCCCCTTCAGAAGGTGAAAGACACCTTCCAGAAATGCTTAATACACGGGGTGCCTGGGTGGCTCAGTTGGTTAAGCGTCCGACTTCGGCTCAGGTCATGATCTCAGGGTTCGTGAGTTTGAGTGCGAGTCGGGCTCTGTGCTGACAGCTCAGAGCCTAGAGCCTGCTTCAGATTCTGTGTCTTCCTCTCTCTCTGACCCTCCCCCACTCATGCTCTGTCTCTCTCTCTCTCTAAAAAATAAATAAACATTAAAAAATGCTTAATATAATTAACATGTATGCATTCTGAAGAAGAGGAAAGGACAACGGAGAAAGGTATATCTGTTATGAGATTATTGCAATGATCCAGGTATAAGAAAACAAGTCTCATACCAAAATGATAACAATAGGAGTAACAGAACATGCTATGCTGGCTGAAGTCAATACTCTATCTGTCCCAGAAATCCAAGTGATATATTTAACCACACAGATTTTAAATTTTTAAAAATATTTATTTAATGGTTTTAGGAGATGAGATAGAAGAAAAGAGGAGTCACTTAAAAGGACCCAAGATTTAAGACTCATTTCTGTTTTCAAAAATCACTTTATTTTTTCTATTAATAAACACAGGAAGATTTTAAAATATCAGAGAAATCAACATTTAACATCAAATTAATTAGAGTCATTTATTAAGTAATTCTCCTGCTTCCCAAAATGGTTTGATGATTTATGAATGATATAAAGACAGTAAAACTCTCAAATGAAAGGTGCTATATCAATTGAAAGTACTTAGTGTCTTTATTTTTTGAAATAAAGTATACCAGTGAGGTGCTTTGTAATTCATAAATGTGGATTATAATTTAGTAGTTGAAATATGTTTGTATAACTTCATCTTTCTAATGCCAGTTGTAGAGATGGATAAAAATGGCAGCTCGTGAGCAACTCAAAGTTCACTCCACAAATTTCTTAATCATTAAAATATAAAATTATCACAAAACCAGGAATGTGAATATTAACCACCATCTCCAGACTCCAAAAAGAAATCCCACTGAGTGAAGCGTAACTGTGGACCTGATCCAGAAGAGCAAAGCCCAATAAAAAGGAAAAAAATGATGGTTGGGAATGAGGGTTTTGGAGTCAGATTGCCCTCAGTTTTAATGTCAGCTCTGCTACTTTTTAGCAGTGTGTCCTCAGCTATTTCCCTGCCTTTTATTCCCTCATCTGTAAATTGAAGATAGTTATTCCTATCTTAAAGGATTGCATTCAACGTTAAATGCCATAATACATTTACAGTGTTAAGTGCCAGGTTCATTTTAAGAGTTTAATAATGGGAGCTATTATGGTTAGTGAGTTTTTTTCCCCTCTTTCTCCCATTGTATCACTGTTCTTGGAGGATATTTGTAGAAGCTAGTGGTCACACTCTTACTGGGATACCTGTTCTTAAAGCAATCAATGAAACATCCTTCATCCCATGCATCAGTAATTTTCTTTCTTCATCTGTTTTATAGACAATAACTCTAAGTAATTCAGTATATCTGAGAGTAAAAACTAGATGAAGGGTGCATTGATTGCATCTAGGCTGTGATGACCATAGGAAGAAAAAGTAGAAAAGGCAGGAAGAGCCATTGGAATGACATATTCTGGTGGCTTCTCATACATGAAGTCTAACAATAGAAAACTATAGATGGGTTCAAATTATAAAGAGTAATTTCTCTCTACATATCACAGAATGAGGCAAAAGAAGCAGAAACAAATTCTTTACAGCCCAGCAGATCCACAGTAGGTAAATAACTAGTAGCTGTGCAAATTACATACTTTCTAAGACCCAAAAAGATTCCATAAAGTCTCAGGAGAATGATAAGGGGAGCTAAGGGAATCCTACACTGGTGTTAGAATACAAATACTAAGTCAGGTTGGCATCTCCTCACTCAAAGATAAGAAACCAGAGAATGAATAAGTTGAGGCCCACATGAGAATCTCCAAGATAATAAAAAAGAAATATTACCTGATTAAAAACTGATCAAAAGATCTGAACAGACATCTCACCAAAGAAGATATACAGATGGTAAATAAGCACATGAAAAGATGTTCAACATCACATTATTAGGGAAATTAAAACAATAACAACAGTGAAATACCACTACATAACTCGGAGAATGGCTAAAATTCCAAAGATTAACAATACCAATTGCTGGTGAGGATTGAGCAACAGTGACACTCGTTCATTGCTGGTGGCAATTTAAAATGTTACAGCCACTTGGGAAGACCATTCGGCAGTTTCTTTCAAAGATAAACATAGTCTTATCATACAGTACAGTAGTCACACTCCTAGGTATCTTAGGTAATCACATTCCTATTTTATTTAAACACTATGTCCACACAAAAACCTACATATAAATGATTATAGCAGCTTTGTTCAAACTGCCAAAAACTAGATGCAGCCAAGATGTCCGTCAATAGGTGAATGGATAAACAAACTCTGGTATAATTATTCAGTGATAAAATATGGAATATTATTCAAAGATAAAATGAATGAGACACTGAGTCATGCAAAGACACTGAAGCATATCTTAAGTGCGTATTGCTAGGTGACAAAACATTCTGAAAAGGCTACATACCATATGATTCCATTATAGGACATTAAAATACAAAAACAGTAAGCAAAAGTGGTTGTCGAGAGTTCAGGGGCTCTACAGAGAGGGTAATAGGTAAGGCAGAGGGGATTTTTTTTATTAATGATGGTAGAACTATTCTGTATGATAGTTCTGGTGAATGTAGTGGTGAATACATGGCATCATGCATTTATCAAAACCCAGAAAATTTTACACTACAAAGAGTGAACCTTCATATATACAATTAAAAAAAACATTTAGAGTATTGGAGAATCCCATGATGAAATGCACATTACAATAAAATGATCTAACTACATTACAAACATATGAAACAACCTCACTGAAGGGAATGAGGGAAAATATGCTGACCTATGTGACTTTGAAAATGAATGAATTCTATAAGACTAAAGGCATAAGGCACTGCTCATAAGCACTATAGTCTAGTTGATAAAACTGTATCACACTAGAGTTCTGGAATCACTATACATGTATACTGGAATTGAACAGTTAAGTAAATGGATTAAGTAACAGCATATGGTAGGAGCCAGGTATCTAACTTTTGGAGTAGAAGATTATAGACAAGCAAGGAGAGAAGTCTAGAATGATCCCTAAGTAATGGACTACAGTTGAAGTCATTGGCATGAAAACATGTCCAGTTTAACATATGAATACGTATATAGATTTAGAGAGAAATAAATAGGTATGTGTGCGGATTAGCAAGCATGCATAGATTTCTTTGTTCCATTACCTGAGAGGGCCTAAAAGCACTGACATCTCATTAACAGTGAGCACAACTTGTCCCAGATTTTGTATTCTATTACCATTCTCTTAAAAAATATACAAAGAGGGGTGCTTAGGTGGCTCAGTTGGTTAAGCATCCATCCAACTCTTAGTTTCAGCTAAGGTCATGATATCACGGTTTGTGAGTTCAAGGTTTGCAAGTATGAGCCCCATAAGGCTCCGTGCTGAGAGTGTGCAGCCTGCTTGGGATTCCTCTCCCACCCCCACCCCCAGCGCCCTCCTCTGCTCACTCTTTCTCTCAAAATAAATAAATACACTTAAAAAAGAAAAATAAATATATAAAATAACTTGGAAAGAATACTTTAGAAAGTAAAAAGTACTGAAAAAAAAACCCTATAATGATGAGGTACATCAAAAAAACCACATGAGCCAATTGAAAGAGCTCCAATGATGAAACGAATATTACAACAAAATAAAGTATTATTAAATCATAACCTAAAATATAAAAGAAAGTCATGAGTGCACACTGATATAAATGGATGGAATGAATGAATGAGTGAATGAATGGAAGAGAATAGACAAGTTTCCCATGCAGAAAAATTCCAAATAATCTGTGTAGGTATGCTTGCCTCAAGGAAGGCAGGATAACTCGCCACTCCTTAAGATAGTGACTTCGTCTCAAGAGTACTATATAGAAAGGGAGAAAAAAAAGGAGTACAGTGGACAAATCTGACAAATATTACCTCAGCCAGATGACCAAGATTAATATCAACAGTAATAGAACATGTATATACTCTTGATACCTTATGATCACAATGGCATTTCTTTCTCAAAACTGACAACCCCAGTCTAATCATAAGAAAAATACCAGACAAATCTCAACTGAGGAACATTTTACAAAATATCTAACCAGAACTCTTCAAATATGTTAAGGTCATCAAAAACAAGGAAAATCCAAGAAACTGGCACAGTCGACAGGAGTCTAAGGAGACATGATGACTAAATGTAATGTGGTATCCTAGATAGGATCCTACCTTAAGTTAGGTATTTAGCCCCCACATACATCTCTTAATCTTGGGAGTTAAGTAGAGTTCAGGGAATATTCTGTGGTTCACAAAACACCCAACCCTTGTACTTCAGGCTATGCAGGCTGCTATGAGAATGTTGCACTCTGGACTTTTTGCTTGAGATCTGAAGAGACAAAGTTCATCTCTTGCATCCCCTGGGCCAACTGCGCACGTGCGCGTGTGTGCACGCGCGCGCACACACACACACACACACACACACACACACACACACACACCCTGGTCCAGTGTTTAGTGCAATTATCACTTTATTTTTCAGTCCAGAGTTTGGAGTATTTTCTATTCTCATCAAAGACAAGTTTGCTATTTCTCACCCTCCTCTTTTTTTAAAGTTGGATTTTACAAGGAGAAAGGGACAGGAAGATCTTTATTCCAACATCTTTAACCAGAAACGCCAATATTACCTTACTTTCAAAGAAAAGTAAGCATTAAAAAGAAAAGCTAACTGCATTGCTCAGCATTCTTTACCCCTTTTTTCTACTACCTTGTAGTAGTTTTACATTTTAAGACTAAGTAGATTGCAATGGTATTTTGTGATATCTTTTGAAGAGAGTCAAAACAATAATGTCCTATGTACATTTTAATATAACAGCAACTGCTGAAGCAAATAATAACATCAATCTATGTTTCCTGTAAAATTTTGTCAAGCTCCCGGTCAGCAGCAAGGAGTTATAATAGATTAACATGCAATTTCTTTGAGATTCTGCCTACACTTTGCAATAAAAGTTCCCATATTTAAGTGTTTGCATTACCCAAAATAGTACTTTTCCATTCATTAAGTTATTTATACCCTCTGTGTAATGAGGTGTTGAGCCTCAGAAACCAGTTGAATTTGACTTTTGAAATTTTGTTGAAAACAGCACTAAAGATCAAATTTCCATCAAATTTCCACCGAAATTCTTTTCTGTTATACCATTTCTTTTCCTTCCCATGTACCCACTTGGTGTTCATTAAATGAGAAGTCTCAAAAAATAATGTCCTACAAACACACTGTGAGTTAGTGATTTACATTTATAGCATTTATCTGCTAAAGATACTTCGGAAAACAAAAACAGTAATCAAGATCCTTTTTTAAAGAAAACTATACAGGCATGAGGCTCAAATATCTCAAACCTCTCTTAGAAAGATTTAACTGAAAAAATATGAGACTTTCTTATAACTTTTCACTTATTCCTAAACTTTCTATCCCCTTAAATAAGTAAAGATAGTTCTAAGTTAGCCTTCCTCACAATGTCTGAGCAGCTCACACTGCTTGTCAGAGTGATGAACCTCACTCTGGATCATGAACCTCCTGGGCTAGGGGGATCTTGTGTTCTGTGTATATCATGCAAGTCTGCATGCTCTCCTTGGGGAGAGTACGGAATGTTATCCAGCCCCGCCCTCTGTCCTCTGCCCTCAGGCATCTGTGCCCTTGCCCAGGAGGTTTCAGTTCAGCACAGTAAACTTTACTAGTTCCATCATCTTGGTCTTTGTGTTCCTCCTCCTTCTTTTCTTTCATTGGAATTTTACAGACTTTAAATACTTTCAACGTCAGAGGGAATATTGTTTTAACAGCGTTTATCTCTAAGATCACCATTGCATCTAAACTCAGTCATTGTATGGTTAGGTGGTCAAGAAGACTCCAGGATCTGGAGCCAGGTGAAGAGTTCAAGCCCCAGCCACACCTGCAGGGGAGCCTCTGAACCTGTGTGCCTTGCTTTCCTCTTGCTTCAGGGGAGGAGGAAAATAATAGCGTTGATCTCACAGAGTGAGTGAAAGGATTACAGGAATTAATGTGAAGTCCCTGGTACCTTGGTAACCTTGTAAAATGAGCCGGCTATTACAGTTCTAATTTCTTCTCCGTTGTCTTATAACTTCTTTTAATTTTTAAGCTTTCTGATTTTACCATTGTATCTTCTGTAAGATCAAGTTTTAAAATTTTTCTTATTATTTTTATGCCTTGGTAATCTTTCATTCTACCCTTTCAAAGTTTAGTGTTTTTTTAGTTACTTTTGCTCACTTTTTAAATTGCATCATAGTAGTTAATTTTAATTTTTTATGGCTATATTTGTTTTGTTCCTGAGACTTTATCCATTTTTTTATATTTTGTCTTTTTACTGAACCCTTTTAATTTCTAAGCTTCTAGGGTTTTTTCTTCACTTGTTTTTATTTTAATTGTATTTTGTTTAATCATTTTTTTTGTTTCAATGCTTAAAAGATCCTTTATTTGTCCTTCTTTTATTCTTTCTCTTTTTTATATGTTAGTCTCAATTTCCATTCTCAACCTTTTGCTTCTATGAGTTAATCTAATCCTAAAGTCCTCAGCATCTTGATGTTGGTTCTTTGACTTCCTTCAGTGCTTGTTTCTTACAGGTCCAGGTACAGAATTATGAAGTAAGCCACCAGTAGTGGAAGTGATTAGTACTTATTTTCCTCCAGTCATCCCAACTGTCTCTCAGGCTCCCATTAATGGAGCCCATATTTCCTTCAATGTTGTTAAAACACACACATACGCAAACGCACACACACACATTGGATAATTTGAGGGACTCACAGGCCAAAAATCTTCTCTAGCTTCATAAAAAAAAATTATTGGAGTGGTACATTTAGATTGCTAGCATAATTCTGTTTTATTTTTTAAATTACCTCTTATTATAAAGGTAATAGATATTCAAAAGAAAATTGAAAACTTCAAGAATGTATTTTAAAAGGCCCTAAAAAAACTAAAAAATTATCTACAATCCCACTAGCCAGAGATTACTACCTTTATACTTGAATACATTTCTTTCCTTTCAGACATTTTGAGATATATATACACATATTTTTCCTATAAAATTAGAGTTATACCATATGTAGTGATATAGTATCTATTTTTCTACTTAACATATAATGATTATTTGCCTTAAAAATCTTCCAAAAATAATTTTTAGTGTCTCCCTATATGCCACCAGATAGATGCACCATGTTTAAGCATGCTTAAAGTTCGTATTACTTCTTTTCATGCATAATCTAAGCTTCTTGTGGGAAGTTAAGTGTTCTTAGTCCATAGTCTGCCATGTGTACAATAAGAAGAGAAATACAGTAGATGTCTTTAAAGCAAGATCACACACAGCCTATTTCTAGTAAGTTAAAAACTAGATGATTGTTGGATCTCTGGAGTAGAAATCATAAACTCAAGTGCCCATGAAGAACCAATAGGTAACATAAATACATATAGCCTCGTTTGGGCCAGAATAGGGAGTGATAAAGGACTGCAGTGAATGAGAAATCACAGGCTCCTTTAAAAACGGCAGTCCTACCCAGATGAAGACAATTGTTATTGTGTCTAAAATCAGGCCCTACCCCTCATTTTTTTTTCAAGAGAAGTCAGAAATCCAAAATTATTAATGTATTATCTAATTTTGAGGAAATGACAGCTAATGGAAAGTTTTTGAAAACAGTATTCTGGCCAATACAATGCAAATAACACCAAACTGTCTGGGAGCTAGGCTCAGTCTGTGGGTCACATGTCTAGACCTGTATACTAGCTGGATTATCATGGAAGGAGCCAAATTAAAAGTTGGAAAACTGGATACTTTCTGAATCATAAAATTTGATGAAGATTCACTACACCTGATCATTTTAGTCTCATCCACCAATCTGTTTTAAGCAAACATGTACAAAGGGTGGTTTCCAACCCCTGTTGAACAGACCCAGGAACACATCTATGCAGAGGTATTCATCCAGGAGGCCCAGAAGCACTTGTAGTGCAAATAGTGCAAGCTACTACTTCTGACATACGTGAGGAGCAAGGGAATGATGGCTTCCACAGACGTCTGATATGACTGCATAACTCCTTAGATTGGAGGGGGAGTTTCAAAGGAATCACAGGATACAGCAAAAATGCTATTAACCAAGGCTGACCTTCCTCCATACCTCCTCCAGCTCTGACTGGCAAGGCTTCAGGACTATGTCAAAATTCCAGTATTTCAGAAAGGTAAGAGGATGATTTGGGGCCTAGATTAGACGAGGTCAAAGTGAAGTAAAAGTGATTTACAGAGCTTGTTTTCAAGAGCAGCTGGTTTTTTTTCAAGAGCTGTATATTCAGTTCTAGGCGCATGGCAAACTCAAACTGGTTGGAACAGCTGGGTCAGCAATTATTCACTCAACAAGTTTTCATCAAGTCCTTAATACATACCAGACTTTTTACTAGGCATGGAAATTCAACTGTGAACATGATAGACATGATCTCTTAAAGTCTGGGGATTAGGGTAACAGATAAGTAAACAGGTAATTATAACGTGGAATAATGCTATAATAGGGAAAGTGCATGATGTAATGAAAATATACAGAAAAATATCTAACCCAAACTGAAATCCCTGGGAAAGATAAAAGAGCTGTAGTATCATTTAGGGTTGTGTATATTTGGAGAGTGGGAGTATGAAACTGTTCTTTACAAAGGGAAATGCACATGAAAATACTAAGACACCAAAGAGAGACTAAAGCCTTAAAAGATTTAAAGGAAGCTTAGTAGGGCTGGAGTATTGAGTTCTAAGGGTCAAACAATGAGAGATGAAATATCCAAGGAGATCCAACATGGTTGGTACACTCAAAAGAAATCTTGGTAGTAGTTTGAGTAAGTGATTTCTCAATCACAGCCATTCTTTGACGAGTGGACTGAGATGGTGCAGGAAGCAAACTCTATTGCAGAAAAGAGGAAGGGCTAGAGCTTGGTAGGGTATCAAGAGCCTCCCAAGTGGGCTTGGGCTGGAGATGGTGAAGAATTGGATGTTATTCAAGAATAGAGGCAAAAGTTCATCACACAAATTAGTCAGAATAGCTACATAGGGCTTAGGGCAGGTACAGGCCTATAGCAACAGGACTAACTCCCAATCCCACTAGGTGTGGACATGACTGCATGATTAGGATTGTTCATGGTTGGAGCTATCTGGGTAAGACAGAGCTTGGGTTAAAAGACAAGAATTCATGATTTCTTCTGTAGGGAAGAGACAGGAATTAACAAGTGAGAAGTGTCCTCCTCACTAAGGCCTCAGTTGAACTTGTTTTTACAACATTTTTAATAAAAATTAAATAGTTTCAGTTCTGGAAGGGGGCCTCCTTGAAATCAGTCATACCTTATGAAAGTCCTTATACACTATATAAGTGATATTTCAGAAATTCTATTACGGAAAATATTAGTTCAGCTGAAACATTATAGTGTATAAAATCTCCATTTGGCAATAAATTTTATATAAACAAACAAAAACGCACACATGAAACCAACAAATAATTTCAGGCCTCACTTCTCCATGATGAAAGAAAAGAGTTTTCAATGCTTCCATTATATATTCACTAATTAGAAACATATTTATAGCTGAGAATTGAAGTGAGCTTATACTAGACAGATGGTATAAGCCAATAGCAGAACTCATGCTACAAAAATAAAAATATGCCTTTGTAAACATCCATTAAGCATTAATCTCAAATTCTACAAACTAGTAACACAATGTGGAACTTTTTTATGTAAGCCAAGTAAAACAATGAAATCAGGATTCACCTCTTCTCTAAACAGAAATGAAAAAATGAACTGTGTATCTGAGGCTGTTCTATTTTGTACGCACATGCTCATACCGTATTTTTCAAACAGTTAACCTGTAAACAAATACTTGATGTCACTGTACTTCTCAACCTTAATAAAGATTTAATGGAAATATTTAATAGTATTTGTAAAGCATCATGTCTCATTGCATCCTCACAATGATTCTATGAGGTATTTTTTAAAGCTCAGTGGGGCAACTTTGGTCAGTTGGTTAAGCATTCAACTTCGGCTCAGGTCATGATCTCACAATTCATGAGTTTGAGCCCGTGTTGGGTTCTGTGCTAAGAGCTCAGAGCCTAGAGCTTGCTCTGAAACTGTGTCTCCCTCTCTCTACCTCTCTCCTACTCATGCTCGTCTCTCTTAGAGACAATAAGTAAATTGTCCAAGATGATGGAGCCAGAAGTAATGTCTGGATTTCATAATTCTAAATATAGTATCATTGTCAGACTACACACAGCTATATTCTATTTTCTTTAGTGAATAGGAATTTTGATTGTAGAGAACTGTTTTCTTCCCTTTTCCTCTTCTTTTTGAAAAATCTTCATCCTTGGCAACTATTTTTTTCAAAATCAAACATTACACCCAAAATCTCTTCCTCAAGCTATAACTAATATGCTCATTCAACTCCCAAACAAATATACAGTGTTAGCCATACTCTTGCACTGCGCAGAGATCAATAAACAGAACACGTACCCCTACATTCATTTTTTTAATGTTAGAAAAACATGTTGCAACCCATATACTCTACCACATGATATTCCTACAAGAGTTTGGCATGTAGTAATGAGGAATTAATTCAAGTAGTATAGTTAGTTGTCCCTTCCCATCAGGTAAGATCTGAGGAAAATGGATTGAGTCAAGACATCAGGTTTGAACTTGCCTTGGCCATGGTATGTGAAAACAAGGCTAGGAGAATCTTAGGTGGAACTGCGAAACAAAGATAAGCAGAACATTTGATTGGGTCATGCTGTCAAGCTAAAGGGGTGTGGAGAGGCAGACTAGACATGTTTGAGCAAAAAAGATGAGGAGATATGAGGCAAAAACTGATAGAACTGCAAGAAAAAAAAACTCCACAGATAAATCCACTATTACAGTTAGAGACTCCAACACCCCTCTATCAGTAATGAACAGATCTAGCAGATAGAAAATCAGTAAAGACATAGTGGGACTCAACAGTATCATCAATCAAGTAGATCTAATTGACATCTAGAGAATATATCACCTAAAAACAGTAGAATACACATTCTTTTCAAGCTCACATGAAACACTCACCAAGATAGACAACATTCAAAGCCATAAAATACACTTTGACAATTAAAACAAATTCTTAAATGTTTATTTATTTTTGAGAGAGAGAGAGAGACAGAGTGTGAGTAGGGGAGGGCCAGAGAGAGGGAGACACAGAATCTGAAGCAGGCTCCAGGCTCTGAGCTATCAGCACAGAGCCTGACACGGGGCTTGAACTCACAAGCTGTGAGATTATGACCTGAGCTGAAGTCAAATGTTCAACTGACTGAGCCACCCAGGTCTCCCAGCAAATTTTTAAAAAGAAAAACCATATAGTATTTCCTCAGACCACAGTGGAATTAAACTAGAAATTGATTTTTAAAAAATAGCTAGAAAATTCCTAAATACCTGGAGATTAAACAACACATTTCTAAATAACATATCGGTCAAAAAGAATAGGCACTTTGAAAAATATTTTAAAGTAAGTGAAAACGAAAATGTAACATTGATGAAGAGAGCATTTTTAAGTTCCTGTCCCAAGTGACAGCCCTGCATTAGTTTGAAGCCAGTTCTCTTTTCTGCTAAGTAGTAGACATAGAGGAGTACTGTGTTAGAGATAGTGTGCCCCAGACTTCTGTTTACTGTGAACCTCGTTAAGGGTTATGATTGCTGAGAATTCTGTTTTGATTGCTATTTGCTGTGAACACTGTGAAACTTTTCTTGGGGCGCTGTGAGACCTGTCTAGTTTGCTACGTATTAGACTAAGTTGCTATGTGTTAAAACGTGTTATGTATTAGATTTAGAGACTTATGGTACTAGACTTAGGAATGCACTAGACTCCTGGCCCATTTGCTGTGATTACTGGGATTACTGTGAACCCTGTCTGCTGTGTTAGAGAGTTGCTATGTTGTGATGGTGAAAGTATAGTGCTGTTAGGGCTAAGGCCACTCCATTTTAGTTTAAGTTCCATCTTAGAGTGGTTCTGGGCCCTGAGTTCCAGGAAAAGAAGTCACCCTGGACTCTGCCTCGGGTTCCAGTAAACAGAGTAGCCAAGGGGCCAGACCCCGTCACCACCCCGGGTGAGACTGGACCCTTATTAGCAGACCCTGCCTCCACCTTGAGTTCCAGGGAAAACCACAGGAGGGCAGAATCCTAGAATAGCCCCTAGCAGAGCTGATCAGTGTTCAGCCGGCACATGCCAACCAACCCTTTGAATTAGCCAATCAGTGGTTTGCGCGGGAACCCCCAAGCTAAGCCAATCCATAGCTAGCCCTCACTCACCAAATATGAAATACTCAATCAGATTATGCTAAAACTAGCCCTCGAGAATGCTAATCAATCAATTCAAAGGACCCCCATCCCCGCCCGAAAAGTGTACTCAAACCCTGATAAAAAGCCTATGTAAACCTGGCTCCGGGCTCTTGCTACTACACCGTTGTGTCCTTGTGTCGGGAGGTACAAGAGTCCCAAGCTTCGAATAAAGACCCTTTGTGTTTACATCAGTTCCGGCTCCCTGGTGGTCTTCTTGGGATCCAGAATTCGGGCACAACAATTGAAACTTGTGGCATATAGTAAAAGCAGTAATTAGAGGAAGATTTATAGCACCGAATGCATGTTTTGAAAAAAGAAAGGCGACTGACTGACCATGAGGAATTTAAGATATAAAACAAATGAACATAAGGGAACAGAAGCAAAAATAGTATAAAAACAGAGATGAGGACAAAACATAAACATTAAATGTAGAGAACAAACAGGGGTGGAAGAGTTGTGGGAGGGGAGATGGGCTAAATGGATAAGGGGCATTAAAGAATCTGTTCCTGAAATCATTGTTACACTATATGTTAACTTGGATGTAAATTTAAAAATAAATTAACTAATTAGTTAAAAAAAATAAAAGTGGGGCACCTGGGTGGCTCAGTTGGTTAAGCGTCTGACTTCAGCTTGGGTCATGACCTCACGGTTTGAGTTCGAGTCCCACATTGGGCTCTGTGCTGACAGCTCAGAGCCTGGAGCCTGCTTCAGATTCTGTGTCTCCCTCTCTCTGCCCCTCCCCTGCCTGTGCTCGCTCTCTGTCTCTCTCAAAAAATAAAATTAAACAGTAAAAAATGTTTAAAAATAAATAAATAAATAAATAAAGTGTAATACACATGGGGGAAAAAAAAAGAAAGGCAATCTAAAATAAACACTCTAAACTGCCAACTTAGGAAGTAAAAGCAGAGCAAATTAAATCCAAACTAAGAAGAAAGAAATAATAAAAATTAGAGTGGAAATCAATAAATTGAAACAGGAAATAGACAAAATCAACAAAACCAAAGCTGGGTCTTTGAAAAGATCAATAAAAGTAACAGACCTCTGGCCAGACTAACTAAAGGAAAAAAAGGGAGAAGACACTAATTACTAATATCAAATATAAAAGAGAAAATATCATTACAGATTCAATGAACATTTAAAGGATAATAAAGGAATATAATGAACAACACTATGCCCACAAATTTGATAACCTAGATGAAATGGAAGACACAATCTGTCAAAACTGACACAAGAAGAAATAGATAAACTGAATAGACTTCTATCTTATAGAAATTGAATCAATGATTAGCAACCTTCTAAAACAGCAAACCCCAGGCTCAGATAGATTCACTAATGAATTCTACTAAATATGTAAGCAAAAAATTATATCAAGTCCCTAAAATCTCTTCCAAAAGATAGAAGTAGAGGTAACTCCTTATAATTTATTCTATGAGGCCAGCATTACTCTGATTCCAAAATAAGACAAAGACATAACACAAAAATAAGACTATAAGCCAATATCCCTCATAAACATAGATGCAAATTCCTCAACAAAACATTAGCAAATTCGACAATATGTTAAAAATATGTAAACTATAACCAAGTGATATTTATTCCAAGTGTGCAAATCTGGTTCAAAATTTGAAAATAAATTAATGTAATCCATCACATTAATCAGCTAAGGAAGAAAAACCACATGACTATATCAGTAAGTACAGAAAGTATTTGATAAAATATAACACCCAATCATGATAAAAGAAAAACTCTCCACAAACAGAATGGAAGAGACTTTTCCCAATTTGATTTTAAAAACCTACAAAAAAAACCTAAAATAAACATCAGAATTAATACTAGAAGCTTTCATGTTAATATCAGGAAAGAAGCGATGTCTCCTTTCACCACTGCTTTTAAACATCAAACTGGAAGTCTTAGCTAATTCAATAAGAAAACAAAAGGTATACAGATTAGGAAGGAAGAAATAAAATTGTTTTATTCATAAAGTTTGTCTATGTGGAAAATCTGAAAGACTCAACAACAAAAAAAAAAAACTCATGTAACTCATAAGTGATTTTAGTAAGGTTGCAACATTAGTATACAAAATTCAGTTGCTTTCTTAATACTGATAAATGAACTGGGTTCTGAAACTAATAAAATACCACTTACATTAGAATTTCAAAAAATGAAACACTTCAGTATAGATCTAACAAAATGTGTACAAGATCAATATGAGAAAAACTACAAAACTCTGATGAAAGGAACCAGAGAACTAAATAAATGGAGAGCTTTTCATGTTTATGGATAGGAAGATTCAATATTGTTAAGATTTTTTCAGTTCTTCCCAATTTTGATCTACAAATTCAATATAATTTCAATCAAAATTTTAGGAAATTATTTTATGGCTATCGACAACCTGATTCTCAAGTTTATATGGAGAGGCAAAAGATCCAGAATAGTCAACACGATATTGAAGCAGAGTAAAATCAGAAGGCTGACATTACCTAATTTCAAGACTCAACATAAAGCTACAGTAATCAAGATCATGTGGAATCAATGGGGAAAAAAAAGACAAAATAAATCAGTGGAACAGAGAGCCCAGAAATAGAACCACAAAACATAGGCAAATGATCTTTGACAGAGGAACAAAAGTAATTCAATGGAGAAAAGACAGTCTTTTCAACAATTGGGCTAGAGCAACTGGATTTCTACATCCAAAAACAAAACAAAACAAAAAAAACAAAAATTAATCTAGACACAGACCTTACAGCCTTCACAAAAATTAACTCAAGCTGGATCATAGATCTAAATGTAAAATGCAAAACTATAAAACTCTTGGATAACATAGGAGAAAAGGTTGATGATGACAATAACTTTTTTAGATAAAATACCAAAGGCATGATTCATGAAAGAAAGAATTAATAAACTGGACTTCTGTAACAGTTCTCTTGTGCAAGAGACACTGTCAATAGAATGAAAAGATAAGCCACAAACTGGGAGAAAGTCATTGAAAAAAACATTTGATAGAAATCTGTTACCCAAAGTATAGACGAACTCTTAAAATACAACAGTAAGAAAATGAACAACTTGAATTTTTAAATGGGCTAAAGATATGAACGGATGCCTCACCAAAGAAGATATACAGATGTCAATAAGTACATTAAAAGATGCTCAACATTATACATCATTAGGTAGTTGCAAATTAAAGCAATGGTGAGATAGCACTATACACCTGTAAGAACGGCTAAAATTCAAAACACTGACAATACCAAATGTTGATGAGGATGTGGAGCAACAGGTACTCTCACACATTGCTGGTGGGAATGCAAAATGGTAGAGCCAGTTTGGAGAACAATTTGGCAGTTTCTTGCAAAACTAAACATAGTCTTACCGTATGATCTGGCAATTGCACTCCTTGGAATTTATCCTAATGAATTGAAAACTTATGTCCACACAAAAACCTACACATGGGTGTTTATAGCAGCCTTAGTCGTAACTGACAAAACTTGGAAGCAACCAACATATCCTTTAGTAGTTGAATGGATAAACTGTGGTACATCCATACAATGAAATATAATTCAGTACTAAAAAGAAATGAGCTATTAAGCCATGACAAGATATGGAGGAAACTTAAATGCATTTTACTAAGTGAAAGAAGCCAATCTAAGAAGTCTACATACTGTATGATTTTAACTATATGACATTCTGGAAAAGGCAAAACTATGAAGACAATAAAAAGATCAGTTGTTGCCAGGGAATAGTGGAAAGGCAGGGATAAACAGAGCACAGAGGAAATTTAAAGACAGTAAGCTATTCTGTATGATACTACAATGGTCCATACATATCATTATACATTTGTCTAGACCCATAGAATGTTTAACACCAAGAGTGAATCCTAACGTAAACTATGGACTTCGATTTTATAATGTGTTAATGTTGGTTCATGGATTGTCACAAATGTACCACTCTGGTGCTGCATGTCGATGGTTAGGGAGCCTGTATACGTGAGGGACAAAGAGGTATATGGAAACTCTGTGTAACCTCCGCTCCATCTTGCTGTAAATCTAAAGCTGCTCTAGAAAATAAAGTCTGTTAAAAAAGAGAGAGAGAGAAAGAAAGAGATGAGTAAAGTGGTGGGTCCTAGAGAATCCTCTGACACTCAAGACATAGTTACAACTTGAGTGCACTGTCTCTCTGTTGTTACTACTTGGAGAGGAATAGGGCTGGGGAGACATTGAGGGCACTGACCAGACTCCAAAATTACATGACCTAGAAATTCCTTAGATGAAAAAGAGTTAGAGAGGGACTCCTGGGTGGCTCAGTTGATTAAGCATCTGACTCTTGATTTCAGCTCAGGTCATGATCTCATGGTTCATGAGATCGAGCCTCACATGTGGTTCTGTGCTAACAGTATGAAGCCTGCTTGGAATTCTCTCTCTCCCTTTCTTTCTGCTCCTCTCTCACTTGTTCTCTCTCTCTCTCTGTATCTCTCTCTCTCTCTCACTCCCTTTCTCAAAAATAAATAAACTTAAAAAGGGTTAAAAAAAAGTTTTTAGAAAAAAGAGCTAGACATTTGGAGTCAGGTGACAGTCTACCACTGCATAGCTGTGACCTTGATATGACCTTCAGTTTCCTTGTTTTCATAACCATTATTATGAGGATCAAGTTATTTGGCAGGTGTGAAAATCCTCAGTAACACAAATCACCATTCTTATAGAAGATTGAAACCAGAAAGAGGTACAGTGCAGAGATGGGTGAGATAATCCATGTCTTCCGAGAAAAGGGCCTGAAATGCCCAGGTTGTGGGAAAGAATACTGGGAGAAAGAGTTGCTCGTTTTGATGAGTGAGAAGTTGGGGACAGGAGGAAGTCAATAGTGATCTTAGAATTTTCTTTTGGTGGTACAGGAAGAATAAAGGGGGGCGAGTGTCCTTCAGAAACAGAACAATTAGGAGACGCAAGCGGTTTTTCATGGAAGGTGATGAATTAGGTTTATATGGGCCAAATTTTAGTCTCCAAGTGGAAACATCCAGTGAATAATTTAATATGTATGACAGAGACTCAGAGAGAGAATGAGGCCAGAGACACAGAGGTAGAAACCATCAGCCTCAGGCTGATAGGTGAAGACACAAGCACCGGTGAGATCTGGAGGCACTGAACACAGAGAGACAAGCAGAGGCTGGGAATGAACACCTCTGTGGCTGACTCTGCCTGAAGTGCTCAGTCTCCTAGATGGCCGGTGGGCTGAAAAACCAAGTCACTGGACGTCCATCACTCCAGGTGCTGCTCTTTAAATCTTCCTCCTCCAATTTAAACCTGAAGTAATTAATCAAATGAGAAAAAACTTCCAGAGATTTGTTCTTTTCTATACTAACCATGTCTCGTCTCCAGGCCCTTCTCCAAAACCTTCATTGAATAGTTTAATAAGCCTGTTGGATTTTTTACTAGCTGTCACCTTTAGTAAATATCTGCCAAGGAGAGTCTCCAAGTGTGTGATATCTAACAAGCTGGACACTTAAAGCAGCTATTGAAATAGGGCCTGAGGACATGACAGCTTGTGATAATGGCTCCTGAACTATTATTGGCAAACATCTCAAGCCTTTAAAAAAATTTTTTTCTTTTTAATTCCTGGACCACTGACCTCATTCACTCTGAGGCTCTCACCACCATATGAGCTCAATTCCTCACCCCATTGTCAGAGTCAACAATAGCCTGTCCTCTCCAGTCCAGTGGTCTCTCAGGTCTTCTGTCACAGATATACTCACAATTCTTTACATTTCAAGGACAATGGTTGTCCAAAATTTGCCAAGACCAATCCAGAGAAGTTTGGATTTTCTTTCGTTACTGATTCTTCTTCCTCATAACTTTGATAATTTGAAGTCGTTCTTTGAGCTAACAAGGCTTTTGGGGTTTTATTTGGTTTGGTTTATTTGGCCCCTACACTGAGCAAATGAACATTTCACCCACATGTTTCATTTCCCTGTGGTGAGGCTCACATCTATTACAAATATGTCTCAATGCCAGCTGCCCTGCATCTCCTGAAAGAAGACAGATGGGCATGGGATGGAGATGCTCAGAGGGACTGAAATCAAGCACTCCTGGCACCTAACAAGGCAACCGCATGGGGACCTTAGTTCTCATCCACAGACATAAACACCATTTCCCCTTGTGTCCCCAGTGACACCCCTATGCTTCCTATAAACAAAAGAGTCCCAGAAAGGGGATAAGGAGCATCATGTGAAATATGATTTTTATTTTAAGTGACTCAGAGCCCTTTTCCACTTTTCAAACATTGGCTCATTATCCAAGCACATTTAATAATTTCCTGTGTGGAGAGTTGTGCTAGGCATTTTACAAAGCTAATTAAACAGACATGGTGCCTAACCTCTAGGTATTTATGATTTAAGGAAGAAGAAGCCAGTGGAGAGGGAGGAACTAATTCAGGACATAAAGGATCTTAAATGAGTACCACACAACTGTGTAGGTGAACTACAAAAGTAAATGTGACATTGGTCTCTTACTGGCAGCAAAAAGACCATCCAGCCTGCCTGCGGATTCCAAACGTTTCTCAAATAAGTGTATTAAAGTCCATTGCAACTGTTATTCATCTGTTCAATCCTGTATACTCAGGAGCTAGCTAAGGCCAACAAAAGCAAATAACTGACAATACATTCTTGTCCTTCCATTCTGCAGAGACGGCTCCCCAGAAGTAGAAAAACAGCTTCTAACGCAGCCCCTGCACCTTCCCTTACTCATGGAAGCTTAAGTTCTATATGTCTCTGCTTGCTTAGCTTCAGTCTTTTCTGATGAGTCTGACTCAGGGTCCATTCTGGACTCTAGGCTTCCTTCCTAGAGTCATCTCCCCACCACGAAGGTCAGTTTTCTCCACTTCATTCCTAGGAACTTACCCATTTCAGGGAGACAATAGGTGGGCACAGTAACTAAAGTCAGTGAAAGGCTCGGAGTCACCATGGTTATCACTTAATATCAGAGGTCCCAAGGTCCCAAAGAACCAATAAATTTGGACAGAGTGAGTTTGGATAACTTTGCAAACTAGGTTAGGGGGAAAAATGCATTAGACCTGGGCCTGACAAAGAGTTTAAAAGCAGAGGGCCAAGTGCTTGTTACTACTTTGTAGAAAAGCAGAATTACATTCTCTATTAAAGTGGTCAGTTCTGTTTTGAAAGTGTTGGGTTATTTTATCCTGACAAACAGAGGGGAGTATCCGAAACTGCTGCTGGGAGTTACCCAGCAGGGCCAGCGACGACCTGGAATCTTACATGAAGCCAAAGCACTCCTGCAGTCATTGGTTCATAGCCTACCCTAGGGCTGCTTTAGCATGAACACACTGTAGTCTGCATGCTCCCTTCAGACCTAGCGCTCTACTTCTGTACTGGGGTTGGAAACAGGCATCTGTGACGAGGCTGGGAACCTCCTAGCAGGGTTCAGGCCCAGCTCCGCCCTCTGAGTCACGCCACCTTCTCAAGTGCTACTGCAGAGCAGAAGGGAAGTCCAGACTCTCCTTTTCCTGGGACCTACATTCAGATTCCACTAACTCTCCCATCCTCTTTTCTGTAGCTTCTCAAATGTCCGATCCTATCTCTGGTGTTGACCTCCAACATAACTTACATATTTTATCAGTGGGTTTGGACTTTTCAAAACTCTAGAAGGTGTGTGTCTTACAGGAAACTATGGCTTTTGGCTCAGAAAGGTAAACCAACCCTGAGATAAGAAGGCCAAAAAAATTCTGACTACTTGCTTGAAATGGAGAAAAGGAAAGAACATGTAGAAAGAAGTTATTCTTAAGAGGAAGACTGTGGCTGTAATGCAGACACAAAAGCCAGGGGACTAACTCTGCCCAAGGCAAAGATAAGGCCCAGAGATGGTTTAACAGAGAAATGATTTTAGATGAGTCTTCAAGTATATAAAACTTACATTTAGCCTTCAAGAATATACAATTTATAAATTGAGAAAAACCCACATAAATTGTTTCCAATTCACAAATTAAACTCCAGGTGGTCTGAGAATGTAGCAAAACTCACATTTTTTAGCATGTGGTAGATTTCCTAGTGATGACAATAACAGCACTGACAATTATAATGAAAACACAAAATGGCATCAACTAATAAAAATTTCCTGACATCCAAGTTTATATACACTTTAAGTTTGCCTGGAGGGACTGTGGAGATCAAGTTAGTCCTTATTTTCTACTAGCCTTATTCCCCATGCCTAATTGTAACATGCACAGAGACAGACATGAGTTTGAGTGATTGAGTGAAATCAGACACATTGAACTTCCCAGGTCCAGTAATTAATACCTTGTCAAATAGGAAGACAGTGGTGCACTCAAGGGGAAAAGCCAAGGAGTAATTATACAGTGGCCAGGTTAGGACTCAGTAAGTGACACTGACTTATCGGCCTGAGCCTCTGACATTGCCTGTCAAGATCGATTTATAACAGAAATGACTCATCTACCCTTCTCATTCTAAGATCAAGTGTGTGTCCTCTGCTCATGGGAGTCTAACTTTCTTTGGAAGACTGATGGAGTCAAAGTCTAATTAACATGATGATAAATCACATGGAAGCCATTGCCTATTATCTGATTCTCAGATAACCCATTCCATGCTCTGCGTTGCTGTTTGCCTAGTCTCAGGGCCTTTATAGAGGATCAATACAAGGACTGCCCTGAATTAAATTAGTGTTTCTTGGGGGAGGGGGGGTAGAAATAAAAACCTGTGTCTTCTGTAAAACAGAAATTAGGAAAGGAAGAGAAAAGGAGAAAAGAAACATACATTGAGTGTCTTAAAGTTACAACTAGGCTCTTTCTCTTATACAGTTATGTGTGTTTCTCACAAGTCCACTGGATTGAACCAAAAAGCCAAGTCACCAAGTACAATTTGCCTTGGACATAATTACTCAGGTTGGGAGTGCCTAGCACTTTAACTGAAAGGAATTATTTCAGATGTCTGAGGAAACTGTTGAGAGCCCATGCCAATGTATATACGAATCTGAATTCCAGTAAATGCTGCAAAATTGAGGAATGCAGAGGTTTGTGTGGCCAATCTGTATATCCTTGTCCTACCATGTCCCAGCTGACAGACCTGAGATAAGTTACTTGGACTCTCTAAGCCTCAGTTTCCTCATCTCTAAAATAGGAAATTAAATGGCACAATATGTGTAAAGCCCTTACCACAATTCTTGGTAGATAGCGGGTGCTTGGTGGTTCTTTTAACTGAGATAAAAGACAGGAAGGAGAATTGGTTTGGGACAGAGGATGAGCTTGATGTTAGATCCATGAGCTCAAAGGTCCAGCAACACTACCAGGTAAAAAGTTGGAAGTATGTTAAAACAATATCCAAATCAGGCCAATTAAGAACTCACTGACCTCTAAGTGCTGAAATGAAAGGAAGAGTTGCAGGTCTCTCATTTTAAATCAAAAGCTAGAAATGATTACACTTATTAAGGAAGACAGAGATAGGCTAAAAGCTAGGCCTTTTGAACCAAAGAGTTAGCCAAGTTGAGAAATCAAAGGAAAAGTTCTTGAGAATATTAAAAGTGCTACTCCAGTGAACACACAAATGTTAGCTTCTTCACCACCATCACTAGGAGAGAGGGACTCAACAGAAGGAGGATGCGAGAACAAGAGGCCCCAGTTGGAAGCCAAGAGCTGTTGTCTGAAACTTTCTCAACTAGGAAGTTCAATGGTTTAAAGTCTAAAACACATTTTTCATTATAAGTTCTATGGTCAATGAGATTTATACCTTATATAAAGTTATAACTATTGTCATTTTTCAGAAGTTTAGTTACACATACTAAATTTTCATAAATTCCATTAAACAAGGTGTTTATAACATTAATTGGGTAAAGTCATACTTCATATCCTGCTATTATAAATGTTATTTTTTTTACTTGATTTTACTGCATTTTCTACACAGTAAACAATTCAGCACTTTATGGAACAAAGCTGAGCTTATATAAAGCAGCTCAGTGTTCAAATATAGGATGTGACTAAATTTAATTTCGGTCAAGTAGCATCTAGTCAGTAAATCGCTTCCCACAACAAAATGCAGAAATAATGGAATAAAAGCTTTATCACTGACATGGATTTTTGAAATAGTATCTAAAGTCAGTCAAGATCTCAGAAGTATTTCTCAATTAAAATAGTAATTTGCATGTCTATGGAGTTCCCAAGGATTCAAAATATTTGTACAGCCTAAGGATAAGGCGTAGCTATCAAAACTAAAGAACCTATACCAGGTTTGGGCACTGAAGACAACTGCCAAACAGTAAAGGTAATAAAACTTGTCTCAATTTCTTGTCTCAAAAAACTAAAATGAGGGTGGATTGGAATTCCATAAAAGAAAGGACTGGTATGGTAGGACTACCTTCCTATTTCCAAACATAAGTTTTAAAAAATTCTCCAGTCTGTCCATACCTTCTGATGGGCCTCCAGGCCTCCAACAGCCTGAACATTTGAGGTAAGATAGCTGAGAGGAAAAGAGAAAAAGAGGAACATAGGAGGGTCACTCTGAGGTCACAGACACCTTAGAAGTGAAAATTTTGGTATAAAATCTTCAAAAGATTCCAAGAGTTCAATGTTTTTGAACAGAATCAAAAGCACCACGAGGTCAGTGGTAGCAGAGGGTTCTCTCTCTAGGCAAATAGAAGGAAATAATCCCAGACACCGTGGCTTTCATTCAGCCAGGTCGCTATCCTCATGGTGATGACACGTCACCATGGCTGTCACCATCTTGTGACCAGAAAGCATAACCCTAGAGTTTGAGTGCACATACATGGAGGCCACGCCCCTCAGATCTCTCAGTTGTGGGTAATAAGGACCCTGGCCTCATAGACAGGGAGGGCAGTTACATTACATAATGATTTCCATGGTAAGCAAAGAGACAAAAATCTGCTTAAAGCACAGAATCTCAAGTCTCCCCAGTCCTAATGCTGAGTAAAAAGATTTTTAGGGGTGACCTAATTTCCAAAAAATGTCATTCCTTGACTCACACCCTGGGACCCCACATGAAAAATGCACTGGCAAAAAAATCAGGAGCTCTAGATTCTCTTCCTGGTTCTTTCTCTACCCCGTTTTCCCTACATTTAAATCACTTAACTAAGCTGTGGGTCAGTTTCCATATCTGTCATATGGGTACATCAATTCAATGACATTCATGGAAAAAAAAAAAGACACCCAACCCCAAAACACAACACTAAAATTAACTCCCAAGTTCCATTTTGGTCTTTAATCAGCCAGTTCATCTAAAATGACCTAATTAATAGGAAAATTGGCATGATATTATGCTGTCCTATAACATATTTTACAATACTCTCAACATATCTAATATAGTATCGTGTATATATTACTCCAGGTAAGCTCAGTTTGGGTACTAATCAAGAATGCAAAAATCAAGGTGAAACTGCCAATATTCTACTAAGGAACTCATCTGCCCAAAGCAGCTACTATAGTAATTTGAGTCATCCACATCTCAATTAACAACCAACACTGCTAATTAACTTAATGAGTATCAGCAATGGGCTTTATAAAAATAGTGGCCTGGTGAAGAGCATGATAAATTTCGGAAACAAATCTTATTGATTAAATTAAAGGTATTCTGGTGTGGATTGATTTAAGACATTCAACTCCTTTGTATAAATAGAGTATAAAATCCAATGAAGCTGGGGCGTCTGGGTGGCTCAATCAGTTAAGCACCCGACTTCAGCTAAGGTCATGACCTCACAGTTGGTGAGTTCGAGCCTCATGTCTGTGTCAGAGCTCTGTGCTGACAGCTCACAGCCTGAAGCCTACTGGGATTCTGCCTCCTTCACTTGCTGTCCCTCCCCAACTCATGCTTGCTCTCTCTCTCTCTCTCAAAAATAAACATAAAAAAAATCCAGTGAAGCTTAACCCTTCATATTTAAGGATGGCACCCAACTAAATAGTCCTATGTTCAGTTTAAGAGTTTTTAATTGCCTGATACTGCCTATAAAGGGACAGGCTTCTGCGGCTGGAATATGGTTGTGTTTGTCTCAAGTAAACCCTGCATGCAAGATGGTGGTCAGAATCTGCTAAAGGACAGATAGCTGGACCTTGTTGGGTTCATATGGTTTTATGTGCTATTTCATGCTAGCTTTCTAATTAATATTTATTTAACAAATATCTGTATATATGGCAGAATTTGATCAGAGATCTGCTTTCTTTGTAGGCTGTACTAAGGTTGTGGGGGATTATTTGCTTTCAATGACTTCAAGCTTCTCCAGTGGCCTGCCTTTACCAAAAAGAACTAAAAGTTTTTGTGTAACCAAGTGGCTTATAATACGCAGCTCATAAGATTGTTATATAATTGTTATAAAAGATTCCATTTTTCTCAGTGAAGTCCCGAATTTGATATAATAACCCAGTGTGTAAAATTTCTTGGTATCAGAATATGAATTTAAATAAGAACTTGTCTTTGTTATCCTTCATAGGTATGCTACATTTGCCTCTTCTTCTCCCCCTCACCTTCTTTTTACTTTGGGAGGAACAGACCAACAAACACATATTAGACAATTACTAAGTGCAAGGTGGTATTCTGGCTACTGCCAAGAGTACAATGAGATATAACTTGAGGTTTGTGAGCTTAAAAAACTTACATGAAATGATGGGGTAAGGTGGAAATAAAACTGGACTAGGAGTCAGGAGGGTCAGGCTCTAGTCCCAGCTAATCCACTAGTACTTCCTTGGGAAAGCCCACCTACCTCTCTTAATTCCACCTCTTTACATGACAAAGGAAAAGAGTAAGGGTTGCATGGCCCCTCCAGTCTCTTCTATTGTATCATTCTATGATTCTATTATCGAGGTCCACGAACTTATTCCTATGGTGCACCAGCTACTTTACTAGTTCTTAGGATTATAAAAATGAGGACTATAGGTCCCTTCCCTAAGTAGTTCATATAACAGCAGAAAAAAAGGGGAATTCATCATGATCATATTATTGTTATCACCTCCATTTCATTGAAAAATATCCAAAGAACTTAAACACTGCTACATTTCCATTCACTACTGGTGGATGGCATAAATAGAAAGATCATCTAAAATTTCAGAAGTGCTAAAAGTCATCATAGTTGGTCCAAACAACTTTGACTTAGGTTATAAGGCTGGACTCTGACTTTACTCCCTTTTCATCAAGGATCATTTAAGGAATATAAAAAGGTTTTCTCAAAACATAAGCCCTTACTATTTTTCCTAAAATTCCTATCATTAGGTTCACTATTAGGCAATATGACTACAAAGCCTAGGCAAGTTTCCCTGAAAGAGAGAATGCATGGAGTCATTAGGAGCCTTTACTGACATCATCATAGATCACCTTATCAAATACACAAGATAGGTAAGTTTTATCAACCTAAGAAAAGAACATATAAATTACTTTGTAGCTTTCCTCTTTCCAACTATCTGCATTAGGAAGTCCCACCAGAACCTTCAGGTCAACATTTTAAAATCATCGCTCCCAAATCTGTCTTTCTACCCCAGCCTCCCTAAATGAACCATCTCCACTTGATGTCTCTCTTACCATTGCTGCCATTTCTCCCTTCGTCACATAAACTCAAAATCTTAAACCCAGTTTTGATCCCTTCTTTCCAGTCTCAAGGCTCAAGCCCTTTGGCTTCTCACTCTGTCATGTCTCTCTCCCTCTTTTAAATTGGGATAAAATATACTTAAGATTTACCACCTTAACCATTTTTAAGTACACAGTTCAGTTACTTTTTGTAACCTATCTACCAAACTCTTTTTATCTTGCAAAACAGAAACTCTAAACCCTTCAATCAACTCTCCATTTGCCCTCCTTCTAGCCCCTGGCAATTACCATTCTACTTCCTGTCTCTGTGCTTCGATTACTCTCTAGGTATCTCTCATAAGTGGAATCATATGATATTTGTGTTTTCTGTGACTAGCTTTCTTAGCAAAATGTTCTCAAGGTTCATCCATATTAAAGCATGTGTCAAAATGTCTTTCTAATTTTTAAGCTGAAAATATTCCATTGTATGTATATACCATATTTTGTTTATCCATTCATACATCAATGGATACTTGAGTTGCTTCCATGTTTGGTGTATTATGAACAGGGGTGTTCATGTACCTGTCCTCAGAAACATATACCATATCCATAATTTCATATTCAGTGTCTTATTCTTTACTACACTAAAAAGCTTAAGGACAGGGAAAGGATCTACTTTATTTGCTGCAAAAACCCCAGTGCTTTACATCGCTAAGCATATAATAAACAGGGAAGAACTGATTGTTGTTAAATACTGAAGGCTTCATATCTTCCTAAATAAGAATTCTGCTCTCCCTTTTGAAATGCCAAATGCTTAGAATTGAATCAAAATAATAAATGGGCCCTCTGGAGATGTTCTGAGGACTCTTTATTTAGTGCCTAAATTACCAGTTTGACTGTGTTGATCATACCAAAGAGATAATGACTAAATATCTGCTTCTCTTGGGGCAATATAGTCAGACATCACTAGATTTCATATTGGACTTTCTGCAATTAGCTCTCTTTCCCTTAATTACAATCATTGTCTTCCAAATGCTCTATGCTAATAAATAAATTATGATTATCTAATATTATAAGGGTCTCATGGAAATATATTTGAGGAATATTATTCAGTAGGAAGAGTCTTATTATCTCGATGAGAAGTTTAAAACTTATCTCCTTTTTGATTGGTTGGTTTTATTATTCTTTTCCTGCTCTGTTGGACAGAATACAATAAAAAGAATCAAAAATACCTTTGCCTGCGAGAGACAACATAAAAAATACGTTAAAGGAGGAGACAACTCTACATGCACTGTGCAATTTCAAAGTAAAATTATAATACATAATAAAACTCAAAATGAGTTGCAGCTGTGGTTTGAAAATCTTAAATATATTATTAAAGAGAAAATTGACTAATAAACACTCTCCCACACACTAACTAATCCGTGCACATATGCAGATAAGATTAATCCATGCTATAAGGGCTAAAAAGAAATTCATAAAACATGTAGTAAGTGGCCTTTTTTCCAGGAGAGTTGAAAGAGAGAAAAGGAGGAAGTCACATCCTATCAAGCTTGGGGAAGGAAAAGGAGGGGAGGAAGAGATCAGCAAGCTAGGGAGAGGAAGGTGGAAGCAAAGCCAGGAAGTGGTGTTAAGGCGAGCAGTTAAGAGAAACCTACGGCCCTGCCAGTGACTAGAAGGGTGGTGAGAACAAAGGTAGTCAAGAGAGCAGAGTGAGGAGAGAGGTTCAGGCTCCTGCGCCAGAGCGTTTAGCACTTTGTTCTGGGAATCCTACACTTCTCTGACTGTGCTTTAACACATTTTCCCAGCCCAGAGAAGCATCTTAAAGGAGGTGAACCAGGCTGTACCTACCTGTATTTTACCTCATATTTGATTGTAAAGTCCTTGAGGGCAGAATCTGTTACTGACTCATAATTATACACCCTTCAATGTCAAGAATTTGCACACCATAATTGTACACCCTCCAATGTCAAGAATTTGCACACCATTTGTTAAAAAAAATTAAGAAATGTATGAGATACTACAATATCCTAGATCCAACACAAGTATTAATTCAGATTATTCTGTGCTCTCTAATCCAGGTCTTCATGAGTGCCAGCTTGGTGGGATAGGTAACATAGTTGTCCCTTGAACTCTCAAAAGTGCCCAGGTTTGGAAAATAAATTTTATGGTGACTCTAGTCATAACACAGTCTGAAAGACAATTTCTAGAACTCCGTGTCAAATTGTTTACTGGACATTGTCTCTTTCTAATCAAAACAGAGAATAGACTACGTAAATTAACATTGTAAATACTATGACTCTGGATTTTGAGTAAATAAATTTAGTTATCATTATTCTGACATAAGAAATTTTTTCTAGTAAAAGTTTTTTCTAAACTCAGTGAATATGTATAGCTACACAATAATTTCTATAATCAATTTTTTTCTTCAACCTTCTGGGATACCAGTATAACAAATCATTAGATATAGGACTGCAGCCATATTGAAAATTAGTCTGTATATTTGTGTGTGTGTCTGTGTCTGTGTTTTCATTCACACATATTTGTGGGAATGGAAACACATTTTGGTGCTCCCAGGAATATAAAAGACTTTGCATTATGGCTGTCTTACTTGGCCTTCACTCCACCGTTGGATTTTTTTTTTAATGTTTTACTTATGTTTGAGAGAGAGTGAGACAGAGGATCCAAAGCAGGCTCTGCGTTGACAACAGCAAGCCTGATGCGGGGCTGGAACTCACCAACCACAAGATCACGACCTGAGCCAAAGTTGGACACTCAACCAGCTGAGCCACCCAGGCACCCTCCACTGTGAGATTGGTTTAAAAAAATAAGAGTTTGGAAAAGTGTCTATTCATGTCTTCTGCCTATTTCTTCACTGGATTATTTATTTTTTAGGTGTTGAGTTTAGTAAATTCTTTATAGATTTTTGATACTAACCGATATTCATCCGGATGGCTAATGGACACATGAAAAGATGTTCAACATTGCTCATCATCAGGGAAATACAAATCGAAACAACATTGAAATACCACCTCACACCAGTTGGAGTGGCTACAATTAACAACTCAGGGAACAACAGATGCTGGTGATGATGTGGAGAATGGGGAACCCTCTTGCATTGTTGGTGGGAATGCAAACTGGTGCAACCACTCTGGAAAACAGTGTGGAGATTCCTCAAAAAATTAAAAATAGCATTACCCTATGATTCAATAATAACACTACTAGGAATTCATTCAAAGGATACGGGGGTGCTGAGTCATAGGGGCACATGTGCCCCAATGTCTATAACAGCACTATCAACAATAGCCAAATTATGGAAAGAGCCCAAATGTTGAGTGCATAAAGAAGATGTGGGGTGTGTGTGTGTGTGTGTGTGTGTGTGTGTGTGTGTGTGTGATGGAATACTATTTGGCGATGAGAAAGAATGAAATCTTCCCATTTATAATGATGTGGATGGAACTGGAGGGTATTATGCTATGTAAAATAAGTCAGAGAAAGACAGATATCATATGTTTTCACTCATATGTGGAATTTGAAAACTTAACAGAAGACCATAGGGGAAGGGAAGGAAAACTAAGTTATAAACAGAGAGGGAGGCAAACCATAAGAGACTCTTAAACACAAAGAAAAAACTAAAGGTTGATGGGGTGGGGGGTTGAGGGGGGGCAGGGAAAATGGGTGATGGGTATTGAGGAGAGCACTTTTTTGGGATGAGCACTGGGTGTTGTATATAAGTGATGAATCACAGGAATCTACTCCTGAAGCTATATGTTAGCTAAAGGGACAATAAATTATTTTTTAATTAAATATATATAAATATATACTTATATATATTTATATGTTTATATACTTATATATTTATATATTTATATTTTTATATTTTATATATTTTAACATATATTTTTATGTATTTATATATATATTCATATCAGTTAAATTTTACCTTTTCAAAAACTTTTTAAAATTATTCGAAACACAGCTATTCAGGGCTGTACTAGCCTACACTATGTCATTTGTAGGAGTTAGAAAAAAATCACCTCTCTGGAGAGACCAAGTCCAAAAAGGGCCCCTTTCTCGCAGCTGGGTTTGGGACTAGATCACAGCCTGGATTTCACCCATTCGCTCCAATGAATAAGCATAGTGGCCCTGATATTGAAACTAATTTTTCCCACTTTACAAAACAGATATAGTCGTATAAAGGTTGCCTGTGAAGTAAAACACCGTGTCTTCTGTCCTATCTTTTTATTAAAACTTTTCAAAGGTATCCATCTGAGAGAAAAATGAGCAAGCTTCATAATGTGTGTGTGTGTGTGTGTGTGTGTGTGTGTGAGTAGGTGGCAGGAAGAGTCCACTTCACAGTGCAGGGAAGGCTTAAAAATCTCAAAGTTTAAAGAAATGTAACAAACATTTGATAAGATCAGAAATCTACAATTCAAATAAATAAAAAAAACCCGATGAATTAAAAATAGCTACAATGCTTTTATTCTCAGGATTTTATGCCAAAGACCAAAAGATTAAGAGGACAGACCAAACCAAGCTGAAAAGTCTTTCATTTTTTATTAAACCTCTAAAACACAGAAACATGAAAACATACCATTCTCCTCTATGGATCTCAGACCCAGCTTCTCAGCAGTTGGTGCAGGAAGGTGGTTAAAACAATAATCATGATAGTGACAAATACTAACAACTGATTACAGGACTGACGTAGACCACCAACACAAATATGTGACAGAATGTGACAGAAAGCGGCAGATGGAAGAGTGATAGCCCCGAATCCACACAAGAGTCATGGCTGTAATGGAGCTAAACAGTCACCAAAACCCTATGGCTGACAAGGTCCCAAAATCCTGAAAGCAAGCCTGGGAAAAGGATAGTGAGCACTTGCCTGATTTACGACCCATGTAGGAGTGCATCTGTGCGCATCCCACACCTGGATGAGGAGACATCCTGGGCGCTTTCCATTTTACCTCAAGCTAGAATTGCAACATAAAACTGCCAGTGCTCTTGCACTCTCTCTCAAAACAAATAAACTTAAAAAAATAAAAATAAGAATAAAACTGCCAGGCTGACTTTAGCATACATGTTATCACAAGAGTAGTACCGCGTAAACCGTATTTTTATGGGTCCTGATCTGTCTGTTCTTTATTTCCACTATCATAATGGCCTCCAAATCTAAATAAAATAAATGTTTCAAATGGTATTGTTTTATCAAAAATATTTGTGGTTTCCTAGGACAAGAGAAAACCATTCCAAATCTTGATACATTTTTGCTGACTGGCAAACCAAATAATACCGGCTGTTCTTCCCTGTGAGGAATTGAATCTGGAGAATGCAGTCCTTAAAGAAACATTAGCTGGTTGAACTGAAATGAAATCACATCATTGACTGTCCTTATCACAGGATTTTCTTTTGATACGAGATTCTTCTGTGTACATTCAACCTGAGATTTATTTACTCAACAGTATTTTGAATGAATTTGTTTTAAAAAATAAATAAATAGATATGGGGCACCTAGGTAGCTCAGTTGATTCAGCTTCTGACTCTTGATTTCAGCTCAGGTCATGATCTTGTGGTTCATGAGTTCGAGCCCCAAGTCAGGCTCCGCACTGATAGTGTAGAGCCTGCTTGGGATTCTTTGTCTCCCTCTCTCTCTGTCCCTTCCCCACACACTGTCTCTCAAAAATAAATAAGATAAACATTTTAATAATAGATTGTTTATACTAGCGAGACCCCATCTCTTTCCATTAAAGATTCTTTTTACAGTTTGGTATATTTTTCAGTTGACATTTATACTTTGTGTATAGATTCTATTTCCTTTGGTGTCTCTTTTCTTAATTCTAGTACCTTGAGACCAAACGACATGGTTAATGGTAGCTTTTCTTCCTCAACCCCACCTCTGCTGTTATTTGGACAGCCACTGTGCCAAAACCTATTGGTTTATGTGTTTTCCCCCAAACACATTAGTTCCAATCATAAAGCATTAACTTATAACTAAGCTCCCCCGTTGGCCCACACAATACCTCAGCACCCAGTCTAGGTGCTGGTTCTGTTCCTCGCAATATATGAGACACATCCTAGGTGGTTTGGAGCCATTCCCTGTGAAACAATTTCCAAAGTGACAAGAGCATGTCCTCAGGAACACTGGTGCCAACAGATAGAGGAGATCGAGAGTGCCTTTTCAGAGGTCAAGAAAAGGAAGTTGCAGCACAAAAATAAAATTAAGTACTAACATAAATGTTTTCCAGGAGATGCCTGGCTGGTCAGTTGGTAGAGCATGCAACTCTTGATGTTGGGGTCATGAGTTCGAGCTCCACACTGGGCAGAGAGATTACTTAAAATAAAAAGATTTACAATAAACTTTCCTGGGAATCCTGTAGTCTCTAGGAGGGAATGGACAGAACAGGGGCAAACAAAAGCAAAGGAAAGGGAACAGGAGTATGTGCAAACACTGCTCTGAACTTAGAATCTGCAAACGTAACCTGCCAAAGACACCCACAATCTGTGTCTAGAGCAGCACAGTTACCCTTTAGCTAGTGGGCCCTCTGAAGTGAAGAGCCTTCTTAACAAGGAAGACTGTTCAAACAAACACACGAAGGAAATAGCATTATTTATAAAACATAATCTTGGCTTTTATCTTTTGGCTCAGCTTGCTCCTTATATGTCAATATGAGCATGGAGAACCAAAACGTCACTCACTGAGTGCAATCTTTTAAATCTAATTTTCATTGAAAATAAAGTATATATATTCAGTTGGTCACTAAACCTAAAGCTCTTTAAGGACAGTGACTAAGTGTGAATGATTGCTGCCCTGTGTGCCAAATGAACGAATGAAGACATGACTGACCTTTTCTAGAAAACCAGAATGATTGATACATGATGTCTAAAAGTGAAAACTGATAATAAAATAGCACCATTCACAGAGCATATACTCTGTAATAATGCCATACTAAGGTTCAACACTGTATCTTTACGACAACACTGTGAGCACCAAGACTAAGCCTGATTTTCAGATGAGATCATTAAGACTCGAAAAGATTAGGTAAACTGCCCATATCATAGTCAGTAAAGGCAGAACCGTGACCTCAGCTGAGGTTTGTGTGACATCAGATCCTAAGCCCTATACCCCACGAAAGCTTCAAAAGGCAAAAATAAACATTCTGCTTAGAAAAGTAATCGTACAAAGAATGCTTAGAAACTGGATGTCGACATGTCACTCCTCATCAACTAGTTATTTCTTATTTATATCGAATCTACATTCAAAAGGGATCTGAGGCAAATTCTTAGGACAGGATAGATATACACAGATACATGTGGATAAGTGTATAATTATATCAATTTCTACAATGAATGAGTGGGAAGCAAAGCTGATGAGAACAGAGGCTTGCTAGAGGGTGGTCATGGACAGCAAGTCGTGACAAATGACACAAGCTGGCTTACTGTTGATTTATCCTCCTTTGCCCCCACAATACGGCAAAGTGTGAAGTCATTAAAAGCTCAAGCTGGGAGTCAATCCATTTGCATTCAGATTCTGTGCAGTTTCATGCCAGTTTGTTAGTTTCTCCCGGTCTCAATTTCTTCATCTTTAAAAAGGAAAAGACAATAATCGTAGTGCTTGAGTAAATAAGAGAATCCTACAAAAAAGGTTCTTTTCATACCCCTAACTCACAGGCACTCAAAAGGAAGAAGAGTTTTGACAGCAGGAAATGCTATGAACAAAATCATTTAGTAACAGCAAGAAAACCTCTTTTGACCACCCCTATAATTTTTCCTTACGCCCTTGCTCAAAAGCAACTGTGAAAATTACAACAGCTCAGTACAAGGAATGCCTCCTGATGTGAAATGCTACCTTAGTGCTCTCCGAGAACCTAGAGCCACCAGAAGCAGAACAAGGAAATAAAGAAAGTTCCTGCAATAGTCAAGTCAGTGATGCCGAAGGAGAGTTAAGGCATTTATTGGGTGTTCCTTTGGAAGATGTTAGGAAAGATTATTAAAAATAACAACAAAAGAATGACCAGATTCATTGGTTCCTGTGACTAAAAGCCCCAGGCAGTTCCTGAGCCAATTAGAAAGGCTGAAACAGCCAGGTCAACAGAGGGTCAGTTTGTATCCAGAAGCCAATAAGTAGATAATAAGTATGTTGTTCCGGAGTTTCTTGGCGAACGTGGTTTATTATTACAAGGATGAACAATCTTTAATGAAGCCAAGTTTTATTGACAAACTATGCATAACTCACAAAAGGATCCATGGGAGAAAAGGTCCATTTCCTCCCTTCTGAATATCTTGCATTTATGAGATGGTTTTGTTTATTTTTCCTCCTAGGAATGTTCTTCTAATGAATGATGTGGCATTTAATATCTCTTCAAGGCATGTGTTTTACAAGTGATCTGTTATCCCTCCTTTATTAGTCTGTTAATCATATCCTCTTGCTGTGGAGACTCTGGCATTGAACTATATTGGAAACCATTAAGTTTGTCTAAACATCACAAGCAGTGAGGTTAATTCCACTTCTAAAAGAATTGCTTTGGACAGCCTAAGACATGAATAGAACTAGAAGCATATTTGATGTCACTAACCTTAGAGACAGGGGCATCTAATACAATTCATTAAGTATAATTGAAATAGAAATCCACAATGAGAACATAACAAGGAACATTGTGTAAATTGACTTTTTGAAGTATATCTCTCCCTCGGTGCACATATTCAGCTCCCATTAATTTTAATGGACATAACTTGCTCATATATCAACTAAAAGATTTCACTTGCTTCTGTGTAAAACTGGCTGCATAAAGAAAAAGGTGCCCACAAAGAAGGTAGGTGAGAATGCTCGTAAAGATTGCTCGGATAATTGAGTCCAAGAGCATTACAGATAATTAAATATAAGTAATTGCAATGAATAATAGAGGAGGGATTATTATGAAATTAAGCCAGTTGTTGTTGTTTTAAAAAGAAAGCCCCGAGGAAAATAATGTTGAGGTCAAGTCCTGTGTATCCTGGACTGCTTTCCCACTCAGAATCCAGTGCTCCGGTAGGAACTGGGAGCTGAAGGTAGAGACTATGTCTTCTTCCCTAGCACTATAAACACAGCTGAACTTCCCACACGAGAGGCACTCCGCAAATACTTGGCAAAAGGAAATGGACTTTCCATTGTTTCTTAAGTTCTCGTCATACTTCCATCTCTGGGCTTCTGCTCACATTCATCTCTCTGCCTAGAACGTTCTCACACACACTAGCCGCAATCTTCAATTACTAAATTCCCAGCCGACTGATAAGAACCCTATCAAATGTTAGGAAGTTTTCTTGATTTTCCCAAGTGAATGCTGATGGATCACTGCAGTTTCAGAATCCCATCACACTCTTAAAACTTAATAAAGACCTCAAAGAGGTTTTGTTTAATCACACCTGTCAATATTTATCAAATTAGAAATTAAAACTAAAAACATTTAAATATTAGTTCATTAAAGCTAACAATAATAAACTTATTACATTTTGGCAAAACGCACTTTTGTGAAAAGTAACTATTTCTCCCTAATCATGAACAGATTGGCTTTGCTTTACGTTGTAAAAAAATCCCTTTTATGTTTGTTTTAATAGAAGACAGCTGGATTCTCATATCTGCTTCTACAATTAACATATTAAAACATACTGTTTGATTGAAACATCTAAGAAAAACTAGCTTCACCTAATGTGTAGCTGGAAAAAGGAGGAGTATTTTGGTCACTTTTTCAGATAACTGTGGATATTCTTTTTTGATACTATACCAAAACTCTATGGAGGGTAAAAGTTTCTTAAATGTTAATTTCAATGTGGACTATGAAACAATATTAATGAACTTTTCATACTTTTACATTAAATTTTTGTCCCATTTTGCACTTAGAATAAATCTGTGTGCCCATGTATGAATGTTTAACATTATAGATTGATCATTTGGAAAATATGGATTCATTGAGTTATTCAGAACCTCCAAATATCACTCAACTATACAATATTTTTAAAAATCACATTAATATCACCAACAATCTCATCATAAAAGTCTTCAACTATTGAGAAGCCGTCAAACTCATAAAGTTTTACAAATTTCCAGTTTTCACTCAAAAGTTTGAGTCTTATCATTAGCAACAAGTACTGTCAAAATGTTTTCTTTGAGGTGATAAGCTCACTTAATTCATTTTGAGAAAATGTGTACCAAATACCCATGTCTGAATAATCACTTTGTCTGTCCATCATTCTTTCTGGTAAAACCATAGTCTCATGAAAAAAAAAAGCTGCTAACTTAGCTCACAACAAAAACAACTGTGCAAATGAATTTCCTAAGATGACCATTGTACTTCAATATTCCATAGAAACTTGCACTTCATCACATAGGATATTAAAAACACAATTATACAAGGATCCAGATTTCATAAAGGCAATAATTTTGACTGCTTAGCCAAGGACATTTCTAGGTGAAAGTAACCTTTTATTATATTGTGAGAGCTAAGGAACATAATGACTTCCAGCACAACTGGGAGCCACTGTCGTGATTTCTGTTAAGGCACCAGTGTTTTTATCCACTGTTGCTTTTGTTCCATCATTAGAAGTGAAATAATGAAAGAAGGAATACCATTTCACTATTATTTTTAAATAGTTTTAACCACACGGACCCCCTGAAAAGATCCTAGGGATGCACAGGGGCCCCTGGCCACATTTTGAGAACCACTGTGATAGAGTAGAACAGACTTCAATGTTGACCTTGAACAAATTACTTAATCAAATCCCTGTAAAATAGGGACAATGAATTCTGGCATGTTGGGTTATCGTGAGAATGATATGTCATAACACATGTAAAGCACTGTACGCTCCCTGTCATAGAGTCAGAACTGAATTAAGCTTATTTTCTTGTCAGCCCCCCCGTTCTTACTTTACAACTACCTTTAGATCATGGCTTATAAAAATGCCATCTTTTGTTTTATTTCTCTATTAAGTAATAACTCCTTTCTTCACCTTACTCAAATTTTCTATCCTAAGTAGAGAATCATTGACCCCTTTGAGAATCTGATGTACCAGTAAGGCTTCTCACTCAAGAAAAATGTACACACACACACACACACACACACACACACACAATTTTGCAACAGCTGCAAACTGGAAGACCCCTTAAGGAAGATCCACGATACCTCCAAGGAAGAGTTTTTAAAAAGTTGATCCTTGAAACATCTATTTTGAAATCAACCTAAACATTAAAATGATGATTCCTGGGCCCCTCCCAGAGGTATGAAATCTGGATCTCTGGTGGTCAAGCCAAGAACTTCATTTTAATAGTTCTCCGAGTGTTTCCTATACCCTTTCAAGTTGGATCTCCAGGGGAATTCATAAGCCTGGATTAAGAAACCCTGCTCCATAGTCCCTGCTATATGGCTGATAATAAATATACATTAATCTGAGTAGGCACATACTTTGGAAGTCAACAAAAAGGCTAGAGAATCATTGAAGTTTAGGAAAGTGTACAGGATCCCCATGTGTTCCAAACCCTCACTGATCAGCACAATTACTTGAGAGTTGTGTTGTTTTGTTTTGTTTTAAAGCAAACATTTACTTAGGCTCTTCTTCTACAGGTTGTATGATTAGGAAGGCATGGAATGGGACCTGAATACTTCAAAGGTTTTAAGTGTTTCTTCTAGTGATTATGATCATGAGGCCTTTTTAAAGAATCACTTTGTGCTCCTCTGCACAAAACTTGCTGTGCTAAAAAACTCAAAAGATACTTACAGGTTTATTTGATCTAGGACTTAGATGTTTAATAAATCCAGATTTATTTTCGTCAAATTTTTTCCTTGTCAAATAATCTTCTTCGCATTTGTAAATCCTAAGATCACTCTTGAGGAGTGACTTTCAAATTTTACTGCACCTTGGAATAACCTGGAGAGCTTTTAAATATCTCGACAAGACCCCAATCCAATTAAGTCACAATCTCTAGGGATGGACCCAGGCATCAGTATCTATTTAAAACTTTTTGAAAGAGTCCAACTTTCAGCCAAGTTGGAAAACTATTGCTCCAGAGTTTATGGTCAGAGCTATAAGAAATTAAAATGTGTTTCTCTTACTTCCTTCCATCAACTCTGGCCATAAAAAAAAACCTCTTCCTCCTACTTTGGACATAAAACAGAAGGAGAAAAGTTGAAGACAAGCAAGGGGAGGCAGGAGACACTAGGAAAAAGTAGAGGTATCACTGCAAATATCTATTATTTTGTGAGTGTTTCATATGTGCTCACAATTTTTTTCTGAACAATGTAATAAGATTATATTGCAATGCTTCTCTACCTGCAAACACTTCAGTGTATGTTTCTTAAAAATAAAAGCTACACAATTAGAATGTCCAAAATCCAACACACTGACAATACCACATGCTACCGCGGATACAGAGGCAACAGAAACTTCTCTCACTGTCAGTGGGAAGGAGAAATGGTATTGCCACTTTGGAAGGCAGTTTGTTGCCAAACTGAACATACTCTTACCATTCAATCTAGCGGCTGTGCTGCTTCGTATTTATCTAATGTAGGTAAAAACTTATGTCCATTTAAACCCCTGCATACAGATGTTTATAGCAGTTTCATTTAGAATTGCCAAATTTTGAAGCAACCAAGATGTCCTTCAGTATGCGAGTGCACAAACTGTGGAACATCCAGACAATGGAATATTAGACAGCAATAAAAAGAAACAAGCTATCAAGCCACGAAAAGAGGAACACAGAGGAACCTTAAGTGCATATTAGTAAATAAAAGAAGCCAATCTGAAAAGGTTACCTACTGCACAATTCCAACTATATGGCATTCTGGGAAAGGCAAAACTACGAAGCAAGTGAAAATATCAGGGTTGCTAGGCTTAGTGGGGAGGAAGGAATGAATAAGAGCACAGAGACTCTTCAGAGCAGTGAAACTACTTTGTATGAGACTGTGACGGTTGTGGATACACAAGTCATTATACATTTTTCCAAACCCATAGAAAGCCCAACACTAAGAGTGAACCCTAATGTAATGTATCAGTCCATCAATTAGGTCCATCAATTGTAACAAATGTACCACTCTAGTAGGGGATATGTTGATAATGGGACGGGGCTTATGCATGGGTGGGGACCTAGGGATATGGGAAATCACTGTACCATCTACTCAATTTTTCTGTGGACCTAAAACTGCTCTAAAAAATAAAGTTTATTAAAAATAAAAAATTAGGGGCGCCTGGGCGGCTCAGTCGGTTGAGCGGCCGACTTCAGCTCAGGTCACGATCTTACGGTCTGTGAGTTCGAGCCCCGCATCGGGCTCTGTGCTGATGGCTCAGAGCCTGGAGCCTGTTTTGGATTCTGTGTCTGCCTCTCTCTCTGCCCTTCCCCTACTCATGCTCTGTCTCTCTGTCTCTCAAAAATAAATAAATGTTAAAAAATTTAAAAAATAAATAAATAAATAAAAAATTAAATAGCAAAAAAATTACAAACAGGTTCCATTTTCTGCTATGCCTTCCAGGTGTCTACAGCATATTGAATGTGTTCGTAGGCTGACCTGCACCCCTCCTGGATCAAGATGTCTGGCTCAGTTTCAAGTATTCTGTGAGCTGTTAAACACATTTACCTTGTCTTTTGCCTCTTTGACAGTGAGAGGGAAGAAAACCTTTCAGAAGTCCTCGGTAGATTTCCCCTCATGTCTCATTGGCCAGGCTTTGTTGTATGCACACATTTAAACCCAATTACTTATGAAAGTAAATGAGACCACTATAATTGGCTTAGATAAATTATAAGTTATCTCCTTGGGTGAAGAAGAGCTCACCATCCTTGAAGGAGGTATCCCCAGGAGGAGAGTGAGCAAAATCAGAATTCTGTTTTCAAAGGGGAATGGCTACTGGTCAAATCTGAAATCCCTGGACCTTTCAATGTTCTGCTCTTGTTGAATCTTCCTTGTTGAGTCAGCCTCCTTTACTTAAAGAAAAGGGCACTTCAGAAACAAACCACAGCCAATAAATCAATAGATAGCATACAGAAAGACAGAGAATGTGATAAGTCATTAATGGTACTGCTCACACAAGAAACCCCGTTTCTACCCCACATTTTAAAAGACTTTAATTTTACTTTCAGGAGTATCATCATAAAAACCCTAAACTATGCCAAGTTAATGTTTAAAAATCAGGCCCTTTTTTAGTGGTTTGCATTTGCTTTTCTGATACAGAGAATAACACTTAAGATTTATTGAGTGACATCTGGTTAATTAAACGTCTATTTCCTCCTGCCTCTTAAAGGGATCGTAACACAGAAAGACAACACTGGGAGAATAATTAAAGTGAAACCAAAGAGCAGGACTAACCTTGTAACTCACTGTAATTAAAAATAAAACGAGAGCAATATGCTGAGAAAATTGCCTGTCTTTATCAGGACACCTGTCTATATATTTGAAACATTATTCTGGAAGTCTCCATCTTGCTTTTTCTCCATTTTTTTGTGCAAATGGAATTTTCACTTTCCACAGAACCTCCTTGGAAAATCTTTTTACCTTCAGCCTTCAGGAAAACTGACTTCTTAAAGGACCGGAAGATAGCTTCTACCTACCTCTATACAGGAGCAACGATGCCAAATGTCATCAGTAAAGGACTGATAACAAGGGTCGGCCAAAAGAAAGCACCTTGCCTGACAGCAGATGTTGGTGGGGAAGGGAATGATCGGAACCCTTCAGACATCTGTGAACAAGACTGCAGGTGATAGCCTAGAAACGACCTCTCCAGAATAATAAACTGAGAGGAGTAGCTGACATAATACTTCCCCATCCATTACTAACCACATGCTTTGTGTTTCACCTTTTTCTTTTCTTAAAGTTGTTATTTGAAGTCCAATTAGTTAACATACAGTGTGATGTTAGTGTCAGTGCTTCGTATTTTTCTAGAAGAAATTACCTATCCTTATCTTTCCAAAAAGTCTGTGGACCAAATACCAGAGGAAATATACCCTAAATTCATGCTCCCCAAAACTTTGTTTACCTTATAGAAAAGGGAAAAGTAGTTTTAAAGGGATTCAAAGGATCTCATGCCTTTATCCCCAACCAGAGGCTGTCATACCTCTGTTCCAAAGTGGCAATGGAGACTTGCATCTCAACATGCTATGTTTGAGTCTAGATGCTGCCATTTTCTAAATATGTAGTACTACCCACATCATTTATGCCTAGAATTCTTTTTTATTATGAAAATTATAATGCTAATTGGGCCTATTTAATGTGAGGATTAAATGAGATAACATGTGTTTACAGCCTGCCTCCTAGTAACAGCTTCTATTATTTCCTTCCATTAAGCCAAGACTGTGACATAGTGTTATGGGCTGAATTGTGTCTCTACAAATTCATATGTGGAATTTCCAGCCCCCAATATTTCCTTACAATGTACCTGTATTTGGAGATGGGGCCTTTAGAGAATTATGGTCAAATGAGATCATATGAGGAGATCCTAATCCAGTATGTCTGGTGCTGTTATATGAAAAAAGAGAGACAGCAGAGACGCGCACACACACAGATACAAGGCCATGGGAAGACGGGGAGAAGGCAGCCCGTCTATAAGTTAAGGAGAGAGGCCTCGGCAGAAACCAATGCTGCCAACACCTTGATCTTAGACTCCCAGCCTCTAAACTCGTGGGAAAATAAATTTCTTTTCTTTAAGCCACTCAGTCTGTGGTATTTTTACTAAGGCAGCCCTAGCAAACTAACATACATGGTGTAAAAATGGTCTTACATCCCATCTCCCGTTGCCAAAAACAGAAAAAGAAAAAAGAAAAAAGTCACTTGAATTTTTTCTTTATATTAACATCCCAAGTAATGATAAGAAACCTCCACAAGTCATTGACATTTCGGTCATTGTTTTATTTTGTTTCGTAAGTGTTGTGTTGTGTTGTTTTGTTTTGAGAACTAGCCTGGAAATAAGAAGGTTGGCTGTAATCTGATTCCTTTAACAAGGCTCCGGGGGTTCTGAACTGGCACTTAACTTCTCTAGACTAGAATTTTCTCTCTCTCTTTTTTTAAGTTTATTTCTTTACTTGAGAGACAGACAAAGTGTGAGCACAAGCAGGGGAGGGGCAGAGAGAGAGAGAATCCCAAGAATTTGAGAGAGAGAGAAGTTGAGCCTGATGCGGGGCTCAAACCCACGACCCCCCATATACTGTGAGATCATGACCTGAACTGAAATCAAGAGTTGGATGCTTCACCAACTGAGCCCCCCAGGTGCCCCTGGCCTAGAATTGTCTGAGAAAATTTGACATAGCTCAGGTCATAAGACTTTCGGTATCTCTGTTATTCACTGATAAAATGATGATTTGGAGCTCTCTTTGGCAGAAAAGAAAGTTCAACTCAGTGAGACTCCCTGAACTCAAATATGTTTTTGTTTCCAACCCCTACTATGTTTAAACTTCTTCACTTCTTTAAATTCTATGTATTCTCCAAACTCATGTCTTACTACATCTGGGAAACCTTCCTCAAGCCTCCCAATTCAGAGCTCTGTGTTCTTCCTTTGAATTCCCTTGGCACACTGCTTTTATTTCTCTAGCATCATCATGTTCTGCTTAGCATCAGAGTTTCTTTTGTCCTCATCTTGATTCTCCCACACTCCCCATAGCAGATAAGCTCCTCGTGACCTGCTTCAACTTTATGTGTGATTATTACTTCTCAAGAGCAAGAAGTGGTTTCACTCATGATATCCCTTACAGCCCCCAGCACAGTACCCTCCACACAGTGAATACGTGTTCAGAAATGGTTGAATCAGGGGCACCTATTGGTTATGCTTCTATCCAACTCTTAGTTTCAGCTCAGGTCATGATCTTGTGGCTTCATGAGTTTGTGCCCTGTGTTAGGTTCTGAGCTGGCAGCACGGAGCCTGCTTGGGATTCTCTCTCCCTTTCTCTCTTCCCCTCCTCTACTTGTGCTGTCTCTCTTTCAAAATAAATAAACTTAAAAAAAAGAAAGAAATGCTTGAATCAAACTGGATGAAATTAAAATAAAGTTTTCTCTAATAAAAATATTTCTTATGATGAGGATTCATTCTATTGTTAATAAGTTTATTTGTCATCAAAACTTTATTTTTACTTAAAGCTGAAACTATAACACTATAACATACGTGGGGATTAGGAGATATAATATCTGAATGGATAAAATATTAATAGAACATTTAAAAGAATTGTTTTCTTTCAGAATTTCCAAGAAAATATTTTTTAAATCTTACATTTGTCCTGTCTGACAACTCCAGTTGAAATAATGGTTGTGCAAATGTTTTATAAGAGGTAAATTATTACGTAAACATATTTTGAAATCATTTAGTATGATATAATATAGAACATCATTTTCTTGACTTGGAACCATAAAACAGAGAGATTTCACTACTGAGGATAAAGAGATAAAATCTATTTTTGTGCTTACCCAACTTTACTGATTCATGGCACATCAATAAGGAATATTTGATAATTTTTTTAATGAAAATGAACCATACCTTGTAAAAGATTTAATATATGGAAAGGGCACATCAGTATTTTTATTTTTGTAATATTTTTGTGCTTCCCAAGGTTATGAGTGTAAGATCAGTAATAGACTGATCTTTCATGGTGAGAACTGCACTAACTCCAACAGCTGCACCAGATTCATCTGGTCAATCAGTTCCTGGTTAATCATGCTAATGTGGCCAGTGAAGGCTATTTATTCTATCAAATCCTCCGTATTAAGTAATGGAATAGGTTTGAATAGGATATCAAATGTTTCAAGAATGTACCACAAACAAAACTTTTCTAAATTTCCCTACACGATCCCCTAGCTTCTCCCTTTAATCCATTACATGTACCCATATCTGATTTAATTAGTAAGCCCAGGCAGAGTTTCCTTCTCAAAGCCTCTCTGCTGTGATGTTTGGGTTTCTAAGTACCCTTTCCACGCTAAATAATGTGAAATGACAAGAACTGCACAAATGTGTCCCCAGCAGAAATTAGTGTTGTTGACCTAAGGAGGATAAGGACACAGAGAGAATTGGAGACACCTGTAAGAGCCCTCGTGAAAGTTAACATTGCCACTTAAGATTTCCCAACCCAGATCACCAACCTGGGAATAGCAGAATATTGATTTGAATGACATGTTCACTCATTACAGTAATTGGCAACGAGCCACATTTCTAGTGAGAATTTTGTGGAATTATCTCCTACTGTCATAGCCCCACTTCATACTCCATATTGTATCAAAACTTTATATTGATTATGAACTTCGGAGTCTTCTCTGGTCTTTTTCAATGGCTTCCTTGTCTTTATTAGTATTAGTCCTCCATCTATCTGCAATAAAAGTAACTTCACATTCCACCTCTGGTACAATTACAGCACCCAGAACAAAGCTCTCACTGGAGAACACAATCAATTCTTCCAAAAGCACTGCAGGCCTTCCCAGAAGTGCAGCCATTATTGTACTTGCCTCCATCTCATGATATGGAAAATTTTTATAATATGTTTGCATTAGCATTTTTTCAAGAAAACCAGAAATTTATTTTACTCCAGGAATACATTAAGCTGTTTCTGCATTCAAACAACTCCTAATGTAATAGTTCAGTATCCCCCAAACTTATGTTATCTCATATTTCCCTAAATATCACTCACCTTGGTTTTTGTTACTCCCAAAAGGCAAAATTTCATTTGTATAACTTTACAAAAAATCCCTTCACAAAAAATCTTTTTTTCCAATCAAGTAATGAGTATAGCTAAAGCTTCCCAGCAGGCTTCTGTTGTATACAAAGTTCCTACCTCTGATATATTGAATGACTAAGTTCTATGTTTACCTGTTTAATCGCTTGCCTTAATAAATCCTCTGTACCTGATACTCCTAATTAGAATAGTATCTCACATATGCACAGATATATTATCTGCTAATGCATACTTGTCTATTTCAGTGGATTAAGAAAACAGGCTGAGAAATTTATTCTGCAGTGTGGCCAAATATGCTTTACTGACAACATCTTAATTTAGGAAGAACTAAAAGTGACAGAGTTTTCCTACCTGAGTTTGGGCCTTGAGATCTCTCCTGAAACCATGATATGTAGAGAGTACAGAGATAAGAAATCTTTTACTGGGATTGCACAAATCCCAGTAGAAGCGAATGGATGATTGGTGGGATGATCTAGGTTTTTCACCGCTGAAACATTACAAATAAACAAGGCGGAAGCAGAATGAACCATGTGGTGCTGAATTAGAGTCAGAAACATCAGTATAAACTTATGTTTATCTTAAAATAGAAACAGATACAGAAATGATTTTACAGACGTGTGAATACATGGGTTAGTATACAAACATATACTTTCTAGTTCTGCCAACTTAGAGGGCATAGAAACAATGGCATCCCAGGAGCAATGAGCACATCCAATATCCAGATCTTGGTTTCTAATACCATTCTCCAATAAAAGAAACCGGCGCTCCTTGGAGAAATGGCTGATTCTAATATTTGGGCAGGAAATATAAAAGATGAATCTAGAGAATCTTGCATTGCCAGAAAGTAAGAAGTGCTCAATAAATGAAATGATGGGGACACATCAAAAGGACACATGAGCCAGCCTGAAAGTGTTCTCAAAGGCTAAAGTTGAAATAACTTGAGCAATAAAAAAGATAAGATAGTAGTGGATTATAACCCACAGAATAAAATGCATATTTGTGAGTCTATAATTATACAAATAAATTACTGAATAAATAAATGGAGATAAGTGACAAATCTTCAATGCAGAAAAATCCCAAATAATTTAAGTAGATTCTATTCCCTCAGGGAAATAAAGTTTTAATGCCTCACACTTTGTGTGTGGACTATATACATACTGACATGCTTTCAACTAAGGCAACTACGTGGGGGGAAGACAGTAAGTTTACAGTAGACAAAGCTGTGAAACGCTAGGCAAACCAGGGGGTCAAGTTTAACATCATGATTGACAAGAAATGTTGATAGCATGTGGCCTTGATGTGATGTAATGTAATGAGAAGGGCACTTTACCTCTGCAGTTTTATTTCTAAAATCTCATAACCCAGGCTGATCAGGAGACAACATCAGAAAAACTTAAATCGAATGACTTTTACAGTATATCCAACCAGTACTCCTCAAAATTGTCCAAGTCACGAAAAACAAAGAAAAGTGTAAAGAGACATGATAACTAAATAAAAAGTGTTTTCTGGGGTAATAGGATCCCGGAACAGAAAAAAAGGACATCAAGGAAAAATAATTAAATCTGAATAAAATGTATAGTTCAGTTCACTGTAATGCACCAGTGTTGGTTTTTAAGTTGTGACAAATGTTCCACAGTAATGTAAAATGTTAATAATAGGAGAAACTTGGTGAGGAATACTCTCCATATTATCTTTGCAACTTTTCCATAAAGCAAAACCCATTCTTAAGGAAAAGTTTAGGGGCACCTGGGTAGCTCAGTCAGTTAAGCATCTGACTTCAGTTCTGGCCATGATCTCATGGTTCATGGGTCTGAGCCCCGTGTTGGGCTCTGTGCTGACAGCTTGGAGCCTGGAGCCTGCTTTGGATTCTATGTTCCCCTCGCTTTCTGCCCCTCCCCAACTCATGCTCTGTCTTTCTCTCTCAAAAGTAAATAAATAAATAAACATTAAAAAGAAAAGTTTACTTAAATTCTTAATGTTTTTAAAAGTGAAAGCAAAATTCAGCTTCTCTGAATTAAAGTTGTTTTGTTCTAGGACAACAGATCTTCTCATTATGAAACCATAAAGCAAGTGCACATCTTTTGTTCTTAAGACCCAGCTGCCACGAACTGACCCAAATAGCAGGTATTTCAGAGGGAAAAACCGAGCAGTCTGTTTGGTTAGGTAAACTGGCTGTAGGTAAGTCTGGCAGATTTATGACTACGCAGTCTTTGTTTTTCACTTTAGAAAGAACACGCCTGAGTGGTTTAAATTACTGGGTGTTCCTGAGTGGTGATGAGAAGTTGAGCTGGAAAGGACCTCGGGAAGGGCATGTGAGCGAATATTCACAGATCACCTGGCAGACATTCTGCATGACAGACTAGACCAGCGCCGGGTGTGGTCACTGCTTAGGAAATCTGCACATACTTTTACAATACTTAATTTATTCCTATCTACGTAATTGGGAAGAAGCAACCCTCCTGCATTTTCATTCAAATCCTTCTCCAAAGCCAAGCAAAATTGACCCTATCTTTATGCACGGATGCTGTAAAATGAAAACAAACAAACAAAAAACACCAAAAATACATGTTGATCAAAGCTAAATTTATGAGGCGGCCATTTGGGGAATAGACAGTCAACAACAGTCTGCTTACTTATTCTGAAGGAAACTGTTTTGGCTAATGTGGCCCTTGATAATAATGTAGCCTCTAAATTCAAATCAATGAGTTACAAATTCAAATGTCTAGCAGGTTCTAGTAGGTATCAGAAAAGCAGAAATCAAGTTTAGAGAGACCCTGTCTAAATGTGGTAAAGCCACTCTTTGGCACCAAAGGCCTATTGGCTTATAGAAATATAGACCCAGTGTTAATGAAAACATTTAAGACAAAGCAGAAAAGCCCTTATTTTTGTGTAGAGGGTCTCAACTTTTAAGTACTAGTAACAAATTAAAAAGATTAATTGGGGGGTGCCTGGGTGGTTCAGTCAATTGGGCATCCTGACTTCGGCTCAGGTTATGATCTCACATGGTTAAGTGAGTTCGAGCCCCACATCGGGCTCACTGCTGTCAGCACAGAGCCTGCTTCACCCTCCCGACTCACACTCTCCCAAAAATAAACAAAACATTGAAAAAAGGAAAAAGATTAACTGGGCCAAATTAAATGCAGCAGAAATATGAATTTTGCCCAAAGGCCATCAATTTGTCACTTTCAGCAACTACATTATTATAACTCCAGATTTTGCTGTTATTGAACTTTTTCCAAGACATTCAGATATACATTAAAATAAATACACTTGTCTCCAGCCTAATGAAAGAAACAAACTTATAAAAGACTATTATAGAATGATGACCTAGATGGGAAATAGGCCCAGTCATCTCAGGAAACCAGGGGTGGGGACGAATTCCTGACTTTAAAAGTTAATAAATTCTAAAAGATGTTGTCAATAAAGAAATTCTAGAATCTATTTCAATAACAATTTTATTTCATTTAATGATTCTAATAATAGGCTAGGTTGTTTAGACCGTGGAGCCCAGCTGAAGGCATGGCTAAGTCACACTAAAGGTCAGAGGCAGACACTGGGAGAGCTGGAAGCTTATTTACAGGTTGAAGGGCAATTAGCAAGTTCACAGGGAAGTCCAAGGAAAGCCCAAAAGTTATCAGCTATGGAAGGATGTATCTGATAGAGATGACTTGCGGCAGTAACTTTGAGAGACAGAGTGGTCATCTCAGACTGGAATTAAACTTGATTATCATAACAAAAACCAACAGGCTGACAAAAGTTAATTTCCACTGTGCCTGCTCCAGCCAGTTCAAGTCCTCTCCATCAGTTTCTCTGAAAAACATCTTTCAGCTCTGTATCTCTGTCTTCTATTCATCCACCCTCCATACTGCTTCTCCAGTGGAGCTTCCAGGGACGAACCAATGGCAGGAATGGTCCACCTGAGTTCAGGCAATAAGGTGGACCGGTCTGTTGAGAGTTTAAAACAATAATAAAAATGACAAAAACTTGGTTTGTTTTCAAATATGAGTCAGTGAGTCTAAACAATGTCAGTGACAAACTATTCCTACCAAAGAAAAACAAAAACAAAAAACTTTTCATACTTTAAGTACCAATTTCTGTGATTACTATTTTCTAATATTATATATGTGAGTTTCAAATTAGCACATTCTTAATTTCATATCCCTAATAAACATCTTTTATATGGAAATTAATTCAGAGAACTCCTAGCTACACAGTAAGTGCCTTGGGTTTATCTAATGAGTAATTCTGTCATGATTCGATACTGTTCAAGCTTACTTCAGGAGCAGTTTATGTCTCCAACCCCTATGGTACCACACATTCTCAAATGTAAATGCAGGCAGTCCTTGCTTTGCAAGGCATTGTGGGACTAAAATCAACCATGCATGCAGAAATCTTCATAATCACTGCAAAACAATCTTCATAATGGGGAAATGTATGATTCTTTTGTGACTTTTAAACTTTTTGGTTAAAACATTTAAAAAATCTCTTATTATGAATGAATAGGGAAATGAAACAATAGTAAAGTTTATATTTAGTACACTCTAATTTAAAACATTAGAAACAGTGTGAATTAAAGGTGTTTTCTTTCTTTGTAAAAATAACTTAAGAGTAGTTTGAGTGGTGCGTGCCTTCTTGTTCTGGAACCTACCATAAGGAAGGAGCATTTGTTCTGTGCCTTGGAGAATTATCATATTCCTAAATTTGGATAAGCTTCCAACATTCTATCCTGTGCTTTTCCAATGTCATGAAATATCTCCAAGAGTTCCTTTAATGTAAAGTTTCTGTTGGTGTCACTTTCTCAGGGACATCTTTGTATTTTTTCATTAGAGCCACTTGTCTCATTAATGTCAGTAAATTCCCCTTCACTGAGTCTCTCTGGCTGCAATTTCTAGAGTCTCAAATGAGGCAGCGTCAACATTCAGGCAGCCGACTACTTCTTCCATAACTCTGCTCAAGGTAAATTTGAGTTTCTCTTTCAGCTTAATCGCTTTTGTTTCTTTGTTGTGCTTTCTCCCAAGTTAGCCAATTTCCTCTTTTAGTTGCCCATTTTTGTAAAACGTCAAGTGGATTATCACTGGGCAACAAGGATGCAACACAACTATACTCTTTACTGTTTGCATGAAGTGACCAACAGACACACAGTGACAAATCACCAAAGACTCGGAAAGAAGTGTTATCATTGGTCACTGACCATAATGCACACCTGTTATTTACATAGTGATTTGCAAGCTGAAGATCTAGTGTGAGTTTGTACTTCGTGCAATTTTCCACAATTAAGAAACTAAACTAGTAACTGAAATTTGAATGTTGGTGGTTGAGGGACTGGTGTTATTTAACTAAGTTGCGTTAAGAGAAATTCATGTCCATCAAAACCATGCAAAGACTAGTAGAATCACAATGATAGCACAGTGGCTATAAGATAAATAAACAGAATTTGTGTGATTTCAGTTCTGTCGTTCTGTGACCAGTGGATGTTTTGAGTGGTGTTTAACATTTCGAATGATGAAAAGAGTGCAAAAACAAAACAAAACAAAAAAACAGGTGTTGTTTAGTACATGTAAATTTTAGTTCATACTCAAAATATTTTATTAAATTTGAATCTTTAAAACTGGAATTTATTCTTTTTAGATTCTTGTTTTTTAAAAAACAAAGAACTAAAAATATTTATATTATTATTACTGAAAATAGTTTTGTCATATAGAGGAGGTACATATTTAAAAAAAAAAAAAACGACGCACTCTGTGAGTCAAATATGCCAGGTACGCAACTGATCTTTCTCAAAGGCAGATCTGATCTTATAACTACCCTGATCAAAGTTTTTCACTATCTCTTTATCACCTGCATCAATAATTCTTAACCAGTATCATCTGTGACAGTTTTCAAAAGCAGATTGCCAGGTTGCATACATAGATTGCAATGCAGATCTAGCTTAGGGCCCAGGAAACTACTCCTAAAGCCCGTCGGTGATTTACCCAGGTGCCGACCCACCAACCTACAAATTAAGTTCTATGTTCCTTTACGTGGAAAGTGAGGGCCCTTAAAATCTGGTGCCTACTTCTATAAACTCATATACTGCTACCAATTTTCTTACCACATTTTATAACTTATAACTGCTTATAGCTCCTGAACTAGCCGTGTATGTTTGTACCTTCTTTTCCAACTCCCAAGAACAGTTCTAGTCTCTCATTTCCATGCCTGGGTCCACTTGGAAAACCTCATTCCTGCTTAAGAGTTAACTCAAAGCTCAGGTATTTTAGGCACCCCTTCTGTATACCTCCACATAGAAATTACATCACACACTACAGTGACTTAATAGTTCTGTGCCAAACTTCTGGGAATAGGGCATGGGCTTTTACATCTATGTATCTCCAGCATTCAGCCCATACCCAGCTCTTTCATACCCAGTTGTATCTGTTAGAAATACTTTCCACTTCAATTAACAGAAGGACGGCAGAGACTTAAAAAGAAGAGAGATTTGTAACTCTTATGAGATAAATCTTGGGGGAAGGGACTATTGGTGGGGGTTCATCAGCTCAACAATTTCAAGGTTGGTTTCTCTGTGATTCTCCAAGTCCTTCCTTCAAACCTGGGGTCTCATGGTTGCAAGGTGGTGATTGCAGCTCAACACATCACAGCCACAGGAAGGAGGAGCAAGAGGATTGTGCCACTTTCAACAATAGCCAAAACATGGAAAGAGACTAAGTGTCCATCAACTGACAAATGGATAAAGAAGATGTGGTACATATATATACACAATGGAATACTATGCAGCAATGAAGAAGAAAGAAATGATATGCCATGCATAGCAACATGGATGGAACTGGAGGGTATTATGCTGAGTGAAATAAGTCAGTCAGAGAAAGACAGATACCATATGTTTTCACGCATAGGTGGATTTTGAGAAACTTAGCAGAAAACCATGAGGGAGGGGAAGAGGGGGAAAATAAAAGCCATAGAGAGGGACAGAGACAAAACATAAAAGACTCTTAAATACTGAGAACAAACTGAGGGTTGATGGGGGTATGGGAAAGGGAGAGAGGGTAACAGGCACTGAGGAGGGCACTTGTTGGGATGAGCATTGGGTGTTGTATGGAAACCAATTTGACAATAAATTGTTAAAAAAATAAAAAAAGAGGATTGTGCCAGTTGTCTATGTACTCTTTAATCAGGAGAGCAAAATTTCCAGAAATCCCTCAGCAAACTTTTGGTGAGTCCTCATTTGCCAGAACTAGGTCACATGACCACCAGTAGCTATAAAGGAGGCTGAGAAAGCAGATAGGATTGGTGTGAAACGGGAACAAGATTAGTGTGATTAATTTATTACTTTATACAGATCATGATCCACGGCCTCAGGCAGTGTATACTACCACTGGTCTGAATAAAATTACGGTTCTGTTAGCAAAGCAGAGAAGGGAATGGATATTGGGTATACACAATCAGTATCTGCCCCAGTCGGTATTCTGTGATTGTTAGAAGTATAAATGAGTGAATATATACATGCATGAAGGAATAAGGGATTAACCTTCAAGATAAAGATAGGCAGACAATTCTGATAATTGATTAGAGTAGACAAGCCAAGGATAAATATCGATGCAGAATGATACAAGTAACAGAATTTTAGGCAGAGACAAAACAAAAGATTTAATTTGTGTGTTTCTATGTAACTTTCCTCATTGACAGAGCATTAGGCAGCTGCAGGCTTACAACCTCACAGCTCAAGTTCAGGGAGAATAAAAAGCAGGAGCCAGAGAAGAAAGGAAGAAGTTCACGGCCACGCTGGCGCAGGAGTGCTGAGCAGTCCCATCCCTCACTCACGGACTGAGTAAGGAGAGGGGGGAGAAAATCAGGAGCTATTACCAGCTGAAGGAAGGACAGATGATCAGCAGGCAAAAATAATAGACACCATCTCAAATAGGACCCAGAAACGAGGACTGGGCCTTCTCAGAAGTGAGAATCAGAGGTTAGCGAGGCAGATGTGTGGGCCCAGCCAGTGTCTGAGCGCCAACGCGATTTGACTGTCACACTTTCCATGCGTCACCAGACCACTTGGTAAAGGAAGGTGGCGGGCCATCTCCGTTTATCTTTCCTTAGGTGATGAGATTTACAACCTAGCAGTAAGAGGTTAAATCAATGTTTCTCAAACTTTCCCATCAAATAGCCTCCACGGCCAGGGAGAGCGAGCACTCTGGAATTTGGGGCGGGTGGTGGAATAGGAGGCTAGGAATATATTTTGGAGCAGTCTGCTGCAAAACTAAAATGTATTTGAAGTCTCATGCTTTTCCTTAAAGATATTTATTAACTTTGAATTTTATTCCTTAGACTATCCATGTAATTTTTAAAGGTTTGCAATTACTAGCCACCTAAAATTTCCTCAAGTTTTTTTTTTTCAAATAAAATCAATATTTCTAAATGACACAGCATTTTATTCACTTTTGCACTTGGCTACTTACCCCTGGACTATTTTTACTCCAGTTTAATAAGCGCGGGGTTAACTAAGCCCCACACACTGTTTCTAACTCCATTATTTTCAGGTAGCTGTTTCTGGCAGTGACATCATCTGTTAAAACTCTCGTTAGCAATAACGTTGAATGACAACTGCCATCTATTGAGTACCTACTCTATTCAAAGCAGTTTTACATATTTTCTCATTTAATCTTCTCGATAATTCTGAAAAGCAGTTATTATTATCCCCAAACACACAAGGGAAGCAAAAGTCACAGAAGGTCACTAATTCCCTCTACAGTTACACAGCCACACACCGGGGCTGAAACGCAGAACTCTCTAAAACTCATGCCCCTTTCAACACATCCCCCTTCCTCTGCTTTCCTATTGCTTCTTTATGCTCCCGGAATGGCAACTTCAACCATGAAACAATCCACAAATTCAAGCAGAAAACAAAATAACTAATGTCATTATTCCACACACTCTGAGGTCTCCAGAACAAGGACAGTAGAAGAAAGAAGAGCAGGAAGCCTGGGATCAGGAGGCTAAGTTCTCTTAGCAACTCCACCTGCAATAAACTGGGGGGTTTGGAAAAGTTTCCTCACCCGTCCGGACCTGAGCATCTTCACCTATGAAATGAGAGCAGGACTTGGTCGTGTTCACGGTCCTTTCCGACTCTAGCGAGCTATCATTTCGACATTGATTCCTCAGGACTCAGTTGCTTAAGTGCAGACTATGTCTCATACGGTTAGTGAATGTAATATGCCCTCTAAGAGAGACCAGGAAGATCCAATTGTAGACAGGCTCAAAAACAGTATCAGATGAATGCTAATTTCCACCTCAACTTCTGAGCACGTAAGGATGATGATGATACCTGCTACTCATTTATTACCAATCATGTCCCAGTGACTATTCTTCTGTAAGTACTAGTTCATTTAACCTTCACAACAACCCCATGATGTAAAGTCCTGCTACTATTCCCATTTAACAGATGAAGAAACTAAAGCACAGAAAGCTTAAGGAATTGCCCAAGATCAAATATATAGTCTATGGCAAACCTACGAGCAAACTCAGGTAGTCAGACTCCATAGTCTGACTCCAGATCTTCATGAAAGACTGCCCCCCTCCAGACCAGGCAGTTCTCATTGGAAAAAATGCACTTGGAAAGCTGCTTGGAGAGGAAAGTAAGATCTCCTCACTAATGCTGGGCCACAGATTAAAGTGAAAATTCAGCGTGATTTACTACCATGCCAGCAGAGGCATACCAGAATTACGACAGAGTCCATGTTGTCCAGTCGACCTTGTTAACCTCGGAGTATGTGGAAATTTGCAATGCTCAGGGGGGAGAGAAAGACTGCCCCAGTGGGAAGGAATCTGGTTGGGACCAGGAAGCAAATAACTTATATGGAAGGATTCACTGCATTATAACCATTTAAAAGCTGATGGTAAGACAGAATTACATTATTTATGAACAGCAGTTAGACATACATAATCATTAGCTTTCAAGCTGACATAAAAAATACTACACTTACTTAACATTTGTTCTCTAGTGCTTCCCAAACTCAGTTGAACAGATAATCATTTTTTTCATGGAGCCTCCTTTTGGACCAGAACACATTTGGAAAATTCTGCTCAATGGAATACAGCAAGTTTTGGCAAGCAGACCACAAAAAAAAAGAACGAGTGCAATAAAGAGCCCTCAACTCTTCATACTATCCTGTTGGAGAGTCCTGTAGCCCCAGATAGCTGGAGCACAGGTGAAAGGGAGTCCCTCACTTCATCACCCCTACAAGGGGCAGAACAGAAATGCCTCGATCAAGATATAAAATTGCTACTTTTGAGATTTATTACAGGTAAACCACTATGAAAAGCACTTCACATACTTGAAATTTTTTTAGTGTTTATTTATTTTGAGAGAGCGAGAGAAAGAGCTCACACAATTGGGGGAGGGGCAGAGAAAGAGAGAGAGAGAGGGAGTCCATTCTGTCAGAGCAGAGCCCAACACAGAGCTTGATCTCACCAACCTAGAGATCATGACCTGAACAGAAATCAGGAGTTGAATGCTTAGCCGACTGAGCCACCTGGGCACCCCCACATACTTTAAGTTTTTAAAAATTTGGGAATCTGTATCACTTACAGATGTATGAAAGACAACTTTTGGAAATGGGACACTTGTTAGTAACCAATATAGCTTCAAAAAGACTTTTCTGGGGAGCCTGGGTGGCTCAGTTGGTTGGGTGGCCGACTTGGGCTCAGGTCATGATCTCACGGTCTGTGAGTTCGAGCCCCGCGTCGGGCTCTGTGCTGACAGCTCAGAGCCTGGAGCCTGCTTCAGATTCTGTGTCTCCCTCTCTCTCTGCCTTTCCTTTGCTCATGCTCTGTCTCTACGTCTCTCAAAAATAAATAAATGGTAAAAAAAAATTTTTTTTAAAGACTTTTCTTCAGTAGAATTAGTTGTTTAAAATTTGTGGGGAGGCAATGAGGGATTGATATGAGATAATGTCCTTAACATGTTCTGCTTAATAGAATTATTGCAAACCTCCTGCCCAGAAAAGGAGCTTCCTATCATCAATTTTTATCTTTTCCTTTTTAGTACTTTCAGACCTAAACATATAACCTGATTTTTGCCCCTGAATACTCTAAGAGCCTGTATCAAGAAGGAAATCTTGATAAGTGAACCTCAGATACTTACAGTCCTTGGAAGAAACAGGTTACCAAAAAAAAGAAGAGAGAGGAAAAATGAAAGATGGTTCCTTTAAGAAATGAACAAAGAAGGAAGACAGGTTCCCAGCCACAAGACACAAACTGAAAGAAATAGCCGGATTCAGAATGTTAATGCCATCACTGCAAATTAGTTTTAATACAAGTAATTAATCAATTTTTGTCACTTTTTGCAATACATTGTGAACATTCTGTGTGAGGTCTGTCCTTCACTGTACTACTTCAAGTTTAAAAGCCCGAGGCTTTTAGAACTTGCCTTATGACATTGGCAAAGCCCTTTTTATAGACTAATTAACATGCCAAGAATTTCAAGCGAACAAAAGATACTACGGTGCCATTTTTCAGTTTTCAAGAACTTTTCCATAACCACTTCAAGCACCTTTTACACTTGAGCCCTCTCTGCTCAGATACCACCCAACTCACTGGATGGCTTTAAATTTCACCTTGAAAGCCATCCGTTCCGGAACCAGTGATGAGGGGAAATAATGATATCATATTATGCAAGTTTCCTTTGGTAACCTCTCCTTCTACAGCCTTTTTGTAGAATTATTGGGAAAATATAAATACACACTCACTGAGATTACATTTAAGTCTCGAACCAAAAGAGCCTCATTGGATCAGGGCAAATGTAACAGATCTCAGCACGGATTCCTAAGGTGCCAATCACATTACCCACGCAAGGATTTGGGGGATCGGAAACTATGGGTTCTGGCTTTAAATTACTACTGCTACTAAACTGCCTTTTCTATGGCAGTTTACTTTTTTTAATGTTTATTGTTTTTGAGAGAGAATGAGTGGGACAGAAGCAGAGAGAGAGGGACACAAAGGTTCCAAAGCAGGCCCTCCAGTGAGAGCAGAGAACTCAACACGGGGCTTGAAACTCTCTAACTCTAGATAACGACCTGAGCCAAAGTCTGACGCTTCACCGACTGAGTCACTCAAATGTCTCTTCTACTACCGTTTAAATTGCCAATACACCAATACAAAAGAACCTCTACAGTTACAAGCTGTAACTTTTGTTGGAAAGGATTTTTACAAACAATAGGATTTCCTGTTTCTTGAACCTGACTTAGCTGCTAGAGCAGATGGTCACCCAGGCAGAGAAACTTTAAATTCAATTTATTAGTATTTCCATTATATATGTAAACGCACCCATTATGCAATATAAATAAAAATAGAAATTAAAAATAGGAGTAAAATAGGAGCAAAAAAATATTGTCACATGTAATATACCAGTATTAACATTTAAAAGTCATTTATTTTGATTTCTTTTCTCCCATAACTTGCATTTTATTCTCATGCTCCCAAGGAGAATGAGCACAGTTAAACTGTACGTGAATTTTAACCAAATGTATTTACTGACTGTGCCAGGCTGAAGATGATCTCTCAGCCATCCTCAGAGAGCTAACTCAAAACGAGAGCCATTGTGTTGCCCCACCAATGAGGAGACAGGAGTCAGGGCTTTGCGGGCTGCACACTTTTGATTTTCCTCACAGTGAAGCAGGGCAGACGGAAGGCATGAGGATTATTAATCAGAGAAAAGTGAAGCTCAACCACCAGCTCACTCTCTGTTCTCTGCTTCTCCAATGTCATCTGCCCCCCTTTCTTTGCCCAGAGACAGTCTCCCTTTCCCCACTAGAGTGGTCCCCATTTTCAGGAGCGCTCCCCTCCGTTCCCCTGGAGGGCACTCCCAGGGGCCTCATAAGGCTTCAAAGCCAGCTACTGGATGAGTCAACCCTCTGTCCTTGTGGTTTGCCCAGGTGAATCTCCCAAGGCCACTTGTGTCAGATGGAAGCTCTGGGATGCTCTGGACAAATGAACGCTAAAATCCTTCCTTCCTTCACAGCAATCTCACAGAGATTTATCTGGTCACAAAGAAGAAAATGTAAACCTTTCTGCTGTCACAGAGGTACTCCGAGTGTGACTGCCTTTACTGCACTTCTCAAAAAGTAGACTCTGCATCAAAAATCAAGCTTCAGTTATAATATAGGCTTTAACATGAAAAGGGTGAAAAATCTTTCAAAAGAGCTACTTAAAAATGAACCGTGTGAACGTGAACAAGCATTCAGTATCTGAAAGGAAACACCTAAATGATGAATAAATACAGTAAAATAGATTCAACTTCATTAATCACAGGTATGCTGAACAAACATGAAATGTTTTTATCTAACTAGAAAGGATTTAATTGTATGTGCAGTGTCGGCAGTGACCAGCATGTGGAAATCCCTGCTTGTCATACATACCTGACTGGTGGCAGGAGATTCATAAACACAATTTCCCAAATAGAATTTTGGGAATTTGTGTTGAGAGCAGAAACCACATAGTCTCTGACCCACCAAGTATACTTGGGACCCAAAACATGTAATTAGTAGTATCCACAGAGATTTATGTTTTCACAGTTGATCATAAAAACTCAAAAAATACTTAACAATAAGGTGGTGATAACATATGGTTTAGTTACTCAACAGGATGCTTTGCAGCCGTGAATAAGATCCTGGAAGAAGAGGTTTGCAAAGGTAGAGAAAACAACACACAAAACATAATCTCATCGCTGTGGAAAAACATGGTTATGGACACACAGACATCTTCTTGAAAAGGGTCTGGAGAGGAGTCAACAGTGGTTATCTCGAAGGACGGCGGGATGGAGTCAAGACAAGCAGAGTGGCACATAGCTAAGGGTGAGGGGCTGAGACATCCTTGGTGCAAGTTTGAACGCTGCCACTGTGGGAACGGCGACGACTTGCTTTAGATGCCTTATGTGTAAAATCGGGACGATGCTACTTCTTAGGATTTGGGACAGGAAGAAATGGGACGGTGCTAGTAAAGTACATAGCACGCTACGTGACACAAATAAATACTGATAAAATTGTCAGTTTTGTATCTGCAATTTCCAGCTTTCTACAATGGACATGTATTACTTTATAACTCAAGTTACTACCTACAAAACACTATAAATGAATATCGAATTCCAATTAATGATATACATGCTTAAGTACTTAGGAGGGCAGTATGCTGATAGTCACAATTATTTTGAAATGCATCAAAAAATGAGAGGGGATTGATGGTAGGCACATGAATGTTTACCAGAAATTTCTTTCAGCTTCGTTATATGTTTGAAAATGCTTATAATAAAATGTTGGGGAAAGGTTCTTTCATTTGAAATTTATAACCTTTTTATTCATATGAGCATTATCGTTTTAGGAAAGCATACAATAAAGACATGTGTAAAGAAAAAATAAGTCTCCCTAACACTCCTCATGAATTCCACTGTCCTCAAAAGCTATTTTTGTATGCTTCTACATCTTTATGCTCATAAATTTAAAAGAACTTTTTTTCCATAAGATCACATTGGTCACAATACTTGGCAACCACTATTTATACACTAAGAAAAATGACTTTGATTTTAAAAATGAGGTCTACCTCTTACTAATGAACCATTGGTAAGTCACAAATCAATTTTCCTTATATATAATATAGTGGTGAGAACATAGCATCTGCACACATTTGATTTTTATTATTACTTAAAACTTTAGAAGACTTCATAGAAGAAATAAGATACTTTGGTTTTTCAAATGAACAACAAACGAAAAGCAGAATCCAATGTATAAACACAGAGAACTGATGGTTCCAGAAGGCAGAGGGGTGGGGTGAAGGGGAGTCAAAGACACAGGCCTCAGTTATGGGATGAGTAAATCACAGGAATAAAATGCACAGCACAGGAATAAAAGGCATGACTATATAATCCATATCACATAATCTATGATATTGTAATAGCATTATATGGTGACAGATAGTAGTTATACTTGCGGTGAGCACAGGGTAATATACAGAAAAGTTGAATCACTATGTTGTACACCTGAAACTAATGTAACATTGTGTGGCAAATATACTCAAATTAAAAACTTTCTTTAAAAGATACTTTGGTTTTTGAAATTCTTTATTTGTATGTGAAAATACAATGTACCTGGATGTCTGTGGGCTTTATAGCTAGGGCTTTATTCTCACCTCCTCCCCTTTGTCCTAAGCCCACTCACCCAGGTCCTTGTCTGTGGTGGCAGTATTGCCACCATTACATTTGAGACCATTTTTCCGGAGCCACCACTCCAGCCCAAGGTAGACAGAAAAACTTCCCTGAGATTTACTTGCCTCTAAATACGCATGATCACAATTTTTACTCACATTCGTACACATAATATGAAGAAAACAAAACAAAATACCAGCAGCAACAAATGCATCAGGTGATGCATCATTGTATCCATCCCACGGAAGCAGGATGGACCCTACCGAAAATGCCGATGAGGTATGAAGATTGCTGGGGCCACATCCAGACCAAGAGGATTTCCAAGAAGCATGGCAGAGGGAATACAGCTGCCCGCATTTTAATTGGCATTGTCCTGGGTTCATAACTTGTGGGCAGACAAAATGGGATAGAATTAAAGGACCCTTTGTCCAAACATAAGGGTTCCAGGGACTTTGATTTTTATTTAATCAGACGCTCAAGTCTAGATGTGAGATGACCAGACATGATAAATATATACATCAGAAACATGTAAAGAGGAAAAAGAAAGCAGAGGTTAGTTTTGCTCATTAAGAATACTTCACCCAAATCACCAAAACTGCTGACGAATTTGTCTGAAAATGTATGAGAGAATCAGCTTACCATGATCCATGAAAAGAATCTATTCAGATTTTGATTGGAATTGCTCTAAATCTATAGATCCACTGGAGGAGAACTGATTCCTCTACAGTATTGAATCTTGTTACCCACCAACATTTCTCCGTTCATTTATTCAGTTCTTCAGGGAACGACTCACTTACAGTTTGCATTACACACTAAATATATGTGTCATTTTTTAGTTTTCCATAGATACTTTACATGTCTTTTATGAAATTTATTCCTGAGTACTTATTTGATATTTTCTGATATTTCCCAGATATTTTCTAGGTATATATTGCTGGTATAAAAAAAATGGAGTTGACTTTGTCTAAAAAAAAAATCTTATATCCATCCACCTTGTTCAACTCTATTATTTCTAATAAAATTTCCTGTAGATTCTTTTTGATTTTCTATAAAAAATGATCATATCATCTGCTAATAAAGATATTTCTATTGTTTACAAAAAATATAGTAGCATAGGGGAGTTGCATAGAATATCTCTGGAAAAGTACACAAGCAACTGTTAACATTGGTTGCATTAAATAATCTTTTATACCTCACGTCCCTTTTGAATTTTGAGCCATTTCACATACTACCTATTGCAAATAACTAAACAATTTTTTCAGAAACAATATAATGTTTAAGGCACTTAAAATATGACTGAACAACTGGGCAAGTCACAGGCTCTCTGAGCCTCAGTTTCCTATATGCTAAGTGCCTTTGACTGGACTGGATTTGAAGTTGGAAACCAGAGGTCCTTGAATTAAATCCAACCTACAACCATGGTATGTTTGGCTCTCAGAGTAGGGTTTTTCTTTTTGTTTTATCCCGGTGCCAGCATTAAAAAACAGGTTTCAGTTACAAGTTTAAGTTTCCAACTGTCTTATAACATCTGTCAAGCCCAGAGCAGAACGTTGGCCTCTTCCTCACAGGCAGGGTGTGGGCTCTCCAGTGCGCCAGAGTCCCACCCGGTGGGATTTCCTCATTTCCATTCTCATCTGGGAGCATTTAACTTTACAACTCCTTGAGAAGTGGCATTTCACTATATACGCTCTGAAAAGTATACACTTAAAGTGTGTGTGAGAAAGAGAGAAAAAACACACTTTTCAGTTTCTGGTGAGGGAGATACTGTTTTATTTAAGGAAACAATAAGCAACTGGTAAATGATTGTTTTTTTTTTTAAAAAGAGGAAAATTATTAATGACTGTCTTAATAAACTGTTCGGTGAGATGGAAAATTACCTTACAATTCGGATTTGTAAAAAAAAAAAAAATAGGCCTATTATTTTATCTATAATTGATCTGGTCTTGTTCATCAGCACCATTCACTGAGTTGCAGGCAGGGAACAAATTGTTTGGTCCCGCTCAATAATCTCGATCCAACAATTTAAAATATGTCCACAAGGAACTCAGACGTGGCTTATATAAGTCAGGAAAATGAAGAATGTTTCAGAGCTCTTTCCTCCCCTGCTCCAAAATAATGTCTGGGTGTGGGGGGAAAGGAGTGTGGCTCAGATAACCTTGTGGCCTTAGTCAGGGAGGGAGACCTGGCCCCCTGCCTGTATCTTTGACTATGAGCGGCTATAGGCTGCTAATGTGAGTTGGCCTGGTCTAGCCTCCCCTGGCATTCTGTTTTCTGTTGCTAATATCAGGGATTGGCACACTCATGGTCTGTTCCGTCTCAGTTAAGCCAAAGCTCTATGATTTTCCCACCCTCAACTTGGCTCTCACTATGTATCACCTCTAAGTCTGGCCATGGTTTCCAATATCCCCTGTCCAAGGGTTGTTCCATGCCCATTAATGATTCAATTCACCTTGATATGGAAGCCCCACCTGGATGACTCTTCAGCCAGACTCTTGGCCACTTTGAAATCCCATCTACACACAGGGGAACCAGGAGACACTATAAACCTAAACACCAAGGTCTCCCTCTGCTGGGAGGGCAAAGAGTGCTTTGATATGATTATTTTATATGCTATTGGGTAAGTGGTTGCTTCTAGACTTTTTCAGGAACAGAAATAGGGAAAAACATATGTTCTTTAAAAAGTAGGCTATATCCTGATTTTATACTGGTCTCTCCAATTCGATTCTGATCTGAATCTCATTAGTCTGACAACTTTAGCTCTTTTTTTCTATGCCAAAAATCTCATTTCTCAATAATACCAATACACAATAAATGCATATCAGATTTGGAATAAAAATACCAAAATTACCACTGAAATTACCAATAATATGCTTCCTGAAAACAGTTTAAATTTTTTAAGTTCTTTTTGTCCTTAAGATGATACATTCTAGTAGGATACTGATCAAATTACTAAATGTTATAGTTACTTGAATTAGTTTCTATTATGCCACCATTTTTATAAACAGGTTTATTTCTTTTCAATTATGAGAATGCCTTTCTACTATTTTATTATGTGAATATTTGCATGATTCCACATCCAAACCTATAAACTGCAGTTTAATCAGAGAAGTTTAGACTCTCTCTCCTTTACCACCTCTACTCTGTCTTTTCTTCCTTGCCCTCTTTGTTTTTCAACATTTTCTGTCTTGCCATATTTACTATAATATATTCACATCCCCAAAACATTCTTAAATAAAAGGGAGCATACTATTTTGTACATACTTTAGATTTTTAAATACATTCAGACAGAATTTTAGATCAGGAAGTCATTCAACAGATTATATGGTCAAACCCTAAATCCTAAAAAGGAGGAAGCAGAACAGAGATTTGGAAAGGTTAAGTTACTTGCCAAAGACATACAGCTAATTGCTAGAGCTGGGACTCAAATTCACATCTCTCAACTCTCCATCTTGTGTTCTTTACTCGCAGTGAACAGTTAGAGACAATCATAGTTGTCTTGTCATAAACTGATAAATGATTTGAATAAAAATGTAAATAAACAAGAATACGTAGATACAACCAGACGATTCATTGTATTCTCTTGGTTTTTATTTGGCTTGACTCAAATTCTATCCCTTTAGTAAACATAAGAGGACGAATTCAGTCTACTTTTTTCTTAGAGTTACCAGCATCTTCCAAAAATATGACTACTGAATGTTTTATGCTTAACAGCTATAACAGCAAAGCCCCTGCACCCTTTCTTTTGCTTCTTTTGATAAATAGTTGTTGACTATCATGATTTTCCCTACTTGGCCCTAGAATTCTCCTCCCAATGCCCTAGTCACTCTAAGTCAGGGGTAAGATAAGCATTTCTGTTTTGGATTACTTAGTAGTCTCTGTGGAGGGGATCAGCCAAATGTTGAAGCCTTGTGATTGGTTTTATACTGCTAGAAAATAGTCTCTTGGTCTTTGCTAGTTTAGAGCACAGGCTGGTAAACACTGCCACCTGTTTTTGTACTGCCTGTGAACTGTGAATGATTCTTACATGTAAAAATAGAAGTATTTGTTGGAACACAGCCATGCTCATTCACTTATGTATTGTCTATGGCTCTTTTGCCCTGTAACAGCAGAATTGAATGGTTGTGACAAAGGGTCTAAGGCCATATGGCCTGAAAAGCCCAAAATATTTAGAAACACTTTGCCAACCACTCTGTACAGGATTCTCCTTTCTGTCCTATTACTTCATAATTTATACACAATCAATTCTCTCTGTCAATTCACTCCCAGGATGAATCTCTTCTAGGTTTCAACTTCTTTCTGAGGAATCTGAGATTACCAATTTTTGCAAAAAACATACTGAAACTTTCAAAAGTTTCAGTTCAACTAACTTTAATAATGACCATTTCCTGAGTTTTAAGGCATTACAACATCATCCATCTTCATATCAGTGTACTTTTATTAACAAATGTTAGTTGAGCACTTAATATGTGCTCATTGTGTACATAGGGACCCCAGGTTTCCTTATCCTGCCTTTCTCACTTCTGCTCATCCAAATAGATAGGGCCTGAGTGAACCACCCACAGCTGAACTGACCCTGTACATGTTTATAACTTTCATGGCTGATAGCTGCAAATTCATCAATGTTTCCTGAAAATTGAAAGAAAATGGCCCTTTCAAAAAAGGCAGTCTCTTCAATATATAGTGTGGGGAAAACTGAACAGCTACATGCAAAAGAAATGAAACTGGACAACTTTCTTACATCATATGCAAAAATAGACTAAAGACCAAAACGCAAGACCTTAAACCATAAAATTCCTAGAAGAGAACATACACAGTAATTTCTATGACATGAGCCATGGCAACATTTTTCTAATGTTCCTAGATATGTATGTTTCTAGATATGTCTCCTAAAGCAAGGGAAACAAAAGCAAAATAAAACTATGGGGGTTACAGCAAAATAAAAAGCTTCTATATAGCAAAACAAAGTAACAAAACAAAAAAGCAACCTACTGAATGAGAGAAGATATTTGCAAATGATATATCTAATAAGAGGTTAATACCCAAAATATATATAGAACTTATACAACTCAACATCAGAAAAATCCAATCAAAAATATACAGAAGACCTGAAAAGACATTTTTCCAAAAAAGACATATAAATAGCCAACAGATACATGAAAAGATGCTCAACATCACTAATCATCAGGGCAACTCAAATCAAAACCACAATGAGATTATCACCTTATACCTGCCAGAATGGCTAGTATCAAAAAGACAGGAAATAACAAGTGTTGGTAAGGATGTGGAGAAAAAAGAACCCTTGTGCATTAGTTGGTGGGAATGTAAATTGGCACAGCCACTGAAGAAAACAGAATGGAGTTTCCTCAAAACACTTCTATTAAAAATAGAAATGCCATTCTATCCAATAATTCCTATACTGTATATCTACCCAAGGAAAACGAAAACCCTAATTCGAAAAGATAATACGTACCTGTATTTATTGCAGCATTATTTGCAATAGTCAAGTTATGGAAGCAACCTAAGTTGTCAATGGATAGATGAATGGATAAAGAAGAAGTGGTATGTACACACACACATACACACACATATTGAAACATGAAATATTACACGCCGTAAAAAGGAAAAAGATCTGCCATTTGACACAACATGGATGAACCTAAAGGGTATGCTGGGTGAAATAAGACTGAGAAAGACAAATACCATATGAATTCACTCATATGTAAAATCTAAAAAACAAATCATATGGATAAACAAACAGACCCATAAATACAGAGAGCTGATTGTAGCCAGAGGGAAGGGGGAGTAGGGGATGGGCAAAATGGGTGAAGGGGAGTTAGAGATACAGGCCCTCGGTTATGGAATGAATAAGTCACAGAGATGAAAGGTACAGCATAGGGAATATAATCAATGATATTATAATAGTATTTTAACGTGGTAAGCATAGCATAATGTACAGAGATGTTGAATCACTGTTGTACACCTAAAACTAATGTAACATTATGTGTCAACTATACCAAAAAAATTTAATGCCCCTTTTCTATGTTACACCCGATGGGCCTATCCAAATTAAAACTGCCTTAGATCCTAGCATCACAGCTTTTAGTGTTTAAAGTCCTTCAGTTATAATCCATTTCCTTAAAGACATGGACAAGTGATAATGATGATTGAGTCAAATATATTTCTAGGATTGATCAGTCCAGACTACCTTTTCTTTAATGTTAAGCTTTTCTGTAGGGCTTTGTTGTCCTTTCCCATAATCTGGCTTCAGTGGACCCTTCCTTCAGTTCACCTGATATGTTCTAATAACTTTAAATTTCAAAGGCAAGAGATTACATTGCTTCATCCTATGCAAATTTAGTGAGAATTTTGAGATACCCCTTAATCCTTACCCATCAATAGAATGTAGATCTCTAGCACTTTCCATGCCACAACACTCCTCCCCACATTCCCTAGGAATACATAAGTCTTTCTTCAACCAAAATGACTTATTCAAGGAGGAGGATAAAAGGATTACATGCCCCCAACATTTTATGGTAATTTTTATCCTAAAGGCAAAACTTTTTACAGTCTCCAAAAGGGCAGATCTTTATTTTTAAAGGAACTTAAAGTCTTTTCTCTCTGGATGTCATACTTTATAGTTAAGTTTGCATTGATACTTAACACATGATTAATAATTAAAACAGTTTTAATATAATTTTTAATAGTGAAAGCACATGAAACACAAGAAAAATCATAAGATACATTTTACTTACATATAAATGTCTAAGTATTCACTATGAACCCAATTCAGTTGAGTCTTAACTTTGAGTTTCTTCTCCATGAGAACATAGCATAGACCCTTAACTACATAAAGGTTTGCAAACCAACATATAAAGATTTTCCTGGGGAATTTGTTAAAAATACAGATTTCTTATCTTGACACCAGAAATCCTACTTCATTAGGTTCAGAGTGGGACCCAAAATAGTTTTTTTTTTAACACTCTGGCTTCCCATCCAACAAAGCACACACATGCACATGCACACACACACACACACACACACTGTACACCTACCAGCACTAATACCCCCATACACTAGGAGGTTCTGACACAGATGGAAGAGGACCAATCTTTCAGAAACACTGATATAAAAGGATTGCCTCTTTAATCTCACCTCTATCCATCTTACTCTATGCCTCCAACCTTCCCCCACAAGAGAAACGATGAGCTCATAATAAAAGTGTCTCCTTTTCTATAGAAGGGGCTTTGGCCTGGCTCACTGGAAGCTGTATAATTAGGAACAGCAGTCAAGTCATTCAAGCAGAAGTACTGGAGAATGATTATCATTCTCCCAGGTTTCCAGCATACTTGATGTGGGAACTCAGCAGACTTTTCCTGTAAATGTCAAGTAATGACTCTGCAGCTCGCTTTCAATGTGATGGAATGTATCTACACCAGTCCCTACTCTGTTGGGTTCCCAAACAAATGGGTAAACAAGCATATAGCCAGAACTTTGCCATTTCATTACTCAGGATCCATGGGCAAATACAGATGGTCTAAGGCAGCACTGTCTACTAGAACTTTTTATGATGATGTTCTTTATTCCATTGTCCAATATGATAGCCACAAGCCCCATGTAGTTACTGAGGTCTTGAAATGTGACTCGTGTAAACGAAAACTGAATTTTTATTTTTTCTTTCAAATGTTTACTTAAATTATAAATAGTTAACATATAGTGTAATATTGGTTTCAGGAGAATTTAGTGATTCGTCACTTACATATAACACCCAGTGCTCATCATAACAAGTATCCTGCTTAGTACCCATCACCCATTTAGCCCACCCAACACCCACATCCTTCCATCAACCCTCAGTTTGTTCTCTATCTTTAGGAGCCCCTTATGGTTTGTTTCCTTCCCTATTTTTACTCCCTTTCCATATGTTCATCTGTTTTGTTTCCTAAATTTCAATGAGTGAAATCACATGGTATTTGTCTTTCTCTGACTTATTTCATTTAGCATAGTATACTCTAGCTCCATCCACGTCATTGTAAATGATAAGATTTCATTCTTTTTAATGGCTGAGTAATATTCCGTGTGTGTGTGTGTGTGTGTGTGTGTGTGTGTGTATGTGTATACAGACACATACACACACACACACACACCACATCTTCTTTATCCATTCTTCAGTCAGTGGACACTAGGGCAAGATCAAAGTGGATATACACTTTAGAATCTGTATTTTTGTATCCTTTGGGTAAATACCTAGTAGGGCAATTGCTGGGTCATAGGGTAGTTCTATTTTTAACTTTTTGATGAATCACCATACTGTTTTCCAGAGTGGCTACACTAGCTTGCATTCCCACCAACAGTGTAAGAGGGCTCCCCTTTCTCCACATTGTCACCAACACCTGTTTCCTGTGTTAATTTTAACTATTATGACAGATGTGGGGTGATATCTCATCATGGTTTTGATTTGGTTTCCCTGATGATGAGTGGTGCTGAGCATCTTTTCATGTGTCTGTTAGCCATCTGGATATCTTCTTTGGAAAAGTGTCTATTCAAGTCTTCTAATCATTTCTTCACTGGATTGTTTTTTGGGTGTTGAATTTGGTAAGTTCTTTATAGATTTTGGATACTAACCCTTTACCTAATATGTCATTTGCAAATATCTTCTCCCATTCTGTAGGCTGCCTTTTAGTTTTGTTAATTATTTCCTCCACTGTGCAGAAGTTTTTTATCTTGATGAGGTGCCAATAGTTCATTTTTGTTTTTGTTTCTCTTGCCTATGGAGACATTGTTTAGTAAGAAGTTGCTCTGGCCAGGGTTAAAGTGTTTGCTGCCTCTCTTCTCCTCTAGGATTTTGATAGTTTCCTATCTCACGTTCAGGTCTTTCATCCATTTTGAATTTATTTTTGTGTATGGTGTAAGAAAGTGGCCAATTTCATTCTTTGCATGTCACTGTCCAGTTTTCCCAACACCATTTGTTGATGAGACTGTCTTTTTTCCATTGGATATTCTTGCCTACTTTGTCAAAGATGAGTTGACCATATAGTTGTGGGTCCATTTCTGGGTTTTCTATTCTGTTCCATTGATCTATGTGTCTGCTTTTGTGACAGTACCATACTTTCTTGATGACTACAGCTGTGTGTAATACAGTTTGAAGTCCAGAACTGTGATGCTTCTTGCTTTGTTTTTCTTTTTCAGGATTGCTTTGGCTATTCAAGATCTTTTGTGGTTCCATACAAATTTTAGAATTTTTTGTTCTAGTTCTATGAAAAATGCTAGTGGTATTTTGATAGGGCTTGTATTAAATGTGTAGATTGCTTTGGGTAGTATAGATAGAAAACTGAATTTTTATTTTTTTTAATTGTAATCAATTTAAATTTAAAAATTCATATGTGGCTAGTGGCTACTTTATTGGACGTTTCATATCTATGGCCATTTATTCACCGGCTTCATATATAAAGATTATAAAATAGGTTATAATTATAGATTTATAATTTTTAAATATGTTTATTCCCTTTTGGAAGTTCCTTCATGGTCAAATATGTTTCTTGGTTATTTCTAACATCCTCAGAGCAACCAGAGATTATAAATTGCCATCTAGTAGTAGGTACTAGTAGGTACTCAAAAACCATCTTGCCAAATCAACCTATAACCAAGGCATGCACACGGTGTAAAAAGTCAAACAGATGTGGAAGAGTTGAGGGGGGGGAGGGGACAGATATCCAATCTGCAAGGAGGGAAGAATTTTCTCCCGAAATTTTGAAGATATTCTTCTAGTTTGCAGTGTTGTGGAGAGAGCTGATGCTGCTCTAATTCATAATCCTTTGTATGTGTCTGTTTTTTCTCTCTGGAAGCTTTTAGAATTATATCCCTGTCCCTGTTGTTTTAACACTTCACAATGATGTGCTCAATAGGAGTATATTTTTCATTCACTGTGCTCGGTATGTGATGGATCTTCTAAATCTGGAGACCCATATCCAAGGAAATTTTCTTTTATTACTTTGAAAATGTCTTCTCCATCATTTTCTCTGTTTTCTCTTTATGAAACTCCTACTTGTTAGCATAGTGGACCTCCTAGATTAAGCCTCAAATTGTCCTAGATTTTCCTCCTTACTGTTCATTTCTTTATTGTTTCTTCTTCCTGGGAGCTTTCCTTATCTTCTAAATCATGATGAGCATTTTTAATTTCAAGTATCATTTTGAATTTCCATGTGCTCTTTGCTCGGACCATACTTGTTTTACAGTATCACATTTTTATTTCATTAAAGATATTAACTAGAGTTGATTTATAGTTTTTTCTTCAATTCCCTGCATTGCCTCTGTTACCTCTGAATTTCTTTGTAATTTTTTTTTGAGGGGGGTGGTTCGTGTTGGAGCCTTTCTTTAAACGTCTGGTCATTTGTTCATTTGTTTTTTTAATTTGAGAGACAGCACACATGTGAGTGGGGGAGAGGGGCAAAGGGAGAAAGAATAATAAGCAAACTCTACACTGAGTGCTGAGTCTGATGCAGGGCTCAATCTCATGACCCTGGAATCATGACCTGAGCCGAAATCAAAAGTTGGAAACTCAACCAACTGAGCCACCCAGGCACCCAATTTGTTCATATGTTAAAACAAGGCATTAAAAGGTGGATCAGATACCTTGCTGTATGGGTAGGGCTTAACAACTACTGAACCTCATTGTAGGGCAATCGAGTGGGGATCTAGCTCTTCCATTGAGACACCAACAAAATATCTTTATTTGTAGGTCTGGTCAGTTTCTGAGTTTCCTAGGAGAAGAATCCTTTAATCCCTTCTTGGCATAGGAATCTGGCTGCTGGTATTCTGAAGTGAGACTGAAAGAACACTATAGGCCTCTTTATTATAAATGCAGTTTCTTGTATTTCCTCTGCTTTCCATCCAGAACCAAATCACTGCACTCTTCTGTGCTTGGTATCCACAACTCCAAAAACTATTTCTGAAATTTCTCCAGGAAATGAATCCCTCAACCTCTACTGGATTACAGGAAGGGTAGTCACCTAATGTCTCAGAATGAAGGTGGAAACTAAGGTCCCATTGCTCCTTAAACAAACACATCTCTTGTTTTCAGCCTCCTGACTCTTCATCCTGTGGAGTATCTGGTGTTTTCAGGTTCTAAGAATTCCTGGAATTTGGCTTCTAACTGATAACCTCCCCCAACTCTACACATACCCTTTTACATTCAACCTACTTTTGATCTGCTAAGTGGTTGAACACCCACACACCTTCTCTCCATCTTCATATACTATAGTTTGGAGTTTCAAATATTTCCTGGATGGATCAAAGACAAAGTTGAACACCTGTAAATTTGCTGCTGTTACCATTCTTACTCTATAGTGACTTCTGAGAGGAGAAATGGCCAAAGACAGTTACTTTTACTTCCCATCCTATAACAGAGAGCATCAGCAGTCTTCTAAGTATAGGAGAGATTCTTGTTTATTTTTTAAGTAAGGATAGAAAGTTATTCTCTTCTAATTAGAGAAAACCTATCATATCTATTATATTTCTCATATTTCTCAACATGAATTCTCACCTAAATGATTTATTGATTTTTCGTTAGATGCCTAAGACACAAAAAGTCAGAAAAACTATGGTAAGAAATCAAAAAGGAAACAGTTCTCTTCCTCTCTGGCAGTTCCTTCAACAATTTGATATATATATATGATATAAAGTATATATATCATATATATACATAAGATATATATATATTATCTCCATTAGATAAGAGAGAGAGAGACCGAGATAACATATAAAGCCAAAATGTTGAAGATTGTGCTAAGAGAAGCTGTTATCTACATATAAGACTGGAGGCTTTCACCCCAAAGTTTTCTTTTTTGAACACTGAAGGAAAAAATGAGGAAAATAATGAGATAAAAATACTTAGTGTTTAGTGAGGTAGATACCAAACTTTGCCAAGCAGTTTATTCCTTCACAATATCTTTGATGGAATATTAGAATATTCCAGGTATTGGAATATATTCTAAAAACAAAAGTATAGAGATCTTCCCCAAAGTAAGCAAAAGCCTAATTGTTGCAAATTGCCTTCATCCATAATCCCTCTCCCTCTCTATCCTTCTGATGCAATCAGGTCCACATCTCTCATTTGGCCACCATTCATCTGAACCTCCTTCCACTCATTTGTCTGAAAAAGTTCTCTCCTTCTAGACCTGGTGGGAGGCAGAGCTCTCTCCCACTTCCCAGGCTAAGGCCATCAGATTCTCACTTTCCTGGGTCAATCTTACAACTAGGGTGTCAGCATTTGCCCAAATCAAATACACCTGCTCCAACAGGGCGCTAAAGCAGCAAGGATCATGGGAGGGAGGGGGTGCTCACTTCTGCCCTGGAGGCTGTGGCAGCAAGATCAGATTCTCTGGCCACAGCGGTATCAGCAGAGCTCCCTACCAGCAGGGTCCAGGCTGGCAACCTGAGTGTAGCACCTAATGCTGCAGTAGTAGTGTCAGGGGGTCTCATGGACATGGAGCCTGAGCCAGGTCCTCCAGACTTCCAGTAATTCTCTCCGTGACTCACCATTCTTTTAATAAATTCTCCTTCTGTTCAAGTCAGCTCTAAGACCCTGACTGATACATGCAAGTTTCATATTCTTATTATTGAAATTACTGTGGGCAGTAAAGGTGCAAATCTTGATCTATGCAATGACAACAAATACTATAGACAGGGAGGTATTATCTATATTAACACCATGGATAGATAGATAACCCTTTTGTGTCCACAAATTTTATTGAATAGTAAAAGCCTATGTTTTTTTAGAGTCCTACCCACCCCTGGCCCCCACCAAAAAAAGCCTGCTAATATTCTTGCAGATTTCAGGGACCAAACTCAAAGTTCTTGTTGGTTCCATTACAAGTTGGGATATATGAGCAAGCCAGCTACCCTTCTCCATCATCGTAACTGCTTAAACCCATTCCTCAGACACCAGACTTCCTCTGGTTCTATACAACTGCCTTCGAAATGCGCATTCAGGTGAGAGAGAGAGAGAGAGAGATCTGGTAGGGGAGGGAGGGTAGAGAAGGGGTGGGGAGGGAGGGAGGGAGAGAGAGAGAGAGAGAGAACTCTCGGAGATGGTTAACAGCTATAGAAATGATATTTGAGCATTCTTTTAATTAGGCAAAGCTAATGAGTGCTGGTGCCCTTTTTTTTTAAAGCAGTATCCAGGTGGTGGTTTTTAGTATCATTGCTATAAATAAAGACTGTGTAAGCTTCAGGAAATAGAGGTAAATTCCTAAGAGAATTTTATTTTTCCCTCAGCATGTAAATTAGTAACTCAAAAAGATGACATTGGTGAGGGAAATTTTTTTCAGTAATCAACATACAGTTATTTTACAGGAGAAAATCTTAACAAAATAGTGGGAATTATACAACGCAAGAAGTACTTCTGAGGATGATACCGCACTTAGGTGCCGAGAAGCACCTAGAGATGAATAGGGCTTTGGTCTCACCCTCACCTCAAGCTGACAGTCTGTTTAAGAGTTAGTAAAAAAAAAAGGGGGGGAAGAGGTACGTGAAAACAAGAAGATATGCAATATGATAAAAGGAAGAATGTCATAAGCCAAAAGAGGTGTTGCAGAAGTCATATTTTTCATTTGTTTTTCAATATCTCTATTTTTCATTCCCAAACATTCCACTTTAAGGTTCACCCACATACCGAGAACGAAGTGCTCACCGTTTTCAGGGAGGGGGTGGATTTGCCTAGAATAAAGAAGTCACAGCCACGCTATGATTTTCTTTTTTTTTTTAATTTAGAATGTTCATTATAGACATGAAAACCCCTAGCTTTCAAATATAAGAGCTCAACACATGAAAGACAAAACATTTTCTCAGAAATATGAAAGATGAGCCTTCAAGTACCAAGTGACCAAGCACAGAAGATTGGATTGTAGTTTTAACTGTAAACGTGGAATAGGGAAATGGTAAGAAAAGGGGCAAGGAACTGAGGAAAGCCCATCCTAAGGTCAGAGGAGAAAAGTTATGAAAGGGAGGGAATAGTCAAAGAGTTCAGATGCTTCTGTCTTGGGTACCTCTGGGGCTCAAAGCTTGAGTGGGGAAGGAGGATGCAGAAACAGGAGAATGACAATCCCAGGGTGCAGGTGGCTTGAGCATCACTTCCTGCAGGGACTCTTAGAGACCTCCTCACCCCGTGACCTGAGCCACCATGGGCCCATAGAGTAGAATCAGTAGCAAGTCGTGTTTAGACTGAGAGAGTCTGAGATAAACCTCCACCATCTGCTCTAGCACAAAGTCTCTTCAGGGGGGCATGGAAGGTATCTGAGAATTAAGAACCTCAGTGTGTGAAGAAGGGTTCGTGAGCCTACTTGAGCTGTATCAGGGAGAAGGGGGACCCTTAGCAGAGGCTGCAAGGCCAGGGGACTATGAGGACAGCCACACTATTGGGAGTAGAGTTGAGAGGGAAGACAGTAGGAAGAGACTGACCATACAGTCAGCACAGAGCACAGCAAGAGCACAGATGACAAGTAACACACAGCCAGAGAGATGTCCAGAACAGACACAGCGAGACATCACAGAAGACCAACCAGGTACCCTTGCCTCCCCCTTGCCATGAGGCCTCTGACCTTCCTTTCCAGATGCTGGAAAGGAAAAGGGAGGTACTTATAAAGAAAACTGCAACTCTGGTAGGAGGCATGAACCTAAATGGACTGTATTTAAATCCTGATTTGACTAGTGATTGAGTAAACTTGAAGTGGTAAAATCAAGTCTCTACAGCCGACTGGGGTGGATGATGAAGTCAGATTCATTTATAAGAAACCACTTATATTTTTACATAAGACAGTGTGGACATGGGGCCCACAACACAAATGTACATACCAAGTGCTGTGTGGAAACTGAAGGAAGAAGACATTGTATTACACTGAGGGGCAGAGGAATATTAGTCCAGTATTTTAACAGGATTTTTTTTTTAACTGTGCCTTAGAGAATTTATGGGATTTTGAGAAGTAGAAATGAGGTGGAGGCATTCCAGATGGCAAAAAGAGGTTGATCAAAGCCTAGGAAATGGGAGGAGGTGGGAAATGTTCAGGGAAAAAATGATGGTCCAATTTGGCTGGAACCTAAGTTCCTCTTTTAAAATTCCACACATGCTCCGCCAGAGCCCTGTGCTTTGTACCTCAATGACAGGAAGAGTTTTGTAAATATCTACTTTATAAAATATATTGAGCTGAGTGATGCCTGGAAACACACCCATTCCTTAGAAGTCCTATTATCTCTGTATGCTTCCTGTCTCTTCCTGCAAATGTAGTAAATAGACTTGCCATCAAACGATGCCTCTAGTGTGGAAATACTCCTCTCGCTCTATATGTAGCCTTAGACTACAAAGAAGGGATCATCTGTCAATATTTTGTCCTTTTATCAGATGTTAGGAAAGTTTTTACCATTCTGCCTGCCCCTATTCCTTGGAAGGAGACAGGACTAATACAAAAAATGTTTTGGTTCACTGGGTGTGAGGTCAAGTCCAGGCATTTTTATTTTGACGAGTCTCCAAAGGTGATCCAGATACGTACCCTTGACCTCCTTTGTACCTATCGCTTTCTTTGCCTCCCGTTCCTTCACAGCTATTTAGAATACGATCTGGTACATATTTGGTGGCAATAGTTATTTTGAATGAATGAATACATACACTGATCTATTTTTCAAACTTTAGCATGCAGTGGAGTCACCAGGAGGGATTGTTAAAATACAGATTACTGGGTTCCTGAAGAGAAACCTAAAGAGTTTCTGATGCAGTAGGTCTGGGGTAGGGGCTGAGAATTGGTATTTTTAACAATCCTTAGCCCCCAGGTGATACCAATGTTGTTGGTGGGGTAGAGGAGTACACTTTGACAACTAAGGGGACAAATCAATATGCAAATTCCCTGAATACTTCAACCATAAGCCAAAACTGATTTGTATCTTTGAATGTTTTACCTACCATTTTCTTGGAAGCTTTTAGAAAAAGATGTTTCCCTATGTTTACTTATATAAGTTAGAAGAGCAACTTAATAGCATAAATTATAGACATTGAAACTTGTTTCTGGAAGCTTTGGAATTTTTATTAAGAATTCCAGGAATCAACGCATAGGTAGGCTTTGTGAGACCTAACAGAAAACCAGGGGGGAGGGGAAGAGGGGAAGGAAAAAAAGCCACAGAGAGGGAGGAAGATGTAACATTAGAGACTCTCAAAGACTAAGAACAAACCGAGGGGAGAGGGGGAGGCGGGAGGGGGGAGACTGGGTGATGGACACAGAGGAGGGGACTTGTTGGGATGAGCACTGGGTATTGTATGGAAACCAATTTGACAATAAATTATTAGAAAATCAAAAAAAAAAGAATTCCAGGAATCAGACTTCTGACCAAAATGTGAATTATCACTTTCTATTTAAGAGTTGATGTTTCTTTCAATGATGCAATAACAAAATTTTTAAACCATATGACTTTTAATTTATCCTAAACTGGCCTCCTTTAATATCATAACAAATCAAAGATCAGGCCACCCCTTTTGGAGTGATTGAGAATTGGATAAATAAGAGTATGTTTCTGTCTCTTATCTAGACAAGAATCCATTTTAAAATCTGGGACTGTCCTATTATCTTTTTACCCCTACAGGGAAAACAAAACAAAACAACACTGTTTTCGCATTATGTCCAGCTCCCACAAGAGACCGGGTCTTTGCCCTGTTTTCCAAACTCTATAAAAAGTTCAGAATTGGTTCATTAAGAAAATCTGCAAAAATTTGAGGTTTTTACTTTTAAACGCTAATGTTTAATATTCCCAACGGACCACAGCTTTCTTTGGAAAGATTATTCTTGAACTTCCCTCATCTGCATTTCCAATTCTATTAGTTATCTGTAGAGTCGAAGACACTCAGATTTTGCTTGATCGCTGTCAATAAAAAGTTTACTTTATAACGGTGCATATTCTGTTTGCCATGTGGACTCGTACTACTCAAAATTTAAATGGTCAAAAGCCCTTGTTCTGGCAAGTATCATGAGAACCATTAATTTCAATTTTACCTAACTGAATATATATTATGGAATTCAGAAAAATAACATTTGAATTACAAAAATATATCTTTTTCTTTCTCAGAGCCAGAATGCACATGCAATTCCCGATAGAATGTCAGACACAGTCTGAACTACACAGATCCTCGAATTTACCAACCAGCCTGATTTCTATACAGTCCTACGGTAGACAGAAAATGCTCGTAAGGGCAGAAAGTTTCATTTAGTCTGCAGAAGTGTCCACTGATCTGGACTTTTTTTTTTGTTTTTGACCTACCAAAGACTGATTCTTATTAAAGCTAACTTAGCCCTTTCCAGACACAAGACTTCAGCTTCAGATTTATTTTCCTTGTTCTATTTTATAACACATGAAAAATTAAGTACATCTATATGTAATTATTATTATTTGCAGTTGCAGATTGTATTTTGCATGCTAATTGCTCCATGCCATCCCAGTGTTCTATGAGTATATGTAATTTTATAATATACACTAATTACACATTAGAGAATTTTCCATTTATCTTACAAGGGGTTCTTTTACCAAAATGCAGGCAAGCATCGATATTAAAGGACTACACAGCAATACCAAAAATAGAGCTTGATAAGAAAATCTCTTTTATAAAGGAAAACTAACCCTTTTTTCACATGATTTGGTAGAAATTCATGATTTGGTCTCTTGAGTGAATGGAGGCTAGCAGAGGTAGGTAGAGATCGAGAGAGAGAATAAATATGGAACTCAGGCTTGAGAGTAGAGAGCACCAGAACCAATGAGTGTCAAGACAGATAAGGAAGATGTTGGTAAATAAGCAACAGGAGCGAAAAATGGCAGAATAGGCACGCAAGTTTGGGATGCAAGAGTGTAGGACAAGTGGACTGGGAAGCAAAGGCACCAGGTGAGCAGGTCAAAAAGGCATGGCCAACTTCTGCAGGGGTGAATTGGCCGATCTATGCAGAGGGTATGTAAACAAAAGTTAGAGTCATGGCTAAGGCTGTGACTGTAAAACTAATGGAGATGCTAGGGAGTGAAGATGGAAGCAAAACAGACAATACATTTTGACTATCCTAATGAGTCTTAATTAACAGCTTTGGCTGGAAACCTCCCATGACATAACACGGCAGCCTCCAAAGCAGCTTGAAGAAACTGCCAGGATGCAGATTATCTGTTAACCGAATACATAGCTTGAGTTTTCTGTAGCCAGTTGGTTTCCACTGTATGGGTGAATGGTCAAATGTGTGACTATAAGGTTTCCACTGTATGGGTGAATTAAGAGAGAGAGAGGGAGGGAGAAAGAGAATTCCCCCAACAAGTGAACATGATGGGAAAAAAAAAAAAAAAGAACTATGAAACTTATTTCTGTTACTAGTAGCAACCTTCCTTAATATTTCAGGAGATCCTATTAATAAATGTTTAGAACCATCTCAGGCATAAAATTTTAAATTCCTCAGGCAAGGAACCAGGCTAGATGTCGAAAAGCCCACCAGACTGCCCTGTAAGTCATATCCACCTGCTGTCTTCAGAACTGAATGAATGTTGAATTAAACCCTCCAGTGAGAGGCCCTCACCCAAGCAGCATATTAGAATTATATAGGCAAATTCTGATTTAAATTCTGATTTATCCAGGGGCACGAGCATCGGTATTTCTTAAAAGTTCCTTATGTGACTATAAGGGCTGAAAACTACTGCTACTATAAAGAGAGCTCAATGGAGGAAAATACAAGCCTAAGTGATACAACCTCAAGGTGAGTCCTAAGATGTAGCCAGGATTTCCCAGGACCTTGTGAAACTTTGCTCTTGCTCATATAATAGAAGGCATATGGTGACTTTGGCTAATATTAATAACATGGTTCACCTCCTGAGGTCACTGTGACTCTTTTTCTTTCAAGAAAAAGAAACATGAGAACTTGTTGCTTAATCATACTTTAGGACTATATATGATAAGTTTAAATTGCTTTGTGGCCTACTATTGATGGACACTGTTCTGTCTTTATTCATTATGAGTTGTATAGCCTAATTTAGCCTTTCAGTTTATGTATCCAATGCTTTGTTGTGAGAAAAAGGGGAGACATATCCATATTTCTAAGAGGTCTAAAGCAACAGGATGTTTTAACCAAGGCAACTGTTAAAAAAGCAAAGAAATGGTTTCACACCCAAGAGAAATAGACATTACACTAAAATAATACTTTCTAAAAAGTATTATTGTGAAATGGAGATAAACACAAATTTTTGCAGACTCAAGAAAGTCATTTAGATAGAGCAACAGTGTCTAATAAAAAATTAGAAATCATTAATCATAAAACAAGTTTATAAATAAATGCGACTAAAAACTCAACTGACTTTGAGGTCATGTGTGCACATTGATTGATGAACATTAGACATGACCTTTAAATGTATTTAATTTTTTTAAAATTTTTTCATGTTTATTTATTTTAAGAGAGAGAGAGGGAGGGAGAAAGAGAATCCCAAAGCAGGCTCCATGCTGTCGGCACAGAGCCCAATGCAGAGTTCAATCTCATGAAACACAAGATCATGACCTGAGGCAAAATCAAGAGCCAGATGCTTAAACGACTACACCACCCAGGCGCCCCAACCTATAAATTTAAATAGAAATAAGAACCCTGCCAAATGTTAGATTTTTAAATATCTTAAATCCTGGAAAACATTATAAGTATATAAGGAAATTTGTAGCACAATATTAACATGAATATTATTCATTTTGACATCTGAGTTAAATTTTCTCCAAGTCCCAACATCGTATACCAAAGGAAAATAGTACACAAACTTTTCTAAGGTGTAAACCTCCTTAATAATAATAACAACAACAACAACAACAACAAGACGCCCAAGGAAACATCATGAGTAGGAGTCTTGTCTGACTAAAATCAAGCTCTGGTCCCAGAGCTCCACATTCAGCTTGCTGTTGGCCCCTTCGATCCCTAGCCCACCGACCTAAAACCAGACTTTTACCCCCCTTTCTCCCTCTCACAGGATGAATTCTTCCCTATGAGTTTCATTGGTTTAAGTAAAGCTCCACCAAATCCCCCTAGAATCCTAGGGAGGAGATAATTTAATCTGGGGCCCCTGCTACCTGATATTAAAAGAATATATTAATTATAATTTGGCAACCAGATACTATTTAAAAGGAAAAGTGCTAAACAGCAAGCAGTAGAAATCTAATTTCAAGTATCTCAGCAAGCAACTCTGTACTGAAATTTGAATGAACTCACTGTAAAAGGACTTATACAGAAAATGAAAAAGGTAAAAGACATATAACTCCATGTCAGACAAACGGACTTAATCCTCATTGAAAGAGCAGTTACTAACTCCTTAATAAGGAAGAGAAAATTGATACACAGAGAAATTTAACCACTTGTCCAAGTTCCCACAACTGGTGAGTGGCAGAGCTGGAGTTTCAATGGAGGAATATCTGACTCCCAACATCTACGCCCTTCTCCCTTACCACGCTGGCAGACAGCATGCCTACTAGGAATCCTATCTTGAAATCTGTTTTTGAACTTAAAACCTTACAAAATTTGATATCGTCTGTCTACAAGGAAGAAAAATTATCAAATTATTAAAGAAACACTTCTCTCCAGTCATCCTGCTTTCTGGAATTCATAGGTGAAAAATATCTCGTTCAATATTAAAGTAAATAAATAAGAGAGAAAATCCAGTGGGGGATCCAAACCTGGATATTTGGTGAAATTATCAAATATCTATTATCCATCCCAATAGTAACAATGAAGAGATTTAAGTTTCGCCAATAAGGAGCGCCTGGGTGGTCAGTTGTTTAAGCATCTGACTTCATCTCAGGTCATGATCTCATGGTTCATGAGTTCAAGCCCCACCTTGGGTTTTGTGCTGACAGCTCAGCTCAGATTCTGTGTCTCCCTCTCTCTCTGTCCCTCCCCTGCTTGTGCTGTGTGTCTCTCTCTCAAAAAATAAACATTAAAAAAATTTATACTTCATCAATAAAATGAGAATACTGAAGGTATTATTATATATAGCATGTCATAAAACATTTTACCTCTGCATAAGCATGCTTTCAGAAGACTAGTTATAGGATAGCTTTGAAGAAACCCCCAATAAAGCTCTCCAATCTGACATATAATGGCCAAGAAAATGCCCCAGCCAGTGAGTTTCTATCACAAAATTCTAAGAAATTTAGAAAATCTCCCAGTATAACCTAAGGACGTATTTGAAACAGACAAAAAGATCCACTATAAAATACTTGAAGTTCTGAGAAATATCAATCTTTGTCCAAAAAGTGAAGTCAAGACTCTGAGATGCCTACTAGATATCCAAGCAGACATGCTGAGGCAGTTATTTATACGATTCTGGAGTTAGAGGGAGATGTGTGGCCTGGAGACACAAATTTAGAAATCACGCACAGTATTTAAATCTTTGGATGAAGGATCACCTACGCAGAAAAAAAGTAAGGGCTAGCCTTACATTACCACAATCTTTGTGGATTGGGAAGAAGAGGCAGATTTAGAAAAGAAACAGAATGAGTGGTGGGCATGGCAGAAAAAAAGCTAAGAGATGTTTCCCAAAGCCAAATGAAGAAAATGTGTCAGGAAAAGAGGAACCGTGTATGTCAATAGCTCAACTGATATATGATTCTTTCCCACTTTCCCTAAACTGGTTCCTTTGCTGAGTAAATGGTATCAACATTTATTCAAACAGATCCAAAACCACTTGGAGTTACTCTTGACTTCTCTTTATTTCACTCTCCACATCTAATCCATAGCAAGTACTATTGACTTTAACTTCACAATACATACCAAATTGATTGCTTTTCAGAACCTCCATTTTTGTCATCCTAGTTCAAGCCACACCTGTCTCTCCCCTGGACGGCTACAAAAGCATGTAAGATGGTTATGCTACTTTGTCTCCTGCTCCCTTATGGCTTACATTCATCACATAGAAGCCAGAATGAACATTTTAAGATACAAAATAGGGTCATAACCTATAGACCCGATGAGCTGTTGCTAGAAGAAACAAAGGAATCAAATGTCTCCTGCTCCTTACAGCTCCTGATGATAGTAAGGACAAGACAAGAAATGACCCCAAGCTGCTGGTAATAGACTCCAAGGCAAAACATTGGCCAGACGCATCTTAATTATAGTAACAAACTGTTAAAGAGAAAATTGGAAGATGTATTCTAAAAAGAGTAATAAAGTTAAAGCATGAAAACAATGCAAAAAAATGATATGCCAATTGAGGGGCAAGGATTAAAATGCAGAACAGGATATGAAGAGGAGCAGTGGGAACAGGACATGTGAATAGGTGGATCGGATTCGTCCTGCTCCACCAAAACACCTCCTGTAGGGGTTATTCCCAGTCTTGGCCCCTGATAAAGGGACGGCCCTGGGTGGCCATGCTTATTCCATGTGATTCTCCCAAGCAAGATGAGTTGTTCCAGGGTCCATCATGGTGGGAGTGGGTGGGAGGCAATCATATTCTTCTTACAGAAATTTGCGCTGGGATATTGAGAACCTCAGATGGTTGCAAGACAAAGAGAAACAAAAGACACTGAGTGATGAAGTACTAAAGTGTCCATGAACTGATTGCTGAGCTCTCCAATGCTGTCCCAGCTGCTGGTCCTAAGGAAGAATTTTCAGCATTTTCAAGACTTTCATGAGACTTCTCTATAGCCTAATCATCACAATTTTTTGAAGTGAGTCAACTTGATGGAGTGTCTTAATCTATCGAGGCTCTATGCAAAATGCCACAGGGTAGATGGTTTACAAACAACAGAAATTTACTTCTGACAGTTCTGGACCTGGAAGTCCCAGGTCAGGGTGGCAGCATGATTGGGTGAGGGTCCTCTTCCAGGTCATAGACTTCCCACTGTGTTTTCACTAACAGAAGAGAGAAGAGGCTACTAACCTCCGTAGGGTCTCTTTCATAAGAGCACTAATCCTACTCATGAGGGCTCCACCCACCAAAGGCCCCACTTCCTAAGACCATCATATTGGGCATTAAGATTTCAACATACGAATTTTGTGGGGATACAAATATTCAGACTAAAAAGAGCTGCGATTGAAGTGGGCAAACTGGGTTTATTACAGAAATGGAATTCTAAGGCCTTTGGATTTTTTCCATGCTTTAAGCATTCAACTGATATGGGTTGGGATAAACAGTTTCCTTTTTTCCTCTTTTTTATTATTTTTAGTTTATTTTTGTGAGAGAGCACACAAGCAGGGGAGTGGTAGAGAGCAAGGGAGAGAAAGAAAGAGAGAGAGGGGGCGGGTAGAGGGAATCCCAAGTAGGCTCCACCTTGTCAGCGCACAGAGTCCAATGGAGGGCTCAATCCCATGAACCATGAGATCATGACCTGAGCTGAAACCAAGAGTCAGATGTTTAACTGACTGAGCCACCGAGGCACCCCTTTTTTTCCTTTTTTATACCAAGAAAGGCAACATGGGTTTGCATGAATCCATTGCTTTGGAACTTCCTTCACCTTTGGACAAGCAGGGCAAAGGTGAAGCCCTTGGTTGACTCTACTCTAAGCTGTTTAGGTTGGCTCAACTCCTGCGTTTGAATGAAAAAGACTAAAGGGAAAGTCTTTAGATATATGTCATCCAGCCTCCCTGAAATGGGAGACCCAAAAGAAATCTATAGGCAATATTTGCTTGGAGGATTTTATCCCACAAAGATAAGTTATTTGCTTATCAAATTATACAAAATGTGTTCAGATGAGACAGGTAGACCTTATCTCAATATTCAAGGCTAAGAGCATCTGAACATTAGAAGAAAGGACAAAGACCCAGCAAACTGAGTTCAGTCAAAATATATTCAAATAATAAGCATAAGTTATAGCAGGAATTCCCAAGGAAAGGATTAGAATATGGTACTCTTCATAAAATTTTTGAAACACTTATCAAAAATTATTCAAATGGCAATGTACAAATTGAAAGGCTTTTAAGGCAAGTTAGTGATGAAAGGCAGAGTTACCATTTCCAAAAGAAAGCCTGGTGTGCAACAAAAAAGGAGGAAGCAAAATACAAGATCAGCCTGCACGAGCCAAGGAAAGACCACAGGGGTCAGAGAAATTAAAGTTGCACCGAATTTTTATTTTGTTCTGGTTTCAGCATTGCAAGACATAACACTTCCTTGCTGGAGCATTACATAAGAGATTTTGAGAATGAAATCTTGATTTTTTTTGAAAAGTCATTTGACATTCAAATGTCAGAGTTTTTATTTACATGTTGCTGCTATAACAAATTACTCCAAATTTAGTTGCTTAAAACAACAAATTTATTATTTTAAAGTCCTATAAGTCAGAAGTCTCATCACATCTCATCATTTGAAATCAAGGTGTTGGCAGAACTGCATTCCTTTCTGGAGGTTCTTAGGAACAATCTGTTTTGTTGACTCTTCTACCTTCTAGAGGCTGCAAGCATTCCTTAGCTCACATTCTCTTCCTCTATTTTCAAAGTCAGTGACGCCCCATCTCTCTGATCCATTTTTACTGATCACATCTCTAGGAAAGTTTCTCTGATTTAAAGGACTAATTTAATAGACCAGGTTCATCTCCCCAACCTTAATCACAGCAGCAAAAGCCCCTTTTGCCATGTAATGTAACATACTGACAGGTTCCAGCAGTTAGGTATGGAAATCTTAGAGGGCACTATTCCACCTACCTCGATAGAGAAAACAGGATCCTCTTCAGAATGAGTGAAGCTCACATTTTCAAGTCTTCCAGGTATCATTAGATGCTCAAGCCTTCTTCTCCCCAAATTGATGAGGCATCTCTCTTTCCCTTTCTGGGTTCATAAATTCTGATGTCCTTCAACCTGTGCTCTTTAATTTACTATAGGAGATGATGTTGTCTTCTTTCCACTAAATAAAAATTCACTCAGTATATAACTTGAGATATTTGCCTTGTACTCAATTAAAATATTGTAACTTGACTTGTTTTTGTATCCTTTACCTATATGCACCACTACTACGTCCCATGCTCTCCCAGAAGTGAGTACTGTATACTTAACTCTCTTCAGATGATTTCCATACAGCACCATGTAGACAGGATTCTCTTGATCCTTTCACCATTTAACAAGCATATGGCAAAACAAGTTTATATTTTACAGACAGAAAACAACAGATAACTGGTTATTTTAAGTCAAGCTATCAAAACACATCAAATTAGGTAAAGGTGGAGAAAAGAACTTTCCAAAGCAGGTCACTAGAAGTTTCCTTCAAAAACTGGTTTTTTTGGCATGTTTAACATTCGATTTTCTACACATATTTTTTTTTCCAGGAAATCTTTTGCTACTTAAAATGAAGTTCCCCACTGATGATCTAACTTTAGTCCTCTTCTCAGGGTAGTCAGATCCTAGACACCACAGGAGATCAGAGCTGGAAAGAAACTTTGAAATCTACATTCTCCATTTAATAGACAAGGAAAATGAGGCTCAGTAAGGTAAAAAGAATGAAAGCATGAGAATCACACTGGTTTTATGGGTGAAAAGACAGGTTGAACTGTTAGTGAACAATTATTCGGAATTGGGACTAAAAGGGAAAAATTATCACACTCTCAGGCTTCCAACTAATGGCATTCTTGTTCATAGCTTAACCTTGAGAATGGTAATGGCCACGAGCCAGTGGAGCGGAAGGCCAGAGGAGAGAAGGATGTCACTCATGCTGATGGAGTGAGTGCCCTGCCAATAATGGAACCTGCACAAAGTCCCTTAAGCGATGATAGTTCAGCATGGTTTCCCCCAAAGAGTCGGTTTTCATTAAACATTTTTCAGACACAGCTTGCTTGATTTTTAATAAATAGGCAAGTTGATAATCTTTCTTCTGAGGATTTTATATCTGGGGCTAAAACAAATTTAAATCAGCACGCCATGTAATTGTACATTTTCACCAGAGTATAAAAACATACAGTAGCAAATAGCTAACCTCCCACAGTCTTTACCCAACACTTACCTCTTCCTCTCCCCTCTTCTCACACTTGTGGGACACCTGGGAAGACGCCTCATTCATGTCATGTACCTTCAGTCTCTGAGAGAAATCTCTGTTCTCACACATTCTCCTGCCTCAGATACCGTACAGCTGAAGACAACAGAAAAATGAGAGAAAATGTTAGACGAACATGACATCCCATCATATGCCATGATGAAAATTTAATTCAGTTTTAATTCCAGGGACCTCCAAAGAAAAGTTTCACATAGAATGCATTCCCATCTTCTCTCTCTCTCACTGTCACCATCACAGGAAAGGGCTCCAGAAAGCTTTTGTTGTTTTTTTTCCCAGCTTAATTGAGGTATAATTGAGAAATAAAATTGTGAGATATTTGAAGTATACAATGTGATGACTTGATATACATACACATTGTGAAAAGATTCCGCTCATCCAGTTAATTAACACATCCATCACCTCACATAGTCACCCTCTTCTTTTGTGTGTGTGAGAACATTTAAGTATTACTCTCTTAGCAAATTTCAATTATTCAATACAGTGTTATCAATTATAGTCATCATGTTATACATTAGATCCTCAGACCTCATTCATCTTATACCTCATAGTTTGTGCCCTTTAACCAACCTTTTGCTGTTCCAACCATCCCCGGCCCATGGCCACCTCTTTTCAATTCTATGTTTCCATGAGTTTAACTTTTTTCTTTTAATTTCACAGATAAGTGATACCATGCAGTATTTTTCTTTCTCTGGCTTATTTCACTTAACATAACGTGCTCCAGGTTCATCATGTTTTTGCAAGTAACAGGCTTTTCTTCTTTTTAGAGGCTGAATAATATTCCTCTGTGTGTTTGTGTGACAGAGAGCGCTATTCAACCACCAATGGAAAATTAGGTTGTTTCCGTCCACATCTTGGCTGTTGTGAATGCTACAATAAAAACGAGAGTACAGATATCACTTCAAGATAACCATTTGTTTCCTTTGGATATATCCAGAGAGGGGATTAGTGAATCATATGGTAGATCTGTTTTTAATTTCTGGGGGAACCTCTGTACTGTTTTCTGCAGCGGAAAAAAAAAATTCCACCAATAGCGTACAAGGGATCTCTTTGCTCTGTATCCTTGCCAGCACTGTTTTTTTCCTTCATCCAATATTTTTATTTTTCCTAATTTTATCTTTTATTCAAGTATAATTGTTACATAAGCTTCAGATGTACAATATGATTCAAAAATTCTATACATTTCTCAGTGCTCATCGAGATATGTGAACTCTTAACTCCCTCTGTTTTACCCATCCCTCCCATCCATCTCCCCTCTGGCAACCACCAGTTTGTTCTCTGTATTTAAAAGTATGTTTTTTGTCTCTTTTTTTTTCTGTGTTTGTTTTGTTTCTTAAATTCCATATGTGAGTGAAATAAGTTGGAGAAGGGCAAATACCACATGATTTCACTCATATAAGGTTTTCACTCATATGATAATAGCTATTCTAATAGGTGTGAAATGATATCTCATTGTGGGTTTGATTTGCATTTCCTTGATGAGTGATGTTGAGCATGTTTTCATGTACCTGTTGGTCATTTGAATGTCTTCTTTAGAAAAATGTCTTTTCAGGTCCTTTGAGCATTTTTAATTAGGTTTTTGTTTTCTGTTTTTGTACAGAGTTGTACAAGTTCTTATATATTTTGGATATCAACCCATTATCAGATGTGTAGTTTGCAAATACTTTCTCCCATTCCATGGGTTTTATTTTGTTGATAGTTTGTTTCCTTTGCTGAGAAGAAGCTTTTGAGCTTGATTCTGGCTCACTTGTTTCATTTTGCTTTTGTTGCCTGTGCTTCTGATGTTAAATGCAAAATCTCATTGCCAAAATCAGTGTTGAAGAGCTTACCCATTATGTTTTCTTCTAGGAATTTTATGATTTCAGATCTTACATTCAATTTTTAAATCCATTTTGGGGTGATTTGGGGTAAGGAAATGTAGTATGCATTCAATAAATTCTTGATGCATGGAAAAACTAAGAAACAGATTCTGTTCTAGGCTTTTTTTTTTTTTTTCATCTAGGAAGGTCCAGGAGCCCAACAAAGGCAAAATAAAGATATGTCAAAGGAAAAATGCTGGGAAGGGCATCTAAAAGTTCTGATCACCAGAAATAGAACTAGAAATAGAATGGAGCAAGTAATAGGCCCAGGTGAGAAATAGAAGGTCTGTGGCCCATACTTCGCTGTCTGACAGCTTATTGAGGCCACTCATTAGGACTTTCTCTTTTCTAGGGCCTCAGAATTAATTTATTATTCACTGATTTCATCCAGTCCAATACCCCTCTTTCAACTCCACCGAGTTCTTCCCTCAGGCCCGTCAGACCACTCTGTGAACCTACGTCCACATCGAAAGGACACTGAAATCACGAAAAGCAATAGAAAAGAGAAAAGGAGCCAAGAAAAAAAAAAAAAAGACAGCAAAGGAATAGTCCTAAAGGTAAGTGTTGGGTTAGGGTGAAGGGAAGGCTCCCGACAATGGAAACTGACCCAAGATGGCCGACATTCTCCCCGGAACCACAAAGGAGGGACACTCTCGGAAATCCGATACCTAACAGGGGCCTAAACTTCCGCCCTAAACCTCCGCCCCAAACTCTGGCGGACCAATAGGACCTTGACAAACAGACAGAATCTCCAATAAAAAAAAAAAAAAAAAAAAAGAGAATTACGTAGCCAGCTTCAGCATCAAACCCCTTAAAAACCCCAAGCCCCAATCTCCCGTGCGACTTCCCCGACTCTTCTCTTGGGAGTCGGCGGAATTTCGCCCGAGGGTGCTTGCAATAAAGCATATTTTCAGACCTCACTTTGCCTTGGCGGACTTACTTTTATTGATCAGCGACTCGTAACCTTACAGTAAGAGAAGTGAGACAATGTACAATCGTACAAGAGACGTGTTATAAAAGGGTGAAGGGCAGACTTCCAAGAGGTGCAAGTGGTGAATAGCAAATACTTTGGAGACAGAGTGCTAGATTTGAATCCAGCTCTGCTGTTTAACAACTGGGTTAACTTGGACAAATTATTTCTCTCTCTGGGTTGTAGCTTCAACAGATGAATAATACCACTTACCCTCACAGAAGCTTTTGGAGACTAAATATATTAATACATTTTAATACTTCATACATAGTCCGTGCTCAGCTGAAGTTAGCTAATATCACGATAATAGTATCACTTGGGTCCTTGACCTTTTATAAGTGTTTTGAATATATGTACAAGGTCCTAATGTGTGCGTCTATAAGTGCCAGTAGTGCCATTATTCTCTCCAAGTAACAAGAGAAGTATTGTCTCTGGAAGAGAATATAACGAAGGGGCCTGTGTCCGCCCCTTCATTCACAATAACACATATTCCTCCCTGGAGGGAGTTTGACCAATTATGATATAGATTTGCTGTCGGGAGTGAAAAATAACCTTGTAGTAAATTGGTTTTTAAGTCATGTTTTTGAAAAGCTGGGACTATGCTTCAAAATTGTTTGAAATTAGTCACCGATGAGGATTGGATTACAAGAGTGCTTCCCCTTTCCCCCCAGTGGCAGCAGCTCCCCAAAACAGAGCAAGCAGACCCATTCTCCATGCTGCAGATGGAGCCTCACCCTCCACTCCACACACGGGGAAGTCTACCTCCCCTCACTAGAATCACTCTTGTCACAATCAAAGAAATGTAACTGTGGCTCCTCCCAACCACAACCTGTGCATTTTATCCTCTACTCAGTCCATGCCCCTGGATGACGACAATGAGAATAATTGAAATAATTTGAAATAATATTAAAAAAGAATCCGGTGTAATGAATGGAGATGAATCAAACATAATTGGGTTTTGTATTTTTCAAAGTGGATGCCAAAGTCTGTAACAAGAAAAGATCAGATAATGAGCTCCTGAGAAAGGTGGTTCATAGAGCATAGCACAGGAATCTCAAATGAGACCTGGAAGCCTCAGATAGTGAGAAGGCCAAGGAGAGGATTAATTCATGAAAGAAAATACACAATCCTGTCAGAAAAGCCAGCCCACCAAAAGCACAAAGAAAGAAATAGTGATGGGGCACCTGGGTGGCTCAGTCAGTCAAGCGCCCAACTCTTGATTTTGGTCAGGTCGTGATCTCAGTTTCTGAGCCCTGTGTTGGGTTCTGTGCTGACAGTGCGGCATGGACTCTGCTTAAGATTCTCTCTCTCTTCTCTGCCCCTTTCCACCACTCTCTCTCTCTAGGAAAGAGAAGGAAAGGAAAGGAAAGGAAAGGAAAGGAAAGGAAAGGAAAGGAAAGGAAAGGAAAGGAAAGGAAAGGAAAGGAAAGGAAAGGAAAGGAAAGGAAAGGAAAGGAAAGGAAAGGAAAGGAAAGGAAAGGAAAGGAAAGGAAAGGAAAGGAAAGGAAAGGAAAGGAAAGGAAAGGAAAGGAAAGGAAAGGAAAGGAAAGGAAAGGAAATTTAAAGGAGGAAAGAAAGAAAAAAGAAAAGAATGAGTGAGTGACAAAGAAAGAGGAAAGAGTCTCCAACACTCTAGTACAGCCTATGTGCCCAGAAAGTCTACTTCAGGGAAATGCCATTGGTAGACGTAAGAGACCTCTGGGGCTAGGTGGGTCAACCACCTTAACCTGGAACCAAATATGGAAGGGGGCTTTTAGTCACAAAAGCAGAAGAGCTAAGAAAGAGCAGTGCATGAACTCTGGATAGATTGGATTTCTTGTCTACCCCTCATCCATTCCCGCCTTCTTCCTTCCTAACAGAGTCTCAATTTCTTTCCATGGATTTTCTCTTCCTCTATATAGCCTCAGAGAAAGCTGACACCATCCCCAGTTCTTAGGATGAATCTTAGTTATCTAAAAGAAATCTCATCCTCCTTTCCAGAGGTTGGTAAGTTGTCATGTGACTCAATGATACCACGGAAAAGCTTCCTGGGGCTTCTGCAAAAGCTCTTCCTCCCCTTCTGGAAGACATTCTGGACATTTCTTAAAAATAGTTCTTTGTGATGCAAGGCCCTGAAGTGCTGCCAATCTGGGGATGAATTCAGTACACTAGGAAGAGAAGAGCTAGGAAATACAAATACCAAAATCAAGGGCCATGAGATAAAGTTACTTGGAAGCTGTCCTACCTAGGATTTTCAGTTTCACAAGCCAGTAAAATCCTTTTTATGACTGAAGATAGTTTGACTTTGATACTTTTGTCATATGTACCTACAATAGCCTGTAAAAAAAAGAAAAAAAAAAAGAGGAGTTGGAAGAGGAGGAGGTGGAGGAGGAAAAAGAGAAGAGGACAACAAGGATGAGGATGAGGAGAAATCAAAATCTTCAATTACATGTAAGACTCAGAAAAATTATTACAAATTGCAGTAAATCAATACTCTAACTCACGTCTAGCTGACTTTGAAAGCCTAACTTTTCCCACTCTCATTTCGTGTTGCTTCTCTACAGTGATAGCAGAAAAGAACACACTCTTAATTTCCTGCCTGAGTGGGGTGTCCCCTGGATCTCCACACCAGCTGGTAAAATCGTTTTTTCTTGAGAAACAAAGGTCTGTATATAAGAGGAAAGGAAAGAGTATTGCTCCTGGAACCCAGACTTGAAAGGAGAAACCCAGAGCCTATGGAGGTGGTGGGGGACAGAAACTGTGGGCTTTCCTTTTGTTCTGTGGCTTCCATGGGTTATGTTCATCACAGTGCAAATTCTGGCAGTAATGGGAAGGAAACTGCTAGTAACTCCTATTCTCAAGGGCTTAGCAGAAATAAGTTAATGGAGAAAATAAAATGCTAGCAGTGAAGTTAAATATGTAGATAAATTTAGAACACTTTTCTAAAAAGAGGAAGGAAAGTTATACCCTTTAACTTCATTTGTTTTTATTTTCCTTTAAAGCAAGTGAAATAAGGCATATGTTTTCCCCTTTAAGTCACGGAAATTCAATATGAGCATGACTTTTTATATACAAAGTGCTTTTTTCTTGGAAACTGTTTTACTGAATGCATAGAACACTCTCTTGTCAGAAGTGTAGTTACCTAAGATGGGATTACCTAAGTAATATAGTTCCCTAAGATAGCAATAGTTAGGAAGAGGCTTGAGTATCTAGAGTACAGATTCTCTCCCTGCACCATGTCAGAAAGGCGTCTCCTCCCCCCCCACAGGGCAAAAGCAGTGAAGATTCTGAGCCCTCTGGCTCCTGACAAGGAAGAGAGGAGCAGGGAAGTAAAAGGAAGGGAAGGTACTCCTGCCTCTGCCATGACAGATATCCTACCACTTCCCAGCAATGGAAGCTCTGCATGTCACCACATGGCTCATGATTCTCCAAACTAAAGCTATAACAAGGGGTAAGTAAAGTCACATGAGAAATATTATATTCTCAGATACCACAATTCCCTTGCCTCTCCTTCCTTGATACTCATCTGGAAACACCTAAACTTGATTACACTTAACTATTCTTCTACTCTGCATTTGTTACTAAACAGTTGTCTGGTCTCATTTTGAATTTGTGATCACAAATCTCCAGTGGGCCCCAGAACTGCCTGGCAATCCCCCTCTATTTCTCCTATGCAATTCATTTTCTCACTCTCCCAATTATTAACTTTTCTCTCCTTAGGCCTTCCACACTCCTTACCCTCCTTATTCTCAACCAACAGCTTTGCTTCTTATTTCATGACAAGGAAGAGAATTCTGTATCTTCTCATGATAAAACTTACCACTTTTTTAATATACATCAGCATTCTTGTTCTTATCGAGTCAATCCCTCCCCATGTACACCGGATCTTCCCCCTTCTTGTCTGCTCTTAATTATGAAGGAGCCTCAAGGGGTTGGTAAGACTCTTGAAAATGCATGCAAAATGTCCTGTACCTAAGTATTTTTTCTGAAGAAACATCTGTAGTTTTCACAAAAATCTCAGAGGAACCAAAATTTTTAGCCCCACTATTCTATGAGCTAATTGTGATAGCTAACATGTAGGAATGACCCTTTAATATGCCTGGTGCTAACATGAAAGAACTAAATTCTCAGTGCGATCTTACAATAAAAGTATTATTGGGATACCTGTACCACAGATGGGCAAGCTGATGCCCATATGCTTAGAGAATTTAGACAACAAGCTCAGGTTCTTACAGCTAGAATGCAGGGCTCTAAATTGAGCCCGGACAGACGCTCAAGATGATCACGCTAATATTACCTCTATGTCATCTGTGAGGAATGGCCACCAGGGGATAGAAAATTTACAATTATTTTTTCCTTTTCCTCATCGAATATCTGGAAAACTAATACAAAAAAAATATACAAATTCTCTAAAGAAAATGCCATTTACAATCAAAATTATTCTAATAAACCATGAGGCATGAGGAGGTGAATGCCTTTACTTTGTAAGTAATTTAAATGATATATTGCTTTCTACATTGCGCATCATTTTTTAATAAACGATTATGAGATATTATGCAAATTTAAAGTTATCAGCCTTCTGTAAATAACAAAAATAACTTTAAATATTTAATCAGTGATTTATAACTGCTTAAGTGATCGAAGAAGGTAATTTAGCCTGTTCCTTGCACGTTATATATTTGGACACTTAAAAAATTGCTTGGCTTATATTCTAAAATGCCAAAATATGAGTCACTGTACAGCATTCTCACTTGTTATACCTTGACTGCTATGTCACCCTCACTTCTTTATGTCTGCAGATCAAGAAACAGGTGTTCAAGACACTCAAAAGTCCCACCTTGAAGCTCAAAAGAAAATCAAATATTCTTCTGAAAATAAAACTGCCAAGATGTAGCCATCTATCCATTGTTTCATACTGCCTGATCTTCATTTCTTTATTTGCAAAAATCACAAGCAACATGTCCAACTATTTGGAATAGATAGAAGCACTCACTTGAGTTTCTACGATCTGTCAGAATATATACACACACTCTTTAAGAATTCCCACCTTGTCATGTAGTAAGTATATTCCTGGCTATAAAATGATGAAATAGGGATTTTCCCAGGAAAATCATCCAAGAAAAAAATTCATCTCTCACCCCGTGCCTCTTCTGCAGACAGGTTTATATATCCAGGAAATATATGACCAGGAATCTTAGGATTCCATGCTCCAGCTACACTGAGCTTTGCCATGTGCAAAACCATTTTCTGTGGACACTAGCCCTGTCGTCTCTGCCTAGAACACCTTTCCCTTCCTCCCTCTCCCCTTAATTTGCCCAATTCTTCATCCTTCAAATTTCACCTCAGAGATGCTTTCCTTGAGCACCTCCCTCCCAACTCTGGAATAGGTGGCATTCTATGGCTCTGTTAGTACCCTGTTTACTCTTAGCAACAAATTCCATTGTCATGGTCTACGGTCTGTCCCCCTTGCTAGACTCTACCATTCTTGAGATAAAAACTTTATGTACTTTGTTAAAACTTGCATCTTTTATCATAGCCCAGTGCCACAATTTGAATAGATGATAAATAAAAATTATTTACTGAAGGAATGACTGTCCCCATTTATCACTTCCTCTATTTAGAGCTACATGCTTGTATAGAAGTGAGTAGTACAAAGACACAGCAAAGAAGCAGACTTACCCTCATCTACATGAAAAACCACATTCATTACACTGAAAACTGCCCCCAAGGATGATCATTTCCCTCTTCATCTTTATTTCCATTCCTCCTCCTGCACTACTGCCTCACTGGTTTCTACAATATGCCCTCCTCTTTTCTTAGCATTTTCTTTTCCTCATAACCTCTACTGCCAACTCCTGATCTTTCTCACAACTTGCCTTTTTCTCTACTGTCTTCTAATAACCACTTTCACCTGGTTTGAACAGTTGTCTATTTGTATTTGGATGTTGAAACTCATGGAAATAAATGTATAAATAAATGTGGCACACAACACATGCCGTTCATTGATTTATGCCCTACAATACATAATTGTTAACAAGATAATGTTCTCTAGGTATGAACAGTGTATCTCAACATGCCGCTACATGTCAAAAGATCAATGAAAGACTTCTCATGGCTAAGATGGAGGAAAGAGATATATGACGGAACCTGAGCCACAAAAAACTGCAGAAAATATATGAAATCACAGTTTTTCAAGACAGGGGACATCAGGTGATAAAGGCCAGTAATCCCTGAAAGATACGGAACAAATGGGGTAATCCCTATGAATGCCCAGTTTACAGCACTGAGAAAATTTCCAGGCTATGGCACAGGGAAAAGGAACCTGGATGGAGACTAGTAGACTCCTTGAATTTAAGAGACAGAGCTGGGAATCTAAGCTAACAAAGGAGACTAGAGTTTGCATACTAAGAATACCAGAGAGGAGACAGCTTCACAGAGAAGTCTAAAATCTCAAAGGCTGAGCATGGATCAGCTCACGCATTTGTGAAAAGTACCAGAAAAAAAAAAAAAAAAGAAAGAAAGAAAGCACTAGGAAAAAAATAAGAAATAGCATCTCAGTGCTTACACAGGGCCAGGAATAATGTCTTTTCCCATCGGTTAAACTGGAAAACCTTATAACTCACAAGAAATTGGTAGAGTACATAGAAGTATCTTGCCTCTGGGTAGAAAATTAATAGTAGCAAACTAAATACAACTCTAGTGTTGCTCAACAAGTATTAAAGGCAAGACCTAAAAGGATCAAACTGTTACCAAGTAAGCTAATTGCATATCCAGAACAAAGCTCACAATTATTTATAGGCTGAGGCGCCAGGGTGGCTCAGTTGGTTGAGCATCTGACTTCAGCTCAGGTCATGATCTTGCAGTTCATGGTTTCAAGCCCCACGTCGGGCTCTGTGCTGACATCTCTGAGCCTGGAGCCTACTTGAGATTCTGTGTCTCCTTCTCTCTCTGCCCCTCCCCCAATCATGGTCTGTCTCTCTCTGTCTCAAAAATAAATAAAACATTTTTTAAAAAATTTAAAAATATTCTCATATATATATATATGAGAATTAAACTACATTTATTAATTAACTCATTTATTAAATAAATATTTATTGAGCTCTGGTTCAAGATGGTAACTTAGAAGGACTTACCTCTTCCCACAGAAGCCTAATCTCCATCTATACACATGACAATTTCCTCTGAAAGAAACTTGAAAACTAGATGAATGACTCTCACACATCAAGCAGATGAGAAAAAAAAAAAAACACTGAAATGAATAGGAGAGGCTGAGACACACTTTTGTCATAAGCCCCACTGCCAGCATGGCAATCCACAATCAGGAGGTGGCTCACGCCCCCAGATTTCTCTCTGAGGAGCAGAGGATTTGAACCCCACCCACATCTGGCATCCCAGTTTTAAATGTACCTAGGAAATGAGCCCCCAAAACATCTAGGTTTGAAAGCCAATAGAGCACGTATCCACGAGGCCCACAAGGCTATACTGAACTGAAACGTAGTTCTTAAGGGTCTGTGTGCACTTACAGGGCCTAGCTCAGAGGAAGGAGACTGAAATGCTCAGTCTTTCTAGGAAAAAGAGCTATTTACTTATCTTAAAGCATCAGCCCAAGGAACAAGCATCTAATTTAACATACATCGAGACTAGTGAAATAGCCCGCAGGGGTGCCTGGATGGCCCAGTTGGTTAATTGTTCAACTCTTGATTGCAGCTCAGGTCACAATCGCATGGTTCATGGGAACCTTTGCTAACAGTGCAGAGCTGCTTGGGCTTCACTCTCTCCCTTGCTCTCTGCCCTGCCCTTGTGCTCTATCAAAATAAACAGATAAACATTAAAAAAAAAAAAAAGGAATTACTCTGCAAAGACCACAGAGGCCGGTAAACACCAGCTTTGTACTCTCCTTCTGCCTCTTTCCAGGTCACCAGTATCTCCAGGAAAGCTACCATGCACATGTCTACAGCCCTGGTTTTTTTGGCTGCACAGGACATACCACTTGATTACCTAGCTTTGGTGGCTAATTGGGCTTACATTTGTGGGCTCCACAGGACTGTAATAAACAGAGAAAGAGTTTTTAACTAGATATCCATACTCCCCATCCTCACCCTCACCACAGTGCACAGCAGAGAGACAGTGGACTGAAACTCCCAGTTTTTCTGTGAAAAGGGCCCATTAGTTAACCTTCATAGCTGTAGTCTGAAGGGCAGACTCCTAATGAAACACACATTTAGGGGCAGACTGCAATAATCTCCAGAGTCCAGGGAGGCTAGCAGATACCACCTTCCACGTAGATGGTACCCCATCTTTTGTGGCTGCTGTCCAAAGGACACATCCTTTGATAGCCTGGCTCTGGTGCCCAGCAGGGCTTATGTTCATAGGTTCAATGGGACAGTAACAAACAAAGAGACAGTTCTTAATTGACTATGACACCAGGTCTCCTGCATAGAGAGAACAGAGAGGAATGTTCATCTCCCAGTCTTCCTCTAAAAGGAAGTATTTGCATACTTTAAAAGCTGTTGCCTGAGGGTTCACCTTCCAATCAGCCAGAGTCTAGGTGCTAACCGAGGTCTTCCCCTTTGCGACGCGGACGGGTTTTGGCACACTCTCAACTACTGGGACTTATTAAAAATAAAATAGGCTGCTTGGACTATCACAAAGATTTGAGAGACAAAAAAGAGTTACGACAGGGTTAAACAATTCAAGATGAGAAGAGGTGGTTGTTTTTTTCTAATGCATTGAAACCAACATAGAGAATTTAAAAAATGAAGAAACAGAGATAGAAAGAATAGGTTAAAAAAAGAAAGAACAAGATAAAATTTCAGAAAAAGGCCATAATGAAATGCAGATAAATGATTCACCTGATAAAGAGTTTAACAGTCACAAAGAGGATCACTGAAGTCAGGAAAGCAGTGCATGAATAAAGTGAGAATTTCAACAAAAAGAAAATATCTAAAAAGCACCAAACAAAAACACAGAGCTGAAAATTGAATAGTTAAACTAAAAACTTTAATAGAAGAGTTCAAAAGCAGACTAGATGAACAAGAAAGTATCAGCAAACTCAAAGACAGGGCAGTGGAATTTATTCAACTAGAGGGGGAGGAGGGGGAGGGGGAGGAGGAGGGGGAGGAGGGGGGAGGAGGGGGGGCAAGGGGGGAGGAAGGGGGGAGGAAGGGGGGAGGAAGGGGGGAGGAAGGGGGGAGGAAGGGGGGAGGAAGGGGGGAGGAAGGGGGGAGGAAGGGGGGAGGAAGGGGGGGAGGAGGTCACCCAGGTGCCCCAAGGGTTGGTTTTTTTGAAAAGATAAACAGACATAATTTTAGTTAGACTCACTAAAAAAAAAAAAAAAAAAAAAAAAAAAGAGGACTCAAATAACTAAAAAGAGAAATGAAAGAATAGGTATTACAATTGATACCATAGAAATACAAAGAATCATAAGAAACTACTATGTTCTGAACAATCATTGGCCCAAAAATTGGACAACTGAGAGAAATGGATAAATTCCTAGAAATATACAACCTACCATGACTGATTCGTGAAGAAACCAAAAATCTGAAATGACCATTTACTAGCGAGAAGATTGGATCAGCAATGAAAAATCTCCCAACAAACAAAAGTCAAGGACCAGATGGCATCACTAGTGATTCTACCAAACATTTAAACAATTCATGTCAATCCTCGATCTCTTTCCAAAAATAGAAGAAAGCACTTCCAAACTCATTTTATGAAGTTAGGATTACCCTGATACCAAAACAAGGACAATTCAAAAGAAGAAAACTACAGACCAATATGCCTGATGAACATGGATGCAAAAATCCTCAACAAAACATTAGCAAGCCAAATTAAACACTACATTAAAAAAAAAAAACACACAACATGATCAAGTGAGATTTATTCCAAGGATGCAAGGATGGCTCAACATCTACAAATGAATCAGTGTAATATGCCACATTAAAAGAGGAAGTATAAAATCATATGATCATCTCAATAGATGCAGAAAAAGCATTCGACAAAATTCAACACCCATATGTGATAAAAACTCTCAACAAAGTGGGTATAGAGGAAACATACTTCAACATAATAAGGCCATATGTGATGAGCCTATAGTTAACATCATACTCAGCAGAGAAGAGGTGAAAGCTCTAAGATTTCTTCTAAGATCAAGAACAAGACAAAAATATCCACTCTTACCACGTTCATTCAATATAGTATTGCAAGTACTAAAGAGAGCAATTAGGCAAGAGGAAGAAATAAAAGTCATCCAAAACAGAAAGAAAGAAGTAAAACTTTCTCCATTTGCACATGACATTATCATACATAAAAAACTTAGACTTCACTAAAAAAACCCCTGTTGGTATAAACAAATTCGGCAAAGTTAAAAGATACAAAATCAATTGCATTTCTATACAGTAATAAACTATCAGAAAAAATTACTTCAGATTCCATTTACAATTGTATTAAAAAAAATAAAATACCTAGGAATAAATTTAACCACGGAGGTGAAAGACTGCACTGAAAACCATATGACAATGCTGAAAGAAATTGAAAAAGACACAGGGATAAATGGAAGAATATTCCATGCTCATTGACTGGAAGAATATTGTTAAATGCCCATACTATTGAAAGCAATCTACAAGATTCAATGCAATCCCTATGAAAATACCAATGGCATTTAAAAAAAATAGAACAATTCTAAAATTCATATAAAACCACAAAAGACTCTGAAAAACCAAAGCAATCTTAAGAAAGAACTAAGTTGAAGGCATCACATTTCCTGATTTCAAACTACGTTAAAAAGCTATAGTAATCAAAACAGTATGGTCTTGGCATAAAAACAGAGACATATATTAATAGAACAGAAAGCCCATGCATATATGGGCAATTAATTTATGACAAAGGACCCAAGAATATAAAATGAGAAAAGGACCATCTCTACAATAAAGGGTATTGGGAAAATTGAACAGCCATACACAAAAGAATAAAATTGGACTGCTGTCTTAAACCATACACAAAAATCAACTCTAAATGAATTAGAAACTTGAACAATACATTTGAAACCATAAAAATCCTAGAAGAAAACACAGGCATTAAGCTCCTTGACATCTGTCTTGGTGATGGTTTTTTGGATAGGCCACCAATAGCAAAAGTAAAAGAAGCAAAATAAACAAGTGGGACTACATCGAACTAAAAAGCTTCTGCACAGAAAAGAAAATCACCAACAAAATGAAAAGGCAATCTACCAAGTGGGAGAAAATGTTTCCAAATCATATATCAGATAAAAGGTTACTGTCCAAAATATGTAAAGAACTCATATAGCTGAATAACAAAAATAGTCTGATTAAAAAATGGGCAGATCTGAATATTTTTGTAAGTAAGACATACAGATGGCCAACAGTTCCATAAGATGCTTCCCATCACTAATCATTAGGGGAATGCAAATCAAAATCATGAGATACCTTCACACACCTGTTACAAGGGCTGTTATCAAAAAAAAAAACAACAACAACAACAAAAACAAGGAATAACAAGTTTAGACAAGAATGTGGAGAAAAAGGAATACTTTGTGCACTATTGGTGGGAATGTAAACTGGTGCTGCCACTATGGAAAACGATAATGAAGTTTCTCAAAAAATCAAAGATAGAACTACCACATGATCCAGCAATTCTACTTCTGGGTACTTATCCAAAGGAAACAAAAACACTAAAAAAAGATAGATGCACCCCTATGTTCACTACAGCGTTATTTACAACAGCCAAGACATGGAAACAATCTTATCCATTCACATATGGATAAATAAAGGAGATATGGAAAACATATGCAATGGAATATTATTCAGGCATAAAAAGGAAGGAAATCCTGCTATTTGCAATAACATGGATAGACCTTGAGGGCATTATGATAAGTGAGGTAAGTCAGCCAATACTGTATGATCTTACTAACACGTGGAATCCAAAACCTAAGCAAAACAAAAATGTAACATAGATACAAAGGGAAGAGGAGCAAAATGGGGGAAGGTGACCAATAGGTACAAACGAACAGTTATAAAATAAGTCTTAGAGATGTAAAGAATAGTATAGTGACTATAGTTAACAATATTATACTGTAGGGGCGCCCGAGTGGCTCAGTCAGTTAAGCATCTGACTCTTAATTTTTGCTTTGTCATAATCTCACAGTTTGTGAGTTTGAGCACTGCGTGGGGCTCTGTACTGTATCAGCACAGACCCGGCTTGGAATTCTCTCTCCCTCTCTGCCCCTACCCGACTCATGCACTCACTTTCGCTTTCTCGCTCTCTCCCTCTCTCTCAAAATAAACAAACTTTAAAAAACACAATATTGTACTGTATAATTGAGAATTGCTAAGTTAAATCTTAAGTTGTCAACACAAGAAAAAAATTGTAACTATGTGGGCTGATGGATATTAACTAGACTTACTGCAGTGTAACATATTATTTGCAGTATAACATATCAAATCATTATGTTGAATAACTGAAATGAACATAGTATGTCAATTATATTGCTGTATAAACAAACACAACTAATTTCCATTTTACCTCCTCTGCATTTTTAACAGAATCTTGAAATAATTGGACAACAACTGGATTTAAAACTCAAGGGTTTTTCTGCTGAGTCCTTACCGCAGTCTAGTTCTCACCCATGACTCTTGCAAGGTCCTGGGACACAATGGTGCTGAGCTTCCCAGCCCACCCTGCGGCCCGCCCAGCTGTAGCTAATTTAAGTGGAGCTAGAGCTCCGCCCAGCCTGTAAGCCCGAGATTCATTAGGGGGGTCGTTTCATTGGCAAGCCCCAGAATACAATAAAAAATGCAGGCAAGTGCCCCTGGGAGGCTTCACCTGGGGACCCTGGGGAAATTCCAAAAAAGTCAAAATGAAACAAACAAACAAAAAGAAACAGTAACAGGCAAAGTTTAACTTTCAAGCCACAGATGCCAGGCAATGGCATCCTTTCTACTACCACCCAAACTAAAAACATTTAAAAATAAATTTAAAACGCTAATAAATATGTATTAAGCTTGTACAATATTTATGTGCTAGGAATTGTTCTACAAGCTAGAAAGATAGCAGTGAACAAATTAGACAAATTCTCCGGCCTCCTCGATTTTACATTCTTTGTGGTGAAAAAGAAGGGAAAAAAACCACAAACCAGTAGTTGTACTGTAATATTAATGCTTTTCTTAAGAAAACTAAAGAGGGCAATGGGCTAGAGCAAGAGGAGGATTGATAGCCTATTTTGGATAGGATGGCCAGAAAAAGCCTCTTAGAGAAGGTGACATTTAAGTAAAAATCAGAATGTAGTGAGGGGATGAGTTATGCAGCTACTGAAATGAAAAGTAGCAAGTGCAGAAGCCTAGTGTCATGAATATCCCTGGCAAGCTTCAGGAGCAACAAGGAAGTCAACATGGTAAATCAGAGGGAGCAAAGGGGTGAGGGGTAGGCAATCAGGTTGGAGACATAGCCAGAAAGGACTCTCAGCCATCATTGTGCCTTTGAAACATCTGGGGAGTTTTTAAAATTCACAAGTCCTGGGGCACCTGGGTGGCTCAGTCAGTTGAGTATCTGACTTTGGCTCAGATCATGATCTCACAGCCTGTGAGCTAGAGCCCCCAATCCAGCTTGCAACTGTCAGAGCAGAATCCGCTTTGGATCCTCTGAGCCTCTCTCTGTCTCTCTCTGTCTCTCTCTGTCTCTCTCTCTCTCTCTCTCTCTCTCTCTCTGCCCCTCCCCCACTGATTCTATCTCAAAAATAAATAAACGTTTAAAAAAAAAAATTCACAGGCCCTAACCCCGGAGAACTGATTTCAGTTGTTTGGAGATGATACCCAGGCAAAAGTAATTTGCAAAATTAAGTAGATTTGGGGCCTTGTGCCAAATGCAATGGGGAGGTGTGGTAAGTTTGAGCAGGGGAGTGAAACAATCTGATTTACATGTTGAAAGGATCACTTTGACTGCTCAGTGTCACAAGAAAGCCAGTAAAGGGGCAAGAGCAGAAATAGGAAATATCAATTAGGAGGCTGTTGCAATAGTCTTGGCGAAAAAGAGTATGGTAACTAGGGTGGGGGAGGCAGAAGTGGTGAGAAATGGCCAAATTTGTGAAATATAATAAATGCAATGCCAACAGGATTTGCTGGATGCGGGATGTGAAAGATAGAAAATTCAATGATGACTCAAAAACGTTTTGGGCCTGAGGAACCGAACTGATGGTATGAGAAAGACAGGGTCCTTTGGTGGAGGAGCGGGAACAGAGGGATAACTTGGGGGTGGAGGAGGCGAATCAGGAGCTGGTGTAAAAAAAGTGTTGGCAACACTTTTCTACATATTCGCGTTCTTCCTTTTTTTACTTAACTTTCATTTGGCTATAGCCTGACTCCAACCCTGTCAAAACCCACAATCGCCTCTTGTCTCTCTCACAAATCCAAAGCTCAAAACACTTCCCTGCGGTGATATTGTATCACTATAAAATAATGTACCTATACAGATATTCTAAAGACCTGAGGAAAGACACACTTAGCTACGCCTACAGCTCGTGGAAAAGACATCACAAGCATATCCACAAGGAAAGTTTGAGCTCTCGTCAATGTATTCCGGCATGCAAAGTGGCAGTTAGAATTTGGTTTAGCCAGATTTCGGAGGAGTGGGCCCTGCAGCTTTTACAAGTCAGACCAACTGAATTTCAAGAAGTATCCGATCTTCTCCATTAACATTCTTGCATATAAAATGATTGCATGACTTAGATTTTGCAAAAATCAAATGCATTTCTTTATTTACATATTATAAGCAAGGCTCATCAAATGTTCCTTTCATTTAAAAAATGTTTTAAATATCCCCATTTTTTAAGAGAACCACTGAACTTCTGACCCCTCTTCTCAATTTAACATGAGGTTTTATCAGATTTCTAAAAAGCAGTATTGAGGGCTTAAATTTTTCTAGTGGCTTATTTCCATTCTGGAATCAGTCTGGCCTATTTGCAAATACTCTTCTCTCTGCAAAGCATGTTGGAATAGTTTTCCTTTTTTTAACTCCAAGATGGCACTGGATTACAACTGCTTTAGCAATAATTGTTTCTGTAGAAAAGAACTCTATTCCTTAAATGAAGGCAAAGTATTTTGTATCCTTATCAAATTTTCTTTATCAAGACAATTTAAAGCTGTAAAAGGAAGACTTTACAAGGCATCTTTAAAATAATAAAATATAAAAACTACATGTATATTAAAATCATTTTGTAGACACTTACTGGGACGGCTAGCTGTAAATATGTTTTTATGTTCTAAAGATGGTACCAACCAAGCCTTCTTAGTTAAACAAAAGTTAAAGATATCACAACCAATGTATTAGAGTAACTCATTTCAGAATAAAGGTAGAGACCAGCCGCCTGGGTTTTTAACTTAATGGGAGAATCTGGAGGAGGAAGTAAAAAAATGTCAAAACAATGCTATTGGTAAGAATTTGCTTATAGTCACTAAAATGTTGATGAAATGCAGGAAGCTCTTCATGTATCGAAAAAAGATTACATGTGTGTAAAAATGAAAAAAAAAAAAGTGTGCCTCAGAGAAAAATGATTCAGATGTGAGGAAACTGGGGCTACAAACAAAGCTTCAAGAGAACAGAATATCAAAGAAGAATGTAGAAGCTTCTCTTGAATGAGGGAAGAAAATGATCAGAAATCTATTTTTCCTTTCAGGGTAGTAAGTTTCTGAGTGTTTTGTTTGCCAGAAAATGTAAAAGCAAAGGAAAAGGCATTTCGAAGTGAAAAATCTTTCCCAGCCATGTTATACAGTAGACTGACCCCATGGATAGCAATATAGTTTTGGAGACAAGGATTCATCTCATGCTAATAAATTTATTACTTTGTCTGCTAATTTCTTTTGCCTTTGGCTGTTTCAATGCTGTTGAAGCATCGCTCAATTATGTAAGTTCTAAAATCAATTGTTAATGTGAAAAATTAATGTTTCTAAAACTGTGTTGATATACACTGAGATAAGATTTGTTTTTATAAAAATGTAACAGCTTAGTAAACATTTCTTATCAATACATTTATTCAGAATATGCAAAGGTCTACTTTATCTTAATGGTGTTAAGGCAACATTAACCTGATAGTCTACACCATGTTAACTTGAACCAGATTTTTTTTTCTATTTCAATATTTTAATTTTTAGAATATTTTTCCAGTTTTATTGAGATATAATTGGCATATAACATAGTATCAGGTTAAGTTTATGACATAATGTTTTGATATATGTATATATTGTGAAATGATCACGACAATAAATTAACATCTATTACCTTGCAGTTACCAGATTTTTTCTTGTGATGAGAACTTTGAATGTGTCCTCCCCAAATTCATATGTTGAAATCTTAGTTCCTGATGCAATGGCGTTAGGAGGTGGGGCTTTGGAGAAGTGATTAGGTCATGAGTGTGAATTCCTCACAAATGGGGTTAGTGGCATAGAAAAGAGACCCCAGAGAAGGTAATGTATGGCACAGTGAATATAGTTACAAATACTGTGTTATATTTTTAAAAGTTGCTAAGAGAGAAAATCTTCAAAGTTCTCAGAACTTTTAGACAGAATTAGAGATTTCCAGAATAAAGGAGACCAGGGAAGAATCCAGAATGACTACCTAGTTTCTGAGAAATTGATCTGGCCACTGAATTAGGGTAAAATAGTTTCTGGTGGGAAGCTGAAGTGATTAGTTTTGGAATTTTCTAAATTTAATTCACCTGTTGTACATCCAACTGGCAGCCTGAGACACAGGTCTGAAGTTTGGCAGAGAACTAAACTGGCAGAGAATTGGATACATAACAGCGAAGTCTTCGCCAAACAGAAAAAGATTTAAAAATAGCGAGTACAGTAAAAATTACCCAGAAAAAGTATGCAGAAAACGCTAAAGACACAGTCCTTGAAGATCACATAAAGAGGAGCAATTAGACGAGGGAACTATAAAAATGTATTGGAATCAGAAGAAGCAGGAGGCCCAAAGACAGTGATTTGAAACCCTGGAACCCAATGAAAGAACAATTTCAACATAGAAGGAAAGGATGGTGTGATGGTTAGTTTTATGTGTCAACTTGAACAGGCTGAGGGATGCCCATATAATTGGTAAAATATTATTTCTGGATGTGTTTGTGAGGATGTTTCTGGAAGAGATTAGCATTTGAACTAGTAGACCCAGTCAAGAAGACTGTGCTCTCCAACTTGGGTGTGCATCGGCAAACCACTGAGGCCTGAATAGAGCAAAACAGAAGAAGAAGGGGGAGTTTGCTCTCTTTGCCTGAGCTGGGATATCCATCTCCTCCGCCATCAGACATGGGGGGGTCTTGGCTGAATTACACTGTGGAATTTTCTAGTCCTCCAACTTGCAGTCAGCAGATCATGGGACGCCTCCGCCTCTGTGATACATGAACCAATTCCTTTAAAAAATCTCCTCTTATACATATACCTATATATATCTCACTGGTTTTGTTTCTCTGCAGAATCCTGACTAGTACAGGGGACCTACTGTGAGGGGCAAAATGGAGACTTGCTGGAGAAGTGTGTGAATCTCTCCAAATCCTTTCATAAAACAACACAATAAAACAGAAAGGGGTGGGAGAGGTAGTGAGGGAAAGAAGAAATGAAGAGAGAGACAACATCTATAAAAAGGAATCCTCAAAAAACAAGTGGGGGTGAGCAGCAGGTCTCTCTCATCTCCCATGCAGCCCCTCACCCCACCCCCTGCAGCCTGAGCCTGAAGGGTAAATGGTGTTAGGAAAGCACAGAGGACATCTGACTGAACTGGGAAACAGAAAGCAGCCCACCAAGGGATCACACCCTTGGGAGGAATCGCACTCCTAGTGGGATCCTGGGATACCACACTAGCCTACAGGGACTGTGCAGGCTCTCAGCAGGAGTATGTGCAGAAAGCCCCCAGAGACCCAGAAGGGTGGTGGGAAGACAGAAGATGGGGCAGGAAAGGAGTGACCTGAGCAATCACAATCAAGGGTCTCAGAGTCCTCAACCAAGTGAACAAAATGGCACCCAGAGATAAAACCACTGAGAATACAATCCAAGAGCAGAACGGACATCCTCGGGATGGCGACAGAGACAGACAACTATTCATGCAGGAAGGAATCAGAGGTGGCTCCAGAAAGAAGCCATATTTTTTAAATGTCTGGCAACAGCTCTGAGGCCAGGAAAGCTCTCCTGTGTACCTCCTACAAAGAACTCCTAAACGTGCAGGAAAAGTCATCACATTGGCCGTGAATAACTGAAGAGGACTGTGATGGAGCTCCATGCAAATAGGAAAGGCGGAAATGGTCCAAGTCATATACAACAGAGGGAATATGGGCACCAACCCCCCCACATTTGAAAATCCCCATATAAATTTTGCATCCCCCCAAAATGTTACTAATAGCTTATTGTTGACTGAAAGCCTTACCAATAACAGAAATAGTTGATTAACGTAAAGTTTGTATATGTATCATACGCTGTATTCTTAGAATAAAGTAAGCTAGAGAAAAGAAAATGTCATTTAAAAACTCATAAGGAAAATACATTTACAGTACTGTACTGGATCGAAAAAAAATTCACATACAAGTGGACACATGCAGTTGAAACCCATGTCGTTCGAGGGTCAACTATACTGGGACAATTACCTCATACTGGAAAAACACAATAGATGACCACAAAGCAACGGACGACTGTAATGGAGTATTTCAAAATGAGATAAAATAAATTTTAATGATAAGAGAAGCTATGAAAAAACAGCACGGCACTCACAAATAGTACATCTAGAACACAGGAAAATATAAAGACAGGGCTGACAGAGCACATAGGCTGCCAAACAGATGGGAAAGGGCATAGCAATGGCAGACAGGGACCCTGGAGACAAATGCCATGGATGTCACCATATACAACCTGGTTCTCACTTAGAGAACAAATAAGAGCTAAGTTCTCTAGCTAATTAAGCCTCTGGAGCTCTGTCTTTGGATTTGCCCCTTCCTACCTTTGTTTGTCCCCGCTCCGGTATTTTGTATCCTTTGGGTTTTCCCTCTTAGTCTCATGAACTTTTCCTAACACTCTCTGAGCCATTCTCCAGGAATGTGTCTATTACTTCTTGCACCTGTAGGGCCCGTGGCAGTCACACTCTACAAGCAATGAAAAGTCTCAACCCTGACATCCTTGTTGTTCCCTCAAAACCCTCCACCTCACCGCAGGCAATAAGGAACTCACACTTTGACTACAGAAGTGACACCTTGCAACTGGTGACAGTTTCTCTTGGCAAACAGTCATCAGATAAAGAGTAAATGAGATCTGGATTGTGTCAGGTTCCTAGCAGTGATGTGGTTTTTAAAATGGGGATGGAGGGGTGCCCAGGTGGCTCAGTCGGTTGCGCGGCCGACTTCGGATCAGGTCATGATCTCACGGTCTGTGAGTTCCAGCCCCGCGTTGGTCTCTGTGCTGACGGCTCAGAGCCTGGAGCCTGCTTCAGATTCTGTGTCTTCCTCTCTCTCTGCCCTTCCCCCACTCATGCTCTGTCTGTCTCTGTCTCAAAAATAAATAAACATTAAAAAAAATTTTTTTTAAAAATGGGGATGGAAAAAAAACCCTCTCATATATGTTGAGCTGATCTTAAGTAAACAATAATTAGAATAATCGAAGTCCAAATAGTGTATGGAAGATGTGTAGCTGTGGTGCTGTTACATTAATGTCACTTAGAGAGTGGTGACATTACGAAGCTCCAAGTACACCAGTGATTCCAGAAGGAAGCCCTCTCTCCCTGAGATTTCTTCTTTCCATTTGGTTGTACGGCTTCCCAACAGCCTGGCTTTCATAAGGCAGAATACTCCATGGTCAAAAATGTAGTACTACACTAAAAGGGCCTAGAGAAGTCACTGGAAAAGAAGAAAACCATATTTCAGCAATCAAGGAATAATGCCATCATCCTTTTAAAGTAAGAAACATCTTTGGTTTTATAAATAAGATTGTAGAAATCTTAATTCCCCTACCCCTTCTGGCTCCATCCTTCAAAGTTTCATTCTGAATTTTTCTCCTAGTTAGGAATATTAAAACCACCTTGACACTGGAAAAGCTATAGTGATTTAGGAAGCACATAAATCTGAGCTTTATATCTAAACCAGGAATTTCTAAAGACTTACGGATTTTATTCCAAAGATTACAGGAGGTCCTCACAAAAGCCTCCCTGACACCAGGCAGATGAGAGCCTGCCCTCCGAGGATAAAAGTTGGCGACGATGAGCTTCCAACTTTGCTCCTAAAAATCTAAGTAAAGTTCAGGTGACATGACCCAACACTGAGAAAATCAGATGGCATTTCTAATCACATCGCTGTAGCTGAGCAAGATGCTCAAGGTATTCCGCATGCAGGTTGCAATAGAACATGCTGCAGGTGTAATGTGGAAGCAAGGAGAAGCCTCCTGATTTTCATTTAGTGGGATAAATAATTGTGAGAATGGCATCAAAATCCAAACCGAGACCATAGCTCAGTCAGTTGAGGAGGGGGACCAGTGCTTTCAGGATGGTTTATATAGCTCATTTTCCATATAAACAAATTTTGATGTGTGAGAATGTCAGTGCTGGGAGACTGTTTCTATAGTAATACCCTAATAGCTTGGAGACCTCCTGGGGAAATTATTTCTCTCTCTGCTCTATCTGGTGGTATGTGAAACCAATCACGTCCAAAATAAAACACCGAGAACAGCACAAAATGTAAGCATGGAGAGAAGGAATGTGGTATATGGCTACCTCCCCGATCCTAAGGAAGAACTAGAAAATCGAGCCTGTTTTTCGCAGCAATTTTTGTCCACTGATTTAGTCAGAAGGTGGGGTGGAGATACTCCTTCCTTATTTCTATTGTTACTGAATTTGAGAAAAGGACAAATACTCCCAATAACAGAGGACAGAGGATGGTGATAGGTGAACGACTACTAAGGCACTTTTTCCTCTCTTTGCCTCCCCTTCTAGGTCAGAGATGGAGGTGTTTTTTATTTGTTTGGAAGTTCTTTTTATAAAGTTCAATAATTATTTTAAGGACAATATCTTCTAAATCTAATATAAATTAATACGAACATTATTAATATAGATAACATTCCCCATTGTCACTTAAATTAACTGAATTCCACTTTAGGTCATTCCATTTAATTAAATCAGAGCACTGCTAGCAACAAAGCTTTTCCCAAATAAGTATGGGTGAGGGCAATTACTCTGTTTACTGTAATTGTTGCAGGTGAAAAGTAATGGGAAGGCCCCACTACCAAAAGACTGTTTATTGTGTGTTTAAATCTAATTAAAGCCAATTCCTGCCTCCGACCGCCCTGAGACACCCAGAATTTCCAGAATAATCTTACCATTTGCTGCTAACCTCAAGAGAGAGCCTAGTGATAGTGCAGGGCTGGGGGTAGAAGTGACACATTGTTTTCTTTTAAATAAGAATTAGGCAATATTTCCTCCATTTCCAATAATCTAGTGACTGAGAAGATATCTAGTTCAGACTGTCTCATGGTAAGGCTATAGCAGGAACACTTGAGTCTTTGATAAAAACAATTTAGTCAAGAGTAGTTATAATGCAAGCCCTGCATCTAATGGTATGACTGTAAGGTACGAGCAAGATGGAAAAAAATGCAAAAGACGCCATTGCAAATTACTTAGAAATGCAAACATGATCTTTATCAAAGGAAGGAAAGACTTAGTTCTGCCTGGGAGAGACCAGAGGAGAAAGAAATGAAGGGACCACTTCACCAACACTGCACATTTTTTTGTTCTACCTATAAATACATTAACAGCATGGGAGTAAGTTAGCAATGTCACTATCCACTGGAGTGTAGAAAGTGTGTGAAAACTATTCGAGTCACCCAGGAAATTCAGGTTAGGACAAGATTACAAACAGCTCTTCCTTCCCCCAACATGCAGAGCACTAATTATCAAGGCATTGAAAAACAATCCTGATATCAAGTATAGCCAATAAATATGGAGTCAAAATAGGATTCAAAGGAATAAGTTTACCCTGTCAGCATATAGAAAACCTGGCTAGTACAGCCTTGTACTTAAGCTATGAGATGAAAAAATCAAACTAAATAGATTTCATAAAATCCCTAAATGAAAGCCTATATCCCTTTCTTTGGGAAAGGCAAAGAAATTGACTTTTTTTTTTAATCCCTAACTTAACCAGCATCCAAAATGCAGTACAATGCAGGATATTTATCCTGCTACCCTTTGCATAAAATCAATTAATCTCAGGGGTATAAGGGGCCTTGGAGGTCATGAAGCCCAATCTTCTACCAAATTACTCCCATAGTCAGAAGATTATCCAGCCTGTGTTCAAAAACCTCCACTCAGGGAGCTTACCACTCTTGAAGGCAGCAACCCCTCTACTGAGGAAGAGCAGTAGTTATTAGAATGTTCTAATATTCAGCTGAAATTTGCTTCCTAGTAATTTCTACCCACTGGTCCTAGTTTTGTCCTCTGAAGCATATCAGGGTCTAACCCCTCATTATCACCATGACAACTCTTCAAATATTTGAAGGCAACGAGAGTTTACTTCACCCATGTTGTACTTCCCAGTTTCCACACCTCTTCATTTACAGATAGACCCTTCATTCCCCCAAGATGCTATCCTTGAAACTATATCCTACTTGGTCAATGTCTATGTTAAAATATACTGACCAGAATATGATACAGTAGCACATTTGGGTCTGGGTGCAAAGGTATCTGCCCCTTTCCAGGAACACACATTTTTCTACATAAACACAAGTTTTCTGGGGTGCCAGGGTGGCTCAGTCAGTTGAGCATCCCACTCTTGATTTTGGCTCAGGTCATGATCGCAGCTCAGGTCCTGATCTCATGGTCGTGAGATCTAGCCCCACCTCCAGCTCCATGCTGGGGGTGGAGCCTGCTTGAGATTCTCTCGCTCCCTCTCTCTCTGCCCCTCTCCCATGCACATGCATGTGCTCTCTCTCTCTCTCTCAAAAAAAAATAAACATTTTAAAAATAAGAATAAAAGTTTTGTTCAATCACCGTCCCTAGTTTTGCCTGCTGTCAGAAACATAGGTGGTAGTACTCAACCCTGACATCCCCAAAATAGAAGTTTTTCATAGAAAATATTATAAGATTGACTTCAGTTCAGTAAAATGTTTTAAGCACTTAGGACAAGGAAGGCTTTATGTAGGTGATATAGAAGATACAAGTTGTTTACATCTAGTAGGAAAAATTAGACAAATACACAAATAAACTATAAAAAAATGTAGGAGAAGATAAGTATCCTAAAAAATATACAAAAGAGAATTAGATATGGAGGAAGGGGAAATTGGTTCTTCAGAGAAGTCTGGGAAGGCTGCATGGAGAGCATAGGAATAGACAGGGGTTGAAGGATCTTGAAAGATGGGTGAGATTTTAATAAGCAGAGAAACATGTTGGGAGAATGAGTTTCAAAATACAATAGACAACTGAAAAGAAAGGACTGAAGAAAAGGGTATTGTCCTACCAGGAAAATAACAGCTCAGTCAGAGAGTAGTCCATAGTCCAGAAAAGAAAGAATGGTATATAAAGCTTCAAACTCCATTTGAAGAAGCTGGATTTTGTTTAAATGCTTATCAATTATGCTAAATATTTAAATTTGCTGAATCACCTAGTCACAGCTGACAACTCTTTTACTCAGTATAGGAATACCAAGATATTCATTTCTATACTCTTACTGTATTCAAATGGAATTTGGCCACACAAAAACAAGAGGTACACGCCTGTTAGAAGGACCACCATCAGGGGCACCTGGGTGGCTCAGTCAATTAAGCGTCCAACTTCAGTTCAGGTCATGATCTCGTTGTTCACGAGTTCAATCCCACGTCCTGCTCTGTGCTGACAGCTCAGAGCCTGGAGCCTGCTTCAGACCCTGTGCCTCCCTGTCACTCTGCCCCTCCCACTCATGCTCTGTTTCTCTCTCTCTCAAAAATAAATAAACATTTAAAAAATTTTTAAAAAAAAGAATGACCAGCATCAAAAAGACAAGAGATTACAAACGCTGGTGAGGATGCAGAGAAAAGGTAACTCTGGGACTCTGTTGGTGGGAATGTTAATTAGTACAGACACTATGGAAAACAGTATGGAGGTTCCTCAAAATATTAAAAATAGAACTACCATATGATCCAGTAATTCCACTTCTGGGAATATATCCAAAGGAAATGAAAACACTAACTCAAAAAGATATCTGCACCTCCATGTTCACAACATTATTTACAACAGCCAAGACATGAGAGAAATCTAAGAGCCCATCAATGGATGAATGGATCAATGGACACACACACACACACACACACACACACACACACACACTGGAATATTGGTTAGCCATTAAAAATAAAAGGAAATCCTGCCATTTGCAACAACAGGGATGGAACTTATGGGCATATGTGAAGTAAAATAAGTCAGAGAAAGACAAATAAGGTATGATTTTATTTAAGTGTGGAATCTAAAGACAAAAACAAAAGCAAAAAATTTTTTAAACAATAAAACTCATAGGAAAATAAATGGAATTTATGGTTATGTGAGGCAGAGGGCTGAAGGGAGGGGGAATTGGAGGAAAGTGGAAAGGTACAAACTTCCAGTGATAAAATAAATATGGCAACTACAGCTAACGCTGCTGTAGGATACACAGGGATGTCGTTGAAAGAGACAATCCTAACGGTTCTCATCATGTGGAGACATTTTTTCTTTTTTCTTTCTGCTTTTATTGTATCTGTATGGGATGCTAACTAAACTTACTACAGTAATCATTTTACAATTTATGTAAGTCAAGCTATTATGCTGTATACCTTAAACTTATACAGTGATATATGTTAATTATATCTCAATAAAACTGGAGAAAAAGAGAAATGTATTACATGCAAATGTTATGCAAACACAATAACAGCTAACATACTTATGTTGTACTATTTATATGCCAGGCACTATATACTAAATCCTTTATACAGACGAACTTATTGAACACTTAGAATGTCCATATGAAGTAGGTACTATTATTTTCTCCTTCTCTATAAGAAGAAATTGAGGCACAGAGAGGTTAAGAGACTGGTCCAAGATCAAAAAGCTTAGTGAGTGGAAGAGTTAAGATTTGAACCTAAAGTCTGGCTCCAGGGCTAATTTGTAACCATGGTGCCTCTCACATTAAGTATGTGGTTACTTATTCTAACGACCTGCTTGTAACCTTACTAATTCAGGTTTTTTAAAAGGCTGTTTTTAGTCCCTAGGATGAGTTAACGAAACTTTTTGGTTTATATCTATCTGTTCATCTTCCGGTACTTTTATCCTATTCTGGATACTGATTAAGGGGCTCATTTAGCATACTGAATCCCAGGAACTCTGAATCATCCTAGAAAACAAGTCATTCCCTCCATGGCTAACTGAAGGGAAACTTGCCTCTGATAAAAATACATCAACAGATCATACACAGTTCCTCTCATACCTCCTGCTTTAGAGCAGATTCCATAATTAAGGGTAGGCTAATCCCTCCTGGCTGCCACTCCCTCTTCACTTCCAGGAGGTTCACAGCTGAACAACTCTGACAGATAAAAATGTAACCTGCTGTTAAAATCCCCAGGAAAGAAAATTCCACAGCCACCCCCAAGGTAACAAATCCCCCTGCCTGACCACTTGGAGCCCTGCCTATTCATCAAATGAGAACGTTTATTTACATACTTCCAATGAAACTGCTTTCTGTTGATTTCCTCCGGGGTCCTCGGGTCCCTGAAAATTTGCTTTGTTCTCTGGCATCTGGCACTGTTTCAGATTCCAGGATCACTTAATTGGGTCATGACTTGTTTTCTGGTCCTGACTCCTCTGCCACCAAGGAAACTTGCTGAATTTAGCAGACTGAGCAGAGGAGACTTAAGGGAAATCTGGACTAGAGGGAGGTATTCTTCTCATTGACCAAAGAGCTGGGCAGATATGGAGATCCAACATGCACCAGCCCAGGGAGGCTTCCCCTCTCTCAGTAAATTCTATATCTTCCTCTCCATGTCAGTTTAGCTTTCTGTTCTGATTAAGCCCTCATCTTTTGAGGGGGGCTCACTTTTCAAGTCCTTAGAAACTTTCAGGGATAGGCCACATTGGGTGGGAGAGTTCCAGAATCTGAATTTTTAGGAAGCTTTAATACTCTTGTAATAATTAGGAATAAATTTAGCCAAAGAGGTGAAAGATCTATGCTCTGAAAACTATAAGACTCTGATGAAAGAACGCAATGACAATACAAATAAATGAAAAGGTATTCGGTGCTCGTGGATTGGAAGAACTAATATTATTAAAATGTCCATACTACCCAAGTAATCTATAGATTCAATGCAATCTCTATCCAAATACTAGTGGCATTTTTCATAGAACTAGAACAAATATTCCCCAAATTTGTATGGAACCACAAAAGAGCCCTGAATAGCCAAAGCAAAGCAATCTTGACAAACAATAACAAAGCTGGAGGTATCACACTCCCTGATTTCAAACTGTACTATAAAGCTATAGTAATCAAAACAGCATGTTACTGATGCAAAAACAGGCACATAGCTCAATAGAAGAGAGAGCCCAGAAGTAAACCCACACTCATATGGTCAATCAATCTATGACAAAGGAGACAAGAATATGCAATGGAAAAGACAGTCTCTTCAACAAATGGTGCTGGGAAAACTGAACAGCTACATGTAAAAGAATGAAACTGGACAACTTTCTTACACCATACACAAAATAAACTCAAAATAGATTAAAGACTTAAATGTAAGACCTGAAACCATAAAAACCTTAGAAGAAAAACACAGGCAGTAAGCTCTTTGACTACAGTCTTAAATATTATTTTGGATAGGTCTCCTCAGGCAAGGGCAACAACAGCAAAAGTAAACAAATGGGACTATGACTAATTAAAAAGCTTTTGACTAGTAAATGAAAAACATTTAAAAAATGAAAAGGCAATGTGCTAAATGAGAGAAGATATTTGCAGATGATATATCCAATATGGGGTTGATACCCAAAATACGATAAGAACCCATACAACTCAATAACAATAACAAAAACAACCCAATTAAAAAATGAACAGAGAAACTGAATAATATTTTTAAAAAAAATTTTAAAAGACCTACAGATGGCCAACAGGCACATAAAAAGATGGTCAATATCACTAATTAGGGAGCTGCAAATCAAAACCACAACGAGATTCCACCTTACACCTGAAAAATGGCTATTATCAAAAATACAAGAAATAACAAATGCTAGTGAGAAAAAGGAAACTTTGTGCGCTGCTCGTGAGAATGTAAAGTTATACAGCCACTGTGGGAAGCAGTATGGAGGTTCCACAAAAAATTAAAAGTAGAACTACCATATGATTCAGTATGGCCACTTCTGGGTATTTATCCAAAGAAAATGAAAACACTAATTCAGAAAGATATATGCACCTCTATATTGATTGCAGATTATTTACAATAGCCAATATATGGAAGCACCCCAAGGAACCATTGATAGACGAATGCATAAAGAAGAAGTGATACACCTGTATAGTGGAATATTACTTGGCCATAAAAAAGAACGAAATCTTGCCATTTGCAACAACATGGATAGACCTAATACGCTAAGTGAAGTAAGACAGAGAAAGACAAATACTATATGATTTCCCTTATATGTGGTATCTAAAAAATAAAACAAAAGAACAAACATAACAGAAATAGACTCACAGATACAAAGAACAAACTGGTGGTTGTGAAATAGGTGAAGCAGATTAAGAGGTACAAACTTCCAGTTATAAAATAACTAAGTCACACAGGGATGTGATGTACAGCATAAGAAATATAGTCAGTAGCATTGTAATAACTTTGTATAGTGACAGATGGTAAATAGATTTATGAAGGTCATCATTTCATGATATATAAAAATATTGAATCAACATGTTACACACCTGAAACTAACATAATATTGTATGTCAATTATAATTCATAAATAAATAAAATAAAGCATCTCTGACTATGAAAAAAATACTCTTATAATGAACACTCTTGCACAGATCCTCAGGGCAACCACTAAGCAGCTCTCCTCCTCCTCCTCTGCATAAGACACAGTCACTCTCTGTTCATTCCATACTTTTATACACATACCCCCTGGGATTGCTAAGTTTGGGATGCAATTATCCCAACACTAATGATTCCATTCAGAACATGAGAGTCTCAAACAATCAGTCTTTCCTGACTCCAAGTGGCCCCTGGCTGCTTGTCAATTCGTGAGGTAGGAGGATGTTTCACTTCCCTACTTATTCAACCAACACTTTTCGGGCATCTTCCGAGTTGCCCTAAATACTGCACTAAGTTCTTGGGAGCACAAAGATGAGCAAGTCACTGCCCATACCTTCCAGGAGCTTATAGTCTGGTGGGATAGACTGATTATAAACCCCGTTACTGAGTTAGAGGGTTATAAATCCTATATCTGTTGTGCTGTGTTTCTATGCTATGGAAACAACAGCAGGAAGTAAATAAGTGCCTGGAGAAGTTGGAAGATGCAAAATATGAGCTGAACCTTAATAACAAACATGAGTATGCCTGGAAGAAAGAAGGAATAGAATGTTCTTGTCAAAGAAAATGCTGTGAACAAAACACTAATATATAAAAAATATATATATCATATTCAGAGTCAAGAGGGTAGGTCTATGATGGTAAGTAGGCCAAGGGCAGGAGGAGAGGGCCAGAGAGAGTAACATAAAAGATAGGTTGTCATTAAATTGTGAAAGCCTTGCCAAGGAATTTGGTTTCATTCAGTGGGCCACAGGTTTCCAGAAGGGCCAGGAGTTTTCTTTTTGGTTTAGAAAACTTAGAAATGGACAAATATAAAAGACATGAGTACTGGAGATAGAATAGTTAGGGGATCATTCTAACAATCCAAATACCTTTCCTGTGTTCTCCCTATTGCAAATGGGGAGGAGACTGTGGGAGAACATGCAGCTGCTGTCAGAGATTGGAAGGCATGTTCTCAGGGAGAGGACTCAGTGTACTTCTCCAGAGTCCCTGAGATTAGGATGAAACTCCATGGAAGAGTCAGATTTCACCCTGATGGAAGGGACCACAGGTAAGGTTTGGCACTGAAGATGAAAAGTACTTACAAATGGCACCACGGTATAGAGAATTAGAAGGTGAGGGTGTTCTATTTCATGTTCTTCTTAAATCCATGTAGAATCACACATTATGCTAGGGACATATAAAAAGATTCCCAAAGGACTGTCCGCTATGATCCTACTGCTGTGTATGAGAAGTACATTATATTTTCAATTTTGTTTGCCCAAGGGATAACATGGGGATTTGTGGCTAATATAAAATATTGCTGAATGTTACTTAAGAAGGAGCCAGCAAAGCGAATATTTACTAAACCCCTTTTGTATGCTGGGACTAAAGCCACAGCTAAGATCAGCTTTTCTTTCGAGGGCTCTATTTCTAGCATGCCAGAACAGCTACCTTTATTGATCACCTGCTCAGCACCAGACTTTATACTAGCTGCCTTCTTACATAATCTGAATCCACACAAACACCATATGAAGTAGATATCACTGTTCCTATTTTGCAGACACTGAAATGGAAGCACATCGGGGAGAAACTTACCTAAAGCAACTATGCTAGAGGGTGACAAGATGGGACTGGATCTCAAAGCCATTCATCTCCCAAATCCTACGCGTTGCCCTGAATTGCCTTGGGGAGTGTGGGCTTGCTCTGAGAGGAGCTCTCACCTGGAACACAGAGGCTGGTGATGGAGCTAGGAAGGACATCAGATGCAGGTCATGCTTCTAGGCAGCAGTATTTGTTTCATACAATTCTCCCACCTGAAGCCGCTTTCATTTCAGTACTTTTCCAACTATTTTTTAGGATAGAAAGAAGAATGGGTCACAGACCCTAGGAGACCAAAATGACTCAGCTTCTAGCTCTGCCTTTAGAGCCTCTTTCTTTGAGGAAATAATGTAGGTCATCATCCCCCAACGTGTATTTGGAGAAACGTGAGGCTCCTGAAAAGCAATGTTTTAAAGTAACGAAGCTGTTTAGTTTTGTGTAACACAAGAATTCAAAAGCTCATTTGACCACAAATTCTTTTTTTCCCTACAACACCTGGCACCTTGCAGAATCGATGGTTCAGAGAACACATGTGCCACAGGCTAAGGACCCCTCTCATCCGCCCCTCATCCCCTCCCAACATTGAGGTGTGGATTAGCCTCACGGGTAATGACTCAACCAGAGTCTTCTGCAGGCCAGGTGGATGTGAAGAAATAGAAAGGTGCCATGTACTGACGACTGATTAGGTGAGTCATTAATTTCTTTGAGCCTCAGTTTCCTCATCTATGAAACAGAGGAAGCATAACATTGTCTTGGGGACTGATGAAATAATGTACCGAACGCGTTTAATATAACTGCCTGACACATGAGACGATGCAGGGAATGTTAGCTATTATTTTTTAAAAACATATTAAATGCTGGAGGTGAAGTTACATAAAACTTGTGAAAATACTTTATAAACTCAATAATACTATATAAATGTCAATTCTTAGTTGTTGTTATTACGAGACACTTCCTAGTCTCTGTAAAATGCTGCAGTTAAGTCCTCTGTGTGCACAGAAACACTCAGTTGCTGAAGATTGATTACTCAGCTTGTTAAGGCTTCATTACTCATGTGGCCCTGACCTGCAATGGAAAAGAACAAAAATCCTTCCCCCCGCCCCTATAAATGGAAATCGCTTTTCAAGAGGCCACTTCCTTTTGGCATGAGAAGCAAAACAGAGAAAGCACTTGGAGAAGGGGTCTTTGTAATCAATAAAGTGTAAAGAAAGCAAAGAACATTTAAGCGCATAACTTTCAATATGGCAATCTGCAAGGATCTTTAGATTGTTTTTGTTCGAATGGTCAGTTTCTAGCCAACTGACCACACACTGGAATTTCAAATACTGTGGAGAAACTGGAGGTACTGGAAAATAATCCATTGAGAGAATATCCCAAAGTGTGCCAGGCAGGGAGCTTCTAGGTGCAGCTGGTGACATTGGCCTCTGATGACCAGGTTTCCTATGCAAGAGGCTTTCTAATGTTTCCTTTTCCACAGGTCTTGTTTATTCATCTGGACTCTCAAAGGAAGTAGGTGATACTATTAGCTTAAGTCTGGCAGTTGGGGCCCAGCAGGATGGGATCCAGACACCTGGAGTTCAGTATCCTTCCCCAAAAGGCTAATTGCCTACAAAGGTACCTAGAATATGCTGGAAGAAATTGTCCTAACACACTGTGGATATGTGTACACACCTGACGGTGGGTACCTGATATATTAGCCTCACCCAGCCCATAGACGCTCTGTCCCCTTGTCCTCCTTCAGCTGTGTGTGGCGGGGTGTATGAACACAGAGACGAGAGCCTCTAGTCCTACAGCTCCTAGATCTCTCCCTTCTCATCCCCTGTCCTCTCTACCCGCCTCTACTTTCCTCACTCTCTCTCTTTTCTTCCTTTCCCCAAAAGAAATTCCTCACCTATGAAAACACTTTCCAGTTTACAAGGTAACTTTACAGTTGTCCCTGACACAGCTGTCCCTGAGCTTGCGAGTCCAGAGAAATGAGTCTGTGTTTGAATCCATCTCAGGCACTCAATGACGACGTGCCCTTAAGCAAGTCTGGCTAACTTCTTCAGGAACAGTTAGATAGGATACTTAATCTCAAAGAATTGTTGGGAAAGATAAAATGATCTAATACAGTAGAGCATTTCTACTGCAACTGGCACGGAGAAAGTACTCGTTGAGCAGCAGATATTTGTATTAGGCCCCTCTGAATTAAGGACTAATGGTACCACCTTACAGAAGAGGAAACTAAGGCATAGAGGGGGGATGACATTGTCAAGGTCATCCAAGAAACAAGAAACAGAACTAGTCTCTGAATCCAGGTGTTCAACTCCCTGGGCACTTTTCACCAACCCAAGAAATGTATTTCTTAGTAACACAGAGAATGATTCTATGAAATTTGCTTTATTTTCTGGCTCTGGTGGCCAAGAACTGACATGATATGATTCCTACTACGCTCCAGTGGCCAGGAAGCTATGGTCTGACTTGGACAATTCATAGCTTTACACAGGAATATATGTACACATGTATATATACATACATGTATGTGTATATATGTATGGTAAACTATAAATGTTCTCTCTAAAAATATTGTAGATAGGTTAAGTATGGAAAATCTGCAGTGACATTCAGAGGACATTGAAGAACAAAGCAGAGGCCATTCAATGATGCAAAGAGAGAAAACGCATCCAGCTTCCAACTTTGCTGCAGCATTGCTGATTCAGTGTTTTCATTTCTTCAAAGAAATATTTGCAGTAGCTCTTATATTTAACAAGCTAGCTTGTGCTTAGTATTTTATAAATACAAAAACAAGAATACTTTTTTTAAAAAAGAACACACAATAATACTGAATAGTGCTGAGAAAGCATCATAATTTGGTACAATATATTTGATGTATTTTTCCTGGTGTAGTTTGGATCATTATTATCTTAGAACCTGAGAAAATACACATTAACTATGAAGATTTATTTATAACTATAAACAAATGATTATCAAATATAATCATTGAGAAGTCAGAAAACTTTACTAGATACTAAATAAACACTCGTAAAAGAAATCCACTTTTTATTACAACCTGCTTGCAAATTAGATGGGCAATTTCTTTCAGGTTAAAACCAGTAGCCCTTTAAAATGCATTTTATTAGTATTGGACCACTGGAAAACTCTCAAAATGGAGAATGTTGGGTGATAGGTTGCAAGTAATTTCCTTGATCCTCTGGTATAGCTCCATGAGTTCTTGAACCTGGGTGTCCTTATACTCTCACTTCCCACAGTTGTCCTGGTCTTAGTGGCTTGTTATTGTAAGGATAGGAAAACCTGGGAAATGCAAAGGCATCTTCATGGAATCACTAAAATGAGTTATTTCACCCAAAGTAGAATTTTATTGCCTGTAATAAATATACTTTCAGTATTTAGTATTAAATACACTTTTCTTTAAAAAAATTAAGGCTTTATTCCTTTAGAGCAGTTTTAGGTTTGCAGCAATATGAAAGGGAAGGTATAGAGATTTTCCCATAGACCCTCTACTCCCATGCATGCATAGCCTCCCCCATTATCAACAGCCCCCAAACTAGAATGGTATATTTGTTACAATCGATGAACTTGTACTGACACGTCATAATCACCTAAAGTCCACAGCTTACATAACAATTCACTCTGGGTTTGGACAAATGTATAATGATACATATCCACCATTAAAGTATCATCTACAGGATTTTCACTGCCCTAAAAATCCTCTGTGCTGTACCTATTGATGCTACCCCCACCTGTCCCCAACCCCTGGCAACCATTGATGGTCTTATCGCCTTCATAATCTAGATTTTTCCAGAATGTTATATAGTTGGAATCATTAACAGTATGTACCCTTTTCAGAATAATTTTTCACGTATTGATATGCATTTAAGTTTCTTCCATGTATTTTCATGAGTTGCCAAATAGTTGTTAGTGCCAAATAGTATTCCATTGTCTAGATAGACCACACTTATCCACTTACTTAGTGAATGATAACAATGCACTTTTAATCACAAATAGTGCAAATAATAAATAATATGGAAGTGGGATATAACGTGTAAACTCTCAGAGTTTTAGGGTCTAAGACCCAAGTCATGTTATAGGAGAAAGCTATGAGGAGATGGATTTAAATCTTGGCTCTACCACTTATGGAGTCATGTGCTTTTGCACAAAACATTTAACCTTCATTAACGTTTGTTTCCTCAATTATAACACAAGGACAATTGTGCTTTGGGGAATGGGCAAGATAACATGCATAAAAACTCCTAGCATGGGGCTAGACATACAACAGGAGTTCTGCAAATGCTGGTTGAGGATGAATATGAATTGAACCAGAAGCTAGACATATCCAGTCCCTAAAGGCAAATATATGTGGCTTCCAATTCTATTGTGGCCCCCACCCCAGCCCAAATCCCTGGAGAAGAATTCAGAGAATAGTGAGTTTTCAATCCATCTGTCTGATCTTTCCTTCAGAAAATCTCAAAATTCCTAAGCATCACTTGGTCCTCAGAAAGTAAAAAATCATACATTCCTTTGAAAGCACCAGTTTCCAAACATGAGGGGTTTTATTTGTCTATTTGATTTTAAGAAGGACAATCTTTATTAAACTGAAATGTTATGTTGAAGCACAACCTCGATAAAATCAGTAGAATCTGTGAGTATGTGATGGTGAAACTATGTAAGTTTGGAACAGGGTAGGATCTGGCCTTTAGTCAGCTTACTTCTCCCCAGAAACCAACTTCCTCCACATCCCTCAAGGACCCCCAGAGAATTCCCAGAAATCCCTGGGACAGTCTGAAAATTTCTGTTCCACAGAGACAAATAAGCCTTCTCATCCTAAGGTAGGAAAGCTGCCAGGAATATTCTGCCACAGCACTCATGACTGTGATCCTGCTCTTCCATCTGCCAAATGAAAATAAAAGTTATCCTGGGAAAAATCAGAATGTTAACCACCAATAAGGGCACCATCTATTAAAAAGTCACAACTAAACAGAGATCTACCTCCTTACTTCATTTCAAATTCTTGTGATCACTAAAACTCTCTTGGGTGAGTTAATTATCAAAAGCTCAAGGTGGGATCATTTTAACCTAACTTATTACTCCATCCTTAGTATTAGTGTGGTAGTAAGTGAAATTAATAGAAGTCACATAGGGTATTTCTGATTTCGGCACAAGAGAGCAAAACTGCAAGATGCAGTATTGTGTAGGCTTAATATCGTCTAATGTTAACGCCTAGTTGCAGACATCCTCAAATATATATATATATATAAAGACAGGTACAATTCACTTGGGTCTAAACTAAGCAAAGAAGACATAGTGATACAAGAGTATTATAGACGTGACCTTGCCCCGGTGTCAAGTTTACTTCAATCTCCCAAGCAGCAGGAATAAAGAAAGTACTGTGCTTTAATTAGGGGGCTATTTATATACCTTAGTAATTACAGATGTGAAAGCAATGTCTTTGTAAGAAAGTTCTGGCTAAAACCATAGTTTTAAGGATCTGGATAATAGCTTTCCAGTAGCTATTTGTATTTCTCTCCAGATTGACTATCATTGGTATCTTTACTTACAGAAATGTGTTCCACACGGTTATATCTCAGATTATTATATTTCAGAAAAGAGAATGACTCTCTCTATTTGGTTGGAAACAGACAGAAATGTATCTGTATTAATTCTCTGTAGCCCCAAACATTTTCCCCGGTACCACACATAACAGTTAAACCATTTTAACTATTGAATGGAAGTGACTATATAGCACCTTGCAAGGTAAGCTCTTCTCTTAAATAATACATATTACGATTATCACTCATAAATTCATTTCCATGCAATCCCTATTTATAAAAGGCAAGTGCTCATAATACACAAGCAGCATTATTTTCCGACAGAGAGTGGTATCCATTAATATAACTTGCTCCAATCTCTTGGAGGAAAATGGGCCTTTTCAAACCAGTGAGTGGATTCTAATCTAGTAAATTCAAATCAATCTGAATTTATTATATTCTGCTCTTTTTTTGCCCTTTTCTATCTTAAATTAAAAAAAAATTAGTGTTTATTTTTGAGAGAGAGGTTGAGAGTGTGAGCTGGGCAGAGAGCGAGAAGCAGACACAATTCCAAGCAGGTTCCAGGCTCTGAGCTGTCAGCACAGACCCAGACGCAGGGCTCAGACTCACAAACTGAGATCATGACCTGAGCTGAAGTCAGAGGCTTAACCAACTGAACCACCTAGGTGCCTCTCTATCTTTAAAGTTTAAACTAAAAAGGTTTACTTAGTCCTAGACTTTGTGTTTGCTCTTGGAGCGATGCAAGAAAAATTTCCTGAAAGAATCATGTTTTTCTAGTCGTGCACCATGAGAAACAGAACGTGTGGGGCTGTGAGACACTGAGGAGGCTAGCTTGGAAACAGAACCTGCTGCTCAGCCTTATGGCTGAAGATCGGAAAGTGCCAATATTCTAGTCTGAACGGGTGGCTGAGTTTCCTAAATATCCATGCTGCTCTGTGATCCGCCACAGAAGGAAGAAACTGTGAGTCACTGAAACGCAAGCAACTGAAAACAAACAAATAAACAAAAACACGGAGAAAACAACAACAGTGATTCAGTGCAATATTTAGGGATAAAACGCTGTGTCATTTCCAAAGGCCATGGAACACACTCCAATGCTAGGTGGGAAGTTTAGTATTTCCTAAGACAGGATGCAGATTCAAGATGAAATGCTAAGCACACACATCACGCATCCTTCCTCCTCTCGTGTCCGATTGAAATGGCAGACAAGTGATTCATTTTTTTAGTGAACCTATCACAATGCTGGCAAGAAAGGAATCAAGCGGAAGAACAGAAAGTCCAAAGGAACCAGGAAGAGAGAAAGCAAATACGATCAAACGAACAAAGGAAACAGGGTGGAAAAACAGCATTTCAAAACTATAGTGCTCAATGAAAGTTCAAGACCTAGGTCAACTAATACAAAAAGCAGGAATGGAAACTGGGGCATTCCACTCATTAAGGTGATCAGTAAAGAGCTGAATGCCAAATGAGCCAAATAGCCCCTTCCAATTTCTGGAGTTATAAGGACTAATATTTGTGGAGGACTTACAAAAGCCAGGTACGCACTGAATTTTTATAACAATTCTCAGAAGTAAGTATTATTATTGTTATTATTTGTTAAATTAAAAAACTGAGGTGCAGAGAAGTTAAGCATCTCATTTATAGTCGCTTGGCTAGTAAGGGATAGAATCCAAACCCAGGAACAGTTTGGCTCCAGAAACGATGTTTCTAATAGCCATCTATATTATACTGCCATAGAAGGGCAGTTGAAAACCGCTCCTTTATGAAACTGGGGACCTTCAAATTCAGGATGGCAGACTGAGCACCAGCTGTAGTTTACCTTCCTGGACCATCCCCAGAAATAATAGCAACAACAAATTTTCAGTATTCATTTCTACAATGAAAAGCAAATAATGCTTGCATAACATGAGAAATTTTGAGGACTCATGAAAAACAGAAGTCAAAAGGGATCAAAGAAAAAAAATCCCTTACAAAAAAGGACGAATGAGAAAAGAGGATGAAGGCCTAGGGTGCTTGAAGCCCAGGCTCAGCAGTTACTGGGGAGAGAAGTAGGCCTTGGGGCAGCTGAGGAGATCAGTGCCCCACCTTGCCCTTGGCCTGTGCTGCTGAGTAACAGAAATTCTGGTCTCTGAGAACTCTGGCCTGCAGCACTGGGGTCCTGGACACAGAACAAAATCCTGGGCAAAAGGAGGAGAAACTGGTACCCACTCTCCTCTGAAGACATAAGCATGTCTGCCTCTCCTCCAGTCACTGACCCGCTCCCAAAGGCAGGCTTCACAGACAGGCTGACAGGGAAGCTCTATTCTAAAGAAGAACGCAAAACCATGAGGCACTAATATTTGATACAGAACATCACCAAACATAACAAGTGGAAGCATTTGCACTCTGAGGAATTAAAGCAAACAGATTAAACCTTTAGCATAGGAAAAAACAATGTCCTCAAAGACATGAAAGTGACGATGACATCTATAAAGTAATTCAAGTATAGGTCTTGAAAACTAGAAATTTGATCATTTAAATCAAAAAATAAACTTGATACATAAGCTAAGTAGCAAAATGGACAATTAAAAACAAATAAATGAGTTAGATGAACAGAATGAGGAATTGTTTCATGACATAACTCAAGAGATTTAAGAGCCTCAGAGGTTAGACCCAGAGGTTTTAATGTTTATCTAATTATCATCCCAGAAAGGAGAGTATATGGTATGGAAAGGAAGATATAAAGGCAATAATGGAAGACAATTTTCAACAAGATGGGAGGATCCACTAAGTGTGAAACATGATGAATAAAAAAGACACATTATAGTGTATACTGAGAACTACAAAGATAAAAACAAAAATCTCAGTTGCTCCATAGAGGGAAAATATCCTGATTCCAAATAAAGAAACAAGTACCAGGCTGATATAGGCCTTCTCATCGTTCACAGTACATGTAAAAATGTCTTCTTGGGGCCATTTCTTAAAATCTCATGTGGAAAAATTAACCTAGAATTCTATGTCCAGCAAATTGTCATTCAAGAATGAATCAAAATAAAGACATTTTTGAATATACAAGGAATCAGAATTTTTTGAATCAATAAACTCTCTCTCAATGAATGGCTCGGTTTTACTTCAGCAAAAAAAAAATAAAAGACAAAGAAAAGCAAAAAAAAAAAAAAAAAAGAATCTAAGAGTTTGATCCAAAAAAGCAATGATAAGCAAAGATAATAATATAAATATCATAATAGTATATATACTATATCATATGTATCATAGCATACATAACTATAATATAAAAATATATAATATCTATTATATAAATAGTACATAATATACAGTATACTATATAACATATTCAAGCATAATGGTATAAATAATATGTCAAGTATATAAATATTTCTAACAATCTGGAACTAAAATCTCAGATAATCTCAACATGGGAAATATCTGGGGAGTAGTGAAGGAGAAAATATAAGCATTCTAAAGTTCTTATATTTTTTGGAGAAATTATATAGATACTGACAAAAATATTCATAGAAAAATGTTCAGTGCTATTCAATTTTTAAGACCAATCACCAGATTAGAAATATAATGTTAAGATTGTAAAATTTCAAACCTTAGGATGGAGGTAGAAGGAACAGAAAAATGATATTTCTAAGAAAGAGAAAACAGAGGGAAACAAGTTTTTAAAGGAAAACAAAATAAGATAGCATATAGAATAAATCCAAGCATACCACTAATCACAATAAATATGAATGAGTTTTAAAGTCTTTAAAATCAAAGATATTAATGAACATGTGAAAGAATCAAAGATATTAGAGAACATGTGAAAAGATTGTTTCCACAAAATTTGGGGAACTAGAAACAGAAAGGTAAATGGTTACTGACTTAGGATACCTGAACTAAACACAGTCCCTTGACTGGGGGAAATGAGATACAGCGGAGGGAAGGGTTACCATATGAAAAACAGAGCAGTAGGTGAAAGTCTAGGTATATACAGAATCTTGAGATCCAGTGACCTATTGCCACCTAAATCTCAAAATGCTTTCAGTGACACATTTACCCTTCAGACAGAGCACCAGGAGATTCTTCTTTGAGAAATAAGAACAACCTATAAGAACAGACCAAAGGATACTGACATCAGATATTCCCCAATTAAACTACCTGGTCAATATCTCTGCTGGAAGACCAATGGTCAATAGCCCCAGCTATGATCACAAAGTTTCCCATCTGCTTTTTAGTGCCCCATTCTTAAATGAACATAGAACCAAGGATCAATATATATCTGAAGAAAGCTCCATAGGAAAGACCAAAGCTATACCAGAATAAAGAAAGTTGGAGGTAACAATCTATTTTAAAGGAAACTTTGAAAAATACTATCTTTAATATTCTCAGAGAAATAAAAGAAAATATCATATCCATAAAATAAAATTAGAATGCTTTTAATAAGAAGCATGCAGAGCAAAAACATCTCTAAAAATTTGATATATGATGGATAAATATTAGAACACTGGGAACAAAGAGAAAATCCTAAAAACTTTCAGAGGCTAAAAATAGGTGGTGTGCACATTAAAAAAAAAAAAAAAGAACTGAAATTGTATCGGACTTCTTAATGTCAAAACTGGAAACTTGAAGAAAATGGAACAATGCCTCCAAAATTTCTGAGGGAAATAGATTCCAAAACAGAATTTATTTTAAATCCAGTTAATCATCAGTCAAATAGAAGGGTAGAATAAAGATGTTTTCAGAAATGTAAGATGTCAAAACTTATATCCCACACACTGTTTCTCAGAAAGCTGCTGGGAGAGGCATTCCTCCAAAATGAGCAAGTCAAACAAGAAATAACACGTGAGATTCTGGTACTGGGAATTCAACCCGATGCAGTGAGGAAATTGCCCAAATGAAGCGAAAGGGTCCCCAGATGGTAGCTATGCAAGCGGCTGGGAAAAAAAAAAAAAACAGTCCAAATTAGAGAAATTCAGACATTTCCAGAGAGAATTCTCCAAAAAGACAAAATTGATGGCATACCCCATGTGATCAAATATATATCAAAAGAATATTTAAGGATTAGCAAAATGTTTGGGCATAAATCAATGACAAATATATTTTTTAAATGAAAACAAAAACCTGAATGACTCTAGGGAGAGCAGAAAGATGTGCAAGATGGCTTTGAATAAAGTTTACATGGTCAGAATCTTAAAAGCATAATGTTGATCTAATCAAAATTGTATATATACTCATCAGAAAGATGGGTGGAATAGAAGATTGCTTGGGGGAATTGATAAAGGAATCATAAATCTTCTATTTCCACTACAGAAGATCAATAGATAATGCTCAAACTTTAAAAAAAAAAAAAACAGAAGTGACGGAAACACATGTATTTTAATAAGCTTTTTAGAGCTATTTGACTCAATCCAAAAACAGCAACAACAGCTTAGAGGGAATCATGATCTACTTTGCTAAAAAAAAAAAAAAAAAAGAATCCCTCCTGCCTACAAAGAAATGAGAACTTAAACTGGCAGCAGGCTTCTCATCACCAACACTGAATACCAGATACCAGATTGCAACACCTTCAAACTTCCGAGGAAAAATTATTTTCAAGCTGGAATTTTTATACCTACCTGAATTATCAAATATATGAGTAAAAAAATATAATTTCAACCCTGTATGGATTTGAAAAGTTTACATTTATGCATCCTATATGAAAACTATTTCTCTAGAAAAACCTTAAGTAACACAAGAAAAGAATGCAAGAAATATGAAATGAGATACAAGGCACCATGGCAACTGAGTATGACCTAAAAGACAAGAAAACCAAAGATGCAAATCCATGTTCTTTGGCAATTGGGATATATTTTTTCCAGTAGGTAGAGTTCAGAGACACAGTATCTTAGTTCTTTATTTTTTTAGAGCAAAACCAAAACCTGACTTGGTAATGAAGCATATTTTAATGCTGCATTATTTTGGGGGAGTTTAAATTTTTAGAAACGACCTATGGATATATCAGGGCATGCTGATCACAGGGAATTCAAGATCATATTGTAAATGTTATAGATGCTGATCATGAAAAATAAGAATAAAACTTGTTTAAAAGCAGGAAATAGAAGGAACTGTGGTTAAGGAACTATATATACAAAGCTTATCCTCTTTCACAGTTAAGAATTAAAAGGTGTTATCTAAATTATGAATTATAACTATTTTAAATTATAAAGGAAAGCCCCAGGAGAAACACAACAAAAGTAGTCAAAAGTACTAGTACTCCCTCTGAGAAATGGAATTAAGGGTAGAGAGAGATGACAACCATTATTTTTCATTTTATGTATTTTTTTTCCTTTTCATCTGAATGCTTTTACTCTGCAGCTATGGTCTGAATGTTTGTGTCCCCCCAAATTCATGTTGAAATCCTAACCCCTAAAGGTGATGGTGATATGTGGGGCCTTTGGGAGGGGAATAGGTCATCAAGGTAGAAACCTCATGCTTTTATAAAAGAGACCTTCCCCCCGCCCAGGGCTCGTGAACCCCTTCTACAACGTGAGGATACAGCGAGAAGCCACAGCCTGAAGACAGACCTCACCTGATCATAGGCACCCTGACCGCAGACTCCCAGCCCCCAGACTGTGACGAATAAATGTCTGTCGTTTGTAGGTTCCCCAGTTTGTGGTATTTTGTTATAGCAGCCTGACATATGCCTAGAAACAACTTTAATTTTCATAAAAGACTAGCTCAAAATGAGAAGAATAAAATGCAGGTGTGCCCTCATCACTAGGGACTTGGTGGTACATCCTCCGATAGATGGTGACGTGTCCGTACAGGGAATCCTGGTGGATACTGGAAGGACGGATGCTGGAAAAAGACAGAAGGCGAGCTCGAGGCCCTCACAGAACGATGTCTACAATTGTTAGTAAAAATGTTTTTCATTTACTTATTCAGTCAATAGGAATTAAGGGACTATTATGCGCCTAGAACTGTGTTAAGCACTAGGCATACATTAGAGAATTCTCAGTCTGGCAGGGAAGATAATAAGTAAATAAACATAGAAATAAGTGTATAGTTATACTAGGACTTCCATACAGAGACTGAGTCCTATGAAAAGGCCTTTATGTTGCGGCAAACAAATATGTAACACGACCAGTTTTGTGTTAAAACAGTATATAAATAAAAAATATGCATCATGGATGCCAGTTTAAAGCATACGTAGAAAGGGGATTGAAAAGTTGTACAACAAGAGGGGAACCTCAAGAGAAGTAAGTGGAGGAAATGAAAGACTTCCGTTTTTACTTCCTACATTTGCTTCAGACAAGTTTTTGTTTTGCAATTTTTATAATTTAAAAATTAAAAACAACGCAAATTTATAGTAAAAGTAATGAATACTAGTCAAGAGAGTGGACAATTGAACAATAATGCTATTCATCATTTCTGGAAGAAAAAAGTTAAGACATTTTCCCCATGGATAGTTGTTATATTCCTAGAAAAAAGAAGGATGCTATTATTTACTATAATTTATTAATTGTATTTATTATTAAGAAATGTATTAGCAAGTACTTAGCCAATGGTACTTTCTAGAGTGTTAATTTATAGTCCTTTAAAAAATATTGAATTACCCAGGCATTAATTCTTATTTCTGTATCATAGGCCTCTTATACTTTAATTAAGATAATTTTTGTGGGGACATCTCAGTATTTTGGAAGTCGTAAAAAATGTAATAATTCAATTCACTTATATTCGACAAACTTGTTAACAAGAGTCTGTAGGAGTGGACCTTTGCCAGGACCTGAAGGACACAAAGGTGAGTAAGACGGAAAAGCAGCTCACAGGAAGTTCACGGGGGAGTCTCAGTGTCCATTCAAGGATCTCACCATCTCTTTAGAGCCACGGAAATCTTGCACAGCCAGCCTGTGGGTCTCATCTTCTCATTTCTGTATCAAGTTATTAGGTTATTTTTCAAAGTAGCCAGGAGTCATGTGGCTCTTTTGGTTAAAAGAGGTTTGAAATGTGACCCCGAGGCATTAAACATAGGTTCGGTATTTGATACTCTGCTCTTTTCTTGGAGCGATATCAACAACCAAAATTAGGGTTGTGCTGTGCCCAGAACTGGAATGTAACTGCGTTTGTGTGTACCGATGTTCTAGCTTCAGTGGTCGCACTTCCAGCTGGGTTTGTAGATGCACCAACTCTGTGTGGGTGGAATATTGGCTTTACCTCCTCGAGGCTTTATTTGGCATTGATTTGAATTCAGCTGCAGGTCTCTATCTGGTGACTATGAGCAGGTTTAATCGCTCTTTCATGGTTGACTATTGCCAGAGACCAAAAATATCCAGCACCCCAGTGTTTGTACCTTCTTAATGACACTTTTTACCATTTGTTAGTTTATATGTTTACATGTATATCTTTCCCCTCGAGAACGTGAGTTCTGGGAGGAGAAGGGAACTGTCTTATTGTTTGGTGCCTCCTCAGTTGAGTGTAAAATGTCTAGAAACAAAATTTTGATTAGTGTTTAATGAATTTTTAAAAATATTACTTAGCAGGAGCACCTGGGTGTCTCAGTCAGTTGAGCATCTGACTCTTGATTTTGGCTCATGTCATTATTTCACCATCAGGAGATTGAGTCCCATACTGGGCTCTGCACTAGGCATGGAGCCTGGTTAAGATTCTCTTTCTCTCCCACTGCCTCTCCCCAACTCACGTGTGTACTCATGTGCTATCTCTCTCTCTCAAATAAATAAACATTTAAAATATTACTCAGTGGACAGTTTACCCACAGGTATGATAGATTTCTAGTTTCCATACACATTCACCATTTCCCCAAAGGCACAACAACACATACTGATTCCTTTTTATGTTCTAGACTATGTGCTAAGTATGTGTATGTGTACTTATTTACACATTGTATTATTTTATCTTTACAACAATCCTTTAGTCAGGAACTGTTTTATCACCACTGCACACATGGAGAATCAAGGCCTAGCAGCAATGTGCCCCACAAGACACAACTAATAAAGGGTAGATGCAGGACTTGAACCTACACTCTTCTGTCTTTTGAGCTTACGCATTTAGCTACTGCAGTCTACTAAAGGTGACATTCCCAAGACTTTGAGAGAAAATGGTAAAGACATATATTAATCTCATGAAGTGGTAGAGACAGGAAGGGCAGTTTAGCAAGGCATGGCTCTGCTGGAATGCTAATCTTTGGGTTAGGGAGAAGTTAATTCCAGTAACTTGGATTTGCTTCGCTTTCATAAGAACAATGTACTTGACAAGTCATTACATTATGTTCTTCAGGAGGCATGTGGTCACTTGTCATTTATTTACAACATGAGAATAATTATGACTCATTTTGTAATTTGTACAAATATGCATAATGAACTATTTACAATATTTAGACCCATGGTTAGGGCATATAATTATAGCGCAATGGCCTGTGGTTTTTTTTCCACAAGGGTTGATAACATTAATCTTTTGTTTTGTGTTTTCCAAAATGCCTTTTTAAAAATCCCAATGCTTAACTAATTATTAGTATTATCCTTTCTTTCTCACATTTTTAGTAAATGGTTCTTTCCTTGCCGTGGAAGTGTTTCTAAAGCTTTGGCATCAGAAAGGCCTGGGTTTACATCTTGGTCTGCCATTCTCTAGTTGTGTGACATAGGACATGTCAGATACCATGCTTCAGATACCCACATGTAAAGTAGGCAAATGGAATCCTAACTTGCCAAGTTCTTTGAGAAAAAAGAAAGTACATGAAACTCATAGCACAGGATTTGGATCCTAGTAACCATAATGATGATGATGGTGACAGCGATGACAACAGCAACTTTTACTGAGTGCCCACTATTTGCCAGGCACTTTTCTGAGTGCATTATATGAATAAACTCATTTACTCCATAAAACGGAATAAGTAGTTCCTATTTCTCTATTGGAATCACAGTGATGGAAAGTTTTAAAACTCACTGTAGCTCCTTGGTATTTACCCTAATGAGTTGAACTTGGGTTGACACAAAAACCTGCACACGAATGTTTAAAACAGTCTTATTCATAATTGCCAAAATTTACAAGCAACCAAGAAGTTCAATAGGTGAATGGATACACAAACCGTGGTACTTCCATACAACGAGTATTTTTCATTAATAAAAAGAAATGAACCATCAAGCCACAAAAAGATCAAGGAACCAGAAAAGCGCCTTGCTAAGGTGATATGAATATGAAGTCAACATACTGTATGACTCCAACTATACGACATTCTGGAAAGTGCAAAACTACAGAGACAGTGAGAAAGATGAGTGGTTGCCAAAGATTCAGGAGGGAAGGAGGGAGGAATTGGTGAAGCACAAGGGATTTTCAAATCATGAAACTATTCTATGTGATACTGTAATGGTAGATACATGTCATTATACATTTATCAAAACCCATAGAATGTGCGAAGAGTGAACCCTAAAGTAAACTTTTGGAGTTAATAATAATGTACCAATATTAAGATTGAATCATCAGTTGTAAAAAACGTACCACACTAATGTACGATGTTAATAGGAGAAACTATGTGTTTGGGATGGGGAGAGTAGTATATGGGAACTCTGTACTTTCTGCTCAATTTTTCCTTAAACCTCAAATTGCTCTAAAAGATAGTCTGTTAGTTTGTAGAAACATACTAGATTGCGCACTTGAAAAATACAGAGTTCTTTTGGAGAGTTAGTTAATAAACATATTTTTCAGGGCACCTGAGTGCCTCAGACGGTTAAGCAATTCAACTCTTGATTTTGGCACAGGTCATGATCTCATGGTCATGAGATCGAGCCCCGCGTCAAGCTCCTTGCTGGGTGTGAAGCCTACTTAAGATTCTCTCTCTCCCTCTCCCTCTGCCCCTCCCCCATGAGTGAGCACACATGCATGCATGTGTATGCACATGTTCTGTCTCTCGCTCTTAAAAAGAAAATATCCCTGGGGCACCTAGGTGGCTCAGTTGGTTAAGTGTCCAACTTCATCTGAGGTCATGATCTCGCGGTTCATGGGTTTGAGCCCTGCATTGGGTTCTGTGCTGGCGGCTCAGAGCCTGGAGCCTGTTTCAGATTCTGTGCCTCCCTCTCTCTCTGCCCTTCACCCACTCATGCTCTGTCTCAAAAATAAGTAAACGTTAAAAAAAATTTTTTTTTAAAGAAAATGTACTTGCCCACAAAATATTTTTTTCCCTAAAAAAGAAGTCACTATAAAACACTAAAAGGTGAGAATGGACTTATGTAAATAAGATTAGATGTATCTGGGTTCTTTCCTATGTATTACTGCTTCTTTTTCATACATACACACAGAAAAAAAAAGAAAGAAAGACAAGTTTTCAGAGACTAAATAAATGGAACCCACCTCCAGCGCCCACCTTATCTATATGGAGCCATTTCAGACACAGAGGAATTACCAGTTCAGTGATTCCTAAAGCATAGTCTTTGCAGCAACGTCAGCTTCACATGCAACTTGCTAGAAACACAGATTTTCAGTCTGCCCAGACCTGCTGAATTAAGGGGGTCTGGGGGCGGCCAGCAATCTGTGCTTGAACCAGCCCTCCAGGTGAGTCAGATGCTTGTTGAAGTTCCATAGCGGCTGCTCTGCTCAAAGTCAGCGCATCTCTGCTTTCCATTTTATTATTGTTTTTATTTTTATTTAAGATTTTTTTTTAATTTATTAATTTTGAGGGGTGGGGGGGGAGAGAGAGAGAATCCCTAGCAGGCTCTGCGCTGTCAGTGCAGAGCCTGACACTGGGCTCGATCTCACAAAATATGAGATCATGAACTGAGCCAAAATCAAGAGTCGGTTGCTTAACCAACTGAGCCACCCAGGCGCCCCAAGATTTTATTTTTATGTAATCTCCACACCCAACATGGGAACTTGAACTCACAACCCCGAGATTCAGAATCGTGTGTTCTACCTGCTGAGCCAGCCAAGCACCCCTCCACTTTCCATTTGTTAGCAGACACATAAATTTACAAGCAAAAGATTCCCATGTTTGAAGACAGAGCCCCAGCATGAGATAGGCACTAGGGTAAAGCCAGTGGGGTGCCAAAACATACAGAAATCAAGAGAAGAATATTTCAATTCAATGCTTTAAAAATCAAAATTAACGCAAGAAAAATCCATGATGAACAAAATACTGTAATTTTCAACACAAACGGGATCAATGTGACTGATTTTCCCTTTTGCCTCAGGCTGCAACACAGACCCACAGGTCACAGCTTCACCATGGGGCTCAGGGCGAGGGTCAAGGCGCTGAGATTACTGAGGCCGGCCCCATTTCTTTCCCCTGACTGAAGTACCTGCCCTGTGTCCCACCGTCCTCCTTCAGTCACTGCCTCCTCACTGCCCGTTTTGGCCTCCCTTCATTACCCCCATCAAACAATGATACTAGTTGAGCAGGAAATGGGAGCATTTCTAAAAGAAAAAAAAAAAGAATTACTGTTCTCAAAACTTACCCCTCTTTGTGGGAAGATTGAGTTCACACACAGAAATAGCAGAAAACCCGCTAACTATCACTACGCGCAAGCCACAATAGCACTAAGTGTTTAAATTCTGAGGAATCACCAAGGAGAAGAGAGCTGAGCGAGATGAGGTTCTTCTGGTAACTTCATACAAATGCTTTGTGGATTGCACATCAGTACGGGAATGGTAGCTGTGTTAGAGTTAGCCTGCTGGGAGACAGCAGGTTAAGGCCATCTTTGGAAGGTCTGTAGTGTTAGCAGAGGGGATTACAGAAGAAGCAAAATCTGCCACAGCTGGAAGAAGAAACAAAAAAACTGGGGAGTGTGGGAAATGCAACAGAGCTTTGCTTATCTCCTACAGGAATAAGGAAAACTGAGGGAAAGAGGTACGTAGGTGTGAGAGGAAAGGGCAACGTAGGAGAAAGAGTGTGGGGGAGGGAGCCCTAGCTTGTGACCAAGAGCATCATCGCTCAGCCAGAACCTGACCTGGATTCTTGGAGCTTGAAAAACTGGAGGTCCTGAATCGAGTTAGAAACAGCAAACAATTAAAAGGAGCCAATGACACTAACACTGAATTAAATGATCATCTTTAAAATTTCAAGTGAAGGAACTTGTAACAGACTATAGCACAATTCAAACTCATCCTCTGAAATGGGGAGTGGGGAGCTTCACAGCAATTACTTTTTTTTTTTTTTTTAAGAAGAGTGCTCAGTTTGGGAGCACTGACCAATTGCTGGACACCTGAGTCATTCTGAATGGAGACACTTAACATCACTGTGGGAATCTGCCACCCCGGTGATTTTGGCAGGGCCGGACTTTGCAAACTGTTTTCTTTTGGAGAAACAGATTTGTCTTTCTCAGTAATTGTTGCTGAAGACCTGCAGCTGAGACCCGGCCGCGGCTGCAGGAGCCAGAGCAGAACAAGGCTCAGCAGGTTACAGAAATAAGGGCTCCAGCTGAAGCTGAGAAAACAGATGAAGAAACAGACTGCGCTAGGAAAAGCTCACCCTTAACCTGTTGCAAAGAAGTAAATTGCCAGCAGACCGTACGGTCAAGTCAAAATGGAACGGCACTGTCATTGCTTTTTGGAACAGAAGGAAAGGAGCTCTTCGGGGTTATCAGCGTAACCAGTAAAAACTAGAATAATTTAAGATCCATTTCACAGGGACAGCCATTAGGCCATCCACGGAGAAGTGGATCACATTTGAAAAGAGCCTAGGAAACTATATTTTTCGGGATCAGGGCCTCTCACCTCTGTTTTGCAAATGATCAAAAACTAGAGCCACCGCTCAGACCAGAAGTAGGAAAGAATGAGGAGGGCTCCTAGAAAGCACTGACTTTGTGCACAGGAAAGTGCGATGGACTTGTTCTCACAAACTGGTGCTCACTGCCCTCTCCACCTCACGCTGGTGAGCTGTAGGCTATCCTTGTCAGAGTATTCTCTGTACATGAGGTCAACAAGGCTGACTGGGTCCAGGAGAGGAATCCACTGTCCAGAGCTGAAGTGTAGCCCAGCTCTGGATCTAAGGAGATGTTGACTCTGGGACTATGCCCAGGGAGGAAAAAAAGCAAGTTCTGAGAGGGATAGAGAATTCTACCAGCCTAGAGTCTATGCCAACTTCGGGGCTGAAGTGAAGAAAAGAAATTCAAGGCTCAGATCCTGCAAGGTGTGTCAACAGATTACATAATGATTTTCCTAAAATTAAAAAAAAAAATCTGTTTATATATATATTTGTTTTATTTCTCTTTTAGAGTTGGGTACTCATCGCCTTTGAAAATACTAACTTGGGGCACCTGGGTGGCTAAGTTGGTTAAGCACCTGACTTCGGCTCAGGTCACGATCTCACAGTTTGTGGGTTTGAGCCCTGAGTCAGGCTCTGTGCTGACAGCTCAAAGCCTGGGGCCTGCTTCAGATTCTGTGTCTCCCTCTCTCTTTGCCCCATCCCTGCTCTCTCTCTCATTCTTTCTCGCTCAAAAATAAATAAACATTTTTAAAATATTTTTAAGAAAATACTAACTTGTCTTTGATAAATTGGGACTAAATGATTTTTGTCATAACTTGAAAATAAAGACAAGGCCAAGAAGATCTTAGCATTATTGAGCGGAGTTTTTGAAGCTTCTTGAGTTACCCAGTGACATGATGAAATCAGTCTTCAAAGAGAAAGATCTGAGCAGCAGTGTGTGGGATGAATTAGAAGATTGAAGACAGAAAGCCTCGTATTTTATGCTGTTGAAATGATTTAAAACCTAAAATAACAATTTCCAGGACTTGAGGGTAATACTAGAAAGGGACAGATCTAAGAAAGAATTGTTCAGAGCTGCACGTAGGGAGAAAAATGAAGGAGATCTGGCTCCATGTCCTCTGAAGGGGGCACCAGAAGAATGTGGGAGTGCTTGAGTCAATGAGGAAATTAAGCTGAGGTGACTGAGTGGAGGGCAGATAATCTCATGTCAATGTGAGATTTTAGGATAAGGAGGACCTCCATGTTTTGTGGGCAACTAGAGATATGGTAATAGAGAGAGACAGAGAGGTCGAATAAAATTTCGGGAAGAAAACACCCAGATTGAAACTCTGCATGACGGTAGAGAAAAGAACCAAAGTTACAATAATAACAATCACAACAACAGGTATCACAACTTCTACTCATTGAATGGCTACTGTGTTCTAGCCTTGGACCAGCAGTGTCACCTGTTTCATCTCTAGATACCATGAGATAGAGTTGATTGTTCCCATTACAGATGGGAAATTCATCCTCCTCGAGGTTAAGGGACTCGCCTTGGGCCAACTATTGAAGGACCAGGACTAGATTTACAGTCTGTTGACTCCCAATTCAGTCTCTTTCTACAGGCAGTTCCTTTCATGTGTGTAACGGGCCAGTCTCCTATCACAAAACCCTGGAGGTGGAATTATGAAAATATGGCTATCATGGAGATACCATTGGAGTAACTTTAAATGGAGAGAGTAAGGGAAAACAGGGTATAAACACTGGGTGGGCCCAAGAGAGGCACAGGTCTGGTATAGAAAGAAGCTAAGAAATTTATAATTGCCTCCTACAAATCAGTAAAGAAAGCATTTCCCCCATATCCTAAACCTGACACAACACAAAGGTAGAACTTTGAAAGATAATTTGGTTTTGGGACACTAAATTACCTCCCTCCATCCAGCCCCCCACTGCAATACAGAGGGAAAGACGAGATCCAGACAACAGCTTTCAAGAGAAGCAGAAGTTGAGAATTGGGAGCTGAGAAGAGAGAAGTGAGATGTTTTATAGCTTCATTAATAAATTCCCAGAACACTAGACATATCCACATTCTGTTATAAGCCCCCCACGTCCTTCTCTCCTCCCTTTGGCCCCATACATTCCAAAAGTGAATATAAGCAACTTATATTCTGTTTTCCTAGAATTGACTATAATAATTATATATATGTAAGCTTTGAGGTCAAATGATAAGATCCTAAAAATCAGTGCCATTTAATAATCATTTACTAATGAGTTAATGGGTTCTAATCTCGGTAGACATTAGAATACGTTAGACATTTCCTGCCTTCCAGAAACTCACCATCTTTACATAGGCAACAAGAAATCATAGTATATGATGGAGTCTATAAGAGAAGTATGAAATGATGATTCAAGGCATTAAAAAAAAAGAGTGAAAATCCTGGCCTAGAATGTGCAGAGAGAATCTCATTAGGAGATAATATTGTTCTGGGCCTTAAAAGGTGAGTAAAATTTTTCCAAGGGGTTCAAAGACAAATAAGAAAGATAGAGTATTTTAATTGGGACAGAAATGGAGGGCGGAGTAATTGACCAGACTGGCCCCAAAGGGAAATAGCCCAGAACCTAATGGACAATGTGTTAATGAGCCTAAAGGATGTGTACCCTCTTCCAGTCCTGATATTGACCACAGTCCTAACAATTTGGGGATCGGCAATAGGAGCCCAGGCAGCAGGCGGCATCTGAAGTCTGAGGGTCAGCAGAACCATGGTTCCAGGTGTCTCTCTCTGGCCCTGAGAACCAGAGCCTGGGAGAGACTGGCAAAGCTCAGCCATGGGCTCAAGGCAGAGTACAGTCCCTCTCAGTGTTCGGTACTTAAAGAAGTTGAGGTCCATAGAGAATGATCCTGGCCATTCCCCTGATGAGCAGACTGCCAATGCCTAGCCTTCAATCGAGAAACACTACAGACCTGTTCTGGGTCAATAGGATTTAATCTGAGACCCCACCCAGCCAGCATGAGCTAGTTTCAAATATTTTTAATATTTTCCCCAAATTACTACTACAGTGATTTGCAGCAGATAAGTATTCAATATATATTTTCTGAACAACTACCTGAATATGTTTTTATGCTACATTAAACTTGTTTTGCTTCCACTTCCTGCAGGACTACAATCTACATTATCATTGTCATCAATCATCATCACAATCATCTTACTGGCTTCCAGTCGTGGTGGGTTTACACGTGCTAGATGCGATGCTGGGTGCCGGGGAACACTCCTGCAAGGCGGATGCTATTGACCACACTTTACGGATCGAGAGAGTCAACTTTGTTCTGGGCCACCCTTCATTTCTGTCCCAGTTAAAATACTCTATCTTTCTTATTTGTCTTTGAGCCCCTTGGAAAAATTTTACTCACCTTTTAAGGCCCAGAGCTGCAGATCTTGCCCAAACCCACATATAGCTAACAAGTGGCAAAAAAAAGTAGGACATCAACAGCATATTCTATCCAGTGTGAAAACAACTCACCTCAATTGTAAATAAAGCATTTACCAACATTTTTAAAAATCTGGTCAATTAAAAGGGAGCAAAAGTTACTCTCTTCAGTTGGTTTTGTGAGAATGTAACAGTTTAGTGATTTTTTCAAAGGTTTTATTAACCTTATATATATGTATATATATGTACATATATATATACAGAAAAGTATACAATTTGATGAATTTTCGCCAGCTGACAAAACTGATTTTTCACATTTTGGTTGGGTATATTAGAGTTCCATGAATATAGCACAAAAATTATATTGTCTTTGTCCATTATAGCCATCTTACAAATAAAAGGGGAGATATCAGTTTCCAATTTACAGACGCGTATGACTTTATTCTAAAATTTACAAACAGCATTCTGGCACCATTATCTCAAGTGTCTTGTCTACTCGTCTACTCTTCACCTGTTAACAATTCTAATTAGTCAGTGTGTGCAATCAACTCCATCACCAAGAATTTCTAGACTGACTCGAAGATATTTTTACTACATGCAGGTTATATGCATATGCTCCCAAAGAAATATCTCAATTCTCCCCACTATCTCCTAAGGAAACTCAACTCTCCTGCACTCAGTTCTGAGCGCTTCAGAAGTTAGAGATCTGGAGGCACCAAAGTAGCCCCATTTATGCTCATCACACAAGCCTGCAAAATGTAGGAAGGAAATTATATCGGACTAGCAAAGAACCTTGCAACATTCCTTTTCAAAAGTGTTCCTGTCTGTCAGGGCATATGAATTATTATGCTACACCCCCGATTGCTAAATCTGCCCCCTCTTATGGAGGTGCCAGCTGCTGCCTGTTCACCAGTAACAGTTCTGTCACTTTTACTTTGCATCCTAATTAAGAAGACACCGAGAGACACATGGAAGTACAAGAACCAGAAGGATAGTGCTATCTGTCATACTGTCCTCCAGATGTTCTAATGATGCCTTTGAATTTGGATGGAGGAGACACGCAGAAACAACTCTGGTGCCATGAAACCTTTCCGTGACTACCTGTTGAAGAAAGACAATTAACGACCCAACAGCTGCTAATGGGAACCTTTAGCTGGAAAACTTGTTAGGAAGAGCACTTACCAGCTCTCCGAGGAATTCATACTGATAAACACCTTAGTTATGCTCCTATTTTTGTTCTAAAATGCACAATTCATCCTTTCTAAATCAGCTTCCTTAAATTACTAAGAGAGCTCATTAAGATAAGAAAGATTTATCACCAGTTTAAAAAAAAAACACATTTTTTGTGAGCTCATGAAAGCCTACAATAGGAATCATTTCCCTGAAATGTTTTTAAAACGTCCTGAGTATTTGACTGCTGGCTTCTAGTATTGTACTATAGGGGAATTGCAAACATACAGTTTTAAATATTGACGCCAGGTATTAGGAACTTCTCTGTTAGACATAACACTAAATTACTTTTTAAAAGATACTGTGCTTAGAATACTGTGACATACCTCGACGCCGCTATCCAGAGGCAATAATACAAGTTCTTGCTTTAGATACATGTGACTTATGGGGGAAAGGGGAAGGCAGGGGAGGGCTAGAGAGAGAAAGAGAGGAAGAGAAACTCTTAAATTATTGTTTTGGCAGTGGGCCTTGACTTTGAGGTGGCCAGACTTTATTATAACTATAGTACACAGTTTCTTATTTGCTCTAAAGTATGGGGTGAAATTGACAGGTAAGCTTCTCTTAAGGAAAGTGATCTTGGGCAAATTTCAGCCAGTATTGATCTCATTCCCTGAAAGGAGAGAAAGACTAATTAATAAAATGGTCTTTTAAATAGAAACTCTGACAACTGTCCAATTTCATTATTCTAGCAACCTCTTTCTCCACCCCAAAGAACAATGAACAACTCTTCTTAATTTTCATAAATACTGTACTATGCAATCAGGAAATAATTAATTTGGAGCTCTTCATCAGTAATCGGGATAAAGTTCCTTAATGAACAATCTCCCTTTAACTCAATGATGAGGCTGCTATTCCTGAAATATTTATTGGTATAAAACTACATCAGGGACAGAAAAAAGAAGTAATTTTTTAAAAACCAAAGGTCAAATCTTGAAAAAGGTACACCTGGTTGCTTGTCCTTTTTGGCACTGAAGGAATGAAATTGTAAAGAGTACTAGAACTTTAAAATATATATATAAATATTATTTTTGTTAAAAATCATCATCACATTTCTATGCATCTTCTCTGTTATAGTACTATATTAAATTACACAGAGTTAGACAAGTATAAAAAGAGACTTTTCCCTCAAGAAAACCAGCATCTAAGTCAGATTTTCTCAACTGCAGCTCTATCAACATTTTGTGCTGTATAATATTTTGTTGTGAAGGCTGCCCTGTGCTTTGTGGAAAGTTAATGGCATCCTGGCCCCTACTCAACCTAACAGCACCACCTCTTACCCCAGTTATAACAGCCAAAAAGGTTTCAGACCTTCAGGATATACAGACAAATGTCTCCTGGAAATAAAATCACCTGCAGTTGAGAACTAATTGGATCTAGAGCTCAAAAACCTTTAAGTACATAGTTTTCATAAGAAGGATACAATGATAAATTGAATAATAGCTAAGCATCAAGAGAGGTATCTAAATAGCTAGACAACTGGATGCTCTAGTGGTTATGAGTTGATTTAGGTTTATATCCTGGCTCTACCTTTCACTAACATGGGCAAGCTACCCTGTCTCTTCTAAGCCAGCCTCAGTCTCTCCTCTACAAAATAGGGATAATAATAGACTTTACACACAGGGTTGTCTGGCAGATTGGACAAAATAAAGCACAGAAAGATCTAGAATGATGTGGATCAACTACTATTACCACAGGTGGCCTTCGAACTTTTATTGGATACACTAGACCTATAAACATGTATGCACCATTCATCGAGAAAGACATTAACAAGTGCGAAATAGATTTGAATGAGTATTTTAGTGCTAATGGAACTGTAAGCTTTGATTATCATTGGTAGAATTCTATTTACATTTTAAATAATATGTTTTATAACAAATATGACATGTTTAATCTCATGAGTTTTTCCTTTAGAGGAAAAGGATGTACACTGATCCAGGAATAATTCATCCAGAATGAGCAAAATGGAGACATATCCTAGAAAAGTCATTGAATTTCCAAAATAAGTCCAAAATTTTGGGAACAGCCTGGCAAAAATATCAAGCAACAGATATGAAGGGAGAAAAAATAATAAGACTGATCTAGATTTCTCCATAGAATCCAATGCCAAAATTCAGTAAATCAATACCTGTAAAATTACCAAGAAAGTATTGTGAGCTGTGGAATTTATGTCCAGTCAAGCTATCTTTCAAGTTTTATAAAAGCTTCAGTCAAACCACTTAAAATATGTAAAAGTTCAGGGAATATTGCCATGACTCTTCCTTAAGAAAACTATTGGATGACAAGTTTCATCCAACCAAAATACAGCTTGGGAAAGTAAGCAAGAGAATGATAATGAACAATGAATATATTCCATTATAAATCAAAGAAAGAATATTTTAACATGATACAACTATCTAAAATTGTGACAGGATTGTGAAAGAAGGTGGTAAGTTTTCTGATTGCCTCATCTCTAATACCTGGAAATCAAAGTATCTCGAAGGTAACAGAGTCAAATAATATAAACTTAAACATACTTAGCTGTTCAAAGGGAAACACTAAAAGAGCTAGTAGTATTGATTGAAATAAGTTAATAAAGTGAAAGAAGAGAAGGGGAAGGAAGAGGGAACATGCAAATTTCAGTATTGCATATAGTAGAAAACTAACAAGTACAGTCTAAAAACATGGAGGAACTAGAGATACTATATAAAACTATAATTAAAAGGTAACTAGAACAAAAAAGTAAATTTCTTAATATCAAAATAAACTACACAGAGGCAAATTAAATGAAAACAGGCCACAAAGTAAAAGGCTCTTCAAAGTAGAAAAGATAGCATGAACTAAATTGACAGAATCCAGACCAAATATACAGGTCATATCAAAAAAACATTTAAATGGCCTACACTAACTGAAAGACAAAACCTGAATCACAAATCAAAACCCAATTCTATATAGATGAAAACTAAAAGTGATTCAGAAGGTAAAAATAAAGAGATTGACAGCATTTAAAAAAATTTTAAATATTTTTCTTTTATTTTTGAGAGAGAGAGAGAGACAGACAAAGCACGAGTAGGGGAGGGGCAGAGGGAGAGAGACAGAATCCAAAGCAGCCTCCAGGGTCTGAACTGTCAGCACAGAGCCCGACGTGGGGCTCGAACTCACGAACTAAGATCATGACCTGAGCCAAAGCTGGACACTTAACCGACTGAGGCACACAGATGCCCCAAAATAGACAGCATTTAACAAGCAAAAGCAAATAAAAAGGAAGCAGGGCTTACAATTTTAGCTGTCAGAGTGGAATCCAGAGCAAAAGCATTAAACAAGACAAAGAAATCTACTTGTAATGACACTACGTAGACTCCACAATGAAAATACAACTACTACAAATATTTCTGCACCAAATAACAGCAGCATTATAAAGAGAGAAGAAATTATAGGAAATTCAAAGAAAAATACCAAGAAACATATTAGTAGTAAGAGATTTGAAGTCCTCTCTCTTTGTTGACAAATTGGGTAGAGGAAAAATAAGTAAAGTTATAGAAGAATAAAATACAGATTAACAACAGAGATCTAAGTAATCAATATGAAGTTCTGCACCCTGAAAACTGAGACTGTATCTTCATTTCACAAAAACATAAACGTTCACGAAAATTTAACAACATATTAGACCCCAAAGACACCATTGTAAATTGGGAAAAGTAGAAATCACAATTCCACCTAGAAATAGTAAAACTCTCCCTTAAACCACTCTCGACTAAAATAGTAACTAGAGGGGCTCCCGGGGGGCTCAGTTGGTTGACTGTCCAACTCTTGATTTTGGCTCAGGTCATGATCCCAGGATTGTGGAATAAAGTCCCACATCGGGTTCTGTGTGGAGCCTGCTTAAGATTCTCTCTCTCTAGGGAGGGAGATAAAACATAAGAGACTCTCAAAGACTAAGAACAATCTGAGGGTGAGGGAGGTGAGGGAGGTGAGGGAGGTGAGGGAGAGGGGAGAGGGGGTGACGGACATTAAAGAGGGCATGTGTTGGGATGAACACTGGGTGTTATATGTAAACCAATTTGAAAATAAACTATTATAATTAAAAAAAAGAAAAAAAAAGATTCTCTCCGTCTAAAAAAAAAAGGAAAAAAGTAACTAAAAAGTAAAATTCCAAATTTCTGGAAAACAATGTTTTAGGATACTGCAACATACCAGAATGAATAAGATATAGCTAACATAGTGCTAAGAGAAAAACTGATAGTTTTAAAGACCTGTTTATATAATAAAGAATAAAGACAAAAGGCACAAGCATCCAACATTAAAAGTTATACAGAGATTAGCAAAATTGACAGAAGAAAAACATATAAAAGGAATTAATGAAGACAATGTAATAGTAATTAATAAGTTAGAAACATATATAGTAGGACTTATAAATAGATACAAAAACTCTTTTCATGAAGGAAGAGGAAGGGGGAATAATTAGGTAACATTATCAAGAAAAAAAACAAAGAAGAAAAATTGTATAAACAAAAAAGATGATAAAATGGAAATGCAAACAGAAGAATTTGAAGAATCACAAGATTCATTTTCTTTTTTTTTTAAATCTTCTTTTTAAATTTTTTTAAGTTTACATCCAAGTTAGTTAGCATATAGTGCAATAATGATTTCAGGAGTAGAATCCAGTGGTTCATCCCCTGCATATAATACCCAGGGCTCATCCCTACAAATGTCCTCGTCAATGCCATTTGGCCATTTAGTCCACTCCCCCTCCAGCAACCCTCAGTTTGTTCTCTATATCTAAGAGTCTCTTATGGTTTGTCCCCCTCCCTGTTTTTATATTATTTAAAAAAAATTTTAATGTTTATTTATTTTTGAGAGAGCGAGAGAGAGAGAGACAGAGACAGAACTTGAGTGGGGTAGGGGCAAAGAGAGAGGGAGACACAGAATCTGAAGCAGCCTCCAGGATCCCAGCTGTCAGCACAGAGTCTGATGCAGGGCTCAAACCCACAGAACATGAGATTATGACCTGAGCCGAAGTCGAATGCTCAACTGACTGAGCCACCCAGGCGCCCCTGTTTTTATATTATTTTTGCTTCCCTTCCTTTATGCTCATCTGTTTTGTATCATAAATTCCACCAATGAGTGAAGTCACATGACATTTGACTTCCTCTGACTAATTGCACTTAGCATAATACACTCTAGTTTCATCCACATTGTCGAAAATGGCAAGATTTCATTCTTTTTGATTGCTGAGTAATACTCTATTGTATATATATATATATACAATAGAGTATTACTACTCAATTGAGTAATATTGTATATAGTATTAGTATATAGTATACTATATACTATTGTAGAGTATTTGTCTTTCTCTGACTGACTAATTTCACTTAGCATGATATACTCTCTAGTTCTGTCCCCATAGTTGCAAATGGCAAGATTTCATTCTTTTTGATTGCCAAGTAATACTTCATTGTGTATATATATATATATATATATATATATATATATATATATATATATACCACATCTTCTTTATCCATTCATCCACCGATGGACATTTGGGCTCTTTCCATACTTTGGCTATTGTCAATACTGCTGCTATAAACACTGGGTGCATGTGACCCTTCAAAACAGCACACCTGTATCCTTTGGATAAATACCTAGTAGTGCAATTTTTGGGTCATAGGGTAGTTCTATTTTTAATGTTTTTCTTTTTTTTTTAATGTTTATTTTTGAGAGAGAGAGAGAGACAGAGTGCAAGCAGAGGAGAGGCAGAGAGAGAGGGAGACAGAATCTGAAGGAGGCTGCAGGATCTGAGCCATCAGCACAGAGTCCAACATGGAGCTGGAACCCACAAACTGCAAGATCATGACCTGAGCTGAAGTCGGATGCCTAACCGCCTAACCGACTGAGGCACTCAGGTGCCCCTATTTTTAATTTTTTGAGGCACCTCCCTACTGTTTTCCAGAGTGGCTGCACCAGTTTGCATCCCACCAGCAGTGCAAAAGAGTTCCTCTTTCTCCGCATTCTTGTTGACATCTGTAGTTGTCTGAGTTGTTACTTTTAGACCTTCTGAATGCTGTGAGGTGCTAATGAGATTCATTTTCATAGAATTTGGTGAATTCTACAGAAATCAATTTAAAAACCTGTATGAAATAGATAACTATCTAGAAAAGGCCATTTACCAAAACTGACAAAAGAAATGAAAAATCTAAAGTAAACTAATTCCATTAAAAAAAAGAGAGAAACTGGGGCACCTGGGTGGCTCAGTCAGTTAAGCATCCAAGTTCAGCTCCAGTCATGATCTCATGGTTTTTTAGTTTGAGCCCAGCATTGGGCTCTGCTGACAGCATGAGCCTACTTCAGATTCTCTGTGTCTCTCTCTGTCTGCCCCTCCCCCACCCTCTCACTCTCAAAAAAAAAAACTTAAAAAAAAAAAGGGAAATATGTCGAAGAGTTTCAAACAACAAAAGCACTAAGTCTACTATACTCACAAGATAATTCCAACAAACCTTTAAAAGTAGTTAAATCCAAGGTATTTAAAGTGCTTGGATTATAGCTATTGATAGGAATTTTAAAATTATTTTTATGAAGTATACATTGGTAGCCACATCTGACGAAATAGCATAAAAAATAACATTATAAGCAAAACTCATTTATAAATATTAGTCCCTCCAAAAAATGCAAACAAAATCTACACCACATTATAAGAATAATACAATGTAATTGCATGAGATTTATTGCAGAGATGTATATGAAAAAAATTCAACAACCATTTGGAAAGAATAACACTCAATAAAATAGAAAAATATGGGTACCATCTTAACATGGTCCCAAAGCCAAACTTAGTAAGGAACACTAGAGGTATTTTCACAAAAGTCAGAAACAAGAAATGATGCTTGCTATCATTTTTATTACTTAACATTTAACTAATATTACTAGCCAGTAGAATTTGCCAAGAATAAAGAGTTAGAGGAAAAAATACTGGAAAAGAGAAGGTTTTGTTTTTTTTAGGCAGACGATATGATTGTATTTCTATAGAACATTCAAACTAATTAACTGCAAACAATAAGAGAATTCAGTAAGGAGCAGGTAAAATAAAATAATAATAATATAATAGTAATCAATATCTTCATCTATTCAAAAATAACAGAAGATATTAGAATAAATGAGCCCATATATCACATCATCAAGGAAGAAAATGATCAAGAAATGTACAGGAACATTATGAAGAAGTGTTTAAAGTGCCACTGAATAAAACAAAAAACGGCATGATCAAATAGAAAAACACAGCATTTTCTTAGACACGATGACCCAATATTACGAGGTGGTTAATACCCCCTAAATTAATTAAATATTTAATAATATCTCAATAAGAATGTCAATGTAATGTTATGTCTTAACTAAACAAGTGAATGTTAAAGTCCATGTGAAAAAAAATAATATGCAAAAAACTCTGACAAAGGAGAGTAATAAGAAGAGATAGTATTAATAAATGTTTATAAAATTATGAAGTCTCAATAATTAAAACAATGCTCTGGTACATGACCAGATAGAGCAATGAGTTCAGAAATAGCTCCAAACTCATTAGGTGATTTAGGATGTCACAAAGGTGACATTCCAATAAGTGAGGGAAAAGGGAAAGAGTGCAGGGAAAATGCATAGCCCCCTGGGGAAAACATCCACATCTTCAACCAGGATCGTTTCCAGCTGGAATAAAACATTAAAAGTAAAAAATTAAATATAAAAATACCTGGTGAGATGTCATAGGGGGAAATATTATTTTTTAATGTTTATTTATTTTTGAGAGACACAGAGGCACAGTGTGAACAGGGGAAGGGCAGAGAGAGAGGGAGACACAGAATCGGAAGCAGGCTCCAGGCTCTGAGCCGTCAGCACAGAGCCCGACGCGGGGCTCGAACTCACAGACCGTGAGATCATGACCTGAGCTGAAGTCGGCCGCCCAACCGACTGAGCCACCCAGGCGCCCCATGGGAGAAATATTTTTACATAACTCATGATTTGACACAAAATCCACAAGTCACAAAATAAAAGACTGATCATTTAAAATACACAAAACATGGGGCACCTGGGTGACTCAACTGGATAATCATCCAACTTCAACTCAGGTCATGATCACATGGTTTGCGAGTTCGAGCCCCGTGCCCGTGTGGGCCTCTGTGCTGACAGCTCAGAGCCTGGAGCCTGCTTCAGATACACAGGTGCACAAACTGTCTCTGGTGGATACACAAGAAATTAGTTACAGTTTCTCAGTTGGGGACAACGGTGCAAAAGAGTTGGTAGAGGTTTCCCAATACAACCAAAAGATGCCTTTTGAATTTTTTTGTACATCTATTTTTGAGTCTATAGGTTGGATTTGGCCTGTAGATTACCAGTTTGAAATATCTTCATAATCATTAAGCTGAAAGTGATCTTTTTTTGTCATAAAATTACTTTGTCTAAATTTATCTGTCTAAATGCCTTATAATATTGGAATTAAGTAACAGACTTTATCCCAATATGACAATTATTATGATATAACTACCATAACTCCTAATGCCCCAAATTCCAAGTTTATTATAAAAATAAAGCATTTCACTATATCTGAGATAGGATTACCCTATTGCAGACTATATCATACATGATTTTGTTTGACAACCTTTCTATCTCTGACATGATAACTCTACAGCATAGGTTGGTTCATTTAGACTGAAAAAAAATTAATCTGTCTTATTAGAAATTCAAAGAAGAAAAAAAGGAAAAAGAATTGGAGTTTGTTTTGCTCTGTTCATTTCTCAAGAGAAACATAAGCTACATTTGCTCATATTTAGGGATGAGTTTAAAAACATAAAGGCTAATAAATAGAAAGTAATCATATAAAAAGAGAAGAAACTCACCATATCTGACAGTGTAATCTCAGAAGAAAATTTTTCTTTTCTTATCATAAGGGTTAAGAAACAAAACCACCCTGAGTTAACTCCGAATTACTCTATAGATTCAAATCTCTGGTGTCAGTCCCTGAATGGTGTGAATTTCTCAGATTTGAAGGCTTTTTGACCTTTTTTGTAATGTTTATATTGTCAGCCCATAATTCTTGCACACATCTGACTCCCAATTAAATCTGTAATGGATTTTGACCAAACTGATACTTCCTATTTTAAGTAATATTTAGTGCCGTGTCTGAAGAAACTGCTGCAAATGATATCTACACAATGATTGCATTTTCAAGCTTTTCTTCCCAAAAGACCACTTCAGCTTCTCACCATATAAACTGAAATTACCCACAGTCTTTATTGGACTGTTTATCCATATACTCTGGGCTATTATTTCATATAAAAGGTTTTTGGTGAAACAAGAAGTATGTTCTGTTGAACCTTGCCCTTTAATTAGTGTAAGCTCCTTGGGGACTGATGCTCTGACTTCATAGCAGGTAACAGAATGGGTCTAGGAAACAGTGCTAAAATTAAACATTCCTTCCAAAGATTTCAGGCAATCCTAAACCGTGAAATGCCTGCCAACCCCCTGAGAAGATCAATAGAGCAACCACTGGACATATAAGGCAGAACCGCCCACTGCAAAGTCCACTTAATGAAAACCCACAATGGGTGATCGGTCTGCAATATAAGCACATTCTTACGGAAGAATGGATTCCCTTTGTCTGTGCTTCTGACTCCAGTGGATGGTCCAATGAGCAATTAGGCCTGCCAAGACTAACACCTACTGGACCCAAACTGATTAGATGGCCCCACGTAAATAAGATTAGACTATTTTGACCTGCTTGCCTTTAGGAATCACTAGAGTACTGATATTTAACACAAGTGTTGTGAGGTCATCTTGAGCAATAAGGCTTTTCATTAAGAAATTCAACTCCAATCAGCAAACATTTAGATTGGCTATTGTAGAAAAAGCACTTTGTCTTTTGTCAACCAGCAAATTTATCTGTGTCTTTTGGTTTTCTTTATTAAATTTAATGCACGTGTATTGTACATTATTTTTAGGAGGAAAGACATGTTCAAGTGCTACCGACTCTTCCTAATAAATCCATCAATACAGTGGGATCCCACTTTGCAATTCTATACTATGTTAGAATCTCTCTTTCAACAGCAAGTTATTTATCTTACTAACAATCTATCAAAATAAATATCTCCTAAGGTACAGTATTATTAAATATTTTTCACAGCTGAAATTCCCTAACCCCCTTAGGCAGAATTAATAGCTTTTGTTCACACATATATCATGATGCTTCTCACATTTTTAACGGGTGCTGCTGTTGATGGATCTTTTATTACTACCAGATTGGGACCCCCCTGCAGATGGACAACAGGTCTTATTCATCTCTGAATAAGTCCCGATAACTTGCACAGAGCCTCCCACAGTATGGATGAATAAGTAATGAAATCTTATAGCCAGAGGTTTCCAGTCCTGCTGGCTAATCCCCATAGCAATGCTAGGATAGGCGTGGCAGGGCAGAGTGGGGGGCGTGTTGAAGCACTAAGGCTATTTCCCCTGAGTTCCTCTCAACTCCATAGTCCTCATTCTCCTCCCTTCAATTCCATTGCTATTATGACTCCTAGATTCACAATGTAAGTCTTTTCTGAATGTGGCAGTTGCTGCACAGAATGGCAATTTAGACCCATAACAGTTCAATGTAGGAACAGACAGCCTATGGCACTGAAATGACAACACAGCCCCTAAAGTCCCTGGTGGTGACACATTGTCACGCTGCCCACTGCATAGCCCTCTCTCATGTCTCTCCCTCAGAGCCTCTCCTCTCTTCTTCGCTCTGTGTCTTCTCTGCTACTCTCTTCTCTTCCCCCTCCATTTTTCCCATTTCCCTGCTCGTGCCCAGGATAGCCTATGGGCTAACAATATTGCTGGGTAGGGATGGAAAATGTCCAGCAGAGTGTTCCTAGTCGTCTTTCATTTGCCCAGGACAAAACTCATTAGTCGATTCTTAAGACTCTTCCCTGCAACCTCAGAATTCTAAAACAGGGCTAGTGACAGCGACCAGCAATTAATATGAGTGGGCATGGAAGATAAAGCCTGTTAATCTCTAGGGAACTTTCATCTTTATGGCAGTAGAAAGTATTAATTTATATAAGCCTTAGTACTGACCTGACCCCCCCCCAAAAAAAAAAAATATATATATATACATACATACATACGTATCCCTTTTCTTTTTCTTAACCCCCATACCCAACCTGATTCTGATCAACTGGTAGTGGTTCCTCTGGAGTCCTAGGTTTAAAATGATCAAGAGGTATCATACTGGCCCAAGAAGAAAATGTATCATAATGCATTAGCAACATCTTTCTAAGTGATCAAGAATCAAGAGCAGTGACATGCATGCTAGTTATTTGCCCCATTTGCCTAACTCTCTCATCTGGTAAATTACTATTTCAATATTCTTGATGTAATCATCAGGGCTTGCAAAGTTTGTTTGATTCATTCAACAATTAACTGAATTTGAATGGGACATAATTAGAATTGAGTATGAGCTGGCACTATGCTAGACACTGGACACATAAAAATAACTAAACACCAGTCCTTAATCTCAGGCAACAGAGTCTAGCTTCTCACAATTACAATACTGTGTTTGGCTCCCGTAAAACCAGTCAGTAAGCGGTGTTGCCCACGTTCTTGCAGTTTAGGAAATGGCTTGCATCGAACAAGTCTTTTAATTGAACAAAGAAATCGTAACTTTGGATTCCCAAAAACCTAAACCACCAGAGGGGAGAGAAGTGGAGACAGGTGAAATAGGTAAAGGGGATTAAGAGGTACAAACTTCCAGTTATTAAATAAATAAATCATGGGGATGAAAGTGCAGCTTAGGGAATACAGTCAATAATACTTTAATAACTTTGTATAGTAGCATGGTAATTACAGTTATGTGAGCATCTAGTAATGTGTATACTTGTTGAATGACTATGTTGTACACCTAGAACTATTATAATATTGTATGCCCACTAATCTTCAATTTAAAATAAATAAAATGTAATTGAAAGAAAACCCCATTCACAATAAACTTCCACAATGTAAAGCAGGTAGAAACAAGTCCCGTAAGTAGACCTATATAAAAAAATAAAATACCAAAAAGAAGCTGAAATTTCTAAAAAGCCCAAGCCGGTCAAAAGTATTCCAGTGGATCTCCCCGGATTTTCTGGTTACATTTGAAAGCGGCTAGAGGCGGCTGGGCGGCTCAGTCTGTTGAGCATCTAACTTTAGCTCATGATCTTATGGTTCATGGGTTCAAGCTCTGCTTGTCCTGTACCGACAGTACGGAGCCTGGAGTCCCTTCGGATTCTGTGTCTCCCTCTCTCTATCCCTTCCTCACTCACAGGTCTCTCTCTCTCTCTCTCTCTCTCTCTCTTTCTCTCTTTGTCAAAAATAAATAAACATTAAATTTTTTTTCAAGAAAGGGGCTTAGGGTCCATGATATAAGTTCAAATAATTAAACATTGAATGTTGCCACTCCAAAGAGTGAGAATCTGTAGATTCTAACACTTACACAATATGTGATACTGGTGACAACGGCTGAAATGAAGACAAACCTAGAGAAATAACAGACTGAAGCAATACGGTCTGTACGGACATGAGTATACACCATGCAAGGGACAGACTGACTTTCCATAATATTCAGTTCAGGGTGAGGTATGAGAAACGTACAAACTGTGACGTTGACACACCCACGCTGGGAGTCCCAACTAGTTGTCTGTTGTTTCCTTGCAAGACGGGAACCCATTCGGCCTGGAACCAGGACAGCAGCAGGGCAAAGAGGACAGGGCAGAATGGGATGCAACAGTCTAGACCCTCTGAGTTGGATATATGCAGCCCCTGCCCTCAGGGTCTCCTCCTCTCTCCCTCAAGCCTCAGGGTGGTTTCGAATTCAGAATCTTAACATCTCAAAACCTTGTTTGTGATAAAACAGCCTTAGACATCTATCATATCAGCAATTTTGGGGTTTTCTTTCTTTACTTGCTTGGGTTAGATTTGTACACAGGCTTAAGAAACGTCTCTGAACTTTTTTTTAACCGGATATATGCGATATGTGAAATATATAATTTTTACCTAGATATATTCCAGCAAGAACTGGGAGATGGTGTGTTTCTCCCCATATCAGTGAAAAGAAATCCAAGAATTGGTCTACTTCTAGCTGAGGCTTCTCTACTCAAAGGCGGGACAGGCATCCTCCTCCTTCGTTACAATGAACCAGATCCACGTGACAAAGGTATTTCTCAAGGTGCAGTCCTAGACCACCCACCACAAAATCTCCCTGGAAAATGCAGTTTTCTGGGCTCCACATGGGAACTATTAAAGGCCCATAAATCTGCATTTTAACCAATTCGCCAGTTGATTCATAAAAGCATTGAAGTATAAGGATCCCTACCATTTTGGGGGTAATTGCTCAGTGGAAAAGGGCGTTTCCCCTCTAATCCTTAAAGGCATTTAAAATATGGGCGCCTGGGTGGCTCAGTCGGTTGAGCATCCGACTTCGGCTCAGGTCATGATCTCGCGGTCTGTGAATTCGAGCCTCGCGTCGGGCTCTGTGCTGTCAGCTCAGAGCCTGGAGCCTGCTTCACATTCTGTGTCTCCCTCTCTCTCTGCCCCTCCCCCACTCATGCTCTGTCTCTCTCTGTCTCAAAAAAAATAAATAAAATAAAATAAAATAAAATAAAATATATCAGCAAAGGTAGTCACATGGGTGCAGTAGCATTAGGATAATTCAAAGTTCAGATCACTGGAAACTTCCCCAAAGTTGGCATGAGGTCGATGGGTTTAGAGTAATCCTGTTTCCTCAGTGCCAGGGCACAAGGCGAAGGAAGGCCACAAGTGTCTGTGGTGCAGGGACGCTAGGGCTATTTACAGACTGGGGACAGATCTTCAACCCTTAGAGGGTCCCCGGCAGCCTGGTCCCCACCCTTCGTGGGATGGGCCGAAGCTGAGGTGGCTCCTCTGAGGCGTCCCTGACCCCCAGCCTTGCTATTTATTGACAGATATTCCTGGCTCCGGAAGGGCAGCTCCCACCGTGAGTCTCGCAGGGAGTTTTGCCTGCCTCTCTGGCCGGTGCTGCTCTCAGCCGAGCACCCATAAATCTTCTTGCCCCCATCGATCAGTGGCAGACACAACAGAACACAACCAGGCAAGTTTAAAGTTCAGCGTGGCCGCTGAGGGAAAGCGCACTGTTAGCTGATTCTCCGGTTCTTTTCAAGAAGGAAGAGCTCAGAGATAAATACAGAAAATCATTCTCTTGCTATTTTCAAATATCTAACCTTTCACTTTGTTTAACTTCAATAATTGCCTGAGTTGTGACTACTTTTAAAACCGAGTCCAAGTTAAATACTAAGTTACCTACTTGATTTTATTCAGTATAGATTTCCTTTTCCACCTCAAAAGAGCAGTTATTTTGATTCAGACACACTTATGTCATATCGTTCGTGTAAGCACGCACAGAAACCCCCTGCTAATGCTAGCGTAGAATGAAAATATTTGAATTTGTTCATTTCCAAAGTATTTGTAAGCCTCTGGGTACTTGTATCATGCTTCTAGCAAATATCCTTCTCCCCATTAAAATCAGAATATGATTCTGCACAGGATCATACATACATGAAAGATCTACAGCCAATGAAATAATTTAAAAGTTAGAGACAAAAATGCCTAGAATTTCATCTACCACCTCATCTTGCAATTAAGGAAACTGGATCCTATAGGGTGAACTCAAAGTTTCCTTCCAGCGCCAAAACTATGATTTCATAATATGGCCTCCCTTACGCCTTCATCAGTTACACCTGCCCACGGCTTCCCACCTGCCCGAGGGAGAGCTCAGCCTATGCATTGGTAGGAGGAAGGTGCTGGGAGTTAATGCCTCCAGACCAGCTCTCAGCCAATGACACAAAGAGGTTAGATTATCAACCAGCCTTGTGTTCCCAAGTGGGACAGCTCCAAGGTGTGCAATACACCATATCCCAAAAGTGGGAACGTGCCTGCCGACACACCTTGTGTTGGCTTCCCTGTCCTGCTTGGCCACTCCCTGCTGGCACTCCAGTCTTGTCTCGGGATGTCCTTCTGGGGCTGAGTCCCACAACTATGGTAGTTTGGTTTTGCATTGTAAAAAGTTAAATATATTGGATTATGTCATGAGAACCTAGAGGGAGAAGTAAACCGTTCTGTCTCAAACAGTGTGAGAAGTGTTCATCTGGTTATTATGAGTGCCAAGTTTTCAGAATCTTTGTCTCAATTCACACTAGGGAGTTAATAAGAATTGAATTAGTACACACATCAATCAGGTTCAAAACTGATCTAACGGGCAATTTTGAGCAAAACTAAAAAAGTAACCATATTTCGTCAACAACTAAAAGTAGCATTTGGGATACTTGCCGTATGAGAGCAAAGGATAAGAATTCTGTAGGCCTCTTACTTTGTCTAAATGGTCAAAATAAGCTCTTACTCGGTCTAATAAGCTCCATTGGTTCACCATATTTCAGCTTTACTGTAACCAACACCCCTTTATACCTACATTTCATTAAATTTGTATTGAAGTAACACTAGAAATACTTGCTTTAAAACATTTTTAGTTTTCGTTCTTACTAAACTGCTATCCGATAATGCTTTAGTCTCTAGAACAATGTACAATTTTTATTAAATAGGTTTTGCTGAGAATTCACAGGTTTTCAAAACAAAGGCTTTTCTCTCTTCCATTGTTGTATTGATGGATATGTAAAGACATGAAACAATGACTTAAAATTTGAGCTTCACTCCACTGAGTCTGAGGTCACTCAAAAGATGAATTTAGGATGAAAAATGTAGTAATATGGTGTATTGGTACAGCTTTCTGCCCAAGGAAAGATATTACATATCTTAAAAATAGTTATTCCTGCAGCCACACTGATAGAAAAAAAAAAATCAATGTTTTCCAGGACAAGCCAAAACAATAAGATTGCAAGAGAGCAAGTGAATTGCCTGAGATCACTCAGTGAGCCAAAGGTATGAGTGGAAGGGGCTGTAGGACCCTAATTCTAGGTCATGCTGTCCAAATAATCTCACTGCCAGGCTTAGGTGGATTTACCCTAAATCCAGTGAAGCCTTCCTACATATGCATACAATATTTCCAGAGCCCTGGGTGGCCCTCTCATATAATCTCACATGGTCTTATGGTTTTGTGAAATTTGCAAAAGTGCAATTATTTTAACTGTGATTAATTAAAATCTATCCCCTAATGAGGACCTCTCTAAATTTTATAAGCTTCAGATTCTACAAAATCTGAAGCCTTCCGTCTGCTGGGTCTGCATGAACGCTCTCTGTATTTCTCAATCGAATACCCTTACAACTCACAAACCCACCAAGTTTTCTCTTCCCAGGGAGACTTTGTATTCAACATTAGCTCAGGCCTCACAGCACCTCCCTAAGTAACAACGTCATTGATCCATGGACTTCCAAAAAATATTTCACAATGACTCTGAACTTTTATGAGAAACTTAGGAAGCTTTAGTGCATCAGTGAGCAGTTAACATCTGCGGGTTCCTACTGAGATCTAAGGTGTCAATTAGTGGTAACTAGGATTTTTTTTTTTTTTTTTTTTTGCTAACCAGGATTCTTTGCAGTGGATTTTCACAGAACACAAGCATATGCTGATGTTTTGAATTAAAAATGTCCTTTCCTATAAAGAGTATCCACACAGCATTCTCTTTCTTTGGCCCAAATAATTCTTATTACATTTTTCCCTCCAAAAGTGATTATGGGAAACACTAAATCCCAAAAGAAAATATTTCTTTATAAGAAACCATAACTCCTTGAATGCCATTATTTTCTGAGCTTTTAGTCATGTTACTCTTTTTATTTTGGGTTTTCGTGAGCCCCTGTGGCTCATTCTTCATTCTCTACCACCAAACCCCAGCCAAAGTACTAGATAAAAAGAGATAAATCCTAACATAATGGTAGGACACCTTGGTGTTACCTTCCTTCCAGGCTGTAGAGGAGACCTGGAGAGGAGCTGGCAATTCCCTCTTCTCTCCCACTCTTACTACTGTAAATAATGTTGCCAAGTGTGCCTGAACCAATATCATTAACAATAATAATAGGTAACATTTATTGAGCTCACACTCTGTGCCAGACACTCCAGTGAGCAGACATGCATTATCTCATTTAAGCAACCCGATCACTATAAAAGGGAGATACTCTTTAATGTCCACATTTTACAGATAAGGAAACTGAAACACAGCAAAGTTAAGTAATCCTTTGCTCAGAGTTCTCAAGGCTAAATTCAAGGTGTTGGCCAGGCTGAGCTCTCCTCTTGAAGGTCTGGGAGGGAAATCCGCTTCTAGAATCATTCTTGTTGTTGGCAGAATTCTATTCCTCTCCATTGTAGGTGCAAGGTTCCTCGCTGGCTGTTAGCTTTGGGCCTCTCTTAGATCCTAGAGCCCAAGAACATTCCTTGCCACATGACCTCCTTCATCTTCAAGTTGGCAATGGTGTGTTGAATACCTCTTACACTTCAGATCTCTGACATCACCATCTCTGCACTCAAGACCTGGATTTAAAGGGGGGTGTGAATAGATCCGGCCCACCCAGGCTGTCTCCCTTACCTTAACATCAACTGATTTGGGGACCGAGTTATATCTGTAAAAGCCCTTCACGCCAACATCTAAACAAGTGCTTTACAGAATAACTGCAAAAGGGTATTTTATACACCAAGTGCTAGAAATTTTCAGAACCATCTTAAAATTCTACCTACCACAGGCATACAGCTCAGGTTAGGCCAGTCAGAATCCTCTAAACAAGGAAGCATCTCTCTTCTCTGGGCTCACTAACTGTGTATACAATACATGCCTAGAGCTTCAAAATGGCGAGAGTGTGCCTGCAAATGAAGCCAAAGTAGAGGAAAGAAAAGCTGAAAGGAAGAGGTCGCTGATCGCATTATTGGAATATCTGGAAACAGATACCTGCTAACTTGTATTGGCATCTGTTCCTTGCAGCCAAAGACTTCTGACCAACACAACTAAATTTTTCTCACTCCAAAGCCCAAGCTCTTAACTATGAAATTTTATATTTTCCTTTTGTGTTAATAGAGGCACAATATAAAAAGAGGTAAACTGTGACATCAATAACAAAGCATGTGTTGGGGGGAGAAGTAAAAGTGTAGAGTTTTTGTATGTAGTTGAGATTAGGTTTTCATTAGTTTAAAACAGACTGTTAAAACTAATAAGAAGTTTTATGGAAGCCTCATGGTAATCACAAAGAAAATACCTATAGAAGCCACACAAAAGATAAAGGAATCAAATAACATCACTACAGAAATTAACAAAACACAAAGGAAGATGGCAAGAGAGAAAAAGAGAAACAAAAGAAGTGTAAGACAGACAGACAATGGCAATTTTAATTCCTTCCCTATCAATATTTACTTTAAACATAAATTGATTAAACTCCCCACTCAAAAGATATAGAATAGCTGAATGGATAAAATATAAGACCTAACTATGTGGTAAGTAAGAGACTCATTTTAGGGGTATCTGGGTGGCTTAGTCCATTAAGCTTCTTACTCTTGATTTTGGCTCAGGTCATGATCTCATGGTTTGTGGGATCAAGCCCCCTATTGGGCTCTGTGCTGACAGTGTGGTGCCTTCTTGGGATTCTCTCACTCCCTCTCTTTCCACCCACTCCCCATCCCACAGAGTGTGCATTATCTCTCTCTCTCTCAAAAAGAGAGAGAGACTCACTTTAGATTAAAGACATACATAGGCTGAAAATGAAGGGATGGAAAAAGCTCTTCCATACAAATGGTAAACAAAAGAGAGCAGGCATGGCTATATTTATAATAAATTGTCACAAGAGATAAAGAAGGACATTATATAATGACAAAAGGATCAATTTGTCAGTAAGATATAATAATTATATACACACCCAACATCAGAGCATTCAAATATATAAAGCAAACAGTAATAGAACTGAAGAGAGAAACAGTGATACAGTAATACAGTGATACAGTAATAGTGGGAGATTATAATACCCTACTTTCAGCAATGGATAAAACATTTAGAAAGAAAATCAGCAAGGAACAACACTATATACCAAATGGACCTAATAGACATATACAGAATATTCTACCCAATGGCAGAAGAATACACATTCTTCTCAAGCACACACAGAACATTCTTCAGGATCGATCCCAGATTAGGCTACAAAACAAGACTAAATAAATTTAAGGTTAAAGTCATACCACATATCTTTTCTAACCATGATGCTATGAAGCTAAAGTCAGAAGGATAATTGGCAAATTCAGAAATATGTGGAAATTACACATCACTATCCTGGAAAAAGAGAGGTGGGTACAAGAAGAAACAAAGGAGAAATCAGAAAGTATCTTCAGACAAATAAAAATGAAAACCCAATGTATCAAAACTTATGGGATACAGTAAAAGCAGTACCAAAAAGAAAGTTTATAGCAAAAAATATCTATACTTAAAAAGGAGAAAATTTTCAAATAAACAACAACCTAACTTTATACTTTAAGGAACTAGAAAAAGGAAAACAAACTAATCCCAAAGTTAGCAGAAGGAAATAAATGATAAAGATTAGAGTAGACATAAAATAGAGATTAGAAAAATAATAGAAAAAAATCAGTAAAATTAAGAGCTGGTATCTTCAAAAGGTGAACAAGATTAACAAACTCTTAGCTAAACTAAGAAAAAAATACTCAAATAAATAAAATTAGAAATGAATTTATTATTCCCAATGCCAGAGACATACAAAGGATCCAAAAAAATAAAAAATGAAAACAAGTAAGAATAATTATATGCCAACAAAATGGATAATCTAGAAGAAGTGGAAAAGTTCCTAGAAACATATGACTTACCAAGACTGAATCATGAGGAAATAGAAAATCTGAACAGGCCAATTACTAGTAAAGAGATAGAATCAATAAAAGAATATTTCCAACAAGAAAAGCCCAAGACCACATAGCTACACAGGTAAATCTACCAAACATATAAGGATTAACACCAACCATTTTCAAACCCTCCCAAAATATTAAAGAATAGGGAATATTCTAAACTCACTTCACAAGGCCAGCATTATCCAGATACCAAAGCCATACCAGGATGTCACAAGCAAAGAAAATTACAGATGAACATATTGCAAAACTCCCCAATAAAATGCTAGTAAACCAAATTCAACAACATATTAAAAGGATCATACACCATAATCAAGTGAGATTTATGCTTGGGGTGCAAGGTTAGTTCAGCATATGCAGAGCAATGTGTATCACAATGTAGTGTGATATACTACATTAACAAAATGAAGGATAAAAATTATATTATCTCAAAAGATACAGAAAGAGCATCCAACTGAATTCAATAACTACTCATGACCAAAACTCAACAAATTAGGTATAGAAGGAATGTACTTCAACATAATAAAGACTGTATATGACTAAGCTCACAGCCAACATTGTGCTTAACAGTTAAAATCTGAAAGCTATTCATCTAATATCAGGAACAATATAAGGATACCCTCTCTTTCCAATTATAGTATTGGAAGTCCTAGCCAGAGTAATTAGGTAAGAAAAATAGGTAAAATTTATCCAAAATGGAAAGGAAGAAGTAAAACTATCTCTGTTTGTAGAGGATATGATCTTATATGCATAAGACCTGAAACTTTCCAACACACACACAAAAATTCTTAGAACTAAGAGATGGATTCAGTAAAGTTGCAGGTTACAAATCAACATACAAAAATCAGTTGTTTTTCTATACACTAACAACAAACTACCTGAAAAAGAAATTGTAAAACAGTCCCATTTACAATCACATCAAAAAGAATAAAATACTTAGAAATAAATTTAAATAAGAGTATGAAAGGCTTGTACACTAAAAACAACAAAACACTGATGTAAGAAATTAAAGAAGACACAAATAAATGAAAAGATCTCTGTGTTCATAGAAGACTTAAAATCCACATTAAGTCTTCAATGTCCATATTACCCAAAGAAATCTACATTTTCTTTTTTTTTTTTATTATAATAGTTTATTTTCAAATTGGTTTACATATAACACCCAGTGTTCATCCCAACACGTGCCCTCTTTAATTCCAATCACCCCCTCTCCCCCCTCCCTCATCCCCCCCACCCTCAGTTTTTTTCTTAGTCTTTGAGAGTCTCCTATGTTTTATCTCCCTCCCTCTCTGTGTCTTCTCTTTCCTTCCCCTCTTCCCCTCCCCCTGGTTTTTGCTTAGTTTCACAAAGTCCACCTATTCGTGGAAACATATGGTATCTGTCTTTTTCTGACTGACTTATTTCACTTAACATAATACCCTCCAGTTCCATCCATGTTGCTACACATGGCCAGATTTCATTTTTTCTCATTGCCACGTAGTAGTCCATTGTATATAAGTACCATAACTTCTTTATCCATTCGTCAGTTGATGGGCACTTGGTCTCTTTCCATGATTTGGCTATTGTCGAAAGTGCTGCTATGAACATTGGGGTACACGTGCTCCTATGCATCAGCATTCCTGTGTCTCTTGGGTAGATTCCTAGCAGGGCAATTGCTGGGTCATAGGGTAGCTCTATTTTCATTTTTTTGAGGAACCTCCACACCGTTTTCCAGAGTGGCTGCACCAGTTTGCATTCCCACCAACAGTGTAGGAGGGTGCCTACTTCTCCACATCCTCGCCAGCATCTATAGTTTCCTGATTTGTTCATTTTAGCCACTCTGACTGGTGTGAGGTGGTATCTCAGTGTAGTTTTGATTTGTATTTCCCTGATGATGAGTGACATTGAGCATCGTTTCATGTGTCTGTTGGCCATCTGAATGTCCCCTTTGGAGAAGTGTCTATTCATATCTTCCGCCCATTTCTTCACTGGGTTGTTTGTTTTTCGGGTTTGGAGTTTGGTAAGTTCTTTATAAATTTTAGATATTAGTCCTTTATCCGATATGTCATTTGCGATGATCTTTTCCCATTCCGTTGGTTGCCTATTCGTTTTGTTGGTTGTTTCTTTTGCCGTGCAGAAGCTTTTTATCTTGATGAGGTCCCAATAGTTCATCTTTGCTTTTAATTCTCTTGCCTTTGGAGACGTGTCGAGTAAGAAATTTGTGCGTCTTAGGTCAAAGAGGCTTTTTCCTGTTTTCTCCTCTAGGATTTTGACGGTTTCCTGTCTCACATTCAGATCTTTTATCCATTTAGAATTTATTTTTGTGAGTGGTGTAAGAAAGTGGTCTAGTTTCATTCTTTTGCATGTTGCTGTCCAATTCTCCCAGCACCATTTGTTAAAAAGACTGTCTTTTTTCCATTGGATACATTTTCCCGCTTTGTCAAAGATTAGTTGGCCATATACTTGCGGGTCCATTTCTGAGTTTTCTATTCTATTCCATTGGTCTATGCGTCTGTTTTTGTGCCAATACCATACAGTCTTGATGACCACCGCTTTGTAGTAGAGGTTAAAGTCTGGGATTGTGATGCCTCCCGCCTTGCTTTTATTCTTCAGTATTATTTTGGCTATTCGAGGTCTTTTGTGGTTCCATACAAATTTTAGGATTGTTTGCTTTAGTTTTGAGAAGAATGCTGGTGCAATTTTGATTGGGATTGCATTGAATGTGTAGATTGCTTTGGGTAGTATTGCCATTTTGACGATATTTATTCTTCCAATCCATGAGCATGGGATGTTTTTCCATTTCCTTGTGTCTTCCTCAATTTCCTTCATAAGTTTTTTATAGTTTTCAGTGTAGAGGTCTTTCACATCTTTGGTTAGGTTTATTCCTAAGTATTTTATGGTTTTTGGTGCAATTGTGAAAGGGATTAGCTTCTTTATTTCTCTTTCTGCTGCTTCATTGTTGGTGTATAGAAATGCCACCGATTTCTGTACATTGATTTTGTATCCTGCAACTTTGCTGAAATCATGAATCAGTTCTAGTAGGCTTTTGGTGGATTCTGTCGGGTTTTCCATGTAAAGTATCATGTCATCTGCAAAAAGTGAAAGTTTGACTTCCTCCTTGCCAATCTTGATGCCTTTTATTTTGTTTTGTTGTCTGATTGCTGATGCTAAGACTTCCAGCACTATGTTAAATAGCAGTGGCGAGAGTGGACACCCCTGTCGTGTTCCTGATCTCAGGGGGAAGGCTTTCAATTTTTCCCCATTGAGGATGATATTAGCTGTGGGCTTTTCATATATGGCTTTTATGATGTTTAAGTATGTTCCTTCTATCCCGACTTTCTCGAGAGTTTTTATTAAGAAAGGATGCTGTATTTTGTCAAATGCTTTTTCTGCATCTATTGACAGGATCATATGGTTCTTATCTTTTCTTTTGTTGATGTGATGTATCACGTTGATTGATTTGCGAATATTGAACCAGCCCTGCAACCCAGGGATGAATCCTACTTGATCATGGTGGATAATTCTCTTTATATGCTGTTGGATTCGATTTGCTAGTATCTTGTTGAGAATTTTTGCATCCATATTCATCAGGGATATTGGCCTGTAATTTTCTTTCTTTGCTGGGTCTCTATCTGGTTTGGGAATCAAAGTGATGCTGGCTTCATAGAATGAGTCCGGGAGTTTTCCTTCCGTTTCAATTTTTTGGAACAGCTTGAGGAGGATAGGAATTAACTCTGTTTTAAATGTCTGGTAAAATTCCGCAGGAAAGCCATCTGGTCCAGGGCTTTTATTTGCTGGGAGGTTTTTAATAACTGATTCTATTTCTTCACTAGTTATGGGTCTGTTCAAATTTTCTATTTCTTCCCGTTTGAGTTTTGGTAGCGTGTGGCTATTTAGGAAGCTGTCCATTTCTTCCAGATTGCCAAGTTTGGTGGCATATAATTTTTCATAGTATTCTCTGATGATTGCTTGTATCTCTGAGGGATTGGTTGTAATTTCTCCCTTTTCATTCACGATTTTATTTATTTGAGTTCTCTCTCTTTTCTTTTTGAGAAGCCTGGCTAGAGGTTTGTCTATTTTGTTTATTTTTTCAAAGAACCAGCTTTTGGTTTCATTGATCTGTTCCACTACCTTTTCTGTCTCCATATGGTTAATTTGAGCTCTGATCTTTGTTATTTCTCTCTTTCTGCTGGGCTTGGGTTGTTTTAGTTGATCTGCTTCTAGTTCCTTTAGGCGTGCTGTTAGAATTTGTGTTATTGATTTTTCTTGTTTCTTGAGATGGGCCTGGATTGCAATATATTTCCCTCTCAGGACTGCCTTTGCTGCATCCCAGAGCGTTTGGATTGTTGTATTTTCATTTTCATTTGTTTCCATGTATTTTTTAATTTCTTCTCTGATGGCTTGGTTGACTCAGTCATCTTTTAGTAGGTTATTTCTTAGCCGCCATGTTCTTGGATATTTTCCAGGCTTTCTCCTGTGGTTGATTTCAAGTTTCAAAGCATTGTGGTCTGACACTGTACACGGTATGATCTCAATTCTTTTATATTTATTCAGAGCTTCCCTGTGCCCCAGAATGTGGTCTATCTTGGAAAATGTACCGTGTGCAGATGAGAAGAACGTAAATTCCTTAGCTTCTGGATGAAGGACCCTAAAGATGTCTGTGAGGCCCATCTGTCCTAATGTGTCATTCAGGGCTATTGTTTCTGCGGAGATTTTCTGTTTTGTTGATCTATCCAATGCTGAGAGTGGAGTGTTGAGATCCCCTACTATTAGGACATTTTTATCGATGAGGTTGCTAATGTTTGTAATTAGTTGTTTTACAAATTTGGGTGCCCCCGAATTCGGTGCGTAGATATTTACAATTGTTAGCTCTTCCTGCTGGATGGTCCCTGAGACTATTATATAATGTCCTTCTTCATCTCTTATTACATCGTTCATTTTAAAGTCTAATTTGTCTGATATAAGTGTGGCTACTCCGGCTTTCTTCTGACTTCCAGTAGCATGGTAGATAGTTCTCCATCCCCTCACTTTCAATCTGAAGGTGTCTTCAGGTTTAAGATGAGTTTCTTGAAGACAGCAAATAGATGGGTCTTGTTTTTTAATCCATTCTGTTATCCTGTGTCTTTTGATTGGCGCATTTAGTCCATTTACATTCAGTGTTAATATTGAAAAATATGGGCTTACAGTCACTGTATTATCTGTAAGTTTCATGTTTGTAAGTCTGTCTCTGGTAGTTTGTGTTCTTTGCCTCCTTGTTTTCATAGAATGTCCCTCAGGATCTCTTGCAGTGCTGGCTTATTTGTGATAAATTCTTTCAGTTTTTGTTTGTTGCTAAAAACCTTGATCTCTCCTTCTATTCTGAATGACAGGCTAGCCGGATACAGAATTCTTGGTTGCATGTCCTTCTTGCTCATCACATTGAAGATATCCTGCCATTCCTTTCTGGCTTGCCAAGTTTCCGTAGATAAGTCTGCTACTACCCTTATAGGTCTCCCTTTGTATGTTAGGGTTCTTTTGTCCCTAGCTGCTTTCAGGATTCTCTCCCTATCTTTGTATTTTGCCAGCTTCACTATGATGTGCCGTGCAGAAGGCCTATTCAAGTTACGTCTGAGGGGAGTTCTCTGTGCCTCTTGGATTTCCATGCCCGTTTCCTTTCTCATGTTGAGGAAGTTCTCAGCAATGATTTGTTCCAGAACCCCTTCGACTCCTTTCTCTCTCTCTTCTTCCTCTGGAACTCCTATGATACGGATATTGTTTCTTTTGACTGCATCGCTCAGCTCTCGAATTCTCCTTTCCTGTTCCTGGATCAGCTTCTCTCTCTTTTTATCTGCTTCCTCTTTTTCAATGATTTTGTCTTCTAATGCACTAACTCTTTCCTCTACCTCTTCAATCCGTGCTGTGGCTGCTTCCAGTTTCCCCTGTATTTCTTCCAATGTCTTCTTTAATTCTTCTTGACCGTTTTTAAGGTCTTTGAACTTTGCCTCGTGGGACTCCTTGCATTCATCTAAGCTTTTTTCAAGGCCAGCAATTAGTTTTATGATTAACATTCTATATTCAAGTTCTGTTATGTTGCTTATATCTGTTTTCATTAATTCTTGAGCTGTCACTACTTCTTGTAGACTCTTTTGAGGAGAATTCTTCCGTCTCGTCATTTTGGCTGGATGTGTTATGGGTTGTTTCTTGAAGTTGCCCTGGAAAGGAAAACTGACAGACACACAGAACACAGAAATACTCAAACGTACCGACAAATGGTCCAGACAAGCAGTTCACAACAGAAAAAAATAACAAGTGACTCTATGAGGGCAATGTCCTGAAGTAACAGCTACACGTTAAGGACAGGGTATGTAGTGTGCTGGTGGCAGAGCATATATAGACAGAATAATGACTGGTGCAGGGAGAAGAAGGAAATGGACTTTGCCCAGGTAGAGCGACTAAAGGGTTTAATCCAGACTGATAGAAATCAGAATAAGGACAGGTGCGAGGGAAAAGGGATAAAGATCGATGTCGTCTAGATGAACTTATATGGCCTGGTTATTCCAGAAAAAGGGAGTTCAGTTGGGCCGTGTCTGTTTTCGCCTTAGTTTCTTGTCAGCTCTAGCACCTTTTCCCACCGATTTTTGGAGTTGAGAGAGAGACAATGGTTTCAGTCGTCCCCCTTTAAAGGGCAAGCGAAATACTGGAGCCCCCTACTCCTCCGCCATGTTGCCCAAAAAAAAAAACAGAAATCTACATTTTCAAGGCTATTTGCATCAAAATCCCAAAGATACTTTTCTAAGTTTTTATTTAAATTCCAGTTAGTTAACATACAGTGTAATATTAGTTTCAGTTGTACAATAAAGTGATTCAACACTTCCATACGACACCTGGGGCTCATCACAAGGGCACATATTAATCCCCATCACCTATTTAACCCATCCCCTTACCCACTTCCACTCTGGTAACCATCAGTTTGTTCTCTATAGTTAAGAGTCTCTTTCTTAGTTTGCCTCTCTCTCTCTCTCTCTTTCCATTTGCTCATTTTTTTCTTAAATGCCACATGAGTGAAATCATATGGTATTTGTCTTTCTCCTGTTGACCAAAGGTGCTTCTAAAAGAAAAAAAAATCTGAAATTTATTCCAAACCATAAAAATCCAAGAATAGCCAAAGTCATCTTGAGAAAGAGGAACAAAGCTAGGGATATCACACAGGCATCAGATATATGGATTTTAAAATATATTACAAACATCCAGTGCTTAAAACAGTATAGACATATAGACAAGAGGAACAGAATAGAAAATCCAGAAATAAACCCATGCATAAATGGTCTACTGATTTTTTATAAGATTGCCAAGAATACACAATGGAAAAAGGACTGTCTCCCTTCCTTGGTGTTGGGAAAACTGGATACGCACATGCAATAGGATGAAATGAGATTCTTAACTTACACCATGCATAAAGATCAACTCAAAAAGGATTAAAGACAAACATAACACCTGAAACTATAAAACTTCTAGAAGAAAACACAGGGGGAAAACTTCTTGACATTGGTCTTTGCAATGACATTTTGGTTATGACACCAAAATCATGGGCAACAAAGACAAAAATAGACAAGTGGAACTACATCAAACTAAAAAGCTTCAGCACAGAAAAGGAAACAGCAGACTGAAAAAGTCAATCTACAGAATGTGAAAAAAAAAATCGTGACCATATATTTGATAAGGTGTTAATATCTAAAATATATAAGTGCTACAACTCAATACCAAAATCACAAATTACCTAATTTTAAAATGGGCAGAAGGTCTGAACAGACATTTCTCCAAAGAAGACATACAAATGGCCAACAGAAAAGTTAAAAGATGCCCAACATACTAATCATCAGGAAATGTAAATCAAAACCACAATGAACTATTCCTCACACCTGTTAGGGTAATTATCATCAAAGAGACAGGAGATGATAATTATTGGTAATGATATGGAGAAATTAGAACCCTTGCTGGTTCTAATTCATTGGTGGGAATGTAAAATGGTGCAGCTTCTATGGCAAATAGTATGGAGTTTCCTCCAAAATTTAATAATAGAACTACTGTATGATCCAGCAATACACTTTCGGGTATATACCCAATAGATTTGAAATCAGGATCTTGAAGAGATATTTGCACTCCTGTGTTTATTTCAGCATTATTCACAATACCCAAGATAAGGAAACAACTCAAATATCCATTAATAGATGATTGGATTAAGAAAAATGTGCGTACATACAATGAGATATTATTCAGCCTTTAAGAAGGAAATCCTGCCATATGTGACAATATGGCTGAACCCAGAGGACATCATTAAAATTAAATACAAATGGAAAGGGGACTTGAAAATTCCCTGAGCAGACAAAAACGTTTAAGCCATATAAATGAAACTTCACTTCACTTATTCTACAAAACAAGCTGAAACTTAACCTGGGTCGATTCTTATAAATGCCTCTAATAAAAGAAATAAGTCATCTTCCTAAAAATTGTATAAGATAATCACTTGTAACCCATTCCCTGCCTTCTGGAAACACTCACTGCAAAAACAAATCATTTTAAAGGTTAAACAGCTTCCTCGTTTTCACTTTATAAACTGCCATGTAATGTCATGGCCCTGAGCTTCACATCAGTCTTTGAATTTAAAGGCTTCCAGTTCAAGAACTATTCTTATATCCACAATAAACTCTAACTAAGTACTACTTATTGATTTAATGGTGTTAATGTTGCTGTTTCTGGATTGTTGACAACATTATGCTAAGTGAAATAAGCCAATCACGGAAAGACAAATACTGCATGATTCCACTTACATGAGATATCTAAAATAGCCAAAATAATAGCAGAGAATATATTGGTTGCCAGAGGCTGAGAGCTAGGATATGAGGAGTGTTGTTTAATGGCATAAAGTTTCAGCTATGCAAGATCAGTAAGTTCAAGAGATCTCCTGTAAAACAATGCCAATAGTTAACAATATTATATTGTGTACCTAAAAAAGGGTTAAGAAGGTCAAGCCCATGTTTTTATCACACAGACACACAAAAAAGTGTTCCTACCACACACACACACACACACACACACACACACACAAACACACACACAAAAGGGACACAAGGGAATTTTTGGAGGTGATGGATATGTCTATTACCTTGACTATGTAATGGTTTCATGGGTGTACGTAATATGTCCAAACTCCAAATTGTATTCATTAAACACGTGTGGTTTTTAAATATCAATTATACCCCAATAAAGGTGTTTTTTAAAAATTGTTTATGGAGTATTTTCCCCACCGACTTCCATAATAAATCCTGAGGTGCATCTATGAATATAAATGCAGTAGAAAAGGGTGACACTGACAGAACTTAAAGAATGCTTATTCTTCTTAAGCAGTGTCCCATCTTCAGAGATTCTGATTCCATTGCTCTGCAGTGTAGCCCAAGCATCAGGATTTTTTGAAACTCCCAAGTGATTGCAAAGTGCAGCCATGGTTGAAATCATCTGATGCACAACAGTGCTTCTCCAACATGAATAAACATACACAACCCCTGGGGGATCTTGTTAAAATGCAGATTCCGATTCAGGAGGTCTAAGGTGTAGCCCAAGAGTACACATTTCTAAAATGCCTCAGGGGATGCTGGAGATGCTGATCTGTGCCTCACTCTTGGACCAACAAATCTGTCGTATGAGGCAATACTTACTGGTCGCAATAATTGAACAGGAAAAACCAAAAGGGCAATATGGATACAAGAACGTGGCACCTCTAGAAAACATAAACAGTGCTTTTTCAGCTCTGGCTAGTGTGGGGTCACCTTTCAGGCAAATCCATCAGCGGGACTCCATCTTCCTTGTTCTGTTTCCATAAACTCATCAAGTAACCAGAACATCATTGATCTGTGGTAGTGATGTAAACCGATCATTGTTGAGATGGGGCGAGGACAGCTTCCCTTGATGAGTAGAGACAATCTGGAATGGGAAGGATGCATTCATCTTCTTTTTGTATTGCACCAGTCTGTGACAAGCTGTAAACAACAGGGGACCTCATTTGGTGTATTTTCCCTGCAGCCATTTGTCAGGTGTCAGAATTCTATGAAAAAAAGCCCTTGGGAAATTATAATAAATGTAATTCCTTATTATTGAATTTCTATTTATGCTGCTATCTTTTAAGAGTCTCAGCTTTTATACAGATGTCAACATTATTTTAATATTAATATCATTAAACTTTATGGAGAATTCTTATTTGATACACAAACACAAAGTATTTTTGGTAAAATAAAATAAGTATAATATTTCAGGATTCCCATCCCCCATAAATCTTTGTACCTAGCAATAACCAGAGAAGAAATATTTTTCACAGTTACAACACTATTAAAGTTTTTTACCGCTATTTTTCCACATCATAGAAATATGAGTGCTGGTTTTCATTTCCATATTAGCAAATAAAAGATGCATAAATGAAAGGACTTAAACATGACCTCAGCGTTTTTTCTTTTTCCTAGACCGTGGTTCCCAAACTTTTTTGTTCCAGGACTCTTTCCATCCTTAAAAATTATTGAGCGTACAAATTGCTTCTGTTTGTGTTCATTCTATTAATATTTACTCATTTAGAAATTAAAACTAGGAAAAATTTTGTATGTTTAACTCATTCTAAAATAATAATAGTAGATGTATTACATTTCACTATAAATAATGTATCTTCAGGAAAAGTAAGTTAATTTTCTAAAATAAAAAATGTTTAGCAAAAAAATTGTTATTTTTCTTTTACTTTTAAAAAATCTCTTTTGAGTCTGTCTTCCTAGAGGACAGATGGATTCCCATATCTCCTTCAGCATTCAATTTATTGTGATATAAAGAAAATCTGGCATCTCAAGATCTATACTCTGGAAAGGAAAGAGTATTTTAATACTCAGATAATTGTGGATAGCCTTCTTTGATACTACACTAACACTCAACAAGTGGTTATGTCTGAAATGTTAATGCAATATGGAGTCAGAAGCCATATCAATAAACTTTTATTCTGAGTTACATTAAAATCTATTTGTCTATTTGCTCTTTCAATGGATCTTTTACACATGCATCATCTTATTACATCTGAAGCATGATGATTCACTGCATTATGGAGATCTTCCAAATGTTGACACATTTCATTATACAATATCTAAAAAATACATCCATTAATATCGCCACCAATTTGATCAGAAAGGTTTTTACTACTGGAAAGCAATCGGGCTCCTAGTAGCTGCCACAAAATTCCATTTTCTCTTGAAAACTCAAACTTTATCATTAAAAACAAATGCTGTCAGTTGTTTTCCTTGTAGTGATAAAACCAAGTCATACATTTTTAAAAAAAGATGTCAGCTAAATATTCATGTCTCAATACAAAGTGTTTGTTAGTCATTCTTTCAAGTGAAAAGGAAACTTTTTGTGGCATTCCGAGAAAAACATGGCTGGTTTATCTACAACTCAAACAAATCTACCAATACACTTCCTCAAGATAACCATCCTACTTCACGTGCAGTAGAAATGTTTTGTGCACGATTACCATTTATCCACCTAGATTATTAAAAATAATGTGCACAATCGCCAAGTCTTAATGACTTTAATAATTTTTACTACTCCATTGAGGACATTACTAAGTAAAACTAGCTTTTGTTTTTCTGCATTTATGGATTTGTTTGTTTAATGTTTTATGTGAGTACAGTTGACATATAATGTTACCTTAGTTTCAGCTGTACAACTTAGTGATTTGACAAATTTATACATCATGGTCTGTTCACCACTGTATAGATACCATCTGTCCCACTACATCACTATTACAATATCTTTGACTATATTCCTTATATGGTGCTTTTTATTCCCATGACTTATTCATTTCATAGTAAATCTATATCTCCTTCTCCCCTTCACCCATTTTACCCAATCTCCAACCTTCCTTTCTGGGAACCATCAGTTCATTCTCTGTATTTATAGGTCTAAATACATTTTTTTTATTCTGCTTATGAGTAGAATCATATGGTATTTGTCTTTCTCAGCCTGACTTATTTCAGGTAGCATAATACATAGTCCTAGCCACAGTAATTAGACAAGAAAAGGAAATAAGAGGCATCCATACTGGTAAAGAATTTAAACGGTCACTACATGCAGATAATATGATACTATACACAGAAAATCCTAAGGACTCCATCAAAAACTACTAGAAGTAATGATGAATTCAGTAAAATGGCAGGATACAAATTAATACCCAGAAATCAGTAGCATTTCTCTACACTAATAATGAAGCAGCAGAAAGAGAAATTTTAAAAACCATACCATTTACAATTGTTCCAAAAGGAATAAACTATCTAGGAATAAATGGAGCCCAAAATGTGAAAGACCCATACTACAAAAACAATAAAACACTGATGAAAGAATTTGAAGAAGACAGAAAATATGGAAAGTATTCCATGTTCATGTATCAGAAGAGCTAACATTGTTAAATGTCCACATAAAGCAACCTACAGATTCAATGCAATCCCTATCAAAATACTAACAGCATTTTTCACATAACTGGAAAAAATAATCCTAAAACTTGTATGGAATCACAGAAGACCCTGAATAGCCAAAGAAATCCTGAAAAGAACAAAGCAGGATATATCACAATCACAGATTTAAGACATACTACAAACCTGTTGTAATCAAAACAGTAGAGTATTTATTTGCACAAAAATAGACACATAGATCAGTAGAATAGACTAGAGATCCCAGAAATAAACCCATGATTATATAGTCAATTGATCTATGACAAAGAAGGCAAAAATATACAATGGAGAAAAGACAGTCTCTTTAACAAATGGTGTTGGGAAAACAGGACAGCTACATGTAAAAGAATGAAACTGGACCACTTTCTAACACCATACACAAAAATAGACTCAAAATGGATTAAGGACCTAAAATTGAGACCTAAAACCATAAAAATCTAAGAAGAGAACACAAGCAGTAATTTCCTTGATATCAGCCATAGCGACATTTTTCTAGATATATCTCCTTTGCAAGGGAAACAAAAGCAAAAATAAACTATTGGGACTACATCAAACTAAAAACCTTCTTCACAACAAAGGAAACCATTAATAATAATTAAAAAAAGAAAATTCACTGAATGAGATAAGATATTTGCAAATTATATATCCAAAAAAGGGTTAATATCCAAAACAGATAAAGAACTTCTACAACTCAATACCAAAAAAAAAAAAAAAAAAATTTCTATTGGAGAATGAGCAGAAGACCTGAACAGACATTTTTCCAAAAAAGACATCCAGATGGCCAACAGACACATGAAAAGATGCTCAACGTCATTCATCATTAGGAAGATGCAAATCAAAATTACCATGAGGTATCATAGGGGTTTTTATTTGCTCATTTGTTTGTTTTTACTGAAAGTGTGTGGCGATGAAGAATACAATGATGACTCGTACCCTCTGGAGCCACTCTTCTGATTTGTGCTAAGGCACCAGCAATTGCACCTACCATTGATTTTGTACTGTCATTACTTGACCACAGGAAGTATTTATTTAATTCTTGAAACTAAAATTGTCATCTGCAATAGGGTTTCGTGGAACACATTTATAAAAAGTTATGTTAAATGTGTCTTTAGTCCTTTCCTACTTCTAGGCCTGTGAAAGAGTTATATTATCTTTCAAACTGATCCATATTTGGGGGGTAGAAAAATTTTTACCAATTTTTATTAGGCTTCATTGTTCTTTCCTGTAACTTGGTAAGTTTTGACTTCTATCTGTAGTACCTAACACAATGCCTGAAACAGAGTATGTGTTTTGAAAATGTATATTTCTGTGGCGGTTGGGCGGCTGACTTCGGCTCAGGTCGTGATCTCACGGTCTGTGAGTTCGAGCCCCGCATCGGGCTCTGTGCTGACGGCTCAGAGCCTGGAGCCTGCTTCAGATTCTGTGTCTCCCTCTCTCTCTGCCCTACTCCTGCTCATACTCTGTCTCTATGTCTCTCAAAAATAAATAAACGTTAAAAAAAAAAAAGAAAATGTATGTTTCTTTATGCTTTATTATTTTTAAAAGAGGGTTTGAGGCATTTTACAAAGCACATACAACATGACAAATGCGTTTTAAAAAATCCAATCAAAGAAAAGAGCACAGCATGAACAATGATTAAAAGTGGGTTGAAAATTTGAGTCAGAGTGAGATAAAATCTCACTCGGTTAGAAAAGCCACATAAAAAAAAAAAAAGAAAAAAAAAGAAAAGCCACATTATGAACTTAGGTTTCATAAAAATTAGGCAGAAGAGAGGCACCTGGGTGACTCAGTCACTTAAGCGTCAGATTCTTAGCTTTGGCTCAGGTCATGATCTCAATTCATGAGATCAAGTCCCATGTACTGACAGCATGGAGACTGGTTTGGATTCTTTCTCTCTCCCCCTCTCTCTCTGTCACTCCCTTGATCATGTACATGTGCTCTCTCTCATTCTCAAAATAAATAAATAAACTTAAAAAAAAAAAAAAAGCATTGAGCAGGAGAGAATTCAAGGCCATAGAAAGTGATCCCCAACCACATTTAGAGGTGGGTTGAGATAGTTTAATAAATTACAGATGTAGATTTAATTTTTGGCTAGTAAAATACTACTTCTCTATAATTTTATTATTTCACTCATAATTTTAATAAAATCTTACTTTCTAAAATTTTTATTTTTTTTAATGTTTATTTATTTTTGAGAGACACAGAGTGTGAACAGGGAGGAGCAGAGAGAGAGGGAGACACAGAATCTGAAGCAGGCTCCAGGCTCTGAGCTGTCAGCACAGAGCCCTGTGTGGGGCTTGAACTCACAAACCATGAGATTGTGACCTGAGCCAAAGTTGGATGCTTAACTGACTGAGTCACCCAGGCACCCCTAAAATCCACTTTAAAAAAAAATAAAACATACTTTTGGTTATAGCTAAGAGGATTCAAGTTGTTGAAGAAGTATCCAAGGAATTATCTGTCTTATTTATTGAGCAAATTAAAAATCCCCTCACCAAAAAACTCCAGAATCACAACAGCAGCACATGCCAATCATTCTGGAAAGATTAAAGTTTGTAAAGAATCTAAGTGTATTTATTAATCTATTCATTTATTCAGAAAATATATATTGAGTATCCTCTATGTGTAAAACCACTGTGTATGAGGTATAAGCACCTAGATAAGACCTTCATATTTCCTTGGAGTCAGGTATCCAGGTGAATTAAATCATACAGATATTTTTTTAAAAAAACATAAACAATAATACTTAAGAAGTAACTAAAAGCAATCAACTTTGCATCATTAGGGCATCATCTTTGACCATTGTTTACAGGGCCTGGGTCAGAGTTTATATTAAGTAGATATGCCAATTTAGGCCTGTGTCTACACAGCACAAGACGAAGTGGAGACTTAAAGAAAATATAAATGTATTTGAACTGGATTTAGGGGATAGATGAGTTCTATGTGGTGGGAGAGGAGAGGAAGATTATATGCTGCAGCAAAACATTATTACTGGTATAATCTTTATTGGAACTTTCAAAACTTTTTCTCCCAATTACTTCATTACTTCAGGTAATTATTCTTATCTCTTGGAAATTCAGATTTACTCTATCTAATCATAGTGACTCAATTCCAACTGATGTCCACCAAAACATAGATGAAAGATAGACAATCGATGACAGATAGATAGATAGATAGATAGATAGATAGATAATATAGAGATATTTTTTCCATTCCTTCCCTTTCACTCAAAATTCTATCTGTTCTCTAAAATACAGCTCAAATTTCATGTTATACATGAAACATTTTTCAATATCCTACATCACCTGGTATTCTTACACCTCTCAATTCTTAAAGTACATGTAATATGTACACGATTGATTTAAAAAAATATCCACGAGCTTTTGCTCTTAACTATTTGGTCATTTTATGATATCAGATTTCCCTACCTCACTGATACGTGCCTCAAAATGTTAAATTCTAGCTTCTGAGTCCCTGACATAATACTGAATATCGACGTGATAGAGGTCCAATAAATACTCATAGAATTTAATGGAATTTCACTGATCTTGAAAAAAGAAAGAAAGAAAGAAAAAAAGACACACCATCTAGCAATAATGAAGAAACATTTCTGTTAACAACAAAACAGTTAGCGGTCACCAAAGTGATCCTTAGAGCATCTAATCATTGAAACTCCTCTCCCAGCAAACTCCACGGGAATCTTTAAAAGGATGGCTTTCTCAAAATATTCTACGTGGGCCCTCATAGTTTTTACTTTGTATTTTATTAAGCAGACCCACGAGGTTTTCCAAGTGTCCTATGAATGTCCTGTATTTCATTTTGCACAGCACAGCATAACTGGGCAGATAATAGTGAGTAAAAAATTACTTTATTTCCCATTATTTTAGTTTGAGTATCTAAGGAACTCATATGAGAACATTATTATCATCCTTGCAGAGCTCTTTCCAGTTTATAGTTTCAGAAGTAAATAAATGAAGATGTGCCATTATTGTTAAAGCATGTTTGGCAAGTTACGTTTCCATGGATTTTAACAGGATTTTGCGTTGCTTCTTCTAGAACTAAAAGAATAACAATGTACATAGTGCCAGAAAACCAGTTATTTTACTAAGTCCATGAAGGAGCCAGTTCATGTCATGAAAATCAGTACAGCATCTTGCTCACACAGGCAAGTGTCCAGATGGATTAAGTTTGGCCCTGGAAAATCTGTTAGGTTTGTATCACCAGAGTGACTGAAATCATCATGCTTTAACTGTGCCAGCCTATTCTTTCTTTTTTTTTCCTTTTCAAATTTTTATTTAAATTCTAGTTACTTACCAGACAGTGTAATATTGGTTCAGGAGTAGAATTCAGTGATTCGTCACTTACATGCAATACCTAGTGCTCATCACAAAAGCCCTCCTTAATACCCATCACCCATCTAGACCACTCCCTCCCACCTTTCGACATCAATCTTCCATTTGTTCTCTATCTTTAAGAGTCTTTCATGGTTCATTTCTCTCTCTCTCTTCCCAGCCCCCCATATTTTCATCTGTATTGTTTCTTAAATTCCACATATGAGTCAAACCGTATGTTATTTGTCTTTCTTGGACTGACTTATTTTGCTTAGCATAATATACTCTAGCTCCAACCACATTGTTGCAAATGCCAAGATTTCATTCTTTTTGATGGTTGAGTAATATTCTATTGTATGTATATTTGTCCTATTCTAATTCTTCCTTAAGCTTTTATCTTAGAGGATAAAAGGGAAGAAAATTCCTTAGAGAACAAGGGAATAGGTTTCATTTGACATCCCACATATCAATAGCCCCTTAGAACAGTATATTTCAGCTAGCTTTTCCAAACAACCATCATCCCAAAGATTAACTTGGGTTAGATATCAGATAAATAACAGACCTGAAGACCTGGAATGAACATTTTCTCAAGCTTGAAACAATTTGAGCAACACGAAATGAATACTCCCTTTATAAAAACCGTGGGAGTAATTGATCTAATTAAATCCTTCATATGGGGCACCTGAGTGGCTCAGTCAGTTAAGCGTCCAGCTCTTGATTTCAGCTCAAGTCATGATCTCATGGTTTGTAGCTTTGAGCCCTGTGTAGGGCTCTGCACTGGAACCTGCTTGGGATTCTCTCTCCCTGTCTCTCTGCTCCTCCCTCACTTGTGCATGCATGTATGGACTCTCTATCTCTCTCAAAAATAAATTAACATTTTAAAAAATCAGTCATATTAAGCATCCATATTGCATTTTTATAGTGAAAGCCTAAATTGTAAGGGTTTCATTGTCATCATTGACATAGGACCAAACTGAAACCTAGGAGAAGTGCTGAATTTAAAAAATATCCAAGTCCATCAATTAACTGACCAAGGAGGATTTACAATGTTCTTGCTTGTCCCGAGTAGCATTTTGAAGACTGGAAGGAATTATATATCCCACAATCCACCCAGAGTGCTTCAGGAATTACATTTTTTACCACAGATGGGCCTCCGAAAAACATTGATGACAGAAGACTTGTAACACAGTATTTTGTGATTTGTATTGAATAATCTATTTAAAAAGAGATTTAAATTTAGATAGAATTAGAACTGCTGAAATTCTCCAAAATTTTTAGAAATGTCACTACCACTTATGATATGATGTGTTCGACACTGAGCATATCTCTGTAACTGCAAATTAGTGAGGTTAAATAATTTGCAGCAGGTCATACAGACAAAAAATAGAAGAGGACACAAATGCAAATCTGTCTAATTTCAAGGTCCATGCTCGTGAATACTCTGCTAGGCAGCTCAGAATTTTCTTTAAAAATTATTTATATTTATCTAGTTTACGAAGAGGATTGGAGGTGGCTCCCAATAAAGAAATAAATGTAATCCAGATATTAAAACAGGGGTATAAGAAACGTAATCAAGGAGGGGAGATCATTATACCAAAGGTTTCAATTAAAATATGGTTTTCTAGACAGCCCTCAGAGAAAAAAGAAAATATACATCGGATACTTTTCTTTCTCTGATAAAATGAAACAGAGTAGTAACATGAGAGTTATCAGGTTTCCTAGCTCTAAGTTCTAAGGATAGGTCGTTGGTCCATGGTTAGAGTTGGGGCATTGAACACAATTTCTTCATTCACAGCTTTATGAAAGACGTACAAATATTCCTCGTGTGACATTACTAAGATCAGTACTCAAAATATGTCGAGAATATAATGTTAAATCACTATCCTGTGAAGGAATTTCTATGGTACATAATTTTTTAGTGATCTAGTGTAATAATAGTATATAAATCTTGGAGTATATAGAAGTGTTTGCTTAAAATGTCTTTTAGATGGAACATTCACACTGACTTTGAAATATTACCTGTTGTACGAATTCCCATCCTGCCATAAACATCTAGAAAGCCAGATGAACTATGGGAAATGACTATTTTCATCCAGCGGACATCAAGCAGTGTAGAACTATGATCTCAGACAAATGAAAGGGGCCCTACAATCACCCTAGCTTACTGGCTGAAGGCATGTCAGTGTGTAATATAAAGAGAGGAAACCAGATACAGCCCAGTAGTCATATTAATTGTACTGGAAGCCCTAGCCGGTGCTGTAAGTTGAAAAAAAAATAATAAAAAAGAAAAAGGCACATGTAGATTGGAAAGGAAGAAATTCAATTGTCTTTATTCACAGACAGCATGTTTATTCATGTAGAAAATCCTAAGGAATCTACTTAAAAGTTACTAAAGCTAACCAGTAAGTTCAGAAAGTTCACAGGTTACAAAGTCAATATATTTTTAAAAAATTATATTTCTGGGGGCGCCTGGGTGGCTCAGTCGGTTGGGCAGCCGACTTCGACTCAGGTCATGATCTTATGGTCTGTGAGTTCGAGCCCCGCATCGGGCTCTGTGGTGATGGCTCAGAGCCTGGAGCCTGCTTTGGATTCTGTGTCTGCCTCTCTCTCTGACCTTCCCCTGCTCACACTCTGTCTCTCTGTCTCTCAAAAATGAATAAATGTTAAAAAAAATTTTAAAATTATATTTCTGTGATTTACAATGAACAGTTGTTATAATAATTTTAAAGACAAGTAGCACCGATAATCATGAAATGCTTAGAGATAAATTTAACAAAATATGATCAAGACCCATACACTAAAAACTATAAAATATTTCTGAGAGAAACTGAAGAAGGCCCAAGTACATGGAAGAGATACTGTGTTCATGGATTGAAAGACCCCATGTTAGTATCAATTTTGACCAAGTTGACCTCTAGATTCAATGCAAGTCCACATAAATAAATAAATAAATAAATAACCAAGTTTTTTTTATTATAGTAGAAACTGACAAGCAAATTCTTAAATTTATACGGAAAGGCAAAAGATCTAGAACAGTTAAACAATTTTGGAAAAGAAGAAAATGTTGGAGGACTTACAACAATGAATTTCAAGACTTACTGTAAAGCTAGTTATTAAAATGGTGTGATATTGATATAAGGAACTGACCAGAGATAGAGATCAGAAGTAGACCCATACGTATATGGTCAATTTATTTTTTCTGTGTAGGTGCAAAGGTGATTCAGCACAGCAAATATAGTCATCTCAACAAATAGAGCTGAAACAATTCAAAGTCAATATGAAAAAAATGAATCTCAAACTGTACCTCATGGTATATATGAAAGTTAAACTGAAATGGGTTATAGTCCTAAACATTAAAGCTACAACTAAAAATCTTCCAAAAGAAAACATGGCAGTAAAATTTTATGAGCTTTCAGTGGGTAAAGATCTCTTACATAGGACACAAAAAGCAACGAACCATAAAAGAAAAACTTGATTAACTTCCTTTAGCTCTACCTTGTAGAGCAGATCTACAAGTAATGAAATCTTGTAGCTTATATTTATCTCAGAATATCTTAATTCTCCTTCATTGCTGAAGAGCAATTTTGCCAATATAGAATTTTTGGTTGACAATTTTTTTTCTTTCAGTACATATAATATGTCATCCATTACCTTCTGCCCTCTATGTTTTTTTTTAATTTGTTTAATGTTTAGTTATTTTTTGAGGGGGAGAGAGGGAGAGAGAGCAGGACAGGAGTAGAGAGAGAGAGGGAGCAGAGAATCCAAAGCAAGCTCCAGGTTCTGATCTGTCAGCACAGAGCCCGACACGGGGCTCAAACTCAGGAACCATGAGATCATGACCTGAGCTGAAGCCAGACACTCAAATGAGTGAGTGCCCCTGCCTTCTATGGTTTCTGATGAGCAACAAGCTGTTAATGTTATTGAGGATCGCTTGCATGTAATGAGTCACTTCTCTCTTGCTACTTTCAAAATTCTTTCTTTGTCTATGTTTTTTACAATTTTATTATATGTGGATTATCCACTGAATTCTGCAACACAGAAGATATTAGTGACCTTCACAAAAGGTATTTTGGTGGACTGTTGAGGGCATAAATTAGACTGTAATCATTTTGAAAGGAGAGAAGAATGAAATAATGATTATAGATGACTCTTCAAGAAATTTAGTTGTGAATGGGGAGAGAAGAAATGGAATAGAAATTTACATGGATATCTGAGATTCAAGAATTTATTTTACTTAGGAGAAACTTCAAGTATCAGTGTGCATAGAAATGATCCATATTCTTGGTGGGGGTGAAGACTTTGATCCAGATGCCGAAATTATCAACAATGAAAGAGGCAAAGGGGCTGCCAGATGACATGAACCAAGACAATGATGGAGCAATAAAGTTGAATGGTATGGGTTTCAAAGGAAAAGACTTCGAAAGATAGTACTAAGTTGGAAGAAGCAAAGTGAATACCAATTCCATCTCCAACCACATGGTATGGAATGTGAGTAGTAGAAGAATACCACCAGTTAAAAAAGCTGCAAGCAATGCCCTGTCCTCAAGGAAGAGCCTGATTTCAGTTAAGGCAAGAGGGTCTTGGGAAAACTGACAAGAATGTAGGACATAAGACAGACAGGCATCTGTCTATTAGACTTTGAGATCTAGGGTCTAGACTGTAAGAAACTCGAGATCAAAGATTATGTCTGTACTGACAAGATAGTTTAGAGCCATGCTTCTCAAAATTCAGTGTGCATCAGAATCACCAGGAAGGTTTGTTAAAATAGACATCTAAGTCCCATGCTCAGAGTTTCTAAATTAGAACCTCTGAGGTAAGCCCAGGGATGTGCATTTCTAATAAGTTCCTAGGTCTGCTGATGCTGCCAGGCTGTGTACCACGCTTTATAAACCACGGGGACAATCTATTTGTGATGAGAAACAAACCTCAAAATCCCAACAGGTTAATAAAACAAAAGTTTATTTTCATTTATTCAAAATCTAACTGGATATAGTAGCTCTCCAGGGCATTCTTTTCCAAGCAGAAACCCAGGAATCCAGGTTGTTTCTACGTTGCAGGGATGCCATCTGGAATCTGTGGTCTCTAAGGTCACATGGTAAGGGAAGAGAGACCTGGAGAGTCATGTGGTATGTTTTCAGGGGTCAGGTCTGGAAGTGGTTCATCTCTGCTCAGATCTCATTGGTCAGAACTTAGTCACATGGTCTAAAAATAATAGCGAGAGGGTCTGGGAAATGTAAAGGAGAACCTGGGTGTTTTATGAGCTTTAACAGGCTCTGTCAGAGCATCTTCTGTGTCCAGCAAAGAGAACAATGCCAGTCAAGATAAGGAGCTCAATATATGTTGACTGATTCAATAAATTGAATAAAATTTAATAGTTATTGACTGAAACCTGGGTTTTAGTTTTCCTTTAGACAAGCAAATCATCCCTTACAACTAACTGTTGTTATTCAAATATATCCTCCAACACACAAACACACACAAATCATCGCCTTCTCTGAGTGACCTTTTCTGACCTTGCCAGGTTCAACTTTACATTGCTACCCTTGGGACATTCATAGATTGAAGTGATATGAACATGCTGAAATGGAAAAGAAAATTATCCTGATAAAAAAATACAAGGCTGTATCACGTTCACTCCCCTTTGCCATGAATTCAGACATTTGAGGTAAAGTATTTAGTTCAACACACAGCCTCATTTTTGAGAAGGTTATGCCCTTGGGATGTTCCACTTCCCGTATTACCTTCAAGGCTTTTATTATATTTGAGGTCTGGTGATGGGTGAGTGACAGGAGAGCTGACAGTTCTATTAGCCGTAGAAGCAGGACAGGTCAATCAAGACTTCTCACATCGCTAGGTAACAAGCGGAGTTTCCGAAGGCAACCCAGATTCCAGCAGGATGAACGCCAGAGCCTTGTTACAAGATGAAACAGGCTCTTGAGGACTGCTTCTACCTCTAGGATCCCTGGTCACCACTTGAAATCGAAAGCATTAGTTCTGTTCCAAACTTGCTTCCTGCCAGCCTTTGGTAGCACCTCGTGCAAGAGTACAGAAATACAAACTGAGAGGGAGAGAGCAATTTTCTGGGTGCCGAGGTGTCGGGAGAGCAAGCTTCATCCTCGACCCCTTGTGGTTTTTCAGGAAGGAAAAGACCCTATGATGGGTATTTGAGTTAAGCAGACCTTTTGGTTCCAATCTATAAAGATAAAAGAGGTCTTGTTTTAATTATTTGCATCTTATTCTTAACTCCCTTTGAAGCACAAGTCTCACGATGCTGAAGAATTTAACTTTGCCCAACAAGCACAGGTATTCAAGGGAAAATGAGAAAGCCTTGTGAAAAACATAATGAAGAGAATTTCATTGAGGAGTAAAGAATGTATCATTTGGTGTCTCGATACGATTGGTGTAATGGGATATTTCCACTTAAAAAGTAGTTAGATTGCATTTTATTGGATTTGTAATTTTTACAGCATTTCATAGATAGACAATATATTAGAACATGTAGTATCTAGCTGCTGCTTTGAATTTTTGCACATGACAAATTTTACTTATCTTCAAGTTCTCGTGATAGTGACCAAAGGAACAGCAAGTCAGTTTCTTAATTATTGACCTTGGTGAGGTGCCTTGGAAAATGAAGCTGAGACATTTGTAGCAACTGTCATGGAGTTCACTTTTCAGATAAAACACACACACACACACACACACACACACACACACACACACATACAAAACCCATACACTGAGGTTTGAACAGACGTGACCTGTTTTCAGACCCCTACACAGCTCAGGAAATGATTAGCGGAATGATATTGTATTTGTAAAATGCCAGGTGGTTTAAAAGCTACTCCGCGGGGAGGAGTTGTTTCAGGAAGGAAAAGTCTTATTTTTTTTTATATTCTGCTGTAAAGATCTGGGAATCAGAGCTCTCCAAGTCTTTAGCAACATACAACTCTCCACAGGTCAGAGTTTATTAAGGTGCTATTGTCCTTTAAAAACACAAAAATGATATTGCTCTAGAATCAATTTTGCACTCAATTAATACATATTTGTTAGGGCCTATTATGACCAGGAAAAACAATTGTACATAATTCTACACAATTTTTACTGAATATATAGAAAAGTAAAAGCTTGAGCCTAGGAATCAGGGTTCATGTTTCAGTAAGTGGACAGTGAGAGCAATTTGAAGAAATAAGTCTATGTTAAACCACATTGTAACTTGTTCAGGGACCGTATGATATAATGAAAAGAGCTTTTATGAATTTTTTTTTTTTGCGAGACTTAGGTTTTTCCATTACCCCTTATTTTCAATGTGTGGGGTCAAAGGAAAGTTACTTTAAGGCTCAATGAGCCTCAGTTTCCCATCCATAAAAGAGACAAAATATTATTTACTTTGTAGAATTGCCATGAGAATTAAATGATATATACATGAAAGCCAAGGATATAGTAGATGCTTAATGAATGGTAGCCGTAACTGAACTATAATTGTTATTATTCAGCCTTCTGTGAATAAGTGACTGTACAAATATTGTTTATCAAAAAGAACTTGATTTCTAACTGAAAAGTCCTTCGGACTGAACATTCGTATTCTCCCAAAATTCATGTTAAAACTTAATCCCCGATAAGATGGTAATTTGGAGGATGTAGATCATAGGAGTGAAGCCCTCGTGAACAGGATTAGCACGCATATATATGAAGCCCTCATATATGTAAATGAGACTCCAGAGAACTCCCTCACCCCTTCCATCATATGAAGACACAATGAGAAGATAACATCTATGAATGAGGAATTGGGCCCTCCCCAGATATGGACTCTGCCAATTCCTTGATCTTGGACTTGGATCAGGACACTGAGAAAGAAATTTCTGTTGTTTATGAGCCAGCCTATAGGATTCTATTATAGCAGCCTGCATGGATAAAGACAAAAAGCTTTCTTTGTAAAAATTTTAAAAAGGATCTCAATGCATGATAATATTTTTGTATATCTATTAACATGAAATATACATGAGCTTATAAATGCCTATTAACCAAAGAAGTTTGGTTATGAGGACGAAAAATAAGAGGAAATGAACTCTGACTTCCTATTTGATTATGCTTTCTATTATGTATTTGGATTTTTTAAATTTCCACTGACCTTTAAATTAAACTGTTTATGTGTCACAGAGTGTATTTTGAACATTCTTTTAGACACATCCCTCAATAATTTACAAGAACCAGGCTAATGGTGGATATTAACTACAGCATACATATTGTAGTTTATCAAACACCTTATGAAAGAAAGAAGTTCCCGAGTCAGAGTCCAAAGAAGTACAGAAGTGGAAAATTACTTTAAAATCTGATCATTTTTAATTAGTTCCTATAATATCATTTATCATAAACTGTGAAAGACTTGTTCATAAATATGAGAATTTGAAAGTCACATTTATAGAAGATATACATGCTAGGCTTTCTCTAAATGTCCAATTGTCCAGAAGTAGGTCGTTTTTCACATGGACTAGACACACATTTTTATAGTTCTCAAAAAAACTCATTTCTCGGAGTTTGTCGTCACAGTTCTCAAAAGAAAACCTTCAAAATATATATATTGTAAAGAAATTAATATGTCTTTTTACCAATACAAAGTTCCTGGATTTCATCTTCCATATTGTTTGACAGATTTAAATGTCAGAAATCACTAACAAAGCTTAAAATTTCCATGCCATCTCTGAAAAGAGTGTAAACTAAAAGGCTCTCAAGCTATTTAGTTTCAAAAATGAAGGTAGACTTCCTCGTAGTCACATTTTTCCACCACTGATGGCTCTGACCACCTCTAGAGAGGATATGAACTAACAAAACTGAGACAGGCAAAGAAGGACAAAAGGAAGTTAGAAGCATAAGGCAGGAAAGAAAAATAGAAAAAGAACAGTTTCTAAACCAAGAATAGAAATCACCAACTTATTTTTCTGACTGCCTCAAATACAAAGAAAATTCAAGAAAATTGAAAATATTTTCTCAGTAGGATGTGGTAAATAAAGGAAAAGAGGCATCCCTTCAGAAGTAAGTGTTTTTAACTTAGATGCAATCGTGGTTGTGGGGAAAGAGGCACCCTCTGCCAGTGTTTTCAAATTGCATTCTACATACAGATTACACTTCATATTTTAGTTTTAGGAGTGGCCGTACAGTCTGCCATACATTTGGCTCTCCTGTCAGATCCAATCAGGTGACATCGCTGATGAACTGATTTTCGGATGAAAGCAGGATTTGGGAAACTAATTAGATTTCTTATCTAATTTGTCCTGTTTGAAATAAATGAGATTCATTTCTTTCACAGAAATAAATTCTAGAACTAGGAGTCATCTATGCTAATATTTATACAGATATATGATTGCGTTCCTTCCTTTAATCATATAGTATCTGAATAATGCATAAAAATTCTAAAATGAACAGCTACACAAAAGATAGTGTTAATCTGTTCAGATCACAAATTTTTATAGAAGCCAAGGATGAATAGATAAAGGTATTTATATTGGTACAACAGGATACCATTGAAACAGATGGAGTTAGATGTACTGTTGTAAAAAATACATCTAAATACCATTTCTCACTGAAAGGAAGCAAGGCTCCTTCGTAAAATGGTGAATTTCAGGGCTGGAACAAGGAAAACATAAGATGAGCCTAGAACATCTGTGGCAGAAAATGCTCATAGAATGAAGGAGACATTTCAAAAGAACCAAGAAATCCTCTTGAAGGTGCTCCCACAGGGCAAATTTGAGACAACTAGATCATCGAAATAAATACAACACAAATGAACAACACAGATTTGAACTATGTGTCCACTTATGCACACATTTTTAAATAAATATAATACATCACTGTAAATGTGTTTTCTCTTCCTTATGACTTTATTTTTTTAAGTTTGTTTATTTATTTACTTTGAGAGAGAGAAAAAGCGCATGCAAGAGCAGGGGAAGGGCAGAGAGGGAGGGAGAGAATCCCAAGCAGGCCCTGAACAGTCAGTCCATCACAGGGCTCGACTCCACTAACAGTGAATTCATGCCCTGAGCCAAAATCAAGAGCCATCTTCCTTACGATTTTCCTAATCCCATTTTATTTTTCCCTAGCCTACTTTATTGTAAGAATACAGTATATAATACATATAACATACAAAATATGTGTTAATTGACATGTTATTAATGAGGCTTCCAGTTAACAACAGGCTACTAGTGGCTAAGTTTGGGGGTAGTCAAAAGTTATATGTGGATTTTTGACTGCATAGGAGGTCAGTGCTACTAACCTCCATGTTGGTCAACGGTCAACTGCATATCCATAATTTTGTGGAAGAACGGTGATAGGGTGATCAGTTAAAAAGCTCCCATCAGAAAGTATATTATATTATTACGACTTTTAAAGCAAGAATGAAATGGAAATCTAGCTTAAATTAGATACTAGAATAATGTAAAATTTCTGGCTATTAACTACAATGCTATCCTAAATAGGTAATGGAGTAATATCTTGATTCCATACCAGAAATTAACCCATACATTTAAAATGAATTTAAACAATTTTATTTTTATATCAACTGGAAGTCATGCACTCTCTCATATAGTTATATGTTCTTTTGAAAACTTTAGCTGTTTATTTCTATTATTTTAGGGGTTATCCTTGAAATTTTACCATGAATACTTTGCACAGTGCTGTCCATTGTTAACAGATTAATCTTCTCTCAGATCATACAAAAATTTTTAAATATATTTATTTTGAGAGAGAGAGAGAGAGAGAGCACGTAAGCAGAGAAGGGACACAGAGAGAAGAAGAGAGAGAGAATCCCAAGCAGGCTCTTCAGTGTCAGCACAGAGCCCGACATGGGACTCACCAACAGGTGAGATCATGACCTGACCTGAAGTCAAGAGCCAGATGCTTAACTGACTGAGCCACCCAGGTACCCCTAAAAACTTTTGAAACACTAATTTTAATCACTCTTCTCAACTTATATTAGTTGTCAAATATTTCAATTCTGAGCTTTGTTTTAACTCCCAAAAATTAGATAATATTTTGTACAAATAATTTTTTTTAGGTTTATAAGCTTATCAATTTCTTTGTTCACCACTCCTTCTTGCTTCTCAGACTTTCCTCCTAGAATAATTGTTCCTTCTTTCTTAAGTACTTCCTTTTGGAGTTCCTAAGTATATATTTGTTGATAAATTGTATTTTCGATTGTCTGGAAATACTTTATTTTGCACTTATTCTTAAAAGGTAGTTATTTTTTCAGCACTTTAAAGATTTTAGTCCAGTGTCTCCTGCCTCTATTGTTGCTGGTGAAGTCACTATTAAAGTCAGTAGTTTGTCTTTTTTTCTCTAGCTAATTCAGAATTTCTTTTTGGGTCTTTGTGTTCTACAGTTTTATTACAATTTTTCTACGTGTAAATTTCTTTTGATTTACCCTTCTTGGTATAGATGGATTCGTATCTTCCATCATTTCTGGAAAAGGTAAATCATTATCTCTTCAAATATTGCCTCTTCTTTATTCTATTTATTTCCTCTCTCTCTGAGATTCTGATCATACATTTGTTCCCCTAGTGCTTCTTAAAACATTGGGTACCATATGAATCACGTGGGGAGTTATTGACTAGTGGGGATTCTGATTCAAGAGATCAGCAGTGAGCCTGGGTCTGAATTTCTAACAATTTCCCAAGTGAGGCTTTTACTACTGTTCCATGCATCAACGCTTCGTGTAATAGGGTAATAGATCTTCTCTTTCTATTCTCCACTCCTCTTAACATTTCTTTCTTATTTTACACCTTCTTCTTTCCTTGTGTTGCATTCCAGTTCATTTCTTCACTTCTCTCTTCTAGTTAGCTAATTTCTCTCTTCCCTTGTATCTAATCTGCTCTTTATCTGTTCATTTCTTAACAACTACATTTTTCCTTTTTAAAAATTGTATTTTGTGCTTTTTAATGTATGTCCAGGTATTTTGTTTCTTTTTTTTAATTCAAATATAATTAGCATACAGTGCTATATTATTTTCTGATGTACAATATAATGATTCAACAATTCTATACACTTCTCAGAGCTCATCATGATAAGTATACTCTTAATCCCCTTCACCCCTTCAATCTCCTCACTGACTTTCCCTCTGGCAATCATCTGTTTGTTCTCTATATTTAAGAGCCTTTTTTTGTCTGTCTCTTTTTTCCTTTGTTCATTTGTTTTATTTCTTAAATTCACGTATTACTGAAATTACATAGTATTTGTCTTTCTCTGTCTGACTTATTTCACTCAGCATTATACCCTCTAGATCCATCCATGTTGTTGCAAATGTCAAGATTTCACTCTTCTTATGGCTGTGTAATATTCCATTGTATATATATATCTCACATCTTTTTTATCCATTCATCCATTGATGGACACTTGGGTTGCTTCTAAATCTTGGCTACTGTAAATACTGCTGCAATAAACATTGGGGTGCACAGATGTAGCTGCACACTGAAGAAAATGCTCTCAGACACTTAGACTCAGTGGATGTGCAGAGGTGTCTCTGCCAGCAAAACAGTAGTAGCCAGGGTCTACACATAGTCTTTATTTCATGGTCGCCAGGTATAAACATCAAAGAACGTCAGAGCATGGGAGGAAAACACAAAGAGCCTCCAGTCATAAACCAAACACATCTGGTGTTTATGTGAAAGCATGCAGGGAAGATGTGTGATTTCAAGGTGCCAGGAGATTACAGTGAGTCTGCTCTCTAACTGGCTCCTGGAGGATCACGGAGCTTTGAGCCTCATAGTGCTACTGCATTTGACGGCCTTGAGACCAGAACATTGCCGATGTTTCAGCAATTACCCCATTCACTTTCCCAGGACTTACAATACACTCTTTAAAAACAACTCAACACGTATGTCTTTTCGGATTAGTGTTTTTGTACTCTTTGGGTAAATATCCAGTAGTAGAGTTACTAGGTCATATGTTAATTCTATTTTTAATTTTTTGATAAAGCTTCCTACAGTTTTCCATAGTGACTACCCCAGCTTGCATTCCCAACAACAAGGCACAAGGGTTCATTTTTCTCCACATCCTTGTCAACACTTGTTTCTCATGTTTTTTTATTTTAGCCATTCTGACAGGAATATGGTAATATCTTATTGTGTCTTTGATTTCCCTGATTATAAGTGATGTTGAGCATCTTTTCATGTCTGATGGCCATCTGTATGTGTTCTTTGGGAAAATGTCTACTCATGTCCTCTGCCTATTTTTTAATTGGACTATTTGTTTTTTTCTTCATATATCTTGCATATTAACTACTTTTCAAATGCATCTATGCAAGTATCTTTTTCCATTCTGCAGGCTGTCTTGTTTTGTTTTGTTTTGTTTGGTTTTGTTGACAATTTCCTTTGGTATGCAAAAGCTTTTATTTTGGTATAGTCCCAATAGTTTATTTTTTCTTTTATTTCCCTTGCCAAAGGAGACATGTATAGAAAAATGTTTCCATGGCTGATGTCAAAGAGATTATTGCCTATGTTTTCTTCAAGCATTTTTATGGTTCATATCTCACATTTAGGTCATGAATCCATTTTGAGTTGAAGAGACTGTCTTTTTCCCATTGTATATCCTTGCCTCTTTTGTCATGAATTAATTGGCCATATCATCGTGGATTTATTTCTGGGCTCCCTACTGGGTTCCATTGATCTATTGTCTATTTTGAGGCCACTATCATACTGTTTTGATTGCTACAGCTTATAGTATATCTTGAAATCTGGATTTGTGATACCTCCAGTTTTGTTCTCCTTTTCCAAGATCATGTTGGCTATTTAGGGACTTTTGTGGTCCTATACATATTTTAGGATTATTTGTTTTAGTTATATGAAAAATACTGATGCTATTTTTATTTTTTTAAGTTTATTTATTTATTTTGAGAGAGACCGTTGGAGCAGGGGAGAGTCAGAGAAAGGTGGAGAGAGAGAGAGAATCCTAAACATGCTTTGTACAGTCAGTGTGGAGCCTGATGCAGGACTTAAACTCACAAACCAGCGAGATCATGACCTGAGCTGAAATCAAGAGTTGGACACTTAACCAGCTGAGCCACCAAGATGCCCCAATACTGATGGTATTTTTATAGAGATTGCATTAAGACTGCTTTGGGTAAAATGGACATTTTAACAATATTGGTTGTTCAAACCATGAACATGGAACATCTTTCCATTTGTTTGTGTCATCTTTAATTCTTTTATCTACAATTTTATAGTTTTCAGGTCTTTTACTCCCTTGGTTTATTCCTAGGTATTTTATTATTTTCTGCACAATAAGTGGGATTGTTTTCTTAAATTCTCTTTATGCTTCTTCATTATTAGTGTGTAGAAATGCAACAGATTCCTGGGTATTAATTTTGTATCCTATGACTTCACTGAATTTACTTACCAGTTTCTGTAGTTTTTTGGTGGAGTCTTTAGGGTTTTTTATATAATGTCATGTCTTCTGCAAATAGTAAATGTTTTACTTCTTCCTTACCAATGTGGATGTCTTTTTTTTTCCTTGTCTGATTGCTGTGGCTAGGACTTCCTGTGATATATTGAATAAAAGTGGTGAGAATGGACATCCTCATCTTGTTCCTGATCTTAGAGGGAAAGCTCTCAGTTTTTCACCATTGAGTGTGATGTTAGCTGTGGGTTTTTTATATGTGGCCTTTATTAGGCTGAAGTACGTTCCCTCTCAACCTACTTTGTTGATAGTTTTTATCATGAATGGATGTTGTACTTTGTCGAATGCTTTTTCTGCATCTATTGAAATGATTGTATGGTTTTTATCATTTCTCTGACTGATGTGATGTATCACATTGATTGATTTGCAAATATTGAACCACCTTGTATCCCAAGAATACATCCTATATGATCACGGTAAATAATTTTCTCAACGTACTGTTGGATTTGGTCTACTAATATTTTGTTGAAGAATTTGACATCTATGGTCATCAGAGATATTGCTTGCAGTTTCTCTTTTTCTGTAGTTTCTTTTTCTTGTTTTGGTATCAGGGTAATTCTGGCGTCATAAAATGAATTTGGAAGTTTTTCTTCCATTTCTAATTTTTTGGGGACAGTTTGAGAAGAATAGGTATTAACTCTTCTTTAAATGTTTAGTAGAATTCACCTGTGAGGTCATCTGGCCTTTTGTTTGTTGGAAGTTTTTTAATTACTGATTCAGTTTCATTGCTGGTAATTGGTCTGTTCAAGTTTTGGTTTTTTTTTTTACTTCTTCCTGATTCAGTTTTGGGAGGTTATATGTTTCTAGGACTTCACCCATTTCCCTCTAGGTTGTTCAATGGGTTGACATATAATTTTTCATAATATTGTCTCATAATCCCTTGTGTTTCTGTGGTTTTGGTTATAATTTATTCTCTCTCATTTCTGATTTTCTTTATTTGAGTTCCCTCTCTCTCTCTCTCTCTCTTAATTAGGCTGGCTAAAGGTTTATGTTTTGTTGATATTTTCAAAGAACCAGCTCCTGGTTTCATTGGTCTGTTCTGTTGAGTGGTCTCTATTGCATTTATTTCTGCTCTAACTTTATTTCTTTCTTCTACTGTCTTTGGATACACCTAGATATTTTAAATAGTAGCTTTCACATTTTGGTCATTCCATCTTCTATTTCTTAACTATGTCATAAAATGTCATTTTATGCTCCACATCTTATGGAACTATGTTTTAGGATTCTCATGGTCAAAGTCTCTTAGAGTCTAGGTCTATCGTAGGTTACTTATTCTAACTCTCACTAATGTCATTTATTTAGTTCCTTTGCATGTTTGGTAATCTTTGATTGTAGGCTTATATTTAGCTGAGTTGAATCAGTGGAAAACCTGAGAACCCAAAATGAAGATACTTTTAGCAAAGAATATTTGGTTTCCCTCACCCATGACCCAGGATATGATACCAACCTATAACCACTTCAGCCACACTCAAGGTTTCTAGGCTTAACCTGGGATTAGCAATTTCTCACCCCCACCTTGTCACCAGGCCAGGCCACAGTGAAAATTTGGCTCCTGATGTTGGATGAATCCCTCCTTTCATATGTGTTTGTTGTTTGCTGTCTCTTCACAATTATCTCTCCCCCAACCACCTGGCCTTTTTGAGAGTTTCCTTTTTTTAAATTTCTTTCTTTTTTTAAAATTTACTGTCAAGTTAACTGACATGCAGTATAGCTTTGGCTTCAGGAGTAGATTCTCATAATTCATCACTTATATACAATACCCAGTGTTCATCACAAGTGCCCTCCTCAGTGCCCATCACCCATTTTTCCACTCCTCCAAACTTCCACTCCCATCAACCCTGTTTGTTCTCTGTATTTAAGAATCTCTTATGGTATGCCTCCCTCTCTGTATCTTATTTTTGCTTCCCTTCCACTATGGTCTTCTGTAAAGTTTCTCAAATTCTACATATGAGTGAAACCATATGATACCTGTATTTCTTTGACTATTTCATTTAGCATAATACCCTTCAGTTCCATCCATGTTGTTGCAAATGGCAAGATTTCATCCCTTTTCATCACTGAGTAGTCTTCCAGTGTGTGTGTGTGTGTGTGTGTGGACATTTGGGCTCTTTCCATGATTTGGCTGTTGTTGATAGTGCTTCGATAAACACTAGGGTACATGTGCCCCTATGAATCAGCACTCCTATATCTTTTGAATAAATTTCTAGTAGTAAATTGCTGGGTTTTAGGGTAGTTATGTTTTAATTTTTTGAGGAGTCTCCATACTGTTTTCCAGAGATGCTGCACAAGTTCACATTCCCACTGAGCAAGAGGATTCCCCTTTCTCCACATCCCCACCAACACCTGTTGTAGTTAATTTTAGTCACTGACTGGTGTGAGGTGGTATCTCAATATGGTTTTGATTTGTATTTCCCTGATGATGAGTGAGGTTGAGCACTTTTTCATGTGTCTGCTTGCCATCTGAACATCTTCTTTAGAAAAATATCTATTCATGTCTTCTTCCCATTTCTTCTCTGGATTATTTGTTTTTCAGGTGTTGAGTTTGGGAAGTTCTTTAACTTTTTTTTTATTTTTTTATTTTTTTAACGTTTATTTATCTTTGAGAGACATAGAGATAGAGCATGAGCAGGGGAAGGGCAGAGAGAGAGGGAGACACAGAATCCGAAGCAGGCTCCAGGCTTTGATGAGCCGTCAGCACAGAGCCCGATGTGGGGCTCGAACTCACAGACCATGAGATCATGACCCAAGCTGAAGTCGGCTGCCTAACCAACTGAGCCACCCAGGCGCCCCTGGGAAGTTCTTTATAGATTTTGGATACTAACCTTTTATCCAATATGTCATTTGCAAATGCCTTCTCCTATTCCATCAGTTGCCTTTAAGTTTTGTTGATTATTTCCTTTGCTGTGGAGAAGCAGAGATATCTCTTTCTGTTGCTTCATTATTGGTATATAGAAATGCAATTAATTTCTGTACATTGATTTTATATTCTGTTACTTGGCTGAATTCATGTATCACTTCTTAGCAGTTTTTTGGTGGAATCTTTTGGGTTTTCCATGTAGAGTATCACGTCATCTGCAAAAAGTGAAAGTTTGACTTGTTTTTGCCAATTTGGATGCCTTTTATTTCATTTTGTGGGCTGATTGCTGAGGCTAAGACTTCCAATACTATGTTAAACAAAAGGGGTGAGAGTGGACATCTCTGTTGTGTTCCTGATCTCACGGGAAAAGCTCTCAGTTTTTCCCCACTGAGGAGGATTTTAGTTGTGGGACTTTCATATGTGGCTTTTATGATATTAAGGTATGTTCCTTCTATCCCTACTTTCTTGAGGGTTTTTATTAAGAAAGAATGCTGTATTTTGTCAAATGTTTTTTCTGCATCTATTAACAGGATTGTATGGTTCTTACCCTTTCTTCTATTAATGTGATGTATCACATTGATTGATTGGTGAATATTGAACCAGCCCTGTAGCCCAGGAATGAATCCCACTTGATCATGGTGAATAATTCTTTTAATATACTGTTGAATTCTATTTGCTAGTATCTTGTTGAGAATTTTTGCATCCCTGTTCATCAGGGATATTGGCCTATAATTCTCCTTTTTAGTAGGGTCTCTGTCTGGCTTCATAGAATAAGTCTGGAAGCTTTCCTTCCATTTCTATTTTTTAGAACAGTTTGAGAAGAATAGGTATTAACTCTACTTTAAATGTCTGGTAGAATTCTCCTGAAAAGCCATCTGGGCCAGGACTCTTATTTGTTGAGAGATTTTTGATAATTCATTCAATTTCTTCACTGGTTATGGGTCTGTTCAAATTTTCTATTTCTTCCCTTTTGAGTTTTGGTAGTGTGTAGGTATCTAGGAATTTGTCCATTTCTTCCAGATTGTCCAATGTGTTGGCATATAATTTTTCATAGTATTTTCTAATAATTGTTTGTATTTCTGTGGTGTTGGTTGTGATCTCTCTTCTTTCATTCATGATTTTATCTATTTTGGTCCTCTCTCTTTTCTTTTTGAGAAGTCTGGCTAGGGGTTTAACTTTGTTTGTTCTTTAAAAAAAAAACAGCTTTTAGATTATTGATCTGTTCTACCGGATTTTTGGATTCTATATTGTTTATTTCTGCTCTAATCTTTATTATTTCTGTTTTTCTTCTGGCTTTGGGTTTTCTTTGCTGCTGTCTTTCTAGTTCCCTTAGGTGTGAGGTTAGGTTCCATATATAAGACCTTTCTTGCTTCTTGAGATAGGCCTGGATTGCAGTATATTTTCCTCTTAGGACTGTCTTTGCTGCATCCCAAAGGTTTGGACTGTCATGTTTTCATTTTTGTTTATTTCCATATATTTTTAATTTTTTTCTTTAATTATCTGTTTGACCCATTCATTCTTTAGTAGGATGTTCTTTAATCTTCATGTATTTGGAGGCTTTTCAATTTTTTTCTTGTGGTTGATTTCAAGTGTCATAGCGCTGTGATCTGAATATATGCACAGTATGATCTCAATCCTATTATATTTGTTGAGGGCTGCTTTGTGACCCAGTATGTGATCTATTTTGGAGAACATTCCATGTGCAGTCGAGAAGAATGTGTATTCTGTTGCTTTTGGATGAAAAGTTCTGAATATATCTGTTAAGTCCATCTGGTCCAATGTGTCATTCAGAACCGTTATTTTCTTGTTGATTTTCTGCCTAGATGACCTGTCCATTGCTGTAAGTGGAGTACTAAAGGCCCTTACAATCATGGTATTATTATCTATACATTTATTTATGCTTGTGATTAATTGATTTATATATTTGAGTGCTTCCACATTTGAGGCATAAACATTTACAACTGTTAGCTCTTCTTGACTTACAATTAAGCTCTTCCTTAATTATGATATAATGCCCTTCTTTATCTCTGTTACAGTCTTTGGTTTAAAATCTAGTTTTTCTGATAATAAGTATGGCTACTCTGGCTTTCTTTTGACATCCAGTACCATGATAGATGGTTCTCTATCCCATCACTTTCAATCTGCATGTGTCCTCAGGTCTAAAATGAGTCTCTTGTAGGCAGCATATAGATGGATCTTGTTTTTTTGTTAATAGGGCATTTAGTCCATTTATATTCAGAGTGATCATTGAAAGATATGGAGTGCCTGGTGTCTCAGTCAGTTAAGCATCTGACTTTGGCTCAGGCCATAATCTTACAGTTTGTGAGCTCTAACCCTGCACTGGCTCTGTGCTGACAGCTCAGAGCCTGGAGCCCGCTTCAGATTCTGTGTCTCCCTCTCTCTCTGCCACTCCCTTGCTCACACTCTGTCTATCTCTCCCTCTCAAAAATAAAAATAACATTAAAACAATTTTTTTTTAAAGATATGGATTTAGTGTCATTGTGTTATCTGTAGGTTTCATTCTTGTGGTGATGTCTCTGGTTGTTTGTAGTCTTTGCTGCTTTCCACTCACAGAGTCCCCCTCAAGATCTCCTGCAGGGCTGGTTTAGTGGTCATGAACTCCTTTAGTTTTTGTCTGGGAAAGCCTTTGTCTCTCCTTCTATTCTGAATGACAGCCTTGCTGGATAAAGGATTCTTGGCTGTATGTTTTTCCTATTCAGCCATTGAACATTTCCTGCCACTCCCTTCTGTTGTGCCAAGTTTCAGTGGACAGGTCTGCTACTATCCTTATGTATCTACCCTTGTAGGTTAAGGCATGTAGCTCCTAGCAGCTTTAAGAATTCTCTTTATCTTTGTATTTTGCCAGTTTCACTATGATATGTCATGGTGTTGACATGTTTTTGTTGATTTTGAAGGGAGTTCTCTGTGCCTCTTGAACTTGGATGTCTGTTTCCTTCCTCAGATTAGGGAAGTTCTCAACTATAATTTGTTCAAATAAACCTTCTCCTTTATCTCTCTCTTTCTGTAATTCCTATGAAATGGGTATTATTTTCTTTCATTGAATTACTTAGGTCTTTAATTCTCCCCTTGTGGTCTAGTAATTTCCTTTACCTCCTTTTTTTCAGCTTCATCATTTTCCATAATTTTATCTCCTATTTCACCTATTCTCTTCTCTGCTTCTTCCATCCATGCTGTCACTTCATCTAGTTTATTTTGCATCTCATTTGCATCATTTCTTAATTCATCATGACTATTTCTTAGGTCTTTGATCTCTGCAGCAATAGATTCTTTCTTGTATTCTATGCTTTTTTCAAGTCCAGCTTATTAGTCTTACGACTATTATATTAAATTCTTGTTCAGTTATATTGCTCGTATCTGTCTTGAGCAATTCTCTGGCTGTCATTTCTTTCTGGAGTTTTTGAGGAGAATTCTTCCATTTCATCATTTTGGCTAGGTTTCTGTCTTTTATGAGTTTTAATAGCTTGTTATGTGTCCTGCACTTGCAAGTACTACTCTATTAAAAAGGGGTCATACACTGTCTAGGGAGTGGCACTTCAGGAAGTGTTTTTGGAGTGTGTTGCTTACACACTGATGTTGTGTCTTTGGTTGCTCTGACTGCTCATAGTGGTAGATTTTTTTGGAACTTCCACCAGGTGTGCTTTGATTTGTTCACTGAAGTAACCCTGGAAAAAAGGAAAAGTGTGGAGGAAACCTTATCCCATACAAAGAGAGAAATGAAAGGGCGGGGGGGGGGGGGAATCAGACAGGGACTCAAAGAAACTATAAGGCTAAATCCAGAAATAGAGAGAGGAAAATAAAGAAGGAGATAACAGAAAAGGTGTAAAAGGAATAGGGTAAAAATTGCCTAATTAAACAAACAAACAAACAAACAAGAAGAATAGAGGAAGAAAGAAAGAAAGAAAGAAAGAAAGAAAGAAAGAAAGAAAGAAAGAAGGAAAGAAAGAAAGAAAGAAAGAAAGAAAGAAAGAAAGAAAGAAAGAAAAGAAAGAAAGAAAGAAAGGCAAAAGACATATATATATAAGAGTTGACCAAAAATCAAATCAGAAACTATGAGCCTGATTCCAAAGAGAAAAGAAAAAGAAAAAGAAAAAAAAAGCACCCCCCCCAAAAAAAAACCCAGGAGGGTAGAAAGGGAAAAAAGAAGAAAAATTATAAATTTAAAAACACAGACTAACATATGAAACCACAGGACAGTTAGTTGTCTGTTGGTGCCAGGGACCAGTGGCTGTGCTGGTCTGGAGGAAAGACCTTCTGGTTGGGTCAGTGTCACTCTCATTCTGGTCGATAAGCAGTCATCAAGCACGGAGGGGTGGGGTTTGGTGTAAGCAGGTCCTGCCTCCACTGGGGGCCGCTGTCCTGTTCCAGGAAGCCCCACAGTGTTGACGTTGCGGGGAAAAATGGCGACATCCCAATCTCTTCTCCCCTGACCGGGTGTCTCAAACCATGCTATTCGGGCAGCCCTCACTGAGTAGCCCAGGCAGGTGGCCTGCCCTGCTCCACAGTCTCCCATGTCTCCTAGGCGCTCAGCTGGGATTCGAAGTCCAATGTCTTAAAGGATTCTGCACCTCAAGGATCTGGTTCTGGGGTAGAGCCACTCCCCCCTGCTGACAAAGTGCCTCTGGCTAGTGCCTTGCAGGGTCTTTTGTCCTTGGTGGGGCAATAAATCCTCTTCCCACAGTACTTGAGGGAGGGGACTGCTCTCTCCTATTGCTCCCCCAAGATTGCTACCGCTCTGTGGGCTGACTCCCTTTTCCACCAGGCACGTGCATAGGCAGCAGTTCAGGTCCAGAGAGTCACACACCCCTGAAAACTCTGATCTTCAGCTCCTAAGGCTGTTTGCAAAGTAGAAACTGGCACTTTCCTTATGTATTACCACACTTCCACAGCCTCTCTTTCTCCTCCTTTTGTCTCTCCACAGAACGGGTCCCCTCCCCTCCATGCATACACTGTGCTTTATCTTCCAATTTGTAAACATGCTCCACTGTCCCGCCAATCTGTCTCTGAACACCTGTGAAGATTTTTCCATCACTCAGCAGACTTTACTCCCGGGTATCCCAAGTGTTTTGACCTCAATACAGCTGCGTTTAGGAGATGAGGAAAATCCTGGTCCCCCTACTTTTCTGCCATCTTAACTCCCTTTTTGAGATTTTTCCTTTTTTTTTTTTTAAGTTTATTTACTTATCTTGAAAGAGACAGAGACGGTGCAAGTGGAAAGGTGGAAGAGAGAGGGAGAGAGAGAATCCCAAGGAGGCTCCATGCTGCCAGTGCAGAGCCCAATGTGGGGCTCTAACTCATGAAACCACAAGATCATGACCTGAGCTGAAACCAAGAGCTGGAGGCTTAACCGACGGAGCCATCCAGGTGCCCTGAGATTTTTCTTAATTCTTCTAACCAAGATACCAAAAATTATGTCTCATGAAGTATTTGGATTTTTTCCCCAATAAGAAGACCCCTCCTTCAAAACATACATGCACATGCACACAAATTCATTATATTCCCAGAGCTATAAGCTGTGAAAAGAATTTTCACCCACAAGTCTCCCTCACAATTATCTATGTATGACCCTCAGCCCATTACATGGTTATTTCCCTAGGTCCTGGACATAATGCATGAATATATTTCAGTAGCTGGAAAAAAACTCACATTAGATTTTCAACTCATGTAGTAAGAGCTATAGAAAAATAGGTTCATGTGGAGCCTGTGTATCCCTCTTTTCATACAGATTAGTAAATCAAGAGCAATACCATGCCCCTAGGAGAAGTACAGAGATTATTGCTACCATTGAAAGCTGGAAAATGCAGGGTAGTAATTCCAACATGCCCAGTTTAATTCTCTAGTTTAGCTAATGTAAAATATCGATTCTCAGAAAGTAATAATGAATTTTCATAATTTGAGTTAGCTGATGATGCCAACAAAAGCTTCTGTTCCAGATATAATGTTTTTTAATGGACTAAATTACTATAGCCAATGGCATCTAGTAACTGACTATTGATCTGGTGACTTTATTTTTTCAATCTCAAAAGTCAGAAAACAACAGAAGCTATTAGATTCCCCTGAAAGAGAGAACAGTACATCTTTGTTATCCTGCTTCAGAATACATCAACTCCCCAGCTTTGTATCACAACTTAGTTCTCAGGGAACCTGGACTATTTCCCAGTCAACCACATATCTCACTGGTTTACCACAGTGAAGATAACAACAATATGATCTGAAGAGCAGAAAGTAGCAAATTTCTTAGAGGCCCACGTTAGACACAGACTCATCAGAAGCTGGGAAGTGTTCTCTCCAAAATTAGAGAGATCTGATTGCTCAGTGAAGTTTTTGGCAGACCAGTAGGCTGGCACAACACAGGATATTCTCCTCAAAGTTAAAAATAAGTTGCAGTACTTCGTACCTACAATTCCGGGTAGGATCTTTGCATTTTGGAAACTATACATATTATATTTATAAGGCAATTTATTAATTTGGTGATTGGCTATTGGAAATTATTTATTTGGTGATTCTATCTGAAATTCTGATTTAAACAAGGCCCAGAGTAAGAAAAGAGTTCATACTTGTCCAAGCCACACTGCAAACAGCTTGTTTTTTTTTTAACGTTTTTATTTATTTTTGAGAGACATAGAGACAGAGTGTGAGCAGGGGAAGGGCAGAGAGAGAGGGAGACACAGAATCCGAAGCAGGCTCCAGGCTCTGAGCCATCAGCATAGAGCCCGACGCGGGGCTCTAACTCACAGTCCATGAGATCGTGACCTGAGCCGAAGTTGGCCACTTAACCAACTGAGCCACCCAGGTGCTCCTGGGAAAACAGCTTTTTGTTTTCGATTCCTGTGACAGCCAATTCAATGGTATAGCAGATTAAATATCTCAGGCAGATTAAGATAAAGTATTCAGTCTCTGGCAAGTCCCAGTAAAAGATTCACAGCAAAAACTCCTAAGAATATGGAAGAAAGCCATGTCCTCTTTGATGTGTAACTATTACTCTTGTGGGAAACAACAGTTTGCTTGCCACCGAGTCCTGCTAACCATGGGACATCTGTTGATCAGAAACCTTGGTTGACCATCATAAACTTGGAGTTTTCAGATCTACCTAGCCATAAAACTGGCTGTAAGCAATGCATTCAACAATCAAGGAGAAATTGGTATATTAGAGACCAGCTTTAGGAAAATCCTCAAAGCAAAAATTGAAAATGAACATTGTTCAGACACAGTAGAGTTATGTCTCTCATGCTGCCATTTCTCCCTCAGCCCACTGCATGGGCTCACACTGCTTCATGAAAAGTTCCCTATAACTAGGTGATGGGGAAGAGAAATCTGTGGCTGATAATAAAAAAGAGGTATATTATCATGATATGAGAGCCCACTTCAGGGTGTCCCTGAAGAGAAGAGAAATAAAATGAAAGAGAAAAATATTTCCAGAGGGCAGATTCAAATACATCTTTTAGTCCATATTGCTCAAAATAAGGCCTTGATTGGTTAGACTGAATTGTTCTCAAACCATTAGAAGAAACAGAATCAGAGGACTGGTGACAAGGAGAATAGCTGTGTCTCACAATGACACTAATTTTAATGTTTTCCCTACAGAGAATATAGTTACTGAGCCTGAACCCTTCAATATGGTAGAATACCTAACTGGACCAGGAAGCCATCTTGTGGAAGACTGAAGAAGCTGAATCCTGCTAAACTCCCTAGAATAAACATTTACTCTAGATTTGGATATTCCTCCCATGTCGGACAGTCTTTTCAAGTAACACTAACTTACTACAGTACGTTTTTCATCTCCATGGAATACTACACAATATTGCTTCTGGACAAGAAAGTCCTTTCACTATAAAAAGAAATAAGTCAATGCAATAAAAATTCACTGGTCATATCTGTTTTCCCATTACCCAGATGTAGTAGGAACTGCCTATTAAATACTCAGTTACCATGTCAAACCAGTCTATAACATTTTGCAAGTGTGAAATGCTATCCTATAGGATATGATAAATGCTCTGAAGAGGATTCAATTTATCCCAAGGAGTTAGTGGGGTTGGTACCTGTCATAGTTCTACCCAATGATTCATTCACAAAATATTTTCTCCCAGTCTCCATGACTTTTTATTGTGCTGACTTAGAGTTTCCAATATCCAAAGAGAAATTCTTCCATAAAGGAATTTAACAATAATTCTACTAAATTGGAGGTGGCAACTGCCATCTGCCCATTTGATCCTCCTGGGGACAACAAATAAAAGCAAAAAAAAAAAAAAAATGATGTTTGGTCCTGGATCCCTAGGGGAAATAGAGTGACTACAGCAAAATGGGAGCATAAAGGAGTCTGGCTAAAACCTGGTTCATTCCAAGATGAACTATTTTTGAGAGAGACATAGACAGAGACAGAGTGTGAGCAGGGGAGGGGCAGAGAGAGAGAGGGAGATAGAGAATCTGAAGCAGACTCCAGGCTCCGAGCTATCAGCACAGAGCCCGACACGGGGCTCGAACACACAAACTGTGAGACAATGACCTGAGCCAAGGTCAGACACTTAACCAACTGAGCCATCCAGGTGCCACTCCATGTCATTTTTTTATGCTTCTTTTTTAATCATTTATTATACCCTTTTAAAGTATAATAGATAAATGTAACATCTGAATTTCTTCAGGTCACATCCTGATGTTTGTTTACTGTCTTTGCTGATTCTAGTGCAGGGCAAATAATTTCCTTAAATATGTTGTAATTTTAGATTGTGAGCTCATCTTCAGCATGTCTATTTCTGTGGGAAAACTCTGTAGCCCAGGCTGGGTGTTTTACTCATGGTTTCACTGACCTATAACTAGTTTTTATGTGGATTCTCAGCTTGTGGGTTCATGGATCATCAAAGTAGTAAATATTTGAATCACAAACCCATGAGATGAGAAGCCTAGGATTATGAAATTCTCTAGGGGAGATTTTGTCTCCCTGCAACCAGGCTTAGCTTTAAAGCTTCTACATAATCTCTTTGTGTGAGTGAGCAGATTTATTTTCTAGTCACTTTCATGGAGCATGTTGCCCTTCACAAGTCTCGCCTTTAGACATAGGTTTTATTCCAACTCCTGCCTCTTATAGGCCCCAAGCCTTGTCATCCATCCCTCAGTGGTATTATAATTTAAATCCTAGGTTATCATGACGACTGGCACCCATCCTCCTACACACACACACACACACACACACACACACACACACACACAGCAATAGAAGTAGGTGCTACAGTGTCAGATACAGCTTTTCTTTCACTTTCTCTCTAAAGATTATGTTTTGTTAATTTATCTACACATTTAAAGAGGAGGTTTTAAAAAAAGTTCATTCAGAATTTCTAGGTGTTTTGTCATGGGAGAATTTGCCTGTTATTTAATATAAAATATTGTCTGGAAAGGGTCTCAAGTAGTAAGAAATTGGAAAGAGCTGTGAGACGATGAATCTTAGGGGAGAGTTTAATTTGCTGAGAAATGGAAAGGGACACATGCCGTGCAAGGAAGGAGGGGGGAAAAAGGCACACCAGTCTGGAAAGCAGCGCTGGTAAAGAATCCATGGCAGGAAAGGTAAAGCAGTTTGTTTCCATGACTGCAGAGAAAATCACTGGCCCGGCCCGGAATGACTGTTAGATGAAGGGCCACAGAAGGAGAGCAATGTGCTGGACTTTGTGTTTCCTGGTAAGTGACTGGAGTTTTACATCAAAGATATATGAGATCACTATAAAAAGAAGTAAACAGTACATGTGGCTTTAAGAATAAGCTACCTTTCCAGTTCCCTGGGGAAAGAGACATAAGAAAAAATCCTAGCAGTTTTTAAATGAAAGTTCATTCGACCAAAGGAGATATAACAGAACTAGCAAGCGATTGTTGAAATCCAAAAGGAGACTGAACCCTCTGATACAATTTGACATTGAACAAGAGTTGACAGATTAGCATCCACAAGCATTTCTGATAAAGAGTTCCCTCAGGCTGTGGACAAACCTGGAAGTGGGCAAGTGACAGCCTGCGATACACACACCTCTTTATACCACCTTGACCGCATTTTATGATTACGAATCAGTTTTCTCTGACGTGCCCCATTTTTCACTGCAGCGTCTTCGTCTCAGAGCCTTTATCAGTTATAATTTCATCAGAGCATCGGAGTGCACCATTTACAAAATTGCTTTCTTGCTGAAAGTGAGAGAGTACAAAGCAGTGCAATTCTGCAGAACAAAAGCAAAGAAGGAAGTACCAACTAGAGACGCTAGCACAGATGGCCTTCATTTTTCTAACAAAACACCCCTGTGAGGTGTTTTGCCAATAAATATCTTTACGTTTTACAGTTAGATGAAATTACCGTTGTGTTGATAATGCATTCAGGTTTCTCTATAGGTGGATAAGAGAAGAAAGTAAAGGCCTTCGCTATAATGCATGTGCGGTGAAGCATCAAGTAGGCAGATTATCCACATGCAAGCTTCTCTCTCAAGTCCTCTAGCTCATAATAACTTCAGTTATTCCTGTTGCAAAGGAGAAATCAGCTCTCTTTACAGGCAGTTCTATTTTATGCCCTTCCCTATCTGTGCTCCCAGGCTTCCCTAACAGACTGCAAGGCCCACGGTAGAGAACTGGCAAATCCTCTCATTTCTAGAAGCTGTCTGCACCGTCAGCTCAGTTTTGGCTTCCTCTTCTATTGACAAGATTTGCTTGTATTGATTCTCTCATCCCATGCATTAATGTAATATGAATCATCACAACAAGATCAGCTCCAACGGGTTCATTCACAATTATGACCCACAAATAATCTATAACCCATGAATAAATAACCTGGTAAGTATTATTTATGAAAGTAACATCGTATCCTTAAAGTCACAGATTTCTCTCGGTATCAATCATGGCAAACAGGGGTTGGCATTTGCAATGCAGCTTCTGCTATGCCTCAAAGGCCAGATCCCTGGAACCGGATCAGCTTCTCTGTGTTCTAATCCTAACCATGCCACTAAGCCACTAGTCCAGAGCAGGTAATTTACCCTGTTTCTGACTTAGGTTTTTCAATCAGCAGAGTCATAGCAGGCTACTATTTGCAACTGGGCCAACAGAGCTCAGTAAATGTCATTGAGCCATGGCTGTAAATGTTCTTGAAATATGCCTACAAAACTACCAGGTGTTATTGTCCTAACAATCAGTTTTCTCTAACAGCTAATTACTTCAAATTGTAAATATTTGGTTTAAAAGTTGAATCGAGGCCATTTTTGTATTCTAGGGCCACTTCATTTAACCAATTATGCTAGCTTAACACAATATAAGCACCTGTCACACTTGGGTATCTACCAAATCCTACAAACATGAGTCACATAATTTATTTAGCAAAAAAAAAAAAAAAAAAAAGGCAAAAACCAAGCAAATAACAACAACAAAATGACCAAAAAACATACCGCCAGCTGCCCTCATGGAAAGTTACTGTTTGGATGAGTGTTAACTCCCAAGAGTCTTAGATTGGGTGGGTGGCAAACCCTTTCCTGAATCTGTTTTGCATCCAGTCCAGTGAACAGGAAACAGTTAATGATTATCAAATTCCTACAGCTTTGCAGTGACCAGAAGCAGCAAGGTGCCCATCTCTGCCTAGGGGGGAGGGGTGGCCAAGTGATTCACAAATGAGACCGGTGTAGTTCTGTGCTTGTGCTTTTTCTCCTTGTGTTTCCTTTCCTGGGCAGTTTCAGCAGATGGATCAGTCAAAGCCCCAGTGCTTTTGTGCCCCTGAAAGGTGAGCCCTGTCAAATCCGATGGGTGAATGAATCTTTCCTTCACTGATGCTCGTTTTTCACTAGCAACCAATACTTGTTGAGCAGGATGGCTGTTAGGTCAACCCTTCTCTGGCTTTAATACATGATGATGTCTGAATAAGCTATGACTTCCGTCTTCAGGTTGCTTTCTCCTTTTCTTCTTTATCTCTCATCACCTTCACATTTGACGTTAACGTTTTTACGGACGAGTCCACAGGAAATGTCTCATGACTGGGCTTGCTTAATGGCTCTCCTCCATCACTCACAGTTTTCCCCCAGCAACTTTCTCATTACAGATGCGGCTTGGGGGGCGGGGGGGCGGGGGCGGGGTTGGGGTGAGGATGTGGCTTTCATACACCTGTATGCCTGGGTGATCTGGCAAATACATCTTTGTCCAGTTACAAAGAGAAAATACGGCACCTTTTGAAGAGTCAAAACCTTCACATGTTATAAATAAACTGCATGCCTTACTCTTATGATGGAGCCTGGAATTTCTCCTAAGGTAACTTCTTTTTTCCACTGCACTGGCTGGGTCTCAAGTATCACGTCTTTTGTATTTTCAGATATCTATGTTTGAGGCACAATCTCTGTAAAAATCTAGAAAACTTATTTTAGGTGAACGAGTACCCATCAGCTTAAAAACTATCATTACAAAGAAGTTTGCTCTACTATCTTGGGCCTTTCCATCATTCTACTACATGCCACTTAGAAAGCAACCAAAAGTTTGTGGTGCCACCTCACTTTGTGGCAATGACAGGGTCTGGCGCACTTATGGGCTATTCTCTTTCAGTCTGGCTCCCGTTAACCCATACAACATCAGAGGTGCGTTTATAATGTCCATCCCATCCCTGACCCAGACTGTCCCCCAAAGTTTTCAGCCACAAGGCCAGTTCCTCCCACTCCAGGGGCAGCACCATATCCCCGGTGTCCCTCCTCAGCAGCTGGCAAAAACATCCCTGCCTCCTCCGTGTCACACAAGGTGCCAGGATTTCTCACGGGAAGTCAACTCAGACTGTTCTTCCTGTCTGCAGGGACTTCGATCAAATGTACCTCTGCAGTCAAGTCCACTAGGCTTTGATACATTAGTGATCATTAAAAGAATCAGAATCCTTTGTCTTAAAAAGTCTCACTTGTAAATGTGCCTTCTTGCAAAATTCTATTTCAGATTTCAGAAGCTAATTTAAAACCTTCTCACTTTACTTTTTTGCTTTTCTTTTTATCTTGTTCTCGCCGACTCCAACCCCAACTCCGATAGCCCCATCCCCACCTGAAACTCAGTATATCCTATAATCCTCCTCCCCTTTTGTGTTCCTATTATAATGGTCTTCAACCTCTCCAAGCAAAGAATGAGCTCTAGAACATTATTGGGGAAATGCAAAGAAGAAAGCATATATATATATATAGCTTCAAAAATTATACCTCTCACAAGCACCCATCCTATCTGCAACTCAGCTGAGCTGCCTGATACCTACAGTTCACTGCTTTGCTTCCCTCAGATCCTCTTAATGGGTTGAGCCATATCCTCTGTACTTCCTCCTCCTGAAACCCGTCCTGGAGCTGTCTACGTTTTCCTTCTTTCTCTCTTTAAATCACTCTCGTCTTTTCTTTGCCCCTCACACACTCTGGGGATGAAGTCTTCACTGTTACCTGAACTTCTTTTTCTTCTCTTCTCCATGACTCTGCCCAAACTTTTCACTTCTCCTTTAATTTTTGCCATTTGGCTTAAATTTCATCATCTCCATCCACTCTGTCTCCCATCTCTATAAAAGCTTGTACAGCTGAGAATACACATTTTAATTTTTAAGGTCTTCGCATTTCTTTCTTCCTGCAAGTGCTTCTAGAACACAGTGGGGATATTTAATGCTGCGATCCAGAGAGTCTTAGAACCTATGCAGTGGACATCCATTCTTAATCTAAGGCCAAGGAAAAAAAAATCCCTGTTCAAGAAACCCCAGCCATCAAAATTGAGGACCCAGGACTGGAGAAAGTACCCAACTAAAGAATTCTCAGGGTTAGAGAGGGAGCTACAAAAGGGTCTAACAATAGCAAGAGGCAATTTTTAAGTTACAATTTTTCAGTAAGGCAGGCAGCCAGCATTTTATAGAGCACAGTGAAGGAAAAACTTCTATAAAGACTGCACTTAAAATGAACAGTTATATTTGCATATTCATTGACTGGAGGCAATTTGCAACTAATAATAAGAACCCTGAAAGGAGAGAAAAAACAAACCTCATCACTATTTACTGAGTGTTTACCATGTGTCGGGCAGAATGCAAAGTATTTTATAGCATTATCTTAATTAATTTTCACACCAACTCTGTGAAACTGAACTATTATTTTAGCAATCTCACAGAAGGGGGAAAGAGGTCCAGAGAGGTTAAATAAATTGTCCCAAATCACACAGTCTATATGTGACAGAATCCAGGTGGCTTTAACAAAAAGTCTACATTCTTGGTCCAGAATCATGGAAGACAAGAAGTAGATAGACATAGGACATAAGGAAGATTTGGACAATACAGGAAAGGAGCAATCCAAAACAGACCCTTCTCTTGAACACCTATATAAGGATGATCATCTAATATTTAATGAAAAAGAACACCATTTTTGACATCTGAACCCCACTCAGTATATATCACCAATGTATATATTTAACCCTTAAACTATATATAATAAAATAATGTCACTCTCTTTATAGAAGGTGGACTCAGCCATTCTGAATGATTTATTTTTATATCTTCATGAAATTATATGTTAAAGGACCCCTTTAACTATTGTCAATAATAGGCACATAAATATTTCAGTCAATACACTGATCAAAAGAATGGAAAACTAGACAAATAGTCCCCTTGTTACAAAATTATACCTTAAATAGGAGCACCTGGGTGGCTCAGTCCATTAGGCATCCAACTTTGGCTCAGGTCATGATCTCTCGGTTCATGGGTTTGAGCCCAGTGTGGGGCTCTGCACTAATGGTGATGGTGCGGAGACTGCTTGGGATTCTGTGTCTCCCTCTCTCTCCGCCCCTCCCCCACTTGTGTTCTCTCTCTCTCTCTCTCTCTCTCTCTCAAAAATAAGTAAACATTTAAGAAATAAAAGTATACCTTAAATAGTGCTTTAACTTGGTGTGCAATTAATACTCTAGCTCATATTGTGTTGCATAACATGATTCTATATTATCTTGAAAAGAAACAAGAGGTTCTCATTTTAATCATTTTAAATCATATGTTAACATTTTCTCTTGTTTAAACAAGAGGATTTTTATCCTCTATGTATTATTTGCAAAGTATTCTAGTGCCTGAGAAATTATTTCAGTTGTTGCCAAAGTGTGATGAGAAAGAGCAATCGCTTTATGTTATGTTTCATAACTACAGTTCTTTTTCGTTCATAATCCTATTAATTCTTTTGGCCTACTTCCTTTTTGGTAAATGTTTATACTCCAAAGTATTAGCATACATACTTAAATAAATACCTTTCAATTCTCCCTCTTGCAATCTGGTTAGAAAATGCGACAGTGCCATTATTGTAAACTCCTTGAGTTTACACAACTTATTAACGGTGTCAGCAGAGTACTGGGTGTGATAAAAGGTACTCAGTAGATATTTGTTTACATATTTAACACCAACAACACCAATAATAATAATAGTAGTAGTAATAATTAACCTTTCCTGAGGGAAAGTAACAATTTACTATGTGTCTGGCATTGTGCTAGATTTTAAATCATTTTCTCAGGTGAGCCTCATAAGAACACATTATTTCTATTTTACAAATAATGAAATTAAAATATGGGAGGTCGGTTTCCTTCCCAGCATCGCACATCTAATAAGTGAGAGAGCCAGATTCCGTCCCAGGTGTAGCTGGTTCCATCCCAGGTGTAGCTGATTCTGTCCCAGGTGTAGCTGATTCCAAACCCCACCACTGAAATAGTATACTATACTCTCATCTCGTTACCCTGTCAGCTTTCCTAAAAAGCTGCTGAATAACATTTTAACCTCACCATTTCCTTGCAAAAAAGATATATTTACTAATTTCATTCCCCACACCCCTCCCATTTACACCCATGCTCCTGCAAGGAAATGTCAGATCTTACCTTGTATGTTCATTACTTATGGTTCTTCCAGTGCTGCACTGGTATACATTTAACAATCCACGCTGCGGACCGGGGTTTCAAAAGAGCCCTGATTTATAGCGTTTGTCTGAAGTCCATGCTATAAATTTTCCTACCATGGATGATTTCAAGCCATCAAGATGATGTCACTGAACACAGAGTTGGAAAGAGATGTATCAAACGATTTTCTGTATCTGGTGCCAGTGTAGTTCAGTATACCCCTGGCCTTTCCCCATACTGAGTAGCGTAAAGCTGGAAAAAAAAATATTTTCAAAAACATCCTCCATTATGATTTGCTTTGGATGAGAACCCAGTAGACACTCACATCTGTTTTAAACACTCATGTACTGTTTGGTGAGTGAAAGTGATTTTTTGCTCTTCTAGACTAGAGGTTCCCAAAGTGTGGTAAATTGTTCTCAAGTAAACCCGGGGGGGGGGGTGGTAATCTACACTCTGAGAACTACTGACCCTACCTACAAGCTCTACATTCTCTCCAGCTCTGGAAAGTGCCCTTGATTTGCTAAGGAGCTATTGGATTTTACCCAAAGGCTGGACTGATGGAGGGGTAGGTAAGGAGATGTGTACAGTAGAACCAGCAATAGCAAAGCTTTCATTTCGGTAAGGCCATCACCGCAAAACAGAAACACAGTTTAATCAGAGCCATAATTGGTACATTGCATAAGGATTTTCATTCACTCTGCTGCATCTCATTTTGCTCTGAAGAGGCATTTACTGCAGACAGTTTTTAAAGGAAGATTTTTATAATTAGAGAATATAAGTGTAATCAATTTTGGCTTATGGCAAGGCTTTTCTAGAAATCAAAATGCACACTGGCACCAACACACAAATATTCCAGAAACAAACATTATGCAATTTACAAGGTATTCATTAACATTCCAATATACTATTTCCAGCCTCTCATTTCAGGAACCATCTGATACATTCTCTGTGAAGACTCCGTGTTCCTGTTACTGAAATGACCCAAAGGCAGTGAAGTAGTCAGTACAGTCTGTCTTCATCATTCTGCTCCTAACCACATAAATAACCAAATAGCATTCATTAAGTTTGCAGATGGGATCAAGCTAAAAGAGAAATTACCCCAAAGGGGAGAGAAAATTTTAAGTGTAGTATGACTTTGATAGTTTGGAATGAAGAAGAAAAAATACAACAAATATTATCTGAGCAAGGCATAATAGTGAAGGTGAAAATCCCAACTGCAAGCTAAAAACGTCAATATACATACAAGTTCGCCATTTACTAATTTATTTAAACAATTAATTATTAAACATATACTATGTGCTAGGCTCTTGGGATAGAGCAGTGAGCAAAACAGACATTGTCCCTCACTCATGGAGCTCACAGACAACGAGAAGACAGGCCTTAAACAAGTAAATAAACAAAAATGTAATTTGCAATCATGGTCAGTGCTCTGAAGGCAAAGAGCAGAGTAATATGAAAAAGAACAGCTTGGTATGTGAGGAGGGACTATTTAGGCAGAGTGGCTGGTTAGGGAAGCTTCTTTGAAGGGGGAACATGAGCCAGAACATGAAAGATGAGATGCGGTCAGCTTTGAAAGGACACTACTCCGGACAGAGAGAACTGGTCCAGGCCAAGCCAATATCCCGTAGTCATTCTCTCGGCAGGAAAGGTCTTGGTGCTGACCTTTCCTAGAAACTGAAATACCAGTGTGGCTTGAGCACGATGAACAAGAGAGAGAGGGTAGAGAGACAAGAGGTGGGAGAGAAGAGATCCAGGTAAACATGATCACCAGCATAATAACATTTATTTTCTTAATTGGTTTTTTAGGGAGAGAGACAGAGAGAGACAGACTGACAGACAGCAAGTGGAGGAGGGGCAGAGGGAGAGATAGACAGAATCTCAAGCAGACTTCATGCTCAGCATGGAGGCTGACTCAGAGCTGAATCCCACAACTGTGAAATCATGACCTGAGCCGAAATCAAGTGTCAGACACTTAACCGACTGAGCCACCTAGGTGCCCCTGCATAATAACATTTTAAAGCAGGGGGTTAGCAACCTTTTCCTATAAATGGCCAGAGAGTAAATCACATAGGCTTTTTCGGGCCATAAGGTCTTTGTCACAAGTACGAAACCTTCCGATTATAGCAAGGAAGCAAGCCTTCGACAATACTTAAAATGAATACTTATTTGTGGCTAGGTTCTAATAAAACTTTATTTACAAAAACAGGCAGTGAACTTAGCCCGCAGACAAAATTCTTTCTTTCAACCCCTGGAAGTATGAAAGCAGGCATGAGACTGTACATAAGTAGGAACAGGAAATTAATCTTCTAAATGAATCAGACCAGCTTACATTAGTCAGGCCATCGCTCCATGAAATGTCTTTCCTGAGCTCCACACTTAAGTGGGATATAATTAAACATGCATGGGCTCTAAAATAGTGATGACTATAGCTTTGGAAAACTCTGACCAAGTGCATGGTTTAAATGAGTTGATTTATTCAACTTGAACAACAGAGAAAAGTGATAAAATAGTTTTCATGTGTCCAAAGTATTATTTTGCTGAAGATGTATGCAACTGTTGTCAGTGTGTACTGAGAGAAAGACACCAGAATCAGAGGAAAGGGAGAGGTGAGAAGGAGCAGGAGCTGGAACTGGCAGAATACAATGTCCTGACAAGGTACAAATTTGTAAACAGTGGTCTCTGCTCCTCTCCTCCCTGTTTCTGTGGTAGATAAGTCTCTTCAGGAGTAAAGGAATATTTTAATCTGCGTGTCTTAGACTGTTAAAAGGAACACCCCATTGTACACTCTCGTCAAGTGATTCGTTGAGCCATAATTTATCCTTTTTTTAAACACTGCATTTTCTGGGGCACCCGGGTGGCTCAGTCGATGAAGCAGTCTGTTGAGCAGCCAACTCTTGATCTCGGCTCAGATCATGATCTCGCAGTGTGTGAGTTCGAGCCCCACATCAGGCTCTGCACTGATGGCCTGGAGCCTGCTTGGGATTCTGCCTCTCCTCTCTGCCCCTCCCCTGCATGTGCTCTCTCTCTCTTTCTCAAAATAAAGAAATAAACTTATAAAAACATAATAATAATAAATAAACACTTCATTTTCCTATTTAAAAAGAAGCCAGCCTGTATTGATCACTGACTATACGCCGATATGCTAAGCACCTCACGTTAATTGTGTCGTTTGCTCCTTGGGAAGTCAATATGAGTTTCACCCTCATTTTACTAACAACCGTTATTATTATCCTCATTACCCAGAAAACTTAGACTTTAAGATACTAAATAATTTTCCCAAGACCAAATAGCCAATAAATGGTGGATCCAATTTATTTTATGTTTAAAATAAGGCAGATAAGTGAGGCACAACTGTATTTACATTTTCAAAAAATAGCACTGAGTAATATAAATCATAAAATTTCCACTATTTTGGGGTCAAAGGGTCAAAGTTACATTCTAACTTTTGACTGTAGCCAACTTAACCCATCACAACTCTATAAACATCTCCAGAAGATCAATAATTTCTCTTTATTGTCTATGTATATGTGAGCATTATGCGAAAAGCCTCGGGTCTTGGAGTATTCTAAGATGTCGATATACTTTTCTAAGCTTTCCTAATATCCTTTGTAGTAACTGGGGTTTTAAATTTCTTTAAGTATGGGAAGAGTAGTTGTTTTATCTAAAACAACTCTGATATTTTTAATGTCTGAAGTATTTATTTGTGGGTCTGTGTCTGGTTCCTACTCTTATATCTCATTGCCTTATGTGCTTAGATAGCCTTTAGTATAAGATGCTCATTTCCTTCAGAAAATCATTTGTGAGAATTCTTTGCAGTCTAAGATAAAGGTGCATTCCTCTATAGGGGATTGGAATTTACTTCTTCCAAGTGTTTGGAGGCACTACTGATTTAGGGCCACTTTAAACAAAATTCACAGCCTGAGTTTCATTGGACTGCAAATCTGAGGAGTCAGCCTACAAATCTTTGCTGGCATTAACGTGCAGTTGCATCTCGCATTTCCCTCCTTCCATCGCTGCTTGGTGCCAAGGTAAGTATCCTTGCATTCTCTGGGATGACGGTGTGAGGTGAGTATTTCTGGCTTACCCTTTCATTTCGAAGTTCAAGCATGAGCAGAAGGGTCTGCTGTTTCCAGTTCTCATCTTGGGCTTTGTCTGGCTCCCCACTCCTTTGAGGCCAGCTTGAGAAATGCACCAGACATGTAATTGTCCTCCAGGCAGGCGTGGCTTCAACGATAGCTTGCCTCTCTGGGTCCCACCTTCACTTAATTTTGGCGTAATAATTCTGTGGTTGGTGCTTTAATGTTATGAAAAAGAAGGCTTTTAAATATCTTGTAGCATTTTAGTTTGTTGTATTGTAAAGAATTAACCTTACTCAAAGAAAGGTCTGGCCTTTGCTCTTGGCTCTAGGGTGCTGATCTGTAAGTCCTTGGAATATACGGCCTGATATGAATGTCTTGGTTTACCTAAGGGTCTTGGGTCACATCAGGAGTCTAACTATGTGATTTAGGGTGGGGGCTCTGAGTTACTCAGTATTGGCTCTGGAGGGGTGAGCCGCACAGGCTATAGATCATGCCTAAGTGACTGAGCCCCAATAAAAACTCTGCCCCACAAGGCTCAAGTGAGCCTCCCTTTTGGGCAATACTCTGTGGATATTGTCACACATCATCCTGGGAGAAGTGAGCTCTCTCCATGACTCAACTTGGAGACAGTAATGGAAGCTTCATACATGAAACTTTCTTGAAATCTTCTCTTCTCTGCCCTTGGAGATTTCAATCTGTATCCCTTTACTAATAAGCCATAACCATGGATATAATGGCTTTCAGTGAATCCTGTAAGTATTTGTAACAAATTATCAAACCCATGAGTATCTTGGGGAGCACCAAACTTGAAATTAGTATCAGAAGTAAGGATGGTCTTGGAGACTTCCCCAACTCTGCAGTTACTTTCAATGGAAAGTTTTTGCTTTCAGTGGAAAGATAGTCTTACTACCCAGCCAGCCATATAATTAGAAATGGAAGAGTCTGCAAATAACCAGGAAATGTAACACTATAACACTATCCTGCCCTTAGTCCATGTTTACATACAGAACTATTTACTTGAGTTAAGCAGTATGATTGAACTAACTTTAATCAAAATATCAGAAACATTTTTTATGATGTAGGCTTAGTCAAACCCTGACCGGATGGTTTTTGACAAAGCAAATGTCATCATACATGTATGAATGTATATAAATGTAACATATGTATATATATGGCTATATTTGTATAAATATACCTAAGAAATTAGCATTGGATTAGTAATTAGGAGACATGGGTTATACTTAGAGTTTTGATTTTACTACTTTCTAAAAAAGTCAACTTTGGTGATTCACTTATCTTCTTTGAGTCTACTTCTTCATAAATCAAGTGACCTAGGTCAGCGATTCTCACTGGGGTAATTTTGCCTACCAGGGGTCATTCTGGAAATTGTTAGGGCTACTTTTAGTTGTCATAACATTGGGGAGTGCGATTGGCATGTAGGGGGAGCCAGAGATTTAAATACTCCACGATAGAACTGCCCAAAAGCGAATTTCCTGCGTCCTGCACAACTTTTGGGTGATTGATCAGACATGTTTTTATAATTGCCTGAAACTAGGATCTAACTCTATTTCATACGTAAAAACAATTTATATTTTTGCAGGATTTTAATATGCATGGGATTTTCCAAATTTGTAACTACTATGTAAATTAAGGGAATATTGCACATTGTCTGCTGTGGCACTTTCTCAGAAATGCCACTTACATGTTTGAGTCACTAGGACCACCCACCTGCATGAGGTTGCGTGTGTAGCTCTTACACTCAGGGCCCCCACTGTACCCCTAAACTGAGCATTTATATATGGAAATGGGTTATGCTATTGCTTTCTTTCATTTCTCGTCTGCATTGCAGTCAGTGGCACACACACACACACACACACACACACACACATTTTTACATTGTGTGTGTGTATGTAGTTTATAATACCTATGGATTTTATTTCTGTGTGGGGTCCTAGTCTGCCTGTCAAATTTGCCCTATACCAAATAGAGAATGATTTGAGATCTCTCTTTTTTCTGGAAAGATTTCCTGTATTAAGAATATACCAAGGGGCACCTGCGTGGCTCAGTTAAATGTCTGACTCTTGATTTTGGCTGACTCTGCTCAGAACCACATGAGTATGTCTTCATTTCAGTGAACTTATTACTAAGGAATCATAATGATGAGTAAGACAATGCCTGTCATCACAGAGGGCTTATAATCTAACTGGGGAGAAAGTCTTAAACCCAAAAGGCTATGCCATAATTTAGGGAATGAAAGAATCTGAAGTGCAAAGTAGAAGCAAAATGCTACGGAAGAGCTTGTAGGCAGAGTAACTAATTTGACCTGGGAGAATGAGGAAAGATTTTAAGAAGTGGAACGGGGTGTTTCAGGCCAGTGGCACTCCATTAACAAGGAGTGAAGTAGAAGCTAGAAAGTGGAAGGCAGATCATGAGCGAGTCTGGTCAGTGATCTCGGAAAGTTAACATCAGTAAGGAGTCTCAGAGAAGGTAGGGCTGGAAAGGTATGTTGGGACCTGATCATGGAGGGCCTTGAGAGCCAGGCTGAGGAGTCCAGGACAGAATTCTGCAGGGAAAGGGACCTGGGTGGCTCGCTGGTTGAGCATCTGACTCTTGATTTCGGCTCAGGTCAAGATCCCAGGGTCGTGGGACTGAGCACCATGCTGGGGTCTGCGCTGAGCATGGATCCTGCTTGAGATTCTCTCTCTCTCTCCCTTTGCCCCTCTCTCCCATTTGCACTCTCTCTCAAAAATAATCAATTAATTAATTAATAAAAGAATTCTGCAGGCAATTCTACAGAAAGCCTTGAACTTTAGAGGAGAGTGTTATGATTGGAAGACCTGGTTTCTGAAAATGTTCTAGTTGGTTTCTGTAAAATGAATTGGGGGCCAGGAGAAGATAGAAAAAAGGAAATTCGGTTAGTAAGCAGTTGTACTAGTCCCGGTGAGACTAGCAAGGTGGGAAAAAGTGTAGCTGAACTGGAACAAGAGGGTGGAGGGAGAGACTTACAGGGGAGAGAGGTTGAGGGGAAGCTGTAGACCTTGACTCCAAGTGCTCCAACCTGGCTGCATGAGCTCCTGATAATGATGCTGTAACCCTGAAACTGCCAACCACCAGGGGAGGGTTGCCCAGGAAGACGGAGGTGACAATGAGCTCTGTCTTTAGATGAGCTGGATTTAAAGGGTGGACACTATATTCATGTGGAGATGTCCAGCAAACTATCAGAAAAAGAGGGTGAGTGCTCTACAATTTCCAGATTATCTAACACTTCTCTACTGCCTTCTCCTCTTCTGAAAAAGGTTCTCTTCTCTGTTAAAGTTGAAGGGTTACAGATAGCACTGTAGTTAGGAGCTCATTCTCTGGACTCAACTGACTTAGAGTCAAATACTAGCTTTGTCACTCTCTAGCTGTATGAGCTCGGCTGAGATCATTAAGCCCTTGGTTTCCTCATCTATAAAATGGTGATAACAAAAGTATTTTTTGCATAATGTTGTTTTGAGAATGGAGTCGGTACTTGGCATATTGTAGTAACTACTTTAAAATGTTGTCTGTTATTAAACCTGATGACTTACGATTCCCCGAGCTTACCCTGAACTTTCCTACTTTCAGTCACTGCTGCTGTTCACAGCTTAGAATGCTCTCCCACCCTGACCTCAACCCATCCACCAATGGAATTCATTCCTACAATTCACCTGCTCCCTACTTAAGATCCTGAAATCTTACTTATTCTTGACTCCTGGAGCCAGGTTAGAATTTGGAATTATCCACATAATTGGAAGAGTTTGCACATTCACTGTTCTGATTACACAAAGTAATTACACAAAGCTGGCTCAGAAGGGGAAATCCAGAATTTATTCCTTTATAGAAAATACTCTGATTCTGTGAGGTTTCCTAATATTTTTATGGCAGGATAATGTCGCAAGTCACATGCCAAATACAGGCTTTATCGAGTATGAAAAGCAGAAAAACCAGAACTTGGGAAGTCCAAACAAATTTGGACATGTCTCATGTTTGCTACCCTTTTTTTTTTTCTTTGCATGGACAGTTGAACACTTTCTCCTCAGTGCTTCTATTTTGGCTTCCTTTTTGGCAGCCTTTTCCCAGGTGAAAAGTGCTACCAGTCAGTTCTCTCCTGCTACCTTCCACCCACGCTTTGTTTTGGCAAATGTAACTTGCCTGGGAGCCGCAGAAAAGCTACTTTGCACAGCCCTGATGCCAAACTGGAAAAGCATTGTTCTCTGTGAAATTAAGATAAGAGTTCAGATGGGCCAATCTGCTCAAAAATATGATTTTAACAATATTTTTTAAGTTAACTGAACAGTAGCTCAATGTCATTCTTTGGGTTTCTACTTATTACAGTATCTTTCTTTTGTTTTAGAGCAGTTCCTATAGCAATATAATGAAAATAACCTTTGCTTTCTTTTTCAGCTGCAAAGACAGAACTATAAATTATTCCTTACCCTGGTTTGCTTTCAGCACATACAAAAGCCACTGCTTGCTCTGCCCCAATAAATCAAAGCTTCAAAAAGGGCAAGGCAGCTAATCAGAGGACGCAGCTTCCACTAACTAGACAATGAAATCCTGTGTCTGTCATCTTTGGAATTAATAAGAGATAAAGTGCCACTTTACGCAAAGTTTCCAAACCAGGTCAGTAAAGAGTCAAGACCCAGAATGGATTTGTAAACGTGGTCATTACATTCATCTAACACTGTATCATCAATAAAGAATGAATTTTCATCTGTATTTTACAGCCATGGGTAAACGTCTTTAAGGTATTTCCAATAGGACCAAAGACTTAATCATTTCACTTTTGAAAAACATATTTTCAAAACTGAAAACTATTTTTGAGCTGGTACTGATAAAGAAAACGTTTCTGATAGGAAGCAATATTGGAAAGAACCGTTGCAGGATGTAAGACCTAACAGTCACAAAGGAGCATAATATGTTGTAGGAATGGATTGACTCAAATCAATCCTGCCCTATAGATCCAGCTTCACTAGTTTGCAAATATTAATGTCCTCAGTAGAGTAACTGATGACACCAATATTTATTGAATACATTCTCTACCTCACGTATCATTGCTAAGCATGGGATTAAGAAGATGAATAAAACAATGGACCTGCCCTCAAGGAGCTCTCACTCTTTGAAAAGTTCAACTGTTGCTTCATTTTATTACATAAAATAAAAACACAGGAATCGTTATAAATTGATCCTGAAGTTCATTTGGAAGCTCTACATGAAAGTTTTGCTTCATAGCAATTTTCTCTGTAAAATGGAATCAAATGAGCTAAGATACAAAGAAGATAGCTTTTCTGGGACAGAGTAGAGTTACAAAAATCATCTGAATCCCATAAAATTTCACTGTAACCATAGCCACAAACTTACTAATTGTACAAAACTACTTGAAAACTAAAACATAAAAAAATGGTTAATGCTTATGTGATGGCAGTTTTGTATAGGCAGAAGAGTAAAAAATACAAATGCATTTGGAGACTCATATAGAACCCAGACGGTGCTAATATCTAGGATTTCTGGTCTGAGTCTGTTTATACGAGGAACTAAGAGATCTGGGAGAGACTCGTTTCAAAAAAAGAGAATTCTGCACATGCGCTCGGTTCAAAAAATGGTGTGTTCATGGATACCATTCAAAACCGGTCTTTAAGTCTAGCTGCTGGGCTGGGCTGGGCTGGGGACTTCAAATTTAAAGAATTGATAAAGCAATTTTTACTAAAAATGCTATAACTACAGACATGGGGGTGTGGCACAATACTGCTTTAGGACCCATGTCACAAAGTACAGCACACAATGGAGAGGATCGACATTCTCCCTACCTCTGTACACTGCCCAGCTGAACTCTGGCTTATCCAAGTTTCCAAGACAACTGCGTCCTTTTCTCCAATGGCACATCCAGGAAGGAGAGGTGCCACGTTTCACACAGGACAGGCCCCCTGTGGACACCTTAGCAGTGGAGATCACCAGCACCAAATGATACTGATTAAGAAGAAAAGAACATGGCAGATGCCTTGAGATAGATGATAGTTGGTAGACAATCTATACAGCACTGTAGATAGAATTCGATCCTGGGTGGCTCAGTCGGTTAAGTGTCCGACTTCAGCTCAGGTCATGACCTCACAGTTCATGGGTTAGAGCTCTGCGTTGTGCTCTATGCTGACAGCTCAGAGCCTGGAGTCTGCTTCGGATTCTGCGTTTCCCTTTCTCTCTGCCTCAACCCCACTTGTGCTCTGTCTCTCTCTCTCTCAAAAAGAAATAAACATTAAACAAAATTAAAAATAAGCAATTTTAGTATTTTATAATGAGTTTCAGGACTTCCAATAGTAGGAAGAGATACAAACCAGATAAATATGGTTTACTCCTGCTCACCTGACCCCATTTGTCTACTTCTATGAGCTAGATTGGACTACACACACTACATAAACATAGGTTACTCTAACGCTAGGTCCTAATTATTTCAAGAACATGCTGAATGATTCTCTAAGAAGAAAAGTACTCATTTAGCTGAAATTCAGTAGCATATTTTATTCAATAACTTCTTTCCACCTATGGTACTTCTAGTCGAGCACTCATATTTTACACTCTTGTGACCATAGTGTAATTCTGAACATAAGTTGGGGGAACAAACACACAAGGGAATTAAAAATACAAAGGACTAGGGTTTGTTCACCACGAAGACTGCCCTGTTCTCGTGAGAACCAGTGACACTGAGCAACAAAAAAGGACTCCTGGTACTTTTGGAAGTTATATAAAAGGTAAATTAAACTTTAGTCCCGAGGGCATACCTGTAGGATGTCTGGTCAGAAAGTTCTGGGCTGGATTCCCTTCCTCATTGAAAGATTTTTGCAAAAGGTTTTGTGCTCACAAGAGAGGGCTCTGACAAAGAACTCATTTTAAAAGGTTTATGTGAAAATGCTCGAAATGGGTTACCCTGCACTGTTAGATCTACGCTGACCGCAAATGGAAAAGTATGTATCCTATTGTACTTATAATGGCCTTCAAAAATAATTAAAAGCAGAGCGGGAAAAAGCACTGACAAAGTTATTTGGCAAAGACTTTCTATGATGGTTTTTTTTTTTTTTTTTTTGGAATTGGAAAGCCTCTTCTTGTTTTGCAACAATGGTCTTCTTCTTCTCAATCTACCTCATGCCCTACTACCAGATTAATTTTTCTAATGTATCACCTTCATCATGTCATTCTCCTACTTAAAGCCTCAAAAAATAAATTTTGTAGCAATGGGAAGGAGGAGTGGCAGAGAATAGCGAATTTATAGAGTATTAACTACAGCTAAAATGTATTGTGACAAACACTGTTCTAAACACTATGCATGCAGTGACCCACGTACTACTCAAAGACTCGAAGGAGGGAGATGCTTATTTTTCACCCCAATTTGAAGATGAGGCTAAGGAACTAACTCAAGATTATACAGATGGCATTTCAACTGAGGCAGTCTGATGCTAAGCCTCTGTCACTCTTAACCATTGCATTTAAACCTGAGAGCTCAAGTGGTACACACACACACACACACACACACACACACACACACACACACGTTTCCTGTTCTTGTTGTGCCTGAGAATTTAGGAAAAGCATTCAGTGCCTTCCACAATCTAAGAATTCTTTAGTATCTTATCATTCATTGTCTCCTCTTAGTTCCTCCTATCTGGCCAGATGTTCTTGCTGTTTTGAATGCTGCTCTTCCTGAAGGTCTCTGTCTTCCTGTCTTTCCAAATCTTAACTGTCACTCAAAGCCCACAACAAATCCTGCCTCATTGGAACAAAAACACCTTCTCTGCCACATTCGTTGAGGGGGACCTCTTTGGGCCCCCACGATCATATGGGTTCTTTTCCCATATGATTTTTCTCACCTCCACTCTCAGTGTTAACCCCATCAAAACTGGAACTAATGACAGTACACTTTTCAGAAATACTTTATTGATTGTGTAAGAGCTACAATCACCAAACGTTCCATAGACAGCAGCCTTTATTTAGGGGATTATCCCTGGCTTGATAGAATAAAGCAGAGGAACAAATAAACACAAGTATTGAAATGAGCTCTTCTAAAATTGCCTTGAATAATTATCACAGGGTTAGAAAGATATATAGGACGTGTGTTTTACTGCTCAAGTCCTCTTTGTTACCTCTAGTGATTTCTAACACATACATTTCCAATTTACTGGAGGTTTCTTTAAAAAAAAGAGTTTTTAAAATACATGTCAACTTATTTTTCTCTTAAGAGCAACACTAGAACGACTTCTTTTGTCTGTGCTTGATGAGAGAGTAGCTTGGCCGCTTTTTCCTTTTCTTCTTGACATCATCATTTCTCAGATTTTATTGAATTAAAATGAGGAATTTTATTTAAAAACCTTTGTTACTCTACGAACCTTTCAAGGATTCTTTCTTAACATTTGGACGAAGCTTTATGATCACAAGAACAATTGAGAGAATTTATAGTGCCTTTTGTTGAGCTTACTATGCAAGTTATATGGAAGAGAGGGAAGGAGCTGTGACTAATTTTTTTTCAGACAGTGTTAAGTGAATGATATACTTTGTAAGTCCAATATATACTATTATGGAACATAAAACTAATGATGACTATACTCAAATTAAAAAAAAGACTTCATCATGGAAAACAACCTGGTAATGACTGATTTTGACACTGTCACCATCCTATGAGGAGAATATTTTATAGGGACCGAGAGCAGGTGGCCCAGGTACAGGCCACGCTGATATGAAGATTATTTTGAGCTGAAGACAAGTTAAGACCATATAAGCTCAAGAGAACCTTTTGTCCCTCCTGTAATTACATACAAGAACCTAAATTGGAAGGGGGGGGTCTTTCTCAGAATAAGGGTTAGTACCAGAGATAAAATTTATCTGAGTGACTCACCTGTGTGGTAGGGCAAATAGCTAATTATCATACGTCTGCTCTACTTATTGCCCAGTGAAGTGCATTCTCCCCTCTGAAGCCCAGACCTCAGCCCCCTTGTCCTTGCTTCAGGATGACACATAGACCTCATTCTGCCTGTCTTTGGAATTTCCACGTCTGTGTGGATTCCTCGCACCTATGCCATTAAATGTGGTTTTCTGCTGTTAATCTGTCTTTTGTCAATTTGATTCTTAGTCCAGCTAGAAGGCCCTTTGAGGGGACAAGAATTCTTGTTCCCCGACAGTTTCAGATGAGGAGGCCATAACCCTTCAGTCTTGATTCTGGAAGGGAGTACAAGAGTAACTGAGGCTGGCACTTCTGGCTCATTTTCCTAGAAATGGTACTGCTTAGGGAGGGGCAGGGAGAGTGGTTAGAAATGGAGGGGAGGGACAGGTTAGAGAGCTCTGTTCCTGTTCCCAAGTACCGGTTTCCTAAGACTCAGTGAAGAAATAGCTTTCACTATTTTATGAGCACATATAAAGTGCTTTGTTTATACAGCTCCTTTTCTAGCATAAGTCTACAAAAAGCCTTCCATGCCGTACTCGGGTCTGGAAGGTTCTGGGCGAAGAATAACAAACCCTATTTCTCTTGAGTTTAGAAAAGCTTCATGAGAAACTCCAAATAGGCAACCAAATGCTGTGACTGTTTTACATTGTTACCCACATGGTGTTTTTGTTTTAAGTTTATTTATTTATTTTGAGGGGGAGGGGAGAGGAAGGGATAGAGAGAGAGGGGGGCAGAGAGAGAAAATCCCAAGCAGGCTCTGCACTGTCAGCACTGAGCCCAGAACCCAACACAGGGCTCCAACTCCCAAACCATGAGATCATGACCTGAGCCGAAACCAAGAGTCAGACACTTAACTGACTGAGCCACCTAGGCGCCACCAGTATTCTTGCTTTGGGACTTTTTGGTAGATGTATAGACATTTGTAACAGTACACTGACAGAACGTGTACATATAAGTTATAGCAATTAAAATCCTCTTTTTCCATTCTGAAGCATAACAAAATAAAAGGAAAAAGTTTTTCACCCATGAAATGTCAAAAAAGACCAAATTAAAATGTTAAAAAAGATTTATAGAAAGAAGCCAATCAGGTGGGGAGAAAGATAAATAATGAAATGGAGTCATGTTGTCAGCAGGTCCAGTTCTGACCAGAAAGGCTATGGAAGGTCACAGGTGGGACTGGGCAAGCCCTGCCCTTTTACTGCACCTTGTAGCCAAAGGGCCCTAGCCTAAATATGGGGCCCTGAAAATGGGCTTCTTAATTTACCTGTAAAAGGTCTGAGGACAAACTGGTTTACTCCGTTCCTGATTGAAAATGGAATCATATTTTAAAAAGAAGAGTACTAGTACATCTAGTGTTGATGTGTTCTAGAATGTTCTTTTAAGCAAAATTACCTGTTTTAAAACTAGGGGACTTACCTATTAAAAGAACTTATTTCCATGTAACTCCTGCCCACTTTTCCCCCCAGACTAAGGAACGGTGATGAGCTCTGGTTCAGTAGCTAATAGCTCGAAGTATCTCAAGAGGCAAACAAAGAGATATTGTTACATTAAGTCACACTGAATGCTCTGGAGTGTTTAAGAAGATGTAGAACTCTTAGATAAGCGATTAGTGGGAACCATCCCTCTGATGTATAAGATAAATGTTAATGCTTTTCTAACTACAGACTAAGATATACCAGTCATCCTTACATTCCTGAATTATAATGAAAAGCGGGTCCTAATTAATCTTTGTTATACATTAAGAGCAAAAACAAATGTTCCAGGGACAACAACTAGGCTAGCTTTATCTATCATACAAAAACATTTAAAAACTTTGTCAGCATTTTCTACTACAGGGGCGACTGATCAGGTTTAATTACCAAAGTGGTTAGTGCAAGGTCAATTACACTCAGTGCCTGGTTCTAGTCAGATTTTCTGTAATCAATGGAATCAGACAAGCTTTGCCAATATAGGTGTATCCTTGTTTAGTAAGCTACTTTTGGCAAAACCATGAAAGGTTGTGGTTTCTGCTCAATCTGTTGGCATTTAATGATGGATCTCCATCTTCACTCTAGCTGGGAGTTCAAATACTGTGACATACATGGCCCTAATGGTATACATACACCTAAAGCTCAACCAAAACTTCTGTCTGAAATAGCACACCCCCATACACTCTCCCTTTACCCAGCTTTCTTTTTTTTGTTGTACTTATTTTCACAAATTGTATTACTTGATAACAGAGAATTTTATAATAAAATATAGAATTTCTTTTTTGTCTGCTCCCTCCTGAGAATGGAAGCTCCATGAGGGCAGGGACTTGGCTTGACAGATCCTATCTGCAGTACCCATAACTATGTGTGGCGTGTAGTAGGTTTTCAATGAGTACACATTAAATGAACAGACTTAGAGATTGGTTTGCCAAAATAGGTGGCCAATAGAAGTTTTCAACAGGATCTATCTATTGTTGTTATACAGGGTAAGAATGAGTTCATAGAATCACTCATTTATTGCAGGTTTTAGACATCAAAAATGGATTGGAAATTTGGTGTTTTAATATGGTTCTGGTTCTTGCCAACCTCCTCTTCCTTTTCTTTCTTCTTCTTTTTTTTTAAAGATTTTAAAAAATGTTTTATTTATTTTTTTGAGAGAGAGCACAAGCAGGGGAGGGGCAGAGAAAAAAGGGGACAGAGGATGCAAAGCGGGCTCTGCACTGACAGCAGAGAGCCTGTGCAGGGCTTGAACTCAGGAACCATGAGATCATGGTCTGAGCTGAAATCAGCCACTCAACTGACTGAGCCACCCAGCTGCCTTTTTTAATAGACTGTGCTAATTCCATCACCAGTATCCAAGAGGTTCAATGGAATAGTGCTTATATGCCTGTGCTCAGAACCCAACCCTGCTCCTACTGTGTGACTGGAATATTCACCTAGCCTCTGGGTCCTCAATATCTTCATATATAATATGAATAGTAAGAATTTCCTCATAGGATTATTTTGAGGATTAAAAGAGAGATAATACATGAACACACTAGAGCAAAGCCTGGGATTTCGCTAACTAGAAATAGTACTGTTGGGAAAAGACACAGAGTTCTGCGCAAAGATGGCTGAGGGGACTAAAACAAGCTCTAGCTCCTAGCTCAGAGACCCCTCTTCCAGGTTCTTCCTGCCCTGTTTGCCACACGCGTGGAAACTGCCATGAATGTGGAAGCTGATGCTATAAATTACCCTTCCCACCTTTGTTCGGGGCTCAGACCTTTGGCGAAACTGTCTCCTCTGAGCCCCGGGGTGTTAAATAAACCTCCAATCCACCAAGATCTCCGAGTGCCGCTTGGTTTTCCCGCCAGCATTTTAGCCTGGTTCTGTAACAATATCTGTTATTTTTTTGACTGTCATTTGGATTTTTGCTATTTCAGGGGTTTCTAATTTCTACCTTATTTTTGCTATTTCTTTTATTTAAAAATTTTTTTCTTAATGTTTATTTTTTAGAGTGGAGGGGAGTGTGAGTGGGGCAGGGGCAGACAGAGAGGGAGACACAGAACCTGAAGCAGGCTCCAGGCTCTGAGCTGTCAGCACAGATCCTGACATGAGGCTCAAACTCACAAATTGTGAGTTCCTAACCCTAGCCAAAGTCGGATGCTTAACCCACTGGGCCACCCAGGTACCCCAATTGTCCTTAACTTCAATCATTTTCAAACACTACATGATGTTTTTCTTACCCTGTTTCTTCCCTTACCCCCAATTATTTTAAAACCCTGCTTCATTGTATCTATTCTGTTTGGTCTTCTTTCACCCAGAGACTTTTTGCTCAGAGTTCTCTGACCATCTAGGGAAATCTCACAAATGGTTCTCTTGCCTTGCTTTACCCTGTCATCTGTACACTGGGAATGTACTAGCACCTGTGTCACAGAGCCGTGGAGAGAACTGCATGAGGTAATTTGTGCTAAAGGCCATCAATAGTGTCATGCATAGAATTACTCAGTTGATGATAGTGAACATTTTTTTTTACCCACAATGTCCCTTCCTCTCTTCTTGCTGGCTAACCCCTGGTAGATTTTTTTTTTTTTTTTTTTGAATCTCTTAATAGTATATCAAAATTCTGTGGTGCCATTTAGGACTGCTCTTGAATAGATTCTGGAATTATATTCGTAAGACACAGGAGGCTAGCACAGAATGACTTCCCAGGACCAATAGTGAGACTGTACAGCCTGCTTCAATTCTCTCTAGCCCTCCTTATGTGGTTTAATTAAATCTCTTCATTGTTGGATATTTCTGTCTTTCTGAGAGAGAGAGAGAAGCAATTTTTTAAAAAATTTATTTAGACAAAGAGAAAAGGATAAAGGGGCTCCCTTTTCCCTTCTTTCCCCACTTCCTGTGGCCCCAAAGAAGACTCTTACAGGTTAACACGTTACCCTCAGACCTACCCAGTGCTTAGATGTTAACAGCTCGGTTCAACTGTGCTTCTCTCCCATCCCTAGGACAACCAGTAGAGACACGAGAGCTTGAGAACCTCACTGTGACAAGATTTTAAGTTGCATGACACATGCAACTTCACACAGTAACCACAGGATAAACAGAAATTATGTGTGTTGTAAGAGAGAGAGAAGAGAGAGAAAAAAGAGAAAGAGAAGACAGAGATGGACAGACAGACCTCCTCTTACTCCTGCCCCTTCCTCAGAGCTTCTCAAAGCCACTGTATCTCCATCCTCCACCGGTGTCATCAGGAAGAAAGTGGGCTTACCTCTCTCTGGCTTGGTTCCTCGTAAGACCCAGAGAGAGGTGAAGGGGTCTAACTACACTTGACTTTAACTTGATTTTACTTACACAAGGTTAGGAATCCTAATCTTCTAGCTGGATTTGGTTGAGTGGTAGAGTTGTCTTGAGTCCTGAGCACCTTCACCATCTAAATGGTAAACAAACACAGTAACAGCTGCTTTCTTCTCCAGAGGAAGAAAAACTATCTCAGAAGAAATTTCTTTTTAATGCACAGACTGACTCTGCTTCACTGAGTTTTTTCTGGTCTCCAACAATACAAACTGAACTCTTAATATTCACACATAAAAGTATTCATTATGAATGCATTTGTTTGTGAAACCTGTAAGGCCAGGTCACATGCCACAAAAAGAGCTAGATTTTGACTGTTGTCAATGACTATGTCAGTGACAACACACAACTATACATAGTCACCAAATCTTGTTTCTCAGGCTACATCCTCTAAGGCAGAGGTTCTCAACCGGGGTCAATTTTGGACACCAGGGCAATGTCTGCTGATGTTTTTAGTTGTCACAACTGGGGTTGGAGGACTACCGGAATCTGGTGGGTAGAGGCCAGGGATGCTGCTCAACAGCCTTTATTGCACAGAATGGTACCAGAATTATGTCACCGCAAAATAAGCCACTTTGGCATAAGGATTATTTTGAGATAAAGACAACTGAAAGCCAGCAGAGGCAGAAAAAGCTCTTTACCTCCGTGTAACTGCCTAAAAATAAAGTATAAATTTCCTCTTTTGTAAATGAAATTTACATTTATAAGGGAAATTTCCATTTGTAAAGATGTCTCTGTACTAGGAAGAGCACTACTCTGGGAGACAACTCATATCATCTGACTCTTATCTGCATAACAAGACGACCCTATTACCATACATTTCCTTCCCTCACCTTCCTATAATTTGCCTCCTCTGCCAAGAAGCTCAAAACTCTTTTTCCTTTGTTTAGCCCAAGACGGTGTATAAATCTCAATCATCTGACCACCTCCTCGAGTCTCCTTCCTCTGTGAAACTCTTGTGTGGATGTATGCAATTAAATTGTTTTTCTTATTCATCTTTTATCAGTTTGATTTGCACGCTGCAGGCACTGAATTTACAGAGAGAAAGAGTTCCTGCCCACAGCACAGGACAATCTCCCACAACAAACCATCATCTGGCCCCAAACCTAAATGGTGCCGAGGCGGAGAAACCCTGCTCTATACTGACAGCTAGAAATCGGAAGCATGAAAAATCAGCTTAGTAGCTTAAGAGAAGCCAAAGTAATTCTCGTCTGCGGCTGTGTGTCTTGGACATATCACTGAGATCTTTGCTGCTTCAAACTGTGCTTAATAAAGTGACTCTGCAGGGTCAAACAGATGGGTTTTGGTCCTGGGTCGGTCTGTCCGTTACACATTAGGAGTGTCACAGCACGGCATGCTGGCAGGACAAGGGTCTGGGTGAAATAGAAAGTTCGCCAAAGCACAAGGCCAAGTGACACCCGTATTTCGGGTGTTAGGAAATTAGGGGATGCAAAACCCCGTGTTTTGGGGGGACAGAGGTATAGGGCGGACTGCAGACTAGGATGAAGGCCACAGGCTGGGTGAGCAGCAGGTACAGTGCACAAATGAACAGTCCTCCTGACCGCAGAGTGGGAGGGGGGATCTGCCCGGCCTCCGGCACAGCTCTGCCCGGAGCTGGGGGACTGTGGGCGAGGACCAGACCTTCCCTGTGAGATCAGCAGCTCGCCGTGCCGCTCTGTAGCAATCTCTCCAGCTCCATCATGTCGCTCCATGGTTTCCTCTCCGCCGGCTCTGGCACACAAGGATTGAGACCAGTCTGTACCAGGATGCCAGGGAGGTATACTTGTCGACTGGCAGTAGTAGTTGGTAAAGGAAATAAAGAAAAGGAATCCGTGCGGACTTGCATACATAGGAAAACCTTTAATTTGATAAACATTCATTCAACAAACATTTATTCACTGAGCATCTCTTCTGGATAAGGTATACAAAATTCTGCTACTTTTCTTTCTAAAAATTTGTTTTAAACAAACCAGATGGGAGGTTTGTAAGTTTATTTGCCTGGATGTACAGCAGTTAACATTCAGACCCACCAGTGAAGCCCCTCACTGAGTTCCACAAGGGACAGATGGGACTCCACTGGCTAATCTCCTTCCAGGTGGTGCTGATGCGGCACATATTGGAATATTCTTCTCTGCGGGGAACAGAGACATAACTTCTACACTTTGCCCAACCTGCTACAACGTTCTTCACAGCCTTGGTTCCTCAAAGATGTGAAGTGAACTCTTCTCTTAGAGAGTATATGCCAACCAGTAAACTCACAACATCGATGCAATGCTCTTATTCGGGAGCTCTGGATCTTGTCTCTGTAATGGCTGCCCACCGTGCAGAATGCTGGCCTCCGGGGTGCTCTGTGCGGGAGAGCTGTCTGCCAGAGAGAGGAATGCCTCGGCTCCAACAGTTACATCCTCAAAAAGGCCACCTGGAGAAGGAAGAAAAACCCACGATGCTTCACTTATATAACACGATGAATTGGTTCGATGCGCGTCAAAGCAGAACCAGGGAAATCTGGTTGACGGGACGCATGCTGATCTACAAAAGAAAACTAACTCCTGAGTCCTGCCACTTTACAGCAGGAGCCAATTACTCCTTTTTTAATGAACCATGTAGTAATTAACATGATTCACATGCACTTTAAAGAAAAAAATAAATAAAAGTTTTAATTGACACTGAAGTTGTACTGCCGTGAAGTAATCCAGTCTTCCTTCCCATTGGTTCAGACTGCTTTTTTGGACTTTCCGTGAGCAGAAGTTTGAGTCCAGAAGATTCCCAGGCAAGTCCAGCTCCTGACTGCCAGCTTCTCCTCAGGTCGTGCTAATGCTTTAAATCACATTCAATCATATTTATTGTGCTTGCCAGTAGCAACTGATCTTAAAACTTAGTGTGTAAAACAAATCCAGACAGGTCTATGTGCAAAATCGTTTCAGATTATTTAATGAGGCCTGGATCAAATGAATCTATTTCCCCAACAGTTTTAAACAACAGAGAAACAAACAATAAAGTTGATCGGAAAAGTTTAGAGTTCAGAAGTGATAAATAAATTGGGAACTGTGCCAGTATCAGGAAGAACGCAGACTGTGGGTTAGAGACAAAGACGGGGAAGTGTGGGAGGACTGGCAAGCTCGTGCTTGGCCTTTTTTGGGGGAAAGAGTGAGCAACAGAACTAAAAAAACGCTCTACTCCCGGACAGTTGGTTCTTAAGTCCCCAAATGCCGTTAAAAGAGGCATGTATTTAACGATCCCTGTTAAGGGGAAAGGAAAAAGGAAGAGTCATGCAGGGCAGAAAGCATCTGCTTTATGTTGAGTAATTCAGAAGGCTGTTACTCTTCCTACAGAGCTGGTGAGAAAGGCACCTGCTGCGTTTCCATATCAACTTCCTGCTGAGTTTTCTATATCAAGTTCTGCAATGAGAACACCAAAGTTGAAGGAGCAGGCAAAGAAGAAAGGTTAAGATTCCTAAACAAAATGTAAACACAGACAATTGATACAAATCTCAAGGGCTTACTGTGAGGATTAGATGAGATAATGGTTATGGAAATACATGTGTTCCTCTCCCTTGCCTCTCAGGGAATAACAGATATCAGGACCCCATGAATATACCAGAGGAGAAGGGGCTGTTCCCGAGAGAACAGTGGGGCCCCGTAGGGGATGATCAAAGAATTACAAGGGATTGATCAGTGTAGCTTCTGGATCATTGCAAATAGTGTCTTTGTCAGGTGATACTCTGCTTCGGTAAGAAGTTTATGGGGAAGACCTTCCAAAGAAGACAATGCCACTGTCAATATTAAGAAATAGGAAAACCAGTTGTCTCCTTTGTAATTCGGAAAATTGTTATGTCGTGGGGTATTCCAACCAGAAACCACTCAGAATACTACCAATGATAAACGTCGTCATAAAAGTGGTTACAAACTTTAGCCCTGGAATCACAGAGACCAGTGGTTCCCAACTTGGGGTGATTTTACCCAGTAGGGGGCATTGGGCAGACATTTTGGTTATCATAAATTGGGGAGGCCATTGGCACCTAGGGGATAGAGGCCAGGGATATTGTTAAACATGTTATAATGCACAGGACACCCCTCCACGAGAAAGAATTATCAGCCCTAAAATGTCAGTAGTGCTGATGCTGAAAAATAATAACATTATAACCACAGGATCTTAAAACTAGATCTCTAGTCACCAGCTGTGTGACCTCCAACAATCTTGTTAGCAGCCTCTCTCAGCCCTTCCTCATCTGCAAAATGGGAATTGTAACTGGATCTATCTGAAACTTGTACAACACTTCATAGTTTATGAAGCCTGTTTGGCCTGCTTTCCCCCTCGGTATAACTGTGATTTACATAAGGCAAATGAAGAAATAAGCTCAGAAAAATTAAGTGACTTGCTCAGGATACAAAGCTATTCAGTGGCAATAATGGGCTCAGGAAGAAATTTTGATTCCTAACCTGTGCTTTTCCCACTAGAAGTTTTCAGATGAATGAGGTAAACTGCAGAGGTCTGGGGACTTTTAATCTTCATTATTGCCTCAAATATCAAAGACGTATTTTCTTTTGCATGCCTGTGGATATGACTCAGGATGGAACTACTACATAAGAAACTGGGCTGGTTAAATAATGCAAAATGGAGGGCCCCCCACAGAAGGAAAAACTTTAAAATTTGGCCTAATATGTCTTTTTTTCATCTCTAGTTTTCACAATTCTGCCTGCAAGTACATAAAGTATTTTGCAGGACTTAATAACAAGAAACTGCAATCATCCTTGGGAACAGGTACTGTACAATGCATTTTAGCTTCTTTTTATTTAAAACACTGTGAGTTAATATATTTCAAATGCTGGTTTTGTGTTCTCTAGCTTTTATCTATGACAGCAAAAACTGCTCTCCCTAACTGCCATTTATTTTGAGGATAATTTTGTTTCATTACACTAAGAAGACTCTCTCTATTTCATCTTTTTAGTTTGATTCTCAAAAGTAAAAGTTTTAAGGCTTTTCAGAGTACAGGAGCACAGCTACAGCTTCAGGCTCCAGTGATACATTTCTGGAATGTATAGTCACAAAAGTATGTATTGTTATTTAAAACCAACGGAAGAGGGACTCTTCCCTATTGGCTGTAAGGTTTCAGTCTCTCTATTCTGTGCACCTGAATTTGGACAGTTGGGAATAGGAAGAGGGAGAGGAAGTAAAGATGTCTAAAAATAATGTCTCTGCTTTGAGTCATCACCTAAAAACAATCTTCTTAAACCACAACAAACAGGGCTGATGTGATAGCTGACCAAATTTAAGTTTAAAATGCTTTAATACATTTACATAATATGTTAAACACTTTTTAATGTTCTTTTATCTTAGTTAACAAATTTAAATTATTAAATTCAATTCCTCAGCACAGATTTGAAATTTCAATCAATAAAAAAATATGCTGTCAAGGCAGGCTGCACAAGATAAAATTAGCATTAAAAGAAAAAGCTATCTAAGTGCTTTGGGGTATGCTAAACAAAACAGATAAAACTGTAAAATACTGGAAAATGTGAATTTCATAGCAATTGTAAGCTTTAGACGAAACTCTTTAGACTAAGCATAGCCATACACAAATGCTCCTTTTAAAGAGTACTGTAGATATAAAATATATATATATATATATATATATATAAAATCATGCCTTAAATATGTATCTTTGTCTAGGTATGGCTCATGTTCAAAGTTATGTTCTGAAATAGAATGTTTTTATGGAATGGAAAAGAGTTTATATTATAAAACAGTTTCAAAAATAAAAAAATATAAATGTAAATATAAAAATAATATCAGGAAATATAAAAAAATATCAGGAAAGAGTTTATACTTTATATAATAAAAGTTCCAAAAATAAAAAAATATAAATGTAAATACAAAAATAATATCAGAAAATACCAAAAAATATCAGGAGTTTATACTTTATCTTATAAAACAATTTCAAAAATCAAATTTCATTTACAAAACAAAAAATATAAATGTAAATATAAAAATATCAGAAAATGACTCTTTCAAGCATTTGTCAAGTACATTTAACATCTAAAACATTAAGTGGGGTGCCTAGGTGGCTCAGTCAGTTAAGCGTCTGACAGCTCAGGTCATGATCTCACTCTCTCTCGTGGGTTCGAGCCCCAGGTCAGGCTCTATGGTGACAGCTTGGAGCCTAGAGCCTGCTTCGGATTCTGCGTCTCCCTCTCTCTCTGCCCTTTCCCTGCTCACACTCTGTCTTGTTCTCCTTCAAAAATAAATAAACATTAAAAAAAACAAAATATTAAGTAATTTTTACTAACTCACTAATTCAGCATTGATCAGGCCAATGTTGATAAAACCTGGACTCAACTTTTTGAGTTGGATAAATAGTATAAGATTTGTCTCTCTGGGCTGGCAGTCTGGCTTCATTCATTCAGTTCATTTAATCATTAAGTTCTGTCTACGTGTCAGTGATTGTCCCAGTCACAGACCACACTGAGAATGCATTCTCTTACAGTGCTAACAGGCCGGTAGGGGAGACAGCCACGGAACAAGATGATTCTAATAAGGTGGGTTAAGTTTAAGATGGATGCCTAACACCTGCTGGGAGAAAAAAACTATTCTCGGGTTATGAAAGGAAGTAAGATTTTGAGGCAGACCCTGAGAGAGGTCGTTATTACCCTAATTATGAATACTGTGTTGACAAGCGGAGGCAAAAACCTGGCATGGTACAGAGTGGCAAATGCTTCTTCCTGCTTAAGGATGGTGGCTTGCTAAATGACTTACTAGCAAACTGGAAGGATGGAACAAAGACCAAAGAAACAATCCAATGAGGAAGGAGATCCTCTCCCTCAAAAATGACAATTATGTGTGTACTCAACTGTGGACCAAAACTCTAGACTAAGGGAACATCCATGCAGCCTTCCAACTCCTGACTTTCCGCACAAAATCAGTAAGAGCTTTAGAAAATAGGAAAAAAAGAGTAAGATGGATGTCTGCAAATTAATTTAAACCTACCTTGTATTTTCTTTAAGCCACAGATGCACTATGACAATTTAAATATAAAGCAAAGCCTGCAGGTTTTCCTCTATGCGGGAACAAGTGAAGCTCAGCATGGCAGTTTCCCAGGGGACATGTAGGTGGAAAGCCAGCGTATGTTGTATGATGAGAGAGAGATGTGTGGGGGAGAGACGAGGACTGATGTCCTTTCATCGGTAGGTAGGGCTGAAAACACGGACAAGTTCAACGGTTACTGGATCTTGATCCTCTTCACCAAAGCAAGTAAGTTCTAGACATAAAATTCTCCTCACTTCTTTCAGAACAAGGGGATGGTGGAGAATATTGTTGGCATTGGATGCTGCTACTGTAACGCTGTCGTGACCTAGCAGTTCTGATGCAATCACTGAAGCTTCCGGTTACATAAAGCAAATCGAGTACCTGCGCTAATGACGGCAACCCCATGGGGTGAACATTTCTGTGGCGGTAGCCTTTAGGTGTCACATAAAAATATACTGCCTCAAGCACAAGACATATTTGTTAAAATCAATAATTCTGAGTGAGTGTTCAAATGCACAATATAAAACAGTGCTGCCACAATAAATACACCATCACTCACAAATCAAAAGTTTTTTTTAACTTCTCAATCCTATGGAATATCTACAGGAGATAACTTGGCAGAAGGGAGTCAGTGATACAACCGCAGCTGTGGATGTGGTGTTACGACAATCCCACTGTACTGTCCTGTGGCGACAGGCCTCTTACCAAACAAGCTTATTCAGAAACAGTTGCCAGGGCTCAGGAACAAAGGAGTATTTTTCTCCAGTATCAATGAATTCAAATATTTAGCAGCAAAACCACTTTAATAAGTAATCTTTCGAGGAAGCTATGTTCATTCCTATCTTTCTTAACATTGACATGAATGAGTGTTGAAGATCATATACTTGGGATATTGGTACAATTAGAAATCCCAGGCAGGAACATGAACACACACAGGAAACGAAATACCCTTCTGCTATAGAAACCAGATGACTGGTTTCTGCCATCTAAACAGACTTATTTCAGTGATGTTTTTAAATTCCTATTTTACTCGTAAATATTAATTCTTCTAAGAGAGATGCAATTAAGGAAGAAATTTGCCAGATAAAAGACTTTCTGACCCACGGTCAAAGATGGAGGAGAGGTAGAGGCACCTGGGTGGCTCATTTGGTTAAGCATCTGACATCAGCTCAGGTCATGATCTCAAGGTTTGTGAGTTTGAGCCCCGTGTCGGGCTCTGTGCTGACAACTCACAGCCTGGAGCCTGCTTCAGATTCTGTGTCTCCCTCTCTCTCTCTGCCCCTTCCCTGCTGGCGCTCTGTCTCTCTCTCTCTCTCAAAAATAAACAAACATTAAAAAAAGAATTAAAAAAAAAAGGCTAGAGGAGAGGCTAGTTTGTGAGGTTATGGCTGTGGGTCCCACTGGCTAACAGCTGGAAAAGTGTCACGAACACATGAAGTAGGCAGTGACGTGATGCTGTAATGAGTGGTCCTGGAGCCAGACCTCAGGTGCAGGTGCATGAGTGCGGAATTCTGTCAAGTAGGAAGAAGGCAGAAGGGTGATTTACCACACTTTTTTTTAGGGAAAAGGCTAAGGAGGGTCATAGCTGCCTTTGCAAATGGTCCTGGGCAATTGTATACCATACCTGAACAGCTTACTGCTGTGGGTTGGCATTCAATAAGTTCTTTACTGCAACTCTTAAAACTTTGAGAAATCGAGAGTTGTATTGCTCAGTTTTTGTTTTAATAACTGATTAATGATTATATGAACTACAGACAAAACTAGAAAACAGAGAAGCACAAAAAAAAGGAAAATAAAATTTGTGTAACTCCACTATTCAGCGAAAACTACTAACACTTCAGATATATCTCTCTAGACTTCTATTTTCTGTGTGTAACTGGACACTTTTATACATGCTGTTTTGTAATATATAGCTTCTTTTTAGCCTAATAATCTATTGTGGTGATTTTCCCATGACAATGATTATTCTTCTATATTTTTTTAATGGCTGCATTAAATTCCACTATATATCTGTATCACTTAAAGAAAAAAAAAAGATAAATGCAAAACTTATTTCACCAGAAAGCAAATTTGCGGGGTTTCCTTGGAGATTAAGGGATGGTACTGACTGCTGGGCCCAGAGGGTATTCTATCATAATCTAGCCCAGTGATTCTTGAGGTGTCCTCTCTGGACCAGCTTCATCAGCATCACCGGGAAACTGTTAGGCTAATTCTTGTGCCCTACTCTACATCTGCTGACAGAAACTCTAGGGATGGAGCCCAGCAATCAGTGTCTTAATAGTCCTCCAGGTGATTCTAATGTATGTTAGAGTCTGAAAGCCACTGGTCTAATCCATTCATTTTATGCAAGCGAGCAAACTTACAAAGGGTAACTGACTTATTTATAGTGACACAGCTAAAAGAGGGACTCAAACACAAGTCTTCTAACTCCTAATTCAGCACCTTCACTTCCAGACCAGTGCAAAATTAAGACACTGGTCTAAGGCGTCCAACTTCGGCTCAGGTAATGGTCCCATGGTTCGTGGGTTCGAGCTCTGTGTGGGGCTGGGCGCTGTGCTAACAGCTCAGAGCCTGGAGCCTGCTTCATATTCTGTGTGTGTGTCTCTCTCTCTCTGCCCCTCCCGTACTCGTGCTTTGTCTATCAAAAATAAACGCTAAAAAAAAAAAAAAAAATACAAATAAACATTAAAAAATTAAAAAAACATTTTTTCTTCTAGAAGACAGTAAGATTGCCAAATAAGCGAGAAAGAAACACTGTCCAGTCCTATTTCCTGATATTGATAAAGGAGAACTGGCCCAACATCGACAAAAGGAGAGCTGAGTCCTTTTTGTTAATTATCTAGAGATCGAAGGGGCCAAATATCTCCAACTGACCTACTGTGTAAAATTAGTCTGTAAAGAGTTAAGTGAATGATTTTTTTTTGGGGGGGGCAGGGAGGCTAGGGAAGATAGCTTCTGAAATGCCTAATGTGGTTTTCTTTTCTAAACCTAGTTACCCCACATGGGTCTCTGCCAAAATTATTTGTTACTTCAGGTAAAGAAAACAGTCCCAAATTTTTATTCAAAATAAAGACTACATGACAGCACCAAAAGCTGGCAAAGAAACAAAGTCTCCCATACCCTGCTTGGGAGGGGGTGGATATAAATGGTATGGGCATTCTAGAAAATGGTTTAGCAATTTCTTTGAAAAGCAAACATGTAATTACTAGATGATCCTGCAACTACAGTCTTACACTTAGACTGTAGACCCAGAGAAATGAAAACTTTATGTTCACACAAAAATCTGTACAAAAATGTTTATGGGAGCATTATTTTAATAGCCCCAAACTGGAATCAGACCAGATGTATAGGTAAACCCACTGCGGTATATCCATATTGTGGAATACTACTCAGCAATAACAAGTAGCAAATTACACATAAGTGCAACTTGGAAGAATCTCCAGGGAATTATGCTGAGCTAAAAAAAAGTCAACCTCAAAAGGTAACATACTATATAACTCCATTCACATAACTTTTTTTTTCTTTTTCACCTATTTAACCCATCCTTCCATCCCCTTTTCCTTTGGTAACCATCAGTTTGTTCTCTATAATTAAGAGTCTGTTTCTTGATTTGTTTCTTTTTTCCCTTTGCTTATTTGTTTCTTAAATTCCACAAGAGTGAAATCATACGGTATTTGTTTTTCTCTGACTTATTGCACTTAGCATTATACTCTCCAGCTCCATCCATGTCATTACAAATGGCAAAATTTCATTCTTTTCTATGACTGAATAATATTCCATTGTATATATACCACTTCTTCTTTAGCCATTCATCAGTTGATGGACATTGGGGCTCTCTCCACAGTTTGGCTACTGTAAATAAGGCTGCTATAAACACAGAAGTGCATGTATCTCTTTGAATTAGTGTTCTTGTATTCTTTGGGTAAATACCCAGGAGTGTGATTGCTGGATCATAAGACAGATCACAAAAAGTTCACAACTTTTTGAGGAGCCTCCATACTGTTTTCCACCATAGCTGCACCCGTTTGCACTACCATCAACAGTCCAAAAGGGTTTCCCCCTTCTCTACACGCTTGCTAACACCTGTTGTTTCTTGTGTTGTTAATTTTAGCCATTCTGACAGGTGTGAGGTGATATCTCATTGTAGTTTTGATTTGCATTTCTCTGATGAAAAGCGATAATGAACATTTTTTCATGTGTCTGTTGGCCATTTGGATGGATGTCTTTTTTTTTAATTAAATTTTTTTTTAATGTTTATCTATTTTTGAGAGAGAGAGAGAGAAAGAGAGAGAGAACATGAGCAGGGGAGGGGCAGAGAGAGAGAGAGAGGGAGACACAGAACCCAAAGCAGGTTCAGGTTCCAAACTGTCTACACAGAGCCTGATGCGGGGCTTGAATTTACAAACCTCAAGATCATGACCTGAGCTGAAGTCAGATGCTTAACCCACTGAGCCACACAGGCGCCCCAATAATGCTACAATTCTTGGCAAATGATCTTGTCTAGCTTACTTCAGTCCAGTTACCTCTAGACGTAGCTTCAGATGCACTATTTAAAATCTTGCCCACATTGGTGTTCTGGTCAATATATCACTGATATTTCATTTCCTGAGTGGAATGACCTGAGTAGGTGAGCAAGATTCTTTTGGAACAAGTCCTGAAGCAGATGGCTATAGGGAGACAGAACACCATTATATTTAACGTGGCTGGGCTGACAGCCTGGCTTTAAATGCTTAGGTTACACACAATAGCACCTTAAATCTTAGGTTGTGTATGAACTACTTATTCTAAATAGTCCACTAAGCACATTCTTTTTTGCTTTTTTATTGCCCTGGAGTAAATAATGAAGAAAGTATTCTGGCATTTTTTAAAATTCAAAATGTCCAGGTACATAACAGGTACTTAATAAATATTTTTTTCAGACTGAATACATTAAATTCTAATTTTACTCTTCTAAGTAATATACCTTAGAAAAGATTTGGAGAAATAGGAAAAAAAGGAAAAATAAAAACAGGTACTATAATAATCTAACATAATTATCACTTGGGTCTATTTCTATACAGTTTTAAGATGCATTTTCATACCAATTATCATATATGCATAATTTTTGATATCATAAACAGTTTTACATGTTGCTCAGTCTTTATTCTTATTTTAATAGCTGCAAAATAGTCCATCTTAACTTAATCCATTACAAACTTAAGTTATTCCCAGGTTTATTAAGATCATAGCACCAATTAAATAATCATTTTCATGTTTATAGATTTTTTTCCATATTTTAGAATATTCCCTTAGGATTGAGTCTCCGGAATGGGATTACTAGATTTAAAGGTATAAATATTATTATAATTTGATGCATATTATTTTCCAAACAGCTGTACCAAATGGCAATGCCATCAGCATTAGGTCTTTGTTTTTTAATCAGCACAAACTTAATCTAAAAAATAACAATGCTGTGTGAATTTATTTAATTGTTATGAGTTTAAACATTCTCCCAAATGTTTGTTTAATAATTTGTTTTTCTTGTAAATTGTTAATTGTGAACTCATCTCCTTTTTCTTTACCTACCAATAGGGAGTTTAATTTTTTAAAATATTTTATAAAGGTTCTTTAGTAACTGTTAATATGTTTTTGATGCAGTGAAGAAATTAAGTGTGAGGCACAGTCTCATCTCTCTAAATCCTTAAAAATACACTTGAATTAAATATCTAATTTAATTGTCCCCAAATTATAAACGAGGAACCACAATTCCGGGGTAAGTAACTTCTGCCCACTACTATAAGCCAGGAACAAGACTGGGTTTGCAACTGAATCTTGGTTTCTGAGCCTAGTATTCACTCCATCATAAAAGCTCCCTTCTACCTAATTACGGTGAGAGATAATTGCTATAGTAACTTTAGTCGAAAAAAGAATCCATAATGTTCCAATTTTAAAACAGATTTAGTAGCAGTTAAAATGATGCAGGTACTCTATTTTTTGAAAAGAAAGTAGATTACTAGAAGTAAACAAGAGAAAGAAAAGCCAGGATGCAAAGTAAAGCCCTTCTCGTACAGAGAAAATAATTCTTTGATTAGAAGAGAAAGCCTCTGGCAAAGGAGGAGAGACAACAGGGTGGATGAGAAATTGGCATGAAATCTCGGAAAGGAAGTTTTGTCTGTAAGTTTAAAAAGCAGGCTGAGTTATACTGAAATGTTTAGGCAGTTCAGTAAAAAAGATTATAACTTGGAATAACCAAGTAACAGTTAAGGACTGGCAAGTAAGGCGATCAAATTGTAAGCAGATGCTTATTTTCTTTAGCCATTTACTACTTAGGCATTACTTTGAAAATATAATATTTAAAGGCACATAAACCTTTAAAAAGGAAAAACATGGTAACATATACATTTTTAAATAAACATAATTTATTTCTTAACCCTGTTATTTAGAGTTGCTAGGAATAAACGGGGATCATAAAGCTGGTAATCTATTTATTTTAAAGGATGGGTAGAGAATGGCTTATGAGGATGTTAGAATTACAAGATGAAACGAGAGTAAACTCTGACACTGACAGAGGGGAACACTGAGGAGGACAATGCTATGTAATGTTTCACCACGAGCGTCACCTTTTTTCACTTTAGGCCACATGCAAAACAAAGAGGGCCTCTTTTACATGGGACCACTCATGGAGCTTCTCCAAGTCAAGAACAGCTTAGAGTCTGGTGCTAGGAAAGGGCAAGTAGCGATCAAGGTTCAGAGTGGTGAGTTTTGTACCCACCATCTAACTCCAGGAGAAGCCAGAAGAATCAGAGCGGTACTTGGAAGGTACAAAAAGGTGAACTCTAATTGATATGGAAAGACTGCACGAAGCTGGAGACAGAGTATATGAAACAGAGAGATGGAAAAACACATTAGCGTCAGAAGGCAGCACTCTGTACACAGGTCGAAGCTGTAGGAGAGCAGAGATCCAGACTCTGGACTGAGCGAAAGCAGAGACTAACCCCACCCCCTCCCCCTTACTGCCCTTTGAGCTGAATGACCTCTCAGAGCCGTAGTTTCCTTTGGGTCGGCCCACTGATGGCTGCAGGGATTAGTGATAATGTGAATGGCCTGGCAGGCACTGCAACTGATGAGTCCCTGGATAAATGAACACAGATTATTATTATTACTATACCTAAATGTTTTATGTATTTTATTACTTAAAAAAAGTTTATTTAGTTATTTTATTTTGAGACAGAATGAGCAGGGGAGGAGGGGCAGAAAGTGAGGGAGAGAAAGAATTTCAAGCAAGCTCCATACTGTCAGCAGGGAGACTGGCGTGGGGCTTGCACTCATGAACTGGGAGATCATGACTTGAGCCATAACCGACTGAGTTACCCAGGTGACCCTTATGTATTTTAAATATTGCTACAGATGCAGCTTTTACTGTCTGCTATTCACGAATGAAACTATGTTTCTTTAATCACTTTTAAAGAAAGAAGTACAAGTGGCTGATTATATATATAAAATAACCACGGTTAAATAAGTTTATTTTTTGGCTTATACTACCCTAAGTAACAATAACATTTACCAGTGACAGTTACCAAAACTGCAGATATTAAAGAAAACATTGCAAACCTATAGTATTTGCAAATAAAGAAAGTAGATATAAGATGTAAAGAATGTAGCAGAAAATATCACCTGCTACTTAAAAAGCCCAGATGCCACGGATAGTATTGTATAGGGGTTGTCTGAAGGTGTGTAATGGGGTAGCATTCCTAGGGGCTCAACCCAGCACATCCTTGGTTATTGACATAACCTACTTATTAAAAACTCAGTTCTGAATCCAAGATGACTGACTACACTATGAGTCTTTACTATGTGAAATTCTTTGGCTAAATTTATAATAATCAGGCTCCTACCAAATACAGTAAAACCTTGGTTTGTGAGCATAATTCACTGTGGAAATGTGTTTGTAATCCAAAGCACTTGTTTATCAAAATGGATTTCAAGAACCACTGGCTCAGTCGTGATCTTGTGACATTCAGTGTCACGTACTACTTGTATTACAAGGCATCGCTTGTTTATCAAGTTAAAATTTATTAGAAATGTTTGCTCGTCTTGCAGAACAGTCACAGAAGAAGATTTCGCAATCCATGGTTTTACTCTATATCCAAATTATATCGTAACATTAACTAGAAAGAAGAGTCTGACTGATACTCAAGACATTCTATAAAACAGTGGGAATGAATGGGTGGCTATCAATGCAACCCCAAACCACTCAATCATTAGTGTGTTACAATGACTTTTCTGGCTTTTCTGGCTACTGGGACATCAAATACTTGGAAATGACCAAAGTTCAACTATACTTTGTTGGGAAATACCGGCATCCTTTAAAATCAGCTAACTGCTGTAAAATGCTGGCCTTTAATTCATTACGACACCTGGATCTTGCCATCTCTCCACAAAAATGCAGGTTCTAGGAGTTGGCATCACTGATTAACTGAGGAATTTGTGAATTTCATTGCAAGTCAGAGCTGGCACAACCTGTACCTGAAAGAGGTAGCTGGGTTTAGGAGAAAGAACATACCTACTTTACGAGAAAATGTGATCAGACTACTTGGTCTTCATGCCTTAGGTGGGGCTATGAGATGGAACTTCCCTCTTCCGTTGGTCAAGGACTGCACAGACACTGCAGTGTTTGTGACTGGCCCCAAGCAGGCAATCTCTTCCCCACCCTTGTGTCTGGGAAGCTTTCTTAGCCATGACCGGTAAGCTACAAAATTGAACATCAAGTAACTATGCGTACTTCACAGTGAAATGAGAAAAAATTTTTTTCAGGATTAGAGAAGTTTTAAGCAGAGACACAGAAACCTAAGTTTTGATCTGATGAGAGTAAAGACTGAATTACTTGTCCAAGTCACAAAACCATGAGAAAAAATACATTATGTTTTGATGGGGAGTGAAGAACATTTTGAAATTCACACACTGTTTTGGGTGTCTTTAACACACCTCAATTGCTAAAAGGCTGTGAGCATAAACAATATTCCACTGGGTGTGCTGTGCTCTCAGAACTACTCCACTTGGTATAGGCTTTAAACACTTTTGACAAATGTTTTCTATTTTCCACTGACTTAGGGATAAAGAATTTCTTTGAAAGGGAACAATGTTTTTAAAAAATTTCCCTGAAGTTTCTTTCCCTGAAAGGTCTTCATCTTTCTAAGCTGTGAGAAATAAGCAGGCCCAGACGGCGGTCCCCCGTCAGGATATTTGGGCAACCAAGACCCAGTATGAGGTAAGTGTGTACAATCCCATTCCTTTTCTCTAGAACTCTAGGTTTGTAACATTAGTATGGTGTTAATAAACAAATTGGGAGAAAAAAAAAAAAGTTGGGGGCAGGTTGGGTCAGTGGGAGACTGACGTTTTTGTTCTGAAATACCTATAAAGAATAGCAAGATAGGGCTCCTCACTCAACTCCAGTGATCCCTAGCAGCCATCTCTCTCCGTTCAAACTTCTGCCGGTCAACCCCTGACACCAGACAACTGCAGGACACTTTAGTGTTTTTCGTTTTTAACTTATGAAAAAATTAAAACATGAACACATGATACAAATCGATATACATGGCTCAGGAACAATAATTACCAATTCATGGCCATCAGGTTTCATCCAAATCTCTGCCACGACTGTTTGAAACAAATCCAAGACCTAATATTTTGTATTTAATTCAGTATCTATCTCTAGAAAAGGACTACTATAAAAATAGGGCACCTGGGTGGCTCAGTCAGTTAAGCAGCCAACTTCAGCTCAGGTCATGATCTTACTGTTGGTGAGTTCGAGCCCCGCATCAGGCTCTGTGCTGACAGCTCAGAGCCTGGAGCCTGCTTTGGATTCTGTGTCTCCCTCTCTCTCTGTCCCTCCCCTGCTCATGCTCTGTCTGTCTCTCAATAATCAATGCCACGGTCACATCTAAAATATTAATAGTTCCTTAACATAGATATCCAGTCTGTGATCAAATTTCCCCAACTAGCTCATAAAATGTTTTAGTCATTGTCGTTTGTTCAAATCAGAATCCAAATATGCTCCAATTATTATGCTTCATGTGTCTTAAATTATAAGTTCCTCTTCTCTCCTTTTTTCTCCCTTTGCTTTTTATGTTTCAAAGAAATCCTATCTTTTGTCCTGTAGGGATTGCCATTTTCCCATAGACTGGAATGTGGTAACTGTTTTGTTTTTCCATCCTCATGAACTTATAGATTTTTTTTTTTCAGAGAGAGATAGTGCGCATGTGCTGTGCAAGTAGGGGAGGGGAAGAAGAAAAGGGAGAGAGAAATCTTTTTTTTAAATATTTTTTAATGTTTAATTATTTTTGAGAGCGAGAGACAGAGTATGAGTGACAGAGGAACAGAGAGAGAGAGAGACACAGAATCGGAAACAGGCTCTAGGCTCCGAGCTGTTAGCGCAGAGCCCGATGCGGGGCTCAAACTCACAAACTGCAAGATCATGACCTGAGCTGTAGTTGAACACTTAATTGACTGAGCCACCAGATACCCCCAAGGGAGAATCTTAAGCAGCCTCCACACTCAGTGTGGAGCCTGATGCAGGGCTCAATCTCATAAACCATGAGATCATGATCTGAGCCGAAATCAAAGAGTTGGACGCTTAACCAACTGATCTGCCGAGGTTCCCCTGAACTCATGGATTTAAAATGTATTTGAGGGGCGCCTGGGTGGCTCAGTCGGTTGAGCGACCGACTTCGGCTCAGGTCATGATCTCGCAGTTCGTGACTTCGAGCCCTGCGTCGGGCTCTGTGCTGACAGCTCAGAGCCTGGAGCCTGCTTTGGATTCTGTTTCCCTCTCTCTCTGCCGCTCCCCTGCTCGTGCTCTGTCTCTATGTCTCTCAAAAATAAAGAAATAAATGAAAAACTAAATATATATATACATATTAAAATATATATATATATTTTTAGTTTTTCATTTATTTCTTATATATTCATATATTTCATATATTTCTTATATTTCTTATATATATATTTGATATGCTTTAATCCAATGCAGTCATGATTTTTATTGATACTTACCTTGTGCCATCTTGGGCAGTGAAAACCCTTCCACCTTGGAGCCTAAGTTCTGTCAACATGATTCTAGGAGTTTACAATAGTTTTTTGTTTGTTTACTGTTTTTTTTTTTTTTTAATCGTCTGGTAAGAAGGACTCAGGAGGACTCAGCCTCATCTTACACATTTCTTATTCCAGACATGGAATCAGCCATTTTCTCACAGAGCCTGGTTCCTTTAGGGGGATGGTATTTAGAGACCACATCTGTACATGTTACCTCATGTATATATGTACACATAAGCCACTCTCCTGGGATGCAGCATGTTCCCTTTTCAAAGTGCAGTAAAAAAACACCAAGCTTCAAGTGCTCCTGTTTCCTGTTCAGAAACCATGTCTTAAACTACTCCGAGATGAATCCTTTTGTCCGGTCAGCCAGAGGACAGGTTAAAAAAATACCACATTAGTAACAAATTATTTTGGTGGACAGAAACCCAAGACAAAGAAAGCTAATGAGTCCCTTCCTTTTCCACTGGAATTAAAAGGAAACAGCTAAGTTACATTATGAGAACTTAGATGGAAAAAGGAATTTCTCTAGATAGAAAATGTAACTTTGTTTTAACTAGGTAGAGACATTCTCATATGAGTAAAAGAAAAATGCTTCCAGAAAAAGACTCACCAAGAATCTCCCTTGGACATGGAATTACAAAAGTGACTCACTGTCTTGTGTGGAGACAGGTCTCCACCGGTAATTTGTTTGTCAAGGCTGTGGAAGGAGGACGGAGGGCTGATCACTGTCTGAGGCTCTGGGCATCCAAAGGCTATCGCAAACAAAATAAAAACAGTTTTGTGTACTTGTCTGGCTAATTAGGAGGAGTATTTCTGACTTCACTAAAGGAAAATACTCTCTAAACCTCACAGTATGTTTGGAAACAGAGACAAGAACAAAAAAATAGAAGGTAAGTTTCCCAGTAGTTTATATAATTTGACCAAATTTATTCAGATGGCAAAAGGTTTCTCAGTTCCTGAGGAACAGCGGCAGGTTCCTATAAGGCTACTATGTGGGGGATGAGGGGTTTAATGGGGACTTCCACAAATTAACCATAATGTGACTTAAAAAGACACTTCCAAAAAGAAGATAAATGACCAAAAAGCACCTGAAAAGGTGCTCAACATCCGTGGTCATCAGGGAAATGCAAACGAAAATCTTAATGAGATACCCGCCAAAAGAGCCAAAATAAAATAGACCAATGAGTTGAAATGATGTTGTCACTGATGACGACATAGAACAGCTCTAACACTCGTACAGAGCTGCTGGGCGTGAAAAATGGCAACACCATTTGCAGAAGTGTTGGGCAGTTTATTAAAAGTTAAATGTACATCTACCCTACAACCCAGAAATTCCATTCCTAGTTATTTACTGAGAGAAATGGAAATATGTCTACAAAAAGACATCCACAGAATATTTATATTAGCCTTATTCAAAACAACTCCAAATCAGAAACAACCCAAGTGTCCATCAACAGCAGAATGCATTAACAAATCGTGGCATACAATGGGCCACTATTCTGCAATAAGAAAGAATAAACCACTGGTAAATGCAGTAACATGGATAAATCTCTCTCTCTCGCGCTCTCTCGCGCGCTCTCTCTCTCTCTCTCTCTCTCTCTCTCTCACACACACACACACACACACACACACAAAACATGCTTAGTTTAAGAGAACAGAGTATACAGTGTAAGATTCAGTTTATGCAAAGTTTAAATACAGGCAAAATGAACCTAAGATGATAAAAATTAGATGCTGTGATTTTGGGGGATGGGGGTGGATTAATGAAAGAGCCCAAAGAGAACTTTCTGGAAGAATGGATACGACTTGTATCTTTTTAACAGTAGTTACACAGCTGTTTATCAGTGGTTCTAGACAGAGGTGATTTTGCCTCCTCGGGGACATTTGGCAATGCTTGGAGACACTTTGACTGTCATGATTAGGGGGATGCTACTGGTGTCTAGTGGCAAAAGGCCAGGGATGAACAGGACAGTTTCCTTAACAACAAAGAATGATCTAGTCCAAATCAAGGGGCCAAGAAACCTAGTGTATATACAATTGTCAAAAGTCATCAAACTGAAAAGTTAAGATGTGCACATTTTATTAAATGTTAATTATTACAAAAAGAAAAAGAGAAAGAAAGAGAGAGTGGGGGGGAGGGAGGAAGGAAGGTAAGAAAGAAGGAAGGAAGGGAGAAAGAAGTCAACAAACCCCCTTCTCAACTCAAAGTGTAGTTGGTGAAGACTGCCAAAAAAAAATTCATATATATATTTTTAAATTCACTTCTAGGACTGAGAATCAAATTATAACTCAAAAATTAGATTATCAGCTGTTTGTTTTTTTAAAGAAGGATATCCATCACACAGCTTGAATTTATTTATTTATTTTTGAGAGAGAGATTGAGAGAGAGCAAGCAGGGAGAGGCAGAGAGAGAGAGGGAGAGAGAGAATCCCAAGCAGGTTCTGCATTGTCAGCGCAGACCCCAACGTGGGGCTCGAACTCACAAACCATGAGATCATGAGCTGAACCTGAGCTGAAATCAAGAGTCAGATGCATAACTGACTAAGTCACCCAGGTGCCCCCAAAATCTTATATTTTAAACTTATGAGAGTTCACTTGCTCAATAAATGCATTTCATACCCAAACTGTACTCATTTAATGTTTACTGAAATAAAAAATACTGAAGGAACTTCCAAGTTTCTGGTTCTGAGTGTAAAGAGCTTAGCAATTGTCACTCCGCAACAAACAAGTAAAACGTCTAAACAGATTGAAAGATCAACAACTCTTCTTGGATCAGTAAGAGAGGGGAGGACACAGGGCACACCACCGTCTCCAAGACTGGAGAGGTAAGAGAATACAGGGAGTCATGGCTTCTGGAACGGAAATGGAAGAGCAGAAACTGCTGTGGGCACCAGTGCCAGGACAGGAAAACCTGAACTGGTAATTGATGAAGTGCTGGGGCTCAGTTTGGACAAATCTGAGAGCTAAAATCTCCAGGAAGGTCTGTCATAATGAACCCCCGCAATTTTCTGAGATTCACGTCCTGGCGCTCTACCAAGTTCTCACAAGTAAACATCAGGAAAAAAAAAATTTCCTCATGCTTCCAGCAGGGGGAGGAAAAAAAAAAAGGTCTATTTTGAAATATACCAGAGCAAAGCATTCTCTTCTTAACAAGGTCTATCTTCTAGGGAAACCAGTTAACCATAGACTACCATGCCAGGCTATTATCAGAGCCTAATGTACCTGAGTAATCAGTCAGCTCTAGCAATCCTGTACTACCTAAGGGGAGTAAAAAAAAAAAAAAAAAAAACCCTGAGAAACAGAGGCATAGGCTCAATGGAGGACTGAGACCCAATTATAGGACTACAAAACACTTACCCTCTTTGTATACCTCACTACCATATTCTTAAAGGCTTGTTTATAGCAGTTCCTTTTACCTAGTACATTATGTCCGGCTATCAAGAAAAAATTACAAGGCATACGAAAAGTTAAAAACCAAATTTGAAGAGACAGAGCAAGAATCAGAACCAGACATGGCAAGTTGGAATGATCATATTGAGAATTTAAAACAACTATAATTAACTTGCTAAGAACTCTAATTGGTAAAACAGAGCATGTAAGAACAGATGTATAATGTAAACACAGAGACAGGAATCCTAAGTAAGAATCAAAAAGAAATGCTAGAGATCAAAAACACTGTAACACAAATGAAGAATGCCTTCTGTGGGTTTAATCGTACACTAGCCGCAGCTGAGAAAAGAACCACTGAACTTGAGGCTATATTAATAGAATCATTGAAAACCAAAAAGCAAAGAAAAAAAAAAGATTGAAGAAAAAAAAAACCCCAGAATATTCAAGGAATGTTAGACAACTACAAAAGATGCAACATATGTATAATGAGAATACAAGAAAGAAAGGAACAGAAGAAATACCTGAAAAAATAATGACTGAGAATTTCTGCCAAATTAATGTCAGATACCAAACCACAGATCCAAAAAGCTCAAAGAACATGAAGCAGGATAAATGCCCAAAAACCCCCACTACACTTAGCCATATCGCTTCCAAACCACAGAAAATCAAAGAAAAAGAAAAGATCCTGAAAGAAGCCAGATGGGAAAATTTACCTTACCAACAGAGGAACAAATATGAGAATCAGAACCAGTTCCTCCTCAGAAATCATCTATGCAAGAAAGTAATGTGAAATATTTCAAGTATCGAGAGAGAAAAAAAAAAACCCTGCCAACCCAAATTCTGTACACTGGGAAATTATCCTTCAAAAGTGAAGGAGAAAAAGAAACTTTCTCAGAAAAACAAAAGTTGAGGGAATCTGTTGCCAGTAGACTTGCCTTGCAAGAAATGTTAAAAGAAGTTCTTTAGATGAAAAATGATATAGGTCAGAAACTGAGAACTACATAAAGAAAGGAAGAACATGGAAGAAGGAATATGTGAAAGTAAAGTATAACCTTCTTTAAAATTGTTCTAACAGATAACAGTTCATTCAAAAAATAATATCAATAATGTATTTGATTATATGTGCTTATATATATATCTCTCTCTCTTGTGTGTGTGTATAGTATATGTAAGTGAAATGAATGACAGCAATGATACGAGGGACAGGAGGGAGGAAATAGGATTGTTTCATTATTATAAAGTACTCACTATCTGTGAAGTGGTATAGTTTTATTTGAAAGTGGACTTGGATTGTGTATATTGCAAACTCCAGGGCAACTAATAAAAAGGTTTTAAAAAAAGTATAACTACTATGCTAAAAAAAAAAAAAGGAGAGAAAATGCACTCCTGTGAAATGCTCAATTAAAACCAGAAAAGACAGAAAAGGAGTGGAAGACAAAAACAGGAACAAAGCATAAAGGCAACAAATAGAGGACAGCAACAGATATGGTAGATATTAACCCACTTATTATGAATTATCACTTTGAACATCGATTATCTAGATGCACCAATTAAAAGACCAAGATTGTCAGAGTGAATCAAAAATAAGACCAACCAGGCATCCAGATGGCAAACAGACACATAAAAGATGTTCAACATTGCTCATCATCAGGGAAACACAAATCGAAACCACAATGAGATACCACCTCATACCAGTCAGAGTGGCTAAAATTAACAACTCAGGCAACAACAGATGCTAGCGAGGATGTAGAGAAAGGGGAACCCTCTCACACTGCTGGTGGGAATGCAAACTGGTGCAGCCACTCTGGAAAACAGTGTGGAGATTCCTCAAAAAATTAAAAATAGAATTATCCTACAACCCAGCAATTGCACTACTAGGAACTTATCAAAGGATATAAAAATGATGATTAGAAGGGGCACATGCACCCCAATGTTTGTATCAGCACTATCAACAATAGCCAAATTATGGAAAGAACCCCAATGTTCATCAACTGATGAATGAATTAAGAAGATGCAGTATGTATACACACACACACACACACTGGAATACTTCTCAGCGATGAAAAAGAATGAAATATTGCCATCTGCAACAACGTGGATGAAACTGGAGGGTATTATGCTAAGTGAAATAAATCAGTGATTATCATATGATTTCACTCACATGTGGAATCTGAAAAACTTAACAGATGACTATAGAGGAAGGGATAGAAAAATAAGATAAAAACAGAAAGGAAGACCAACCATAAGAGAGTCTTAAATACAGAGAACAAACTGAGGGTTGATAGGGCTGGGGAAAATGGGTGATGGGCATTAAGGAGGGCACTTGTTGGTTTGAACACTGGGTGTTATAAGTAAGTGATGAATCACTGGATTCTACTCCTGAAGCCAACACTACATTGTCTGTTAACTCACTTGAGAATAAAAAATAAGACAAACCAAATGTCCACAAGAAATTCACTTTAAATATAAAGACACATATAGATTAAAAGTAAATGGGTGGGAGAAAAGATACCACGCTAACACTAATCACAGAAAGTAGGAGTAGCTACTATTTTCAGACAAAGCAGACCTCAAAGTTATCAGGGACAAAGAAAGGCATTAATATCATGATAAAGGGGTCAATTCTCTAAAAAGACCTAACAGTTCTTAAGCTGTATGCATACAACAACAATGCATCAAGCTACATGGGGCAGAAACTAAGAGAACTGCAAGAAGGAGATGAATTGACTGTCATAGCTGGGAGACTTCAACACCCTTTATCAGAAATGGACAGACCCAGCAGTCAGAGAATCAGTAAGGACAAAGTAAAATGTATAAAGAACTACAAATCATTAAGACAAAAATAGGAAACTCAATTTAAAAATTGGACAAAAAGACTTGAGCAGACACTTCACAAAAAAGGGTATCCATATGGCCCACAGACAGATAAGGTGCTCAACTTCATTAGTCATTAGGGCAAACAAATTAAAAGCACAATGAACTATCACCACATTTAGCAGAATGGCCAAAATGAGAAAGACAGAAAATACCCAATGTTGTAGAGGATTTAGAGAAAACCAGAATTTATACACCCTGGTGGGAGTTTAAATTAGTACAAATACTTTGGAAAACTGCCAAATATCTTCTAAAGCTGAACATCTATAATTCTCCTCCTCGGTAAATATTCACCAGAAAAGAACACACAAGCACCAAAGACTATATAGGGCCGTTAACAGCAGTCCAGTTTGCAATAGCTACAAACTGGAAACAACCCAAGTGTCTGTCCATACAAGGATGGATAAAGTGTAATTTGCATTCATAAACTCTAATACTCTACAGCAGTGAGAACCAATGACGGACTGCCCCAGGCAACCACGATGTTGAAAGAAGGCAGACACAAAGGGGCACATCCTATATAATTCCACTTACAGGATATTTTGGAATATGCCATAATCATCAACTTTGACAGAAGGCAGGGTGGAGGATGCCCTTTGGAGGGCAGGATTCTCACTCCATTTATTATTTCTTGATCTACATGCTAGTTAAACAGGTGGACCCACTTTTTTTTTTAAGTTTATTTATTTAATAAGAGAGAGCGAGCAGGGGAGGGGCAGAGAGAGCAAGCAGGCTACATGCTATCAGCACAGAGCCTGACACAGGGCTCGATCCTATGAACCATGAGATCATGACCTGAGCCGAAACCAAGAGTTGGATGCTCAACTGACTGAGCCACCCAGGCGCCCCAAGTGGAGCCACTTCTGAAAAATTCAATGATGAACATTGGTGTGCTCTTCTGCATGTTGTACTCAATAAAAACTTGACTTATAAAACGTCAAATTACTGGGGGAAAGATGGATGGGGTCTGGAGAGTCATTTCAGCAACTCTCGTTTCAAACACGCTCTTCCTATCTTCCCTTCTTCCATTTGTATAACTCATAGCTGGCTACTCTACTTAAAAATTCCTGAGGGAGTTAAATTTTGGCCTCAGGGAAATGTTTTAGATAGTCCATGCACAGACAGTCCTGGGGCGAGAAAGCAGTGGGGGATTGGAGTAGGGCCCAGTGCAGGCTGCAGGTGAGTCAGGCCAGATTTCCCAGTAAGCCCCACATTCCCTCACCCAATCCTGGAATGCCATACTCTTGCTGGGCACATTTGCTCTGGGCTCAACTAAGGCAAGGAGTCTGAGGCAGCCACAGGGAGCAGCAGGCACAGAGCAGGGTGAGGACTTCCAAAGGGATGGCCTTTTGTCCCACAGGTCACGGTAACAAGCTGGCAACTGATTTGTGTGGTCCCATCTGAATCTCAGAGGAAATTTCTGGTACAAAGTAAAAAGTTGCTCTTAAGGGAAAGAAAAATGGATCCGAAAATGTAATGCTGTGAACTAGTTTATAGTACAGGTGCTATTAACTCTGATGTTTGCAGAAAACAAGTACCTCATGACTTGGGTTACTAAAGTTGAATTTCATAAACATTTTTTTTCCTTGGGGGAATCTGAACTGTATAATATTAGCTTTCCTTCCAGTGATTTTCAGGCCTTTCCTAATGCTTACAGTGGTACTCAGAATACATTCTCTGCTAAGCCTGGAGGCAGCCCTGAGTCAGCTTTTCCCATTACCTGTACACCTAAGCCGTTGAAGAGCTATTATTCAGAAGTGCCTCTGGAGGAGATGCTGCGGAACTCCTTCAATATTCTGGCCTTCTCCCCTGCCAAGAACATCTTCTTTAGGTTTAAATTAACTGACTTTTAACACAAGCATTCACATCTGCTTTCTTTCCCTTTATGTAGGAGCTGCTGTTTCATCCTTTGGGTGGGGCAAACTAGAACTCCTGAGTTAAAAAAATTATCCACAAAAACTTCATCCACTCACTCACTCCCGGAAGCTTGGTGTTCTATACTTGTCTCTAACCTTCACGTTGATTCTCCAGGATTCGAGGTCTATGAGCAATGAAGCCCATTAGCTAAATTCTTTTGGAAACCTGACAACCTCACACTGTGCAGTTGTTCCTGTGGGCACATCTGCTGCACAGTAGGGGAATGAAATTGGATGCAATCCTTTCCCCTCCTCCTAACTTTACTGTTTAAAATGGCATTGAGTTTTAGAAGTGGTAGGCAGTGGACAAGAAAGGCGTCCTTAGACTTTGGTCACTATCCTTGACATATTCAAATATTCCAGCTTTATGTTCATCATCGATTAAACACCTGAGCTGCTGATTCCAGAGAGCTACTTCTTAGAGTGGGATTCAAAAGACAAAGCACTAGTGATTGCTAACTCCCAAACCTTGCATATGACGTAGTTCCTTGGTATGTCCGGCAGCTCTGGCTCATGCACATAGACACTGATGGGGGGATCCCATGCTTCTTCTGGCTGACACTTGGTGTTTTCGTTTTCTCGGTAAAAACCATTCTTATTCCCCTTCTGCCCCCCAAAAACCAGACTTGTGTGTGGAATGGTGATGTCTTCTCTAAATCTCTATATATCCTTCCATAAGGTCTTGCACACAGGAGGCTTTCAATAAATATTTGTCGCTGGAAGGAATAAATGACGGAATTAATGAATTATGTAACCAGAGTCTAGGCGTGGTACATTTCTATAAGGGTATCAAAGAAAATAATGTTTTACAAGGTGGAGCTAAAAAGAGATTGGGAATTTTGATATTTCCAACCACAGTACTCCAATACTTCTGTTACCAGGCAACGCACCCTGGCCAGAAAATGACTTCGTTTAGAGCTATGCCCAGCCCTGCTTCACAGGCCTCAAAGTTGAGACCAAGTGCAGAGACCCTCACTGTTCTTCTTAGCTCCATGAAGAGGTAACTATCACAGTGGGGTCCTGAGGATTCTGAGGTGATTCTCTTTCTTACAAAACTTATTTGTTGGGGGGCGCCTGGGTGTCTCAATGGGTTGAGCATCTGACTTCAGCTCAAGTCATGATCTCACAGTTTGTGAGTTCGAGCCCCACATCAGACTTTCTGCTGTCAGCACAGAGTCTTCTGATCTTCGGTCCCCTGCTCTCTCTGCCCCTCCCATGCTTGTGTGCTCTCTCACTCACAAAATAAATAAACGTTAAAAAAAAAGTTATTTGTTGGGATAATACTGTAAGATTCCAAGAATTAGAATCAAGGGATAACAGTCTTTATGTTGAAAACAGAAACTTAAAGATGATCTCAATCATTAAGTGGTTTAAAATATAGGAATTAGGCAAGTGGTGACATGGACAATGTGAAGACTGTTCTCAGTGTTCTTCTGACCACTGACTGATGCAAAGTTTGGTTCATGACCACAGCTCACCAATTTCTCAAGTGTTTGCTTTCCATGCATATTTTGTGCCATTCTCGTCTGTTTAACTCAAAAGATTTAATCCCATAAGATCACCTATAATTAGAGAGTGATGATGCATTCTTAGAAGACAAATATAGACACCACAGAGGTGATGCATCAGCAGTCTGAAAATAATTAATGCTTATCCTCACAAGGCCACCTACACCAAGACACTTGGGAACAGTTCACTACTGCCATAATGTCATAGAAGGATGGCAAAATCATTTTTCTTATCTGCAGAAGTAGGTCATGGCAAGAACATTTGGCCAAAAAAACCAAAAAAACAAAAAAAACCCAAAACCCAGAGTGGACATGAATGGGTTTTGTGACACAATCTTTTAATTTTTCGGCTCAGTGTAAGACTCGATCATTGGTTCACTCTGTAGTCTCTAATCATCTCTCTATATGCTAACAGGACCAGAACGAGGCTTTGAAATGCAGTATTTTCAAACACAGCAAAAGGCCCCATTTACCAGAATGCTGCTTCTACACTGACGAGAGCTCAAGGATTTGAGGCAGCCACTGATTTTGTTGTTGTTTTATTTCCAGTGACATGAAAACCTATCATCATAACTTAGCACATGTATCAGGAGTCTGAGCTAGGCAATGTGTAGTCATCGAGGCTAGAGGTTGCAGCATTCCCAGCAACCTTTTCAACTCAGCACATGGCTTGCACGGGGCAGCACTTTATTTCTGTCGAGACGTCTACTTGAACTCCACAGACAGACCCTGCGAAAACGATCTGAGCTGTGTGCGCTGCACTCGTGCTGTTGCTTTGTAAATAATAAATGCCTTTCCCAGTGACAATGGAGATGGCAGTAAAAGGGGGTGCACAGAAGTGGGAAGGGGGGACCATGACATTGGCATGGATGCTTTTGTAATCTCAGGAAACTCATCAGAGAGGCTGAAACCCACACTGCCTAAGGCTTTGTCCTGTCATTGGTCAGAAAGACATGCCACAGGATTCCTACACCGGCAGCTTTTTCTGGTCACTGTGGAGGCTCCTGACAATCAGGCACTTGGATCCACAGACCTGCTGACACTGGACTTTCTTCTTGGGGAACAGATAAATTATCTCCAGGAAACCGGGCTCCTCTCCTAACTATGTGCTCCTATTGACCTATATTTTTAAAGAAATTTGTTCTGAAGTTATGATAAGGGCTAGAACCCATTCTCTGGCTCCAATTCAGAGATACTCATTTCGTGCAGTACTTCCTTCCTCTCTCTTCCCTCCGAATGTACTAAAAAGTTCCTTCCTCTGTCCTTTTTTCTTTTCTTTCCTTACTTTCTTCCTGCTCAGAGCAATCCTATCCCACTTTTCACAGAACATGATTTTCTATGTTCACTTTATCATTTTTACTACTCTTAGTGTCATTAATGACCTTCGAGCTTAGTTATTCTCTGCTTTCTCCTTCCACGTTCATCCTTATTTCCCCCCATTTTAGCACTGAAGGACAGCTGTACAATGAGTAAATTGTAAAGTTGTGTCACAGTTCCCCTAGGGACAATCTTTCTCGAGCTATTAAATTGGAAAATGGTTTAAAAAAAAATCAAGGCTTTGTACAGAGCAGGTGCAATCTTTACAATGTAAAATTAGTCCTTTTCCCAACAAAAGTGATGTAATACTTTACTTGTAACTGCACAAAAGGATTTAGGAAATGGAATATAAAAAACAAAACATATCAAGACCTTTAAGGAGTTAGGTGCAAAATTATATGATATTTTGCTCCTATAAGGTACATAATAAAGCCATACTGATGTGGAATGCTGTAATTTTGCTTTCTGGATTCACTATTGCAAGGTCAGTTCATTTAAACTTTGAAAAATGACTTGGTTTTTACTCATGCACACATCCATTTACTTATCTGTGCAACATATTCATTGGGTTCTTCCAATGTGCCAGGCAGAGTAATAAAATCAAAATTAGAGAAAAAACAAAAAATGATCTTTTTTTTTTTTTATCCTGACAAACATGTCAGTGGTTATCCTCTATTTTGGACATGCCACTCACTTCAAAGATTAACTCATAAATTGCATTTACCTGCATAAAATGAGGAGGAACAGTACTAATAACCTACTTGCAGGCAGGTTCACTAAGGCAGATGTGGTTTCAGAGCACTCTGTAAAACCCACGACTGTTTCACTAGTTATTAACTGGCAGCCTGGGCATGTACCACAGTGGGGGAAGGGGGGAAGATTCTGGACTTGGATTCTTGCTCTGTGTTGTGCTGCTTATGTGCCTTTTCTGAGCCCCTGTGAGTCTCTTTCCTTCTGTGAAGAAGAGAACCAGGTGCACCAGTCCCAAAGGGTGGATGTAATGATTAAATGAAATAAAAACCACAAAACTTCTATAACTGTGCCCATCTCAAAGTTGCTCAATAAATTGTAATTTTAGAGGTATCATTATCATGACTGGGGTTTACAGAGAAATAATCGTCTCAAACCAAGGAATTATTTTTTTCTCTCAGAAGGGGAATGATACAGTTCATCTCAAGGAGACACGGATTGAAAATTAGTGTATCCCATGTATTAGCCCTGCCCATTTTCTCTTGAGTTCTGCTAGTTCCCTTACTGAAGCATCACTTATTATCTCCATTAAAGCCCCTCCCCGAATACCCCATTCACTGACCTTACCTGTCACCATTATTTTTTTCTCTTTCTAGCCCAAACTTGTTTAGAGATAGCTTAATATAGGAAAGTAGTTAGCCACTTCAAGTGAGTCAAAGAAAGAGAAGGTAATAAATCAATTTTCTTTTTGCTTGGGGATAGAGATGGAAATATGAAGAAGAGAATAATAAGGACTTAGAGATAACTTGACCCTCCCCCCCCAAAAAAAAGGGACTTAATGATCCAAGCCTAACAAAAGAAACTGAAGCTTGGTTGTAGAGGGAGTACTGATTTCGTGTGTTCACCTCAATTTGGCTCGCAGAATCATACAACACTAGAGCTGGAAGAGATGTCAAAAATAATTCAGTCAAAGCTCATCTTTTTAGAGATAGAGAAACTGAGGCCCAGAGAAGTTTTAAAATTCTTGCTGAAAGCAACCCAGCTAACTGCTGAAGAAGCAGGATTAGAACCTAGGTTTTTCACATTTTCATTCCAAGAGAAATTTAAATTGACTAGGGTACAGTGTGTTCAGATAATTGATGTTACTTTGTCTTCGTTTATGTGTAGAGTGAAAAAGATTCGGTCTGACTTTTAAAAGAGGTTTGAGGAACCTCCATACTGTTTTCTAGAGTGGCTGCACCAGTCTGCATTCCCACCAGCAGTGCAAAAGAGTTCCTCTTTCTCCACATCCTTGCCAGGGTCTGTTGTTGCCTGAGTTATTAATGTTAGCCATTCTGACTGGGGTGAGGTGGTATCTCATTGTGGTTTTGATTTGTATTTCCCTGATGATGAGTGACACTGAGCATCATTTCATGTGTCTGTTGGCCATCTGGATGTCTTCTTTGGAGAAGTGTCTGTTTATGTCTTTGGCCCATTTCTTCACTGGATTATTTGTTTTTTGGGTGTTGAGTTTGATAAGTTCTTTATAGATTTTGGATACTAACCCTTTATCTGATATGTCGTTTGCAAATATCTTCTCCCATTCCATTGGTTGCCTTTAAGTTTTGCTGATTGTTTCCTTCACTGTGCAGAAGCTTTTTATTTTGATGAGGTCCCAATAGTTCATTTTTGCTTTTGTATCCCTTGCCTGTGGAGATGAGTTGAGTAAGAAGTTGCTGTGGCCAAGGTCAAAGAGGTTCTTGCCTGCTTCTCTTTGAGGATTTTGATGGCTTCCTGTCTTACATTTAAGTCTTACATCCCCTATGATCCAGCAATTGCACTACTAGGTATTTATCCAAAGGATGCAGGTGTGCTGTTTCAAAGGGACACATGCACCCAGTGTTTATAGCAGCACTATCAACAATAGCCAAAGTATGGAAAGAGCCCAAATGTCCATCGGCGGATGAATGGATATCGGGGGATGAATGGATAAAGAAGATGTGGTGTGTATATATATATATACATATATATATACAATGGAGTATTACTTGGCAATCAAAAAGAATGAAATCTTGCCATTTGCAACTATGTGGATGAAACTAGAGGGTATCATGCTAAGTGAAATTAGTCAGAGAAAGACAAATATCATATGACTTCACTCACATGAGGACTTTAAGATACAAAGCAGATGAACATAAGAGAAGGGAAGCAAAAATAACATAAAAACAGGGAGGGGGACAAAAACATAAGAGACTCTTAAAAATGGAAAACAAACAGAGGGTTATGGGACGGGTTAGGGGAGGGGAGATGGGCTAAATGGGTAAGGGGCAATAAGGAATCTACTCTTGAAATCATTGTTGCACTGTATGCTAACTAACTTGGATGTAAATTTTTTAAAAAATTAAAAAAAAAAAAAAGAGGTTTGGACCTGTGGAGATTTTCACTATGTGCCTGGTGGTGGTGGCGGAGCAGTCCACAAATGCCCTGAAATTGCATGCAAAATTTTAAATGGATGTGCATTTTTCTAGGAATTAAGTCCAAAGCTTTAACATAGTCTCAGAAGTATCAGCAAACAAAATAAAGTTAATTACAGTGGGCTGGGTCAAGACAAGAGTAGTAGCACCAGTGATTTCCAAACCACTGCAGTCTGGGATGCTTCCAATGCAGACAGGGAGGATGCGGCATAGGGGGAGGCTAGCTGGCACAGTGGGCTCTGTGGTCTCACCTGGCCTTCCAGCAGTGAGGTTCTACTTTCCACCTGCTTTCCACATTAGTGTTCTGTTCAGTTTGCAAAAGGGATGGCTTTTGCTGCTCGCAGTAGGGGGATGAAAGCCACCTCTGACCATATTCTATAAAACTTTAACAAAGGTGTGGCCCTCTGCCCATCTAAGAAAAATGATCTTCAGCATTCTGCCAAGAGCCCCTTCTCCTGACTGTATCTGTTGTTCTATACTTCCGTGTCTAACAATCAAAGTATCCCTGTCTTCTTCTCATCTTCATGAACGCCTGCTGGTGGCCAGAAAATAAGGACCAGAAATCGAAAGTGGTTGGAACAAAGAACCTGAATCCATCCTGTCTTACTCTGTGAAGAAAACAGAAATCACTTTTTTTCTTTTCCCTTGTTTCTCACAGGACCATCTTCATCCCAATGGCCTAGGTGTTGCCATACCTGTATTAGAAACCCCGAGTGGATTGTCCACCTTTTTCTTTTTTTTATAACCAGAGAAAAGCTCTCCCTTCCATTTTTCTCAGATAATAAAGAACTAAGGGCATATATTTAGAAACAAGTAGTTTTAAGTTTTATAGAATGTTCGATAACTTAGGATGGGGAAAAATGAGAACTAGCAAAAAGCAATAAAGCTTAGAAAGCAATATATTTGGTCATTTTCACCCAAAATTAGAACTTCATGCCCCTAAGACACAAGCCTAAATAATGTTGTTTGTGTTGCATTAACCTTAAGCTATAATATGGCAAAAGTAGATTACAGGAAATCACAAAAAACGGTTATAACATTAGCAACAGCTCGCAGGAGTATTTTGGCAAGCAATCACTCTTACAGATTCAGTTATAAACATCAGGATCACGGCCCCGGCCTGTGTGAGTTTAGACACAATCTGCATATAAATATATGACTTCAAAAGTAAGTACCATACTGAACAATGACTACCCTATAAGATACTGTATTTGAGGTTTGATATTTCTCTTCTTTTGTTTTTCACTCTTCACTTAACATGTTTATGAAGGATGGAAGAGCCCTGGGGTTTGACGCCTGGTGAGAGATCAGTTGGTTCAACTCTACCTCCCCTGCTCTCCACAAGTGTAACCATTTCTACTTGTCAGCTTGGTACACCCTAGATTTAGGATTTTCAAGGATATTCTCTCACTGAATAGCTGTGCCTATACCCAACAATTTTCTGGATACTATGAATTGTGTTATAAAAGTGTAAGATCATGTTCCTGTCTTCAAGAAATGTGTGATCTCACTGGAAATCCTGGACATACACGTTTCAGCAGCTGTCGGTCATACTAAGTGGTGGCAGTCAGAGAGGGGAGTGATGAAAACACACGCTAACCTTACTGCCTTCTTTGGCATCTTTTACAGTTCCTGATAGGAGGTATATAACACAGCTTGTTGAACCAGAGTGGCACAGAAAACACAGTACTGAGTTGGGACATAATGGGTTACATCTGTCACAGTTATAGAAGTAGATGTGTAAACTTAGAAATAGAAAGAATAGTCACAGAGATAAAAGTAACAACCATTTAGGGGCACTTGGGTGGCTCAGTTGGTTGAGCATCCAACTGTTAGTTTCAGTTCAGGTCATGATCTCACAGTTTGTAGGTTCAAGTCCTACGTCTGGCTCTGTGCTGGTAGTTGCTTGGGATTCTCTCTCTCTGTGTCTGCCCCTCCCCTGCTTGCGCTGTCTTTGTCTTTCTCAAAATAAATAAACTTAAAATATTTTTCTAAAAGGTAACAACTATTTATTTAGCATTTATTATATTCCAAGTACTCCTTAATATATTCAGCTGACCTCATAATTACGATGTCCATAACGTAAACAATACAATTAATATACAGATAAACAGAGCATCAGACTATGCTTTGATCCTGATTCCTCAGTCCTGTTAGTTCTAAGATTCTATAAATGTGTTAACACACCTCTACAATCCCTTGTTCAATTATGAAATATAGCAAAGCTCATAAAATAAGTAGTCATTTCTACAGAAATTTTACTGACAACTAAGTATGTAATACTTTTCTACTTTTCATATTAATAGATCTAATGAGCATACACCTTACATTTAGTTTCCATAAGTTCATATCCAAGGCTGGTACATTCAGAATACATTCATGACTGGTAAATTGTTTAGCTATTTTATTTAGCTCTGATGAATGGAACATTGAGTTGAATTCAAGGTATTTAAGCATCGGGATGGATGAATTCAGTGGTGGTGGGTGAAAGCAGATACAAATCTAATATATTTAACGATATCGTTATAAGAAAATGTCTGTAAACCAGTAATATCCACACACACTTCAAGAATAACTTTTAAGTAGAAACAAATATAGTGGACTCGGCTTTCAGTTTAAGGAAAGTGCACCTATCAAGGTCCCATCTGCTGCTTGAAGAAAGTCTGCTGAAGGTACATTCATTTCTAGATGCAGCAACTAATTGATGTAATGCCTGGGCGTGTTAAGCCAGACCCCACAATGCCAACTTTATTTTTAGATTATTACATTATAGACAGAAACTTCCACTTTATCCAGCCTCTGGCACTTGCAGCATCCCATAAGAGGTCAGACGCTACAGTTATTAAAGGCTGGTTTTGGGGAGCCTGTGTGGCTCAGTCGGTTAAGTGTCTGACTCTTGATTTCAGCTCAGGTCATGATCTTGTCGTTCATGAAATCGAGCCCCGTGTTGGGCTCTGCACTGACAGAGTGCTCTCTCTCTTGCGCTCTTTCTCTCAAAATAAATAAATAAACCTTTTTTTTTTTAAAGCTGGTTTCTACAGATTGAATCTGAAAATTAAGACTGATTGTAGAGAAGGGATACATGGGGCCACTCAGAGAACAAGGGAAAGGCTAAGGTTCTGCCTGAAAAATCCTGCATTAGCTTCCTTTTCTGAAGAATGTCAAAGAAAATGATATTTCAAATGGAGAACTTTTTTCCAAGTCTTATAAGGAAAAGAATTTCCACTTTCTCCTAAGAGATTACAGAAGCTCAACTGGGAAGAAAGGAGAAAGCAAAGAGGGCAATACTGGTGCAAACAAAGCAGCGGCAAAGGCAGGAGGAAAGGAAGTTAGCTTCTTTGCTTTGGCAACCGTTTTGTATTTGTCTTTGAGTCGTCCTTCAATTTCTGAAAACACAATGCTCAATGGGCCTTCTCCTAGGGAAGGAAAAGGAAAGAGCAAGCAAACGACCTTTATTTCCTGAACTTACTGTCACAGGAACTCTTCACAAATCTGAGCTTTCTATGCTATTTATATGCATGATTTATGGTAAAGGTACAAGGTTTTTAAAGTCATTTGACAAATGAGAAAGTGATGGTAGCAGGTACCAAGAAACACACCTGAGCTGACTTGATGAAACAGTGGAAAAGAAGACCAAAGCATTTTCCAGAACACGTTCCTAGTTTAGCTAAGTACAGTCCTGTGGGAACATATGGTTTGGTGTAGCAGGATGACTTAACGAGACATAAACTAGTGTACTTTCGTTGCTGCTATGGATTCCTTTGCAAACGGGTTATAAGAGGGTTCACTCTTGCAAAAGAAAGGCAGAAAGACTCCAGTGAGTCAGAGTCCTGGCCTCCCTTACCCTTCCTTGAGGTTAGAGCTTCCAGAGGCAAGGAAGGGGGCCACCCCACAGGACAAAGCTGACTTCCTGAGATGCAAGACGGAGGAGAGGGTGCGTTGATAAATTCTGAGTGGCGGAGGCTCTTTTTTTAGTGCCTGGACTTAGAAGCAGCAGATCAGCGGGGCAGATGGTTATAAGGATGCTAGGGAGACCTGGAGCACAGGTCTCCGTTACTAGCCTGGCACAGAGGATCTCAAAACACCGGGGAAACTGCCCACTTTCGAATTTGGGCAAAGTGTCTTCCTAGAATACTTTTTCCTGATTTTCTTGGACTAACAGAGACTGGATACTTTAGGGGAATGAAAACTTGCTTGAGAAAAACACACAGACATTGCTGTTTCAGTATTTATCCCCAAATTGGCAAACAGAAAACTGTGTCACACACGCAAAAGAAGGTTCACTGAAAACACCACTTCCTGAGAAAACAGTACTTCAAATGCCGCCACCTGAAATTACTGTAGTAAGAAAGTCACATTTTCCAAGTCTGATTCATAATGTTAATGTTCAAATGGAAAAAAATATATAAATTTCTAAGAAACACTTCCATAGAGGGAAGTATATATTAACACTATGACTGAATACCACACAGTTGGCTGAAGTTGAGACAGAAGCGTTTTGGGATGAATTATGGAACAAAAGGTACCCACGTCTAGCAATTAATCTCTAAAGTCCTTGGTCAAAGTTTCTCTTCTCATCTAAGCTGACAAATGAATTTTGGCATTTGATAGCTAGAAAAATCCTTGGGAGGTATTTTAAGAGTAATTTTTCTTAGAGGAGGCAAAGTAGTAAAGAAGGCAAGGTGAATTGCCCTTAATATTTCTTTGACATGCTTATCTTTTTAATAAGGTAACATCACATTGATCTGCAACAATACAATTTAAATGGAAATTTAAGATATATGACACATTTTGGTGTCTTTCAAAATAGCAATGCACCACGCCTAAAAAGATTTCATCAAGCATGATTTAACCTTCTCTTGATGACCCAAGGTCAGTATGCTCAATTACCTATTAGATGTGTGATTTTGGGCAAATCACCTGAACCTCTCTATGCTTCAGTGTCCTCATCTTTACTATGACTATGACAGTATCTTTCATACAGAACAGTGGTGGTGGATTAAATGAGATGATCCCTCAAAAGCACTTAGCTCAGAGTCCTTTGCACTATTAAGAGAACTAATATGGTAGTTACTGCCTTTTCTAAATATATTTCTCTGCTCATGATTGTGATTTAGAAAACTAAGTTGACCTATAAATTTAACTTCTGAAGTTACCATTTAAAATTTCAAACTTCTATTTCTCTTTGAGAAAAAAAAAAAGATCTAACTCCTATTTCTCCAATATGGCAGACTTGATGTCAGCAAGCAGTTCTCAGTATAAAAAACTAAAAATGCTGAATAAATACTTTTAAAATCTTAAATACATAGTCGAATTGTTAGGAGAATAACCAAATCTTATGAGGTAGGAAAGAATTCTGAAACCCCTTGGTAAAGCAGGGCTAAAAACAGGATTTTCCCAGAGGATTCTGCTCGTCCTTGAAGGTCTGGACTGGAGCATGAGTTTTTGAACCAGCGGAATGCTGGGCGTCTGAGGACACCCCGGCCCGGGCGTGTAAAACAAAAGGCTGGATCCGAAACCTTTGAGATCCCTGCCCCTCCCCCAGAGTAAGTGAACTGGAAAAACAATCTGCCTTCCAGAGCAGACAGTAGGTGAGGTTATTTGCCTGCCTTGGCCTTGGTCAGGGTTTGGCAAGGACAGTGGGGGGAAAGGCACCCCTGAGAATTCCTCATCACAAGCCTACTCTTAGGAATGTCTGGGGATGGAATTCATACTATCTATGGTACCTCACAAACAATCCTCTCTGCAGGAATATACTTTCAACCCAGGCCTCAAAGAGCTCTCAGAATAAATACGGAGGAGAACGGAGCTCCCAGTCACTGTCACTTACCCACTCTGAGCACAGACAACTTTCGAAATATTTCTGTGACTCAGTTTCCTCATGTAACAAATGTAAATGATAATAGTACTTACCAAAAAAACCCAGTTATAAAAAAAACAAAAACCAGGAAAAAGTCGAATTTATTAATGCAATTTAAAAAATCTAAAAATTGACTGATCATTAGGGCCAGGGCCACGTCTAACTTTTTAAAGTGTGGTAATGGTATTATGGTTATTTTTATATTGACATGTCTTTTCGATATACATATAAAATATTTATAGATGAAAAAAATAGTACTTACAATAGGGATTCTTGAAAAGATTAAAAGAGTTACTATGTATAGAAGGGCTCCAAAGAGTGACTACCACAGAGTAAATATTCAATAAATATTAGCTATTATTAAATGATATGGGAAATGAAGAGAGTAGGATTTAACATTATAAACACCTGATTCTGCTTTTGTAAATACAACTGCTCTCTTTCTCTCTTCAAATGCCCTCCTCCAGCCCAAGCATGCCTGCAGAGAAAACACTGGAAGGAAACACACCAAAATGGTAACTCTGTAGGATATGATTTGGAGAAATTTATTTTCCTTCTTAAACTTTTTAAGTTTTTAAATTTCCACCCATTATTATATATTTGTTTTGAAATTAGAAAGAAATACTTTAGAAACAACAAAAAAGGACTGTTTCTTCTAGTTGGATCCCAGTACCCCCCAATGCTAGCATGCTCATTTTCTTCACAGAGATCCGGTTCAGCCACATAATTTTCAGGTTAGAAGGTAAGATAAGAGAAGGAAGTCTAAAGGAAAAGAAATATATCAAAGGGAAAATTAGACTGGCTCATGGTAGCACTCACAGTAAAAACCAGCAGAGGTTTAGGGGTAAGGAAGATGAGTTTTTATTCCCCAAGGTTTAACTTGCTTATTAGCTTTTGCGATTACGGCCCACAAAGTCAATGTCCTACATGTATAAAGACAAATATTTGAACGATAAGGACAAGTGACACAGTTAAGTGTGAAAACAAAGTCTACTTTAAAAATAAAATACATGATTTGAAGGAATAATAAGCCAAAGTCACCTTTCTTGTAATTTAGATATATTTTAGTCTTTATGAATCAATCTACTGTAACAAAACTGTCCCTGGAGTGCTGTCATATTTTTTGCCTGCGCAGCACCTTCTGAACACCCTTGAAATGTTTGAGGAATTTCTTTCCTTATTGGTCCTACTTTCCTAGGTAGGAGCCAGAAAACTGGTTTCCCCCCACCTTCCATGAAGCCAGGGCCGCACTGTGGGATCAGACTCCACCAAACGGTTGCCCTGCTCAGCACTTAGCTTTGCAAGTAAGTAACTTGAAGATGAAATATGGAGAATCCATCCTGTGGTGACCATGGAGGGAAGTGTCAGACTTTCTGAGGGCAGCAGGGTAGGGTCACCTGGAAAAGTGACATAGTGACATTTCCCCCCAAACAACCTGGGTGGCATACTGTGCTCTTCCTGGCTGCATATGTAACTAACTACCAGATATGCACATGTAACTAACTATCCATGTAGCTAACTATCAGATAAATTCTGCTCTGCTCAAACTTGCTAGGGTGCAGTCTGTTGTTTCAAAGAAACCAAAAAAAATTAGGAATGGTGACAAATGCAACTCTAAAATATAAGGAATAATAGTAGATGCCCCACAGATTTACAAAAATATTAGATAACTAGTACTTGATTGGCAGGTCCTTTGTTCCTACTAAGCAGAGACTAAATTCCCATTACAGGTGGGGAAACTTTCCCTAGATCACACACAACTTGTAAGTACATGGTAGAACTGGTATTCAAATCCACATATTTCTGCCCCACAGTGTGAAATCTTGTAACTGATTGACTTCTCCCCTGACACAACCCAACAGGGGATATAAAACAAAGATCTAGTGACACTGCAAAAACACTTCCTGAAGAGGGGAATCCCAGGTGCTTTTACTGAAGCCCTTTTTCAGACTGATTTTCAGTTCACTTTACTGTGGCTCCTAAACTGAAACATGGAAATGGAATGGAATCCACGTAAAAAGTGAATAAGAATGCAAAATTTAGTCAGATGCTAAAATGGATCCTGGGAATCACATGTAGGAATGACTTCCTTTTTAAAGCCAATTCTTATCAATCACTAAAAACAAAACAGGACTACAAATCTCTCAGGGACATCTCAGAACATTATTAATGATGTTACATGTATCATAAAAAGCAGAGGAACAGGAAATAATATGAAGTTTTAAAAACGCAGTTCAACTATATCCTGATTTCTGTAATCAGCTCTATATTGCAAATTGCCACTTCATCATGGTAAATTTGCAAATGTATTGGGAAGCTTAAAAAGATCTTCCAACACCTGTTTTAGGGAGACCAACCACCTTATATTAGCCCCTCTGCACATTTAGAAAACAAGGTTCATTTACCAAGTCTGCTTAAATCTTAAAACATGAATGCATTCAGTGATAATTTTATTTTGCAGAATAGAAAAAAGCACAAGGGAGCTTCTAAATGTTGGCTCTCATTATGCTTCCAATTATTTCAATTATTTCAGATTATGCATAAGGCAATTTCCCCTTTGACAAAATGCTGGATAAAGATATCCAGGGGAATCTAAATAGCAGCAGTCTTTGTACATATGGTAAATTATGTTCTTGCGGGGAACGAAAAGCTGTAAGTTAGGTGATGTAACATGAACTTGCTTTTCTTATGGAAACACTATTTTAACAAAGCCCTGCATAATGAAACCTAGTCTAAACTTTATATATAATGACTATAAACATTGCACTTAATCAACTATCCTGCATTATTTCAAACATAATTCCAAAGAACCAAAATGGCAACCAAAATAATAAAACTATATCTAGTAGGGTTCCTGCTTGATTTTATGATAAAAGTCAGAGGATGAAGAAATGGCATTTTCAGAACCACAGAAATAACAAATCTTCCTTTGAATACATATAAGATGTCCATTTAGCCTACAACCCAATAAACCTTTTCTTAAGGATTTCTTACTTTATAGGAATGAGTGACTTTTCAGAATTATTTTTTTAATTTAACATTTATTTATTTTTGAGAGACATAGAGACAGAGTATGAGCAGCGGAAGGGCAGAGAGAGAGGGAGATACAGAATCCAAAGCAGGCTCCAGGCTCTGAGTCATCAGCATAGAGCCCGACCTCACAGACTGTGAGATCATGACCTGAGCCGAAGTCAGCTGCTTAACCAACTGAGCCACCCAGGTGCTCCTGTGAGTGGCTTTTCAATAGCCATGTTTGTCCTGAATGACCTTGGGCCCTAATCACATCTGATAGAGATAAACTCTCATAAAATGGACCTGTCTATCTCATCATAGAACTAAGACTTTTGGGAAAAAAGGGTCACTTAACTGCTTTTTGAGAAAATATCATTTTTACTAAGCTTTTATTATAATTAAAGACCTATATAGATATGGGCTTTCTACAACAAATACAGAGATTTCCAATTTTCTTAAAAAAATTTTTTTAAATTCTAAATGTTTATGTATTTTGAGAGGGAGACAGAGAACATGAGCAGGGGAAGGTCAGAGAGAGAGACACAGAGAGAGAGAGAGAGAGAGAGAGAGAGAGAGATACAGAGAATATCAAGCAGGCTCTGTGTAGAGCCCAACACGGGGCTCGATCTCATGAACCATGACATCATGACCTGAGTCACAATCAGGAGACGGACACTTAACCAACTGAGCCACTGAGTCACCGTCCAATCTTCTTAAGATCCCAGCTCCTCAACACCACCAACTCTTCTTTGAACACTGAGAGTGTCCAAGGTCTCTCAACACTAGTCTTTAAAAAGATGAAGATAACAACATTTACTTCTTCAGCATTTTCCATCCATCCTTCCATCCCTCAGAATGTGAATTCACACCACCGACAAGCCTCAAGGTTTTGAAATAAATGATAGCCAAACTGAAAGACAATTAATTACAGTGTATATATGAAAAATTTCCACCTCTAGTGGTCTTACATGTTATCTTACATATTATAGTAATAAAGTTAAACCATACTCAGTCTGACGCCTTCTTGATTTGTATCCAGCTCCTTCCTGGCCCCAGCCGTCAAATGAAGCCTGGCCATCCTCTGACACCTCTCTTCTCTAACTGGCACCCAGTATGTTCCCGTTCTTAAGGCTCTAAGGATAAGCCTTGGTCTAGTCTCCCATCTTGTGTGGAACATTTTATTTATTTATTTTTTTGGTTTGCCACATAATATTTTAGACTATTTTGAAATAATTTTAAATTTAGAGAAAAGTTGCCTCTGAAAGTACAGAGCATGCCCATGTGCACCTTACCCAGCTTCGCCTAATATTAACACCTTACGTAACCACAGGATAATCATCAAAGCCAGGAAATTAATATTTGTACAATATGATGAAGTAAATGACACATCTTATTCAAATTTCACCAGTTTTGGGGCGCCTGGGTGGCTCAGTTGGTTAGGTGGCTGACTTCAGCTCAGGTCACGATCTCACAGTTCATGAGTCTGAGCCCCGCGTCGGGCTCTGTGCTGACAGCTTGGGAGCCTGGAGCCTGCTTCAGATTCTGTGTCTCCCTCTCTCTCTGACCTTCCCCTGTTCACACTCTGTCTCTATGTCTCTCAAAGATAAATAAACGTTAAACAAAAAGTAAAAAAAAATTTCACCAGTTTTCCACTATCATTTTTCATCTGTTACATTACATCCCTAATCAATTTGTTTTTTTTATGCACAGTGTGACATATGGATCTTATTTTGTCTTTTTCCAAATAGCTACCCAGTTGTTCACAGCAGCATTATTCAGAATAGTCCAAAAATAAAAACGACCAAATATCCATTAACTGATGAATGGGTAAACAAAATGTGATATATCCATACAATGGAATATTATCCAGCAACAAATTAGAATGAAGCACCGATAGATGCCACAAGGTGGATAAACCATGAAAACTATGCTAACTCAAAGAAGGCAGTTATAAAGCCCACACTGTCATCATTTTTAAAAACTCTGTAATTTCAATTTATATGTCCCTTTCAGCCAGAGTTGTTTAGTAAGAGAATTTAATTAATATCTAGGTATAAAGGCATTTCTCTTTTTGTTTTTGTTGGTAAACTCTGGTTTTTAGCATTAGGAAGTATCCTTTGTAATGTTTAATGCTCTGTGGCTTAAATCCTATATTGTCTGATACCAGAATCACTAACATTCCTTTTTGTGTCCATTTATACAATACGAACTTCTGTCCATCCTTTGTTTTTAGAATATGTGAATCACTGTATTAGCTAGGTATCTGATATAGAATATATCGTTGGGTTTTACATTCTAAGCCAAATGGTAAATCATTTTCTTTTAATAGGTAAATTAGCCCCATTTACATTTATCATTATGACTGATATGTCTAGTCAGACATCTATCATTACATTTTATAATGGAGAATAAAAAAAATAATATTGTTTCTTTCCCTACAAGAGGCATATATTGATATTTAGGAGAGTTTCTTATTTTTCCTCCAGTGGCCACCTTTGTACTTGCACTTTTAAATGTCCTTTAATTAACCATTCACCATCTGGTTTATTAGGTTTTTCTCTGGCTGACTGTATTCTTTATCACCCACTTACTGTTTATACAACTGTGATTTTTTTCATCTTTCTGTATCTCTTCCCCTCCCATTTCTTAGTTGCATTGTTTCAACTTTGTCAACAGTACACATTTGTGTCTTAGTCCTTTACCATCATGCCCATCCCTATTCTAGTCTTCCATGAACATCTATATGCATGGAAAGGCCACAACTGATGCTAGTCCTGTGCTGACATTTTCTCAGTCATTACTGGGGAGTCCTGTAGTCCGGGGTCAACACACTTTTTACATAAAAAATCAGGAATTAAATACTTAGGTTTTATGGGCCTTATTGCAATTATTCAACTCTGCCACAGTGCAGGAGAAAAGCAGCCACAGATGATATGTAATCAAGTAACTGTGGCTATGTTACAATTAAACTTTATTTACAAAAACAGATGGCAGGCCATGTCTTGCTGATCCTTGCTCTAGTACATTCTTTAAGAAAGACTGGTAAATGCAGGAGTCCCTAAATTTTGCATGGTCAAAACTGTTTCACTTTTGCTTTCATATTTAAAAGACAGCGTGGCTGGATATAAAATCCTTGATTCACGCTTTCTTTCATTGAGAATTTTTTGGGTTTTTTGTTTGGTTTTTTTTTAATGCTGTCCCACTGTTATCTTGATTTGTAGATTTTTAAGTCTCGTGCTAGTCTAATTATTTTGCCTTTCTAAGCTTTTTGGTCTTATGGCTTAGAGCACTTGAGTATTTTATCTTTATATCTGAAATCTAAGAGTTTTGGTCTGATATGTCTTAGACTTGTTCAGTCTGCATTAATTTTCCCAAGTACCCAATGAACTCTCTCAATGTATAGATTCAGGTCTTTTTCTATTTCTGTAATTTATTTTTAAATTATAGTTTTAAATATTAGCTCAGTATCATTATTTTGTTTCCTTTGTTTTTCCTTAGGGACTCTGAAAAAAAATTTTAAATGCTCCTTTCTTTGCTTATATTTCATTCCCATTTCTCTTAGACCTGAAGGGTGACAGAATAAGGCACTCCAAAGTATGACACCTTAACATAAAGACTATTTTGAGTTAAAGCACTTGAAAAACAGCAAATCATAAAACAAAAACAAAAACAAAACCAAAACACATTGACCTTCCTTCTCTTCTTAAAAGCAGGATATGAAACTCCTAGATGAAAACTGTCCTTCCTAACCAGAAGGAAAGTAACATTCAAAGGACCAGAAGTTGAGACAAAAAATTTTTATACAAACAAACTTGTTAAAAGAATTCTTACCTTCCTTTAGCCTCCTCACTTTTCCCCAATTGCTTCTCTGTTCAACCTATTAATTATATAAAATCCTTGATTCACAGTTTCTTTCAAAGCATATGAGTTTTGCCATTTCTTTGGACCTTCACTCCTTATGAGGGCTTCTGTGTCATGCAAAACTTATGTAAATTTGTACACCTTTCTCCTGTTTATCTGTCTTATGTCAGTTTCTCAGAGCCTGCCAAAAAAACCTAAGAGGTCAGAGGTAAAAATCTGCCTCCCCTTCAGACCCTTATTTGCTTCTTCCTTTATGTCATTTTCATTTCCCTGGCTTTTTTCCTGTCTATCTTAAACCTTTAATAATTTTTGATAGCATCTATTTTCAATTGGGCAATTTAAAATTTATTCTTCACTTTTTGAGACCATTTTGTCTTCTTTCCACTTCCTGAGTTCAATCAACTTCTTTTCTATTTATCCTGGTTTTTGTCCATTTTGCATTTCTGACTCAGAGTGGTTTTTCATATCCTCAAGTGCTTGATGTCCTTAATTCTGTCTGGAGTGTGAACTTACACTTTTCTTTTGCTTCACAGTCGTTTTGCAGGGAAGGAGGTCCTGAATTGATGGTTAAGATTTTGTGTTTTCTGATTTTTTGCAAAATTTCTCTACTATTTTTTTTTTCATTTTTACCATATTTGAGGTGTTTTTTTTTTTAATCCCTGTTTTAAAAGGAGCCTTTTTCTGTCAGCCTAGCAAAGTCCAAGTACTGGAGTGGGTGTTTCTGTCAGGGTGTTTGTTCTGGTGGTGGGAAAGGAGTTGCCAGTCCTCTGATTATGTGCTCCTCTTTGTCTTACAGAACCTAAATCCTCCCTACCTTCAACCTGATTTTCTTCTTTTCTCCATCTAATTGCTAAAAAGCTCTTTCTTTTCTCTTTGCCTGTTTTCCCCTCCTCCAGAAGAAAGACTGTCCCAGTAAGTGATGCTTACCTTTTTAAATTATGCTTGTGCCTTTTAGAGCACTTGGATGGCTTGGCGCTCAGGATTCTCTCTCTCCCCCTCTCTCCATCCCTCCCCTGCACGCGCACGCTTTCTCTCTCAAAATAAACAATAAAAAATAAATTTTGCTTGCCCTTTTACCCTGTGTCTGTCTTTTTAAATGTTATACCTTGTCCTATATGTCGTCTGGGCCTTTCAATCACATCCATATACTTTAAAATCTCTTCCCTATAATTCAAGCTCTGATCTGCTTACATATTTTTCCAGCATTTTCAATTCTAGGCTGCATTTAACTTTTCTAGTGGCCATTCGAAATCACCCTCAGGCACCTTTGCTAGCCTCTCTCTTCTGTTTTCCTTGCAGTTTTTCTTGTTCTGGTTTTGCTCACACAAAGCCTTCTGACAGAGTGGAGGTGGGAAGGAAGTACAAGGAATGGACTTGGGATGTTTTCTCCATCTACTCACGGTTACTTTGCACTTTGGCCTTGCCTCTCTCCGAGTATGTGTGCAGAACTCTCATAATTGGGAAGTTGTTTCACATTGTTTTCAGTTTTTGAGGCTGATTATTATATAGCTACCACCATTTTATGCTATCTGGATTTGACTCTCTAGAGGAAGGAGAAAGAGTGAGATACAAGTTTTTTAATTAAAAAATAAAAATGACAAGTTTAAGGAGAAAACAGGGGTCTAGCTGACTGTTGCCAAGAATGTGGCAAGAGGAGAAGAAAACGTTTAGTTCTGTGTATCCAGAGTCAAACTCAGGCTGTGATTTCTCTCGCTGATTCTCAACAGCTGCCAAGTCACAGGTTTTGGAGGCTTTTTTTTTGGGGGGGGAAGGGGGGAGTGAAGGAGAGGGAAGGATACAAACAAAGTGGCTTATAAAACTGATAAAAAGCGTCATCTCCACAGTGAGAGTCTCCAAGACTTCGATGTTATGAAATGAAAGTAATAACCAACTGAAAGACATAATATAATAAACCCTTGTATATCCAGAACAAGTTTAGTTTAAATGGATTTTTAAAACCACCTAAGCACTATATAGCAAGGTACACTGGAGGCACCATTACTGGGCTGAAAAAGAAACAAGAGTCAAGAAAAACTGAAAATGCAGTGAATGGCTGAGCTAGCTCTACTGTCATTAAACACAATTTCCTTTCCATTTCACACAACTCTAAAAGTAAAAACAAAGCCACAATCCATTTGCTTCTAGAAACTACTCTGTAATCTGTGCCCTAAACTGCTGACAACATTTAGAAGAAAACTAAAAATCTGGGGATATATAATTCTATTATGACCTAATGTATTTCAATTCATCATGCCACCTACCCATCCTCAAAATATTTGACTTCAAAGATAGAGAGTAGTGGTAAAATGTGGTGCCGATTACATTAATTATAAAAATGGCCACAACTTGCCTTTATTATTTACAAAGTCCTTTCAGACAGTAAGCGTAGTTACTATTTCCCTTCTACAGATATGAAAACCAAGGTTAAGTCCTAGCAAGCAAACGATGACACTAAAATTCTAAAACACATGAGAAATTGAACCCTAAATCAGACAGCTACAAAATTAACAGAAGAGTAAGCAGCTGCACACAAAATTAAAAAACAAAACAAATGAAAAAGACTTAAAAGCGTGCTGATTTCAAATTCTCATAAGGGTTTTTTTTTTAATGTTTATTTTTGAGACACAGAGAGACAGAGCATGAGTGGGGGAGGGGCAGAGAGCAAGGGAGACACAGAATCCAAAGCAGGCTCCAGGCTCTGAGCTGTCAGCACAGAGTCCGAAGTGGGGCATGAACCCAGAAACTGTGATATCATGACCTAAGCTGAAGTCAGACACTCACCTGACTGAGCCACCCACTCAGTCACTCTGCCCCCCCCTTTTTTTCTCAGAAAGGTTTTTGAAATTTGGTATCTTGGAAATAAAAATATATATACCCATTGAAGAAACCTCACAAATGGGGCTAAACACCAGAATGAGTGAAATGGAAAACCTAGTACTGAGGGTTTTATCTTGAATTCAGCTATATATATGAAAAACCTTCAAAAGGCAAAGAGAATAGCTTTAAAGATTCTAATATATGTCTCATAGGAGGTAAAAAGAAGGAAATGGGAGGGAAGGGATAATAGAGATTTACTACATAATAGTTAATAACTTTCCAGAACCAATTAAAGACAGGAGTCCTCAGATAAAGCGGTCTCAGAGTATTAAGTAGAAAAAAATTTTAAAATCCACACCTGGACATCACTATAAAACTACAGTACATCAAGCACAAAGATAAAATCTTACAGACTGGTAGGGAAAAAAGGATGGATTATCTTCAGAGGAATAGCAAATAATCTTACAACAGCTGTCTTATCAACAGAAATAGATGGCAGAGAGCAATGAGTGATAGATCTTCACACTGAAAAGGAGTACAGAATTCTATACCTAGCTTAGTCATCATTCAAAGCTGTGAACCAAACAGAGACATTTCAGACCCAGACTAAGAGAGTATGCTATTCACAGACTGTTAGTGAAAGGGATACTAAAGGATATGGGATGCAGGAGAAAAACAAAAAGCTTGACAACTGATATGTATGTATGTAATGAATATTAAAATATTAAAATTAATAATTATTTGTTTTTACGTGAAACACACAAAAACAGAGAATAAATGGGGAAGATGTGGGGTGAGGGGAAAAACGTGCTAAATAGAGAGTTAAGGAACTTGTTGAGGAAAACACAGAGTAGGAGGATCCTGAGCTCGCCTTGTCCCACGAATGCACCGAGATAAGTACATCTATTACAACTAACTCTGAAAACAAAGACCGGCAGAAAAAGACTTTCCACAGCTAGTCATAGAGAGAAGGCCACAGAGAAAAGGGTATCAGGGGCAGAGACAGCTGGGAACCAAACCCCTAGATAACTACCACAAATCTGGAGGGATATCAGAAGCAGAGAGAAGTGGGGATCGGACCCCACATTTGGCACTTCATCCCTGTGAATCTGCACCATGAAGATGAGTCCCCATAACATCTGGCTTTGAAAACTAGTGCGGCTTAACCAGGAAATTAGAGGGTGGCATGAAATCCAGTTTCCACCCTTAAAAAGCCTACACTAAATAACTCGGCCTGTGACACAGAAGCAGCGGTTTGAAAAGTACCTGGGGTACAGGTGAATGAGATTTCTTTAGGAACAAAGTGCTGGGAGGAGCCATTTTCTTGCACTCCCACAGCCTACATAGCCAGATGTTTGCAGAAGCCAATTCGAACACTCTCCATCTACCATGCTAGCACCAAATGCCCCACCCGGCCTTCCTCAGCAGATCCACCTCCAAAGTGACTTGTGCAGCAGGGGAGATAACCTCACACACTATCGTGCCCACGGTTCTAGCAGCTGGGCCTCCTGAGCTGGCTGTGCAAGGAATAAGCTCTGCATTCTGTATACCTGCCACCGTGGCAGAGAAGCTAGTTGCAGATTGCCAGGCTGAGTACTGGCTCTGCCCACCAACAAGTCCTTGCTGTTGCACCCAGACCTCTCAGCACGGCAGGGAGTAAACGATGTCTAGTGTGCCCACAACAGGCATACCATTCATTACAGCCAGCTGGGCTGAAGGCAACTGCAGCTCTGCCACAAGAGGTGGGCAACACACCCACAGAGGGAAGCACTGGAGCACCTGGTTCTGGTGACCAGCAGGGACTGCGCTATAGGGCACACAGGAACTCTTCTACACAAGGCCGCTACTTTCAAAACCAGGAGAGGGGCGCCTGGGTGGCTCAGTCGGTTAGGCGGCCAACTTCGGCTCAGGTCATGATCTCACGGTCTGTGAGTTTGAGCCCCGCATCGGGCTCTGGGCTGATGGCTCATCAGAGCCTGGAGCCTGCTTCGGATTCTGTGTCTCCCTCTCTCTCTGCCCTTCCCCTGCTCATACTCTGTCTCTATGTCTCTCAAAAATAAATAAACGTTTAAAAGACTTTAAAAAAAAAAAACAACAAACAAACCAGGAGATGTAACTTACTTACCTAGTATATAGGCACAAATGCAAAGAGTGAGACAAAATAAGAAGACGGAGCAATACGTCACAGTGAAAAAGTAAGACAAAAATCACAGAAAAAGAGCTAAATGAAATGGAAATAAGCAATATGCCTGATAAAGAGTTCAATGTAATGATCATAAATATACCCACCGGACTTGAAAAAAGAAGGATGAACTCAGTAAGAACATCAACAGAGAGATAAAAAAAAATATATAAAAAAGAAACAGAGCTGAAGAATACAATACCTGAAATGGAAAATACTCTAGAGCGAATCAACAGCAGATTACAGGATGCAGAAGAATGGATCAATGATCCAGAAGACAGGATAATGGAAAGCAACCAAGCCGCATGGTAAAAAGAAAAAATAATAATAAATATTAAGGAGAGGTTAGAGAAACTCTATGATGTCATCAAGTGTAATGCCATTAACAATACAAAGAAGAACGACCAAAGCCCAAATTAGTAGAAGGAAGGAAATAATAAAGATTAGAATGGAAATAAATGAAGGAGAGACCAAAACAACAATAAAGATTGATGAAACCAAAAGCTGGTTCTTTGAAAAGATAAACAAAATTGATAAACCTTTAACAGACTCATCAAGAAAAAATGATGCAAATAAAATAATAAAGGGGTAGAAATAACAATTGAAATCACAAAAATATAAAGAATTACAAGAGAATACAGTGAAAAATTATATGTCGAAAAACTGGACAACCCAGAAAATTTGCATAAAGCTAGAAACATACAATCTTCCAAAACTGAATCAAGAAGAAACAGAAAATGTGGACACACTAATTACTAACAACAAAATTGAACTGATAATCAAAAAAATCGCACCAAAGGTCTAAGACAGACAGTTTCACAGGTGAATTCTACTAAAAATCTGAATAAGAATTAATAGCTATTCTCACATTATTCCAAAAAATAGAAGAGGGAGGAAATTCTCCAAATTCATAAAGCCAGCATTACCCTGACACCAAAACAAGACAAAGATATTACAGAAAAAGAAAACTACAGGCCAACACAGACACAGAAACCCTCAACAAAATATTAGCAAACCAAATTCAACATATATTAAAAGGGTCATTCACTCAACCAAGTGGGATTTATTCGTTTTTCAATATTCATTAATCAATCAACATGATTCATCACAGTAACAAGAGAAAGTTAACATGTTATCTCAATAGATGCAGAAAAGAATCTGAAAAACGGAACACCCATTCATGATAAAAACTCTCAACAAAGTAGGCTTAAAGGCAATATACTTCAACATAATAAAGGCCATATATGAAAAACCCACAGGTAACATTATACTCAATGCCTCAAAGATCAGGAAGAAAACAAAGATATTTACTCTCACCATTTTTATTCAACATAGTACTGGAAGTCACAGCCACAGCAATCAAACAGGGAAAAAAAGGCATCCATATCGCTAAGGAAGAAGTAAAACTTTTACCATTTGCAGAATATATGATACTATACATAGAAAACCCTAGACGCTCTCACCAAAAAACTACTAGAACTGATAAATGGATTCAGTAAGGTAATAGGATACGAAATCAATGTGCAGAAATCCTTTAAATTTCTATACACTAATAATGAAGTAGCAGAAGGAAAAATTAAGAAAACAATACCATTTGCAATTGCACCAAAGAGATTAAAATATCTAGGAGTAAATTTTACAAAGAGGTGAAAGATCTAATCTTTGAAAACTATAAGGCAATAGGAAAAAACTGAAAATGGCACAAATGGAAAAATATTCCATGCTCATGGACTAGAAGGATTAGTATTGTTAAAATGTCCACACTATCTAAATCAATCTAAAGATTCAATGCAACCCCTACTAGCATTTTTCACAGAACTAAAACAAATAATCCTAAAATTTGTATGGAACCACAAAAGACCTCAAATAGCCAAAGCAATCTTGGAAAGAACAAAGCTGGAAGTATCACAACACTAGATTTCAAGATATACTACAAAGCTATAGTGATCAGAACAGTATGGTACTGCCACCAAAACAGACTCATGGATCAGCAAGACAGCATAGAAAGCCCAGATATAAACCCACCCATAAATGGTCAACTAACCTATAACAATGGCAAAAACATACAATGAAGAAAAGACAGTCTTTTCAATAAATGGAGTTGGAAAAAGTGGACAGCTACATGCAAAAAAACGAAACTGGATTGCTTTCTTACATTTAAAAGATAAACTCAAAATTTATTAAAGGCCTAAATGTGAGTGAGACCTGAAGCCATAAAACTCCTAAAAGAACACATAGGTGGTAATCTTCTGGATGATACTTAGCAGTAGATAGGTCTCTCCAGGCAAAAGAAACAAAAGGAAAAATAAACTACTGGGACTACATCAAAATCAAAAGCTGTTGCACAGCAAAGAAAACCGTTAATGGAACTGAAATGCAATCTACTGAATGGGAAAAGGTATTTGCAAATATATATCCGAAAAACAGGTAATATCCATAATATATAAAGAACAACTCAAAAACCCAAACAATCCATTTAAAAAATATGCAGAGGACCTGAATAGATATTTTTCTGAAGACATACAGAGGCCAATAGCCACATGAAAAGATGCTCAACATCACTAATCATCAGAAAAATGCAAATCAAAACCGCAGTAAGACATTACTTCACACCAGTCAGAATAGTTAATATCAAAAAGACAAGAAATAACAAGTATTGGCAAGGATGTAGAGAAAAGGGAACCCCTGTGCACTGCTGGTGGGAATGTAAATTGGTGCAACCCCTGTGAAAAACAGTATGGAGGTTCTTCAAAAGACTAAAAATTGAAATGCCATATGATCCAGTAATTCCAATACTATTTACTGAAAGGAAAAGAAAACATTTAATTGAAAAGATATATGTACCCCTATATTTACTGTAATATGATTTACAATAGCCAAGTTAGGGAAGCAACCCAAGGGACCAATAGATGAATGGATAAAGGAGATTTGGTATGTATGTACAATGGAATATTACTCAGCCATAAAAAATGAGATCTTGCTATCACAACAACATGGATGGAGGAGTATTTTAAGAGAAATAAGTCCGAGAAAGACAAATACCGCAAGATTTCACCTATATGCAGAATCCCACAAACAAAACAAACAAACAAAAATGGACTCTTAAAAGTCAGAGAATAACCTCGTGGTTGTCAGAGAGCAGATGGGTGTGGGGAGGAATGGGTGAAATAGCTGAAGGTGATTAAGAGGAACAAATTTCCGGTTATGAAATAAATGTTACGAAGATGAAAAGTACAGCATAAGGAACATAGTAAGAGTGTAACACTGTATGGTGCCTACACTTAATCACAGTGAGCGCTGAGTAATGTATAGAATTGCTGAATCACTACCCTGTATACCTGAAACCAATAGAACATTGTATGGCACCTATGCTTCAATAATAAAAACATAGATAAAATATTGATAAAGTTCTTGCTTGTTTGAAAAAGGTAAAGATACTGATTTCATTTTTGCTAGAAAACTTTCTATTCTATATATTTAAAAGTTTTAAGAGTACCCATTAAGAAAAGAAACCTTCATGCTACTGCTTCTAAGACAGCAGAGAATTTTTTTTAAAAAAAGATGAAAAAAATCAAGATAACAGAGATCATAATATAAGAAAAAAGGAAGAAAAGTATAATTACCAAAAAATACACACCCCTCTCATCACACTCACATATACAAAGATGGTATACAGAATCCCAACTATATTAGACATCTCGATCATGTAAGCAGATTTAACACACTTATTTAAAATAAAAATATCAAGAACCATGTCTTCTGTTTATAATGCTCTGGTTTCTGCTAAAAACATTAGTATATTAGCAGGACCTGCTGGAAAGCAGCTGACAGTTTGAGTGGACAATGTCTCAAATGTTTATTGCCTTTACACATGATATCCAGACTGAAGTTAAAAGGTAAAGAAATAATAATTTAAGACCAGAGGGGAGGGAGTCAGAGATATCAGAAGTATGGAAAATGTAGTTGTTTATAAAAAAACTACACATGAGGGTGCCGGGGTGGCTCAGTTGGTTAAGTATCTGACTCTTGATTTCAGCTCAGCTCATGATCTCACGGCTCCTGGGATTAAACCCTATGTCAGGGTCTGCACTATTAGAGCCCTATGTCAGGCTCTCCACCACTTATGCGTGTGTGCATGCTCTCTCTCCCTCTCCCCCAAAATAAATAAATAAATAAACGTTAAAAAAAAAACCCTATATATATACAACTCTAAAGAGACAAGAAAAAGGCACCAGTACCTAAACATTACTCAGCTAATTCTTTTCTCCAGTTTAGTCTATGTTCCTTTATTATAGCTCCAGACAATGCACCAGACAGCCTTTTGTATGCAACAGATTAATCCAACTGACCTCAATTGTTGAAAGCTAACAGATATTAACTGTATAAAAGCCCAGACTGAAATTCCTTCCCTGACATCCCAACATAACAATTCCTTTGCAACCATCATTCCCAACTTATAACCTAGTAAGCAGCAAACATGCTGATCTTTATCTTCAAGGGGGATGCCAACCTTTCCTCTTCACGTGAACTTAATTCAGAAGCTTTCACACTACTGTGAATCCTTCAACTACTGAAATTAGAATCAGTGGATTTTTGAGCCGGAAGAATGAGAAACCTGAGATCTAGGCAGGTAAGTGATTCACACCCTATCACACTGGTGCAGGTAAAGCAGCTAAGACCAGAACCTAAACCCAACTCTTCTTTCTATGCCAAGGCTTTTCCCTACTGTCACTTAGCAGGTCTAGAGAGCAAGGATGGGGGGTGTCTGTGTGACTCAGTCATTTAAGCACCCGACTTTGGCTCAGGTCATGATCTTATGAATAGTGGGTTCGAGCCTCGCACTGGGCTCTGTGCTGACACTTCAGAGCCTGGAGCCTGCTTCAGATTCTGTGTCTCCCTCTCTCTGTCCCTCCCCCGCTCGTGCTCTCTCTCTCTCAAAAATAAACATTAAAAAATTTTTAAAAAGTAGAAGAGCAAGGATGGAAAGGACTATAAAATAACTTCATTTTGTTTCTCACAGTTCCTTTGGCTTAGTGCCCCAACAACTTTCCTGTTCTAAATCTTTTCACTTTGTTGAAGCTATTAGTCGTTCCTAGGAGGGCTCATGAGAGGTTCTCAAAGGAGGCTTAGAACAGTTCCACCTTGTAATCCATCATTCTCTTAAAGGTTGGCATCGTTCCCAGGCTGCTGTTTCCCCCTCTAGCCAGCAAAGCTTCTGTGAACAACACAGTAGTTTTCTCTATGGATAAGCATGTTCAGTCATTTCCATCTTGAAGCCACTTTATTTCTAAAAGCAGACATATATCTTTAGCCTCCTTTTCAAGGAAGGGAGACCCTCCACCAGGAAGCCACTTGACTGAACACAGCCATGCTAAGTGTGTGAGAAAGAGCCAAGTCCTCTTGTTACTTGCCTCCAGGCAAGAGGAAAGGTCCACATTTTTGAAAACTTCCTTGGAAGAACCAATAATTTGTAATTTTAATTTGTAATTTATTTATTTACAAACAAACACAAATGTAAAACCACTGGAAAATTCCTAAGTCGCAAATGTTTCATTGTGGACCGGGATCCAAATTTGGAAACAAGAGGCGAAGCCTGAGAGAGGGTAGAGAAGGAAAAGGAAAGCAGAGAATTCAAGGGCTGTCCAGAGAATATCCCAAATTTTTTCCTCTTCCTTTTCTCTGACAGCCCATCTGCCAGGGTCTTCTCTGGAGTGATCTGGGTTTCTCAGGCTGGAAGAGCCGAGGGCCAGACAGCACTCTGCTCCCATCATTCCTGACCCGTCTTTGTGGCTACTAGGAAGGTCTTGTGACATGGATTCCATTCTCTTGGAGAGAAAAAAACAAAACAAAAAAATCCACATAATGTGGCTGTATCTACGCTTCTTTTCAATTACACACTTTCCAGATGTTCAGGAGAAACAAGAACCTAGTCCCTTTAAGGAATAAAGTTATATTATTCAGCCTTGGTGGATAAATTAGGAATAGCTGGGAGCAGACAAAATGACTGTGTGTGTACCTGCTTTAAAAGGAACTTTAAAATCTAACTCAATCCCCTCAATATATAGAAAAAGAGACTGGGACCTATATATGTTACCTAACTAGACCACAAGTCCAGTTGGTGGCAGATCTAAGACCACACTACACCTTGAGTGTCCTACCAGACTAGACTTGCCGTGAGAAGGAGAGAGGACTTGAGAGGTTGCACATCCCCGAGGGAAGGAAGAAACTCGGAGGCTGGGAGATACTAGGATGTTACTGAGTGGCCGCAAGATGACTTGCAGAGGCAGCTAACACCTGGATTTTACAAAACACCCAATTGTAAAAGGGAGAGGTCATGGTAGAAAAAAACAAGTGAAAGAAAAAATAAAAACATCATGACAATGATTCAGTTTACTTCAATAGTCAGGGATTGTGTTAAGTGCAGGTTAATAATGAAAAGTGAAGAGGAAAATAATAACCTATTTGAGTTCATGAACCAGCTGTTCATTGTAAGATTTTTTTCCTTTACATTTACTGGGAGTATATTCTATTATCATATGAGTGTTTGGTACCTTGGTTCTGGAACACCTTTATTAGAAACACTCTGGATGTTTGTTACAATGCAGATTCCTGGGCTCTCCTCCAGAGTTACTGACTCAGAGACCTGAATTTGAAACAGGCTTCCCATGGATGCTGACACGTAACAATCAACACAGCCATAATCCCATCATCGCAGAATTAGACCCTATTTGGCTTCCAGTCCTCCCCACACCGATTTCAGAGTTAAGAGGTGCAGAGAGAGTGAGTGCCCTCAAATCACAAAGGTTGCTAAGAGCCTGCCAGACTGTGCCATGAGGCTTTCTCTTCCCACCATGTCTGGAAGGACAGATGGGCTGAAATGGGCTAGGTAGTAGTTGGTTTAATTTTAAGATTCTATCTTATTAGGTTAAAAGTGCAAATAAGTATCATTTTGTTAATGAAAACCATACCACATTTTCTGCCATGAGTATGCATCTCCTTTAAAGCTGGGGCAGGGGGTGGGGAAGTTAATGTGTTAAAACAAGCAAATAAAACAAAGAGACATAATTATTATTTTTTTATTTCTTTTTTTAATGTTTATTTTCGAGAGAGAGAGAGAAACAGAGCATGAGTTGGGTAGGGGCAGAGAGAGAGAGGGAGACACAGAATCTGAAGTAGGCTCATGAACTCACCAACTGTGAAATCATGACCTGAGACGAAATCGGACACTTAACTGATCGAGCCACCCAGGAACCCCCAAGAGACATAATTATTGACTTTCTGGGATATACCCCATTCCTGCTTCTCTCAACAAGGCCAAAGCCAGAGCACCCCCAGTGCAGTCAAGCTCCCCTACCAAGTAGCAGCTCCTCAGAGTACAGGCCAGTGCCATGGACAGCTTGGGAACTATCCTGCTCTGCCTACAACCTTAACTCCTAGGCAAGGACAGAAATTTCTGAGAAGCGGGATGTGTGGCGGGGAATGTGGGCGGGATGAGTGGCCTCTAGCTGGCCCTCTGCCTGGCCCCGTCCTCCAAGCTCTCTCTAGAGTAGGGCAGAATGGTAGTTGGGTATGAAAGACAGAGGAAGGGAGAATCCATACTAGAGAACCGTATTGAACTAAGGATACCTACTCATTTTCTCAAACCAAGAACGCCCTGCAGGGCAAAAAGGGATGAAGAAAGCAACATCCTTTTCACACCCAAATTGCTGAGGCAAATTCTCAGAAATCTGTTTTGAGGAGAGATTGAAAATAGAGCAGTAATCACTACGTCTGAGACTGGATTCCCTAAATATAATGAGTAGCACTCAACTCCTGATTATCTCTGCCCACCAAGGACAAAGGAATTAGCAGGAAAAAAAGGCTGATGCTTTTTAGGAGTTGAGGATGCCAACACTACTCTCTCAGTTCTCTGGAATGCACACAAGGATTACCATGAGAGCTGGGCACAAATTCTAGCAAGTGCCTGCCCATCTTGATGCAGGTCTATCTGCCTCCTGTTACATCTGCAGCAACCCCTGGACATCTGCCATGGATCACAGCCTCCCGCCTCATCCATGCTCACCTAACAACAGGACCTTTAGACAAAAGTCCCCCATGGCCCTTTAACAGTCTCCAGGAAGACTGTCTTCATGCCAGAAGACGAAGCCAAGGAAAGACCAGAACACTGCCAGTATCTCATTCTCCATTCCAACGAGGCCAGTCTTATACTAAAATATATTTGTACTTGCGTATGTATGGGCGCATGCGCGTTCTCAAAGCATATATAAAAAACATGAACAAGAATTACTCTACAATGCTAATAATGGTGATTCCTAGTGATTTTCATTTTCTTTACATTCTTCTATATTTTTCGATTGTTATCATGAAAGTGATGATCTCTTAATCATTTTGTAAAATGTTACTTTATTTTTTTTTAATTTTTTTAATGTTTTATTTGTTTTTTGAGAGCAGGAGAGACAAAGCATGAGCGGAGGAGGGGTAGAGAGAGAGGAGGAGACATAGAATGCGAAGCAGGCTCCAGGCTCTGAGCTGTCAGCACAGAGCCTGACGCGGGGCTCGAACTCACAGACTGTGAGATCATGACCTGAGCCGAAGTCGGGCGCTTCACCAACTGAGCCACCCAGGCGCCCCTGTAAAATGTTACTTTAAAAGGTAATGATAGCTATTATTTACCGGAGATGAACATGGCATGTAATAGACAGATAAGGTCATTTATGTTGTGTGCTGCCTAAAAATAGATGAAAAAAAGAAACTCCACTTTCTCTTCTCTGTAGCCATTTGTTGCTAACCATCTGTAAAGTTCTCAGGCCTTTGTCTAACGATTTCTTGGAGCCCCTCTAGATTATATACTAATGTACCATAAGAGGTTTTTACTTGAGATGCCAACAAATGGCAAAATGATTAAATCAAATTTTCACATGTTATTTTACTTTCTTCTTCTCTCATGACAGAGATATTAGCAGGTAGTAGGAAAGTAGCTGGATGAGGGAATTATTTGTAAAACTGTTAATTTCTGAACAACTGAGAAGTTGAATATATGGTTTTTATATCATGAAAATGATGATTCAAGTATGAGTGGATTTCTTAAAAATCAAATAACATAAATGACAATTGCCTGCTCTAAACAGTATAGACGTCCCTTATTTAAGATGCTTCATCTGCTTTCCCCTTCCCCAGTGAACACTGTTATGATTTCAAATCCATCTAAAACTGAGAAAATATCCCTGACCAACCTTAATTACCAGATGGTAATAGATAAGGTCTATAAAGCCTTTCTGTTTCTTCCTTTCTACATATCTTCACTATACAATAAGGTCTATAAAGCCTTTCTGTTTCTTCCTTTCTACATATCTTCACTATACAATTCAACCACACAGCATCACATAAAACTGTAATCTGATGAAGCTCAACTTTTTCGCCAGGATGCATAATGTTTGATAGTGTTACACTGCTCCCACCTTTGAAGGCTGTGGTTCTCTAACGGATGATATTAATAAACTAAAAAAAAAAGGATAATGTCTGTGAAAACATTTACGATTATTGTAGAACACAGCCATCAACCTGTGGGAAACAAAAAAGCTTTCATTTGGGTGCTCTATGCCCTTAGAAATGCCATCCGCACAGTTGGGAAGGCCCGGAGCAGCTGATGGAGCTGGAGTTAATGAGGTAAGGTGTGGGAAAGAACAAAAAAGGTTTCCTCGGCTCAGGGTTCAAGGCAGTGAACGCTCCTTATCTCTCGGTTGAGTATAAGTTTCCGAGGAAGACTCATCTTGAGAATTCTCAGTGGGAGGGAGTCAAGCCAGAAGTTAAGGGAGAGACAGAGTTTAGCCAGATGGCTCAGTCTATTAGCGGAGCCCTCGACCATGTCACTACTTAGTTACTTCATGTCTCTAAAGGTGGAAATGGGAGCATGTGTAAACTGGGAAAACAACGCTCAGCTGGGGGCCTTTGCGGCCCTGGCCTGACTAAGTGTACAAGAATGCCAAAGTCAGATCTGGTTTCTGATAAGATGTTTGGATTTTATTCTCACTGCAATAGGAAGGTCACAGAAGAATTTTAAGCTGTGAATGACATGAGTCCACCCTTCTTGGGGCACAACAACTATAGTATGTGCTTGGCAATCCATCAGTGATTCTCAAGCAAATCCTGCATTCTGTTTGCTCATAACCACACTATGGATATTAAGATATGGTGGTAACACAGTAGAAGTTAAAATTATAACAAAACCACCAAAAGATATCCCTATTGCCTACACTGTAATTTAAGAAGTTAGAATTTCATTTATGTTAATAGCTCTAATTAATAAGATAAACCTTTCCTTTTGGGATCTGGCAGTGATAACAGCTCAAGCAGGAGTGCCATTTGAAACCTTGGAAAACCTAAAATAACATTTTTACAAAAAAAGCAGCAGTGCTCACAGTTAACTAACTTGGCCTGGAAGGTAAGAGAATTGGAAATGTAAAGATGGTATCTTAACGAGATGTCATTCTACTATTTTACAGCCCTTGCCAGTACAGCACTTTAAAAGATGTGCATTACAGTGAATTTCCAACTGAAAAAGTAAATCCCAAATATGGGCAAAATCAGCAGCCCCGTTCCTTGCCGTTGTAATAGATGATTAAGTAGGTGTTACAGAGATGAAAGAGCAGAGCGTCTCTTTCCAATCCTGACAGACATCCTCCCCTTCTTCACCGATCCTTTATCTTGCAGTGAAGACCTGCACGAGGAAGTCCATTCCTGGTATGTTCCTGATAAGAATGCATATTCCCAGGGGTAGCAGCAGGGACTACATCGCTTTAGCAGACATTGTTCGTGAACTTGTGCCAAGTTTTTCTGAAGTTGGAAACTGGGAAAGCGTCTGTGCTCCTGATTAATAATATTCAGCAAACAGACTGAAACCAGAGGAAATATAATCACGAGTAGAGAGGGATACTCAGTGACAGAGCTGCTGAGGTTAAGCTGCTGTGATGGGGCACTCATGCCACTGAGAGCAGGCATGGCTTTCATGCCCATGTGTTTACATGAGCCCGAGTTGAGACCCTTGAAGGGATTAGGACCTCCTCTGTCTCATGAAGAATACAGTTCCGGCCTCCTCTCAGTTTTCCCACAGCCAGTTTAAATTATCCTTCCACCTTTAATCTCTTTAAGACTTGAGTTGAAGCTACTTTGTAATAAAATTATTTCCAATTTATATCACACATGGATGATTATGATTGTTCTCTCTCCCCCGTGGGCTGTAAAACCCTCCAAGTCAGAGTCATCTCTCTTGATCCCCACACACCGATCATATAAACATTTCAAGCAGTACATGAGAAAGTGAAATAAATAGTAACTGTCTTCCAACCTCGCTCCCTAAAGATAACCACTATTAAGTTTCTTGTATCTCCCTCCATAAATGTTTGTAGGCAAACACAAACTTTTATGTTATTCAATGTTCAATCCAATGAGCAAACCTTAAAAGAAATATGGATATACAGAATTTTAAATCATTTCTGGTTATAAATAATTATGTTACTGTAAAATAAGATGTATATGTGGACATTCCAAGGTAGATACAACCTGCCCCCATCTACAAATCACATGCCTTCCACCTCCCAGGACTTCAGCAAGTACTGCATTTGGGTGCAGGTGGAGTTACTGGGGCACAAGCCTGGTGAGCCCAGCTCTGTCTCTAACATGATGGGTATTCCCTGCCCACCTCACCCCATCTCTCTGAATCCTAGTTTCCTCTCCTACAAAAGGGGAAGGTGTTCTCAAACGTTCCTTTGAGAATTCAGGGTTGAAGCTGAATCAAGTATTGATTAATAAAATAGGTATACCAAGGCCAAAATATGAATTGGTACTGAAGAAAATCAAAGATAATATAACAGATTACACGGAGAATACTTTTAATTGAGGTAAAACTGACATGTAACATTATATTAGTTTCAGGTATACAACATGATTTCATATTTATATACACTGCAAAACGATCATCACAGTAAGTCTAGTTAACATCTATCACCATCCCAATTATAAAAAAAAAAATTTATTATGATGAGAACTTTTTAAGATCTACTCTGTTGGCAACTTTCAAATATGCAATATAGTATTATTAACTATAGTCACCATGCTGTATACTATATCCCCAGGACTTACCTATTTTATAACTGGAACTTTGTACCTTTTGATCACCTTCACCTAGTTTGCCTTCTCTTTATCCATGAGCTTGGTTATCTTTGGTTTTGTTTTTGTCTTTTAGAATCCACATATAAACAAAATCATATGGTATTTGTCTTTCTCTATTTCACTTAGCATAATCCCCTCTAGGTCCATCCATGTTGTCACAAATGGCAGGGTTTTATTCTTTTTATGCTTGAATTGCATATGTATCTATATATCTATATCTATGTGTATCCCACAACTTCTCTATCCATTCATTCACAGATGCACCCTTAGTTTGTTTTCATATCTTGGCTATTGTAAATAATGCTGCAGTGAACATGGGGATGCATATATCTTTTTGAGTTAGTGTTTTCATTGTTTTTGGATCAACACCCAGTAGTGGAATTGCTGGATCATACAGTAGTTCTGTTTTTAAACTTTTGGCCAGCAGGTTTCTGTTTTCCACAGTGGCTGCACCAATATACACTTCTACCAACAGTGCAAAAGGGTTCCCTTTTCTCCATATTCTCACCAACACTTGTTCTTTCTTATATTTTTGATGATAGCCATCCTAACAGGTATGAGACGATAGCTCATGGTGGTTCTGATTTGCATTTCTCTGAAGACTTTTGATGCTGAGCATCTTTTCAGGTACCTGTTGGCCATTTGTGTGACCTCTGTGGAAACATGTCTGTTCAGACTTTTTGCCCATGTCTTAATTGGATTATTTCGGGTTTTTTTGCTACCAAGTTGTATGAGTTATTTATATATTTTGGATATTAACTCCTTACCAGATCTATCATTTGCAAATATTTTCCCCCATTTAGTTTGGTTGCCTTTTCATTTTGTTGATGGTTTCCTTACAGTGCAGAAGCTTTTCAGTTTAATCCCCTTGTTTATTTTTGCTTTTGGTGTCAGATTAAAAAATCATCACTGGGGTGCCTGGGTGGCTCAGTCAGTTGAGCATCTGCTCTTGATTTCAGCTCAGGTCATGATCTCACAGTTGTGAGACTGAACCCTGTGTCCGCAATGGATGTGGAACCTGCTTAAGATTCTCTCTATCCCTCTCCCTCTTTGCCCCATCTCTGCTCACATTCGTTCTCTCTCTCTCAAAAAAAAAATCATCACGAAGACCAATGTCAAGGAACTTAGTGCCTATGTTTTCTTCTAGGAGTTTTATGGTTTCAAGTCTTACATTCAAGTGTTTAATCCATTTTGAGTTAATTTTTGAGATAGTCCAGTTTTATTCTTTTGCTGTGGCTGTCCAGTTCTCCCAACATTCATTGAAGAGACTGTCCCTATTGTATATTTCATTCACTGAAGAGACTGTCCCCATTGTATATGTTTGGGTTCTCTGTCATAAATTAATTGACCATATATACATGGGTTATTCCTGGACTCTCTCTCCTGTTCCACTAATCTATATGTCTGTTTTGATTACAATAACTTTGTAATGTAGTTTGAAGTCAAGAAGCATAATAATTCTATCTTTATTCTTATTTGTCAAGATAATTTTGGCTATTCAGGGTCTTTCGTGGTTCCACACAAATTTAAGAATTCTTTGTCTAGTTTTGTGAAAAATGTCATTGGAATTTTGACAGGGATTGTGCTAAATTTGTAGGTTGCACTTGATGGTATGGATATTTTAACAATATCAATCCTTCCTTTACACGAGAACAAAATATCTGCCTATTTATTTCCATATATTTCAATTACTTTCATTAATGTCTTATAGCTTTCAGTGTATTTAATCCTTTACTTTGACTAAATTTATTCTAGGTATTTTATTCTTTTTGATGCAATTGGAAATGAGATTGTTTTCTTAATTTCTCTGATAGTTTGTTATCAGTGTATACATATACAACAGGTTTTTGTATAGTAATTTTGTATCCTGCAACTAATTCTACCAGTTTTTGGTAGACTCTAGGATTTTCTCTAAGTACATGTCATCTGCAAATAGTTTTACTTCTTTCCCTTTCTAATTTAGATGCTTCTTATTTTTTTCTCTTGCCTAACTGGATTTCCAATTCTACGTTGAACACAGTGGAGGACGGGGGCGGTGGGGGGGGGACAGTGAGCCTCCCTATCTGATTTCTGATCTTATCATTGAGTATAATGTTAGCTGTGGGCTCATCATATTATGGCCTTAATTATGTTGAGATATGTTCCCTCTATACACATTTTATTGAGAGTTTTTATCATAAATGGATGTTGAAATTTGTCAAATGCTTTTTCTAAATCTATTGAATGATCATATAATTTTTATCCTTCATTTTGTTAATGTGGTGTATTACATTGATTGATTTGTAGATGTTGAACCATCCTTGCAACTCTGGAATAAATGCCACCCAGTCATGGTGTATGATCCTTTTAATGTATGTTGAATTTGCTTTGCTAATATTTTGTTGAGGACTTCTGTATCTATGTTCATCAGGAATACTGATCTATAATTTTCTTTTCTAGTGGCATTCTTGTCTAGTTTTAGTATCAGGGGAAAGCTGGCCTTGTAAAATGAGTTTAGAAGCGTTCCCTTGGAGCAACTTTTAAAAACATTTTCCTGAGGTATCCTTCATAGAAAAATCCACAATGTGTTTTACCACAGAAGTGTATCAAGCAATATACACTGATTCTGAAGTTATCTTAGGACACAGCCACAACACGTCAGACGCAGAGCCAACCCATGTTTCCTCACTTCTCAGCAATGCATGTGGCCTTCTCAACAGCCTCAGAGAGCTCATGAGTATTTTTCCATTGTCAAGAGTCATAGATAAGTTCAATGTTACATTCAGTAGCTACAGGATCTAACTTTAGCAACTAGTTAACATCTTAATTCTCATTTGCCATCTCAGTGACAATTAGCTGCCTACCAGGGAGGAGGTCTTCCTGTTGATCAGACCACATATGCTGTTCTGTCCTGTTTGTCCTATTGTGACCATAGATAAATATCCAGAGGAGTGTCAAAGTGATGAGGGAAGGACTTGGCAGAGGGGGAAAAGGTGCCAGAAGCGGGTAGGACACTATTAGCTTAACGTAAACATCTATTTGGTGAGTAGCAAACTATTTATAATGGTTGAAAATCTTTGTTCTAGGGCAAAGCTAGGAAAAGGAAAAGGCATTCACAGTGTCTTTGTCAGGTGTTTTTGCCATTTCTCTCAGAGGCAGGAGAGGTGGAGGTCAAGAGAACAAACTCTGGGGTTAGAGAGGTATGGGTTCTGCCACTATTGGACAATTACTTAATCAGTTCTGAGCCTCAATTTGTTAATTTATTTCAAAAGAGACAGACAAGGCAATACATGCATTATGCTTATTATTATTATCAGCTGAAACTATGGGTTCTGTGAGCTTTCTCCTATGAAATGCAAGATTCTCAAAATACAATTACAAATAATACTGAAAAATCATACCATGGTAAAGGAGCTGTTCTTACCTGAAAGGAATTCATACGGCGAAGGGATGGAGGTAGCATGGCGCTGTTCCTGGATAATATCAGCAGCAGCTCCAAGCAGGTCGCAGAGGGCAGGGTTAGAGTGTGGACGCTGATGTCACTTTCCCAAGCACTGGAAAGCCTGAAACACATTGATATGTATAATTTCATAATTCTATCTGGTCATAATTATTTCAAAAATCTGATGGAAAGAAGAAGACCTTCAAGTGTGGAAGGAAGAAGACACAATGCACAAAAAACAGAAATAAAATGGCTATCCTAAAAATTCACAAAGTAAATGTCCGAGATATTTTTATAGTGTTTTTGATACAAAACAGATAGATTAGGCAATTTTTTCAGGTCAACATTCCATACCCAAAGAGTCACATCAAATACAGTCTTATTTGTAGGGGACCTTTTTGGGGTGGGGAATGGATAATAGCTAATATATCGAATGCTTCTTATATTCTGTGCCCTCCTCTACATGTCACATCTTGTTCAACCCTCTGATACCTATGAAATGGAACTGTTGCTATCCTCTTTCTACAGATGTGCAAATTGTTTCTGAACTGGATATGCCCTATGAAGTTTCTAGTTAGCTGATTTTCAAACCTTTAAAAAGTGATGTAATCCTCTTATCAAAAAATCTTGTAAAAGTTCCATTTTTAATATAAATAAAAGCAAAGATGCTCTGTTGGAAGAGGAAAGGTTGACAGGAGGCTCCCTTCATCTTCCAAAGTAGTCTATGAAATATCTCTGCTACATTCTGCTGAACCTACTAGAAAATTCTTTCATTCAAGCAATGAGGAAACTGAAGGCTAGAAAAGTAGAGAGACTTCTCTGGGATGAGATACATATTGAAGATGATATGGCTATGTCTAGAATCCTGGTTTCTTGACTTCCCATATAGTGCTTAAAATGGAAAATTGGAAAATCAGAAAATCATTATGGGAAAACAATGTAATAAGAATAGGATGTGTCTTATGCTGTCAATTCTTCTATTTACTGGAGTATTTCCTGTCTGTGCCCCTATCAACATGTCTCTTAACGCTGTCCTAATTTTTTTAAGTGTTTGTTTATTTTTGAGAGAGGAAGAGACAAAGCATGAGTGGGGAAGGGACAGAGAGAAAGAGGACAGGCTCCAGGCTCTGTGCTGACACAGAGAGCCCGATGCAGGGCTTGAACACATGAACCGTGAAATTAAGACCTGAGCTGAAGTCGGACACTTAACCAACTGAGCCACCTAGGCACCCCTACACTGTCCTAATTTTTAAAAAAGAAATATATATGTATATATATTCTAATTTTTAAAAAAGAAATATATTTGTATATATTTTCTATTTATAATAACTTCTTTCTGTAAAGCTACCTTTAACCCAGACAGTGGTGACTTCTGGAATGTTGAAGAGCATCAGTGGTTGAGGGTATAATGGATTTTAACATTTATATGATGAGTCATAGCAGACAGTTTAGCTGTGTCATCGATCAGGTTACTTGTGCTGACACACTTCTGCTGTGGGGTGGGGAATCAACTCTCTGAAGCATTTGCCTACTAGTTGCACTGGAATAGGACACTGCCCACTTTCCCCCAAAATGGTCTCTTTTTGGCCAGGGCACGCACGAATGTCTTCTCTGCATTTTAAAAACACTTCTCCATTATTTTATATTGATTGGCTATGTTATTCTTTCTCCTTTCATTAATTATACAACATTCTCAACATTTTTCTGGCATGGAAATAAAAATCTTGCTGTTTTTGGTCAAAGTCAAATGTAGTACTAGTGCAGTGGCTCTAAGCTCATTCTCCCTACCACCTTTCTTACGCCCTCCACAAACCATTTCCGTTCCCTGAACTGCATTACGCTAAACAAACCATGCTGATGTAGTTTTCTGAGCCTGGAAGGCTGCAGGCTACCTGGTGAACTTCTGTTCATCCTGCAAGACCCGCTTAAGTATCATTTCCTTGGAGACATCCTCTTGTTTCCCGTATAAGAACCACACGCCTAATATCATATTTGTATCCTACTGCCATACCACCACCCTACTTGTATTCTTATTTGGGCTGTGTCTGCATCTCTGATTTATCCTAGATAAGCAACCACAGTCTGTGGATTCCTCTAACTTTGTTACCCGATATGGAAGTAAAGATTAGATTAGTTGTTTTTTCCTCAGACACTCCCAGGTATTAACCTTCTACTGACTATAAGAAATACATTTCACTTACATTTATTTGTTCAATAATTTAATTTATTTTCCAAGTGTTATTTTTATAATCAGAAACAAGTTAATGTCATGATGCTGATGTGATTTCTGGTGCAGGGAAGGGAATGTTTAACTTCTGCTCAAAAGTGTCAACATGCTGCTTCAGGGCTATGGTGTGATATATGAAAAAGGATTCTCGAATAAAAATTAAAATACACTAGCACTGCCTTGTCACTGACTAGTGAGTGATCTTGGACAAGTCCAGTTTCCTCATAAGATCCTGGAGTTCATACACAACCTATACAATGTATCGAACCAGCAAAATGTACACAAAAGGACATTCATCAAGCAAATGGTATCCATAGTCATACAAAAAAGATATAATTAGTTACAAATGTTAATTATTCATGTCTGTATGTAATTACAAATATTTGCACGGCATGTGACTCTAACATTGCATTTTTAGTCTAATCCTTCAAGTAGTCTGTGATTTAACAATTTTTATCCTTATTAAAGCTAATGTAGGTACAAAGTATTGTCTGGATCACATAAGTGATGGAAAAGAAACTCAAGCGATCCTCTCCATCTAAATTTCATTCTCTTTTATATACAGAAATACTAGGTATTTCTGAACAAATTCTCTCAAAAAAAAAAAATTGAAAAACCCAAGGGTAAATGATGGAGTAAATTTTAGCTTTCTTAGAACACCTCATTTCTTAATAATTAGAACCACTTTATTTTTGAAAATTAGATAACACAGCTGGACCCAGGATGGCTCGAATTTCTAAAAGTTATCCTTTTATTTATCCTAAACGTTAATCCATTTATGCTTTCTTTTCCCACAGCATATATTCATTAGCCCCAGGATTCACCTCTTTATTGTTAAGACTTATAAATGTTCTCTATAATCTTAACTACATTTTAATCACATGAAACACCACGTATGTGGACAAAGATAGACAGGGATACATGAAAAATGGGAACAGTTGTTTTGGAAAGTTAGAACTATGGGTAACTTTTCCCCAAAACTTCAGTTAATGTTTTTACATTGTTTTTGGTTTTGTTTTGTTTTGATTTAGGAAGAAAGAAATAAAGAGAGCAGGAAGGAAAGATGGAGAAATGGTCTTGGCATACTGAAAATCCAGTTCATCTTAAAACAATCACTAAACTCATTATGAAACTTCAAGGCATGTATTAATTAAGCCAAAAGTGGTACTTGATACTATCTACAGATGGCCCAAGTATCAATAGAAATTTCTGTTAAAGATATAAACATTTTAAGAAACACAAGATTATAATAACCCAGAATTTGGATTATTTCCTGCAAAAACTTCCTGGACTATTAGATCTAAATCACTAAACTTCCACTATAAAACAAACAAGAAAGATAATTTAAAGAGGACAACAAATTTAACATTAATTGAAACCTATTTTGGTGATTCTTAAAGTGGTGGGAGAAGAGAAGCTTTCCTAAGAGCCCAGAGCTGTCAGCGAGGTGACCTGAGTCAAAGCGACCAGAATGCAGGCAGAGGACACACCATCCTTATTTCTGAATCTCTGCCTTGATGAAATTCCCTAGAGAAGCAACGATGGCCTATCTATTTTTAAAGAGGCAATGAGAGGGGTGGAGGAGAAGTCACTTTCCATCACTTCTAACAAAAACAGTGAAATTAAGAATGAATCAAACACCAATCGATACCAAGAGAGGATTAAAATTAAAACATTTCAAATGAGCCCAACATCCTGTATAGAGAAGAAAAAAATAACAGTATAAGAGAGCTCAAGGTGAAAATATTTAACTTAAATTTCATGTTTCTCATATTTTAGTAGTTGATTTGGACTCTTTGGTCCTAGAAAGGCCTATCAGAAAAACAAAGAGCCTATTAATGATGTTAAAATATAACACTGTTTATATCTGTGTACTTTTAAAATTCAATTCCAAAGGTACATCAAACACAAGCTCATCAATTCAAGCTCTCAAAATACCAAAACAAGCAAAGGACCACAACTTAGTGCTAGAATCATTATAAACATACAGCTGTTTAATACATGATTTGGACAAGGAATAAAAATTTTATAAATTCTTACACTGTCAAGAACACAAAATTCGGAAACGACTAAATGTACTGTTTATGTGTTATAACAAACCATATCAACTCAACTCCAGTATATTTAAATATTTTAAAAGAACTAATTCATAAAAATGGAACCTGAAAAGTATACATACCAACTACTGCTTATAAATTTCAAAATAAGGTTCAGTAAGTCATGAGCAGCAATTCTTTGAAATTACAGTATCCTCTTTGAAAATTATAGGAAAAAATCAAGTTTTTAAAGTCACAAACGTTAAAACTGTTTTTCAATTCTCTTTAAACTAAAGAGCTTCTGGAGCACCTGGGTGGCTTAGTCATTAAGAGTCCAACTCTTGGTTTCTGCTCAGGTCATGATTTCACAATTCCGGAGATCGAGCTCCATGCGTCAGGTGATAGCTCCTGCTTGAGATTCCTTCTCTCCCTCTCTGTCCTTCTCCTGGGTGCACACACACTCTCTCAAAATAAATAAATAAAAACTTAAAAAAATATTTCTCAGACCACCCAATTCCTCAAGCCCAACCATGTCTCCCTTTCACATTAATGGAATCATACACTATGTGCCCTTTTTTCTGGCTTCTTTTGCTTAGCATAATGTTTTCGAGGACACATGGATCTCAGAGTAACACCCCTTGCTTTTGGATTAAAGTCTGATTCCTGATTTACCACTTCTTATAAAATATTAAAAACAGTTCCTCTAAACTATATATAACATTTGTGTTAGCATATTAATAAGCGTAACCATTTATGAAAAGTTTTCAAAGAGTTTTCCAAGAGGTTTCCTGGCTCACATTTTTACCCCATGCCATTACCAGAGAATACCAATTGAAAGGGAGGCTGAGAAATGCACTTCCAATTCTTTAATTACTTCACTGAGTAACTGGAAGTCAACATATGAGGGTTGGGATGTAATAAATTAGGTCCACTCCAATAACATTCTCACAAGTAAACCTCACACTGGCAACCACTAGGTTCCCTGTCCCATCAGGGGGCCATCTCGGCCACCACTTTCATTAATCAACACTGCCCAGTCTGTCCGACAGTTTAAGTCCTTTGCCAATGTGGATGGAAAAGTGTTTGTGATGCATAAAATACAAAGCAAAAATGTAAGACTTCTTCTTTTATTATTTCCTAGGCCTAATAAAACATACAGATTTCTTCATTTTTCAATTCAAAATGGTTGGCAGTGACTGCGCTGACATGAATGGTGAAACCATGTTTGGTCTCAACAGAAAAGATAGAGATGATCTACTGGAGCTCTATCAGCCCGTGGCTTCAGAAAGGGATGTAACCTGGTAGTCTGCACCATACCCAACCCTACTCTCCCCTGCTTATTTATGAAACACTGTCATCTTCAGTATTCCTGGCTTCTCTCTACACCTCTTCCTGAGTCCACTCTCAGATGGTCTTCTCCTGGAAATCCATACACTATTTCTGCACAGAAGGGCAACTGGCAATGATGTAACTCAGTTCAGATGAATTGGGCCTGGTCAACCTTGGTATCTTAGCAATGAAGCTATGCTAAATTGCATAACCGGAAGTCACAATTAGTTCTGTTGGATCCATTAAAAGACAAACCCCAATGACTAAAATTGCATCCCTCCATGAGGAGAGATGAGAATTCAGATGCCAAGATCACTAACCTGCTACTCATGTTCTCTATGCAAGCATCCTGGATTTGAGAAACTGTCCTCATGTTTAAGACTTCAGACCTTTTGTGAAATCACACGTCAACATAACTCTGGTAGAGTGAGAGCATGGCTGGCCACACTCATGTCAGGGAAGGTAAGAAAATCAATTTCCAAGTAATCTTGCATAAAGAAAATTCATTTCTATCAACTTAAATTCAATTCCCCTGTAATAATCTGATTCTTTCATACCTTAATAAACAAAAAGCTCTACCAGGTCAGGCCAGAAAGTCTCCTAAATTTACATCTATAAACTACCCATAACCCTAATAAGATAGAATTTCAGAAACTGGCAAGTATGCTCCAAAGTGTTATTCAAAAATTTTATGAATTACGATGTATCCCCTAGAAGAGTGTCTTAAGTCAAAGGGAAATATTTGACTAAATTTTCCAAGGCAGAATCAAATATTATTAAATGGAAGCTTTTGGAACCTAAGAGGAATTTCATTGAAACCTCCGAAGCCTGTAATTTTTTTTAAAAAAAGTATTAAATACATAATATTCTCTTTCCTTGCCACCACACACTTGAAATGAACTCTCTCCGGTAGCTGGCTTCACTATTCTACATTTTGTTCATTTCAGAGAGGCTACTTTCATTACTCTCAATATCTGAAACAAAGGTATAAGAAAGACACTTCAAATGTGGCTAATGCTTCCTGTACAGTGTATGTGTGTATAAATGGAGTAGGAAGGAGGGGAAGTGTTAAATGTGGGATACTCAAGAAAGTAGTATTCTACAAAAATTTTACAGTTGTTCTCAGAAACTGTTTAAAGGTAGTTAAGCACCCAAATTTACCAGTGCTAGAAGAGCTAGAAAAGCTAACCTGTCCTATTTTTTTCAAGACCAATACATCATAGTGGGAATATAAAAAATATTTTCACCTTCTATACCAAGATAATAAGAAATTATTTATGAATGTTCAAGTAAGGAAAGCTTGTATTTTTTAGCCTAGAAAATAGGAAGAAAGCAAAATAATGTTTCTTAATGATCCGACTAAAAAAAGCTTATTTAATTTTTAATTTTACTTATTTATTTATTTAAAATGTTTATTTATTTATTTTGAGAGAGAGAGAGAGAGAGAGGGAGAGAGAGAACAAGTAGGAGAGGCGCAGAGACAGAGGGAGAGAGAGGATGTGAAGCAGGATCTGTGCTGAAAGCAGAGTCCGACACGAAGACGACCAATAGAGAGATCATGACCTGAGCCTAAGTCCAGAAGCCCAACCGACTGAGCCACCCAGGCACCCCAATTTTTATTTTAAAATAATAAAATACCTCCTTTATACCAAAATGTTTTATCTAGTTATTGATATAACGTCTCAAAACATATACAGTTGCTTTAGTTAGTAAAACAAACACATATATTTTTCAGTGAAAGCAGCAAAATTATACCTTCTATAATTGAGTTCATCTCTTATTAACACCCAAGCATTATCTTCAATTCTGCTTTCTGGTTTACTTACAACACTGAGTTTTAGAAACCAGCAAAAATAAGTCACTGCTTCAAAGTATGACACCCCTCCCCAAATTAAGACTTTAATTGTAGATCTATAATGACATGGAAAGACAGTCACACAACTTTGATAAGTTATTTTAAATGTTTATTTATTTTTGAGAAGAGAGTGTGAGTGGGGGAGGAGCAGAGAGAGACAGGGAAACACAGAATTCAAAGCAGGCTCCAGGCTCCGAGCTGTCATCACAGAGCCTGATGCGGGGCTTGAACCCATGAACTGTGAGATAATGACCTGAGCCGAAGTCGGATGCTTAACTGACTGAGCCACCAGGTGCCCTGATGAGTGTTTTTTAGAAAAATAAAAATAAACCCTGATGTTTCTAGCAGCACTATCAACAATAGCTAAATTATGGAAAGAGCCCAAATGTCCACTGATTGAGGAAAGGATAAAGAGGATGTGAGATGTACACACAATGGAATCTTACTCAGCCATAAACAAGAATGAATTCTTGCCATTTGCAACAATGTGGATGGAGCTGGAGACTATTATGCTAAGCAAAATAAATCCAATAGAGAAAGACAAATACCATATGATTTCACCATATGAGGAATTTAAGAAACAAATGAACATAAGAGACAGAGGCAAACCATAAAACAGACTCTCTAGAGTACACACAGAGGGTTGCTGGTGGAGAAGAAGGTGGGGGGATGGGCTAAATGTGATGGGGATTAAGCAGGGCACTTGCTCTGATGAGCACTGTGTGCTGTATGTAAGCAATTAATCACTAAACTCTATACCTGAAACTAATATTAAACTGTATGTTAACTAACTGGAATTTAAATAAAAACTTGAAACCAAAAAAAAAAAAATCAAAATAAAGAACACCTACAGCTAAAATTAATTTATGTAAAATTAAATTTCCTAACTCTATCTTTATGTAGATGTACATAATGAGAGGTATGCAAGGAACAGCGCCAAAATGTTAACAGCAGTTTTCTGTGGAGACTGAGGGTATGAGGGTTGTGCTTGCTCTCTTTCACTATATTTTCCTATATTGTTTTAAATGTTTACAGTGACTATGACTATCTTGGTAATCATATAAAAAGCAAAGCTATTTTCATTTTGAAAATATAGGAAAGGAACCTATCTTGGAATATTTAAAATACATATTAATATTATATCAAATAAAATTCAACTTTTAAGCAAGAAATAATCAAATCACCTCAACAAGTATTTTAAATCTTTCATTTACCTGAAACTAACCTAATGGAGAGTCTTTTCTATGAAAAAAAGTGCTTGAGTTGGTAAATTTGGAATTCAAGATTTTTATCATTGTGAGCATCACTCACAGTTCTTCTAGATATTAAAAATGCATTGCCTAAACGTTGACAAACTTGCTGGTTACTATTAACAGGATTCTTAGACGACAAAGAATAGTAAATAATACAAATGACTGACTACTTGAAGTGACTTGAACAGGCATATTATCTGTTATTAAGAGACTAAATAAGGAGATGTTAACACCAGGGAACTTTCTTTTCTGTTTGTTTGTTTGTTTGTTTTTAATGTGAGGAAAAAAGTTAGCATCCAAAGACTATGAGGCACAATTATTTCAGATAATTTCCATGAACCTGAAACAAGGTAAAAGCCCACATTATTTGTCTTAGCACTTTGCCAAAACAAACCAAGGAATATGACATCTTTGGAGAGTCCTGTCCAACCTAGCATCTATTCATATTTTTGTTATGTCCAATAAAATGATAGTAATAGCCAATCTGCCTGGTGCTATGATCCCATTAGGTCCTGTAACCTAAGCAGAGCCAGCTTAAGTCTAATCAGACCAAACAGCTGTTTTAACAGTTGGGTTTCTCCGAAATTAAGATATTCTATTCCTGACAGTGCCTAGCAACTCAACTGTTGAAACAGCTGCTCTAGCTGAAGAGGTAAAACCAAGTGTACAGACAGTCTTCTTCCATTTGCAATGGCTGTGAGATTCTTTCAGAATAGAAGTTCCTAAACTTAAGTTCGTGTTGACTTCCCTAACTTGTTTAAAGTTTTATACTTGTATTGCCTCTTTCTCTGACCTAGAGCCAGTACTTCAGCCATCATCATCTCTCTTGGTGTTTGCCCTTTGTCTCCTTCACACTCTAAACGGTAATTGCCAGCTGGTGGTTCTGTACTTACCTCCTTAGAAATCTCCTTCGTGTGCTTTACACTCTTACTCTCTATTGCCTATTGTCTCAGGAGAAGTATTTTTACTTCCTATGAAACAGAGGTGGTAACTCAGGAGTCCCCACACTCCACTAAGTGATATGTTATTTCCAATGACTTACATTAGTACTATTAAGATTAACTGCTGAAGGACCATTAAAAACAATTTTAAAATGCTCTCTGGCTAAATTTTTGGTCACTTTATAAATGTCTTCAAAATTCTGGACTTGTCACCACAATCTCATTCAGATATGTCTGTTCAATTTTTTAATACTTACTCTAGCAGAGAAACCTTTTCACCAATAATTATATTATCAATAATGAGTAAATATTTTTGTCTGTCCATCTCTCTACTCAATCTTTCTATCCATGCATTTATCCATTTTTCACCACCTTCTCATCTTAAAATTTCTGCCAACTGGCCTGGACATACCCAGTCCATAAATGGACTCTGATAAATTCTTAAAGTCTGCAAAAGATCTTGAGCCTGATTTTGTAACATTTGCTCTCTCCCCTCATAATGTCCTGACTCCTTTAAATGTACTGCATTACAGGTAATTTAAAATCTTAGCTCCCAGGATCTGTCTAAGAATAGATTTACTGCAGGACCCAGAGTCATCAAATTAGAACATACCTACAAAGACGCTGAACATGTTTCAAGATTACAAATTTTTTCCTGCAGCAGCTCCAGCTCTTCCGCTAGGTTATGTACAGAGCGATTCTGGCATATTAATCTTAGGAACAACCTCTCCTCCATGCCCTACTTCTCAGAAGGGGAGGGCAGATGCCAAAGATACACTAGGACAAGTGCAGATACCATAAATGAAAATGTGCTCATACACCTTGTGCCAGGCAACGCAGTCCTGGGATTGTCCACAGTCTCTCCAAGGGAGACCTTGGAGTGCTCTGAGAAACAGGGCTCCCGGGATGGAAGTCACTTTGTTATGTCATGTCAAACCCTAAATTACCAGCATGGTAAAGCTAAATTTTTTTTTTAATTAAAGGAGACTTTGAAATACTGGCTCTGCTCTCACTATGCCCTTACCATAATGTCAGTGCCATACTAGCCCCAAAGTTTCCTAACTTTGTTTTTGAGTCAGTCTGAACAACAGTATCCATTCTTTCAGCTTACAATATTTTAAGATCAGTTTTGCTTTACAGGGCTAAACATAGAAAAGTTTTCATTTTTAATAAGAGCTTAGATAAATAACCTTAAATCCCAAAGGACCTCGTTAAAGCAGCCTCATAAAAGTTTTACACTTGCATATGAGTTTGAAAAAAAAAATGTCTACCTAGCAGTTTGAGCTCCTGCTGACTTCTCTAGCCTTGGGGAAGTTATTGTTGAAATTCATATGTCTTGCTATTTCTGATGATTTAAAGCAGTCTATTATGATAAAGCACCATGAAGTACACCAAATGAAAGACACTGTTCAAACAAAAATCTCAATTTTAAATACACAAAATACACACAATGCACTCATCCGTATGTTTAAATAGCATTAAGGTTCTTTTACATTCCTCATCTAACCACATATTTTATCCTCAGCGCCTAGGATCCAAAAACATATTTTGTACCAGGTGATCTATTTTCCCTTTCTTTTTTTAGGAGGTCATTTCAACACATTTTGACTCTACACTGGAGAATTAAAGTCCATGCAGGAAAGTTCCATCAAAATTGGAAACTAAATCAGTTGAAATAACAAGAACATAAGTAGTGGGCAATGTTAACATTTCATCATATCCCTCACAGGACCTGGGAAGATCAAGACTGACACAGTATATTTAAAGGTAAGAGGACGATTGAAAACAGAACAGAATCTCATATGTTCAAACAATAAAACACTAGAAATGGCTTTTTAAAACTACCTCAGTACACGGCACATGAGCTTGCTATTATAGTAAGAGCCTAATTAATATTGACTAAGTGAATGTAAAAGAAATCAGCTTATAGATCATTTTCTGCCATTTTATCTCGTTCTAGGACAACCATCCTTACTGCCTTGCAGGCCTTGGAATTGGTGACCAGGAGTCTGTACCCAACTCTGAAAATTTGTTAGATTTCAATGAAAGAACTTTAGAGCAAAAACGGACTTGTGCGATTAAGCCCCTCTGCAATATTACTAACACGTGACTATATGTCTTTGCTTGAAAAACTCCAGCAGCAGGGAGACTCATCGCAAAGCAGTACTTTAAATGAATTGAAATCTACTCTTCAGAATCTGAGCCTTTCAGAAAATATCTAACAACACTGAACATTTTCTCCTGATTTTTCTTTAAGCTAAACGGTCCCCATTTCCTCTAACAGGAAATATTCCCCATTTTCTAAACATTCCATTTTTATGACCATTTATTAAAAGAGCTCTACTATAATCTTCATCAGTACAGAATGAAAATCTGCATAGGATCTTACATGTTATGACCTTTTTACATGTATCAATTCGCTCAGTCTTCACAAGAACAGTGTAAAATGGGGTTTCATTAGCCCATTTTGCAGAGAAGCAAACTTAAGTTCAAGAAATTAAATAATCTGAAGGTGGTCTCACAAAAGAACTAGGACTCAGATCAGTACCTCTGACTCCAAGTGTTTTCTATTACTCTTTCTAACCTCAGTCTTTTTAGCTATAAAATGGGGGTAATAATATTTTTCCTTTGAGCCTCAAATGTTTCTTGTGAATATCCAATGAGAATATATGAACAAACCCATAAAAAAGCAGGTTTTTATTGCTAATATCATTCATATGCAGATAATCTGTGCTTTCAAGTATTTAATTTATGAATAGGAGAAGTCCAAGTCACAGTAACGTGGATGTCACTGTTCTTTGCTTCCAGAATTCAAAGCATATGGCAACTAAATGATCCAGGAGTATAACAAGACTAACCCCTGAAAAGATATGGGAAAGTCATTCATCCTTTGGAGTTCACAATTCAGTTAATAAAGCACTTTCCTAGAAAAATTATTTAATTTTTGCCTGTTATAAATGCTTAGTACTTTGCAAGCTTTTTAAATTATATATAGTAGGTTTTGGAGTTTTGTGGATTAGCTTGGAAATTTATTTGACATTTATAACATAATTCTATGAGAAACCCTGTCCTAGTTCTAGGAAAGAAACTTTAGAATATACCCATCTGTAAGGCGAGGACGGCCTTTTTTCCCCTTTGTTAAGGCCTACTAATGGTTTTCCAAGGCATAATAGGATATTTTTAAATAATTATTTTAGCCTTATTTTTCAAGGGGAATAAAGTAGTAGTGGATATTCTAGATCTAGTTAATGAATGGAGAACTGACCTACCATTCAGGTACACTTTATCAAGTATTGCTGCAAAAACACCACAGTAAGGTGAAGGTTTCCTTCATCTAATTGTTTTACAGAAGGATGAATTGATAAGCAAGAGGCAGAACCCTACAATAAGCTGCCTGTTTCTCAATGAAAATCATTTAACCTAAATTTTAAAAAGTGTTTTGTCAAAAATTTGAAAGATACACAAAAGTAGAGAGAATAGCATTAATGAACACCCACATCCCCAACCCCCAGCAGTATGCATTCAGGGCTCATCTTGTTTCCGCCATCTTCCCCAACAAAAACCCTCATTCCCCGAATTTTTTAAAAAGCAAATTCCACAAATGCTATCATGTTATCTGTAAATATTTCAGTGTGTATTCTGAAAAAAGTAAAAATATATCCACAATATAATCATACCTTCCAAAAAAAATTAACAGTAACTCTTCAATGTCATCAAATGTTCACATGTCCTCAATTATTTCAAGATTTTTCAGTTTGTTTAAATGAAGATCCACCTAAGTTCCATAGATTCTCCTTCTCTTTGCCTTTTTTCCCCCTTTGCTAATTTTTCATTGGAAACAGGTTGTTTGACTTGTAATGTTTCTCAGTCTGAATCTTGCCAATTATAAGCTAATGGTATAAAGAAGAGCCTTTTTTCCCTTTGTTAAGGTCTATTAGTGGTTTTCCAAGGCATAATAGGATATTTTCCTTTAATTTCATCCTTTAATATGTTCCTTTTCCCTGAATTTCCTGCAAGCTGAGAGTTGGATCTAGAGACATGATCAGAGTTGATGTACTAGGGAAGATTACTTCATAGGTAGGGTTATATATGGAGACATATAATCAACCCCACTCTCTTTGCCTTTCTTTTTGTGATGCTTCCAAGTTCCATGATTTCATGATGGGTCAGGAAATGGTGATATCCCAATTCTAGGATTTTCTTTTTGATTGATCAGCTGGAATGTTTTAGAAAAAGAAACTTCCCTTTATCATCATCTATTACTTTGAGGTATGATTCAAAGAAAGGCAGGATAAATGCTAGATTTCCCCCCCTTTATCATCTAGTTTTCAAAGCAATGAGATGGCTCACTAGCACCTTTCAAAGGTAATAATGAATGACATTTCTTTGATTTTTTTTTTAGTAATTTCATTAAGAACTTAGAGATCTAATCATATTTATTGTTTTATTATTTCCTTATTGATACTCAAATCAACCCATCTTTAGCTAGTGGAGCCTATTCAAGTGCGTCCTGAGTCTTTTTGACAAGACTCTGACAATATTTGATAACTTATTCTCTGTTAGAACAAGATATTACAAGTTCTTCTTATACATTGCTTGTACAGACCTGCAATCACCCACTCCTGGATGGAATCCTTATTGCTTTTAGTGGGAAACTGCATTTAGAGACCACACAATCTGGGTTCTAGGAATGCATGGTCACTGAGTTAGTCATGTTTTTAGGCCTTTGTCAGTGAAGAAAATTAGAATATATTATTTTTTAAGATTAAAATAAATCATGTTTCATTTTAATACTCTATTTCAAATCCAGGACTACAGTTTTACTTAACCTCATCAATCTTGCAATCTTTTTCCCATCCTCAAACTCCTAGTTTTCATGACGTCAACAAAATTACTTGTTTGATTTACCCTGAAATGCACATTCAATGGTCTCATGTATCACTACCACACTATGATCAATAGTATGATTACTGAAGAGATTTTAAGATTTTTTTAAAGGTTTTTTTGTTTTTGTTTTTTTTTCAGGTTTTGTTTTGTTTTGGTTTGGTTTGGTAATTAGGACATGTCCCAAGAAAGATGTAAAGATGTACAGTCCAATTACTAGATTTTAGTCTCCTGGAGCACTTTCTCTTTATGTATTTATACTACCAAGTATACATGCATTTACATACTTCTTTCTTTTTTTTGAATGTTTATTTATTTTGAGAGAGAGAGAGAGAGCACAGCAGGGGAGGGGCAGAGAGAGGGAGAGAGAGAATCCCAAGCAGGTTCTGCATTGTCAGCACAGAGAGCCCAATGTGGGGCTCAAACCTAAAACAAACTGTGAGATCCTGACCTGAGCTGAAACCAAGAGTTGGATGCTTAACCAGATGAACACCCAGGCGCCCCTTACAGTCTTCCTTTTTAAGTTTCCTTTAGATTTTTTAGGGATGGCTTTTAAAAATTATATTCTGCCTTATAATTAAGTAAAATATATACCTGTCCCAAAGACAGATTGATAAAATCAGATAAATTTTTAAAAGTCTAATTTCTATTTTTGTTCTACTCATCTTTACTTTTCCTCTTTTTATATGCCATTTAAATTTTATGTTTTATCCTTTGATTTTTCAAATATAAGCAAATATATTCATATTCTAAACATTCTTGAATAAACAATTATATACTATACATTTATTCATCAAAAATTTTTCTCACACTTTCTAGACATATTTTTCTTCACTTTGCCATTTCTTTGACATTTCTTGAATTTTCTTTGAAAATTTCATTAGTCATTAATTTTTCTTTAGAAAATTTTTTCAAGTGTATTTATTTATTTTGAGAGAGAGAGAGTGGGTGAGCGTGGGGGGGGGGCAGAGAGAGAGGGAGACTCTCAAGCAGGCTCCGTACTGTCCACACAGAGTCTGATACAGGGCTTGATGTCACAAAACTGTAAGATCATGACCTGAGCCGAAATCAAGAGTCAGACGCTTAACCGATGGAGATACCCAGGCGCCCCAGTCTTTGTCATTACCTTTTACAATTATACGGTTCTTAACTGTAAGAGTGCCAATTTTAACTACTCCCCACTGATGGACATTTGGGTTGTTTCTTTGTTTCATTCATTCATTCATTGTCATTGTTACTGACAATACAAATACCTGTAGTATTAAATTAAATAGTTTTGTGTGTTTGTCCTTTCATTTTTGGCCAATGTATCTTTGAAATAAATTCCAGAAGTGAGACAGCTTCATCGAAAAGTAAGTGCAGTTTTAATTTTGCCACATTCCCCTCTAGAAGGATTGTATCATTTTGTGTTCCCAGTATTGCATGAGACTTCCCATTTCTGCACAGTTTCACCAGAAGAATATGTTGTCAATCTTATGGATTTTGGCCGATAAAATCTAATACGATATTTTATTTTGCATTTCTTTTATTAAAAGTGAGATTGAACATCTTTTCCTGTATTTCCAAGTGAGATTGGACATCTTTTCCTGTATTTCCAAGTGAGATTGGATTTCTTTTCCTATAAAATATCTGTGCATATCTGTAATCCATTTTTCTATAGGGTTGTTAGCTTTTTTCCCCTCCCTGTAGATTTTCATACATGAGGTTCATCAGGCTTTGTCTGTGATTGAATTTACAGAGTTTTCATAGTTATTCTTGTTTATTTATGATTTTTTTGAACAAAAGGACTTTATTTTTATGTACTCAAATTCATTACTTTCCTTACTGCTTTTAGATTTTGAGACACAGAAAAACTTTTCTCACTCTAAGGTGATGAAAGAATTCACCCCTATTTCTTTTTGTACTTATGTGGTTTCCTTTTTTAAAATCTCGGATCCACCTAGAATGTGTCCTAGTGTATTATGGGAAGACTGATATCTTAGTTTTTCCTTTTGTGTATATCCTATTATCCCCACGCTATTACAAAGTCTACATTTCCACACTAATTTGTGAGACCACCTTTATTATACATTCTATTTCCATATGAGATCAAGTCTATTTCTATTGGATTCCAATGGTCTATCTATTCATGGGTTAGTACCATACTATTTTAATTCCAGTAGCTTAATAATATGCTTTAGGATCTGGTAAGGCTAGTCTCTCCCAAAATTTCTTTTATATCAGGGTTTTCCTAACTATTATTATTTCCAAATGAGCTTTATAATCAAACTGTCTAGCTGAAAACAAAACAAGACCTGATAGTATTTTTATTGAGTTTTATATTATTGGGTTTATGCATTAATTTAGAAATGACTGATATTTCAATGATATTGAATGGGATATCTTCTTATCCAATAATATGGTATATATTTCCATTAGTTTTAGATAACTTTTGAAGTCTCTTTTAAGAATGTTTTATAATTTTCCTTATACAGGTTTTGAACATTTCTTATTAAGGCAGTGTATTTTTTCTATTATAATAGAATAGTCCCTTCCAGAATACATTCTAAGTGATTTTTGATTGTATATTAAAAAATAGTAACCTTTACATAATTTGCTAATTTAATAAATTATATTGTACTGTTTATAGTCATTTTCTCATGGATACTTTTAGGTTTTCCTGATATGTAATCATATCACCCTTAAATAGTTTTATTTCTTCTCTTATAATTCTTATGCCAAAATTGCTTTTTCTTGTCTAATTGCAAAAGTTACTATCTCCAACACAGTGTGAAAGAGTTAACATTTTTAAGTTTTAAAATAGAGTCACTGCTTAATCACACTAATGATTAGAAAAATACTATTTATAATATCAAAATATCAAATTGGCAAATTAAAAAGTATTGACCATGACATGAAGCAACTGGAATGCTTCTAATGTTGGTGCAGGTAAAATCTATACAGCAACTTTCGACAGCTATCTGAAGTTATCTAATAATATCGAAGATGGACTCTAAGACCCAGTCACTGCATTTCTTACTGTAAAGAAAAGTTCACACAAACTAATAAAGGTATGAATAAGAATGCAAACTATTACATTATTTGTAAAGGAAAAAATTGAAAACAACTTAAATGTCCACTGAAAGGTTAATCAATAAATAAGCTGTGGTATTTCCTACAAAGGAATATTTTACAGCAATTAAAATAAATGAATAAACTACAAGTATCAACATGAAAAAAAAAACTTTAAAAAACTGCAAGTGAAAAAAGCAAGTTGAAATAGAGTAAAAACATGATACCATCTATGTGGCATTTAAAAACATGTAAATAGCATATAATCTTAATAATCATATTTAGCAAAAGTATAAAAGTACACATATTTAGTAAAAGTGTGCATGGTAATCAATAACGTAGAATCTTATTTATAGAAGTATGCATGGCAATGAAAAACACCAAACATTTCCTCTGGGGAAGGACAAAAGGGAGTGGATTCAGTGGAAGACTCAACTGTTTCACTGTCTTATTTTTAAAAATCATCTACCTATCTATCTATAAATCTATCACAAATATGATAATATGGTAAGGTTTATTAGAAACAGGGAAGAAAATGAGTATTCATTATATTATTCTCTTTTTTATAAATTCAAAACAGTTCATTAACCAAAGGTGATTAGATCAGATTATACAGATGGGTTGATTAGATTATAAATTTGGTCAGAACTCTTAGGAAATTAGCGAATGTACTTGGAGAGACTGGGCCCCTCACTGAAGTATATGATGTGAGAAAACACTTTCACTGCCATAACCAGCAATATAGACCCAACTCTTCAACAATGAGCTCTGAATACAGACACATGAATTTGGCAATTGCTCCTCCCTGCTGAGGACATTAGCCAGTGTTCACAAGAGGTCTACAGGAGTGTATACTAGATACTGGGCTACGGAGGGGCACCTGGGCAGTCACGGTCAGCAGAAATAAGATGAAATGATTGCATAAAAGCACCGCATGATCTACTACGTGCCATTTCCTTTCTTGACATTTTCTAAACTAGATATTAATAAAGATTGAGAAATGTCTTCGATATTTAAGGATAAACATTTAGCACATTGGAACCAAAAGTACAAAGCAAAACTAGCTGTTGCCAGGAAACTAACTGCAAGAAAACAAAATCAGACCAAAAGTTCCAGGTTTAAGCCCAATACTAAAGTGAGTATCACTTTTATCTGGAAGCATCAGTTCATAACTCTTAGTGACAAGAGAGTTCACACTATACAAAATGGAACCAAAATCTCACCCTCAAGGACCTTATTTCAAAATAATGTATGTACCATTTATAGATCAGGTTAATGAAATCTTTGGGTAGAAAAGTAAAATGTCAAGTCACCTGGATAAATACAGAGGAAGCAAGAGCTCCTATATAGTAACAAATTACACAGGCCTCTCCCACTTACGCCCTTTATGGCTAAAGAGCCTTATTAGCAGTTCAAGGCCCTGGTGTGTTCACCTCTGATCCAGCATCATTAACCCATGCCCTCTGTTCTACAAATCTCGTTTCTCCAGGAGACTGCCCAGATAGCCACTTCTTCCTCAGACCTGGACAGCAATTACTCCTGTGGGGCTTGAAGAGTCAATGTTAATATATTACTTACCTGTAAGACAAGCTGATGTAGTACATTCACTCATCAGTTAGAAACATGCATTTTAGTTACCACTTTATGCCACAAGAACACCAATCTCATTTCAGTATTAAAAAGTAAAGGTCAGCAAACTTCTTCATAAAGGGTCAGACAATAAATATTTTAGGCTTGTCGGACATCTGTCACAACTACTTAACTCTGCTGCTGTCTGGCAAAAGTGGCCATAAACAATGTTTATACAAACGGGCATGGCTATGTTTCAGTAAAATTTTATTTACAAAAGCAAGGGAGTTGGGCGGGGAGTGTATCTGGACTGGTCCTGCTGGCTATAGTTTGCCCATTGTGACCTAAAGCAATCAAGCACACTTTGAAAGAGAACTGTCTCATAAGACCATATTAGTTGTTTTCACTTTTTAAAGCTCAATTCATTCCAGTCTTCATCAGCAAATACACATCAATTGCTTATATATAAGAGATGTTTCCCACAATGAAACCTTTCTACTTCTCTGGGCCTCACTGCTCTATTTCTTCCGAATAAAAACATATTTGTAGCCTTTCAGAGATTAAGATCTCTGTTTAGAAGCACATGTGAGGTTTGAATATTTGCCATAAAAATGCACATACATCACACACATAATTTTTTATCCAATTTCATGGGATTCACCTGAAGTTTTTGGAAGCAAGGGCAAAATGTCTAAAAACTCCAGGTTTCTGTCTTATCTCTTTGAGTTAGTTATCTACTGCCACTACTAACTATCCCCAAACTGGGCGGCCTAAAACAACAAACATCTGACAGTTTCTGTGGGACAGGAATCTAGAAACGACTTGGCTGGGCGGCTCTGGTTCAGGCTCTCTCATAGGGCTGGAATCAAGATGTCAGCAAGGGCTGTAGTCATCTCAAGGCAGGGCTGGGGCCCCGGCCCCAGTGTCCTCATACTGACAGCTGGACCCCTGAGAGTGAGTGAGACACAGCCAAAAGGAATCCACTGTGCTTTTTATGACCTACTCTCAAAATTTACACTCTGTCACATCCATTTGGCTCTATACATTAGAAGTGTTTTACTAGGTCCAGGCCACACCCAAGAGCCAGAGGAATTAAGCTCTACCTCTTAAAGGGAGGAAGAAAGAATTTGTGGGCATATTTTTAAATCATCACACATCTCCAAGTAACTCAGTGATACCAAGCAGGTAGTATTCTATTTCATCTGCCTGTAATACCTTAGTGTTCCCAGCTTATCAAATAAATACCTGGCACCGATTCATTAATACACTGGGTTAGGCAGGGATCAGGCTGTTTTTCACATTAATCCTGTGAATTTAGTAGCATACCACTTTTAGAAGTATCTGAGTAGAATCTTTATTTAACTTTCACAAATGAATTAAACTACAAAATGAAGAATTGATGATGATTCCTGAGGTATGCTGTCATGGCTTAAGCAAATCTTCTTTCCCCCAAAATTTTGGTTTAGGGGTATTTATATAAGAAGGTAAAAAAATTAAATTTTGTTGATAAGAAAGAGCTATCACTCTGAAAATTAAAAAAAAAAAAAAAAAAGAAGAGCAGAGGAATCCCTAGCTAATTAAGATTTATCTATCTTCTAAACTGGCTAAATAAAAACTATCTTCCCCCTGAGCATCTCCTGAATTCCCAACTTTTGGAATTTTCCCTTCAGGTTTTTCACCAGGGCTTTGATTATCTATAAAGTTGCCAAGCACATAGCCCCAGGAGTAGAGCTGCCAGGCATAATCAATACGGTTGGAGAGAAGTAGATGTACATGTCGCATTAGCATTAATTAGTGTCACCTGCAAAAGTCCCAAGTGCATCAATAAAAAATTAAGATCTTCATGTAAAAAAAAAGCCCTAAGTTAAAAATTTTCCATTAAATTTTCTTTACTTTCAATTGATTTCAGTGCAAATATGCACAGAGTTTATATAAATATTCCAAGATGTCAAATAAGCCCTCCAACATTTATAGGTCATGTCTCCAAGGTACAGAAATGGGATCAGTAGTTAGTCTGTCTCTGTAAAAACATCTGCATTCTTTAGGGAAGGGAAGACAAGGTAGGAGAAACTGAATTTTCCAATAGAAGTATGAAGCTGGAAGCAGGAGGATAGCTTTGGGACAGTTGGTTACCTTTCCACCTCTTCTCCTCCTTACCAGATGGGGGCACTATGGTGAATTAACACTGAAGGATACATGTATATTTGCGTAACAGCTCCAGTAGCTGTAATTCCTTATAGGCCAACTTACCCCTAGTTACAACCCTGGGAGACCAGCATACTGGACAGAGTCCAATATGAGTGGCTGATGTATATATTGATGCTTTTGGACATATTTTACATTAGAAACCATTCTAAAGATTTGAGTCCTTTAGTAAAAACTAACTTTGCCTTTTGGTTATTTTCTGTGCAGTCACCAGAATACGTAATACATATACTAGATTAATACCACATACAGATTAATCCAATTCCTAGATATATGTTCTACAAAAGCAAGAGTTTCATAGTTTTTATTCACCAATGTGTACCTGTCAACACATTAGCTGAATGGATGAACAAACACATAAATAAACAAATCTTCTACCTTACCTGTATGTACTGTAGGGCAAGGCTCTCATGAATGTGTTAGCAAAACACAATTCATTATCTGAGTGGTTTAAAACGTATTAACTTTAAAAGTGTAAATACATACAAATTCTTTAATGAATTCCCTTCCCTTGGTATATAAGCACTCTTGGAAATCATCGCCATGTGGCTCCCCTCCTTTGGTCTATTCCCCTTGCTGGATGTAACCAAGCTATGCTTGGCATACACTGACACCTACTGGCCAATGGAAAATGTGTTCCATGTGTATATACACATTCTACAGTCTTTCTTCCTTAAATTTATTTTCCTATTTCAATTCATGTAATATCAGAAAGTCTTTCTATATTCACTTTGCTCCACTGATAGAATCTTCTTGTGAAGTTTTTCAAAGGTATATTCTTTGGACCTACTGTTCCCATGAAAAAGGGTTTCATGATCACCTAAGATTCGTAAGTGCTAAGCACTAGGTTTTCCTCTTAATAATTCACACTGAACTTTGGACTATTAAGGTGCTGAGCAGCATAGCAGTAAAAATGCTTATATACAATTTCACTGAGCCCACTGTTTCACAAATTTGTTTAATAACAAAGATGGTAACAATAATAAGCAACGATTATTGCACAGTAAGAATCTCAGTATTATCTGACGATGGCTTCCTTTTTCGCTCCCACAAAAAACCTCGTAATATCTTTGGAAATACATTTTGGGAAATGCATCCTGCAATTTCCTCTCTTTGCTCAGGATGTCCCTTTTTCAACCTCCTGCCTGCATTATCTTTCCCTCCCTTAATTCTCAGATCAAATGCTACCTTCTCTATGAAATTTTTCATTTAAATAGAATTAATGAGAAAGCCCTTTGTTTATGTCTATCATAGGACAGAGCATGCATACCGTCTAGGGCTTTTACGTAACTTGTTAGTTTCCAAGATTAAATACTGAGACTCTGGAAGTAAAAATTCTGTCTCATTTATATTTTTATCTTCTATATCTCTAAGCAAAAGTTTTACACACAGGAAGCCTAAGTGAATGTCTGTTGAACTGAATCTGAGGCTAAGCACTGCATTCATTAAATACTTGCAGCAAGAGAAAACGAAGCCTTCAGTTTATAAGACAAACTAAACACAACAGAGCTTATGATCACACTCTTTAAAATGCTTATAAATGTCCCATAAAGTTAAGTATACTTACTCCAAAAGATGAGGAAATTAAAGCCCAGATTAGAGGCTATCACTTGGCCTGGCAATGTAGCTAGTCAATGGAAAATCTGGGATGAGATTCCATGTCTGACTCCAATCCCGTACTCTTCCAATTGTAAAATGTCCAATGTACTCCTATGACTTCTAAGTGCCCCAAATGTTTCAGGTCATCTCAATATCAAATGCCCTAACAATCACCCCCAATTACAAATAGGGGAATCACTCCTGTGACTGACTGACTTCAGCGTGAAGTCCCATACCAGACACGATTATTAAATTTAAGAAATACATTTCTACAACTGAATTATGAAGCCCCATGCCTAACTTCTTCAATTAGAAGATAACATGGTCACTTTAATCTTTCTAGGTTCACTCTACTCTTCTAGAACACATTTGCTGAGTTACATGTAAAGCGAACTGATAATTTGCATGTATCTGTAAGTATCTGAAGAACTGTTTGGATAGGATTTTTGCTAAGGCCAGGCATTTCTAGATAAATGCCTACCCTAAAGTTCTGTTTTTACTGCAACTGTTTCTTTAAACACAGACCAGGAGTTTCATCGAAGAGGCAAAAAGTGGCTGGTAAGCCAAGGTGGATCTGGAGGTTTTACAGTGACTAAGCCTGTGACCCCACACTGGGAAAGGAATGGAGTGAATATACAAGTAGCTACTGGAAGTAGGTCCAAAGAAGCCCAGGGAAAGCAAATCACTCAATGTGGAGAACGCTAAAAAAAAACAAAGTATTTGCAAAGGAGGCGAGCATGTGAGTCAAATGTGGAAAAGAGAAGGAAGGAGGTCAGCCCAAAAGGTGTTAACATGGGTAGGAGCCATTTGTGAGTGCATGGTGTAAAAATAGACTAAGATGGACTTGGGGGCAGCCAATTAAGACTGGTGTTTGCAACTAGCAGGGAAAAAGAGTAGACATTGAAATTAGGTTTAGAAGCAGAAGCCAAGTTTAGGCTTCATTAGGTAGGTAAAAAGAATGGATTAGTCAATCTTACTTGGGGGTTAACAGAAAAGAGGCTTGATGGTATCAATCTGAAGAGTCCAAAAGCAGCACTTAGTAAATACATAAATCCATTTGTATTTGTGTGTGTTTGTGTGTGTGTGTGTGTGTGTGTGTGTGTGTTTGGCTCTTACAGGCAGTGTTTTTTTGATGGTGCTCTGTATACTGACATAAGGACACATGGTAGACATAGCCAAGGGTTTTGAAGACAGACCTGTTTTTGAATCCTAAATCCATTACATCTTAGCTGTGCCTCACTGGGCAAATAACCTCAATTTCTAGGACTTCTTCTAACCACAGCACTTTCTGACACATGTTATAAGGATCTAGTGATATGATGCTTGAAAATAGTTAATATTTTGTAAGATCACTAAAACCACTATACTTATCCTTAAATCTTTAAAGACTTTAAAGAGAAGATTTATAGGAAGCTAACAAAAAAGAATAGACAGATGCACAGAAAGCAAAACAAAACAAAATTATCCCCAAGGAAAAGAAAAGCGGAATGACAGTCTATAGTGTCTATATAAACCTTATTTGAACCCAGACAATTCTATTCAGAAAACTCAACTATGCCTGAATAACTTTTCAGAGTTAACTTGAACAACTCAGCACATAAAATGTCAGGTGTGCCTCCCAACCTCCCCCTTTTGGCCTTATCGATTTAGAAACAAACTCCGTGATAAAATTAGCAAGGTTAAGTCACTTCACCAGTAAAGATATCATTATTTTATGTTGCTAAAAGGAGAAAAATTATGGAAATAAGAGGTGCTAAGAAAATAAGAGTTAAAAAAAATCCAGAAACCCACAGGGCTTGGAATAAATTTTTATATATTTATCTTTAAATAATTCCCTAGGATGTAAGGAATAGTTTACTAGCCATGCACATAGAAGAAAAAAAAATTATAGGTCTCCTAATGAAGCCCTTACCCACGTAAGAATATTTATAAACAAAGATATCAATTTCCATATCCATCCTTCTCTTACAGAATTACCACAAAAGTAATATGAACATTGGTTGAAATAGAAAGCCTAGAGTCCTATGGGTAATTATATACTCTTACACACAATGAACTATGTATAACATGCACAGATGAATGAATATTTGAGAAGCTGCAGAATTCCGTTCTGTTTGGACATGACAGAGGATGTGACAAGCATAGGACAAGGCAGGACTAAAGGAGTTAAATCAGAGCCAGACTGTAGAAGACCTCACATACTGATCCAAGGAGATACAGATTTTGGAGAGGCCAAAGGAAGCAAGGGAGTGATACAAATGGGGATGGCCAGGTTGGCTGCAGAAAGTAGGATGGATTAGAGGGTTCTGACACATAACCTCCACATGAAGAGTACCTGAACTAGGGTGGTAATAATAGTGAAGAGAAGAAAAAAAAATAGGTATGAAGAAGATTTTGAAAGAACACTGGACATGACCTCCTAACTGGTTGCAAGTAGGGGAATTAGGAAACAACTAACAGCCACCTTCAGGATTTGAGCCTGGGTGACTGGGAGAATCATGATGCCATTGATAGATACAAATAGAAGGAAACCATATGTTCTCCAGGGACGTTAATGAATTTCTTCTACCTTGTACATATTGAATTTGAGAAGTCAGTGTGACATCTGGCAGAGACAACCTAGAGACAAGACAGATGTAAGCAAAGAACTTAAGTGAAAGGTAGGTCTGAAAATGTAGACTTGAAAGTTTTTACTCAACAGAAATTAGAGCTTTTATCATGAGAGCAGTTGGGCTTTAGCAAAAGGGGAAAAGAAGACAGGGACATGGTTTCAGGCTACAGTAAAAAGCAGAAATGGCAAAGGAGGAAGAGAAGAGGTCATAACAAAGGAAAGGAAACAGACCAAAGAAGCCAGAAGAAAACCAAGGGAAGGCGAAGGCAAATGCTTCCAAGAAGAAATGGTGAATAAGGATGAATGCTAAGGATTGAGAAAAAGCACAAGATTTTGCTTACCAGATGACCACTTGAGATCTTTGGATCATCAGCTTCAACAAATAATTGAAGTAAAAACGTAAGTGGCCATGTTAGAAAGAAGGCCTCCTTAAACATGATACAAAAGCAAAAGCCTGCCAATTCCAATTTTAATTTTGAGAGGATTGGATTATGACAGGATCATAATCCTGTTATAATTTGACAGGATCAAATATGTCACAAGACATCATAAACCAAGCTTAAAAGTAAGCTATGGGGTGGAAAAAAATATTTCCAACAGATAAAGGACTAAGATTTACAATCTAGAAGAACTCCTTATACTAAAGACAGACAGACAAGCATGTGCACGCACACACACAGACTCACAAACACCAGCTTAAGCAGGCAAAATAATATGAACAGGCTATTCCCAAAAGAGAGAATTCAAATGGATGGTAAACATAAATACCGATGTTCAACCAAAGTAAGGAAAACACATGCTCAAAAAAGATGCAGTTGTATCAGACTGACCAAAATTAATAAACCTGATGGTATCGAACATTGGAATAGGTATGAGGAGAAGGGTAAAAGGAATGACTAGAATAGCCCATGGGAGAACAACAATATCTATTAAAATTTCAAGAATCAGCAGTAAGGACCGCTCCTACTCTCCAATAAAAACAATCAGAGCTCCGTGTTATGGCAGATTCTAGAGCCGGGGCAGTGAAAATATGAGTCTGGAGCATTTGGCAGTATCACAAAGGAAAAGGGTGATCAAAATTTAAAAATATGGAGGAATGACAAAGGGATCCAGGAGCCAGCCTTAAAGAGCTCCAAATGCGCCCAAAACTGGAACAATTTGAGCAAAAAAATAAACCGATAAACATGTAAATAACAGAATATATAACATAGTATTGGATTATAACCCAAGGTATAAAATAAATATACATAAGTCCATCAGACAAAAATAATAAGTAAATAAAAGAAAGAAATATTCCTTATGCAAAAATTCCAAATAATATATACATAAATAGCACTCCTTTTTCAGGAGATGAGGCTAACCTTTCTCCCTCCTCTTTGAGTGTGGGCTGGACTCAGTGACTTAATTCCAGAGAACAGAATGTGGAAAAGGAAAAACAGTCACTTCACAGTGAAAACGCTGGCCAACAGCACCTTCGCCGGTGGTCATGGTGAACATCCCCAGGGATGGTTGTGGATGCCCTGTACCTCCTGATACAGCATGATGATATTCTTTTCCAAACCCGCATCTCAGCCCAATCAAGAGAAATGTCTCAGCTAAACCCAAAGTGAAAGACAGTTCAGAAAATACCTAACCAGTCCTTCTGAAAAATAAGGGAGGTCTATGAAACTGTCCAAGACCCAGAAGAGACAAAGGAGACACAATGAATTAATGCAATGCAGTATCACGGACCTGGAATAAACAAGAATGCTAGTAGAAGACCTGGTGAAGTCCAAATAAAGCTGGGAATTTAGTCAATATTAATGCACCAATGTTGGTTTTTCAGTTTTGAAAAAAGTGCCATGGTAATGTAAGATAACATTAGGCAAAACCAGAACTGGTCAAGGGTATGTGTACAGGAACCATCTCTACTATCTTTGCAACTTTTCTATAAATCTAAAACTACTCCCAAATAAAAAGTTCATTTTAAAAAATGTAAATTAACTCTATCCCAGGAGCAGCAACTCCACTTCTTTCTGTCCACTTTAAACAAGCCCTTACAGAATTGTACAAGGAGGTGTGTTTAAGAGTCTTCACTGCAGAACTGTTAGTATCAGAGAAAAAAAAATTTTGAATAATTGTAACAGAATGATGAAAAAAAATCCATGTAATATCTATATTATGGAATATTATACAGCACTTAAAAATGAAATATATCTCTATATACTGGGAAGATATAATGCCAAGTGAAAAAACAGACTGTGGATGGGTACTATGAGATATAAGAAAAAGGAAAAAGATAACACACAAAACCTTTCTATATATACTTCTGGGGCACTTATAAACACATGTCTATGTGGAGATAAAGAGTGGTGACTTATATAGGGGAAACTAGAATTCTAAATGGCAGCCAAGGGGTTTGGGTGTTATTCCAAGATGCTGAATTTATTTTACACGAATGCCTGCATTATTTACCTGGGGAATTACAGTGATTAATTTTTTTAAGATAGGGAGAAAATTTTCCTCTAACATAGGAGAGAAAATGGCAGCATAAGGTTCTAGCAATTGCTATGGTGCAATAATACAGAGGGCGTCCCATGGAGACCAGTAGTATTAGTGGAGGCCGTTGGTCTGAAGCCCTGCCCAGGTCCCTGAGACAAGCACTTACTCTCAGGCAGATGTCACAATAGCAGCCAGCCTTAACAATGGAGAGGCCAATAATGTAATGTTCAATGTATTTTGTTTCCAATAGAGGTGCAAGCACCTCAAGGGCTCGTGCAGCCACCTGGATAAAAAAAAAAAAAAAGTCCCCATGTGCTACTGAAAGAAACTGACTTCTAAACTTCTTCTAAATTGATCTTCTTCTAAACTGACCTTAGAATCCAGGGTTTAGTTTACACCCTCACTATCGAGAATAAAAGCAGAGCCGATCAGGACTATTACAGTTGTTTTAGATGACAAATGTCAAACTAAAATTCTGGCAGATATGAAAGATACTGCCCTTTTCTTTTATACTCATTATCCTACATTAAGCCACATCGAATTTCCTTCTAAGATAGGACTACAAAAACATATGGAATAGGCCGGAGAAAATTTAACTCTGAGCATATATTTCAATAAGTGCTTAAAACTCCATTTAAAATACTACAGTTTTCCTAAATATATTTTAAAGAGATCATTTCCCACCAGTAATCAGATATTTTAAAAATAACATTTGAGAAGCTTTAACTACACAATTAAAAGTTAACTTTCTCGTCTATCACAGCTAATTTCAAATGATAAGAAGCCAAGGCCCTTTTCTAACACTCAGTCTTCATTCAAACAGGTCACAGAGATTCTGTAATCTATCATTTTAATAACATAAAAATAACACAATATTCTTTGCATACAGACCATAAAAGTTGAACCCTGCTGAACCCAATTGTGCTTTCTCTGTGCTTACACTTAGGTGAATGACAGTCACACTAGAAATTCACAATAGCAAACCTCAACAGGCAGTGAACCTGCCAACTACTCCCACACATCTCTAGTTATCCACTCACCTCCTCTCCAAATGATCATTTTGAATCTTATCCATTCTCCTCAAACCTCCAACTGTCCACTATACCACCCCTTTCCCTCTTATGTCCCTTCCCCCACCACTTCTAGTTTATAGATAAAATAGACACCATAGAGAACCAAGTCCCTTATCTTCCCAAAACCTAGTATGCAAACCGGTTTCATCCACTCCAATTCTGACCTTCCCTCCTGTTACACAAAGGAAATTATCCCTACTCCCAAGGCTAGTTTGAGATACCAGCCCCTCCTATTCTGTCAGAATCAATCACCACTTCTTTCTCACGTGTAATCAACCTCTTCCTCTTAACGGGATCCTTGCTATTGCCTTTTAAATCAGCTCGAGAGGATCTAACCTGCCTAGCTTCTGTCAGCTCCACATCCCCTTCAGATCTCTCCTTCCCTTCAAAGCCAAACTTCTCAAAACAGTTGTCCATACTTGTCTCTGTCACATCAGCTGCCACTCACGGCTCCCCCCATTCCAATATAGCTCCCAGCTCTGTCACTGACAGAGCTGCTGACAAAACAATTCCTGCTAAGGTCATGATGACCTTTTCAATCTAAATCCAATACATGTTTTACATTCAACATCTTATCTGACCTCTCAGCAGGATCTGACCACTTATTTCTTCTTAAAGTAAGTTCTTCTTCCCTCAGCCTCTATGAAACAATACTCTGTTGCTTTCCTCCTACCCCTCTGGTTGCTTCTCTAATTTCTCTCCAGACTCACCCTCCTTTATCTAGCCCATAAATGTGGTAGTTCTTCATAACTCAGTCCTTCTACCCTCTCTTCCTAAACAATCCCACCTCTGCCCTTGGCTTCAATTATGACCAATATGCAGATGACTCACAAATTAAAAAACCAAGCCCACACCTTTCATCAGAACTCCAGGTCTGCATATTAACTTTGTTTGCTATTTCCTCTTGCATGACTCAAATGTAACTCAAACGCTACATGTATAAAACTGATCCTCACGATCTTCTCCCAAAACTTGATCTTCTTCCAACATTATCTACCCCAGTAAATAGTGGTTTGGTTCCAAATCCAATCGATCACAAACACTGCAATATTACTATCTCTCAAATCTGCTTCAGCTACTGTCACCCACTATAGTCATTTCTCTTGGGCCTCTGCAACAGCCTCCTATGTGATCTACCATATCCAACCGTTCCCTGGTTGGTGGCCAGAATACTCTTTCTGAAGCATGAATTAAATCAACTTGCCCTTCTCTTTAGACAAAATGTTTAATAGATTCTTATTGTTCTTAGGATAAACACAAGGACAAAGCTCTTTAAAAATGCCTTGATGATCCTGAGTTGGCCGGCCTCCTCCCTACCGTGTCCCTGTTCCTCACTCTGTTCCAGAGTAGCCACCTGGGTCTTCTTCCCATCTCTTGTCTTCACTGTGCTCGCTCCTACCACTGGCCTTTTATACAGCTTTCTCCCTTGCCCAGAGACTCTTTACACAGTCTGCTGCTTCTCATCTTTCAGACAGCAGTAAGGCATCAGTTTTTCCTGGAATCCCATCCTGACCTGGTTGGTCTCCCTATGATTTCCTCTCCTAACACTATCTAGCTCTTTTTCATAGTACTGATTGTATTGCGATTTTGTTTATTTGTCTCTCCCACTAGACTCTACTAAGGTCTACAATGTAAGGCATCGGATCTCTTTTAGCTCAACTTTGTATTTCTAGTATCTAGCACAGAAGTATGCAGTTAATAAACATCTGTTGAATCAACAAATGAACGACCATCTTCAACACCTGAAGTTGAAAACATTTCTGTTTAATGTCCAAATTCAATGGGTTCTTGAAATCCAGTCACTCTTGTCTGTTCCACTGTAAATGCCTTCTTCCCTTTGTATCTAAATTACCTAAAATGGCCCTGAAAAAAGAATCCCTAGCTCCAGCTTGCTTCTTTCTGATTCACCCTATCTATGTAAAGCTGATAGGATGCTGGGGCAACATCTTCTTAGGGGCAATCAAGATGGTAATAGGAAAGGGGACCAAGTGGGAAAAAAAAGGCTGCACAAGGAAAGGGAAGCTCTTGAAACCATTCATTTGAGACTGGTAAGAAAAACTCTAGGACTAAATATTAGCTTATCTGAATATGTGAAGAGCTGTCATATTCAAGAATCAGAAGATTAGTTTTTGGTAGCTCTGGATGAGAGCTTCTGGGAGGCAGAGCTCAGTGGATAAGAGGAAGACCATTCAGCCAATTAGAACTATCTCAATGTGGTCACTCTTGTTAAAGCAGTAACTTTGCCATGACCTAGTGAATTCAAACTTTGGTGAAATGCATAGCACAGAAAACAGTGGTTCTCAAGCATTTTTGTATCAGCTGTAGAACCCTTTCTTCAAACAAAAGTTTCTGAGGAGAACCTCATATGCCACACAGATAAATGGGAGCCTCTCTGTGGGCAGATGACTGGCACCCCCCCACTCCCCACCCAACCCCTCTGCGAGCCACACGCCACTGCCTCAAGAGCAGCATAATGGAGTCCCTACATGAAAACATGCGTGCTTTCCCGGGCCTGCCCTTCTCAGCTCTTACTGGGGTGGGAGTGGAGTGGAGGAGAGTACTTCTCTCTTTTCCATTTTCTTTGACTCAGCTAATGAATAAGATCTTTCCATGAAAATCCTTTCCTCAACATATATGTAGATTTTGCTCTTTTCAAAGATTTTTTTCTGTGTACGTTTACTATGTTGCCTCAACTTTACTGCAAATTCCTTTATGGCACTAATCTTTGGTCTCCTGCTTTGGAATCACATATAATACCAAATATAGTAGGAGGTGATAAAAAGAGGAAAGAAAAACCCAAACCCTTCTGATGTGAAAAGTGAAGACAACTACTCCAGGTCTGACTCATAAAAATACCTAACACATGAAGAGAAAACACAGGAAAGTGAAGAAACAATTTCATATACATATTCTCCAGGCTTTAGCCAATCCCAGTCCCCTCTCCCCTTTGACCCCCACAGATCATGATAATACTTGTCTCACATTCTTTCCTCAGAAGAGGGAAAGCAGATTCTTTCCAGAAAGCAATCCCAAGAGATGGACGGCTTTTCATAGGGAAACCTGCTTTGACTTGCATCTCTGGGAAAAAAGCTCACTTTTATTATATGTCCTGGTCTTATTTCCTGTATCTTCTTTAATGATTACAGATTCATAGATAAGAAGTCCAAGTAAAATAAGTTTGACTTTAGATCACTGTACTTACACAGTCCATCGCAGGAGGGAGTTTTCCAATTACAAATCAAAGAAGCATGTGCTCACAACTTGCTTCACAATGTAGAACAAATTCTAGATGGGTAAGTCTAGGTGGTAAGAGTAGTGATGATGGCAGTGGAGACAAATGTGTGAAAGTACTGTCCAAAGAAGCATTTACATTTTCCCAGAGGTATTTGATAGCTTTTCTGTATTTTTAGATTAATTTCCTTTCAATGGATTCCTGTTCTAAGAAGCTAAGGCAATGGACTTCTGAAAAAAATCACATTTGTATCCTTCAATTCTGATCTAGAAGATCAGATACGAACATACCATAAATCAGAAGTTTTCACTGCTGATGTTATGTATTAAGATGCATAAATATTTACTGAATATAGTATAGTAAGCAGTATATTTTGGGAAGTAATCAAAATGCTGACACATTCTAAACTACCAAAGGAATTGTTCATGAGGAAGAACATACATTTATAGTGACATTTTCAGATCTCCTAAAATTTTATGGTGAGGGACTACATGATATAATGAAAAATAACTGAATTTGGAATCGGGACAACCGGGCTCAAATTCTATCACCAGCTAATAAAGTGACTGACTAATTATCTCTCTTATTGCACTTCAGTTCCCTCATTTATAAAATATAAGACTTGGACATTCACATCTGAAGTTTAAATTAATCCTAGTCTGCAAAAGGAATGTCCCTAATTAGAGTGTACTGACAATATCACCCTGTGACTTCTATGTGGGGACATAGAAGACATAGAAATGGTTTAATAAAGTGCTCTTTAAGGGTTGGTGACACTTATCAATTCATTCGCTTACTTGCTCATTCACTTATTCTAGCATCATATTCACACACTATCCAAATAAATTCATGTTGAATGTTTTAGTAGGTTATATAATTATTAAGTACCAGGTCTTAGATATTCTGCTGGATATAAAATTAGCATAAATTAACATTTGCTTTATGTTTTCATCAATCAAAAAGGACAAATTCCCCTAAATTTCCTAAAAATCACCTAATTTTATTTCAGGCAGCGATAATCTCTGACACATCAGGTATGAGCACCTCAATTCACCAGACTTTAGCAATGATTTTATGAAACTGACACAGAAAACACAGGCGACAAAGTAAAAATAAATTACATGGAATTACATTAAACTTAAAAACTTTTGTGCATCAAAAGACACAATCAACAGACGCAATAAAAAAAGTGACCTAGGGCACCTGGAAGGGTCAGTAAGTTAAGCGTCTGACTCTTCATATTGGCTCAGGTCAAGAGTCGTGAGATCAAGCCCCATGTCGGGATCTGCGCTGAGCATGGAGCCTGTTTGGGATTCTCTCTGTCCCTCTCTCTCTGTCCCTCCCCCCCCCAAATAAATAAACTTAATAAAATGCAATCTGTGAAATGAAAAAATATAATTGTATAATTGCAGGCCATATGTCAAATAAAGAGTTAATATCAGAATTATTAACTCTTATAATTCAACAACAAAAAAAAATTAAATAACCTGATTAAAAAACAGGCAAAGAACTTGAACACACATTTCTCCAAGGATACAAAAATGGCCAAAAGGTATATGAAAAGATGTTCAACATCACTAATCTCCAGAGAATTGCAAATCAAAAACCACAATAAGATCCCACCTCGTACCCATTAGGATGTCTACTATTAAAAAACCAGAAAATAGGGCTGGCTCAGTGGGTAGAGCAAACAATTCTTGATCTCGGGGTTGTGGGTTCGAGCCCCATGTTGTGTGTAAATATTACTTAAAAATAAAATCTTATAAAGATGGGGCGCCTGGGTGGCTCAGTCGGTTAAGCATCCGACTTCGGCTCAGGTCGTGATCTCACGGTTTGTGAGTTCGAGCCCCGTGTCGGGCTCTGTGCTGACAGCTCGGAGCCTGGAGCCAGCTTCGGATTCTGTGTCTCCCTCTCTTTCTCTGAGCCTCCTCTTCTCATACTCTGTTTCCCTCTCTCAAAAATAAACATTAAAAAAAATTTAAAAAAAAATCTTATAAAGAAACAGAAAATAATAAGTGTTGTTATGAATGTGGAGAAATTAGCAGCACTGTTAGTGGGAATGTAAAATGCTGCAACTACCATGGAAAACAGTATGGAAGTGTCTCAAAAAATTAAAAACAAAACTACTATTTGATCCAGCAATCCCACCTCTGGGTATATATCCAAAAGAATTGAAAGCAGGGTCTCCAAGAGATATTTGCACACCAAGGTCACTGCTGCACTGTTCATAATGCACAAGAAGCAATCCAAATGTCCACTCAGGGATGAATGGGTGATCAAAAAGTGTTCAGTGAAACACTACTCAAAAAAAAAGGCAATCTCGTTACATGCTACAACACAGACAAACCACCTTAAGGACATTATGATAAGTGAAATAAGCTAGTCACAAAAAGACAATACTCCATGATTCCACTTACATGAAGGACCTAAAATGGTCAGTATTATGAACTGATTGTGTTCTCCCCAAATTCTCGAATATAAACAGTTAGGGCTCTAACCCCCATGGGGCTGTATTTGGACATAGGGCCTTTCAAGAAGCCACTTAAGTTAAATGAGGTCATAATCAGATAGAATTGCAGTCCTGATCAGAAGAGGAAGAGAAGCAAGATCTTCTCCCCTCTCCACTCCCTCTCATCTATCTTTTTCTTTGTTCTCACAAAGGAAGGGGCCATGTGCGACACTGTGAGAGGGAGGCTGTCTATAAGTCTGATGAGAGGTCTTACCAGAAATCATCGTGACGACACCTAGATCCTGGATTTTCAGCCACCAGAGTCTTTGAGAAAATAAGTTTCTGGTGTTTAAGTCATCCAGTCTTTGGCATTTTGTTATGACAGGCCTAGCAGACTAATATAGTCAAATTCATAAAAACAGAAAATAGAAAGATGGTTACCAGGGGCCGGGGGAGAGGGGGAAAAAGAATTGTTTAATGGGTATACAGTTTTCAATTGCAAAATAAAAAAGCTCTGGAGATCTTTTTCACACAATGTGAAAATACTTAACATTACTGAACTGTATACTTAACAATGTTAAGATATACATATATAGTTATATATAACTAATAGCTCTGAGCTGTCAGCACAGAGCCCGATGCGGGGCTCAAACTCATGAGCCATGAGATCATGACCTGAGCCGAAGTTGGATGCTCAACTGACTGAGCCACTAGGCGTCCCTAAATCAGGTATTTTATCTTTTGGAAAATGTGGGAAGAACCACTACCAATAATAGGACTCCTATAACTTAAAACAACGAAGAGAATTCAATTTAGCTTTTAAAAAAACCCACTTATTAATACTTAGTGATTATATTCCCCTAAATTCTTTTCTTATAGACATAAGAACAAAGGACTTAAAACCTATAAAATTCTTCACCATTGTTTATTAAAAATAAATCTATTTTTCACATTTTCCTAAAAGGAAATGAGAGAAATATAACAATAAACATTTATGTTATGTTTGTACTTCTCCTTTTTACTCTAACTTAGCATGTGGGACTATAGAGGTTTGGGTTCCTGCCGCAGTACAATTTCTCTTAGTTGCTGGCCTAAATAAAATTTCCAGAAACCAGTGGGGTGTGCCACCCAGAGGGGGAAGGCAGACACAGGTGGATTCCAGGAGATAATCTAGAACAGGGTTTTTCAACTTTGGCACTACTAGCATTTGGGGCTGGATCCTTCTTTGTTGTTGAGGGTCTTCGAGGCATTGCAGGATGTTTAAGAGCATCCGAGGCTATAGCTACTAGATTCTAGGAGCCCCTCAAGCTGTGACAACCAAAAATGTCCCAGACATTGTCAAATATCCCCTACGGGGCAAAATAACCCCCATTCTAGAGAATATGAGGCCGTGGGTGAATTGATGAATTAGCACAAACCGCAGAAGTTAAGGGTCCAAAGCCAAAAAGTTAATATATATGATCTAAAATCTGATAGACAAACTAAACAATGTAAGTTGTAAGATAACTGTGGGCAGGGGGTACGGGGATAAAAAACAATAGACTTCAAAATGTCAAGAGACATGTGTGTTTATTGCTAGAAAGAAAGAACATTCTAAATATATTACTTGCCACTTTCTGTGTGTGTGCTCAAGGAACTAAAACCATAGTTACATTTGCTATTTTCCTCTTTTAGACTGCCATCTGGCAATCCACACTTCCACTAAAAAAAAAAAAAAAAATTACAGCCAATTGGACTAAAATAGTTAATGCACCACCCCTCATGCCAAAAATAAGCCAGGGAACCTACGGTTTCCTCAGTAATGACCCCGAAGAAAGAAACTAATGTCTCTTAAAAGACAACATCTTTGAAGGACAAGAGCCAAGTAACTCGTGGGATGCTTACCCAACTTGTGAAGTTACCCTTCTACCTTTGGGGGATAAAGAATCAAACAGTAGTAGGAGAAAAAAACAGAACAAAAGTAGTTATATACAACAGGCAAGCTGAAGTCATCAAACTCATTTATTATGTCCCTAAGACACGACATACAAAGTTAAAAAAGAAAAAAAAAAGTACACTAATCAAATACAGCAGAACACAACTGACTATAGCACTTGTATTTCCGGTGTCATGGGAATTTGTTAGGAATGAGTGAAATAGTGAGACAGTGCATTGAACCCTTGTCATACAACTGAAGAGAGGCAATGTAAAGGTTCTTCACAATAATGAATATGAGGTTCACCACAGTAACTCAATCTATTACCACTTCCTTTTTCTTAGCATCCAAAAGTTGTCAAAAGACAAACTGTCACACCCAAATTGGTATCTTTAGAGTTCTTTTTCACAAATCCATAAAGGCAGTTACCAATAGATGAACAGTAATTATCAAATATAAAAATAAGGAGAAAATGATATACCATTCATTTAGCAAATGTTTTGTTAAATGCACCCATAAATTTTTTGTATTGAGAACTTCTGCATGAACTCATCTAGATGTAGTAAGGAGCGAGACACACAGGTCCTGGTTCACATGGAGTATACATCCTAGCACAGGAATTCTAGTGGAATTATAGAACATTTGGGGAAAGCAACACCATGAAGCTAAGTACGAAACACAAGGAATCTTTTCGAAGAGAGGAGGGTTAACATCCAAAGAAAAGAGTTAACAAAGAAAACAGAAGACTTGAAGTATCATCATTATTCTCACAGATACTGAGAGAATAATTCGTTTGTAAGAGAACAGATTGGACATAAGAAAAAATTTTGAATAAATACATTTAGATATATCTGTATGAAATCTCAGAAAAACAAGGAAAAAGAGAAATCCTATGGGTTTGCAGAGAGGTAACATATAAGAGATTTTCAGATATTCAAGGATTGACTACATTTCAACTTTAAAAGAACTATGTAAAAGAGCATATTTCATCAAATCAATGAAACGAAGACCAATAAGTGAAAAACCAAACTGCAAAAAGATACACACTATACAACACTTTTTATATATACTTTAAAAACGCCAAATATTTTTATGGAAATAGACTCATAAATTAAAATATAAAACCACTTATGGCCATGACACATGACTGTAAGAGGGAAGAAAGGGGTGCCGGGGTGGCTCAGTCAGTTAAGAGTCCAACTCTTGATTTAGGCTCAAGTCATGATCTCAGCTTTTGTAAGGTCAGGCCCTACATTGGGCTCTGCGCTGACAGTGCGGAGCCTATTTGGGATTCTTTCTCTCTCTCCCCCTTTCTCTCTACTTCTCCTCTGATCATGCTGTCTCTGCCTCTCTCAAAATAAATAAATAAACTTAAAAAAAAATTTTTTTTAAAAAGAAGGAAGCAAATGGGGGCAGGGCGGTGGTTTGATACCTCTCTAAGAAGAAACTGCCACCGTCACCAGAATCATAAATGATCTCAACAGAGGACTGAATTCAAGAGACAGGAGAAAAAGAAGAAAAGAGAAACCTTATTAAGAGTCTTTTCTTGTTTTGGTGAAGAAAATATATACTAGTTAAATCTAGAAAATGATAGTAAAAAAAAGGTAAGTTTAAGAACATGTTTTAAAAATTTCAGGTTAACCACTAAAAATCATTATGAGATAGAAATTTTTTTTACTTCCAAATCATCAGAGGAAAGAAATGATACAGAAAAGACAACCAATATAAAAGACAATAGACTAAGATCAACTCTACCAATAATCACAATAAGTGTGGATTAAATTCCCTATTGAAATAGACTGCCGTATTGGAGAGTTTTTATAAATTCATCTGGGTTTCTTTTGTTTTTCCTTTTCTTAATTTTGTTTTTTTTTTTAATTTTAAGGAGACTCTATACCCAACATGGGCTTGAACTCACTCACATGGTCTATTGACAAAGCCAGCCAGGTGCCCCAGTCATATTGGAGTTTTAAAATATCCAGCTACACGCAGTTTACAAGGTATAAGTTAGCAAGACATATACCTAAGATAAAATAACACATGACAGTTGAAAATAAAGAAATGGAAAAACATTCCCTTTCTCCACGGGAGTTACATTTCAAGACCCCTAGTGAATGTCTGAAATGCCAGATAGTATCCAATGCTATATATATTATGTTTTTTCCTATACATACATATCTACGGTAAAGTTTAATTTTTAAATTAGGCACAGTTAGACATTAAAAACAATAACTACAAATAAAAAGAACAATTAAAACAATATACTGTAATAAAAGTTATGTGAATGTGGTCTTTCTCACCCTCTCAAAATATCTTCCTGTACTGAACTCACCTTTCTTTTGATGGTGAGGATGTGAGATGACAAAACGCCTGCGTGATGAGACGAAGTGAGGGGAGGTGATGGAAGCACGGTGAACCAGTGTTAGGCTACTACTGACCTTCCAATCATATGTCAGAAGGAGGATCACTGTGGACCACAGAGTGACCACAGGGAACTGAAACCACAGAACGTGAAACTGCAGGTAAGAGGGGACTACTGTATAACAAATTAGCAATTAAAAAAAAAAAAGAATGGGGCGTCTCGGTGGCTCAGTTGGTTAAGCATCTGACTTCGGCTCAGATCATGATCTCGCGGTTTGTGAGTTTAAGCCCCACGTCAGGTTCTATGCTCATAGCTCAGAGCCTGGAGCCTGCTTCGGATTCTGTGTTTCCCTCTCTCTCTCTGCCCTTTCCCTACTAATGCTCCCTCTTTCTCTCAAAAATAAACATTAAAAAAAAAGAAAAAAGAAAAGTAAATATAACAACATCAGGCAAATTGGAGTTAAATGGAAATAGCATCACATAGAAGGACAGCAAAATCCCTTCTGGATAAAATATGCAATTAGTCAAGCTGTCATAGCACAAACATTTATGTACCTAATAACACAGCTTCAAATTATATAATGCAAAAACTGGTATCAAAATCAGAAGAAAATAACTTATCCATAGTCGTAGTGTGATTTAACACACCTTTTTCAAAAGTCCACATTTTGAATAAATAAAAACTTGAAAGGTTTTAATAAGCTTCACTACATAAATCTATAAAGGCAGACACACACACACACGTAAATAGAGAATACAAGCAACAATCAACTTAAAAGATGACTATGTATTAGGCCACACACACGCATACATAGGTACACACACCAAAGTCCGTAAAACATCAAAGCATAAGCCACAGTCTCTGATCATACCTCAAAACAACCCAAGGATAAATATCTGAACTGTTTCATTTAGAGTGGCATCAGATGGGCAAAAAAACTAAATGGCAGTTTGGGCGATGCTGCAGAGAAATGGGCATTTATAGAAACTTCAGGTAGGAGTATAAATTTGCAATGTCTTTTTACAAAATAACTTGGTATTATCTACCAAAATTTTAAATGCTGTACTGTCGCCTCAGCAATTCTACTTCTAGAAATTCCTCATAAAAAAAAGTACACATAATTACAAAACAAATTTGTATAACAACACACAATGAAATGCTAATTAATTAACAGCAAAACAGTAATAACCCAAGTACCTATCAACAGAAAAATAGTTAAATTATTTATAGTATATCCATTATATAAAATGCCAAGCAGTGACTTGGAAAGAATCTCTGAAGACTCAGTGTTGCTTTCTTTTTAAGTGTAAAAAATACATATGTATCATTCAAATTATGTTAAGATGAAAAATAAATAGAAAAAGGAGTTGAAGAATGTACAACATACTTTTTACTTCCAGAAAGGAACATGATGGAGAACTTTCACATTTTACTTTATGTCTCAAGTGTTTAAATATTTTATGATTTGCACTGCTTGTATAATCCAAAAAAAAAAAAAAAAAGATGAGCAATTTTTCAAAATTTCAGATTTACTTCCTAGAAAAAGACTGGCATCATTCTGTTCTTAGAACAAATTTGATCAAACCCATTGGAGAGTACAGGACAAGTATAAACTTCAATCTGTTCTCTCTGCCAGGAACACTGCTCTCTCAGATAAAGCTCTCTCCTTCACTTCAAGTTTCCACTTAAATATCATCTTGGGAAACTTCCTTGACTTTTCAATATAAAAAGACGACCTCCTACACCCATCCTACTCCCCCCCAACTACTTTACCTTGCTTTGTATTTTACTAGAGTAATTTTAACACTTGTGTCTTAATGTCCCTCTCTCTAAATCGGAGGTGATAATAGCACCTACCCCACAGGGTTGTTGTTAGGCTTAAATGAGGTAGAAGCCCTCAGATGAGTGCCTGACTCCTAGCAGGAGCCACATCAGTCCAGGTTTTAAGCCTCTTTTGTTTACAGTCTGCCTTCCCCCTATTAGAATGACAACCCCAGGAAGAAAGGACAATGCTTTGTTCACTATTGCCTCCTCAATGCCTGGAAAGTACTTATCAGTAAATATTCATAGCTGTTGATGCCTGATTAAGTACTCCAGCCATATGCATAGACAGCTGAGATTACATGAAAAAGACCAGTTATTTTCAGTAAAAGCAAGCTTTCTGCGCATTAGCATGAATCATCTGTAATAATTCAATCTACTTTAAAGCATAACATTTAGCAGTACAGAAGCTTCAAGCAGGGAAGTGGCATGGTACCATTTAATTCATTAATTTCTCAACATCAAATGGCAAAAGAAACGAAAACATAATGTGGAATCAGAAAACAAACAAACAGCTTACTTTTCATTCCTGCTTTTGATGCATGGTTGGTAGAGGACCTTGACAGCATTCCATGCAGAACTGGAATCCGTCTTTAAGATGTCTTCCAACAAGGGGAATTTTGTGATGTCTTTGGAACTTCCCAAAGATTCAATCACCAAACTGTCTGAGTTTAAAAGCCATAGCTAAAGACATGGAAAGAAAAGTCCAAGTATAAGGATATCATTATCACCCTATCCATATCTTATAGCACCACTAAAAAACACAACACAAACAAGACTATAAAAATACCAGGAAAAAATACAAGAGAACCATGCACATAATTTTAAGTACGGTAAATAAAAGTATAACATCTGGTAGAGCCACTGAGATTATAGAAGTTAAAAAAAAAAAAAAAGACAATCAACTAGGAGAAAATATTTAATAGTATATAACAAAGTTTTTATCTATGATATATAGAGCTCCCAGGAAACCATAAAGGGGCAAAAACAGGCCAACAGAAATAAAGGCAGAGAATATGAACAGAATTAACAGAAGAAAGAAGTGATAAACATATATAAAAATGTTACTATAACTAGTAATAAGGAAACATAAAATTCACCTGCCACCCTTTCCACTTCTCAGATTTCCAAGTACAAAAAGATGGTACTATCCAGTTCAGAAGAGGGGTGTGGACTGCTAGCGTTTTGAGATTTGGATGCATGCTGCTCACTAAGGGGCTTGGCCAGAGTCTGGCTTCAGCCTGACTTCATGGGGAGCTCTGAAGCAAGAACCCCACCCACGGAACCTGACCCACCTCCAGACAGGAGGCCCCTGCTTTTTGTACAACGGGGTCAAATCAGTGGCACAGTAGGCTGACCAGGGCAGGGGTGGGAAAAGGTAACTTTCTGAACAAGGTGGCATCTGTCACATAAGGGCACGTCTCTGGAGAAGAGGCAGGTGAGTGCCATTAGCAGGCCACACCTCTCAGCAGCTGGGAAATGGGTGTACCAGCCTGAGTAAGGGGGATCTGCCTCACTCGACGGGATAAATTCATACAGCTTTTCTGGAGGATGATAATTATCAATTTAAAATACACAAATTCTAATACTGTATTAGACTAGAAAGGTCCGTTTCTAAAGAAGTACTAAAATGCGCATGCGAAGCTCACTTTCATTGCCACACTGTCTTTAACAGCCACACGCTGGAATTCCAGTCCTTAAAGACGCTGATCTACATTTACACTAACAAGAAACAATCCTTATGATATCCTGCTGTGTAAAGTAAACATACTGAAGAAAAACGTAAAACGTGGCAGAATCGTGTGATGAGCAAACAGAAAAGCAGAATATGAGTGTATGAACATATAGTTATATATGGATAGGGGGGAAATGTTGGAGTACACATACCGGATTAATAATTTTTATCTATAAATACTATGATATAGCAAGACAGGATAGAAGACAAGATGGGAGAATACCAGTTCCTTTAAATTCTTCATGCTGTTTCAAGAATGTATTACTTTTATAAGAAAGAAAATTTTTTGAATTTAAATATGTATTAGTAGTAAATTTTAAAAGTTCCTGTTCCTGAGTTTTAACTTGAAAACCTTATAGAAAAAGAAAATTGAAACTAATTTCGGACTATAACTATCAGGCATACTCAGTATTAACTTCAGTCAAAAAGTACTTTAGTTTTGGTAGAAACTGTCTGGAATCAGAGAAGAATGGGGTCCCCAGAATAGATAGCCAGCTACAAAGCCCACACCTAACAACAATCTAACCCCCTTCCTCCTTCTAGCTACCATGTTTCCCTAAGAGCTTGTGAGTTCCTTAATGGCATTTTTTTGTTCTACCTTGAACACCTAGAACAGTGCCTTTAGAATAAGAACTGTTCAGTATAGGTTTACTGGTTGAATAAAATAGATGAGGAGGCAGAGAAGAGACTCGGGTCTTGATTCTTAGGATTCTCACACAAATGGTCCAAGTTCTTTTTTGCAGACCGTTATTTTTAACATCAAGAGTATAATATTAGATGCTTGCGGTACACGAAGGAGATGATTCGGCTAACTGCAGGGCCTCTTATCCAGAACTTGCCACTCCTTCTCAAACATCAACGTGTTAAAATCAGGATCTCGAAGAGGTATCTGCACGCCTGTGTTCACTGCAGCACTATTTACAATAGCCAAGACGCAGGAACAATCTCAATGTCCATTGGCAGAAGAATGGGTAAAATAAACGTGCTGCATACATACAATGGAGTATTCGGCCTTAAAAAAGAAGGAAACCTTGTAATATCCAACAACACAGATGAACTCTGAGGACAGGATGCCAAGTTAAGCCAGACACTGAAGGACAGTACTGCCTGATTCCACTTATATAAGGAATCTAAAATAGTCTAAGTGATAGAAGTAGAGAGTAGAATGATGGTTGCCAGAGGCTGGAAGGAGGGAGGAATGGAGAGTTGCTAATGAAAGAGTACAAGGTTGAAGTTAGGCAAGATGAATAAGGCTGGAGACCTGCGTATAATATTGTGCTATAATTACCTATACTGTTATCAATACTCTATGAAGAGGGTAGATCTCACATTAAGTGTTCTTACCACAGACAAACATATATAAAAACAGGAGCAACAGAATATATTTTAAACATAAGAGTATCGAAAGGAAAAAAATCAATGAGGGGGCAGGAGGGAGAGTGACAGAGGCAGAACTGTGTTATACTGACCAAGAAAAAACATTATCAGTTTAGAGTGAAAAACTTTTTTTTGTGGTGTGAGCAGGAATCAGGTTTTATTTCTCTCTATATCCCTAGTACCCAGCACATAAAGGCATGTGATCTTTTGTTATTAAGTTGAGTTTGGTTTGGGAATTAAACTAAACATTATGAACTCAGTTTTTGATCATTTTCTAGACCTGGGAATTAAGAAAAAAGAATGGCAAGACTAAAGAATTTGAGACCCCAGACTACCAGGCTACATACAGAAAGCTGGAAGAAATAACATCTTACCAAGATGTACGCTTTGCCGTCCTGACCTTGAATAGTGAATCTAAAAGTGCTTCTAGCAGTGGAGAGCTGCACCAGACACTGGGCGATAACACTCTGTACAAACTGAGACCTGTTTGAACAGAAATCAATTTTCACAATGTGCCTCTCATAATAACTTTAACTGGAAAGAGGAGCCAAAAATACCCACAGGGTACCTAAAAGGCAGAGGCGTGTGCAGCCAGACTTTTCTATATGCTACCTGTTCCTTCACAGACTGTGCTAATGTGGATTTTAATATATTTTAATGTATTTGTATTTGCTCCAGTCTTCTTATAACCTGTTCTCCAATCCTTAACACATTTCCCACCCTGAACCTAACTATTCTGACTGAATAAAAAATATTGTATTAGACATGTCAATATTTCACTTGTGCTGTAGCACATTAAACGGTGAGTTAAAAAAGAAGATGAGATGTTTCCTCCCAAATATTAGACAGTTATCTACAATGATCTCCATTTGGATCCCCTCAAAAAGTCAGAGCTGAGGTACGGAATCAAAGTATTTACAGAAGGATACATTTTAAGGTTAAAATCAGATTGCCATAATTTTCAGATATCCATAAATGAATTGAAAGATATACTATAATTAACTTCTGTTTGCAAACTAAAAAGATTCCACGAAAGAAATCACTAATGGATTTAGTGGCTAAGTAACATTTTTTAAAAAAACACAGGAGTTATTTGAAAATTGACCCATGTTTCACATTTTAAATAAGTCAAATTAAAACCAGAAATAATTATTCAAAACCTACTGGTGATGAGGTTATAAGATCTTGGATAGCTGGCAAATAGAATGAAGCATAAAAAGCTTTCAGAATTAGAAGACGTTAATATAAGCACATTTGTTTATGCCACTAAGAAGCAACCATAAATGAATCCTCAAGAGTTTTATATGTGTGGTTTGATTCAACTAAAAGTCTTTGTCAAAGGTTTTTATTTTTTTTCCCAATCAGGAGGTATAAGTAAAAATGAATTCCCAAATAATCAATTGTCTCCACATTTAAAATTACAGAACAAACTTAATTGACTATTTGTACCTTGGTATGATGGGAAAATTTCTTTCAGATGGCTGAATAATTATCTCTGTCATATAAAACTTGGTGGTTTCTAGAAACAAAAAATAAGAAAATTAAAAATCTTCCTATTGCGCTAACATTTTTATTGTGGACATGTTTTTCCCTAATTATGACATCCCAAATTGAATATTCAGTAAGTACACTGGTAAAATTAACATTCGGTAAAACTTTTCCCAAAATAATGAAGAAGACAAAGCACTGATGACTACGAGGAGGGAGTCCTGAGACTTGAGAGGTCTCGTCTCAGCAGAGCATCCAAGTGAACCTGATGCAAGGACACTCCGTTTACACACACGGAAGGCTGGAAAAATCCGTCACATCACGGCCATAGCCCACCTATGCAGAAACTAGCCATCGGATTTCCTCATTTCTATGGAGTAGTCACAAAGCTAGGAAACAGCCTCACTGAAAAAGGCTTTTTAATCGTGGTGTCCCAAAGCCCATGCAAAAATGCTGTGAACCTCACATTAGTATTTCCTGGAATTCTGCCGAGTCTACTAATGTATAATTTCCAACACATCTTGTTATCTGATTGCTTAGTTTACAGAAAAACTTAAACAGTAAACTGAGTATCTTACAGAAATGAATATAAACATAACCATTCAGAATTTTTTTATAAAATCCATGAAAAAATGTTTATTTTTACTAGTAATGAAGAAAATACAGATTAAAAGGAGATATTCTTTAGCATCAGATAAATATTTTTCAATGATAAAATGCAGCAATGATGAAAATATGGAGAAGTGCGTGCACTTATTCACATATTGCTATGAGAACTGCAAATGATGGATTTCTGGAAAGCCACTTGAAGACCTTAAATATATTCTGATACCATCATTAAACCCCTAAGAACTTATCTCAAAGAAATATTCATATCTAAAAAAATTTATCTGTAAAGAAGCTCATTGATTAAACTGAAAATAAGTTGTTTAAAAATTGAGACTGATTGGACTAAACAATTATACATTTAGGCAAGAGAATGCTATAGAGTGACTAAAAATGGTATGTTAAGCAATTCTTAATTGTTTTAATAAGATGGAAAGGCATTCTTGGTACATTTTCTGAAAATGTTTTCAATTGCTCAATGTAACACACAAGAAAAGGCAATAAAATTTGATAGTTTAATAGATTATTATATAGCTAGAGCCATCATGATGAATTTATCTATTTCTCCTTTAGGTTCAATTTTCACTTTACTATTTTGAAGTCATGTTATTAGAAGCAGAAACGAACCTTTTAACATTATGAAGTGAGCCCTTTTATCCCAGCTAATGCTAAACTATAATTTAATTCTATAATTTTAATCCTACAAGGTATTATTATTATTATTATTATTGCCTTATGCAATTAGCATCCACTTAATGTCTCCCACATATTTGCCACTTTCTTTACCAAACCTTCTTGAACTTACACCTTCTATCTGGGATCAATTTCTTCTACCTTCTACAGGTAGAATTCCATTCTTCTACAAGTAGAATTTCTTTTAATAAAAAACGAAAGCAGTAGAAATGAATTATTATAGTGTTTGTCAGAAAACATATTTATCTTTGTCTTGATTCTTTCCTATCAGGACATTTTCACCACATAAAATCCTAGGTTAACAGTTTTTAACCTTTGTACATATTGACACTCTCATTCCATTGTCTTCCATCTTCCATTACTATTGTTCCTTTGAAAGTGATCTGTCATTTTTCTTCGGCTGTTTTTAAGATTTTCTGGTTTTTGCTTAGTTGTTTGCAGCATCACTCAGATGCGTCTAGCTATAGACTTCTTTTTATTTATCTTACTTGGGTCTCATTTAACTAGAATTCATTGGACCTCCTCAACTTGTAGATTATTGTTTTTCATTGATTTTGTAAAATTCTTAACAATTATCTCTTCAAATATTGCATGCTCCATTCTGTTTCTTTTCCTTCTAGAAGTCTGATTAAACATACATTATTAGAGTATGGAGGTTCCTCAGAAAGTTAAAAATAGAACTATTCTATGGTCCAGCAATTGAACTACTAGGTATTTACCCAAAGAATACAAAAATACTAATTCAAAGGGACACATGCACCCCAATGTTTTTAGCAGCATTATCAACAAAAACCAAATTACAGAAAGAGTCCCCAAATCAACTGACTGATGGATGGTTACACACACACACACACACACACACACACACACACACACACAGGAATATTACTCAGCCATAAAAAGAATGAAATCTTGGCATTTGCAGCTAGATAGCATTGTGCTAAGCAAAATAAGTCAGTCAGGGAAAGACAAATACCATATGATTTGACACGTGTGAATTTAAGAAACAAAAGAAATGATCATAGGGAGAAAAAAAAAGTGTAAAACCAAGAAACAGATTCCTTTTTTTTTTTTAATGTTTGTTTATTTTTGAAAGAGACAGAGAGACAGAGTACGAGCAGGGGAGGGGCAGAGAGAAAGGGAAACACAGAATCTGAAGCTCCAGGTTATCAGCACAGAGCCTGATTGGGGGCTCAAACTCACAAAATGTGAGATCATGACCTGAGCCGAAGTTGGACGCTTAGACGACTGAGACACCCAGGTGCCCCCAGACTCTTAACTATAGAAAACAAACTGATGGTTACCAGAGGGAAGAGGGTTGGGCTAAATAGGTGATGGGAATTAAGGAGTGTACCTGTTGTGATGACACCAGGTATTGTATGTAAGTGCTGAATCACTAAACTGTATACCTGAAATCAATATTACACTATATGTTAACTGGAATTTAAGTAAAAACTAACAAAACAAAACATATGTTAGATCTTCTCAGTATATGTTTTATGTCTTACTCTCTCCTATATTTTTTGCCTTGTCTCTCTGTGCTGGCTTACAGATTTTTCTTTTCATCAATTGTCTGTTCATTAATTCTTTCTCCAAGTTGTACCTAATCCATCATTAAAACCCCCACTGAATTCTAAATTTCAGTTATATATTTTTTAGAAATTCTATTGTAGATCTTTTCCAAATATGCTTGCTGTTGGTTCCTTTTCCTTTTGATACCTTCAACCCTGTCTCTTATAAATATAGAAAACATGATTGTTCCAGTTTACATCTAAGAATTCCAATATACCTTCAAGTTCAATGATTATTTTTTTCTTCTGCCATCTCAAATATGTAGTTCAGCTAATCTAGTAAATTTTTTACTTACTGTACTTTTGAGCTCTGTAATTACCAATGATTTTCTCTTTGACGTTTCCAATTTGTTGAGATTTGCTATTAGTTAACTCAAGAGATTTTTGTTCTAATTCTTTGCCATATTTATAATAGCTACTTCAACATCTTTGTCTACTAAATCTAACATTTCTGTTTAGTCAGCACCTGTTTGTTGGGTCCTGTTTTTTCTTTGAGTATTAATCACTCTTTTGTTTCTTTGCATGTCTAATAATTTCTAAATGGAAGTAGGACATTGTACGTAATATACCGTCGCTATCCCAGATTTTCTTTTGTTCTTTCAAGGATTGTTGGTTGGTAAGTATAAAAGTCAATTAACTAACCTGGGCTCAAACTATGAAATACATCTCCCCACAGTGTGCAGCACTAATGTTCCTGCTCAGTTTTATTTTACTTAGACTGGGTTCCTAAAGAGTATTCACTATACCTTCATAGTTTAGCTGTCAACAGATCTGGGGAGATGTTTTGCTTAAATACTTCAAGCCATTAAGGTTTCTACCTTCTGCGGCCCAATCGTGCATTGATTGAGAAACGAAACCGAAGGCATGGTATGTGCAGGTCTCCCGAGCTTTCAATTCTTATTGGATGCTCTGGCATCTATTATGTACATTTAGGAGAGCTGTGTGAAAAGCTTATCATCTCAGCCTGTCCTCAGCCTTTTGCTTCCAAAACCTCCCTCTTACATTTCTAGTTTCTTCTTTGCCTATATTGAACTTCACATTATTATGACTATAATAATACCATGGAAATGTTTCCTTTCTTCTTCAACCTTCTGCTTTCCTGCTGTGCATAACTTCTTTCTTTTTCATTGGATTAGTTTTCCAAGCACTTTTAGCTAATTCTTTCCATATGATAGAATGGCCTGTCTCAACATTGTTACATGTGGTCATATAAATCAAAGAATGTATCCATTCCATTTTGTAACTGAAAACACGTTTGTTGCAATCTTCTCTCCTTTTGCTTCAATCCAGGCTATTATTGTCTAGGCCTGCTGTGTGTCCCGCACTCTGAGACTTCCTTATCTGTGTTAGATAATGTTTCCCAAATCCTATGTCTTCTCTCTCGAGGTTAAATCCTTAGTTTTGGTGAGATATATCCTATAGTACATTCCTAAGGAAAATGTACATTTGCGGTCTGTGTTTATGTGTTATCTTCATATTGATAGCTTGACTGTGATACAATCGTGGATTAAAAATCTTTTTCCTTCTAAATTATGAAGGCATTGCTTCATTGTCTTCTAGTTTTCAACAATGCTATTAAGAGTTTAATGCCATTCTTGGGGCACCTGGGTGGCTCAGTCAGTTGAATGTCTTGATTTAGGCTCAGGTCATGACCTCACGGTTCATGAGTTCACAGATTGAGTCCTGCATTAGCTCCGCTGACAGTATGGAACCTGCTTGGGATTCTCTCTCTCCCTCTTTGCCCCTCCCCTGCAAACATGCTCTCTCTTTCTCTCTCTCAAAATAAATAAACTAAAAAAAAAAAAAGTTCAATGCCATTCTACTTCCTAATCCTTTGTACACTATTTGCTTTTTTTTCCTCCGGAAACTTCTTCCTTGGTATTTGGAAATTACTCAATGATGTGCTTTGAGTGGGTGCCCTACCATCCCATTAATCATACTGGACATGTAGTGGGACCTTTCAGTTGAGAAACTGAAGCCCTAGTTCTGGAAAATAGCCTTGTAATATGTTTTTAGTATTTCTGTTCTTTGATAATTTCCTAAACTTTGCTGTCTCTATTCTTTCTTTCTACAATTTCTATTAGCTAGATGCTGAATATTCTAAAATTCTCCATTCATTCATTCATTCATTCATTCAATAAGGATTTACTGGGCACCCATTATGTGCCAGATATTGTTTTAAGGCTGAGGTTACAGTGATAAATGAGATAGACAATATCTCTATATCCTCAGGAAACTTACAAGATGATTTTTTCCCCATAATTCCTTTCCAATCTTCAGTCTCTGACTTTTGGTTCTGATTTATGAGATAAGACAGTTCCTTAATTTTATCTTTTAGTGCTTTGATTATTTTTTTAAGCAATCACATCTTTAATTCTATATTCTTTGAATTACAGAGACAATATTATTTCATTTCTCTAAGAACGTTATATTTGTTAAAATTTTTCTTCTGTTTTATACATTAATTTGTTTTTTTCTTGGTGCTCTACTCTGTTTACTTGATTATTTACTTCAGTGTTTTTTAGTTGGAGGTTTCAGCAAATATTTTTTGATTCTCAGCAATCCATTCATATTTTAGTATAAAATAAAAAAACAAAAAACAAAAACAAAACAAAACAAAACAAACACTGACAGGAAACTCTTACATGTGGGTACAAGGCTTGCTGACTGTAGGATGGCTGGATCCAAGCTCATTTTACTGTTAACTGACCTCTAAGAGAGTATCTGCAAATCTCTTCTCTGATTGGTATTCTTCCATTTTCCAAGAAACAGTCCTCTACTCTCCTACCTTGAGAGTATAAGCAAGTTGCAAATAGAGGAGAAATCTTAGGAGTCTTACAGCTCCTTATAAAAATTTTGAATCAGTCATCCTTCCTCCAGCCCCTTGTCTCAGACTGCTTTCCCTGTTACCTGTTGCCTCTAAATTCTGACCAGCTCTGAGGCTCTACTGCAAGTGCTGGCTCTCTCCTCACTCAGATGATCTGCAGACACTGAGGCTGCAGCTTCCTCCACACTGCCAAGTGTGTTCCCACGCCTCTCAGCTTTACAGCTTCCAAAAAAAGTCTGCTTATACCTCTTGTTTACATCACTGTCGCTTCCTCTCAATTTCTCATGGTCTCTGTGGATATACATCTTTTTTATTCCTTAACTGACATTTTAACTGGGCTTCAGGGAGAAGAGAAAAGAATAAAAAAAAAATCTATTCACCTAATTTGACTGAAAGCCTTAAAATTTTCTAAGTTGTTGCTTAAAGGGCTTGCTTTCATTCTCTAAAGTGACGCTGGGGATGGCATCTTTTAGCACTACTCATTCTTCCTTTTCTGTTCACTCTGAGCAAGTAAACTACTTACAAGATTCTGATGATTTTAAAAAACAAATAAAAAAGACCACCATCTGCCTTCTGTTGGGTGCACTAGCTTTACTTACATCTTCTAATTGATTGTATGAAAAACAATTATTCATCATCCGCAAAGCTAAAGCAGCATGTTGTAGCTCTCCAGACATTTTTAAACCCTGGAGCCTGCTCTGGATTCTGTGTCTCCCTCTCTCTCTGCTCCTCCCCTGCTCAGGCTCTGTCTCTCTCTCAAAAATGAATAAACGTTAAAATCAAAATAGTGATGCAATTTAATTATCATGACTTTATTATATTTGAAAGTGATTTAACATAGACTTTATATAAATATAAATATAATTATTGGGAAGAGAACAGGAACAGACACGAAACTCAGAATGTGTTTTCTTCCATTTCAACAGGTTCTCTTTCAACCCCCAGCCCAAAATACAGCCCTGAGGACGTGGCAGCCAAGAACACTTCCTCATCATCTCTAACAACCAACAATTCTGATTGAGGAGTTGTACTGAGAAAAAAGCCCCAATATTCTTTAAGAAAGACCCAAGGACAAACTTTATACTATAGTTTTATATCCACTGAAAGGATATGAAATATTGAAAATGACCCAATCTTTTAATCTTAAAATTCAATACAATGTACTTATAAAGGTCAAAATACACAAACTTCTTGGCATATCGGATGATATGTTCCTTGATTTCTATTTTAAAAATCATCGATTTTACAACATATATTAGTAATCTAGCTTTCACATAGATTTCCTATAAAATCTCCTTCTACTCTCTTTTAATAAGGTGGCAATCATTTTGGCTTTTTTATTATGAAATTCTTACCTGATGACACGGTCTCTCCCAACATTACCTTGCAACGCTTACAAATTACTTTGGTATTTGCCTTTGGTTTCTGTAGAACAGAAAAATGTCATTTAAATGTCATTCAGCTTTTCTTAAAAGGAATATATAATTTTAACATAGTCTCTAGAGTATACTCTGAACTTTACATTTTATTTTGCCCTCTACTAAATACTGGGAACACATTTAGCTTGTATGCATAATTCACATGCACAGAGATCATTTTTTTTTTTTCAAATCTAAAGATGGAATAATGAACACACTGATTTTTCCAAACCTAGCCACTTCTTGATAATCTAACTGTTGTAAATAATTTGAAAAAGAAAACACTTTACATTTCTAAAAAGCAATTCCAAACACCCATTATCATTAAGAATGAGTAGATGGCAGGCAACAAAGGCAGAGAGTAGGTAACTTGTTCCAATTCCTGTGTCTACACAGGAGAAACAAGAGAAATAAAAAAATCAAAAATCAGAGCTATTTGATTTCTAGTCCAGTGTAACTTATGTAAAAGTAATCTATAATTCACAGCCCCTCACCAGAAGTCAAAGATATTTAAACTGGGGTGACTGGATGGCTCAGTTAGTTAAGTGGCTGCCTTTGGCTCAGGTCATGATCTCATGGATAGTGAGTTCGAGACCCACGTCAGGCTCTGTGCTAAGCTATGCTATCCCCTCTCTCTCCTCTCTCTCTCTACCTTGACCCTACTTGTGCTCTCTCACTCAAAATAAGTAAATAAACAAATTTTTTTAACACATTCATATAATTTTTCTACTATTTACTCAACACATTCAATTTAACACATTCTGATAATTTTTCTATTTTTCTACCTAACATATGCATTATAATTGGAAAAACTGGAAAGTGCTCCAAGAGAAATTCCTGAAGCATTCTTAAACTTCAAAACTCCAAATGCATCATTTGGGATGCAGATTAAAATAGCTAGCAGACATCTAAGCATTAAGCAAACAAAAAAATGTTCTTTTAGATTCAGAGAACAGATTGGTGGTTACAGAGGCGGGAAGGGGGGGAGGAGGCAAAAATGGGTGAGGGGAGTCAAAAGGTACAAACTTCCAGTTATAGAATAAGGAAGTCATGGGGATGTAATGTACAGCATGGCAACTATAGTTAATACTAATGTATTATATATTTAAAGTTGCTAGGAGAGTAAATCTTAAAAATCCTTATCTCAAAAGAAGTGCGTAGTTATGTATGGTAATGCATGTAAACTAGACTTATTATGGTGGATAGTCTACAATACATACATATATGGAATCATTATATTAGACACCTAAAAGTAATATAATGTTATATGTCAATTATACCTTAATTTTTTTAAAAAACTGACTTTTAGATTTTTATAAGAGGTTATGTTATAAGCAGTAGCATGGTGGTTAAGAGCCCTGAGTCCGTGGCCAGACTTCCCAGGTTTAAATCCCAGTCCTGCTATTTATTACACACATGACCTTGAGTAAGTTAATTACCCTGTATTGGTTTCCTCATCTGTAAAAGGGAGTTAATTGTAGTGTTTTACTCATTAGTGTTGTTTATTAGTATTTTAAAAGGAGTGTTATAAAGCACTGTCCCAGGCTCATGGTAACTGCCAGGTGAATGTTACGTGAACAAAAAATAGTTTGGGCACATGCCATTCAAGAAACAGGCTGAAAACTCATACCTTCCCACAAAGGGACCAATTTTTTGCCTTTTACTGGATAACAACTGCATATTAAGAACCTACCAAAAAATATGTTTTCACATCCATAGCAATACCATCGTTAAAACCATGTAACATTCCTCTCACAGACACACTGCAACATGGCAGACAACACGTAAAAGTGGGTGGAGAGAAGGAATTTCTGCAACTCTGGCCACCTAGGGTCGTCTCTCCTGGGAAAGGGCAGACTAGATTGCTGGTCTACGTAAGGAAGAGTGTCTTCCTGATATGGAATATACGTATTGATCTAAGGAATCTTAATTAGTGTAAGTTTGAGTATGATTATATTTTTCTTAGCATAAATAGCTATTTTCTGAAAAACTGTATAAGAAGCACATCTAAATTGACTTTCATGGATGGGCTGCTAATAACTGATAGAGCTGATATTTGAATCTAGACCCCATAGATGCCAAATCTTATGCTTCTAAGTACTATATCAAGTGTTTTCCAAACTAATTCACAGAATCACTTCAATGGGTTATGGCCTGCATTTAAAAAAAAAAAAAAAAAGATGAAATAGGGGCACCCTAGGTGACTCAGTCAAAGTCATGATCTCTCAGTCCACGAGTTTGAGCCCTGCGTCAGATTCCTTACCTCAGAGCCTAGAGCCTGCTTCAGATTCTGTTTCCCTCTTCTCTCCACCCCTCCCCCATTCATGCTCTGTCTCTCTCCCAAAAATAAACATTAAAAAGTTTTTTTTTCATTAAAAACGATGAAATAGAACAGAAATATCACAGTGTTTCAAACACAGTGGAAGTTCTGCTTCAACAAACTTTTACTTGATGTGTGTTTGTGTGGGTGCTTATGTATTATCAGATGTTAATGTAAAAAATGTATTTCTTACTTTAATTTGGGGTAAAAAAAAAAAAAAGTCAAAGTCACAGAAACCAAAGCAGGTTACGATTTGTTCAGGTGCAGGCAAGGATACAGGAAGGGGCTCAGTCGGTTGAGCGTGTGACTTCAGCTCAGGTCATGATCTCACAGTTCATGAGTTCAAGCCCCAGGTCAGGCTCTGTGTTGACAGCTCAGAGCCTGAAGCCTACTTTGGATTCTGTGTCTCTTGCTTTCTCTGCTTCTTCCCTGCTCATGCTCTGTCTCTTTCTCTCAAAAATAAACATTAAAAAAAAATTTTTAAAGGATACAGGAAGCTCATCTCAACTGAAACTTTGACATTTGGGCAGTTTCATGCTTTCTTAACAATAAAATCTATCTGTAGGGCTCCAGATTGGTCTTAAAGACCCTTTTGAAAGATCCTATTTTGTACCAGTTAAACCAAACCGTCCTCGTTAAATCTTACCAAAAACTAAAGGCTTTACTAAAAATTAATACAGTGTATTTAAGTAGCAATGCTTGAGAAGAAGAAAATTTTCTATTCAAAGCATAAAAATCTTAACCGGGTGCTCCATTATGTATTTCCTTTATAATTGGTCTTACAGCACATTTTGCTTTGTTTTTCAATGAAACAAGAAAAGTGTTTTTGTTGGTTTAAAAGAAGTGTACCTTTTCAAGACACTGGCAATCAGGATTTTAAAATGTGATCAACAAAAGCAAATTATTCCAAACAACCAAATGTGTGTATTTTGATTCAAACAAATAGAAGATACCTTTAATATAAATGGTAAAATCTGTATGTGTATGGCCTAGGATTTTATCACCAAGTAATGATTGTTCATTTCTGTGAAACGGGAAATGACACTGTGGTTATCTAAAAAAGAAAAATCCATACGGGATGAAATGACATAATGTCTGGGATTTGCTTTAAAGCACTCGTGTGGTGGGGGGGCATGGTGGGGGAAAATGGGCGAGATGGAGCATACTTGAAGAATCAAGATGATTGGTGTACCTAAGGTCACAATTATCTTCTTTTTACATTTGTGAATGTTTACAAAGTTCAACACATTATTCTGAGAAAATAAGAAATACACTCTTATGGTGTTAACAAATTACAAAATTTGTTACAAAATTACAAAATCAATAAATTACTGCCAAGCACTCCAGGAAAGAGAAAAAGGTAAAGCTGTTAGTTGTACTTGCCAGCTGTAATATAATTTGTTTCTGCGTGACCATACTTCCTAAGTCTAGAATAATATTATGTATCTTCTAAAAGGCTGAGGTGCCCTCTTTATCATCCTATTATAAGGTGTGAATCTTTTATTATGTTGGTAGACACAAAAAATAGCATGAGACAATGAGCAAATGCAAGAATAAGGAAATCTTCAATAGGTTATCCTATGAAAACAAAAGTTATATACTGCCACATTTTCAGGGACAAATAACATACTGTACACTTTTAAGGGGGTACTGAAGGAAAGAATTAAGTGTTAGATGTTGTTTGTGTGTTTATGCTATTTTTAAATTTGGGTCTTTTTAATTAAAATATGATAACATTCCAAATTTTATTTAAAGAGAAGCTCTGTTTTGTAATGCTTTCTCCTGACCATTGCTTAAAGGAAATAACACAGCAAGTTGTGAAGCAGCCTAACAGTGTGGGAACTCTACAGAACAAACATCAAAGAAAGACTGTTGTGAACTAATTAAATCAATATATCTGAGAGACGGCACCACTGCTCAGAGATGTGGATTAGCCTCCTGTCTTCGTTTTTATTTCCCTTTGTGTTGTTTCAATTTCTAAGGACCCTTGATATTGTCTCGCCAAAAAAATGTTTCCCAAGAGATACCATTAGGATGCTGTGTCACCCATGTGACATTTCAAAACCCTGCTAGATGGCTAGACTTGGCGATATGAGAAATAGGTTTTCAATAGTACAGAGCAGCCTTGTTCCCACAGGAGCCTTGAGAGCAATGTTTAAGCAGTCCCTCCAAATTTATGTTACTATTTTGGTCACAGGCATACTCTTTCAACTGCTGCAATATGCAATTAAAGAGAAACTTCCACCCTGGCTAACTTGGAAACAATCTTGTCAACAGCAGCTTGTGACGGGAGTTTCCCACAGTCTCAATGATACTAAACACCGTTAGATCTGAATATGAAGGGTCTTCGTTTAACACAGAGAACGGTTGTTCACAATTAAGAGACATTTTTGTGCATAGCATCATGTAACAGATAAAGACATAAATGAGAATATATTTCCATGCAGAGTACAGAGTTTATCTAAAAAGAAAAACTCATGGTTTCTCTTTTAATCTTTCTCTTCTCTTCTTCCATTCACACCTTGTGAATATTCTAAAACTTTATAGCTTATCACAAGAATGAAAGTTAAAGTACATAAACAGTCAAGTATTAGCATATAAATTTAGATTAAAATACAATTTTAATATAACCATATTAAACATATAACAGATTTATATTAACTTCTTACCATTTATCTTTGAAAAGTATAAAAGGATAAAGTACTATAATTTTAAATGAACCATATTTAGGTAAAATGATCTGTGTTTACGGTGAGAGATAGGCACTCAACTAATTCTGATAACTTCGATATTTGATAAACTTCCTTGATCTGCCCTCAAAACAGAAAATGGTTCTATAAACTAACTTACAACCTAAGAGCTGCCCAACTATTTGATATTTCCTAAAACGGTTCAGTTTTTGTTACAAAAATTAAATGAGTTTTAAATGAAATTCAATATACAATGCTTTTGTTCCTACCAATAATCAGATGTGAAAATGAAGATTCTCTGGCAATGGTTTCCTTTACTTTTTAAATCACATCTGTATTGATTTGCCACCAGGAGAATGATTTCTCACAAGGGCCAAGTCAATGCCATCGATTTTCTTTTAAAGTAAGGTAAACCATTTGTTCTCTGCAATGAGAGGAAATTGCCTTCTCCCTAAAGCAACTTCTACAGCAAGAGGTACTTGACCTCACGCTGTCAACCGCCAACTTGGAGCCTGCAGCACAACCTTCGTTTCCACACGTGGATCGCTCCATTTCCTTTTCTTCCTTCATGGTATCTGCTTTCGTGACATCAGCAGACACGGGGAAATACCTAGGCCTAACTGTACACTACATATCCTGGAACAAAGAACACTTTTAATTTAAATCAGACTATACAGATTATGGAATATTGTCCTAAAAACAAGAAAGTAGGGCAATTTGGTTTGTAAAATGGCAACATTCCTAATTCTATGCACGAAAAAGTCGTCTTCCCTTCTTCCGCCAGACCCTGTAAGCTGTTTTGGTCTAAGGCCATATGCTCTTGCTATATCACTAGAGCAGAGATGGAGAATAGAGGAAGTTGAAAATAATGGATTTTGGTCCTTAGAACAGTCTGTGTAACGTGCTTTAATTAAGAAAAGACTGGAAAATCCTTGATGAACATGGATGCAAAAATTCTTAACAAGATATTAGCAAATAGAAACCAACAGCATATAAAAAGAATTATCCACCACGATCAAGCAGGATTCATCCCGGGGTTGCAGGGATGGTTCAACATTCGTAAATCAATCAACGTAATACATCACATTAACAAAAGAAAAGATAAGAACCATGTGATCCTGTTGATTGATGCAGAAAAAGCATTTGACAAAATACAGCATCCCTTCTTAATAAAAACTCTAGAGAAAGTCGGGATAGAAGGAACATACTTAGGCATCATAAAAGCCATTTATGAAAAGCCCACAGCTAATATCATCCTCAATGGAGAAAAACTGAGAGCCTTCCCCCTAAGATCAGGAACGCGACAGGGGTGTCCACTCTCGCCACTGCTATTTAACATAGTGTTGGAAGTCTTAGCATCAGCAATCAGACAACAAAACAAAATAAAAGGCATCAAGATTGGCAAGGAGGAAGTCAAACTTTCACTTTTTGCAGACGACATGATACTTTACATGGAAAACCCAACAGAATCCACAGAAAGCCTACTAGAACTGATCCATGAATTTGGCAAAGTTGCAGGATACAAAATCAACATACAGAAATCGGTTGCATTCCTTTATACCAACAATGAAGCAATAGAAAGAGAAATAAAGAAGTGAATCCCATTCACAATTGCACCAAAAACCATCAAATACCTAGGAATAAACCTAACCAAAGATGTAAAAGACCTTTACGTGGAAAACTATAAAAAACTTATGAAGGAAATTGAGGAAGACACAAGGAAATGGAAAAACATCCCATGCTCATGGATTGGAAGAATAAATATCGTTAAAATGGCAATACTACCTAAAGCAATCTACACATTCAATGCAATCCCAATCAAAATTGCACCAGCATTCTTCTCAAAGCTAGAGCAAACAATCCTAAAATTTGTATGGAACCACAAAAGACCCCGAATAGCCAAAGTAATTCTGAAGAATGAAACCAAAGTAGGAGGCATCACAATCCCAGATTTTAACCTCTACTACAAAGCGGTGGTCATCAAGACAGCATGGTACTGGCACAAGAACAGACACATAGACCAATGGAATAGAATAGAGAACCCAGAAATGGACCCACAAGCATATGGCCATCTAATCTTTGACCAAGCAGGAAAGAGTATCCAATGGAAAAAAGACAGCCTCTTTAACAAATGGTGCTGGGAGAACTGGACAGCAACATGCAGAAGAATGAAACTAGACCACTTCCTTACACCTCTCACAAAAATAAACTCTAAATGGATGAAGGATCTGAATGTGAGACAGGAAACCATCAAAATCCTAGAGGAGAAAGCAGGAAAAAACCTCTTTGACCTGAGCCGCAGCAATTTCCTATGCGACACATCTTCAAAGGCGAGGGAATTTAAAGCAAAAATGAACTATTGGGACCTCATCAAGATAAAAAGCTTCTGCACGGCAAAGGAAACAACCAACAAAACTAATAGACAACCGACGGAATGGGAAAAGATCATTGCAAATGACATATCGGATAAAGGACTAGTGTCTAAAATCTATAAAGAACTTACCAAACTCCATACCCGAAAAACAAATAATCCAGTGAAGAAATGGGCAGAAGATATGAATAGACACTTCTCCAAAGAGGACATTCAGATGGCCAAGAGACACATGAAACGATGCTCAATGTCACTTATCATCCGGGAAACACAAATCAAAACCACACCGAGATACCACCTTACACCGGTTCGAGTGGCTAAAACGAATAAATCAGGAAACTATAGATTCTGGCGGGGATGTGGAGAAGCAGGCACCCTCCTACACTGTTGGTGGGAATGCAAACTGGTGCAGCCACTCTGGAAAACGGTGTGGAGGTTCATCAAAAAAATGAAAATAGAGCTACCCTATGACCCAGCAACAGCACTGCTAGGAATCTACCCAAGAGACACAGGAATGCTGATGCATAGGGGCACGTGTACCCCAATGTTCATAGCAGCACTTTCGACAATAGCCAAATCACGGAAACAGACCAAGTGCCCATCAACTGACGAATGGATAAAGAAGTTGTGGCACATATATACAATGGACTACTATGTGGCAATGAGAAAAACTGAAATCTGGCCATGTATAGCAACATGGATGAAACTGGAGGGTATTATGTTAAGTGAAATAAGTCAGTCAGAAAAAGACAGATACTATATGTTTCCACGAATAGGTGGACTTTGTGAGACTAAGCAAAAACCAGGGGGAGAGGAAGAGGGGAAAGGAAAAAAAGACAGAGAGAGAGGGAGATAAAACATAAGAGACTCTCAAAGACTAAGAACAAACTGAGGGTGAGGGGGGTAGGGGGGGAGAGGGGGTGACGGGCATTAAAGAGGGCACGTGTTGGGATGAACACTGGGTGTTATATGTAAACCAATTTGAAAATAAACTATTATTAAAAAAAAAAAAGAAAAGATTGGGGAAACCAGTTTCTAAGCTAACTTTTGAATTAGCATTTATTTTGAAAAGATATTTTACCAATTTAAAATGGTTCTCAGAAGAAACACGGTATGTCTCCACTGGGGCTACTTCAGGTCTTGGCTGCCATAAATCACTTCTTAAATTCACCAAAAAGAAAGAGTCTCCAGTAAAACAGTCATTCTCTTGTGGATGAAGTGGCTTATTAGCAAAGGGGTCAGGATGACAACACCATTCTCCAACTAGAGCTCCCCAGTTCTCACTCGGCAATGGGAGCACCCTGAGGAGCTTCCTAGTGAAAAGAGGAAAAACAATTTTTTAAAGAACAAAATGGAAATGTAGCATTTTTAAATTAAGTCAGTATGAAAGATAAAAGAAACTCATTAATCACATTGTCTGCAATGACAAAGTTTCCCCTCAATTACAAAAGTAATATATACTCACTATAGGCAGTTTGAAAATGTGTAAAGGTATAAAGAAAATGAAAGCCATCCTTTCCTTCCCACCCAAAGACAAGTAGCTACTTTGTAAATGATGGGATATTTCCGTGCAACCCTTTCGAGAAACCATAGTAGTACACATGTACACAGTCCAGGATCAGAAAAATACACAAACTGTATCTAGCTTTTATTTTTACTGTTTTTTTTTTTTTAGTTATATTATGACTCTTGCCTCCATTCTATTCTCTAATTATGCCAAAACTTTTAGATCATTCTCCCACTGGTATAGATATTTAGGTTTCGAGCTTTTCAGTATCAACAATCCTGGGATGTACATTCCTATGAGAAAAATTTGTATGTATATCTGATTATTCCCTTGGGAAAAAAATCTTACAAGTGTGAGATTACAATCAAAAATTATATACATATTTTAAAAACCAATACATATTAGCAAACTGCTTTTTAGAAAGGCTGTATCAGGCTATAATTCTTCCACTTACCTTCTTCAGAATTGAATACTATCACTTTTCCATGTAAAGGGTGAAAATGTTCTCAATACCGCTTTAATTAGCAACTCTTTAATTGCTAGTGAGATTGAGCTGGCTTTCATATTTATTAACCAGTGTGTTTCTTCTGTGATTTGTGATCAATGGCTATTTTCCAATGAGACATTAGTGTATTTTTACTAACTTTTAAAAGTATAACTTTTAAAAGTACTGCCTGGGTAGTTCAGTCCATTAAGTGTCGGACTCTTGATTTCACTTCAGCTCATATCTCAAAGTTCTTGAGTTCGAGCCCTGCCTCGGGTTCTGCGCTGACAGTGTGAAGCCTACTTGGGATTCTGTCTCTCCCTCTCTTCTGGCCCCTCCTCTGCTTACATTCTCTCTCTCAAAATAAATAAACATTTAAAAAAATTTGTAAGAAAAATGAGTAAAAGTATATTCTACCTTAATAATACTAGTCCTTTATCATCTGTGGCAAATTATTTTTTCAGTGTTATTGCCTTGTTTTTGAAGTTTATTTACTTTGAGAGAGAGCAAGGGCATCCACTCACACAAGCAGGAGGGGTAGAAAGAAAAGAAGAGAGAGAATCCCAAATGGGCTCTGTGCTAACAGCACAGAGCCCAACACAGGGCTCAATCTCATGAACCATGAGATCAGGACCTGAGCGAAAATCAAGAGTCGCTCAACCAACTGAGCCACCCACGTGCCCCAGTGTTGTTTTTGTTTATTTGTCTTAAATTTCTATTTACCTAATGCTTTCTTCTGTGAATTTGCCCATTACTACTTTTTAATAAACTTATTTGGGAATAATTTTAAATTTACAGAAAAGTGGGGGACAGATTTTTGGTCTTTTTTGGGGAAAGTTTTCATATGCCAGTGAGCTGGACCCATACTCCAGGAGGACAGAAGCTCGCTTGTTTGGGACCTCGCCCTATGTATCCCTTCGTGTGGCAATTTCAACATTAAGGCAATTTCAAGAAACAATCCAAAACACACCTAGCCAAAATGACGAAATGGAAGAATTCTCCTCAAAAGAATCTACAGGAAGTAGTGACAGCTCAAGAATTGATGAAAACAGATATAAGCAACATAACAGAACATGAATATAGAATGATAATCATAAAACTAATCGCTGGACTTGAAAAAAGCATAGATGAATGCAAGGGGTCCCGCGTGACAGAGTTCAAGGACCTTAAAAACGGTCAGGAAGAATTTAAACAGGCATTCGATGAAGTACAAAGCAAATTGGAAGCAGCCACAGCACGAATTGAAGAGGCAGAAGAGAGAGTAAGTGAATTGGAAGATAAAATTATAGAAAAAGAGGAAGCAGATAAAAAGAGAGAGAAGCTGATCCAGGAACAGGAAAGGAGAATTCGAGAGCTGAGCAATGCACTCAAACGAAACAATATCCGTATCATAGGAGTTCCAGAGGAAGAAGAGAGAGAGAAAGGAGTCGAAGGGGTACTTGAACAAATCATTGCTGAGAACTTCCCCAACATGAGGAAGGCAACGGGCATGGAAATCCAAGAGGCACAGAGAACTCCCCTCAGACGTAACTTGAATAGACCTTCTGCACGACACATTATAGTGAAGCTGGCAAAATATAAAGACAGAAGAGAATCCTGAAAGCAGCTAGGGACAAAAGGACCTTAATACACAAAGGCAGACACATAAGGGTTGTAGCAGACTTATCTACAGAAACTTGGCAAGTCAGAAAGGAATGGCAGGATATCTTCAATGTGATGAGCAGGAAGGATATGCAATGAAGAATCCTGTATCTGGCTAGCCTGTCATTCAGAATAGAAGGAGAGATCAAGGTTTTCCCCAACACACAAAAACTGAAGACATTCATCACAAATAAGCCAGCATTACAAGAGATCCTGAGGGGCACTCTATGAAGGAAAGGTTGCAAAGAACACAAACAACCAGAGACAGCCTTACAAACATGAAACCTACAGATAATACAGTGACTATAAGTCCATATTTTTCAATATTAACACTGAATGTAAATGGACTAAATGCGCCAATCAAAAGACACAGGGTAACAGAATGGATTAAAAAACAAGACCCATCTATTTGCTGTCTTCAAGAAACTCATCTTAAACCTGAGGACACCTTCAGACTGAAAGTGAGGGGATGGAGAACTATCTACCATGCTACTGGAAGTCAGAAGAAAGCTGGAGTAGCCGCACTTATATCAGACAAACTAGACTTTAAAATGAACGATGTAATAAGAGATGAAGAAGGACATTATATAATAGTCTCAGGGACCATCCAGCAGGAAGAGCTAACAATTATAAATACCTACGCACCAAATTCGGGGGCACCCAAATTTGTAAAACTAATTACAAACATAAGCAACCTTATCGATAAAAATGTCCTAATAGTAGGGGACCTTAACACCCCACTCTCAGCATTGGATACATACACAAAACAGAAAATCACCACAGAAACAATGGCCTTGAACGACACATTAGAAGAGATGGGCCTAACAGACAGAAGGGGAAAAAAAAAAGCCACAGAGAGGAAGGAAGATATAACATAAGAGACTCTCAAAGACTAAGAACAAACTGAGGGGAAAGGGGGGTGTGGGAGGGAGGAGAGTGGGTGATAGGCACAGAGGAGGGCACTTGTTGGGATGAACACTGGGTGTTGTATGGAAACCAAATGAACAATAAGTTATTTAAAAAAAATTACAGAAAAGTTACAAAACCAGTGCAAATAGTACTCACACTCACATACACTCTACCCATCTTTCTCTAAGGTTAACATCTTTTATAACCATGGAAGATTTGTCAAGACTTCAGAGTTTATCTGGATTTCTCGGGCTTTTCCACTAATATCCTTTTTTCCTTTGTTCTAAGATCCAATTGACGATAACACACTGCACTTAGTCATCTTGTTTCCCCAGTCTCCTTTAGTCTGTTACATGTTCTTAGTCTTTCCTTATTTTTCAGAACCTTGACATTTTTGAAGAGCACTGGTCTGGTGTTTTACAGAATATCTCCCAATTTAAGTCTGTCTGATATTTTTTCAAACTTAAGCTGGGTTACAGATTTGAGGAAGAATACCGCAGAAGCGAAGTGCCTCTCTCAGTACATTTTATCCGAGGGTACACCATATTAATATGACTTATCACTGGTGCCGTTAAACTTGACCACTTGGCTGCTGTTAAACCTGAACACTTGGCCAGGGTCGTATCTACTAGGTTTCTCCCTTTGCAAACTCTATTCCTTGGAAGTGAGTCACTAAGTCTAGGCCACACTCGAAGGGAGAGAAATTAAGTTCCACTTTGCTATTAATTTTAATGCTTAGAACATCCTTATAATTAAGTAGGCCCTTATATTTCCTACCACTTTTTTCCTTTTTTGATAGTTTCGTTTTCAGAAGAAAAGCCAAACATGATTTACATCTATTCTACTCTAAGTTAGGAAGATCACCAGTTTAAGAGAAGAAATGTGGGTGGATGATGAAGAAACTTCAAAATTAATCCTGAGAAAAACTGGAATAGAAACACGCTGTGGTCTTCTTCGTGCCCATGAGCAGTGCAAACGCTGAAGCAGTTTCAATACTTGCACATCTCTGCTTCTATCAGCAGAAACAGACGCTCATTAAGAGTCAACTGTATTTGATCACAGACCTGTTATGCTACTTACACATTGTTTTAGGTATCTAATTTAATTAAATAGTATATAAACCAAGGAAATATGAATTGCTATTCCCCTGAAAACTAAAAATTTCGGAATAAATGAAAGCCAGTTGTAAAAAAAACAAAAACAAAAACAAAAAACACACTAAGTGGTGAGAAGTGGGAGATATAACTATAGGACACTGGAGAGAGAAAGAGTTAAAAATCTAGAAAAATTCTATAATCCCGTTGCTTTAAAAGTGTCCAATATCTCATCCCACTTTAAAGAAACACAAACTGGAAATAGTAAATGATGAATTTTGGATAATATGTGAACAGTGAAAAAAGCTAGACAACAGTGGAGTCATGTTTAGCAAAAAAGATATTGGTTCCATAATAAAATATTAGTAAATTAAGGTATATTAGGATGTCTGAAGTTAAAATATTTAAGACATAAATGTATTGTTTTTTAATGATTTCCCTCATATTAACCCTTTTTCTTTGATCTCCTCAACTCCTTTTGAGTCTCAGAAAAAGACTTAACTATAGAGAACAAACTGATGGCTATTACCAGAGGTGGGGGAAGGGCTAAACAAGTGATGGAGGTTAGGGAGTGCCCTCGTGATGAGCACCAGGTGTTATGTGGAAGTGCTAAGTCACTAAGTGGTACCTTTGAAACTGATATTACACTGTATGTTAAGACTCACCAATAAGAAAATGACAGGTGAACACACCACTTTCTCCCCCTGGAGTTTCTGGAAAGTGGATTGTGGATGCACGCTGCTGGGTGGCAGCTCCATCACCACCTCACCCAGCTTCTCAAGTATCAGCCCAAAGCTAAGGTCCACAAAGGTTGATACTGCTCCATTGCACCAATCCACCACGGGACTCTACCCAGTAACTGTGGATCCATCAGCAACGACAAATCCCAGGGAACCCTCAGACATTCGACCTGGAACACTCCCAGCAAGGGAAATCAAGGACTGGTCTGTTATTTGATCAGCGATGGGGGAGGGGGATTTGTAAATATAAAGTGATTCACTCTATTACTGTTTAACGATCATTCTTCTCAATCTCTTTCTTACTGCTTCTATATCAATTAAAATTAAAATATATTAAAATATGCCAGTCTTTTTTTAAAAAAAGGCAATTACAATATGGAAGAGGGTAGATATTTAATTTAGAAGTCCAGAGGACAAAGCTAGGAACAAGAAAGGTTGATTTTACTTTAATATAAGGAAGAATTTTTCCTTTCAAATTAGGAAATGTACACTAGTAGCATCATTCAAGCTGCTGAGTCTATTAAGGTTATTAAGAGATTCTTTCAACATACATTTTCTAAAAGCCTTCTATGAAGGAGGTATTCTGTTGACACAAAATATTCATATACGCAGTTCCTTCTCTCAAGGTACTTATGGCCCAGCAGGAGATACAAATGATAATAAAACTTTATAAAATGTGATTAATGCTTAAATCAAAGTAATGGTTCTAAATTCTTAAGGGGTTGGGAGAAAGGACAGTTTAGACTCCTCTGAAATCGAATGAAAGCTTTCGTCCTTTCTTCATACATTCCCACATGCACACACAATCTGCATATTACTTTAGGGGATTCATGGATTCATAAAACCAACCCACAATTCAGTGCAATAAATACAAAGTCCTACGGTAGTAAAGTGTATATGGATTTCAGAGAGGAGATGATATGTGAGCTGAGCATTGAAGGATAAATAGTTCTTTAGACAAGTAAAGGAATTAAGGGTGGAGTTAACAATATAAAGATGAGCACTGTATCTCTTTAACTTCTGTCTTCCTAGTGTCTGGCACAGTGCCTGACTCATAGTATAAGTTCTTAAATACTTGTTAAAGGAATGAACAAGCACATTTTGGTAACCATAACACGCGAGGCCCCTGGTTGGGTCCGTTGCATATTGGGATAAAAGGGTTAACAAATCTTTTCTCTTGCTACTTGAGAATCTGATGTTTGGTTTAACCACCTAGCTCTGCTACCCTGGAAACCAGGTAGATGTCAGGCATCAATTATACTGCTAGGCAACACTGCTTATGGTAAAAATGCCCCCTGACTGGTAAACTGCATCTGGACTGAAAGGAAGTATGAGTGAGCTGTAAATGTCTGATGAGGGTGCCTGCTTTGGGCTTCCCTGAATGCAGTCCTTCGCAAGGAACCCTAGAAATCATGCAAAAGAATCACAAGATATATTGGCTGCTTAGGTCATGAGGCTTCTTCTCAGGGTAGACCCTGATTGTGGACTTTGAGCTTTGTACCTGGAACTGCGTCACATGGGGAGGCAAGAGTCTCCAGATGGGTACGTGAGCTGTCACTTCCTTCAACTACTATAGGACCCCTGCCGAGAGGAATGCCTCCTGAGGCTGCCCTGCTGGCCAGCTGGCAAGAAATGTGGCCCGTGGTAATGTTGTGGGTCTGTGCATTTAATTGAATTCCAGAAGACCTCTGGTGGGCATTACACACACCTTATTCTACCTAATGCTTACCACCACTTTGTGAGGTGACAATTTCTATTTGCCTGTTACAGAGGAGGACGTTAAATAATCTGTTTTAAATTCACAGAGCCAGAGGTGATAAATGAAGGCAGGATCTTAACCCAGGTCTTCCTGGTCCCAAAACTGAACTCTTTCTCTTGGAATATTATCCCTCCCCTGACAACGCAGAACTTCAGTAAAAGAGACGAGGTAGGTGACAAACTGTGCTGGGTGTTACATGCCAATCTATGGGGTAGGGACTTGTTTCTACAGATAGGTAAGAAGCATTACAGCATTTTAAAGGATTTTTTTTTTATGTTTTTACTTTTTTTTGAGAGCAGGAGAGACAAAGCATGAATGGAGAAGGGTAGGAGAGAGAGAGGCAGACACAGAATCTGAAGCAGGCTCCAGGCTCTGAGCTGTCAGCACAGAGCCCGACACGGGGCTCGAACTCATAGACTGTGAGATCATGACCTGAGCCGAAGTTGGACACTTAACCAACTGAGCCACCCAGGCGCCCCGCATTACAGCATTTTAAGCAGAAAGATGATAGGTCAGATTTTAATTTTTACTAAGAAGAGGCAAATAAGAGTACGTGTTTAGAGTGGGAAGCAGGCCTAACTAGGCTCCTAAATCTTCTCCATCACTAAGATGCTCTGTCTCTTGACATTTTGCGTGTAGTGCCAATAAGCAGATCCTCAACATAGTGCAAAAGTCAGCAATGTAAAAATCTCCTGAATGATCACAGAAATGAAACTGCACCAAGATTTACAGAGATCTGGGAGAGCTGATGCACATTAGCACAAAACATGGTATTTCAAACTTAACTTGACCCCATATAACAGTGAATAAGAGCTATAATATATCCCATAACTATCTGCCTAAGACATCAGGAGAAGACAGTGCCTAATTCACAAGTCATTGCAAAGATAAAAGTATTTTTACAACAGAAAGAATTTTTTCTGATGTTTTGGAAAACATAAAACCTTTAAGAACAAAAGATGTATTATAATCACAGCTCTACTGAAAGCATATCTACTGAAAACCCTGAAACTTTGATATGATCTACTTCCCAAGAGAACTTTCAAAATAAAATAGAATACCATTTCTTTTTCAAGGCAGTTTTTAGGTAAAAACAAGCTCAGAAAAAGAGTGAAATGATTTCTTGAATTTTCTCTCAGCTTAAGATAACAGGAACAGCAACACATGTTTATAATGAATTAAAATTTGCTAGTTATTTTTAATGCATCTTACCCACAAGCTTTAGGGAAAAATAAAATACACAATTTTAATCAATGCTATTGATTGAATGATGCTTATTTAAAACTTAAACATGTAGACAAGAAAATGCAATGCCCTTTTACTTAAAAAAATTTTGTTTAATGTTTATTTATTTTTGAGACAGAGAGAATGAGCAAGAGAGAGAGCAAGAGGGGGAGACAGAGGATCCAAAGGAGGCTCTGTTCTGACAGCAGAGAGCCCAATGCAGGGCTCAAACCCACAAAGTGGGAGAACATGACCTGAGGTGAAGTAGAACACTTAACGGACTGAGCTACCCAGGCGCCCCAATACACTTTAACTTTAAAATCAACCATTAATCAGCGATAATAACAACGGTAGGGGCGCCTGAGTGGCTCAGTCAGTTAAGCTTCTGACTCTGGCTCAGGTCATGATCTCACCGTTTGCGAGTTCGAGCCCCGAGTCAGGTTCTGTGCTGACAGCTCAGAGCCTGGAGCCTGCTTCGGATTCTGTGTCTCCCTCTCTCTCTGCCCTTCCCCTGCTCATACTCTGTCTCTATGTCTCTCAAAAATAAATAAACGTCAAAAATAAAATAAACATTAAAAAATAACAACAACAATGATAACAACGAAGAACTTTTACAGGCTGGATTATAACCAAGTGGACATTAAGAATCTTGAGAACAACATCAAGAGAGGCACCTGGTGGCTCAGTTGGTTAAGCATTCGACTTCGGCTCAGGTCATGATCTCACAGTTTGTGAGTTCCAGCCCTGCATCGGGCTCCGTGCTGGCAGTTCAGAGCCTGGAGCCTGCTTCAGATTCTGTGTTTCCCTCTCTCTGCCCCTTCCCCACTCGCACTCTGTTTCTCTCTCAAAAATAAATAAACATTAAAAAAAATTAAAAAAAAAAAAGAAAAGAACAATATCAAGTATCTAAAGTTCAAAATATGGCTGCCAGAACCTAGAAAAATTAAGCTGGTATTATCCAATTGGCAGATGACAAATCCTATGAGCCAAGCTATGTATTTGATCACCATTACGGACGTAGTATAATTAGACACACAAAAGTATCACCATTTTTTCCCCCAAAATGTGTACAGTGTTACCAACAATCCAATTTGTACCTGTACTCTTTTTCCACCTCTTTGTTCTCTTTCATAGAAAAGTGATGTATTCATAGTTATTTTTAGACCATAATTATAGCTGGTCTGTCGAGTGGACCAACTGGTTGGATATTCTGACATCTCTTATGTGTCCATCAAGTCCATTCTACTTGTTTCCTTCTAGTTTCCATGACCTCCCTAAGCTGCCTGCTGACATCTAGCTCTGCTGGTGCAGGTGAAATGAGGAGGGCCTGTCCAGAGACCTTAGGAGAACTTTCAAATGGACTGGTGATCAAAAGGCTTTTATTTTTGGAAGTCTGTCTGATAGAACTCAAGTCTGTCATGAATTTATTTCTAGGAGGCACAACAAATTCCAAACACAATAACCATTTAGCTGTTTCTGAGAGTACTCAAAAAAAAGTAAATTTTATTATTATTGTTACTTATTATGAGGGCCTGTTGGTCTCAACAAGAGCGTAATCATAACTGTATATGTTCAGACAAATTTTCTTTTAATTTGTTTTAATGTTTATTTATTTTTGAGAGTGAGAGAGAGAGCATGAGTGGGGTAGTGGCAGAGAAAGACGGAGAGACAGAATCTGAAGCAAACTCCAGGCTCTGAGCTGTCAGCACAGAGCCCAATGCGGAGCCTGAAGCCACGAACCGCGAGATCATTACCTGAACTGAAGTCAGACGTTTAACCAACTAAGCCACCCAAGGCCCCCCTGTTCAGACGATTTTTCTACAAAAACTCTGAAATGGTAAAAATGTATATTGAAGAATGTTATGGTAAAGAAATGAGGCATTATTTATTTTCCAATAACCAAAACAAATGGCTAAGATCATACATTCCTAAACTAAAAAATGGACTGCCCATCATCAGCAAATTTCATCCATCTTGGTGCTATTACGTATTAAAAGCCATTAATGAGTATGAATAAACAGTCCTCTGCATCTTATTTCTAAAATTTCCTTAACAAGAGCCTTTTTCATTAAAAACAAAACAAAACAAAGGAACAAGGATTAGTCTTGTATTACCCAAATGATCATGAATCACAGAACTCAAGATACAACTTTATGAGGTTTAATAATCACAGAATTTTCTGCTGGAAGGGCTCCTACAGATGTATCTTATCCAACCTCCTCATTTTATAGATGAGGAAACTGAGGCCTAGAAAACTAAAGTGTCTTATTCCCATATAAGAAGGCTAGCCGGTAAGCAGATCTTGACTCTGCTCATTCTCTTATTAGAGGGGTTCCCAGCACAGATAAATCAACCATCCCCAGGTGCCCTCCTGGAAAAGACGCTTGCAACCAGTTGATTTTGATTACAGAACACACAATCCTTTTTTGAAATACACTTGGTTTTGTTTTCTATTTAACAAGCACAAAAGATGTCCTTACTACCTGCATGAAACAGGTGACTGCGGGAGAACTGAGAAGACCACGGGGTTTAATGTAAAAAGTCAACACGAAATCCTTGTGCAGATACTGGATGAGGCTTGTTTTTCCAACAGACAGCCATGGGGCATGCTGCGTCAGAGTGAAATGCAAGCAAAGCCTTGAATCGCCAACTCGTGATTTCTCTGCACTGTTCAAGAGGCATACACACGCCAGGCACACAGGTGTGACAGGAAAGGACTTTCAGGCAAGTTCACGTTTATCTTCTCAGGGAGAGAAAGGAAGAAAGGACAGTCATTGCCCTGGCACATCTAAAAAAACAGGATGCTGAATCAAAAAGATTTGAAACACTAAACTAGATAATTTGCTAGTATTCTAATAAGACTAATATGGAAAAGGGGGTGGTGGTGGTGGAAAGAGTCTATAAAACCAATTAAAAAGAGCTTGCTGAGCTTTTACTATTATATATATTACAGCCTTTAACTCTTCTGACAAACTTAAGAAGAAACAGAAATAGGTAGGAAGCATTACAGAATTCTAAGCAGGAACGTGACAGGCCAGATTTGAATTTTTACAAAGAAGAGGAAGAAGGCAAGTAAGAGTGCCTGTTTAGAGTGGGAGTTGGGCCTAAACAAGCTCCTAAATCTTCTCCAGCACTAAGATTCTGTCTCTTGACATATCTGTTTAAGAAGACTCATTATGTCTACTTAAGAAGAAGCTGAGGTGATGTGGACAAGGTTCCCCAGCTACTAAGTGGTGAAGCTGGAGTTCAAACCCAAGGTCCCATTCTCCTACTCCTGCTTTTCACCACACGGCCTTCCAGACGGTCAGCATTAGGGAAAGTGAAACTGTCCCTCCGTGTTTGCCGGAAAGCCCTTCTAGTTCTCAATTCCATGATTCCAAAAAGAACTGACACAAAACAGAAGATACAGCCCCTGAATAGGAAAAACTGCTACAGGTAACCATTTTTTTTACCATTACCTTTTTCCAATAAGACACAAATATCAGCCAATAACGAATGAGCATATCCTTTAAGGTGAGTGGGACCAGGAAATAGTGTTACGCTGAACTTAACCTGCTCCTCCTGTAACTTCTAGGGCACCCCGATGTTGGATAGGCAGGCATGTTTCAGAAACGTCATGTGAGAGTTAAACCAAAACCTGAAACAGACTCAGAGAGAGGGAAAAGTTTCGGGGTTCAACTACGACGTAAACTGGAATCCTCTGGGCAATTCAGGCTACAGTGGGTCTGTCACGGAGGGCACATTCTGCAGCAACTTCGGCCGGTAGGCGATCTGAGCAAGGACATTCTCCTCTCTTCTGCAGATTTAGTCACCTCGTTTCTTACCCAAGATAACCATTCGGAGGTGCTCCATTCACAATCCCCCCACCCCACTCACACTAAGGTAACTTTCCATGATCTCATCTACATGGCACACTGCCACGAATCAGAAAGTACGCCAGAGAGCTGGTGGAAAGCCAAAATAAACACCCTACTGTTTATTCAATTCATCCCAGGAAGAATTTATTGAGAGTACACTATTTTTCAGGCACTGTGGCCTGATGCTGGGGCTGATGCTGATGATGTTAGGGATGATGATAAGAATAATAATTACAGCAGTAGCCATCATATACTGAATGCCTACCTAGGCACTGCTATAAACACTTATATTCATTTGATCCTCCCAACAACCTAATGAGGTAGTTCCTATTATCATTTATATTTTTATAAAAAGGAAATTGAGGCAAGGAGTGGTTAAGTAACTTGCCCCGCGTCACGGCTAATAAAATGGTGGATGTGAACCAGATAGTCTGGCTTCTCGGTCTATACCACTAGACACCACCCTCAGAGGAGCACACAAACCTTAGAGAAGCACATAAGTCAACCCAGGGTTCAGGGAAGGCTCCTGGCAACTGAGCCCTGTCAGATGAATTAGGTAGGCGCTAACCAGAAAGAGACAGGGGCGTGTGGTGCATTTCAGGGGAGAAAGTAGCTCTATGCAGGTAGAGGTGTGGCATTCATTGAGACAAGGAACACTGAAGAGGAGCAGGTTTCCAATACAGACGAGGAGCCATTCACATCTAAGTCTCAGGTACCTGTCTCAAAGGAAACGCATCTAACAAAGAAATCTAACTTCTTTAAATATTGTTAAAAATATTAAGGTTTTGATCTGTCTCTCCAACCATTGAATGATTAGAAGTTGAAAATTCAAGGGAAATGGTTTGTGCTACGGTAGCAAGAAGGTTGAAAGACGAACAGAAGAAGATGGAAAAAAATAATGAAAAGACACACCTTGGGAATACAAAGAATATAGCAAAAAGCCCTTCCCTCCTCAACAGAGTAATCACAGCACACTGCAAGAAGAGGCTGCAAGATTAACTCAATCAAGAAAAGGTTAATTTGTGCTCTCTAAGCTCTGTTTCAATAAATGGGAAAATAGGACATGGATCTCAGAAAGGCACTAACAGAAACAGTTCAAATAAAAAGTTGTGTTGCTCAAGCCTCTGATTTAGAAAATTCACTTAGTGTAGAGAAAACTCCACTCACCAACATGATGGATAAAACATGCAACAGAGCCCACGTCTGTTTTCAGAAGAGACACACTTCAGTGATCTACACAGGCTTTTGCCAAGATAAGCCTTCCTCCCTCAAAGCCAGCATGCCGTGTGCCCCTCTGTCCCCTTTTAGAAGACCTAACTGCTCTGTGGTTGCTGGAGAGCCTAATGGTTGATTTTGTTCAAAGTGACATTAAGCTCTCATTTTAAGGCCATATACTTCTCCCTTGGCAATTACTTCAAAAATTCTGATAGGAAAAAAAAAAGGAAAACCATTGCCAGGCGCAGAATTAATCAGTGTAAAATAAATTCCTTACCTGTCCCTTATTATGACTTCACCGCAGGACTGGCAATAAAATGTGCAGCATTCTTGGGCTTGTGAGCTTTGATTAAACATGGAAATCAGCTCTAAAGAAAAATCAATGAAATAGCAAATCTTAGAGGTTTGGGACAAATATATTAACATACTTAAAGAGTTTAACAGCCACAATAAATTACGATCAATAAACACTGTTTACAATCTACCCAGAAGTATGCATTTAATTAGCATTATCTGATGACTCAACCAGAAGCAAATATTGTGACGCGTTCTCAAAAACAAAGTTTTGCTGGGGCACCTGGCTCAGTCAGTTAAGCGTCTAATTCTTGATTAGAGCTCAGGTCATGTCTACCTGACAGTGTGAAGCTACTTGGAGTTCTCTCGCTCCCTCTCGCCCTCTGCTCCTACCCCTTCATGCCCTCTCTTAAAATAAATAAATAAATAAACTTAAAAAACAAACAAAACACCAAGATTTTGCTAAGTATCTCAGAGCGAGGTATGGCCCTAGATTATCCGTGTAACATACCATTGAGTCATTTCACTCATTCCGTAAATACCAACATTAAGGATGAGAGAAAAGTAGCAACTTTTTTCACATCAAACTGACTACAAACAGCCTCACCATCCTCAGCTTTCCTCTGCTGTTTTAGGTGCCGTTTTTCATCAGCGTGACTGCCGGCTCTATCTCTTAAATTTAAGTTTAATTTGATTTAAACAAGGTCTGTCCACTCTGGCCTATTACCAATGCATACAAACAAAAAGAATCTTGAAACTGCTCTCTATTGGACGGGTTCCTGGGAATAGAATGGCTCCTAAGAAGAATTCAATCTTCCAAGAGCAGAACTCAAATCCTGGTTAAAGCTGTGGAAAAATGTCCCTTCCCCACATTACGTGAAGCACAGCATTCCTTTGGTTCCCATTATTTTATTCACGAAGAAAGTAAACTTTCATTTCCAAAAACAAAAACCCACACACAAAAATACTTGTCCATAAAAAAATTTTTTTTAAGAAATGAGATCATACTCATTAGATTCAAGCAATCTGAACTTGGTTTAGGTTACTTTTGTAGGTATGTTAAGATTTTAAAAACTGATGCTAGAAAGTTTAAGCTTTGGCAATTAAAAAGTCATCCTTTTAATTTCTAGGGGTATCCACCAATCCCTGTAGCACTAAGGTGAAGTAAACAGTACTCTTTAATTTTGAGCAGATAATAAGTAGACCTGGGTAAGTCATTCAAAATATTCTTTTCAGAACCAATAAACAAATTTTCAGTGAAACACTCCCCCCTGCTGGTCACCCAGCAGGATCCACTGGCTCAGGTTCAAGTCAGAACTTCCTGACACAGTGGCGTCCTGGGAGAGCACTGCCACCTGGGATGAACCTAATGCTCGTGCTAGATCAGATTTTACTGTAACCAGTTCCCTGTCAAGGGTCATGATCTGACTTATGTTCCATTAAGAACAGCATAATATGTTCAGTCCTTAAAAGAACTGAAAAATCAACTTTTTGAAAACCTCAAAACACAACTAAATGCTAAAAATGTCAAAAGTCACTTCCTACACTACATTTTGACTCAAGTTAACATCAGTATGTACCTATCTGATATTTATTCAGCCAGCAAATATTTATTCACCACCTATTATATGGAAAGCACCAAAGCTATTAAGTACTGAGATCTATTTTGCATGCCCTTTTGTACACTACAGAACAGGTCTTTGAAAGTCTTCCTTTTCAGATATTTGAGCAAAATGTTTTAAAAATGTAAAGGAACGGGAGACCAATGGAATACAAACAATATGCAAACCAACCATACGGCAGTCAATTTATTCTATCCTACACATAAATTAAACAATGCTTGTTGATTCAAATTTTTTTATTAGTACAACTTTTGCTATTTATCAACTGTTACAGAAGATGAGCAGGCAACAAACCAATTCCATTTCTTGAAGGCCTCCCTACCTCCCCAGTGTGGGACCTAAAATCACAAATCCAGAAAACTAGCAGAAGATCTGAAAATACCCCAGGTTTTCATGCCTGTCTTTCCCCTGTTTCCATTATTAGTCTATTTCCCATCTTGGTGACCCCGTTCTTCTTTCCATGGTTATTACAACAGTCACTCTTAGCATTTGGATATGTCACTTAACCTCCATGACATTTCATTTCCCTAACCCTTATTCCTAAAACCAACTCTGCCCAACTCAGACTAGTTATTCACTAATCCAGGACTTGAGCAAAAATTACTCTCCAATGAAAGAGCAGCACAAGACTCAGGGGAATGCTCCACATCACCTACATGGCCCTTCAAAACAACCCTCCTGACCCCACCTCTAGGATCCATGCTGCTCAGATGAAAGGCTGAGTACAGAGGAGGCAGAAGAAAGTCTCAGGGTGCAGTTGAAAGAATTGTGATCCTTCCCTGATAATGAGCATCTCATAGGTCTGTTACAGTCTGTTTCCCCCTTTTATACCATTTTTTTTTAAGTCTACTTATTTATTTTGAGAGAGAGAGAGAGCGCATACACGAGCGAGTGGGCAAGGGGCAGAGAAAGAGGGACAGAGAATCCCAAGCAGGTTCTGTTCTGTCAGCACAGGGCCTGATGTCAGGCTCGAACTCACACTGAACTGTGAGATCATGATCTGAGCCGAAATCAAGAGTCAGACGCTTAATGGACTGAGCCACCCAGGCTCCCCTCTCTTTTTTACATCATTTTTAACTCTTTAAAGCATCTTACTTACATGTAAGAGATTTAATGAGCCAATAATTTTATTCAATAAGTTGTTCTGAGAAACATTTCTACCATCTGACGGAATCAATGTGCCAATAATAAAATATTAGAAACATAACAGGCATAGCAATAATCAAAATCAAAGTATGCATCAAACTCAATTTCAGAATCTGTATATGTGTTGCTCTATTTGGAAATGTCTCTACGTGGATGAGACCATTTCCATCATTCCGTCCTCTGGTCGAGCAACAACCTAGTGGCCTTCCCTGAGCACCTTTCGCCCTAATCATTCCCCGTCCCATTATTCTCCTCTACTTTGACAGAGCACTTTTCATCCGAGTAACTTATTTGTTCATTATCCGTTCCCACCCGTGAGAATGTAAGCTCACTAAGGGCAGAGACTTTCCAAACATGGTCACTTCTGTACCCCAACAACTGGATCACAGCCTCACACATAGCGTAAGACAATGTTTGTTGGCTGGCAATGAACGCCTATGTAATGCTTGAAAATCACGAGGCCTTGCACAATTGCCCTCTCATTTAATCTTCCTATCAACTCGCTGAGGTAGGTAATTTTAAAATTAAAGAAACAAGGCAGGGGTTACATGGGAAATCTCTGTACCTTCTGCTAATTTTGCTGTGAACCTAAAACTACTCAAAAAAATAAAATCTATTAGGAGGAAAAAACCCGCACCCCTCCTCCCAAACAAAACTTCTGAAAGGATAAGTGGCATGTTCAACTGCACACCTAATAACCGGCAGAGCTGACAAAGGACCTTCTGACCACCAGCTCTTTCCATACTGCTGCTGAACAGTCTTTTCCACCTGGGAAAAGGTCAAATTTTCAAAGGTAAAATCACCTTTGATTTACAATGAAAAACTAAATGCTAAAACAGGAGTGCTGGTATCACTTACTAGCGTTGGATTCTGCCCGCACCTGCAGCCGCAGGTGCAGCCCATCTCCAGCCACGTACTGCAGCCCGCGGCAAGAGGAAGGTACAAGCCTGACCTCTGCTGGAAGTCGGAGCTCAGTGCAGCCTGCAGGGGTCTTCACCTGGAGTGAGGATGGCGTAATAGAAATATCCATGGGCACACCTCCTTCTTCAGGCTCTCTGATAATTAAAAATAAAGCACACAAAAAAACTGCTTCTCATTGATGAAATCCACATGATCAAAAGAGACCAAAATGACCAAGGATCTCTCTGTTGCTTTTCAACACACGATCTAAAGTCACTGCCCCTCCTCCCCCAAATAGCAGTAAACAGATGATAAAGGAAACTGTCATATATTAGATTTACACCAGGTCAGACTGTACTTTTCATTGTAACATAAAACGCCATTACATAGGTGTTTTTTGTACGGTAATGATGCATTTTTAAATGTACACTTTTTCTCCATTGCTAATAATGATCCTGAGCCCCAAATTCTCCTCTACTCCAGTGCTTCCTGCAGCTACTCCACCTAGACCTTCCTGGGGTTGCTCCCAGGGCCATCCTGCACACACAGTCCACCTTCATCTCCTAATGCCCGCTTTTTCCTCCCACCAGTTTCCCCCACTGCAGGTTCTCTGAACTAGCACCATCTAATGCTGGTCTGTTCTACATTATATACTTGTTCTTCAAAATATTTTTGGTGAGAAAACGCAAGACAGCATAAGACAGTGGCTTATTCATCTTTGCATCCATGACCCTATCATGGTTTATACATTCATTTGCTTTTTCACTCATTCATTCAATACAGCTTTTTTGAGTTCTATTATTTGCTGGGTACTGGGAAACAGTTACCAAGATATTTTCTCTACCTGTCACCCCCCTACCCCAAGTAGGACTCAGGTAAGTGAACGGGAATGATCAAGGGAGTATTAAAACATGTTCTGTTGCACTGGCCAGGCCAGGATGGTAGGCCACACTGGAAGGAGGTTGCGGGACCGCCCACCAACCTAGGGACGTGTTCCTCATGATCCGGTGCCACGGAACAATCATCTGCACTGACGCCAAGGAGTTGAATCATGGTCAAGCTGAAGCGCATCACTGAGTGCATCCTCAAGCAGCCGCCCAAAGAAAAGCGGCCGTACAAAGTTGACCAGCTTCTGGATGATGGCCAGACACTGAGAGAGGGTGGCTTCACCCGTCCAAGGGCGCGGCTGCAGGCCCCACCCGCTGTGGGGCTGGCCTCCTGGGAAGTCCCACCCACTCCCCTGCGCACCAGAAGCAGCCTTTCAGGCCCTGCGCACCGAGCCCATCACCAGTCTGCCTGGGCCACCTGCTGTGATGAAGCAGCAGGACTCAGGAAGCAGCACCAATCAACAAGTAACGTAGTGAGAGGGCCCCCGGGACCAACACCCCGCCTCGTGCTCCGCCCCCTCTCGTAAAAGAGATTTTTGTGTCAAGAAAAAAAAAAAACCACGTTGCATTGCACTTACTCATGATAACACCGAGTACTGTGGAAGCACATGGAGGGCTGCAATGACTGTCACAGGTCAACCACTGTTATTTGAATAATGAATGCTTCTGAGACTAGCATTACAATGATAACTGTATTCTACTTAAAGTAAAATACTGTCATTTGATATACAAGATTTTGATAAGGAGGCCAGGATTACATGAAATGAAAGATACAGGAGAAAAAACTTTGTCATTTAAAAAAAAATTTTTTTTAATTAATAAAGAAAACAGGGATGCCTGGGTGGCTCAGTCGGGTAAGTGTTGGACTTTGGCTCAGGTCATGATCTTGGTGCTTGTGAGTTCCAGCCCAGGTCGGGCTTGGCACTGACAGCTCAGAGCCTGGAGCCTGTGTCTCCCTCTCTCTCTGTTCCTTCCCTGTTCGCACTCTGTCTCTCTCTGTCTCTCAAAAATAAATAAAGATTAAAAAAAAAAGTTTAAATAAAGAAAACATTTGTGTTCACTACAAACATAAATCACTTGGTGTAGGCAACCAAGTAAAATGGTGCATTCCCTATCCACCAGCACGAAAAGTATGGCAGGGGATGAAGACATCAAAATTATCCTGATATGAAGCTAAAATATGCTTAGCATTGTAAGAGAGGTGCCAAGCACACTGACTTCCTCTTACGTGCAGATAGCAGGGGCATCAACCTGGTATCAACTAAGTACAGAAGGCAGCCCATCTACTTGAGTGTTATCTAAGTACAAAGATCATACCATGTGTTCAGGTATGAATCTTGATTAGGCCTCTTGTCTTAGAAAATCTGAAGATTAGTCTCTGGCTAGTTCTTCTTCAAAGCACATGGGTCTGTGCTTGTTTGGTGATAAAGAATATCAAGACCCTGAGTCTTTTCCAGGGAATATATCCTCAAACTCGTGAGTCAAAAGTCTAGTTTTAAGGGGGTACCTGTGTGGCTCAGTCGGTTAAGTGTCTGACTTGGGCTCAGGTCATGATCTTATGGTTTGTGGGTTCAAGCCCCGCATCGGGCTCTGTGCTGACAGGTCAGACCCTGGAGCTTGCTTCAGATTCTGTGTCTCCCTCTCTCTCTGTCCTGCCTCTGCTCACATTCTGTCTCTCTCCCTCTCAAAGATAGATAAACATTTAAAAAAATTTTTTTAAGTCTAGTTTTAAGAACCAATACTTAAGGAATAATAATCCTCTAGGGATGCCTGGGTGGCTGAGTTGGTTGAGCGTCCAACTCTTGATTTTAGATCAGGTCATGATCTCACGGTTCATGGGATCGAATCCCTCATCAGGCTTCACATTGAGCCTGGAGCCTGTTTAAGATTCGCTGACCCTCTCCTGCTGCCCCTCTCCCCTATACCCACTAGCGCTTGCTCTAAATAAATAATTAATTTAAAAAAAATTTTAAAAGAAGAAAGAATAATCCGCTAAAGCAGTGGTTCGGAGGGCCACATGGTATTTCAGGTTTTGCAGGCCATGTATGGTCTCTGTTGCATATTACACTTTGTATCTTATTTTTAACAATACTTGAAACAATATAAAATCCATTCTTAGCTCATAAGCTGTACCAAAACAGGCCATAGGTTAGATTTGGCCCATGGGCCATAGTCTGCTGACCACTGCTCTAAAGATACACAATTTGTCCATTTTGCTACTTCAGCGATGTTCAAACTAGACGTGCAGTTGGTACTTGCAAGTGCCTCAAGGGATATCACTGGGTTTCTAAGCCTCACCCCCATTCCATCTCTGGCTTACCACTCTTCTTCCCCTTCCTGAAAAATTCAGCCAATTACAGAGGGCTGAGTAAGGTTGGAGGCATTCATGTAAGTGTCAGAGAACCAGAGGCGCCTGGGATGGATGTGAGAAACCCAGCAGGACAACCACTACACAAGGATGCCAGATCTCAAAAGGGATGAGGAGATATCTAAGGTTGGGGGGTAGCGTGGCTATTACAGGGTATGGGGCTGCAGAGCCTGCCTCAGACTGTTTGTGTTGCCATAATAAAATACCATAGACTGGGGAGCTTAAACAGCACACATTTTTTACAGTTCCGATGGCTAGGAAGTAAAAGATCAAGGTGCCAGCGATCTGGTTCTTGTTGCAGGCCCTGTACCTGGCTTTCGGATGGCTGCCTCTTCATTGTATCCTCACGTGGCACAGAGAAGCATCTTTGGTGGCTCTTCTTCTAAGGACACCCATCCCACCATGGTGGCTCCATCCTCATGGCCTTATCTAAACCTAATTACCTCCCAAAGGTTCTATCTCCTAATACCATCATATTGAGCATTAGGGCTTTGACATATGAATTTAAAGGGACATACACAAATTCATTCCATAGCAGAGCCCAAGCAGACACCAGGAAAGTGTCAATACTGAGTGGAGACATAAGAAGCAGCAAAGGATGCTTGCAGAAGATTAGTTACATAGAGGGGAATTAACCAAATAAATGTATGTCATGAGAATAACGAAAGCCAGTACTCTCATTATGGGAAAATAGAGTTACAAAGAGGGAAAGAGAATAAACCAGAATGGATCCTACCACCGTAGACTAGAACTAGAAATACCCGTGTGGAGTCACGGTCTATAATGTGTAGTCAATGTATATAAATAGAGACAAGAATACAGATGTATATGCGTGTAGCTGTGTGTATAATATACAAACACACAAGCATACACATACAGCCATTCATACATAAACATCATGTATAGGTCACATACACACTCCTTCACTTTTGTCCACTAGGGCCTGGGAAGAGGAACATGTCAATAGTAATGAGAATATTCTGTGCTCAGATTTTGGTTTCAAAAGGTCATTTTCCACTTTAAAACAAATGAACAAACACAAAACAAAATAGCGTTCCCTGAAAAAATGACTACAACCAGGAATGGAACAGGAAAAAAATGAGATGAGCCTGGAACATGTTGCTGTGCAAAGAAAAAAGTCAAAGAATAATAAAAGCACACTAAAAAAGACACAGAAATCCACCTGAAGGGACTCCCCCTGGCCACGTCTGGTATAACTGGAGCAAAAAAAGTAACCCAACGAATAAAAGAAGACCATGGGTCTATACTGATGTAAATAAATGAATAAATAAAATGAAAGTCTGATGAGGAACAAGGGCATTTACATAGATAGTCTCAAAAGACCTCTCCAAATAATTCATTTTGATTATAAAGAGAAAAAGAGTCTTGCCAGACTGAATCGGCAAGAGCAGGAAGAGTTAGAATTGGCTATTGCACTCTGCGAATCTGAGAGATCGGAAACAGGAAGAATTCTCCTGTCCTTGGTCAACCATACAGGATTCTTCCTGAACACTGAAGTTCTTTGCAGTACATATCAGTACATATCCCATGAGCATGTGAATGCAAAAGGCTTGAGATTCCTGTACATGTGACAAAAGGTTTTGATGGTTTGTTTTTGTTTTTTAACTCCATTTCAGATTTGTCTTTTTTCCTTCCTGTAAAAGCAGTAACCCAGTCAGATAACTTCACCTGGGCCCCTGGTCTGGTGTGCATTTACCGTGAGCTTTTGCCGGCCTGTGCTACTTGTACTCATAAAGCTAACGCACCCAAGCCTCTGCCTTTTGGAAGATAAATAGTTTCATCCCTGTGATATCCTTGTTCTGCAGTTACTCGGATGATGGCCAGTGAGGTTAAAGATTGCAGTATTCTTCTCTTCTCTGAATGGCTGAGGAAAGGGAAGGGAAGGAACATCCTCTTTCTTTTACGATAGTGCAGATAGGCTACTTTAAAGTATATGTTTGTATTTCCTTACAATTAAAATACTGTTCAATTTGTTTTTTATAGACAAGGAAAAATATTTTGCATACACTGACTTCCCTGTTGAAAAACAGATGCTTTCGGTTGAACCATTATAGCTTCAGACTCAATCTTTTCCTAAATAAAAATGTTAAACCATCAAAAAAAAGGGGGGGGGAGTAACTTTATGGTGGAGAAGGCAGATGTCATCTTATCTATGTGCTCAAAGTTAACATGAACTTTAATGGAGTAAGTCAAACTCATGTGCTACCTGACAGGGTGCAAAGAATACACAGCATCACTTCTGTGATATTCCTGCCAAAGATGTACAATCTGACCCCGATCTCGAGGAAACACACAACAAACCCAAATAGAAGTATATTCCACAAAATAAATAACAGGCTGTAATCTTTAAATGTCAAGATCATGAAGGTCGAGAAAAATTTTAAGAGACTAAGGAAGGGCACCCGGGGGGCTCGGTTGGTTGAGTGTCTGACTTCAGCCCAGGTCATGATCTCAGGGCTTGTGGGTTTGAGCCCCGTCTTGGGCTTTGCACAGGTGGAGAGGAGCCTACTTCGAATTCTCTGCCTCCCTCCCTCTCCCCTCTCTCTGCCCCTCCCATGCCCTCTCTCTCAAACATAGACATTAAAAAATAATAATAATAAGAGACTAAGGAAACAGGACAATGAAATGCAATGCAAGATTCTGAACTCAGTTCTTTAGATTATAGATATGTACACATGTGGCAAAATTTGAGTGAGGTCTGAGTAGAAGATGGCAGTGATGTAGTTCCCAGTCTTGAAGGCTGAGTGGTGGTTATGTAAGGGAATGTTCTTGTTTGCAGGAAATATACAGTAATGTAGTCAGGAGTGACAATAACTTACTCTTAAGTTTGAGACTGTCCAAAAACGAGCGTTTGAGACCCGATTTTCCACACCTTTTATATATTTGAGGCTTTCTTCACTGTGCACTTACAGTCTTTCAAGTGTCACACCCTGCTTGAAATTATCCAATGACTGCCCGTCTCATTCTGAGTACAAGCTAAAATCCTTTCAATGGCCCCTAAGACCCAGTGATATACTAAAGAAGGTTGCTAAAATTCCAGGCATTTTGCAAACCAGTTGACGTCACTTTGGTAGCTAGACATCCTCCACAGTGAAAGCTGTCTACATCAAAGCACTCAGTAAATGCTGCAAATCAGGAAGATTTTTTTGTGTTTGATTGGTTTTCCTGGAAAGCAGGTTTTTAAACACTTACTAGCATACCTCTGTAAGACCATTTGCTACGTGCTCCACCAGCTTGCCCGTATCCCTCTGAGCTAGGCACCCCTTCATATTTTCCGTTCTCTCGGAGGGAAACAGTCTTCCACCAGCTATCATATCACTCCAAACCTCTGCCCTTTCAATTTATTACTCAAGTGCTGCTTTCTCATTTGGAATGACGGGTTGTACTCTTTACTCCTAATCTTTAGTGTTCTATTTTTTTCTACGTACTTATCTTCATTTAATACATGTTTTAGGGGCGCCTGGATGGCTCCATTGATTAAGCATCTGACTTCGGCTCAAGTCATGATGTCATGGTTTGTGGCTTCGAGCCCTCCGTCGGGCTCTGTGCTGACAGCTCAGAGCCTAGAGCCTACTTCAGATTCTGTGTCTCCCTCTTTCCTCTGCCCCTCCCCTGCTTTATACATATATATACATATATATTATTTATTTTGTGTAATTTCTGATCACCTCTCACCCACTGCCATCATTAGACTGTAAGCTCAATGATAGCCAAGTACTTTTGTTTTTGCTATGGTCGCTGTTCACAGCTGTATACCCAGCACTTAGAACCCAAGTTTTTGGCACTAGAATAGGAACTCGGTAAACGTCCGTGGACTGAATAAACGAATGGCCAAGATTTATCCCAGGAATACTAAAATAGCTTAATATAAATAGACTTTTCTAATGCAATTCGCAGAGGTAAAGATGAAAGGAAAACATATGACCATCACGATACATGCAGAAATCATTACAGAAAATATAGTATCTATTCATGATTAAAACCCATACTAAACTAGGAATACAAAGGAACTAGGCAGTCTACCACACAGATTTGCCAAAAAGTCGTTTTCAACATACTTAGTGATAAAATGCCAGAAACACTTTATTTTTATTTATTTATTTATTTAAGTAGGCTTCCCACCTAGCATGGAGCCCAACTCGGGGCTTGAACTCACAACCCTGAGATCAATACCAGAGCTGAGATGAAGAGTTGGCTGCTTAGCTGACTTAGCTACCATGTGCCTCTAGAGACATTTAAGATTAGGAACAAGATGGGTGTCTGGCTGGCTCAGTTGGAGGGGCGTGCAACTCTTGATCTTAGGGTCATGATCAAGGGTTTGATCATGAGTTTAGGCTCTTGATCATGAGTTTGAGCCCCACTCTGGGTGCAGAGACTACGTAAATAAGTAAAACTTAAAAAAAAAAAAGGTGACTAGGGTGGCTCAGTCAGTTAAGTATCTAACTTCAGCTATGTCATGATCGATCTCACGACTCATGAGTTTGAGTGTCGCATAGGGTGAGCTCAAGCCCCACTTCAGATGACCTTAGCGACTCCCCAGGTGAGCCCTGCTTCTCTCTCTCTTTCTGTCCCTTGTGAGATTCTCTCTCTTGCCCCTCTCTCCTCGGCCTCTAGCTTACTTACACTCTTTCCAAAAAAAGAAAAAAAAAAACAAAAAAGATTAAGAACAAGAATAAAACTCAATCATATCATTTATATTAACTGTAAATAGCAGTTGGCCGGTTAGCTCAGTTGGTTAGAGCATGGTGCTAATAACTGTAAATAGACTAAAATTTTTCATTAAAATGCAGAGATTATCAGAATGGATTTAGAAAAACTCTACCCAGCATATGTTTTAAAAAGTTTATATACAGGGGTGCCTGGGTGGCTCTGTATGTTGAGCGCCTGACTCTTGATTTTGGAACAGGTCATGATCTCACAGTTCATGAGATCAAGCACCATCTCGTGCTCTGTGCTGACAGGGTGGAGCCTGCTTGGGATTCTCTCTCTCTCTGCCCCTCTCCTGCTCTCTCTCTCTCTCTCAAAATAAAAAAAAAAAAAAAAACATTTAAAAATTTTATAAGTAAAGACCTAGGTTAATAGTGAAAGGATAGAGAGAGAGGTATGATGGCAAACATTACAGTCAAATGTTTTCCAATAAGGGCACTGAGTTATTTCATTGGGAGAAATGGTGGTCTTTTAAACTAATGGTGATAGAAAAATGGGATATCCTTATAGAAAAAAAACAAAGAAAGTTGATCCCTGTCTTACTTCAAACACACAAAAATGAATCTCATCTAACTAAAGCTAAAACTATGTAACTCCTAGAGAATAAACATAAGAGGAAGACCTTACAACCTTGAGGTAGGCAAAGATTTAAGACAAAAAAACTAATCATTAAAAAAATGCAATAAACCAAATTTCATTATAATTAAGATTTTCTGTTTCTGAGAAGACACAATTAAGAAAATGAAAAGGTAAGTTACTGACTGGAAGCAAGTGTTCACATATTCACAAGGGCATAAGTGAAAAAGGTCTTATTTCTAGACTATATAAAGAACTCTTTAAATTCAACAAAGAGATGAACAATCTGATTTTTTTTTAATGACAAAAAATTACAAGACACTTTCCAAGGAACATGTATGAATGACCAAAAGGCAAATGAAAAGGTGCTCAATATTATTAATCAGGGAAATGCAAATTAAAATGACGAGATACCTTTGTACCATTATAGAATTAGGTCATTTCCTAAGAGAAATGAAAATGTATGCCCACTCAAAGACTTATACGACAATGCTACAGCAACTTTATTCACAATAATCAAGTTCTAGAAACACACAAAATATCCAGAAATAGAATGGATAGATTAATTGTATATTAACACAGTAGAAAACTACTCAGTGAGAAAAAAGGACATGTGCAATGACATAGATGAAGCCTAAGTATGAAAACCACTAAAGTAAAAGGAAAGCAGCCAGAAACAAACAAACAAAAAAAACGTACTGTATGAATCTATTTATAATCAACAGAGTGTATATATATATACACACACACATATACATATATGGCAAAACTAATATGGTAAAACTAATCTTTGTTGAATAAAATCAGAAGAGTGGTTTCCTTTGCTTTTATGAGGGGCAAGGCGGTGACAACAGCCAAGGACCATTAGGGACAAACTAGTAGCCCAGCAAAGTCAGGTTTCTTCATTTGCTTAAACAAGGAGTAGTAACCCAGGGGAACATTGAAGGGCCCCTTTGATGACAGGAAGTAAGGAGGTTGTCTTGTTTTTGTTTTAATGTAAGTTTGGGGCTGCTAAGAACCCTACGAAGTGGACTGGAATCGGAGAGACTTGTATGAATTTATGATTTGAGAGGAAGAGGGAGAAACAAAAGAAAAAGAGAAAGAAGGGTAATAAATATCATCCCCATTTTACAATGGAAAAAAATTCAGATTAAGCAATTCTGCCCTTGCGAAGCTGCTACGATTTGAATTCACTTCTCATGCCAAATCCCAACTGCCACACCTATACTTGGCGGATGTAAGGGGGAGATAGGCATCAATCTACTCCAGAGTGGCTCTGTGTAGTAAAAATTTCAGGATTTTAACATCTAATTTATTCTATTTGAAACAGCGGTCACAAGGGAATAATAGAGGAGACCACATACTACCAAACAAGCAAAAACATAAAACATTTCCCCAAAAAGTTTCTTGTTTGTGTTGTGAATGAGTCAAACGTTTGCTGACTTCTCATTGGAACGCGGAATATGAATGAGCTCCAATAAGAATGCAACCTTTGTTAGTCGTTCAAGGAACGTCTCAGTTTTTCTGCAGAGAACTGTATGGAAAGGAAAAAAAAAACCGAGTTTATTTACAAAACAGGAAGCTCTCACATCGAAACTTATCCTCTAATGAGGAGCTCAAAAATAAGCAAGCAAGGCATTTGTTGCGCTGTTTGTGGAAAAGCCGGACGCTGTTATGTTACATCAGCGCTCCTCAAACTTCAGTGTGTATTTTTGAGTCCTGGAAAGCGTGTTAAAATGTAAGTTCTGATTCAGCAGGTCTGGTGTGGGGCTGAGACTGCATTTCTGAAGCTCCGCGGCGATGTCGAGATTACCAGTCAAGCGGAGACTAAAAGCACGAGGGGTGGGAGGGGAAGCTCCACTTTGAGTAATGGACAGGCTCTAAGCAACTGGAAAGGAACTCAAAACCCCGTGCTTTTGAGGTGGGGGGGCTCCCGGGCCAGCAGAAGCGCAGGCTACGCACTGCGCCTAGGGGCCCCACACGCCCAGCGCCCGCCTTACCCCAGGATCAGCAGCGCGCTCTGCAGCTGTCTCCGGACCTCCAGGAACACGCGTGTCCCCGCCACAGCCGCCGCCATGGCCCGCGCCCGGCCGCAGCTTCTGGCTAAGCGGGGCCACCGCGGCCAGGAGCGTCCGGCTGCACGTGTGGCGGTGGCTGTGGCTGTGGCGGCCCCGCGGGCCTCCTAGACCGGATCGCTGGGCGGACACAGCCCGCCAGCCCACAGCGCCGCCTGCCGGACGGAGAGCGCGCTGCCGCGAGGACTCGTCCTGGCGTTGTGAGCGTCTTCAAATTATAGGCTTTACGTCTGAGCGCTCACAGAGGTGGGCCGCGAGAGCCACTCTTCTCCTTGTGGGCGTGGCCCGGTGCGTTCGTTTCTCAGGATAGGACCTTAAAAATCCGAGCCGAGTACGCTCCCTTGGCTAGCTTGGGTAGAAATGAACCTGGAAGAAAGGGAGATGACCGAGGGAGGCGATACAGAACTGGCCTGAGAGCAGATTTCTCCACCCCAAACATACAATTCTGGTTTCGTTTTTTAATAAACTACAGTATCATTTTTTATGTACTGTGGTCAGTCCTTTGCTACCTGTCCTGTCTGAGGCAACAAATGTCCAGAATTGATTTGGCATTATTTCTCAATTTAGACACAATTGTTCCAAGATGCAAACAGTTGCAAAAATGTAAGAAATTTTCTGTTATCTATGTGTAAGAGAGTGTGGTTAAATCCAGTGTCATGAATCACAGGATTAACCATTCCTATGACCTTTGAGAACATAGATGACAATGATCCACATGTACATTTACACTCTCCATCCATATTTTGTATAAGTAAAAACTTATTGGCAGAAGTCATAATCTTATTACAACTAGAAGATAATTTTGGAAAGTTTGACATAGTAAAGAAGGATCTACTATAATGTAAATATTTAAAATGGGGAAATATGAAAATGTAAGGCTACAGTGGTGGACTTAAAATAAGAATTTTAATGTTTATTTTTTTAGAGAGAGTATGAGTGGGGAAGGGGCAAAGAGAAAGAGAGAGAGAGAATTGGAAGAAGGCTCCAGACTGCACTGTCAGCACAGAGCCGGAAGCTGGTCTCAAACTCACAATACTTGGTATCAGGACCCTGAGATCATGACCTGAGCTGAAGTCTGAAGTTCAATCTACTGAGCCACCCTGGCGCCCAATACGAAATTAAAAAAAATTATTTTAACGTTTATTTTATTTTTGAGAGACATAGAGACAAGAGTATGAGCAAGGGAAGAGCAGAGAGAGAGAGGGAAACACAGAATCTGAAGCAGGCTCCAGGCTCTGAGCCGTCAGCACAGAGCCCGACATGGGGCTCGAACTCACAGACCGCGAGATCATGACCTGAGCTGAAGTCAGCCGCTTAACCGACTGAGCCACTCAGGCGCCCCCCAATATGAAATTTAAAAGCAAGAGACTGGGGGAGTGTGTCTGGCTTGGTTGGTGGAGCATGGCCACTTTTGATCTCAGGGTTGTAAACTGGAGCACCATACTGGGTGTAGAGATAACTTAAAAATAAAACCTTACCAAAAAAAAGAGAGGCTTTTAGTTTTTAAAAACAAAAACAATGATGTATTTCTGAATACAAATTCATTGCTTCTTAATTTGAAGATTTTTCAAATAAATAACAAATCCACTTTAGAGATATTATTTTAAGACAGTTTTTCTAAAGTTAAGTATTTTCTGTTTTTAAAGTTTATTATGTTGCTTCACAAATTCTTGTTTCCATCACAATTAATTCAAAATCATGAATGGAGGTAACAATGCAGTTAAAAGAATTGTATTTACTACTATTCCACCTCATATAATGGTGATCATAGGTGATAATTTTAACTCCTAATATCTTCCAGCTCATGGATATTGAGTCTTAAATACTGACACATTATATCAAAATATTTAACAGTCTTAGCACACCATGCTCTTCATATTTGGCGTTTGATTATTTTTAAAGATTGCTATATTTCATATATATTCACATATTTGTAAAAAAAATCAAACTTTTTTTTCTTTGATTCTACGGTTTAGGCAAAACTGCAACCTCCTTGTAGTAACTACATGATTTAGAGAGGCATAAACTCAAAATGGTTCCAAATCTGATAACAACTATTTATCTCCTAACTTCACCAGTCTCTAACTTCTCTGGGCCTCAAGTTCCTCATATGAAATATTGAGAAATAGTTTAAATAGCACTTACGTGATTGTTTAAATAATATTTAAAAGCTGTTCTCAATTCCCAGCATTCCTGCCAACTTTCCATTAAGATGCCCCTGGTGCTGGAGAGTTGAAAACACCTGCTCTTCCCTTTCCAGGCCCACCCGTCCCCAATAGTTGGCGGCCATGGGCCGCTTCCGCAACAGTCCGCTTGAGGGCGCTGTGGCGACAGCTAGAGCCGAGAGGCTAGGCACTGACCGGGGGCGGGGATCGAGGGCCGTCGACGTCGACGCCGGCGTGGGCGCGGGCGCGGAGCACGCTGGGAGCTGTCACTAGGCCCTTCGGCTCCCGGCCTCCGCGTCGCTGCCGCGGTTGCCAGGAGAGCGGCGCCGGCGGGGAGCGGCAGAGCCCACGGCAGGTAACAGCGTCCCCGCCCCCAGCGCGGTCGCGAGGCCGGCTCCCGGCCCTGAGCGGCCTCCTCGGCCTGGCTAGCTCCGCAGGTGCGGGGACGCCCCGCGGGGCAGGCTGCTGTGGCGTCGGGGGTGTTGCCGCCCCGGCCCCGCCTGGACCTTGGAAGCCAGCCGGTTGCCCTCCGGTTTCCGGAGAGGCGGGAGCCGCGTGGGGATCGGCCGGCCGGGGCTGGGCGGAGGCCGCCTGGGCGGCCCCAAGGCACTGAGGCCTCCTGCGTGGGGGCCCAGCAGTGAGCAAGGTTGGGGGTGGAGGTCGCACCTGTGCGATAAAGGCGCGCGGAGTAGCCTCTTTGTTGGTGGAATCTAGGCTTCGTACCGTCTCGTTCATCCGGTGGGTTCTTCTAAGATTGAGGACACGAATGCCAGCTATAGTTAAAGTTCCATGTGGGGGTGGAAAGGAGTGCAGAAGTTTATTAGAGGAAGTCAGGTTAGGCATAAGGAAGTTGTTAACTATTATCACCTTTGATTCTCAAGCCTTTTAAAGTTGCAGCATAACAATCGTTACTTGTTCGGTCTCTTCCATTCTTCTCTCCTACCCTGAGGGGGGAGGGGGAGTGGCACACAACTATACTTTAAAGCTGAAAGAATTGTGTTTCTTAGACTATAATATATAGTTCAATGGAGTTTGAGAAATATATTGTGATTGTCTGATTTGGAGACTGTAGTTAAAGCAATGAAAACATTTTTTTGATAATTGCAAAAAAAATAGGAAACAAAGTGTTTGCCTGACAAATGCGCTCAGAATTGTTGAAAGACAGAAATCTCTCAATTTTGATGTTGTTGGCTTTCTTGATGTTGTTGGCTTTCTTCTGCACGGACAGAAGATATAGTATGTTATCATGGATAGCGTATGTTGACATTATATGCTAAGAAATTCACCGTCTAAGAACACAGTGATTTAGTTGACCTGACAGAAGTTATAACAAGAGTCAATTAAAACCAGTTGTAGTACAAATGCTTTATTTTAGTGATCACTTTAAGCTGCTACTCCAAATGAAATCATTCCCCATTAGCACCAAACAATAGTGAATCTCCAGGTGGGCCTAGTTATTAGGAAACCAGGTCTTGAAGGAAGAATTAAGAACACCTAAGTTAATACACAAATCAGAAAATGTAACGCCATAACCAGAATGTTAAATGTAAATTAAATGTTTGACTATATACAGTTTAAAGAGGCTAATTTTGTAGTTAAAGTAGTGGGAAGAGCGATGGCCTAGGGATGAAAGGTTTTGTTCAAGTCCTTTGTTTTTCTAAGGAGATGGGATCTTTCTAATCAGTTTTGCCGTCTGTTTAAGGGAATTTCATAAGATTAGAATTTTCCTAACTAATGTCATCCCTTGAACACTGTTCTCAATTCACTAATAGCCTTACTGCCCCAAAACAGTGTTCCATGACAAATGATTTAGGGGCACATTGGTTAAGTCAGTTTTCAATTCTGATTTGCTTTTAACTGCAGGATTTCTCAAAACCTTTACTACTATGCTTTATATGCATGTAAATCTTCAGGGGAAGGTTATCAAAGCATTTCCTAAACTTACCAGGCCAGAAAGCCTGTTTTCTCACGGCCAACCTGTTAACATCAGGAATATAATTACATAGAACACCAATTTGAAAATTACTCAACTTATGATGATGGGGTTATGTCCTTATAAACCCATCATAAGTCGAAAATATCATAATTTGAAAATGCATTTAATACATTTAACCTATATTAAAAATGCTCAGTATACAGAGGCGACTGGGTGACTTAGTCGGTTAGGCATCAGACTTTGGCTCAGGTCATGATTTCGCAGTTCATGGGTTCCAGCCCCTGTCAGGTTCAGTGCTGACGGCTCAGAGCCTGGAGCCTGCTTCAGATTCTGTGTCTCCCTCTCTCTCTACCCGTCCCCCAATTACCCCCCCCGCCAAAATAAACTTTAAAACAAATTTTTTTAATGCTCTATATACTTACTTTTGCCTACAGTTGGACAAAATCATCTAACATAAAGCACATTTTATTATAAAAATTTTGAGTATCTCATGTAATTTATTGATGCTATGCTAAATGAAAAAGAATGTGTGGACAAAGAATGGTTGTAAGTATGTATCAGTCGTTTACCGTCATGATTGTGTGACTCACTGGGAGCTGCGGCTTGCTGCTGCTGTGAAAAATTACAAATCGGACTCTCCTAAGATGGGACTGCCTGTACCTGAGCTGTGTCTTCCTTTAGCTCTAACACTCCCTACATTATGCTTTTTATTTAGCTTTCAGTTTAGGCTTTCTGGGGCATGAAGTTCTAGTGGCAACTCTTTGGTATAACAAAAGGCTTATATTTTCCTTAGGAAAATATTAAAGATGCACATAGGTTTCTATGTACTTTAATGCTTTAATTTATAGCAGAAGGCTATCTTTTTTTTCTGGTCTTCTGATGCTTTTCTTGACTCATAATTCATGCTTTGAATTTGATTTTATGGTTAAGTCACTGATTTTATTAAGAATGGCATTATAAAGTTCCAACAAGACTTGTTGATAAAGGCATTATTTTTACTACGAGTGAGTTCCCTCTCTGATCGTGAGTTCTTAAACTAGAAATGTAATAAGAGCCATTTGAAATGTTCTTAATCATTAATAACTAATAATTTTAAGAGCTTAGATCATTAGAAAGGGTTCAAGGTTAAAACATATATTCTAAGGTAGTCTTTTTTGAGTTGCTTACAAACAGGATCTAAGTGTTGAATGCAGTTTTAAATCATTTTGCTAAATTCTGTCAGGGGTCACTAACACACAGTGTGGCTACTTTATTTGATACTTTGTTAGGAGTGAGTGCTTTTAATGTGCTCCTTGTTTAAGGGGGTCAGGAGGTAAGCCTGAATTCAAGTAAATTTTCCCTCAGAAATGAAACTGGCGAGAAGTGTTTTAGCTGCAGTTTAATGGCTTACAGGTTTTGTTTTTTTGTTGTTGTTGTTGTTATTTTGTGGTTTTGGTTTTGTGTGTTTGTGTGTTTTGGGTTTGTTTTTTTTTTTTCCTTTTTTAAAACAGTCTCCACACGCTGTATGGGGCTCGAACTCACAGCCCTGAGATGAAGAGTCGCAAGCTCTACCTACTGAGCCAGGCAGGTGCCCCATAGCTTACAGTTTTTATTGAAAATTTATGATATGAAAATAAGTACTTTTTTGATTCCCTTGTCTTTAAATGGTGAATTCCCTTTTCTCTTTATTGTATTTACCTATTTACCTCCCCTTCCCCAGTTTATTCCAAGCTTAAAACATCAGTGATTTTTCATTGCACAGGTCAAAGACATTGTACCAAATTTAAGGAAAATTTTACATATAATTTGCATTCATTCTCTGTGTATATTATATACACACCCAGATAACCACCAGCACAATCAAGATTTGGAACATGCCACCACGTAGGCCTGTACTGTTATCCTTTGGCTTTCTTCAAATGCGAGCTCTCCCTGTCTTGGCGTGTCTACATCATACTATCCTAGCTCCAATGCCACCATGTCTGTGGATCTTTCTTTGATTACCTCATTTTGAAGTAATTCTTTTCTGACTTTACTGTTAGCATTTATCATTCTTATCTGTCCTTCTTAATGGCTAACCCAATGGCATGCTCATAGTAGGCACTTGTGTTTATTTGTTGACCAAATAGATAAGTGTAGTATTTCTCGAATGTTAGTCATTCTTATATCCTCAGAACTTTGGCCATATCTGCATACTTGCTGTATACTTAATTTCTTTGTATGTATGTAGTTATTAACATAATTTTTAAAGAAAACTTGAAATAACCACCTTAAATAAAAAGTAGGGGGGTGCCTGAGTGGCTCAGTTGGTTAAGCATCCAACTTCAGCTCAGGTCATGATCTCACGGTTTGGGAGTTAAGCCCTTCATCAGGCTCTGTGCTGACAGAGCAGAGCCTGGAGCCCACTTGGAGTTCTATGTCTCCCTCTCTCTCTGCTCCTCCCCCACCCCTGCTCACCCTCTGTCTCTCAAAAATAAACATTAAAAAATAAATAAATAAATAAAAGTAGGTATCACTTGCCATAAACAGAAGGTAGACAGAAAGATGAAAATAATGAAAACAAAAGTGTTGTTAAATTCTAGAAACTATTAGCTATTGAGCACTCTAAGCCTGGTCTGTTTAAAAGAGAGATTAGCAAGAATTACAAAAGTGTTGATAACATTCTGCCATCAATCTGAGAACTTCCTGATGCGGCCAGAGGAACTGCAAGAGAATGAAGAGGGAATAAACCCCTCACTGATTCGGTGTCACTTAGCCCATTCCTTGGACTCCATAAAATCATCTCACATCTAGTTGGTGGCCAAAATTTGGGGAGATCCTGGATTAATCAGGGCCTGAATTCTTTAGTATTTCACCTATGGAAGAATTGGGAAGTAAAGCCTCAACTGCAATAGGTGTACTAGAGTTAGAGTTAACTTCAAAAAAATAATGAAAAATTTTATGATCATTACTGAATTAGGTAAGTTTCTATTTTTTTTTCAAAAAATGTCTTTAATGTTACTAATGTCACTTTTATATATAAAACATTCACCTTTTTATTATTAAGGTACCTAAGCTGTAAGATAAACCTTTGAATCTAAAGAAATCTAAATCTAAAAATCAGTGAGAGGGTTTTATATGTATGAAAAAGTGATGACTGTTGATTCAGGAGTGATGAAATGTTGATAATATGTTTATCTGGCAATAGATCCTATAAGCATGGATGAGGTATTAAACTTAATTTAATACCTCTTTCACTTCTTCCTCTCATCACTTTTTAAGTTTGAGCTAGATTTTAGTGTTTTCATCCTACAGAAGACATTTCTAGCTTTTTTTTTTTTTTCCTGAGGTATTGAAAATTCTCCTCTCTGATGGAGTTTAATGTGAACGGGCAGGAAAATAAATTCTCTACTCTTGTTCTGTAAAATACATCCTATATTTCAACTTGCTGTGGTTATTTTCAGGCTTATATCTGTATTATGAGCTTCATGTTTAAATTACCATTATTTTGTGTTCATGAACCAAGAGTTCAGGTAAATAGATCATTTAGTTTGGTGTTACTGATTTCCAAAAACTTACTTACCTAAATGGTAACACTCAGTTAAGATACACAGTAATTTACTATTCAACCAGAGCAGGGCATTGCTGTTAACGCCCAGTCCTAGGATACAGCCTCCATTTGGAAGTAAGAAAAGAGTCTTTATTTCATAAAAGAGATTTCACCCAATCAAGTAGTTTCTTTCCTATGTCTCTACTATAAAATCAGCAGTATAGAAGCAATGCAGATAAAGTCTTAGCATTTGAAAGTAACACTGACTGTAATCAGAAAAACTATAAAAGCACAGCAGTCTTTTAAATTATACAGGTAAATAGCCTTACATTTCCATTTGCTTTTGTTCGTGCTGTATCAGCTGCTTGAAACCCTTAGACTATGTGTTATGATCAATCACATTTTCCAAATAGCTGGAACTCTTTATTTATTACATACCATCAATGTCATCCCAGTTTGATACTTGTCTTCAGCTTGATGCACTTTGCACAGTGGCTTTTCATATACACTTAACACATGTCTTGCAATGTCTTGATTTTAAAATTTCCTAGACAGTTTTTCTCCTGAGAAAAAAACAGAATGTAGTACTTGCTTTAAAGTTAGTGTCTGTCATTTTGGAAGAAAAATAAATATGAAGTGACTTCCATTTTGTATACTAGCAATTCCATAAATGTTGCCACCAGTTAATCAGGAGTCCACCCTTAAGCCTGAGTGAATGGTTCTAGCAACATGATTATATTGTTTTGTTTTATTCATTTTTGAGAGAGAGTGCACACATTTGCAAGCCGGGAGGGAAGAAAGCGTGGGGGACAGAGGATCTGAAGCAGGCTCCATGCTGACAGCAGAGAGCCCAATGTGGGGCTCGAACTCACGAACCATGAGATCATGAGCTGAAACTGAAGTCAGACACTTAATTTGACTGAGCAACCCATGTGCCCCCAACATGATTATTTTTATGGCATCTGTCATTTTATTGAAAGGTGTCCCAAGCATACCTGATTCTAGTAATTTGAGATTGCCTGTTAGTTTTATGTGATGTGATAACTACTGTTTTCTTTATGTCTTTTAAGTTATGGAGGTTGTGTTTTATTTTTTTTTTAATATTTTTTAATGTTTTATTTATTTTTTTGTGTTTGTTTATTTTGGAGAGAGAGAGAAGAGAGACAGAATGAGCAGGGGAGGGACAGGGAGAGGTAGACACAGAATCTGAACCAGGCTCCAGGCTCTGAGCTGTCAGCATAGAGCCCGATGTGGGGCTTGAACTCATGAACATGAGATCATGACCTGAGCCGAAGTCGGATGCTTAACCAACTGAGCCACCCAGGTGCCCCGAGGTTGTGTTTGAAAAAGAAAATATTCAGTAGGTTGTCTTCTTGTCAATAGATTCCTTCACTTTGCAAAAGGTTTTTATTTTGATGTAGTCCCAGTATTTATTGCTTTTCTTTCCATTGCGTAGAAACACATCTAGAAAAATGTTGCTGTGTCCAGTGTCAGAGAAATTACTACCTGTGACCTCTTCTAGGATTTTTATGGTTTCAGGTCTCATATTTAGGTCTTTAATCCATTTTATTTTTGCGCATGATATTAAAAAGTGGTCCAGTTTCATTCTTTTACATATAGTTATCCCATTTTCCCAACACCATTTATTGAAGAAACCTTTCTTCATTTTCTATTCTTGCCTTTTTTGTTATAGATTAATTGAGCATGTAAACATGGGTTTATTTCTGGGGCTCTCTGTCCTATTTCATTGATTTATGTTTCTATTTTTGTGCCAGTACTATACTGTTTTGTTTATTAGACCTTTGTAGTATATCTTGAAATCTAGAATTGTGATACCTCCAGCTTTATATCCAATAAGGGACTAATATTCATAATACATAAAGAATTAATACAACTCAACACCAAAAAGTCCCCAAACCAATGAAAAAATGGGCAGAAGATCTGAGTAGATTGTTGTTCAAAGAAGACATACAGATGGCCAATAGACACATGAAAAGATGCTCAACATCACTAATCATCAGGGAAACACAAATCAAAACCACAATGAGATATCACCTTACACCTGCCAAAATGGCTAAAATAAAAAAGACACGAAATAATCACTGTTGGTGAGGATATGGAGAAAAAGGAACCCCTGTGTACTATTGGTGGGAATGCAAATTGATATAACCACTGTGGAAAACAGTATGGAGGTCTCTCAAAAACTTAAAAACGTAAATACCCTATGATCTAGTAATTACACTACTGGGTATTTACCAAAAAAATGAAAACACTAACTTGAAAAGATACATGCCTCCTATGTTTATTGCAACGTTTTTTATAATAGCCAAGATATGGAAGCAACCTAAGTGTCCACTGATAGATGATTGGATAAGGAAGATGTGGTGTATAATACTTTGTCTTTTTGCAATAACATGGCTAGACCTAAAGGGTTTTATGGTAAGTGAAATACGTCAGACCTAAAAAGATAAATATCATATGGTTTCACTCATGTGGAATCAAAAGAAAGGAATGAACAAACAAAAAACAGAATCAGACCTACAGAGAAATGATGATTGCAGGAGGGGTGGGAGTGGAAGAATGGGCAAAATAGGTGAAGGGAACTGGAGATACAGGCTTCCAGTTATGGAATGAACAAGTCACTGGAATAAAAGGCACACCATGAGGCATATAGTCAGTGATATTGTGGCAGCATTGTATGATGACAGGTGGGGGCCACATTTGTGGTGAGCACACCATAATGTGTAAACTTGTCAAACCACCTGAAACTAATGTAACATTGTGTGTCAGCTGTACTCAAATTAAAACATTCTTTTGGGGTGCCTGGATGGCTCAGTAGGTTAGGCGACCAACTTCAGCTCAGGTCATATCTTGCCGTCCATGGGTTCAGGCCCCGCGTCAGGCTCTGCGCTGACAGTTCAGAGCTTGGAGCCTGCTTCAGATTCTACATCTCCCTGTTTCTCTGCCTCTTCCCCGCTCACAGTCCATGTCTCTGTGATAAATAAATAAACATTAAAAAAAACTTTAATTCTTCAAAATAAAAAAGGAAAAATTTTTTGAGAATAAACTCTTTAGTCATCTATGGCTGCATGACAGATTATCCCAAAGCATAGTGACTTAAAACAAAACCTCTTGGAGTTTCTTTCAGAAGTGATTTGAGGTAGCAGTTTGGCTGTGAGGTTCTGACTTGAGTTTTGTGAGGTTGCAGTCAGGTATTGGCCTGAACTGCTGTCATCTTTAGGTTTGATTGGGGTTGAGAAACCCTTTCCAAAGTAGTTCACTCAATGCTAGCAAGTTGTTGTCAGGCAGTTGAAGGGAGGCCTCAGTTTCTCCCCGGAGGGCTCCTTGAAGTCTCCTTATCACATAAGGCTAGCTTGACCCCAGAATGAATGATCCAAGAGATACCACATAGACCAGCAGTGATTTTGTGTAGGAGGGGTGACTATACAACAGTTTGAATGTGAGGAGTTGAGGATCATTGGAGGTCATCCTGGAAGCTAGTGACGACATGAATGTATAAATTAAAACTCAGCAACAAAAAGACAACACAAGTAAAAAATGGGCAAAGACTTAAAGAGACATTTCTCCGAAGATTATTTACAAATGGCCAAAGCATATGAAAAGATTTTCAGCATCATTAATTATTAGAGAAATGCAAGTCAAAGCTACCACCATAAGATACCACCTCACACCCATTTCAATGACCACTATCAAAAAACTGAAATGTGTTGGAAAGGATGTGGAGAAATTTGAAGTCTTCTGCAATGTTGGTGGAAATACAAAATGGGCAATCTCTATCAAGATAACACCAGCATTCTTCACAGAGCTAGAACAAACAATCCTAACATTTGTGTGGAACCAGAAAATACCCCAAATAGCTAATGCAGTCCTGCAAAAGAAAAAGCTGAAGGCATCACAATTCTGGACTTCAATCTGTATTACAGAGCTTTAATTATCAAGACAGTATGGTACTGGCACAAAAACAGACACAAAGACCAATGGAATAGAGAACCCAGAAACGGACCCACAAATGTATGACCAACTAATCTTTGATAAAGCATGAAAGAGTATCCAGTTGAAAAAAGACAGTCTCTTTAGCAAATGGTGCTGCGAGAACTCAACAGCAACATGCAGAAGAATGAACCTGGACTACTTTCTTACACCATACACAAAAATAAGCTCAAAATGGATGAAAGACCTAAATGTAAGACAGCCATCAAGATCCTAGAGGAGAAAACAGACAACAACCTCTCTGACCTTGGCTATAGCAACTTTTTACTCAATACGTCTCCAGAGGCAAGGGAAACAAAAGCAAAAATGAACTATTGGGACCTCATCAAGATAAAAAGCTTCTGCACAGCAAAGGAAACAGCAAAACTAAAAGGCAACTGACAGAATGGGAGAAGATATTTGCAAATGACATTTCAGATAAAGGGTTAGTATCCAAAATAAATGAAGAACTTACCAAACTCAACACCCAAAAAACAAATAATCCCCGTGAAGAAATTGGCAAAAGATGTGAATAGACTCTTTCAAAGAAGACCTCAGTATGGCTAACAGACACATGGGAAAATGCTCCACATCACTCATCATCATGGAAATACAAATCAAAACCACAATGAGATACCACCTCACACCAGTCAGAGTGGCTAAAATTAACTCAGTAAACAACAGATGTTTGGTAAGGAGCAGAGAAAGAGGAACTCTTTTGCACTGCTGGTGGGAATACAAACTGGTGCAGCCACTCTGGAAAACAGTATGGAGGTTCCTCAAAAAGTTAAAAATAGAACTACCCTACAACCCAGCAGTTGCATTACTAGGTATTTTATCCAAAGGATACAGGAATGCTGATTCTAAGGAGCACATGCACACCGTGTTTTACAGCAGCACTATCGACAATAGCCAAAGTATGGAAAAAGCCCAAATGTCCATCTACTGATAAATGGATAAAGATGTGGTGTATATATGTGTGTGTGTGTGTATGTGTGGATAGATAGATAGATAGATAGATAGATGTAGATAGATATATAGAGAGAATATTACTCGGCAATCAAAAAGAATGAAATCTTGCCATTTGCATGGATGGAACTAGAGTGTATTATGCTAAGCAAAGGTAAGTCAGAAAGATATCACATGATTTCACATGTGGAATTTAAGATAGAAAACAGATGAACATAAGGAAAGGGAAGCAAAAGTAATAGAAAAACAGGGAGACAAACCGTAAGAAACTAAAACACAGAACAAACAGGATTGCTGGCAGGGTGTTGGATAGGGGCATGGGCTAAATGGATGAGAGGCATTAAGGAGTACACTTGTTGAGATGAGCACTGTGTGTTTTATGTAGTGATGAATCACTAAATTCTGTTCACAAAACTATTACACTATATGTTAACTAACTTGGATTTAAATTTAAAAATAAATAAAACGCAATAACTTTGAAGGAAAAAAATGTAAGTGGTACAGCTGCTATGGAAAACAGTATGGTAGTTCCTCTTAAAAACAGAACTACCATATGGTCCAGCATTCCCATTTCCAAGTATGTATTCAAAAGAAGTGAAAACAGGATCCTGAAGAGATACTTGCACACTCAGGATCATAGCAGCACTACTCACAATAGCCTACAGCTAGAAACAACGTAAATGTCTCTGAACAGGTGAATAGATAAATATACACCTACAATAGAATATTATTTAACCTTAAAAAGGAAGGAAATCCTCTCGCATGCTTTAACATGGATGAACCTTAAGAACGTTATGTTAGGTGAAATAAACCAGTCACAAAAAAGACAAGATACTCTATGGTTCCACTTACATGAAGTGTCTTTAAGTAGTCAAATTAGTTAGAAGTAGAAAGTGAAATGGTGGTTGCCAGGAGCTGGGGAAGAGGGAAAAGAGGAATTGACTTTTAATGTGTATAAAGTTTCAGGTTTGCAAAGTGAAAATACTCGGAAGTAAATTGCACAATGTGAATACACTTAACCCTACTGAACTATACACTCAAAAATGGTTAATTTTATGTGTTTCTACCGCAATTGAAAAAAGATAAATGATACTAAACTTTTAGAAACATGAAGCATATATGCATTTTAAAATGCTAGGGGTTCCTGGGTGGTCAGTCATTTAAGCATCCAGCTTTTGATTCTGGCTTAGGTCATGATCTCAGGATTTATAAGATCAAGCCTTGTGCTGTCAGTGCATGGCCTACTTGGGATTCTCTCTCTCCCTCTGTCTCTCTGCCTTTCCCTTGCTCATGTGCTCTCTCTCTCTCTCTCTCAAAATATATAAAATAGACATTTTTTAAAAAATGCTATCCTGTAATGAAAGCCATGTTTCTAAATATTGAAAAAGGAGCTGATTAAAGAATGAGTCTAAAGGGGTTGAATCAAAAGATTAACTCACTCAATCGGTAGAGTATGCAACTGTTGATTTGGGGGTCGTGAGTTCAAGCCCCACCTTGGGCATAGGCCTTACTTTAAAAAAAAAAAAAAAAAAAGGCTATCATACAGAGTCAAAGCATTCTGAATATAGTTTGATAGGAAAGTTTTAAGTGATGAAAGGGAGAATAGGGCATATCCAGAAAAGAAAGAGCATATATAAAGGCACTGAGGTGGGAGGCAGCAAGTCTTGAACAGTTGGCTAGTGTTAAAAAAAATTTGCGTTAGCATTTGTTAAAGATGGTAAGGCCACCTTTATTAAGGATCATCATGATAGGTATAGGGACCACTACAATGGGATTTTACAGTGGAGGAGAGAGATTGGCCTCTACTCTGAATACAGCATGGGCAAGTGTTGGTTTGTAACCTCCTCAGAACCAATATCTAAAATCCAAAACCCATCCGCGTCTATGGAGGGAAGGGAGAGACAGAACAAAGAGGGCAACCATTCCAGATTTGTAAGTGGCTAGTTTAATAAGTGAGGTAATTTACGTATAGGGCTTGTCTTGGCTGGCCTTAAAACAAGTAGATCTCCACACTTAGTCACCTGCCAGAATCTTAAAAGTTTATATAGAGGCCTTAATTGGATTTAATCAGGTACCCAGTTCAGGTAGCCCCCGCACCATATTTCTGTCTCAAAGCTGTATGCTTAGATCAGCTTCTGGAAGCAGGAAAGGCAAACAGAACACACATCCTAAGGTCAGGAGAGGAAGTGGGGGGGGGCCTCCACTTGTTGGGGTCTAGCTCTTGGGTCAACAGGGAGTCACACCTTGATAATCTCCCAACAGCCAGTGGGCAAGGACGGGAGTTAATGTATGGAAAATTTCTCTTAAGAGGAAACATCAAGTGTAAAGGGAGATTCTGACTAAATGGACCTAACAGGATCTTTGCCGAAGATAGGCTGGAGTGTCCAGATAATAGAGGATGAGGAGCCTGATAAGATCTTGAGGGTGGTCAGATACTGAAGGTGGGAGATTCTGGTTAGGCCGACATCACAAGTTTCTTGCTTAAACTACATTTTACAAGTGCACAGGTGGGCCTAGGAGAAGGTTCAGAAGGTTTACTAAAGTTTGGTCAAGCAAAGAAATTTTGTCACCAGGTTTTGCCTAGCTAGGATAGAAATATGAATTATCAGATTGAACGAATGGGTCCAGTTTATGAAAAGACTAGGTCATATAAGAGTTTGTGTTTCATTTCTAAGTAATGTTACAATAAGTAATGTAAAAATAAGTAAATACTAGGCTAATGTGCTTTTCGTTGACTAGAAGTTTACTTTCAGAGCTTCCTGCAAAGAGTAATATGCTCAAACTATTTTTTTGCTGTGTAAAATTCATCAGCTCTTAGAAAGCTGAAGATAGTGAAAATAGAAGGCTCTTGATTAGTCCAGGCAGAAACTATTCAGAAGCTATGGTTAAAAGACCATTTTGAAAGATAGTGTCTACCACAGTCAGCTTCAGGGGTGGAAGGGTAGATTTATAGATAGGTTTGATATAAGAATAGGAAATAAGGCCAAAATGCAAGCTTGTGTAATTGGGAAGATGACAGTGCTATTTACTTTGGTAATGAAGTAAAAAACCAAAACTCAGAGAATAATAATAGCAGTGCTTTACAGGTTATATTTCTTGTATGGGAGCGATACCCTAAAACAATTTAAGAGCAAAGTGTGAAACAAAGTGGGGAGGGGTATAATAATAATGATAACAGCTGAGAGTTTATCAGTGTTTTGGAGGATACCAAGTTTTTGTGAAGAGACTGAATAAAAGGTTTTACGATAAGCAACATTGTATTTTGATTCTGATTCTGTTAGGTATTTCAGAATCTACCAAAATATCTAGAGTTAATTCTCTCTCTTGCCAAGTAACACCTCAGCAAGGTTCTTTTGTTGTTTCATTATATTAATACTGTTGTTCTATTTTCATCTTAACCTTAAAACATGACGTGAGATGAGCATTGGAAGAGGTGTGGAAGCAGAAGCAGGTCCGTTACAGGTAGTTCCCCTATTTTTCTCTGAAGTATCTTGATCTCTTCAAATTTAATTGTAGTCACTTTCCTTTGCCCATCAAGGGATTTAACCTTTGCAGTGCTCCTTGCTGTCCACCCTCCTTTTATAGCTTTGACTAAACTGATGGGCACAGATGCATGCTTGGCTTGTGTCCAATGTGAATCCTGTTTTGACATCCCTGTGTGTAAAATTACTCAGCTAAAATGTTGGTTTCTTCCTGCTTGTGTAATATTTTGATCTTATTCTTTAGATGCATAGGCATGGTTGATTTTGCATCTTTGTATATGTGTGTTTTCCTCATGATTTTACTTTTTAAATAGTTTTAATAAAATTTATGAAGAAAAACACTGCATGGGCCTTTTTTTGTTGTTGGGAAAAAATTACATCTTTTTTCACAGGCTATAACATTTGTTTACAGATATTCAGTTAAACACACTGGCACACTGGGAAGTGCAGAAAAACTTGTACTATTCAGTATATATAATGTAGCATTTTTTTGTTCGTGTAACACCAGTCTTTATTTTTAAATTGAATACTTGAACAGTAAGTTGCTTATTTTAAAATTTCTGAGAACATTTTTTAGTGATTTTAAAAACCATTAAATTTTATTTTCTCAGAAATAATCATTTAACTTAATATGGTGGGTTTAATTGTACTGTAAATTATTTTTGCTTTTTTTAAACATTATTTTGAGTATTTTGCGTTAGTTAACAGTATGTCTCTTTCAAAGGTTAAGCAAACTTATTGTCATTGTTAAATGAAAAATAATACTTAGCTACTAATGAGCATATTTATTTTGAGAAGGATACTTTCTGAAAAGTGATTTTGTAAATAAACTCGAAAAGGTACTTGGTGGGATAGGTAACAGGATTGTCCTCCATCATGTGTTTCTCATCTTTTAATCATTCTGAATAGCCACACACTCATTATTGTTACTTATCGTTATCTCACATTTTATCGTTTGTGTATAAAAAACAAACAGGATTTTCTCCTTCTAATTGAAAACAAAACCAGAATATAGTCAATCTAGATAATTTAGATTTTCTTTAAGTGTATTATGCTGATATTTATTCCCAGGCTGACTTATGGTCACCACCTAAAAAGTTTGTTTCATTTCCTAACATTGAACTCAATGAGTGTATATACAGGGAAATCAAACAGACTTTAGTATTAGCAAATACTCAACCTTAAAAAGTTATATTTGAAAAAGCATGATAAATCCCAAAGCTAAAATTTAGTTGTTTTTTTCCCAGTTTTAGATTATTCACACAATTACTCCTTTCTATAGATGTGGTTAATACAAATATGATACAACTAAACCAGAGTATATAATTGAACCATCAGTGATGTCCACAGGTTTCATGAAAATGTGGATAACTTCTCTGAAATATTTGTTTTCTAAACTATTACTTCGTCCCCTTATAAAAACCTTCCTGAATCACATCTCCCTTTCCCAAGAGAAAAACAAAATCTGTCATTACTGGGTCTCGTAAAGCATCCCTTGGGTGCTTTGTAAAAAATTTCTAATCTAAAACATGCCCCTAATCCAACAGAGATCTTCATATCAGTCTTGGGCATCCTTAATTTAAGGACAGTCACATCTATAATTCTGTTTGGAGATGTACAACCCATCCTGCAATACCTTTCCAAGGTTAATCCCACACGAGAGCATATTTTTACTTTTTTTGGAATTGTTTTCTCAGGGGTGTAGATTGTGTTCCTGTACATACTGCGTATAGTGCCCCTTCCACTGTGGTCAGTTATTGAAATAGAATCTGTTTCTGTTTCTATAAATTAATACCAGAATTTATAGTTATTTTGCCTTCTACTTTAACCTTCACACTTTCAGTATTAAACAGTGACGTGGGTTTGGGGTAGCCAATGTCCAGAAGAAATGACAGAAATATATGTACTTAAATTATCATGGTGTTTTTAAATGTTTATATATTTTGAGAGAGAGGGAGAAGAGAGGGTTCCAAACAGGTTCCACGCCTTCGGCACAGAGTCTGATGTAGGGCTCTATCCCATGAACCATGAGATAGTGAACTGAGCTAAAATCGAGAGTCAGATGCTTAACCAACTGACCCACCCAGGTGCCGCTATTATGATGTTGTAATAAAATCAGTGGAATAGGAAAAGAAAGAACAGGGTCTAAAAACTGGATAGTTGAAGAGTCAAGAGAACTATATAGTCTGAACAGGTTTTTGAAAAATTGGGTAAGAGAGGAGAGGTAGGATGGGTCAGGCAGAAGAATTAAGAGTCGTGGGGAAAAGATCAAAAAGGTAATGGTTATGAACCAGGCCTAGTGGTCAGCCTGCAGCGTTCTTCCCAGTTCCTCCTCTTAACTCTGTGTGAAATATCAAACACCAGAACGTTCGTGTGTACGTGGCTGTGTGAGCAAACCTGCCTCATGGATTTGTTGTGAAGATTACATGAGATAATTTGTGTAAAAGCCCTAAGCATGGTGCCCGCCCGAGTGATTACGAAGTCAGTGTGAGCTGCTGTTAGTAATCATCTGGAATAATGTAAGGGCAGTGTTTCTTTGGCTGCTGTGCTTCGGGAGCAGGATGTTATCTGTAACTCAAGGGCATATGTTTAGTTTCATTATTAGAGCTATTAACTATTTGATGCTTACGGAATAAGAATTCTTCTTATGGGAGAATCTTAGCTACCTATTAATGGATTATTTTAGGTTGTAATATGTGCTCACACTGTTCTATTTTCTAAATTACTTTTCTTCATGATGCTTACGTGTCACAAAAAATCAGAGTTTAAAACTAGAAGGAATTTTACAATTTTTATAGAATTCAGACTATTTCTAACCGATGGATAATTTTTTATATGTTGATTAATTTTACTCTCTTCTTCAGAGTAAGTAAAATTTGCTGTTTGTCATCTTGCTAGAATTGTGAGATTTTTTATTTTTTGTATCTTAGGTTTTATTTTTATGATTTTCATTGAGATCAAAAGTGAAAATATAAATATATACCTAAAGTACAGTAAAACTGTCAGAATTTTCTGCAATAGAGATTTGCATCTAATTAATTTTAAAAGATTTTACCTGTGGATGTAAAATATTTAGTAGATTTCCTTTCACAATGGCTAGAGTGAAATCCTCCACATTTAAGTAGTTACGCTAAATAAGGTTGCTAAAACTTAGATAATTTTTTAAAATGTAACTAGATAGAGCACATTTTTTATAGGTGTTGTTAGAGAATCTTTCAAATTTTTAAAGTGCCATTAAATACTTTAATACAACCATATGAAGATAGTCTGTTTGAAGGGAGTGAGGTCAACTATGACTATACTGGTTAAAAAATAGAACTGTAGTTTTACTCTTTTCTCCAAATTTCTCAGAAAAAAAAAACAAAGCAAAATGGTTTGTGAGCAGTGTTCACATTTATAGATTCACTTATTCAAAATATATTTGAGGGCCTACTGTATATCAGACACCTTTATGGGGCTACTGATACAATAATGAACAAGTCCAATAAGTCTTCTGACTTCATTGCATTTGCATTCCATTAGGGAATGTAGATTAAGAAACAAGAAGATAATAGGAAATTTCAGACCAAAATAGTGCTAGGAAGGAAATAATATGATACTCTAGAATAGATGTTGAGATTGTGGGCTTGGCGTAGGCCACTTGAGATCGACTGTTCAGAAAAGGCTTTTCTGAGGGTTTGATATTACTTGGAGGATGGGAAAGAATTTGCCGCACAAAGAGTTGACCTTTGAGCTTTTGAGTACAGAGAATAGCAAATACAAAACACCCTACAGTGCAAAAAATGTGGGTATATTTCGTGTAGATATTCCCATAATGACTTAATATGATTTTCAAAGATCTATAGTTTCTCTGTGGAGGATGGATTATAAGGGCTTAAGACTAGAAGCAGTATTCAGTAGTATAGTGGAGTAGGCTTGAACTAGAATAATAGAAAAGGAAAAGCGGTGGTTTATACGTTTAGGGATATGTTCCTTAACAAATGCTACTTGAACCTAAAAGACTAGAGAAGAGAAGAGAATTCCTGATTGAGCCTTGAAGTACTTCAACATTTACAAAATAATAATAAAATTTGAATAAATGTGCTTGAGTTGCCCAGTTGGTTAAGTGTCTGACCTCGGTTCATGTCATGATTTCAGGGTTCATAGGTTTGAGCCCCGCTTCCAGCTCTGTGCTGACAGCTCAGAGCCCGGAGTCTGCTTCCGATTCTGTGTCCTGCATCTCTCTGCTCCTTTCTCACTCAAACTCTGTCTCTCTCTTTCTCAAATATAAACATTAAAAAATTTTTTTAATAAAATTTGAATAGAGAAGAGGAGCTGACATAGACTGAAAAAAGACTAGTTAGAGAATTCAGAACATACCTTGAAAATGAAGAGTCCTGGTTGCCAAAAACCAAGTATTGAATACTGTGGAGAAATTAAGATGAGGGGCTGGAGAAATGACTATTGGCTTTGCCTAGGGCAGTTTACTGGTGACTTTTAAATGGGTAGTTTCCTTGGAGATCGGTGTCATAAGGCATTTTTGAGTAGGCCAAAGAGTGAAGAGATAAGGAAATGAAATAATGAGTGTAGAAAAATCTTTCAGAAAGTTTTGTAATGAGAGAGGATAGAGAAATGGGTTGATAGCCAAAAAGTCTGTGAGAGTCAAGAGGAAGCTATAGATTTTAGCTTCCCAGTATGGGAGATTCCAGAGCTTTGTCTATAGGCTGATAGAGAATGATCTTGTACAGGAAGAGACATTGGTGCTGAAGAAGAGTAAAGCATTAAGGCATTTAAGGGAAATTCTTGAGGCCTAACAGGAGATGGGACCCAAAGCAAAAAAGTAGATCTTTGATGGAGTAGGGTCCTTCGTTCCTCAGAACAGGAGGGAATATGGATATAAGTGGAGATACGCTTGCAGATTTGTTGAAGGGAGTATAAGCATTCCTTTTGCTTCTGTTTTCTTAGTTAAATTGGAAATTTGGTCTTTAGCAACAATGGAGGGACGTGGTATTAGACTTTTGAAAAGAATAGAAGGTAAATAATTGTGTCAGGCAAGTAAATTTACTAAGGAAACTGGATTAGAACAGTATTGAACGCCTGTTTGAGATTCGTTTCTCAATTTAAAATGCAATTGGTCAGCCTATTGTTGTATGATTTTTCTTCTGCAATGTTCAATTGCTTGGGCTCACATATGGAAAAAGCAGAAAATCGAGTTCAACCGAGATTGGGATTTTGCCAGGTAAGTTTAAAGAGAGTAAGGAAACTTCACTCCCTGGCCCTAAAGTAGGATATATATAAAAGAGGGGTGAGGAGTAGTGGTTAAGAGTTAGAACTTTAAAACTAGACTATTTATGTTCAAATCCTTGACTCTCGTTTATAAAACATGTCACATAATATTTCTATGCCTCAGTCTCTTTATGTGTAAGTGTGGACAATAATAATGCTTACTTCATAGGATTAAATTAATATATGCAAAGCATTTGAGTAGTGCCTGGCACGTAGTAAGCCACAATATAAGGTTAGCTAAGGTGTTCCTACCTCTGCCGCATTAGAGGAGGTCTTACCCTGAGAAGGTAGTTAGGACCAGAAGGCAGCCAGATGTGCAGAGAAAAACTGAAGATCTGTTGATCACATATTTGGAGTTTCTTAGAGTGTATACCATTTGAAGGTTTGAGATTGGGTCAGATGAGGGGGCATACAGAACATTAGGGTTCTTGTGGATACCTAAACTGATTCATGAAATACCTGGCAGGTGTTTTCTTCCTTCCATATTGTTAGCCCTCCCAGGAAGTTTCCAATTTTCTGGAATAACTAGCTTCATGAGTTGATTAAATAAATTATTTCTAAAGAATATTAGTGTATCAATATTGAAACCCAGAACTTTTGACCAAAATGAAATAGATTTGTTAATAATGGTCTCATTCATTAGATGGTAATAGTTACCAAATGATAATTTTTCATTTAGTCAAAACAGTTTGGAAAGAGCATCTAAAAATATATATGTGTCTATATATACCGTATATACACACATACACACACATAAACATATATATGTGTGTAAATATATGTATACACTCATACACACGCACACACACACGTACATACAGCAGTTTTAAAAGTACTTTTTCATTCATAATCAACAAGTAGAGTTTTTCCCCCTAAATTACATGGCACTTTCAGTAATGTATTCATTTATATACTTGGAATGTGATAAAACTCTTGGACAGTCCCCAGATAGAACTGTAGAATTGGCTAATACTAAATAGTTCTTTGTCTCTTCAGCCCTCCCCTGGCTTTTCATGGCAAAGGAGAGAGGGAAGCCAAGAGCTCAGCTAGTAATAAGGGAATCAGCCAAAGTATTCTTGTGTGGTTATTTGGTGAAATTAGGTCTACTCATTTTTTATGACCATTTAAACAAAAATTTTTAAGATTCAGATGGTCTGTTGGAATGTTTTGTTTCTTGAATTTTACCTTATCACTCCGTAAAGTGTGAAAAGAAATATATATACTTCCCTGATAATTTTCATAGGCTTTAATTTGCCTAGAGAAATCTATGCCTTTTGTTTTAAACAGCTATTTTGTTTCATTTTTATGTGTGAGACAGAAACACTGCACTAGATCATGCTTTATGACAATTCAGGTCCAGTTTATATGAGTTACTAAGTTTGAAAGAACAGCTGAATTGTCAAGTGATATCATTATAGATTAAGTCAAAAACCTACTTATTAACGGCTCCTGAAAAAAAATTTTATTAAGCGTAACTTTTTTTTTTCAGTGTTATATTAGTTACAGGTATACAATATACTGATTCAGCAATTCCATGTTGGAAGAAAAATTGTAAATGCCATTCTGACGTTACCTGTATCACTTTAAGAACAAACAAACCACAATTTTTATTTTTATTTAGTGATTTTTACTTTTTCAAGTTTCCTAGTTATATTAAATAGTTTTTGTACTACCAGGAATAGGTTTTGGGCTTTGTTTTTTTGTTTTAATTTCAAACAAAAAAAACTCATTCAATACTGGTGGTAGAATTGGTAGGTTTCTTGTTTAGAGTGATGTAAATGTTCTGTATGTTAACTCCGGTGAGGAATCTTCATTGTGATGATGGTTTTATGGGTGTATGCATTAGTCAGAACTCAGGTATATTAAATACGTGCAGTTCAGTAAAATGGTAAAAAAAATTCCACACGTTTGGCAATGACACAATTTTTTAAAGTATTTATTTTTGAGAGAATGTGAACAGGGGAGGTGCAGGGAAAGAGGAGGACAGAGGATCTGAAGCGGGCTCCCTGCCTATTGATAGGAGAGTTCAAACCCAAAACCCTGAATGATGACATGAGCCAAAATTCAAGAGTCTGACGCTTAACCAACTGAGCCACCCAGGCACCCTGGCAATGATACATTTTAATTTGCATTCATGAGACAACTGGATATAATTTAGAGTCTTCAGTTTTCCATTTTACTACCAGTAAGTTCAGAGCCATATCTGACTCTTAATTATAATTAATTAAGATTATAATTATAATTCCTTATAATTAGCATACTTGCTTCCTAGTACTTTTTTATTGGTGATAATGGTGGCAATAAGTTTTTAGAGCATTTTCTATGTGCCAGGCACTTGTATATGTTCTTTATTTGATCTTGGCAACCATTGAGTTAGGTATTATCATCTTGGTTTATAAATGAGGAAATTGAAGTTTGGCATCTTGCCCAACGTCATACAGCTAAGTGTTAACTAGGATTTGGATTCCCAGCTGTCTTGACTTTAATTCTTGTGCTTGGAGACCCTGCCCCCGTTGCCTTTGTGTGGGTGGGCGGGGGGTGGGGGGGATTCTACAAAATACTGTTTTGTTATTGAATATGTGCATTTTCTGCCAACTGCAACTATATTTCTTAAGAAGAGGCAGTGTATAAAGTTTTCTTGATCCAATATGAGAAATTATGTATTTGCATTATGATCTAAGACATTTTTTATAGCATTTTTATATTCCTACAACTATGTACATGATTTATTATATCAGTCAACAATGGATTGGGGGAAACTGGTTCTTCACCACACTTTAAAAAGTACTGATCAAAGCCACTTTCAAATAAAAGATGGAAAAAAAATACTTGAGAGCTGGAATTTGCATCTATTATATATTGGGTGAAAAATTCAAAAGCGATACATCCCTAGACTTCTCTTCTGATGTGTCGTAAGTAATTTTATTTTCGTTAAAAGTCATTGAGAAAGCATAACCTAATTTCTAGTCCCAGGATCTGGCTGTCTATGAATCACACAAAAAATACCATAGCTCCTTGCTGATGAAACTTCTACAAAATGTCCTGACTCATTTCTCAGCTGTTTGCATAAGATTTTCCTTTCCATGTTCCACCTATTGTTAAATGTGTCTACTGCATGAGTTCTTTTTAGTTACATTTTAATATTTAGACAATTTTTAGCTAAATAAAAAAGAAAAAAATCAAATTTCTTACCTTACTGAACTTTTTTTTTTAGCTGCAAACACATTAAAGAGTTCTAAATTCCACATACTTAGCTGTTCATTATTGATTAGTTTTTTATACCAAATAAAAAAAGTATGTCTGCAGAATATGTCAATTGAGGTAATATTGCTTCACAATTACATTATTACTCTGATTACAGTTAATATGCTGGGAGTTCAAGTAAAAGTTCTGGCAAGAGACAGAAATTTTAGAGTTATCAGCAAGCATATAGAAGGAGTATTAATTAGGTTCCTAGCAGGAAGCAGGATTTACTTAGATGCTTGAAATGAAGAGATTTTAATGGAGATCACTTATAAGATTGCAGGCATAGTTTAGGGAGAAAACAGGGCCTTTTGTCACACACACACACACACACACACACAGTGATTTTTGAGTTCCAGGAGAGAAGTTAATTACTAGAAACAAGTGAGAAGGGTTAATATGTACGAGTCACAGTACTGATTCATATGCTTATTTGATTTTTTCTGTATGGTAATCATTATTATGGTCACATAACCTTCCCTCTTAGAACCGCCTTCTTTTGCTGCATCCCAAAGGTTTTGGACCGTTGCGTTTTCATTTTCATTTGTCTCCATGTAGTTTTTTATTCTCTCTTTGATTTCTTGGTCGACCCATTCATTGTTTAGATTCATGTTGTTTAGCATCAATATATTCATGTTGTTTCCAGATTTTTTTCTTGTAATTGACTTCTAGTTTCATACCATTGCGGTCAGAAAAGATGGTATGATTTCAGTGTTTTTAAATTTATTGAGATTTGTTTCGTGGCCTAATGTGATGTATCCTGGAGAATGTTTCATGTGCACATGTAAAGAGTTTGTATACTGCTCTTTTTGGATAAAATGTTGTGTATACATTGGATCTATCTGGTCTAATGTGTCATTCAAAGCCACTGTTTCCTTGTTGATATTACGTGGATGATTGGTACATGGATGTAAGTAGGGTGTTAAAGTTCCCTTCTATTATTCTGTCAATTTCTTCCCTTTTGTCTGCTAACATTTGCTTTATTTAAGAGAGAAGAGAGCAGAAGCCTATCAGAAGAACAAATAGGTAAAAACTTTCCTAATTTGAGGAGGGAAACAGACATGTAGATCCAGGAAACTCAGAGAGCCCCTAACAAGATTAATCCAAGGAGGTCTACACCCAAAGCACATAATTAAAATGACAAAAAGTAATGATATATAGAAAATTTTTAAAGGAGCAAGAGAAAACAGTTATGAACAAGGGAAGCCCCATAAGGCTATCAGCTAATTTTTTTGGCAGAACATTGAAAGCAGAAGAGAGTGGCATGATATGTTTAAAGTGCTGAAAGGAAAAAATGTACAACCAAGAATACTCAGTAAGGTTATCATTCATAATAGAAGCAAAGACACAGAATTTCCCAGAGAAACAAAGTTAAAGGAATTCATCACCACTAAGCCAGTCTTACCAGAAAACATTAAAGGGAATTCTTTAACTTGAAAGAAAAGACCATAGCTATTAGAAAATTATGAAAGGAAAAAAATTCACAGATAAAAGCAAACATGTTGTAAATTAAACATGTATAAAGCCAGTATGGAGGTGAAAACACCAAAGTAATAAAATCAGTTACATCTAGAAAAATCAGCCAAGGGATACGCAAAATGACACGGTGTAAAATACGACATCATATACGTAAACGTGGAGAAGGGAGTGAAAATTTAGTGCTTTTAAAATGTGTTTACACTTAAGTAACCATCAGTTTAATAGACTGTTTATATATAAGATCTATATGAATCTAATGATAACCACAAATCAAAACCCTACAATAGATACACAAAAAAGAGAAAGGAATCCAAGTATAACACTAAAGAAAGCAGTCAAGCAACAGGGAAGAGATCAAGAGAAGAACAGGGAAAAACTACAAAAACAGTCAAAAAAGGCAGTTAATAAAATGGCAATAAGTACATACTTATCAGTAATTAAATGTAAATGTGCTAAATGCTATAGTAGACATATGGTGACTGAATGGTATTAAGAAAAAAAAAAAGCTCCATCTCTATGCTGCCTACAAAAGACTCACCTCAGACCTACCGACACAGACAGACTAAAAGTGAAGGATTGGAGAAAACACTCACTGTGCAAGTGGCAGTGAAAAGAAAAGCCAGGGTAGCAATACTTATATCAGACAAAACAGACTTTAAAATGAAGATTGTCAGTCTTTTGTACCTGGAGCATATGTTGCTGTGTGTGTTTTTGTGTTTATGGTTAAATCTAGTTTAAAAGATTTTTATTAACCGTAGATTAATGATAAAGCTTGGAGAATTGTTAATTCATTCCCAGTCTCAACTGTTATACTTACATCACTGTATATGCATCCAACTTGAGCATATACGTCACTGTGTATGCATCCGATTGGAGTGTAACTATTCCAAGTTATGTGCTGTGCCACATACAAATATGTATGAAATAGAGTTCCTGCTTTCAAAGACTTCTTCCCTCCTAGGGGAATTGCATAGCCAGTTCTTCTGAAACAAAATCAGTGTTGAAAGGGAAGGCAGTTAAGATTAGTTTTGATTCACTTATCATTTAAGTTCATCTTGGATTTCTCACAGTACTTGAAAATACCGCTTTGTTTTGTTGCTGTGAGAGTCCAGAGTATGAAGGTATAATAACAGTAGGTTTTTTACTGTATAAATTTTACATTATTTTAAATCCCAAGGGCCTAGGGTTATACATTATTTTAAACCCCTTGTGGCCAATTGGGAGTGAAAGTATCATGAGATCAGGGTTATTCTCTTTATTCACCACCTAGACATAGTGCTTGGCACACTGGCACAACATTCAGTTGTATACTGAAATGAATAAGTCTATTGTCTCTAAAAATAGGATTTGAAGATTTGTCTTTTTTTTATTTTTATGGATAAAAGAATTAAGGTAGAAGAGTGGGTAGTTTGTATCATTCTTTTTGTCACAACCTTAACCAAAAAATCTTTTGATTAAACAAATTCATACATTTTTACCTTTTTTCAGTGCAAACAGGTATTACCAACATAGGTTATGTTCTCTAGAGTAGTGACTCTAAACCTTTTTGAGGATTTTGTTAGAAACCATTTTTGAGAGTATTATAAAAACGGTAGACACTCTCCCCAATAAAATACAAGAGGTAAATTTTACACATAATTTGAGGTAATTCACAGATTCCTAAGGCCCATTATATATAGATGTAGAGGTACTGGTATGCACACATATATACATGCTTATCTTCATTTGAGATAACATTCACCTACCATACAATTCACCTATTTAAAGTGTGTAATTTAGCAGTTTTCAGTACAAAGTTGTATGACCATCCTTAAAATCAATTTTATTTGTTTATCGAAGTATAATTAAGATAGTGTTATATTAATTTCAGGAGTATGGTATATAATAATTGAACAGTTCTGTACATTACTGAGTGCTTATCAAGATAAGTGTAGTCTTAATCCCCTTAATTATTTCATACATACCCCAGCCGACCTTCCTTATTGCAACTACCATTTGTTCTCCGTATTGAAGAGTTTGTTTTTTTAATCTATTTTTCTCTTTGTTCATTTGTTTTGTTTCTTAAATTCCACATATGCATGAAATCGTGGCATTTGTCTCTGTCTTTTTTTAACTCTGCATTATACCCTTTAGTCCCATCCATGTTCTTGCAAATGGCACTATCATTTTTTATGGCCCAGTAATACTCCATTGTGTCTACATATACCATATCTTGTTTATCTGTTCATCTATCGGTGGACACTTAGGTTGCTTCCATGTCTTGGCTATTATAAATAATGCGAAATAAGTAAACACAGGAGTGCATGTGTCTTTTCAAATTAGTGTTTTCATTTTCTTTGAGTAAATTATCACTGGTGGATTATATGGTAATTCTATTTTTAATTTTTTGAGGAACCTTCAGACTGTGTTCTGCAGTGGCTACACCAGTTTGCGCTCCCGCCAACAGTGCATTGGGGTCCCTTATTTTCCACATCCTTGCTAACAACTTGTTATTTTTTGTCTTTTTGAATCTAGCCATTCTAATAGGTATAAAGTGATATCTCATTGTGGTTTATCTTTGTATTGCCCTGAAGATTATTAGTGTTGAGCAGCTTTTTCATGGATCTCTTGGCCATTTGTATGCTTTGGAAAATGTCTATTCAGGTCCTCTGCCCATTTTTAAAAAATTTTTTTTAATGTTTATTTACTTTTTCGACAGAGAGACAGAGTGTGAGCAAGGGAGGGGCAGAGAAAGAGGGAGACACAGAATCCGAAGCAGGCTCCAGGCCCTGAGCTGTCAACGCAGAGCCCGACACAGGGCTCGAACTCACAAACCGTGAGATCATGACCTGAGCTGAAGTCGGTGCTCAACTGACTGAGCCACCCGGGCGCCCACTCTGCCCATTTTTTAATTGGATTTTTTTGGTATTGAGTTTTAAGTTCTTTGTGTCTTGAGAATGAAACCCTTATTACATATATCATTTATGAATATTTTCTTCTATTTAATAGGTTACATATTTGTTTCATTTGTGGTTTTGTTCACTGAACAAAAAAGCTTTTTGTTTTGGTATAGTCCCAATAGTTTAATTTTGGTTTTATTTCAGGAGACATATCTAGAAAATTGTTACTATGACTGTCAAATTACCACTTTTGTTTTCTTCCAGGAGTTTTATGGTTTCAGTTCTCACATTTAGATCTTTATTCCCTTTTGAATTTCTTCTTGTGTATGATGTAAGAAAGTGGTCCAGTTTGATTCTTTTGCTTGTTGCTGTCTGGTTTTTCCAGCACCATTCATTGAAAAGACTGTGTTTTCTATATTGTATATTATTGCCCCTTTTATTACAGATTGATTGACCATGTAAACATGGGTTTATTTGAGCTCCATATTCTGTTTTACTGATTTATGTGTCTGTTTTTGTGCCAGTACCATACTGTTTTGTTTACTACAGCTTTGTGAAATATCTTGAAATCTAAGGTTGTGATAACTTCCAGCTTTGTTTTTTGAGGATTGCTTTGGCTATTTGGGGTCCTTTGTGGTTCCATATATAAATTTTAGGACTATTTTTTCTAGATCAGTGAAAAATGCTGTTGATATTTTGATGGGAATTTGCATTAAATCTTTACATCTAGATTGCTTTGGGGAGTATGGATAGCTTAATAATCTTGGATCTTCCATCCATGAACATGGCATATCTTTCCATTTGTTTGTATCATTTTCAATTTTTTTCATTACATTTTATAGTTTTAAGAGTACCGGTCTTTTACCTCCTTGGTTAAATTTATTCCCATATATTTTATTCTTTTTGGTGCAAATAGAAGTGAGATTGTTGCCTTAATTTCACTTTCTGCTATCTCATTTTTAGTATAGAGAAATACAACAGATTTCTGTATATTATGTATTCTGTGACTTACTGATTTCATTTATCTTCTCATAGTTTTTTGGTGGAGTCCTTAGGGTTTTCTGTATATAGTACCATGTCATCATGTTAATAGTGAAAGTTTTACTTCTTTCCTATCAGTTTGCATGCCTTTTATTTCTTATCTGATTGCTACAGCTAGGACTTCCAGTACTGTGTTGAATAAAAGTAGTGAGAGTGGAAATCCTTGTCTCGTTCTTGATCTTAGAAGAAAAGCTTTCACCTCTTCACCATTGAGAATAATGTTAGCTGTGGGTTTTTCATATATGGCCTTTAGTGTGTTGAGGTATGTTCTCTAAATCTACTTTCATGAGAATTTTTATCATGAATAGATGTACTTTGTCAGATGCTTTTTCTTCATCTATTGTGATGATCATATGATGTTTATCCTTCCTCTCATTAGTGTGATATACACCACCCACGCAAATATTGAACCACCCATGCATTCCTGCAATAAATGTCACTTGATCATGGTGAATAACTTTTTAAATATATTGTTGGATTCAATTTGTGAATATTTGGTTAATAATTTTTGCATCAGTGTTCATCAGAGATACTGACCTGTAGTTCCCTCTCTCTCTCTCTCTCTCTCTTTTTTTTTTTTTTTTTATTGTGTCTTTATCTGGTTTTGGCAGCAGGATAATGCTGGCCAAATGGCAGAATGAATAGGAAGCCTTTCTTCCTCTTTATTTTTCTGAATAGTTTGAGAAGAATAGGTATTTAACTCTTTTTTCAGATGTTTGATAGAATTCACTTGTGAAGCTGCCTGGTCCTTGGTATGTGTTTGTTAGAAGTTTTTTGATTACTGATTTAGTTTCATTACTAGTAATTGGTCTATTCACATTTTCTCTTTGTTCCTAATTCAGTTTTGGGAGGTTACATGTTTTTAGGTTGTCCACTTTGTTGACATTTAATTTTTTCATAATATTCTCCAGTAATCCCTTGTAATTCTATAGCGTCAGTTCTCCTCTTTCATTTCTGATTTTGTTTGAATCCTCCTTTTTTTAAAATTTTTTTTTATGAGTCTAGCTAAAGGTTTGTCAATTTCATTGATCTTTTCAAAAACCAGCTCCTGGTTTCATTGATCTCTGTTCTATTGTTTGTTCTTTTTTAGTTTATATTTTGTTCATTTCTGTTCTACTATTTACCGTTTTCTTTCCTCTACTGGTTTTGGGTTTTGTTTTTCTTTTTCTAGCTCCTTTAGGTATAAGTTTAGATTGTTTGAGATTTTTCTTATTTCTTCATGTAAACCTGTATTGCTATAAACTTCCCTCTTAGAACTACTTTTGTTGCTTCCCAAAGATTTTGGACTGTTGTATTTTCATTTTCATTTGTCTCCATGTATTTTTTTTAATTTTCTTCGATTTCTTGGTTGTGCCATTCATTTTTTAGTAGCATGTTATTTAATAATTCCTTGTGTTTGTGCTCTTACCACATATTTTTTCTTGTGAATTGATTTCTAGTTTTCGTAGCATTCTGGTCAGAGAGGATGTAGAAAGACTTCAGTCTTTTTGAATTTATTGAGACTTGTTTTGTGCCCTAATATATGATTTGTTCTGGAGAATGTTCCATGTATACTTGAAAAGAATGTGTATTCTGGTGTTTTAGGATGGAATATTCTGAATGTATCCATTAGATCCATTTTCTCCAGTGTGTCCTTCGAAACCACTGTTTTCATGTTGATTTTGTTTTTGGATGATCTATTCATTGATGTAAATGGGGTGTTAAAGTTCCCAACTATAATTGTTTTACTATCAATTACTTCCTTTATATTTGTTATTAGTTGCTTTATGTATTTGGGTGCTTTCATGTTGGGTGCATAAATATTTACAATTGTTGTACCTTCTTGTTGGATTTTTCCTTTTATTTCTGTATAGTGTCCTTCTTTGTCTCTTATTACAGTCTTTGTTTAAAGGCTGTTTTGTCCAGGGGTGATTGGGTGGCTTAGTTGTTTAAGTTTCCAACTCTTGGTTTCAGCTCAGTCCATGATCTCATGGGTTGATGAGTTCAAGTCCCTGTGTTGGGCTTCACGCTGACAGTGCAGAGCATGCTTCAGATTCTCCTTCTCCCAGCCCCTCTCCTGCTCATACACGTACTCTCTTTCAAAAAAAAATAAAAATAAAAACTTAAAAGGGTATTTTGTTTGATGTGAGTATTTTTACTTGCTTTTCATTTCCATTTGCATGATAAATGCTTTCTCATCCTGTCACTTTCAGTCTGCATGTGTCTTTAGGTCTGAAATGAATCTCTTGTAGGCAGGCTATAAATGGGTCTTGCTTTTTTATCCATTCTGTCACCCTTTTATTTTATTGGAGCATTTAATCTATTTACTTCAAAGTAATTAATGGTAGATATGTACTTACTGCTCTTTTGTCACTTGTTTTATAGTTCTTTTTGTAGTTTTTCTCTGTTTCTACTATTGGTCTCTGACAGTTCGTTGGCTCACTGTGTGATATACTTGAATTCATTTATCTTTATTTTTTGCATATCTAGTACCAATTTTTGATTTGTGATTACCATTAGGTTTGTATATAACATGCATATAGCAGTCTGTATTGATGATGGCTTAAGTTTAAACCCATTCTTTACTCCTCTCCCCCTCATGTTTTAGGTATATGGTGTCTTACTTTACGTGCTTTTATTTTGTGAATCCTTTGACTGATTTTTGTTGATATACTTATTTTTACTGCTTTTGTGTTTCCTACTTACTCTTACTTATGGTTTTTCCACTCAAAGTGTTCCCTGTAATATTTCTTGTAGGGCTGGTTTAGTGGTTATGAATTAATTCCTTTAACTTTCGTTCGTCTGGGAAACTCTTCATTTCTCTTTCTATTCTAAATTATGGCCTTGCTAGAATATTCCAGCCTGCAGTTTTATTCTCTCAGGTCACGATCATCACCTTCTGGCCTGAAAAATTTCTGCTGAAAAATCAAGTGATAGCAGTATGGGCTTTCCATTGTACATAACTGTTTTCTCTTGCTGCTTTTAAAATTCCCTCTTTGTCACTACTTTTGGCATTTTAATTACTGTGTGTCTTGGTGTGGACTTCCTTGGGTTGATTTTGTCAGAGCTTGTCTGTGCCTCTGGATCTCGATTTCTGTTTCCTTCCCCAGATTCGGGAACTTTTCAGCTCTTATTTCCTCAAATATGTTTTCTGTCCCCTTTTCTCTCTCTTCGCCTTCTGGGATCCTTATAATGCAAATGTTATTATACTTCTTGATGTTGCTTAGTTACCTAAGCCTATTTTCATTTTTTATTATGTCTTTTGTCTTGCTCAACTTGTGTGCTTTCCATTACTCTGTCCTCCAGATCACTAATTTGTTCTTCTGCCTCCTCGAGTCTACTATTTATTCCATATAGTGTGTTCTTAAAAAAATTTTAAGTTAATTTTTTTTGGGAGAGAGCTCGCATGAGTGGGGAAGGGGCAAAAGGAGAGAGATAGCATGGAGCCTGCTTGGAATTCTGTCAGTGCAGAGCCTGACATGGGGCTCAATCCCATGACCACGAGATCACGAGCTGAGTTGAAATCAAGAGTCAGATGCTTAACCAACTGAGCCACCCAAATGCCCTCCATCTAGTGTATTTTTAATTTCAGTAATTAAGTTCTTCATCTTTAATTGGTTATGTTTTCTGTCTCTTTGTTAAGAGTCTCACTGAGGTCCTTCCACTCTTTTCTTAAAAGTCCAGTGAGTATCTCTATGACCATTACTTTAAATTCTTTATAAGGCATATTGCTTATTTCTGTATTGTTTAGCTCTCACTGTGATTTGTCCTGTTCTTTGATTTGGGATCTATCCTTCTGTCTCTTCTATTTGTCTGATTCTCTGTCTGTTTCCATATGTTTGGAAAGTCAGCTGCATCTCCTGCTCTTGAAAGTAGCAGCCTATGAAGAGGGCATGTAGTGCCCTCAGGTCCCCTGTTGACTGGTACCTGGCACTTCAACAGTGTCTCCTATGTGTGTTGCTTGTGCCCTTCTGTTGTAGCTGAGCAGCTTTTGCCTTCCGTCCATTCATCTACAATGGCTCTCTTTGCCTGTTGTGGGCAGGGTTTGGTCCTTGTATTGTTAGTGGGCCACCTTGGGCTTAACTTGAGTCAGACCAAGCATTTGCCAGAGATGCAGTAGCACAGAGGTGTAGAAGAATGTGAGGGCAGGTATGTGGTGCCAGCAGGGTCCTCAGCAGCAGGAGAGTTCCTGCAGCTGTTGGGGACTGAGGCACATGGGTTGGAAGGGGCTAATCCACAGAAGTGTGTGGGGAGGGGTCAGGTGGTGTTAGCAAGGTTTGCCCAGGTCTGCTGTGGATGATGATGTGGAGTAGATTTGGCTGTTTGGGGTGTGTCTGCAGGAGAACAGGTGGGCGGGGGGCACTATGAGTAAGTTAGGTACGAAGCGTTGGTGTCCTGGCTGGTTGCTGCAGGTGTCCATGTGTTTATGCTCCAGGGTGAGGGAGAGAAAGCTCCTTTGTTGCTGGAGAAGTCTCCCAAAGATCCCTGCCCCTCCAGCACATTCCCTGAGATTAGTAAGCAAATCTCCCTCCTGGATACCCCAGGCTTTTTTCAGACTGCTGCCTTCTATGCTGTGTCTCGGTGGAGCTAGTTGTTGTGCTCCCTTTAAGGCGGGAGCTGTTTCCTCTCGCCCTCCCTGATCTCTCATAAGCCTCCTGATTTTTAAAGTTCCAGGTTTTAAGCCCCACTGATTGTAAGAACTCACAAAATTTGACCCCTCTGGTTTTGAAAGCCAAAAGGTCAAGTATTTGGGGATTCATCTTCCCCATGCAGTCGCCCTGGTGTGAAAGTGTCTGGGGTGTCCCATGGGTCTATTTAGCTCCTGATCTGTCACCACCCTTCCTACCTCCTTGATATGCCCTCTTCTTTACATTTAGCCGTGGAGAATTTGTTCTGCCAGTCTCTGGGTCATTTTTTGAGTTACTTACACTGATGTGTTTATTGTCTGGCTGTGTCCACAGGACGAGGTGAGTGTAGGGTCATCCTACTCTGCCATCTTCCCCGGAAGTCCTCTCCTCTTTTCACTTTGTGACGGTATCCTTTACAGCACAAAGGTTTTTCATTTTTATGAAGTCCGATTTATTTTGTTGTTGTTACTTGTGATATTTTTAGTGTTATTTCTAAGAAGACTGCCTAGCCCTAGGCCACAAAAACTTACTCTTGTATTTTATTCTAAGACTTTTATAACTGTTACATTTAGAGCTGTCATCCATTTTAAGTTGATGTTTGTGTAGATATGAGGAAGAAGCAACTTCATTATTTTATATGTGGATATCCAGTTATCCCAAAATGATTTGTTGAAAAGACTATTTTTACCTTTTATTTAATCATGTTGGCATACTCTGAGTCCCATTCTTAGACCCTCCTCCACATCCATGAATCCAGCTCTAAAGAAAAGTACAGAGTTAGTTAAAAGTCTGACAGGATACCAAAAATACTGGAGGAGAAACCACATTGGGCCAGATTTAATTGAGCCTCATTTAAATCCTTATTACTGCTCTATTATCTAGTGCTATATAGCAAATTACCCCCCAAGTGAGAGGCCTAAATCAGCAAAATTATTGTAGGTCATGACTATGAGAGTTTGGTTATGTAGCTCTGTGTCAGGATCTCTCATGAAGTTACAGTTGGTTGGTACTGCAGTCAAATCAAGGTTTGCTTAGAAGTGGGAGATCTGGGGGGCTCAGTCGGATGGGCATCCGACTTCAGGTCAGGTCATGATCTTGCAGTCAGTGAGTTTGAGCCCTGCATCAGGCTCTGTGCTGACAGCTTGGAGCCTGGAGCCTGCTTCAGATTCTGTGTCTCCCTCTCTCTCTGCTCCTCCCCTCCTTACGCTCTGTCTCTCAAAAATGAACAAATGTTTAAAAAAAAAAAAAAGAAATGGGAGATCTGCTTCTAAAATGGCTCACTCACATGGCTATTGGCAGAAAGCTGCAGTTCTTTGCCACAGGAACCTCACCATAGGGCTCCTATAAGTGTTCTCACGATGTGGCAACTGGCTTTCCTCAGAGCTAATGATCTTAGTTTAGAGAGGGTGAGGGAGGAAGCTAAAGTTCTTTTTTGACCTAGTCTTAGCCATGACACATTGTCACTTCTGCCTTGCTGTTTTTGTCAGAATTGAGTCACAAAATCCAGCCCAAGGGGCTAGAGGATTTGGAGCCACTCTTATGAAATCAATATCAAAGATTGTCTGAACACGTTTTAAACTACCTTGTGTATTTTTCAGTTTTATCAAAAGTAAGGTCAAATTCCGAATAGTTGATGTTCCTCTATACTTTATGCTCATTTATTGCCTAATAAAATGAGGTGACCTCCAAATCTTTTTTTGTTTTAAGTTTTATTTAAGAATCTCTACAATTAATGTGAGGTTCAAACTCACAACCCCCAGAATCACATAGTCTTCCAACTGAGCCAGCCACGCACCCCTCCAAGTCATTTGTTCTGTTTGTTTGTTTGTTTTCTCTGCAGGTCCTTGTAATGTTTCAAATCCAACCAGTCTTAGTGTATTTAAGTATCAAAACAAAGTAGAGGAGTATGTCTGTCACAAATGTATCAGAAAATATGAGAGAAATAACATGATTTTTAAACTGAAATAAGTACCAAAATATTTCCTATTCTTTTATATCCCTTTGTTCCCACAGCCATTTTCCAGTTCATGGGAAGGAACACATGAATACTTTATGACTCTGCATACTGGTTGACCAGTTTTGACCACTTCTCACTCAAGAAACATTTTAAAGTTACCCAATAGTTTTGTGGCAAGAGCATGTGAACTCATTTTAATACTTTACTTTGTAACTTTTTTATAGGTAATGATTTTACATGACTTTGGAACTGGTCTCTAGTGGGACGCTGTGGGAGGATGAACACAGAAGAGCTGGAGTTACTGAGTGACTCCAAATACAGAAACTATGTAGCCGCAATTGACAAAGCACTAAAGAATTTTGAATATTCCAGTGAATGGGCAGATTTGATATCGGCACTTGGAAAACTTAATAAGGTATGTCCAGAAACTCAGAAATCTCAGTTTCTGCTTAATGGATTTCTCTAAAGCTTGAAGTAAAGAATTGTAAAAACATAACTAAAGCTAAGAATTGCTTTTGGTCCCGCTATTTTACTTCATGAATTGCATGCCCGAAGAGCCAGGCATATTTTTGAGGCCAAAACAACAATAGTACTTGAAAAATATAGTTATTCCATCATTATGGTTAAAAACACAAGACTAGGAAGCAAATATGCTAACTCCAGGGGCTAACAAGTTTTTGTAATTGATCACAGATATGGTTCTGGAGTTCCTGACAGCAAAATTAGAAACTGGGTAGAAAGTGGTAACTTGCTATGTGCTTTACAGATGTTATGTAGCAGAAAGGAAAAGTTTGTATCCAAGCAATTCTTAGATATACTCAGTACTTTTTTACAAAAGTGACAAGTAGTCACTTAGGCCTTGGAGGTTGGCCTTGAGTTTCCTTTTAACATGTCTGGTTTTAATCCACTAGCATGGTGGCATTAAAGATGAAGTCATAGCTTTATATTTTTATACTGTTTTTTGCTTGTTTTCTTAGATCAAACTTTTTTCACCTCATGCTTATAGTTTTGATTTGGGGAATTTTGGAGGGATTATTTTATTTATTTATTTATCTATTTATTTTAGTAGTTGTTACTGAATTGGAATGTTTTTAAATATTAAATGGAGTGGAGAAGAAGATAGGAAATGAGAGCTCTTCCAGTAACTTTTAACATCAAATAGCTTAACATACAATTATTACAAAGAAATTATCCTAAAATACATTCCAAGTACACTATTGCGTACCCTCATACATACTGTAGATAATTACTTTAATATTTTCCAAAAAAGCTTTCATTTTCAATGTGCCAAGGATTTATCTTAAAATTAGATACACAAACTTCTGTTTGACATGTTAACTTCTAACATTTATCATTTGGGACTTGATAAATTCTCAGATTTTTTACAATATTCTCAAGAAGTAGCATCCAAAAGTATGAATATGTTAAAGGTAGTTACGTTCTTAATTGTTCAGAAGAGTCTTTTTTTTTTCTTCTCTTTTTTCCTTTCCTTTTCTATGATTATTTTTGAGAGAGAGAGCGAGCGAGCATGAGCAGGGGAGGGGCAGAGAGAAAGGGAGATACAGAATCCGATGTAAGTTCCAGGTTCCGAGCTGTCAGCACAGAGCCCGACTTGGGGCTGAAACTCACTAAGTGTGAGATCATGACCTGAGTTGAAGTTGGACACTTAACCGACTGGGCCACGTAGTCACTTTCTGAAGACTTACAGGAATTATGTTTAGAAGCAGCTTTTTTTTTTAAATTTTTTAAAGATTGTATTTTATTACTACTTTTTAATGTTTATTTTTGAGAGAGAGAGAGAACAGGGGAGGGACAGAGAGAGAGGGAGACATAGAATCCGAAGCAGGCTCCAGGCTCTGAGCTGTCAGCACAGAGCCTGACATGGGGCTTGAACTCATAAAGCACGAGATCATGACCTGAGCTGAAGTAGGATGCTCCACCAACTGAGCCACCTAGGCGCCTCTAAAGATTTTAAGTAATTTCTACACCCAACTTGAGGCCCAAACTCATCTGAGCTCAAGAGTCCATGCTCCACCAACTGAGCCAGCCAGGCACTCCTAAAAGCAATTTACTAAATGTGGACATTAATAGACCTAATTAAGTGTTTATACTTAATATTTATGAAAACATTGTATCCAGATAACACAGAGGAGGATATGCAAGTCATTGGGAAAACTTAAGTTGTGAATAGACAAGGATTATATTTTGTATAAATTTGTTGAAAATAATCTAAATACATGTTTTAATATAAAATGTTACTGTTTATTAATATACTATATTTTCACTTCATTATACAGTTTTTTCAATTTAAAATTGCTTTTAAAAAGAAACTTTTTCAATTCAGAAATGCTTTTAGAAGGTGGTGCTATAAGAAAAAAGAAAATCCTGCTATGTTTTAATTTCCTTTTAAAATTTTATTTGATATTAATACAGTTTTTTATTAAAGTATTTTTTTTAAAGATCATTAAATTTCCTTCTACAGAGGTCATTATATTTTCATTAAAATATATGTGAATATTGGGGTGTCTGGCTGACTCAGCTGGAAAACTCTGTGACTTCATCTCAGGGTCTTGAGTTTGAGCCCTGTGTTGTGTGTGAAGATTACTAAAAATAAATTAATTTAAAATATGTAAATACACTTGGCTACTGTTTAAGAATGAGATTACAACTTTGGACACAGAAGCATCTAGTTAAAAGATATTTTTCATAGCTGTGTTCTTGCCAGTGTTTTGCCCTTAATCTGCTTTTCATTTCTAGATTTAACTTTATTTGCATTCATTGCATCTAGTTTAAGACTAAATTTAAAACTCGTAGTGGGAAGAACTTTGAAAATGTTATATGTAGGGGCACCTGGATGGCCTAGTCGGCTAAGCGTCCAACTCTTGATTTCAGCTCAAGTCATGATCTCGTGGTCTCATGAATTTGAGCACCACGTGGGCTCCACACTGGCTGCGTGGAGCCTGCTTGAGATTCTCCCTCTTCTTGTGCTCTTCCCTGCTCGTCCTCTCTCTTTCTCAAAATAAATAAACTTAAAAAAAGAAGAAGAAAATGTTAAATCTAAGTGGACCTCAGTTAGAGCCTCTACTTTTGTTAAACCTGTGTCTAGTCCTGACTTTTCTACTGTACTGCCTTTGGCAGATCATTTTATAGTTTTTAGTTTCAGTTCTTTATTTTGTAAGACAAAGGACTTTTTTTATATTTCTTCTAAATCCAATACTAGCATATTCTACTGTTTCCATTCTGTGTTTATTCTGTAATGTTTTATCAGCATTTTACTATAATATTTTGAAGAACGTATTAATAAGTTCTTTTTTTGTTCCCTAAAGAACGAATCTCCTTTGGGTGGTTTGTAAAATAGGATCTTCTATAAATTCCACTCCGACCATTCTCTCTAAAGAAATGTCGTGTTCAAATAAACACAATTGTGATGGGCCCACTTGGGAAATTAGGTTAGTAAAAACAAATGGGCCATTATAATCTAATGTAGCTCCCTACAAGCATTAGAATTCCTTGCTGTCACATGATACCCTGAAACAGTGGTTCTTCCTCTTCCAACAACATATTTATGTTGAGGTCCAGTTTCCTTCTTATCTTTCAGTGTATCAAAAATAGATTGACATTAAAGATTTACAAAAATCCAAATCACACTTTCTCTTCTGAATAAATTTGTTGGCAAAATAATTGTGATTTTTTTTTTAATGTTTATTCATTCTTGAGAGACAGAGAGTGAGCAGGGGAGAGGCAGAGAGAGAGAGAGACACAGAACCTGAAGCGGGCTCTGAGCTGTGAGTACGGACCCCGACATGGGGCTCGAACTCAAGAGCTGTGAGATGGTGACCTGGGCTGAAGTCAGATGCTTAACCAACTGAGCCACCCAGGCACCCCTATTGTGATTTTTTTAATAAAAATGGTATTTCTGTTAACATGGAATGGGTTTGTTTTTTTTTTAACAGAATTTTTTTACATCCTCAGCTTTAATTTTAAATATGGTGTATATTGATAGATGTAACTGACTGAAACAAGAGTTCTCTGGCATCTTTTATAACTTTTAAGAGTGTAACGGAGTCCTATCAGGATTTTTGATAATTCTGTGCTAGAAAATGGAAATAAAAGATGTAATGTTTTTGTTTTTCTCAACTGAATTAAAATGTTTTCTTCAAGGTTTTACAAAATAATGCGAAGTACCAAGTAGTGCCCAAAAAGCTGACTATAGGCAAACGCCTAGCTCAATGCCTGCATCCAGCATTACCAGGCGGAGTTCACCGAAAGGCCCTTGAAACATATGAAATTATCTTCAAAATCATTGGACCCAAGAGACTTGCCAAAGATCTTTTTTTATACAGGTAAGAATAATTTTTTTAATTTATGTATAAATAAAACATATTTTTAACTGTGTTATGCTTTACGCAGTAAAGGCTAAAATATTGAAAACTCCTTAATGAACTTTTTAGGTATCGATGTCAAATATTTGATAGTTAAGTCCTTCAGAAAAATTTAGGATATTCCTTAATGTTAAATTTTTTTCTTCTTCTATGTCATTTATGAGTTTCTATTTAAAAACTTTCTGCCCTTTTAAACTTGAGGATTACCCTGAGAAAAAATAAGATACTTTATCTCTCAGTAGCTTTCAATGTAGTTGACCATTCTTTACCTGAAATAGCCTTTTTCTATTGGTTTACATTCTCCAGTTTACTTTTTCAATCTTCATGTGGACATATGGAATTTATTTTTTTTTTAAGTTTTATTTATTCTGAGAGGAGAGCGAGCAGGTGAGAGGGGTAGAGAGAGAGAGAGAGAGAAAGAATGCCAAGCAGGTTCTGTGCTGACAGCACAGAGCCCCATGCAAGACTTGATCTCACAAACCATGAGATCATGACCTCAGCCAAAATCAAGAGTTGAACACTTAACTGATTGAGCCACTCAGGCATCCCTGGACATACGGAGTTTCTTAAAGTTTGCTTAATCTTTTTTAATTAAAAAGAATTTTTTTAATGTTTTAATTTATTTTTGAGGGAGAGAGAGGCAGAGCATGAGCAGGGAAGGGGCAGAGAGAGAGGGAGACACAGAATCAGAAGCTAGCTCTAGGCTCCGAGCTTCAGCACAGAGCCCAGTGCGGGGCTTGAACTCATAAACTGCGAGATCATGACCTGAGCTGAAGTTGAACGCTTTACTGACTGAGCCACCCAGGTGCCCCAAAGTTTCCTTAGTCTTCTGTTTTCACTTCATATTCTTTTGTTGGGTGGGCATATTCACACCCATTGTTTATCTTTTAAGTGCTAACTCTCAACTTGGTATCACCAGTGTGGGCTTCTGCTTTAAACTTCTTGGTTACTTGCCATCTCTTTGTCATTGTTTAAAAGCAGCCGAAGCTCACCCTCTTCCAAACTAAACTCATTTTCTATAAACCCAACCTTCTGCAGTGCACTAAAGTTCAGTAAATGGCACTATTGTCCATCCATTTACATGAGCCTGAAATCCAAGGGTTACACTTCATGTCTTGTTTTCTTTGCCCATATTCTTCTTTCTCCCATGTACATGTTGTCACTAAGAGTTCCGTCTCATTGGTGAAACATAGAAGCAGAAGAATCAAAATGATTCGTCTTTATCAATAACCAGTTCTGTGATCTTGGATTATTTTCTTCACCTCTCTTTGTATATTCTCATTTGCAAAATGAGAATAAGATCACCAGTTTCACAGGATTGTTAATAGAATTAAAAATGTCAATATATATAAAGTGTTTAGAACAATGTGCAGCATATAGGAAGTGTTCAGTGATTGTTACCTATTGTTCTGATAGATGTTCCAATACATCTACTTCTTTCCACCCTCACTGACAACATCTATTCTAGGTAAGCATTATCTGTAGCTTGGTCTTTGTCACTGGCCTTCTAACATTCACATAATATCTTGTTCTTATCCTTTTATACTGTTTTCTCCATACAGTACCAGAGTAAACTTTTTTAAAAATATTTTTTAATGTTTACTTATTTTTGAGAGAGACAAAGAGACAGAGGATGAGTGGGGGAGGAACAGAGAGAGAGACACACACAGAATCTGAAGCAGGGTCCAGACTCTGAGCTGTCAGCACAGAGCCCAATACAGGGCTCAAACCCATGAACTGTGAGATCATGACCTGAGCCAAAGTTGGGACACTTAACCATCTGAGCCACCCAGGAACCCCTGGTGTAAAAACTTTACATTAAATAGATGTCTTTCCCCTGCTAAAAACTTCCATGGACTTCTTCTTGCTACTTAAAAAGTAAAAATCAAAGCCCTTAATGTGGTTTCTAAAGTTTATATCTTTTGGCCCTGCCTGTGTCAATTACCTCCAACTCCTACCACTTTCTACCCAATTTACTCTATTCTGTGACAGCGGTCTCTTTATTCTTCTTCATTTTTTTCCTTTTTCCCCTCACCCTGTAATGCTTTAATCCAGGTTTCTGATTAAATATCAAATCCTCAGAGAAGACTTGCCTAGTTATTCTATCTATAAGAGACTTCCTTCATCTTTGTAATTAGTACTCAGTGGTTTTACTGTGATGTATTTAGAGGGAGGTATCTTTATCTCAGTCGAGATTCATTGGGATTTTTAAATCTATGAATCAATGACTTTTATCATTTGTGAAACTCTAAAAATTGCCTTTATTCCATCTTTTCTGTCTCCCATTTTGGAACTATGAGTAAGCATGTGTTAGATCTTCTCACTCTGAATTTTTTCTTAACCTTATTGAGATGTAATTGACATATAACACTAAGTTTAAGGTGTGCAATATATTATTTGATTTATGCATATACTGTGAAATGATTTCCATAAGTTTAGTTAACACATCCATCATAATCTCAGGTGTGATTTTTTTTTCTTATGATGAGAACTTTTAAGGTCTACTCTCTTTTAGCAACTTTTAAATGCAGTATTGTTAACCCTAGTCACCATCCTGTACATTCCGTCCCCAGAACTTATTTAGCTTACAACTAGAAGCTTGTACCTTTGACTACCTTCACTCATTTCTCCTCCCCCCACCTGCTAGGCAACCACCATTCTCTTCTCTGTTTTTATGAGTTTGATTTTCTTAGATTCCACATTTAAGTGAGATCATATAGTATTTGTCTTTCTCTGTATAACTTATTTCACTTAGCATAATGCCCTCAAGATCCATCCATATTGTCACAAATGTCAAGACTTTTTTCTATCCATGACTAAATAATACTCCATTCAGAGAGAGAGTGTGTGTGCGTGCGGGCACGTGCACAAGAATGTGTGACAGTTTATCCATTCATCTGTTGGTGGACACAAGTTGTTACCGTGTCTTGGCTATTGGAAATAATGCTGCAGTGAACATGGGAGTGCAGATATCTTTCAGGATCCTGATTTCATTTCCTTCAGGTATATATGCAGAAATGGGACTTCCAGATCATACTGTAGTTCTGTTTTCAGTTTTTTGAAGGACCTCCATACTGTTTTCCATAATTGCTGTACCAGTTTGCATTCCCCCCAACAGTACAATGGTTCTCTTTTCTCCACTTCCTCTCCAGCATATGTTGTCGCTTATCTTTTGATAATAGTCTAACAGTTGTAAGATGGTAGCCCATTGTGTTTTTGATGATTAATGATCTTGAGCTCTGTTTCATGTACCTATTGGCCATTCCAGTATCTTCTTTAGAAAAATGTCTGTTCAGGTCCTTTGCCCATTTTTTAATTGGGTTATTTGAGGTTTTTTGCTGTCAAGTTATATGAGTCCCTTATATTAATTTAGGATATTAAAAATTTATTAGATACACGGTTTACAAATATTTTCTCTTATTCGATAGATCTACTTTTCATTTTATTGATCGTCTTTTACTGTGCAGTAGCTCTTCAGTTTGATGTGGTCCTGGTTATTTTTTGCTTTTGTTGTTTGCGCTTTAGGTTTCATATCCAAAATTCATTTTCAAGACCAACATCAAGGAGCTTTCCCCCTATGTTTCCTTCTAAGAGTTTGATAGTTTCTGGGCTTATATTAAGTCTCTAATTCATTTCAGGTTAACTTTTGTGGGTGGCATAAGATCAGGGTCTAGAAATACAAACTTTTAGCTTTGCTTATTTGCTTTACTGTGCATATATGTTTTATCTTTAAATTCTTCATGATGTCATAAAAATACTAAGTCAGTAACAAGTTATTTTTAATAGTAACAACTACTACATTCCAAAGAAAAAGCATTTGAAAAGTTGAGAATTGCTGAATCGATGTTGTGTGTAATTGTCCATTAACTGATAGATTTTCCTTTCTTAATGCAAGACTTTCATAATTCATGCCTGCTACTTTTTAAACTTTTAAATAACACAAATTTTACCTTAAACATAATTAATTTTCAAAATTGCAGTATATCTAGGGCACCTGGGTGGCTTAGTTCGTTGAGTGTCAGACTTCAGCTCAGGTCATGAGCTCACAGATAGTAGGTTCGAGCCCTGCATCAGGGTCTTTGCTGACAGCTCAGAGCCTGGAGCCTGCTTCGAATCTGTGTCCCCCTCTCTCTCTGCCTCTTCCCTGCTCATACTCTCTTTCTCTCTCTCAAAAATAAATAAACATTAACAAAATTTTTAAAAATCGCAATATATCTGATTTTGTCACCAGTATGTTATATAAGAATAGTAAATTATCTCTAGAATAACCACTTCTAGAAAACCATTTCTAAATATGGCAGGCATTCTTACATACACATTATGGAATGAAATTGTATTGCTATTCTATAGTTTTTAAAAGCATAACTAATTTAAAACTAAAGATTATACTAATGTTTGACTTTTTATTTTTCATTAAGTAATTTCTTTAAATCAAAGTTTATGGTTTAGCATAATTACATACAACTATTATATGATAAAATGCCATATTGCTTCTTTGCTTATTTTTTTTAAACATGATACAGTATACAGTGGTGTTACTAAGAAGGTACAGTTTGAGTACCGTAAAGTCTTAAATGAGAATGTAAAGTATGCAAGATTTTGGTAAAACAAATTTAGACCTCAGGCTGGAGAGAGATTTTAGAGCAGTTAGCATTAGGTGGCAGTTGAAGCCATGGGAATAATTGAGATCACCCAGGTACATTGTGAATAAGAAGGAAGGAAAAGGAAGACCATCCTGTAAATATTTAGGAGTCACATTATTAAAAGGCAGGTTGAGAGAAAGTAGTCAGTGAAGAGGAACAAGAGTCAGAGATAGAAAATGTAGCAGGAAACAGCTAACGCGGAAGCCAAAAGGGAAGAGAGTTTCAACAGAAAGTTGTGGGTGACAGTCTCAAATATTACAGGCAAAGCAAATACTAAAAAGGGCTGAAAATAGACCATAGGATCTGGCAGTTAGTAGGCATTGCCAATGATAATGAGAATAGTTTCATTAGAGGGGGTAGAAGTATCCTGATTGAAGATCAGGCGAAAGGTGGTAAATTGTGGAAAATGCATACTTTTTTGTTTTTTCAAAAATTGAAATAGGAAGATAGGTTCAACCCAGAAGGCAGTGAATATAGGAAGGTTTTGGGATTTTGTTGTCGTCGTAATTTATTCTCTTTTTAGACTCAAAGATGACCACAATTGTGTTGAAAGGCAAAGATGTAAGTGGAAGAAGATAGAAGTTATCAGAAAGGGGCACCTGGTTAACTCATAGTATGCACCTCTTGATCTCTGGGTTGTAAGTTTGAGCGCCATGTTGAGTATAGAGATTACTTAAAAAATAAAATATTTTTTAAAAAGATAGAGAAGTTACAGGTGTGAAAAGGAAAATAGATGAAGCAGGATCCTGGCAAAGGCCAGCATTGGGCGCTGCAGCTCATGGAGGAAGGTAGCTTTGAGGAGGCTTCAACTATAAATTTAAATCAGACTGCCTAAAATTGGAGGCAGAAATGTGGGAAACTCAGGGAGTTCTCTCTTGATGACATCTATTTACTGTACAAACTAGAATCATTTGTTAAGCAGTTGCTAAGTTCAAGAGGACTTGGTGCTAGGGACTTAGGATACAGAAAAAAAAAGATAGTCATGGTCCCTTGCTTTCTGATATTTACAGAATTACCTATTAGAATTACTTAGTAAATACAGAATCACTTAGTAGAATAAGTAAGTATTGGGTACTATAGGAACATAAAATAGGGAGCCTAACCTAGTCTAATTAAGAGACATTCTCCTCCAGGAAATGGCTTAGGCTAATCCCTGAAATTCTAGGAGTCACCCAGACAACAAAAAGGATAGAAGTAAGGGAGAAGTAATTGAACCTGTCAGAACAGCTTGTGGAAAGGCCTGGACACTAAAAAGAGCATGGAAGGATCTGAAACAAACCTGAAGTTTGGAGTTCTTCAGTATAGCTGGAGCAGAGGGTGCAGGAATAAAACGGGCAAGCTGTACAGAGGCATGGAATAGCAAAATATTAAAACTACCTTAAACTAGACTGTATCCTAAAGGCAACAGAAAACCAGTGAAAAATTTTACTGAGGACGGCTGCTTCAGGGCAATACCGAAGCAGTATCTGGTAAGCCATGATGATTGAGCTGTATATAATGAGCTGAGAAGGAGCAGAGAGAAGGAGACACAGAATCTGAAGCAGGCCCAAACTCTAGAACTGTGAGATCATGACCTGAGCCAAAGTGGGACGCTTAAGCAACTGAGTCACCCAAACACCTCAAAAGAATTTTTATATGTTAAAGTAGACTTACAGGATCCTTGAGGTTGGGTTAATGTTAAGCTAAGATTCTCATTCTCTCTCCGACAATAATTTATTGTCAAATTGGTCTCCATACAATACCCGTGCTCATCCCAACAAGTGCCCTCCTCTGTGCTCGTCACCCGCTCTCCCCCCTCCCCCACCCCTCTCTCCCCTCAGTTTGTTCTTAGTCTTTGAGAGTCTCTTATGTTTTGTCTCCCTCCCTCTCTGTGGCTTTTTTCCTTCCCCTCTTCCCCTCCCCCCTGGTTTTCTGTTAAGTCTCACAAACTCCACCTATGCGTAGAAACATATGCCATCTGTCTTTCTCTGCCTTATTTCACTCAGCATAATACCCTCCAGTTCCATCCATGTTGCCACACATGGCCAGATTTCATTCTTTTTCATTGCCACGTAGTATTCCGTTGTATATATATGCGAATCTTTTTTATCCATTCATCAGTTGATGGACACTTAGTCTCTTTCCATGATTTGGCTATTGTTGAAAGTGCTGCTATGAACATCGTGGTACATATGCCTCAGCAGTCCTGTATCTCTTGGGTAGATTCCTAACAGTGCTATTGCCCGGTCATAGGGGAGTTCTATTTTCATTTTTTTAATGTTTATTTATTTTTGAGACAGAGAGACAGAGCATGAGTGGGGGAGGGGCAGAGAGAGAGGGAGATACAGAATCTGAAGCAGGCTTCAGGCTCTGAGCTGTCAGCACAGAGCCCGACGTGGGGCTTGAACCCACAGACTGCGAGATCATGACCTGAGCCGAAGTCAGACGCTCAACCGACTGAGCCACCCAGGCGCCCGTATTTTCATTTTTTTGATGAACTTCCACACAGTTCTCCAGAGTGGCTGGTCCAGTTTGCATTCCCACCAACAGTGCAAGAGGGTGCCTGTTTCTCCACATCCTCGCCAGCATCTATAGTTTCCCGATTTGTTCATTTTAGCCACTCTGACTGGTGTGAGGTGGTATCTCAGTGTGGTTTTGATTTGTATTTCCCTGATGATGAATGACATTGAGCATCGTTTCATGTGTCTGTTTGCCATTTGGATGTCTTCTTTGGAGAAGTGTCTATCATAAGCTAAGATTCTCTTTTACCCCCAGGAAAGTGATATCATTGAGGCAACTGAGCTCTTAGAGGGAGGTCACTTTGCTGGTTTCAAGACTTGTCAGTGGGCTGCGGGCAATAAGGGAATTTAATATTTCATTTGCCTTAGTTTCCCACATCACCACGGCAAGCACTTAAACCCCTTTCCTTTGTTCTTAGGCATCCAGGAATGTCCAAGGAATGTCACACATTTTCCACCTGGGGTGGGGGTGCTGTTAGCCTGTATTTTGCCCTCACCTTGCCCCACGCTCCTTCATCATATGTACATATGAATTAATATTTTGCAGTTAATGTGCTTCTCCTTACCCCCGTTTGTTTCTATGTTTTTAAACAGTTCTGGATTATTTCCTCTTCTTGCAAATGCTGCCATGTCTGTGAAACCAACATTGCTAAGTTTGTATGAGATATATTACCTGCCTTTGGGTAAAACACTGAAGCCTGGTCTACAAGGATTGCTAACTGGTATTCTGCCTGGTTTAGAAGAAGGATCTGAGTACTATGAGAGGTAAAATGGTGTTACCATTGGTGCCACTAAGTGATCAAAGTCATGAGTTTGTCACCAGACATCCTTGGATCAATAATATTTTAACATCACAAAAATTAATTATTCTAGACACTTAAATATATCACCTGAAGATTTCTGTAGCAAAAAAATTGTAATATTCTAGTTTGTGTATTGCACTGAAAATAGAGCTCACAGCACAGACTTGGGAGATAGATGGACCGGATTCAAATTCTAGCTAAAAAGAAAAGATTTTTTAATTTTTTTTAACATTTATTTATTATTGAGAGACAGAGCATGAGCAGAGGAGGGGCAGAGAGAGGGAGACACAGAATCTAAAGCAGGCTCCAGGCTCTTAGCTGTCAGCACAGAGCCTGACCTGGGGCTCGAACTCACAAACTGAGATCATGACCTGAGCTGACGTCGGACACTTAACCAACTGAGCCACCCAGGTGCCCCAAGAAAAGTTTTTTTTAACATTACTAAACTTTATTCAGTTTCCTCATCTATAAAACAAGCATAATACTTATTTCATTCTGTTGTTGTAATGAATCACTTAATCCAGTGCCTAGCACTTGTAAATCACTCAAAACATTGCGACCCATAATTTAATATATCAGACTTTAAATTAATAAAAGAATGGGAAATTGGACCGTGCGCCAACAGTTTTTAAATAATTAGTGGTGGAAAAGAGCCTGATACCAAGTACAGTGCTGTTCGGCTGGCTGTTGACATGATGCTCTTGATATTTTAACTTTTCACAGAAAATGAATTAATGTATCCTGAAGCCTATTATTTCTTAGGAAGTTTATAGTTGTAGGTAGCATACAATGGCGTTAACTATCTTCAATAGCTCGTTACCGATATTCTTACCAAAAAGGAAATTATGAGTTGAAGTGGCAAAAATAGAAAATGCCAAACTGAATTTTATGAGTACACTTAGTGATTTAAATTTTATTTATTCTAGCGCATTAACCATTTATGCTGTTTTATTGTGCTACATATTTTTCTGTCATATAGTAAGAATCTAATCCTGAAAATACTGGATTACCCTCCTGAGCTGCTTTGAGAAAATAGAATTTTGGTCCTCAAAACTTATTCTCTTCTGTTAACTTTTTTACTTTCTTGCTTACAATTTTAGAAACATACATAATTATTTCATTTACTATATAAGTCAGTTTTATTTTAAATTGTTGTGTACTAAGGGAAACACTGAAGTCTGCAATTTACCATTAAAAATTTAGCACAGTGAATAATGATTTTGAGGACTATGGTATCTCTATGATTTATCTTATTATGGGTCTTAGTTTGAGCTGCTGTAACAAAATACCACAGATTGGGTAGCTTATAAATAACAAATTTATTTGTCATAGTTCTAAAGGCTAGAAGTCATTATCTGAGTACCACCATGGTCATATTCTGGTGAGGGCTCTCTCCCTGGTGTCCTCACCAGCTATGAAGGGACTATAGTGGAAGGGACTATGGAGTTCTGTGGGATTTCTTTCACAAGAACCCTTATGACCTAAGCACCTCCCAAATGCTCTACCTCTTAGGATGCCATCATTTTGGGAGGATAGGATTTGGGGTTTTTTTTTTTTTTGTTGGTTTGTTTTTTTAACATTTATTTATTTTAGAGACATAGAGACAGAGTATGAGCAGAGGAAGGGCAGAGAGAGAGGGAGATACAGAATCTGAAGCAGGCTCCAGGCTCTGAGCCGCCAGGACAGAGCCCGACGTGGGGCTCAAACTCACAGACCGCGAGATCGTGACCTGAGCCGAAGTCGGCCACCCAACCAACTGAGCCAACCAGGCGCCCCGGGAGGATAGGGTTTTAAGGTGACTTTTGAGGAGACATTCAGACTATAGCATATGTTTTATTAGCTTTTCCACACAAATTCTAATAAAGGGATTGATAAGTGTATTCTTTTAATCCATAGATATATTAAGGCCAGAAGGGAGTAGTACAGTGTTACGTTAAGTCACAAAGAGAATAAACAGTAGAATGCATCATCAAATTCTTTTGATTCTGACTCTATTGTACTATAGTGTAATAAATTTTTATGTGTTATTCTATGTTTATAACTATTCAAAAGTAATTAATTCTTGAATGCAGTCTTTAATAAAGCAATAACACATCTTTGATTTTGTCATAGGTCTAATTCATTAAAGTTTTGTGAATTACAAGATGTGAGTGTGATTTGGCTGTGACATCTGTCGCCCCACTGATTTGATCGCCGGGGTCAATTTAGCTGACCTGGCTCCCTAAGCAAGTGTCTCCCTCTTCCCTCCTCACTCTATGTCCATCCCTTCCAAAGCTGTGTGCTTAGTTGAAGGGGATAACCTTCCCCCATAGAGGAGGAGTGTTTTTTGGTCAAGATTGTATGAGTAGCTGAACTCCCCTGCTGGAACCTCCAAGACTTTCTCAAAGTTATTGTGAATTACATAATATGATTTCAAAGAAAAGGAAACATTTGGAAAATGTCCTTTAAGAATTTCAGAGAAATTCAAGAGCAAATATTTTCTGCTACAAGATTACTGTTAACTAAAATGTATATGGCGTTCTGGGGCGCCTGGGTGATTCAGTCTGAGCATCTGACTCTTGGTTTCGGCCCAGGTCATGATCCTACCCAGGGTTGTGGGATTGAGCCCCACATCGGGCTCTGTGCTGAGCATAGAGCCTGCTTAAGATTCTCTCTCTCTCTCTCTCTCTCTCTCTCTCTCTCTCTCTCTCTCTCTCTCTCTCTAATAAGATAAAATAAAATAAAAATAAATAAAATTTAAAATAAATTAAATATTAATTAATTAATTAAGTGTATATGGTGTTTAACAACCCACTGAGGTAGATGGGACTTGGATTGTTGTTTTTGTTGTCTTTATCTTCACTTAACAGATCAGGAAACTGAAGAAAGATTAAGTGATTTCTCCAAATTACAGCTAGTAAATTGGGGTGGGTGGGGAGGACTTAAATCCAGTTCTCTAAAGTATGTGCTTCTCCCAGTCTATCATGCTTGTCTCCAGGGCACAGCTTGTAAACTATACAGTGAATGCTTTCATACATTCCGGAAAAGAAGAATTTATTTTTAACAATGTGAAACAAAATGCTTCTCTTTTTTTTAATGTTTATTTCTGGGAGAGAGGGAGAGAACACAAGTGGGGGAGGGGCAGAGAGAGAGAGGGAGAAAGAGAATCCGAAGCAGCTGTGTACTGTCAGCAGAGCCTGACATGGGGCTCGATCTCACAAACCATGAGATGATGACCTGAACCAAAGTCAAGACTTCCACGCTTTAACGAGTTGAACTACCCCGGTGCCCGCTAAAGTGCCTTCTTAAGCCACTTTGTTTTGTACCTCAGAACAAACACCTTGCTGGAGAAGGTTGCTGCTGCAGTGGACCAGTCCGCATTCTACAGCGCCCTCTGGGGGAGTCTTCTCACCAGTCCTGCTGTGCGTTTACCAGGAATCACGTACGTTCTCGCCCATTTGAACAGGAAGCTTTCCATGGAAGATCAACTTTATATAATTGGCAGTGACATTGAGCTAATGGTAGGTCTATATGTGGTTGCTCATTTAACATACTTCTCTAGAGCTAGACGCACAATTACAGACAGATATTGAGAATCGTGCCACGAACAAACGTCCTACTTTCATGGAGTTTACACTTTTCATCAAGGAAACTTAAAGATCAAATTAGTCACTAATTATTGTTTTTAAAAGCTTCAAAAATTTCTTGTCATGAAAAAGGAATTACTGGTTATATGTTGTCTTCCTCTGTTATTCAAGCAAATAAATGGTCTTCATTACCATCTTCCTAACTGACCAGACCACTGTTAATATAGCCACATTAATTATTCCCAAGTGGACCCTTCTGTTCAATCATAGCTTTCATCATAAAAAAGATGGATTTTAGATTCGGTATGGGATTTGTGCCAGAAGATGTAGTATCAAAGGAGATGGTAAAACATAGAACCAAATAATCACATTGGTTACCTAAACTTTAATTTCTAGATAAAGAACAAAAGGAAGCCTTTTATCTCCGTAGTGCTCTCTGAAAACTAGCAAGGAGTGAAAAAACAAACCCTCAAAGGCACTTTGAAAAGTTTTTTAAAAAATTGTGATTAACCATCCCATACTTTTCTCCCATGTAATTATGAAATGACTGAGATTTTTATGCATATTTTTGGTTATGGTTTATTAAACTACAATAAACATACCTTGAAAATAACATCTCATGTGTATAGTTGTTTGAATCTTGATAAATGCCTACAGTCAAGTAGTCAATACAATAATCAAGGTAAAGAACACTTATATCACTCCAAAAAGTTCTTCTGTGCCCCTTTGTGGTTACTTCTCTTCCCCTGTGTTCCCAGGGCCTTGCAAGCACTGGTCTGGTTTCTGTTCCTATAGCTGTGCTTTTTCCAGCATATTATATAGATGGAATCATACAGTATCAGCCATTAAGTCTGGTTTCTTTGACTTTGTATAACATATGAGATTCATCCATGTGTTTGTATATATATATCAGGAGTTTGTTCCTTTACATTGCTGTGTAGTATCATATTGTGTGAATGTACCGCAGTGTGTGTATTCATTCACCAGTTAACGTTTGTTTCTGGTTTGGGCAGTAATGAATAAGCCTGCTTTAAACAGTTGCGTACAGTCATTTGTGTAGACATATGTTTTTATTTCTTGGGAAAATATTTAAGAATAGGATTCCCAGTTCATATGATAAAGGTACATTAACATTTTTAAAATAACAGCTTTATTGAGATATAATTCACATATCATAAAATTTATCCTTTTGAATTGTACAATTCAGTGGTTTTTAGTGTATTCACAAAGTTGTGCAATTTTCACTTATCTAATTCTTAAAACATTTTTATCACCTCAAAAAGAAACCCCATGGTCATTAATCTCACTGCATTCTTCCCTTACTCCTGCCGCTGGCAACTATTAATCTTCCTGTTTCAATAGATTTGCCTATTCTGGACATTTCATACAAATGCACTTATACAATATGTAGCCTTTTATGAATGACCTCTTTCACATACCATAATGTTTTCAATATTCATCTATGTCGAAGCATGTATCAGTATTTATTCCTTTTTATAGGTTGAGTAAATACCACATTTTATTTAACTCTCCATCAGCTGATGGACATTTGAGTTACTCCTTTTTTGACTATTATAAATAATGCATTGAACATTTATGTTCAGAACATGCTGAACACCTGTTTTTGTGTCAGCATAGGTTTCATTTCATTTAGTAGTGGAATTACTGGATCATATGGTACCTCTGTGTTTAACTTTTTGAGGAACTGGCAAACTGTTTTCCAAAGTGACTGCACCAATTTATGTTTCCACCAGCAATATATAAGGGTTCTCATTTCTCACATCCTTTTCAACCCTTGTTATTGTCTGTCTTTTTATATAGGGCACCTTAACAGGTATGAGATGTTACTGTGGTTTTGGTTTGCATTTCCCTAAGTCTAATGACATTGAACATATTTTCCTGTGTTTATTGGCCGTTTTTTTATCTTCTTTGGAGAAATGTCTCTTCAAATTCTTTGCCTATTATTTAAATTGTGTTACCTCCTCTTTTGTTGTTTAATTGTAGGAGTTCTTTATATACTGTGGATATTAAACCCTTGTATATGTGGTTTATAAATATGTTCTCTCATTTTGTGGACTTGTCTTCTCATTGTCTTGATTTTGTCCTTGGAAACACAAAAATTTTAACTTTGATCAAGTCCGATTTATCTGTTTTTTGTCATTTGTGCTTTTATATTAGATACAAGAAATTGTGTCTAATGCAAGATCACAACATTTCCTCCTGTATTTTCTTCTAGTGTAAGTTTATAAAAAACCGCCCAATTTTCCAAAATGACTATGCCATTTTTATGCAGATTTTTAAATGTATTGTTAACATTTCCTTTTAATGAATTAATGGAAACTTTAAACAAGCCACTTTTTTATTTCTTTAAAAAACAAATGTCATAATTGGAAAACTATTTGTAACACATCACAAAGGACTAACCTCCTTGTTATTCAAGGGGCTACTATAAATAAAAAAGCAAATATTAACAATCAAGTGGAAAAATGGATTTGAGCAGATAATTAACCTAATGGGAATAAAAATAAATGTATGAAAAGATGCTCAACATTACTTATAATAGAAATAAAAATTTATGCCAGGATACCAATTCTCATACATAAGATTGGCAGAAATTAAAAAACACACACACACATAAGTGAACATGCAAAAACAGAAATTGTCACACATAGCTGGTGAGAATATAAATATACATAGCCTTAATGGAAAGCATTCCACTGTTTATGTTGCAAATGCATGTCCCCAAGACCCAGAGGTTCTACTTTAAGGAATTCAGGGATCCTTCAGGGATACTTGTACATCTGTATATATTGCAGCACTATTTACAATAGTAAATGTTTACCAACAGTATGAATGTCTATAATTAGGAGCCTATTTAAACATGAGGATTCATCTATGAAATAGAGTATCTCTTGACCATGAAAAAATAATGAAGCTCTTTATGTAGTGTTAAGGAAAGATCTCCAAAATAATATTGTTAAAAAAAAAAAAGGAAAAGTTTGGGATATATGTCTGTGTGTTTTTATTTACTTACATTTGCAGAAAATATTCACCAGTAATACTGGTTGCATGCAGAAAGGAAATTGATTGGGAGACAGATATGGGAGAGAACTTTTTGCCGTATACTCCTGTGTACCTTAATTTTTTTGGAAACCATTATAATATATTTACCTATTCAAAATAATGTAAATACATTTAATTAGTGGTAAGAAACTGAGAAGCAAATTTTTATTTATTGGAAAAAATGAAACATTCCATTTGCATAGTAAATATTTCTCAACGTAACAGACAAGAGATTTTAAAGGCTCTTTTCTTTCAGGTAGAAGCAGTAAGTACTTCCGTGCAGGACTCAAGTGTACTTGTACAGAGAAGCACACTGGACCTCATACTCTTCTGCTTTCCCTTTCACATGAGTCAGGTAACAACGTTAATAATGATATTAACTTAAGGAATTCCTTGGAAAATCCTAGATTCCTGAAGTATAGTTATGTTTTTAATTGAATTAAAGTTGAATTCTTTTGTAAATTTGTAATTACATTTGTTTTCTATGTAGACAAATTCCTTTTTCAAGGAGTAGAATTTGTGGAAATTTCGGGAAAAAAAGGTTTATTGATTTGGATAAGAACATGGAAATTGAAATAGATTATTTCATACCTTTTTAAAAAAGTTGTAACCTATGAAAAACAAAAGATAATCATTACTAGTTCTGAGTAAGGCAGGTCTCTGAGACCTAGACTCACCCAGCTGTTATCTCTGTCCTGATGTTACTTTTCTTGGTTTCATGACTTAGTGATGAATGTCAGAACGTTAGCAATGTTGGCTGTGTGAAAGCCAAATATTCAGTCACTGTGACATTCTCTAGTACTTTTGTTACAAATGAGAGCATTTAACAAATCATGAGTGAAGTGTTTGACTGGTGGAACTTAATTTAATCAATGTTCTCACTTTTTTTAAAGGAACAGTCTAAATTCTTTTGAGTTCTAAACTTTGATGAGAAGTAATGTAGAACACCAACATGTGAACATTCATTATGGTAGAACAAAAGTAATAAGATGCGAAGAATTTCTACCTTGGAAAACTTGATTTATTTCTAAAAAGTCATTAGCAGAAAAGACTATTATTTGGGGGTTTTGTCAGAGCTATGGTTAGTAGATAAACTGGTAAATTTTCATTATGATCTGTCATGCTCGGCTTTTTCTTTATTACTTTATTCAGTTTGAAATTGAGTTATTAATAATTGAAGAATTTTATACTTCATTGCCTATTTTGCCCTTAATTGGGATACAAACTACCCCCGGTTTCTCTTTTTTGTATTTTCCATCCTTAAACCAGAGGCCTTTATTCTGCCTCTGGCTTTTCACAGAAACACCTGTTCGGACATCAGTGTAGTCTTAAGATTACAGTATAGAGCTGGGCATACAGCTCACAAGGTAATAATGAGTTTGATTTGAATATGCTAAAATAATATATATGGCTCAAAAGCTTAAAGTGTCTATTATATGGGTCTTTATTGAAAAAATTGTATTGACCTTTACTCTTAAACCTTCCCACTACTTTCTTCCCTTCCAGGCATTCAACATTTTTAGTCTTTCAGTGTACTGTTAGGTGACTCAATAAGATATGAGAAGTTAAGGGGGCGCCTGGGGGGCTCAGTTGGTTAAGCGTCCGACTTCGGCTCAGGTCATGATCATCTCACGGTCTATGAGTTTGAGCCCCGCATCGGGCGCTGTGCTGACAGCTCAGAGCCTGGAGCCTGCTTTGGATTCTGTGTCTCCCTCTCTCTCTGCCCCTTCCCCTCTCTCTCTCTCTCTCTCTCTCTCTCTCTCTCAAAAATGAATAAACATTAAAAAAAGTTTTTAAAAAGATATGAGAAATTAAGTCATGGTAGACTTAAATTGGGAAGAACTTAATTTGTAATCCCATCAGACCAATGTTTCTCCACCTTTTGTTTAGCTGAGTTTCCTTCAGTACTTTCTTACTCCACTATCTCTGTATCCCTACCAGCCAAGAAGATTTTCTGAAGCCTTCCCTTCTATAATTTGTATTATAAAAACAATAGCTATGTTTGAAGTTGTTTTTTTTTTTTACATGTACCCCACCCAGACCCAATTACAGTATTTGCCACCTATTACTGTACCACATTTTTAGATTACCTGAGAATATGGATGAAGATAAGTTGTCATCTTCGTTCTCCATTTTTTCTCTTTCCATATCTTGCGTATTATAAATTTTAAGCAAATATTGATTGTAATTGTAAGAAGGCCTTTATTACATTGTCCCATAAATGATTACTAAAGAGCTTCAGAATTGACAGGTTATTAGACTCTTTTTACTCATTTCATGGAAAGTTGACCCTAATCTCTAACACTTATACCTTTAAGTTAGAATTGTTTTTCATATTAGAAATATGTGGTGATGTCAACAGTAATCACGAAGTGACTTATGGGTGCCTTGGTGGCTCAGTTGGTTGAGTGTCCTCCTCTTGGTTTCAGCTCAGGTCATGATGTCACAGTTCATGAGATTGAGCCCCACATCGGGCTTTGTGTTGTCAGTGCAGAGGCTGTTTGGGATTCTCTCTCTCTCTGTCTCTGTGTGTGTGTCTCTCTCTCTCTGCCCCCACCCCAGCACACGTGCATGTTCTATTTCTTTCAAATAAATAAACTTAAAAAAAAAGCGACTTCTTTCTTAAGAGTAGTTTCTTTTCCTCAAAATAAGGTTGGAAAACATTAGTACTTTTCAAGGTTACATGACAGTATCTGTAATCTTCCTACCTGATGTTAGATAGATCAGCAGTTCTCTAATGCTTTGGTTTTAGGACCTTGTTATACTCTTTAAAAATATTGAGGACCTAAAAAAACTCTTCTGCTTATGTAGGTTAGATCTATCTATATCATATTAGAAATTAAAACTGACAGATTTTTAAATATTTACTAGCTCATTTAGGGATAACAGTAATAAAGTTATTTTAGTATAGATAATATTTTATGAAAATAACTCTTTTAACACATTGAAAAAATTAGTGAATACAATAGACATTTTCCACAAATTTCTTTAATGTTGGCTCTAGTATGGAACAGAATGCTTATATCTGCTTTTGCATCCAATCTGTTGTGATTTTTTTCTTTGATTTGAAGTATATGAAAAAACTTTGATCTCACATTGATATTGTAATGGGAAAAGGAAGGAGTGTTTCAGCAGTCTTTTTATTGTTGTTGTTAAAGCAGCATATTCTTCTTTACTACTACACCAAAACTCAATAAGCTGTAGTGGTTTTTAAAAATGTTTATTTATTTTGAGAGACAGAGTGAGAGTGCGTGCAAGCAAGAAATTGCAAGCAGGCTCTGTGCTATCAGTGTGGAGCCCAACATGGGGCTCAAACCCATGAAACTGTGAGAGATCAGGACCTGAGCTGAAATCAAGTTTCAGATGCTTAATCAACTGAGCCACCCAGGCACCTTTCAATAAGCTGCAGTTTAAAAAAAATTAGTTGCAGTATGAAATCTGAAACCATATCAGTGAACTTTTCATATTCTGTTTCATGAAAACCTGCTTGTCTGTCTTATACTTTGAATGGATCTTTTACCCAAACATGCTTTTGTAATATCATGGTTGGTTATTTGGAAAATGTTAGGTACTGAATTATGCAGGTCTTTCAAAGGTTAACACAATAACAACTATCACATTTCTTACCATTAATCACCATTAATCTCTTCAGTAAATTTTTTAGGTATTGGGAAGCTTTCAAGCCAGTTTAATTCAATTCAGTACATACAGTTTCAAGCCAAACAACAGATTTTCCAAAATTCTCTGGCCAGCTGGCAGGATCAGTTGGTAGAACATGGGACTCTTCATCTCGGCGGTAGGGTGGGGGGGAGGGGAGGTGGTAATATGTGAAGTTTGAGCATCAAGTTGGGTGTAAAGATTACTAAAAAAATAAAATCTTCAGGGCCCCTGGGCGGCTCAGTCGGTTAAGTGTCCAACTCTTGATTTCAGCTCAGATCACGATTTCATGGTCGTGAGATCAAGCCCTGTGTTGCTTTCTGCGCTGGGAGTGGAACCTGCTTAAGGTTCTGTCTCTCTCCCTCTGCTTCTCCCTGGCTCCTGTCCTCGCTAAAAAAATAAAATAAAAAATCTTAAAACAAAAACAAAAAAATCTAATTTTCTCTTGGAAGGTCTAAATTTATTTGTAATGATGAATACGAATTGTTTTTCTTATAGTGATACTCTCACCTTATTTTTGAGAAAATATGTGCCAGGTGTTCAAGCCTGAATAGTCACGGTTTGTATCAATCACTCTTTCAGGCAAAAGTGGTATTTGGAGAAAAAAAAGCCGGCAGTACAGCTCTCAATTCAAACGGTCACACAAGTGCTTTTCCTCATGACACCCATCATACATACTTCAGTATATGTCAAAAGTGTTTGTGTATACTCCCCATTTCATTACACAGAATATTAAAAGACGTGTTCTCAGGGACTCATATTTAAGAAAATAAACTTTTTCTGCTTCAACAACATTCTTAAATGAAACTGGCATTTATTTTCTTTGTTTTTAATTTTACTAGAAGTGTATGGAACTAGACTACTGTGACCACAAGTACAGTAGATGCCACTGCCGTACTGCTTATTTTTGTGCTAAGATTCTGGCAGTTCTACCCAGTATTGCATGATCAGAGCAAATGCCAACACATCAAAAAAGGCAGATAATATTTTGGAATTGTCATGATTATAGTTTTCATCTCGTGAACCCCCTGAAAGAGTCTTAGAGATCCTCAGGAGTTCAAGACCACACTTTGGGAATTGCTTAGATTAATAAAGACCTCTGTGTTCAGATGAGCGACCATCAGTAGATGGCTATTGATGATCTGTGTTCCGTAACATCTCAGTTATTTCTCTCAGATTCCTTTAAAACAAATAAGCTGCTTAATACTGTCAAGAAGCATGGTGTAGTAAAAAGTTGACAAGTCTATGATAAAGAAGTCAGTTCTCAAAAATAATAATATATATTTTTTTAAAGTAAGTTCTCAATCTAGGTGAGGCAATAACCAAACATTTGAGTTTGGCTAGGTAGTTAGGCCCTTTTTATTCTAGAGTGATTGTTAGACTAATTGACTTCCACATTACCATCTAATTCTCAGGTTCCAAGATTCTGTTCTAAAGTGATTATCTAGAAATAGTGTTAAATTAATAGCAATTTAATGAGCTGCCTTCCTTTTATCTTTTAACTTCACCTCTTTTAGCAAAATCCAGATCTTCTTTAGAATATCATTTTTTAAAATGTCTAATTAAGGCTATTAGGAAGGATGCAAAGAAAAAAATAAATTTTTTCTTTAGAAGATCTAGAGTAAAACGAAAACAATTTAAGGTTTGTTAAAGCTGGATATGGGTACAAAAAGCACTCATTATATTGTTTTTTTATATTTTTCTATATGTTTGAAATACTACTAGATAAAAATTTTTAAAAGATTAGGAAGTGAAAGACTTAGAATTGATGAAGATCATGAACATCTAAAATAATTACCATCAGTTGACGCCACTATGAATGTGAAAGACTAAAGAAATGATTTTCTTGAATCTATTCCATCTCGCTCCATTTTTTGTTTTGTTTTGTGTCAGATCTTGCTAATACTGGATAGGTTAAAGAACTTTAAACTGGAAATTAAAATAATTGAGGTATAGTTTCACCTATGCAGTTAAACAGCTGAGTTACCTTTTCTTACTGTTTCCTAATCTGTAAAATGGGAGTAATCGTTCCTGTGTTTAAAGAGTCAAATGAGTCTTCCATGAAACTACCTCATAAGCCCCAAAGTTCTGAGCGTATTGCAAGGTGGTATTTCTTTAAAAGAGGAAAAAAATATGTTTTTGTATATGATGAAGTACAACCATATCTTTTAACTTTTTCAGGCCACTCGACCAGATATGATCAGAATCTTGTCAGCAGCCCTTCATGTAGTACTGAGGAGGGATATGTCCCTGAACCGAAGACTTTATGCATGGCTTCTTGGTAGGTGTTTGAAATGTACAGTCTTAGCTTAGGAAAGTAGAGTGAAATTTGGCATACATAAATATTATCAAGTTATGTGTATGTCCTAAATGAAGAAACTAATAGTTTGCTTAAATTGACAATAAAAATGTAAATAGTATTAATTGTGTATTATTTGAAGAAATTTCAAAATCTTCTTAACATTAGAGGCTGTTTTAACCCGTAAGTCCTGTTTCCTTCAACAAGATTTTTTTCCTCTTATAAATTGAGGCTGTTATACTGTGAGTATGTAGACAAAGGATAAATAAATAATCAAAATAATAACATAATTTTCAAAACTTTGAAGTCATCAAAGGAATCAGAACTATTACTGCTGCCCCACACATGGTACCTTACCAGTCTTGCACTCAAGCAGTAAGTTCTTTGTTTTTCCATTCTTTGTGTGAGTGTTTGGCCCGTCCACAGCTCCTTACTGCTCAGAGTGGAAAGATAAAATACAACTTATCTTGGATTTTCTAAATCTTCAGTTATTTCACTGTTTGTAAGATTGAAAAAAAAAATACTGGATAATGCTGGAAGAATACTATATACTCACTTATGTATTGAATTGGTTTCCCTTTATTAAACTATCTAAAATGATCTCTCTTGCTGACATTGATTGGGCTGCTAATTGGTAAGTGTTTGGTGCTGTTTTTGAGATATTTGGTGTTTTGGTATTTAGTGAACAACAGTTTTGAGAATTCTATTATAATTTATTTTGCCGTTTGTTTCCATGGAGGTTTTGATAACAACGGTGCTATCATAGGACCCAGAAGCACAAGACACAGTAATCCTGAAGAACATGCCACTTACTATTTCACTACCTTTTCAAAAGAATTGTTGGTCCAGGTAATGAATGTTTTCGTTTTATTTTTTGGTTACTCCCTGATCTTTTGAGTTAACAAGTGTAAGACAAGGCCCTGCCTTAATTGAATTAATTCATCACTGAAGGGTGGAGACAAGACTCACAGACTTCCTAAGAATGACTATAATAAGCAAATGAGGGGCGCCTGGGTGGCTTAGTGGGTTAAGCGGCCGACTTCAGCTCAGGTCATGATCTCACGGTCTGTGACTTTGAACCCTGCATCGAGCTCTGTGCTGACGGCTCATCAGAGCCTGGAGCCTGCTTCAGATTCTGTATCTCTCTCTCTCTCTCTCTGCCCTTCGCTTGCTCACTCTCTGTCTCTGTCTTTCAAAAATAAAATAAAAACACTAAAAAAAACTTTATAATAAGCAAATGATTACAATACAATGAGTAAGTAATCTCAAGATAGACTCACTTCTGCGTAAGTCCAGAGATTTCTTAATTTGTTCTCATGACTTTATTAATATATAGTATAGCTTCTCACCTGTCTGCTCTGAATTGGAGCTCTTCCAAAAATGGGCTAGGACCTCTTTTATATCTTCTGAAGCCTTGGGAAAATTTGGGTTGCAAGAGGAATCTAAATGTGGTAAAACTGCTATTGTAATGGAAAAGTTAAAATGAACCATGCTTTTATATTATTTTTACTTTATATTCAAGGTAACTCAAAACAGATTTATTGTTATCTGAAACATTTTTAAATGAGTGAAATTATAAGAATATAGTTTTGAGTTACCGAGGGGAAGACAATTGTATAATAGCGGTTGCTGCCATCATACAGTGCCTTAGTTTGGAGCATTGATGATGATGTTAAATAGAAACACTCTTATCTTGTAGGTAAAAATTCAGATAACCATGAATTTATTTTTCTAGACTTTCTTTAACTTTTCCACTTTTTTTCTAAAGCAAATGTAAGCCCTCTTTTCTTCTCAAGATGGATGAATATAACCTTTTTTTCCCCTTAGCAGAGGAAAAAGTGAAAGAGCTTCAGAAAAGCAATAGATGTAAATCTCCATTCCATATGATCATATTTAAATTTTTTTCTTAAGAAAAAAGTCTTTGAATTTATTTAAACAACTAATGTACTTTTTCTTTTTTAAAGGCAATGGTGGGCATCTTACAAGTAAATGGATTTGGAGAAGAGAGCACTTTAATGCAGGATCTAAAACCTTTTCGTATTTTAATCAGTTTACTTGACAAACCTGAGCTAGGTAATGTATACTGTCTTAGGACATAAGATCACATATGGTTGTTTTGTACTGTTTCATAATAAAAATGAGACAAAGTCATTATGTAGAAAAATTGCTGTATTTTGAGGCAGCCTTCAAATACAGGTTCTCAACAATTTCTTACCTAAAATTTACATTAAGAAGATATGGATGTATACATCCAACCCATATGTTCTCATATTCTACCCTGTACTATATATGTAGTAGAGAAGTCATTTTAAAGATACTAAGTTCTTCTTAATCCTGATAAAGTTACTGAAACATTAGTGATCTGTCATGACTGTCTTATAGTTCACAAAACTCAAGGACTTGAGCAAAAATATTTGGGTTCTATCCCTCAGCTTGATTCTCTATATCTCCTTGGTTTTGTGTGTTTTCCCTTTTTTCATTGTATATTTCTTATATAGTAGATTTATTAGAAAGTTAGATGGCACATGAGACAGAAATTAAGAAAAACCAATAGTAGGGGCACCTGGGTGGCTCAGTCAATTAAACGTCCAACTTCGGCTCAGGTTATGGTCTCATGAGTTAGAGCCCCAGGTCGGGCTTTGTGCTGACAGCTCAGAGCCTGGAGCCTGCTTCAGATTCTATCTTCATTTTTCTGCCCCTGCCCTGCTTACTCTTTGTCTCTGTCCTAAAAAATAAAACATAAAAAAAAATTTTTTTTAGAAAGAAAAAAAGTATTACAAAAAATAAAATGAAATAATAAAATATGTAATTTTATTATATGCAGATGTTTTAGCGAATATACATGTCTTTTCACCAACTCTTAAAAGTGAAAAATTTTAAATATGAAAATAACTCGAGTTGTATCAGTGGCTTTGAGAATGTATTTTAGGTATTGTGTGATAATAGATGAAGCTCTTCGAAAATTTTTTAAGGAGATTGGTATCTCTTGTAGCAAAATTTGGCTTTGTGCATTTTTGTATCATTTAAAAAAACAGTAGTAGTAGTAATATAAGTAGTATTTATTGAATACTCGTTATATTCTAGGGAACTATGCTACTCACCTTATAAATATTTTTTTCTAACCCTTGTAACAGGCATGTTACAAGGTAAGTCTGGTATTATTATCCTCATTCTAGATGAGGAAACTAAAACTCAAAGGCGTTAAATAACTTTTCCAAGGTCGTTGCTATTAACTGCCAAAACACACTTCCTTTGTTCTGTAATTTTTATTATGTCAACTGATAAAGACCATTTATTCAGATCAAAATGTGAAGTTTAGTTTAGCATCCAGAAAAAAAATATTTTTTCAAATACTTGTTTTAAAGCATCGTTTGATCAAGCCAATTTGTAAATAATCATGATTTGTTAGTTCTAATTAATTATTGTCTTTAATATGTATATTAATTTTAGGACCTGTAATTCTGGAAGATGTCTTAATTGAAGTATTTAGAACATTATATTCCCAATGCAAAGCAGAATTGGATCTTCAAATGGAACCACCCTTCAGCAAGGATCATGCTCAGTTAAGCAGGTGGATTACCAAAAAATTAAGCATGATATAAAGATGTCCTCATTCATCATATGAAATTTGTGTTCTGAATGAGTAAATCTGATTTAAAATATTGCTCTATATTGGTAATATGAATTCTCATTACTAACTGCACTGATTTTTTTTAAACAGGCATTTATAGCCTGACCATATAGTAGAACCAGCACCAGGGTTGGTTCTAACCAGCTAATGTGAAGATACAGATTTCAGGGAATTTATTCACACTGTTCAGACTCACAGGAGATTAATGCCACATGTCAGTTAATAATGGAAGTTGCACCTTCCTGCAAACTAGGCCTGGTTGTTTGCATGGGGTTGTGCCTCTTGGTCACTCGACACACTCAGGAGACCAAATCATAGTTCAGAAAGAGACTTGAACGTAGAGTTAAGTGAATCAAAGGGCACCAAGTGCTCCTTAAACAATTTTTTTTTCCAACTTACCGTTATTTCTTCTTTCAGGTTTATGTATAAACGTATCTTTTTTTTTTTAATGCCTGGGAAAAGTCCTGCGATATTAACATATCCTTTTCTCTAAGTCAGTGGTAGATTCATTCATGTCGACAAGGTCTGTCTTTTTCATTTCTTCCCCACTTTTAGCAGCCTACCTGTTTTCCAGAGTCCTCTAACATTATGACAAAGTCACACGACTACAGTTTCTTTTACGTAATTTGCATTCCATCTATGTCTCCTTGGTGACGCTTTGGAGATAACCCGGGCTTTTCTGAAACACAGTTTTGTATATTTAAACATTTTAAGACAGTTTTCGATTTCTGACAAAGTGACATCTTTGTTTGAGAAGTTAATATTGACTATCCTGGTACTCAATTTCATTCTGTACTCTGCCTGATAATTTATTTTGCCGCATTGAGTATTCAGTTAGTCATTTGTGCTGTAACAGCTAGCTGCATTGATAGTACCACAGTATATATAAAAACAACTGTTTTAATTGTTAGGAGGGGTGGCAGGAGGTAATAGGTAGGTGGGTAGGTTAATAGGCCACAGGGCTCCCGCTAGAAATAAGTTATTATTCCTGATGGAGTTCAGTAATAATAGCATTTTACAGTATTATTTTGTTTTTCAGCTAAGAATACTAATTTGAAACTCACCAAAATAAACAACCTTTCTTAAGCAATTTCTGAACAGCAGAGGAAAGCAGACAAAATTCTTTCAGAAGCAGGGCTGTCAAAATCAAATCACTACTTGGTTTACATGTGCTAGGGAAACAAAAGAATGTAATGCCAGATTAACAGGCATTCAGAATTCAAAAGTAACTTGGTGTTCTTTTGCTGGAAGCAGAGTTCTTTTTTCTCATGGAAGGCTAATTTCTGATCTTGATCGTACGGCTGAGTTATGATAACCTGAATTTGGAAAATAACTACACAAAGTAATAGAGTGGCAGTAGATAAAAATTATTTGTTGCAGTTTTCTCACTAGTAAGTTTTTTAGGAACTACCAAGGAATATGTAAGTAACATTGCAGTCAAATATAATTTTGAAAAAATGAATGTTAATATTTCTTAGTTTTTGTTTGTTTCTTTTTCCTTTTTTAGTAAATTAAGGGAAAATAAGAAAACAGCAGAGCTGATTAAAACTGCCAACCTTCTCTTTAATTCCTTTGAACCTTATTATATGTGGGATTACGTTGCACGTTGGTTTGAAGAATGTTGTAGGTATGTTAAACTGTTTCTTTCATTTTATTTTAAGAGCATCCAAAGCCAAACTTATTTTTAAGTTCCTGAGTCTAATGAAAAGAATGTTCTTTTATATATTCTCCTACTCCTGACAACTATTAATTATTTAGCATAATCTGGCTATGTCATGTCACTCCGGAATATAGAATCCCTGATCATATAAGCTTAGAATTGAAAAGGAGTGTAGAAAACAAGTTATTTAGTCACGAGCATAGATGATTTTCCTCTCCAATCTGTAGTAATCCAGTTTTTCTTCGTTGTAGAGAAATACCAAATTTGTGGCTTCTACTTCAGCACACTTCATCAAAATGGTTCCCACTTTTAATAACAAAAACTTCCTTTGTCATTCTTGTGTGTTTAAAATCATAGAACCGTCCCAATATTGTCACTGGTGAGTGATAAAAACCCTCTACCTTTTACGACATAAAGATTGAAAACCCCAATATACTGGTGAACCTGAGTAGGATCTCTGTATTCTAGATCAATAGAGAATCAGAGAACCTATGAGAGGTCAGAACCAGATTAACCCCTCAAGCCTTGGGAGCATATAGTCAAAAAGTAAGCATGTATGATCGCGGAATTAAAAGTCTTAAAAAAATGTAAAACAGTCCCTTTAATGATTTAGAAAATAGTTTGCTCACTTATTCAATAGATAACGAGCACCTAGGTATATAGACAGTCCCCGTCTTCAAAGACCTTATAGTGGGAACAAGTAAAACATGGACCTGTTATTCTTAGTATTAAACTTACAGATACCTTCATAGATTAAAATGTGGTAGGATGTTGAGGAATTACGAATGTCTTTTCGCTACCTAGCCCTGATCTGAGTTTCCACCCTTATTTCTACATTCAGAAACACTCATCCACCCTTCTTTACCCATCCGTACTATTCCCTGAACACACATTGACTGAACCTTCACTCATCCTGCTGAGCCTTCACTTGTGCTCTCTTCAAAACTATTTTTCCTCAAAACATGTGGGAGGTCCTATAGAGAGGCGACCCCCCTTTCTGTAGCCTTCCATGGCTCCTTCGAATCTCCCATCAGAGTCAGTTTATCCTACACTGTTACATATTTGTCTGTATGCTTATATTTCTTGCCGGTTAGGGTCTCTATCATATTCTTTGTGTCATTAGAGTGTAGGGCAATGTGTGATCATATAAGGACTAATACTTAAAGTGAATGTTGGAGGAATGATCTTTACAACTTGGATCAGAAGAGATTTCCTGGAGAGGTAACATTTGATCTCAAACCTTAAAGGATAGATGCATTCTAAATTTGAGAGACTGAGGTTGAGGGCGAAAGGCAAATCAGGAGTACAAGTTGGTATAAAAAGAGACCCTGAGGTAATAAATCAAGTCTCAAATAATCCACGTTAACCAGGAGATATTATGTGTGGAAGGAGCAGTGGGAATAAGTTAAAAAAAGTGAGATCCATCCAGAACACTTGGAAGTGCAGGATGGGAGTTCCAGGGAGAGTGTAAGCCTAGGAATCTTGCTTTGGAAATTTTTCACTTAGAAGTACAGTAGTGTCCTTTGGGAAAGGAATGTTCACAGGAACATCACTGTCTACGTTCCAGTGTTGACTCTCATTAAAAAAGAAAGTGAGATATATATGATATGAATACTCATGTCACTTAATAGTATACTTGATAAAGTGATTTTGTCCTTTTAGGAGGACACTGCATGCCAGACTTCAGATTGGGCCTGGAGATAGTAGTGAGTCATCTGAGTTACAGCTGACCAATTTCTGCTTACTGGTGGATTTTTTGTTGGATATAGTTTCTTTGGTAAGACCACCTTGGTAAAAAAGTATTGAGGAATGTAATAACATAGTTCAAATATTTCATGTTGGAGACAGACCTCATCTTTAAATATTTAAATTTCATCTTTAAAGTTAAATTGATTTTTTTTCCCTTGTGGCATAGATTTTTTTTTTTGTAAATTTTTCCAAATATTTTTCCTGACATATATATAATACATATATGTCTTATGTAATATGTGGAATGTACTTCATAATTGCCTGTTATTGTAATCTTAAATGTTCAGTGTATAGTGATCTAATGCTGCATTTATGCTCACTAATTATTCTTTCTATTAAATGAAGACTGTTGGAAATCTTTTCTCCTTTTCTCTCCTCAAATCTTTGCTTTCTCATTTTGAAGCCTACTAGAAGTATGAGGGTGCTGTGTCAGGTATGACATTCAGCCTGTTTTGTCTTTAACTGATTGCATTCACTTTTTTTGTACTATTATTTTGGTAAATTAGATAAAACAGGGATTATTTTATAATATATACCTTGAAGTACATAAATTGAGAATATGGGAATAAAAATTTTGTAAATCAGTAATAAAATGACCATATCGTTTTCATTAAGAGCATGATACATATAAAATATTACAGATGAGTTAAATTATTTTTTGTGTTACGTAGATTAAAAATAAGTAGGGTTATACATTGTACAGATTTTTGTCATTTCGCTTTCATCTCCAGGAGACTTATATTGAAATCCAGACTGAGCACTTGCCCCAGTTGCTCCTCCGGATGATTTCTGCCCTGACAAGCCATCTCCAGACATTACACCTGTCTGAACTCACAGACTCACTCAGGCTCTGTTCAAAGATCCTTAGCAAGGTTCAACCTCCACTCTTATCCGCCAGCACTGGAGGTGTGTTGCAGTTTTCAAGTGGTCAGAACAACTCAGTCAAAGAGTGGGAAGACAAAAAGGTAATGTTTGCTGTTATTTTTGGTATTAGACCAGTTACATTTTTTCAGAGCAGAATCGTTTCCACATACTCATTTAAATATTGGCGAAGGATGAAGTGCCTGCGTGGCTCAGTTGGCTAAGTGTCCGACTCTTGGTTTCAGCTCAGGTCGTGGTCTCATGGTTCATGAGTTCGAGCCCCACACTCGGGGCTCTGCACTGACAGCGTAGAGCCTGTTTGGGATTCTCTTTCCCTGCCCTCGTCCGCACTCCCTGTCTCTCAAAATAAATAAAACTTAAAAAAAAAAAAACTTTTTTAAAATATGAATGAATGTTTTCTAGACCCAAATGTTGTGGCAATAGACAATCTTGTAGGCTTTTAGCAATTTTAATGGTCTCTATCAGCTCTCCACTGGGTATATAGTGCAAGCAGCATATGTAATTTTTAATTTTCTAGTAGCCACATTAAAAAATAGAAACAGGTAAAAATATTTTAATTATATTTTATTTAGCCCAATATAGCTAATAATCATTTTAACCATATAACCAGTATAAAATTGATGTAATAATTAAAAGATGAGAGATTTTACATTCTTTTTTGTACTAAGTCTTCAAAATTCCAGGGTGTATTTTATACTTCCAGCCATTGAAAATTAAAACTTTTATCATAAATACTTGATCTGTACTTTTTATAAAGTTTATATATAAAAAATTAGATTTGCATATCCAAGTTCTAAACATATTTAAAAGGTTTATCATAACTAAATTAGGCATTACTGTTTGAATTTCAGTTTAAATTGAAAAAATTTAGTTGCTCTGTGAGATCAGCCATATTTCAAGAGCTCAGTAGCCATATGTGGCCGGTAGCTACTGAAGGAGCCCCATGCGGAGACAGGAGAATGGCGGATGGCCTGATCAGTTGCAGGCAGGAGTTGGTCTGGCAGCAAACTGTCAGACATAAAACAACTCTAAGCAGGAAATGGCCTGGCAGCCAACTGCCAGGCCGGAGAAGGCTTAAAGCTTGCTTCTTGTCTCTGGTCAAATTTCCTAACCTTTTAGAACATGCTGAAATTCTTGGGTCATACTGTGCTCTGATTGCTCTGACTACACTAATTACGCACATATAGCTGTTTACTATTTTAGAATCACGTGCTGAATCAGTAGTTCAGCACAGTAGGAACCTGGATATGTAGTATCACACTCTGTACAGGAGTATTCTGTTCTTCTGCATTAAGCTGTTCTTCTGCTACGAAAAAGATGTGATCTTGCTATGGCAAGGCACTCATGATAAACTGATATCTGAGTCCTCTGTCTTCTTAATCCTACTCCTTCCAGCCTTCACCCTGTGAGGGACAAAGTTCAGACCCTTGGGGCCCTGGGACTGGACAAGCTACTGTATTGGGCAGCAGGTTTATAATCTAAACTTAGGTGGTCCTTTTCATATATACACTAATTTGATGTGCTCTTCTTGAAATCCAGAGTATTTTTGGCTCTCCTCAGTCTTCCAGATTTTTAATGCTTGCTTTATGATGTTCAATAGAATTACAGTAATTTTAATGTCTGGTCAAATAGCATACTTAAAACACCTGTGGTATACCTATGGAAAAAAACACCTATATGATTCCATTGAATTTATCCATTGTGGTACTATGTTAAAACAAGGATTTAAAATTTTCTAGTATTTTGAGTTCATTACCTAAATTCCGGGTTTGTATAGTTGCCATTACTTTTTTTTCCAGTTGCCTTTTTTTTTCCCAGCCAGGCAAAATATTTTATCAGGATAGTCTAATACAGCCTTCCCCATCAAGTATTAATCCTAAAACTTTTTCGTTGCACTTTTTAAATATTTTGCTCTTCATGTATGAATATGACTGACCTGTAATCAGTTTAAAGCTATCCCAGAATTAACCTACGTAAACTAAAACCAGTCTCTTATTTTCCTTCCTATCTGCTTGTTATTTATATGTGATATATATTGATTCTGTTGGAGGAAAATTTTGTTCTGCTAGTTTTCCTTAATATATACCTCTAGGATCTTCTTAGAAATTAAACTAAAATAGGTGTAAATTGCTTTTTGTTGTAGTTGAGTAAGATTAGTTTGAGTAGGGGAGAACGTTAGCATTCTCTCGATGGCATATTCAAATATGTGAATATTAACTATGTCAATAACAGTGGAGGCTCTTAATTGATGGTTATAGGTTAAGGTAAATAGGAACATCCATTCATATTAAATGAAGAAAAATAATATACTTTTTTTTTAACATAGTGGTACATTAACCTGGGAGTATGCTTTTCCTTCTCTTTGGTTATTTTCTATATTCTTGGGCCATATATGTTCTTTCCTATTTTTTATAGAAGTGCAATGATATTATCTTTACTGTTTCTAAAATTTATCATATTTGAAAGCCGAGGGTATTTTCTTTATTTTTTATTTAAAGTGTAAGTGAAACAATAATTGTTTTAAAAAATGTGAATCTATTCTTGTCTCCATGTACTTAGTACATTTTTGAAAATCTGTGTATCGAATCTCTATTCCCAAATGTCCAAAGTATGTCATTTCTTTCTCTTTTCAGAAAGACATTTTATTATAAAATAATCTGAAACATAGTTATGTGATATAGACCATACAACTAAATATTATAAATGTATATAAGTTTAACTGAATTTATAACTTGAAATCTATTAATAAATGTCCATTGTTTATGATCCTTATATGAAAAAGATCAATACAGAAATAACAACAAGCTAATGACAATTTTATCTTTTAAATAAGACTTCTTTTTCAAAATGTATTAATATAAGGTTTTAGATGGTTGTTAACCATTCAGAGTAAAAAAGTTGACAGTTCAGCTGTGATAGCTGCCTGTAAACTTTATCATTATAATATGAAAAGTTCTCATACTGTTACAGTGATAGGCAAGGGTAAAAATATCATGAAGTTTACGAGGCACCTGGGTGGCTCTGTTGATTGAGCTCAGGTCGACTTCAGCTCAGGTCATGATCTCGCGGTTTGTGAGTTCGAGCCCCGCGTTCGCCTCTGTGCTGACAGCTCAGAGGCTGGAGCCTGCTTCTGATTCTGTGTCTTCCTCTCTCTTTCTGTTCCTCCCCTGCTCGTGCTCTGTCTCTCTCAAAAATAAAGGTTAAAAACGTTAAAAAATATGAAGTTTAGAATCACCTAATCTAAGCTCTTCTAATAACTACTAACCTTATTTGCTGTATAACCTTGGGCAAGTTTTGTTTTTAACTTGCCTGAGCCCTCAGTGTTCTTACCCTTGAAATAGAGAAAACAGCCTCTCTTCATCCAGCACCCACTCTGTGTATCCAGTGATCCAGTAGTGAAGTAGGCACAGTCTCTGCCTTCCTGACCTGCTTTTGCTAGTTGAGAGACAGACATTAAACAAATAATTGCACACTTAATTAGAGTCGCAGTAAATTAATGAAGGAAAATACAGAGTGGTAGAATGTGGAAAATGCAGTAATGTGACCCAAACTGTGGGCCTAAGAAAGGCTTTGGGTTGTTTGAGTGAACCCCTAGAGAAATTGGGGTGGGAAGAGGTAAAAAGGAAAGAGCTCTTGAGAGAGGAAGAAACATTCCCCAAGGCTCTTAGGCAGAAAGGAACACTGTCCACACAGTGAGGGAGAGATACAGTCTTGAGGTAGGCAGGGGCCAGATAGTACAGAGCCTTTTCACTGTAGCAGGGCTTTTATTCTTTATCTTAGGAGCAGTGGGAAGACACTGAAGGGTAAAAGCAAGCAACATAGTAAGATTTCTATAAGAGATAAATCACTTTGCAGTATGGAGCACGGATCTGAGAAACACAGTGGATGTGGGGAGACCTGTAGTAGTGCAGGTGAGAGGTGGTGGTAACGTGCCGACAAGTTGCTGGAGTGAAATGGGTGCATTGGCCAGACATTTAAGAGAAAAATTCAGGATGCCCGGATGGCTCAGTCAGTTAAGCAGTTAAGCATCCTACTCATGATTTCGGCTCAGGTCATGATCTCACGGTTTGTGAGATCAAGCTCCACATCAGGCTCTTCCCTAGGCTTGGAGAAAGGATGAAATCTGACCATGTGTGGCAACATGGATGGAACTGGAGGGTATTATGCTGAGTGAACTAAGTCAGGCAGAGAAAGACAGATGCCGTATGTTTCCACGCATAGGTGGGCTTTGTAAGATCTAACAGAAAACCAGGGGGGAGGGGAAGAGTGGAAGGGAAAAAGCCTCAGAGAGGGAGGGAGACAAAACATAAGAGACTCTTGAAGACTAAGAACAAACTGAGGGGAGAGGGGGGGTGTAGGAGGGGGGAGAGTAAGTGATGGGCACAGAGGAGGGCACTTGTTGGGATGAGCACTGGGTGTTGTATGGAAACCAATTTGACAATAAATTATTTAAAAAAAAAAAGATTCTTTCTCTCTCCCTCCCTGCTCCTCATGTGCAAGCATGCACTTGCTCACTCTCAAATAAATTAAACAAAAAACACAAAAATAAATGAGTAAGAGACCTAGTAATAAATTGGTACAGGTAGTAAGCGATCACAAACATTTATTGAATGTTTATTTACTAACTGGCAGGTACTAAACCATGTGCTTTAGATATACTGTCTTACTTAATTCTCATAGCAACTGTAAAATGTAGGAACTATTGTTATCTCCATTATACTTATACTTATCAGGAAACCGAAGTTTTAGAGAGATTAACTTGCCACGCTAGTAAGTGGCAGAACCTTAGCCGGCTCACGGCCAGTACTCTTAAGCACTATTCTGAAGTGGATGTAGGGGTAGTGGAAGGAAAGGTGGAGAAGATCCCAACGATCACCCTAGGTTTCCGTCTTCTGATTTGATGAATGGTGATGTCATTCACTGAAGCAAGGAGCACGGGGCGAGGCCCAGCCTTGTAGCAGGAGAAAAATTAGTTTGTATCTTCCGTGATCATCAGTAATATCCCTTTTTAGTCACTAAAAAGTAATCTTACTCAAATTCACATTATGCTCTAGCACAGTCCCCAAGCGATTCATGTTATGTACAACGTTTGTTTCCTTAAACTAAGCCCAAAAATATGCTTGATGATCGTACTCATCTAGTCTGTAGGAAGGGGACGATTAATGCATCCCAGCTCTACTCCAGTACCTGGTCTATCTTTTGTTTATATTCTAACTGATTGACCTTCTTCTCCTTCAGATTACAAACTGATACTTTTATTCCTGGTACAGCAGAAAGTGTGTAGCACATAACGTGGGTTCAGTAACTGTTGAAAGAACGTAAGATTAATGGCAACCATTTAAATGGCACTTTACACATTTCGTATAGAAATTTCACATTCATAGATTCTGAACAGATTACCTATTAGAATTTATTTCTAGTTTTTAAAATGTCTCATTCCTTGAATCATTTAGACATTAGGAAAGTGCATTTCCTGGTGATTTCATGAAGTGTATTGAGTAAATTGTCAGTTGTTTGAAAACAAGGATATAGATGCTAGAGATTTGTGCATAAGCACATTTTGCCTTCAAAACCCAACCTTAAGTTCTGCATATACTGAATGATAAATTCTTAGCAAACGAGTTTATTTTTTAATGTTTTTATTTTATTTTTGAGAGAGAGAGAGCACAAGCTGGGGAGGGTCAGAAGGAGAGGGAGACAAAGGATCTTAAGCAGGCTCTGCCCTGTCAGCGCAGATGCAGGACTCTAACTCACAGACCATGAGATAGTGACCTGACCCTAAGTCACATGCTCAACCCATTGAGCCACCCAGGTGCCCCGAGTTTATTTTAACATATTCATTAGAACCATACCAGTATTTCCCATTGATTGTCATAGAAATAGGAATCAGTTGTAGAACCTGCTCTGAGATTCGGCCGAACATATAGATTAAGTTTTGAATCATCTAAACTGACTTCTCTCAATGTGGCCGTTCCTAATTTTTAATTTCTGATATATGCATTTAATCACTTAGCCTTTGCTCTTTTTAATCACTACCAGGTATCATCAGTTTCTCTTGAAAATCCTACTGAAGTGTTTGAAGATGGAGAAAATCCACCGAGCAGTCGATCATCAGAGAGTGGGTTCACTGAGTTTATACAGTATCAAGCAGACCGAAGTGATGACATCGACAGAGACCTGAGTGAGGCGCAGGGGACAGCTGCCATCCCCATCGGTAGCACATCCTCAGAGACCGAAACGGCCTCCACCGTGGGATCTGAAGAAACCATCATCCAGCCCCCTTCCATCGTCACCCAGGGGACAGCACCCCGAAGTGGGAAGACAGCCCAAAAAACTGCAATGCAGTGTTGCTTGGAGTATGTCCAGCAGTTTCTCACCAGACTTATCAACCTCTACATCATTCAGGGCAACTCTTTTTCTCAGGCTTTGGCTACAGAGCATCCAGGGGATCTCAGTAGAGAGCAAGAAGAGACTTCAAAATGGGATAGGGATTCGCATGGAGATGTAAAGGAGAGAAACATAAGTAAACAGAAAACTTCAAAAGAATACCTTTCTGCCTTCCTTTCTGCCTGCCAGCTCTTCCTGGAGTGCTCCAGTTTCCCAGTTTACATTGCTGAGGGGAACCATACCTCAGACTTACATTCTGAGAAGTCAGAGACTGGTAAGGCCATCTTGGTTTTCTTTATATTTGAATCTTTTTTACAGCGTGCTTCTTAATTACTGTTTTCAGAAGCCCTCAGAAATTAAAACTGGGATTTTTTTTGTAGCCAGTTAATTTTTTAAACTGTTATTTTAATTTGTAGATTTTTAAGTTTATTATTTTGAGAGAGAGTACACAAGTAGGGGAGGAGCAGAGAGAGAGAGAGAGAGAGAGAGAGAGAGAGAGAATCCCAAGCAGACTCTGCCCTGTCAGTGCGGTGCCTGATGAAGGGCTTGAACTCACGGACCCTGAAATCATGACCTGAGCTGAATTCAGATGCTTGACTGACTGTGCCCCAGGTGTTCCTAATTTTTTTAAATGAAATATTATCTTTGTGGGGAGATATATATGTTGGTATATTGGAAAATTTTGTGATTTTGATGTCTTTCACAGTTTGCCTACAAGTGAGTTGAAGGTAAGAAGGAAATTAACTCCTTTCTCTGCAGAAAAGTAACGTCATATTTAGATCCATTGGTTTCCTTTGTTAATACTAATATCACATGTGTTTACCATTATTTAAATTTTTATGTATGTACACACAGTGCGGTGAGTAAGTGCTGCATAATGCTTGTTGATTAATATACTGTTTTTCAGGACAGGGGAATACATTGTATGGTGTGACATAAGAAAATTACATACTAAAAAGATTTATGAGATTCTTGCTGCTGCTTTATTTGCTTAAAGCTCCTGTCTAGGTGAGAAACCATGGTCTTACTAACAGGTCGAGGCCTAAAGGTATTGAGAAGAGGTGCTTTGTTTTGAAATGTACCCGGACGTTGGTGTATGTGTGAAAGGTTTAGTGTGATGAGCTCCATCTTCCACCCTCTGTTTCAGACTGGGAGCATGTGCAGCCTCCACTGTGGCTCCAGACCCTGATGAACGCGTGCAGCCAGGCAAACGATTTCAGCGTGCAGAGTGTTGCCATTTCGTTAGTCATGGACCTGGTGGGACTGACTCAGTCTGTGGCCATGGTCACTGGGGAGAACGTCAACAGCGTGGAGCCTGCACAGCCCTTAAGTCCAAACCAGGGAAGAGTGGCGGTAGTTATTAGACCTCCCCTCACTCCGGGCAACCTGAAATACATTGCTGAGAAGACCGAATTTTTCAAGGTAAATTCTGAGAAACACCTGCATGACTAAGGTGGTACCTGACCTAGATTGCTTAGCAGAGATCTTAAAGATGATATTATCAGGCTTCATTGAGTACCTCTGAATATTATAATGTCTAGAAAAAGGTACCACACTTTGTCTGCACTGCTTTGCCAATCTTGTCCCCAGTTGTGCGAGAGGGAGGAAGGATGAGAGGACATGAGGATGAGGTTAGGGAAGGCAAATATTAGGGCTCCAAAGCCACAGAAGGAGTAATTTCAGCTAAAAAAGAAGTGAAGTCCATTTATACAATAAAACTTATTTCGACATGACATGGTCATGACACTTTTGCTTTTCATAGAGTATAATCTCAGCTCTCCAAACTGAGAAACAGGAAAAGTTTTTCTGCTGTGTTGTTTGATTATTTTAATCTGTGGTGTACAATGCCGTTCAGAAAAAAAAAAAAAAAAAGCAGTTTTTTATTTCTGTCATAGGAGGGATACCCTCTACATAGAACGTTAAGTACAAGTACATTGATTATATTACATCTTAAGCAGGTAGATTCTTTACATCTAAAAAAAAATTTGTTTTACTTTTATCTCATTTCAAGTCATTGTGCCCCACTGGGTAGTCCTTTCTGCTAAAGTTGGTTTCTGTAACAATGGTGTGGCCGTAAACCCTGAAGATGGTTACGTTTTTATTAATGCTGTCATAGATCATCAAATGCCGTGTTAACACATGTAACTCTAAAACACATACAAGCTATTTTTTATGCCTTAAGGAATTTGGATATTTGAACTGTAAATTATATTTTACTTTGTAACATGTAACCATAAGTTTTAAATTGTATTCAATGTGAGATTTGTATCCTCTTAAGGGTAATGTTTTCTAGCAACCCTTTACTAAATGTCACTAAAATAGTGAAGTGGGGTCTTCTCTGGGCCCTGCAGAAAGTTCTTCCATGTTTGATATTTAAAATAAATATCATTAGGGAGAGATCTTAAAAGAATAAAAATAATCATTAAAGGTCTATGATAAGAGGTTCTAATGGCCTGGATGACCAAAATTGAGCACATGGAAAGCTGTACTTTTAAATCTCATCCTAGTAGCCTAATGAATGTTGAAGACCTTCAATGGCATTCAAAGGCTTGTTTGTCCCTTACAGGAAATGCTTGTTAAATACGTTTAAATGTATGGTTTTTAACACTGTCACTTTTACAATCTTCTTCTATAGCATGTAGCTTTAACACTGTGGGATCAGCTGGGAGATAGGACACCTCAGCACCACCAGAAAAGTGTGGAATTATTTTATCAACTACATAACTTGGTTCCTTCTTCTAGCATCTGTGAGGATGTTATAAGTCAGCAGTTAACCCATAAAGATAAGGTAAATTCTTTTTTCATCTTGACCCACCCCCACCTACCGCACTCCCATTAAACCAAAAGGTAAATTAAAGAAACTCTAGGAAAATTATTGTAGGTAGTATCTGATTAGAGAGTATATAAATTCATTCAGAGTGATCTTCATCTCTTTAAAACAAATTTGTTCTGTCCTTTATTTATTTATTTATGTATTTATTTGAGAGAGTGCACACACACAAGCGGGATGGGGCAGAGGAAGAGAGAGAATCTTAAGCAGGCTCCATGCCCAGTGCAGAGCCTGATGTGGGGCTCGAACCCAGAATCCTGAAATCATTACCTGAGCAGAAATCACTAGTTGCATGCTCAACCTACTGAGCCACACAGGCACCCCATTCTGTCCTTTAGAGGAAAGTTCTTTGCAAAATCATCAGTAATATGAAAAATTAAGTAACCCAAAATCAAATACTGGGTTTATTTCTTGATTCAGGATACCATTTGTGGGGAGCGGTGATTAAAGTTGTGGCTGGTCCAAGTCCTTGGATCATTTAAAGAGAAAGTGGTGGCCTTGGTTATGGAACCATGGATACGTTAACTGATGTGTGTGAGACGATGTGTATGTGAAATTACATTTTTAAGCCATAGAATGCTAATCTGTGAGATTATATTATTTGTATCATAATATCCAAAATAAGGATTTTGTGTCTCAGTGTACGTGAAGTGGTCCATAAGTCAGGAAGAGCAGAGGTGATAGAGTCATTGGTACACCTGAGACGCAGCTGGAGCTGTCAGTCTGGTTGGCCTCTTCGGGCAGTTCAGTGAAGTGAAGTGTGTGATCTTCCCATGCCTGCTCTGTAACATAAATCAAGGATTTTATCGATCAGCTTTTAGAGGTGTATCACCCTAATTCTTAAGAACTCTAAATGCAAGTGAATTTGAATGAGTCATTCAGAAAGGCATGTTGTTGAGTTAATGAAGCTTTGGGCCAGGAGGGAAGTGGCAAATGAAGGAGAAAATGAGAGACGTGAAAAGTTTATTCCAAGAAAAATGTTAAAATTCTATTTCTGCTTCAACACATTTTTTCAAATTTTTTTAGGAATAAAATGTTTAATAAAGCCTTGCATTTATAGTATTTGTTTACATTAAGTGTAAGTCTAGGACAAATTATATACCTGTTTACTTGTGTAACATTTTATTTATAAAGAAATACTCAGCTCTGAGTAAAGGTATATACATCCATGAAAAAAAGTTAAGATACTGTTATTACTTTCGAATGTGTTTGTATTGGTTAATGTACAAACACAGTCTTCATAGGAAAAGTTATTTATTAGGCCCACATAAAAGAAAGAAGCACCCCTCCAACTGATCACAAACAGTTGAGACTGTTACAGCCCCTGATTTTGGAGGGCTTTTACTTGAAGAACTCCACAGATGCTACAGGAAGACTATGAAAGTCTTGATGACTTCAGTTTCTCCCTGATTTATGTTCATTTATGTTCATTCTCTAACATCGAATGCTGGTCTTTCTAAATCATTTATTTTTCCATTGTTCTGTCCATCGTTACTGAATGTTTTCCAGATAACCTCAAAATGATATAATGTGTTTCTTATAGAAATAATTTTTAAGGTATCTAGGTATCTAGATATTCAAATCTAGTAAACCAACTTTATAAGTAATGGTACATTCATTTGAGATAATATATAATTTCTGGGAGCAAAAGTAAATTGTATGGTATAATAAAATAAATTTTGACTTCTAAACATTTTTATTAAAATAAGGAAAAAATGCTTCTGATACTGAAGATACCATAACATGCATATCATTTGCTCTTTCCATGCCCTGTTACATTGTAATCTAAAAAACTGGATACCTAGTCTAAACTAGATAACAATGATTTCTGAGGTAGCATGAGATGATTTTTTAGGGTTAATATTTCTGTTATATTTGGTTTTGTTTTACATTTCTACTTTCATAAGAGCAGTTTTATTGTGTGATATATTGAGTACTATGAACTTCGAACCTAATATTGTCTTTTAAATTGCTACTTTGATTTTGATAAAATTGCCTAATATCTTCAAGGGAGAAAAAAGTAATGTAATCTCCCATATTCCTCCTCAGAAAATAAGGATGGAAGCACATGCAAAGTTTGCAGTTCTTTGGCATCTAACAAGGGATCTCCATATAAATAAGTCATCATCTTTTGCACGTTCTTTTGACAGGTTGGTTACATTTGATATTTGGATTTTACAGTCAGGTATATCAATGTATCTTTTCTTGAATCCTCTGGCTAATTTGTAAGGGGTACAAGATAGCAATTTACAGATATTATAAAGAGGGCTTATAAATTATTTTTTAAAAATCTTAGGTATATTAAGATGCATGGCATCGAAGCACCCAGATTCCCTTTCTTTTACTGGATGACTATTCAACAAGACCCCTGCTGTGTGCCGGGCAGCCTTCTAGGTGTCAGGGATACAGCAGTGGGTCTATATTCACAGTCATAGAAATTTCAGTATAAACAGTAGATGATGTAACTGTTTCTCTTAAAAGTTATTTTCAATCTTCTACCTGGACTGGGCATCATAAATCTATGGCTAAAATACACACCCCTTCCATAGATTCAGAGAACCTGCAGCTGCCTGAGAGTAGTTTTGCTACTTGTCTACACCACTCAAGATGACTCATCCCCTAGATATGAGGTTTGCCTTAACTTCCAAGGAGATGCTATGCATAGGTAGATTCAGATACTGGCCCAGGATTGCAGTCTCACCACCATAGAGGAGGCCACAGATCTGACTCTGCTTAAAGCCCAGCTCAGGATCAGATGTGTGCTTTACTGGACATTACTTCAGATGTTACTTTTTTAACAACATCACCATTTTTAAATGATCTGGTACTGACCCAGTACAATGAACTATGCCCTTGGCCTAGGTACTTTACAAATACCATTTCTCATTTGATGACTGCCTTTTCTTACCATGCAAGTGAGGCTCTGAAGGACCAAAGAAATAAGTGGCTTGCCCAAGGCCACACATGAGGTAGAGTTGACAGCCCAGATTTGAATCTTGGGTTTTCAGATTCCAAACCACACCTCCATACCTTTCACAGAAGTTCTTTTCTTGAGTTAAGCACATAGGTTTGCCTCGTAAAGAGATTGGGCACAGAAGAGCATGGAAGTAGTGTTAACTTGCAGGGAGTCCAGTATTTGGTGATATGAGCAGGAATACATGGTGAAACAAGACTAAGGTTTTTTTTTTCTCCTATTCTTTAGTATTTATCTTGTAAAAGTAATGTATGCTTGTGAAAGTAAAACAAAAGTATATAAGAAAAGGGAAAAGATAATTTCCTCCTTTTTCATATCTACTGACACTGTAGGGATTAAGATTATTAAAATGATGTGGTCAAAAGTTATCCTGAAGTCCAATTACTTTTAAAGAGTTAATTCAAAATAATAAAACTTAATAGTAATATTGATTTAAGAAAAACTAGAGTGTTACAAATAAAGTAGATGTTTTCTTCTTTGTTTTAATTATTGGTATTTATTGTAGGTCACTGTTCATCATGTTAGATAGCCTTAACAGTCTCGATGGTTCTACCAGCTCTGTGGGACAAGCCTGGCTGAACCAAGTGCTACAGAGACATGATATTGCAAGAGTGTTGGAACCATTGCTATTGCTCCTACTTCATCCCAAAACTCAGAGGGTTTCAGTGCAGCGTGTACAAGCAGAACGTTATTGGAATAAGGCTCCCTATTATCCTGGAGAAGAGAGTGACAAGCATTTCATGCAAAATTTTGCCTGCAGCAATGGTGAATATCACATGGAAGTAGAACAGCTTTATTTAGAATTAAGTTATTAAAATAGAATGAGAAGTGAACACAACCATGATTGGCAACATTGAGGTTTTCTCCATGGCCTTATTTTCTCCCGTCCACGTGTACTGGCAGTGCTCACGTGGGCCATGCCAGAATGTACTTCATCAATGGTCATCTTAGAGGACTTGGATTTCTCTTATCAGTTGACTCTTTCAGGGGAGGTGTCAGCACAGCTTTCAGAGACAGTCTTCAATTTTGATGGAAATACCTGTAGAGTTTAATTAGCAATTTGGTTTTGCAAGGCTCTAGAGATACTTCACTGGGAATGTATAATAAGCTTGTAATACACATTTGTATTTCATGAGTCATTTTTGTCATCTGTGAAATGGGAATAGTAGTACCCACCTTTCCAGGCTTCATTGTGAACGTTAGATGTAGTTCTGTTCGTGACATGTTTTTTGCAGACTGGCATATCCTAAGCGTTAATTAGATGATCACTGTTATTACTTGAAGTCTGCATTTTACAAACTGTCGAGTGAGGCCATCTACAATACGGTGATAATGGCCCCTTAGATTAATTTATTATACTTTAGGGACAAAAGACTCTCACACATCTCATTGGTATCTTGACAAATAATCCTGTGAGTTCAGTAAAAAGGTCATTTTACAGAGCAAGGAGCAGATGCTTAGCGGGCAGGGCTTTCTCAAGTCCCATGGCTGCTGTGTGATGAAGCTGTGACTATACCGTCGTGCCCCCATTTCATCTTTAGTGCGTTTCTACAGAGTTTGGACAGAGCCCTCTATAAAGCCTGCCTTTCCACTGCTTCTCCTGAGTCTTCTCAGAGCATATCCTACTCCGCCTATTGCCTGAACTTCTTTCTGTTCGCCCTTTACCTGCTGCCATTCCTGCATGTCTGCTGAATTCTTGCCTTTCCTCCGAGATTGGTCTTCTTACCCGTAGGGTCACGATGCTTTCCCAGTATTCTATAACATTTGCTTTGTAATAGCCATATGGAACTAAACCTTCTGCTCTTTCTTAAAAGAATGCCATCAGTGCCATATGCCCTCCAAAAAGTACAGAAATGGATGAATGTATTTGTGATTCCAGTACGGAATTCAAACTCTAGATAGAACAATGATGTCTTCCTTCCCTCACCCCCATCGTCTCTTGGCTTAGGGCCTTATACTAGATAATGCATAAATATTGAATTTTATTGAAATCAAGGTTATATATGTATATATATATATGTATGTATATATACTAAAGTATTTGAATTCTTAGAAAAAACTAAAGGGAAGTATTACACAGGGAGGAAAAAAACAAAATTTTGAACTGCAGTAAAAAAGATACCTTATTTGGGAATAAGGGCAAATTTTGATATTGTAGCTGTTTTAAATGTGTTTTTATTTAAGTCACTTAAAATAATAGTCTTTCTATTGTTGAATTGTCTTTGCTAAATTCTAGTTAATAGTCATCTACGTAATTTGCTAACTTAAAGGGTCTAAAATAGTAACAAATTAAAATATAATTTTAGTAGGAAAGTGTAAGTAAGTGATGAAGCTAATGATTAAAAATCTTGAGATCAGTCTATATTTCAATTATTTTAATGTATTTTATCTTTTTCCTTCTTTACTATTTTTCTCCTATGCCAGTAAGCCAAGTACAACTCATTGCATCTAAAGGAGGTGGTGAAAAGCCGCTCACCATGGACGAAATAGAGAACTTCAGTCTCACTGTTAATCCACTGAGTGACAGACTTTCCCTTCTAAGTACCAGCAGTGAGACGATTCCAATGGTTGTATCTGATTTCGATCTTCCAGACCAGCAGATAGAAGTACTTCAGAGTTCCGACTCTGGATGTTCACAGTCCTCTGGTGGGGACAACTTGAGTTACGAAGTAGATCCTGACACCGTGAATGCCCAAGAAGATTCTCAAGTGCCAGGTGCAAGCTCCCCAGATGATGACGTTCAACAGGTAGTGTTTGACCTGATATGTAAAGTCGTAAGTGGCCTCGAAGAAGAATCTGCATCAGTGACATCTCAGTTAGAAATGGAAGCTATGCCCCCAGAACACAGTGACGTAGGTCCAGGCGAGGAGACCCTTAAAACTGACGAGCAGTCCACTTCACAGGGTCAGGGTAGTTTGCTCAGTAACGACAGTTCTCAGTTGCTGGCTGTGTCTGCGGAGGGAAGCCATGAGTGTGTGGCAAATGGAATCTCCAGAAATAGTTCCTCCCCTTGTATTTCAGGAACCACACAGATTCTCCAGGATTCTAATGTTGCTTCCGTAGAAACCAAATCCAGGCAGAGGAGTCACAGCAGTATTCAGTTCAGCTTCAAAGAAAAATTATCAGAAAAAGTCTCCGAGAAAGAGACCATTGTTAAGGAGTCAGGTAAACAACCGGGAGCAAAACCTAAAGTAAAACTTGCCAGAAAAAAGGATGATGACAAGAAAAAAACTTCAAATGAAAAACTCAAGCAAACCAGTGTATTTTTCAGCGATGGTCTGGATTTAGAGAACTGGTATAGCTGTGGAGAAGGAGAAATTTCTGAAATTGAGAGTGATATGGGTTCTCCAGGATCACGGAAATCTCCCCATTTCAACATCCACCCGCTCTACCAGCATGTGCTTCTGTATCTCCAGTTGTATGATTCATCAAGGACTCTGTACGCTTTTTCTGCCATCAAAGCCATCTTGAAAACTAACCCTGTTACTTTTGTAAACGCCATTTCAACCACCAGTGTAAATAACGCATATACCCCTCAATTGTCTCTGCTTCAAAATCTCTTGGCCAGACACCGGATTTCTGTTATGGGCAAAGACTTTTATAGTCACATTCCAGTAGACTCAAATCATAACTTCCGGAGTTCTATGTACATAGAAATTCTTATTTCCCTCTGCTTGTATTACATGCGAAGCCATTACCCAACTCACGTCAAGGTCACTGCACAAGATTTAATAGGCAATCGAAACATGCAGATGATGAGCATAGAAATTTTGACACTTCTGTTTACTGAGCTGGCAAAAGTAATAGAAAGCTCAGCAAAGGGTTTCCCTAGTTTTATCTCTGACATGTTATCTAAATGCAAAGTTCAGAAAGTGATTCTTCACTGTTTGCTGTCATCTATCTTTAGTGCACAGAAATGGCATAGTGAGAAAATGGCAGGTAAGAACATGGTTGCCGTGGAAGAAGGTTTCTCAGAAGACAGCCTTATCAATTTCTCAGAGGATGAATTTGACAATGGCAGCACACTCCAGTCACAGCTTCTGAAAGTGCTTCAGAGGCTCATTGTGCTAGAACACCGGGTAATGACTATCCCCGAAGAGAGTGAAACCGGTTTCGATTTCGTTGTATCTGACCTAGAACACATCAATCCCCATCAGCCCATGACTTCTCTTCAGTATTTGCATGCTCAGCCAATTACGTGTCAAGGCATGTTCCTCTGTGCCGTGATACGAGCTTTGCATCAACACTGCGCTTGTAAGATGCACCCTCAGTGGATCGGTTTAATCACATCTACTCTGCCTTACATGGGAAAAGTTCTGCAGAGAGTGGTTGTTTCTGTGACACTACAGCTTTGCAGAAATTTAGATAATCTAATTCAGCAGTACAAATACGAAACAGGATTCTCTGATAGTAGGTAAGTTGATTTTTAACTTTACCATTGACATTTTTCACATTAGGACTACTTAATCATCCAGAAAGTCTGTTACAATTTGAGTACATAAATAAATGGTATCAGGAGGTTACAAATAGTATGTTATTTTCAGAAAGAAGGAAACTCATCCTGAGGAAGAGTATCAATAAAAGAATTAAGAATGGAAAAGAGAAGGAAAATTTTGATAGGCCTTTTTTCTCCTAAGAGAAGAAACGTTAATTTAGATGTTTTTCTTGACTGAGCTGATGAAAGTAATACAAAGTCTAGCAAAGGGTTTCCCTAGTTTTACCTGATAAGTTATCTGAGTAGAAATTGTTTCACACTAAAATTAATTTTAAATTAAAAATAATTGCTTTCCTGTATGATTTTGTTTCTGATTTTCATGGTTTACTGGTGAATTCCATCTGTATCCCCGTGTTCACCTAGTCTGTCAGAAATTTGTCAAATGTTTAATAGACTAGTATTTATTTAATCTCCTATATAACTTTAGCTACTACATGTACAATATAAGAAAACTGCTTGGATCATTTAATATTGACATGCCTGCTGTTACATAGTTGCTAGAGATTTACTAGTTATACTTGTTTATTTTGTATTGAATTTGTTAAGCCAAAAAGAACTCTAGTACAACTCACTTCATAGATTAGGGTGTAAGAGCTTCTAATTTGTGCTCTCAGTCATTAATTTTTGTAATCTTTATTTTTTTATTTTTTATTTTTTTTTAACGTTTATTTCTTTTTGAGAGACATAGAGACAGAGAGTGAGCAGGGGAAGGGCAGAGAGAGAGAGGGAGACACAGAATCTGAAGCAGGCTCCAGGCTCCGAGCTGTTAGCACAGAGCCCGACGCGGGGCTCGAACTCACAGACTGAGATCATGACCTGAGCCGAAGTCGGCCGCTTACTGACTGAGCCACCCAGGCGCCCCTGTAATCTTTATTGAGCACCTACTCTGTGCCTAGCACATGCTGGACATTTGCCGTTGAAAAAACATGAACTTTTCTTTCACAGAACTTGTGTTCAACGAATGCATTTTATTTCAGGCCTCTGTGGATGGCATCAATCATTCCACCAGATATGATTCTTACTCTTTTAGAAGGGATCACAGCCATTATCCATTACTGTTTGTTGGATCCTTCTACTCAGTATCACCAAGTAAGACTGCACAAATATTTGACTCCTTTTTAAAGACTGAGGTCTAACAAGTAGCCATTTGTAAACTTCAGTAAGTGATATATATTTTCCCCCTGACTTTAATAGCTTTTGGTCAACGTAGACCAAAAACACTTGTTTGAAGCCCGCAGTGGCATCCTCTCCATCCTTCACATGATCATGTCCTCTGTGACCTTACTCTGGAGCATCCTACATCAGGCCGATTCTTCAGAAAAGATGGCTGTTGCTGCCTCTGCGTCTGTCACCACTATTAATCTTGGAGCCACAAAGGTTAGACAATTCATACTTCATCTGTGGAGCTCAAGAGTGCATTGAAGGACTTTTCTAAAGATTGTATTCAGAATCTGTGAATAATTTGGTATTTATGGCATGCTGTATGAATTAATTCTCAAATAATTTTAACTATTTCATTGAGAAATGGCATATCACAAATTTCACCCATTTTAAGTATATACAATGATTTTTTTTGTAGTACACTGACAGTTTTCTAGTACATTGTCACCACAATTTTCAAACCTGTTCATCACCACAAAAAGATTCCAGGGCCCATTTGCAGTCACTCTTGTTCTCGCCGCCAATTCTAATCAACCATTAATCTGTTTCCTCTACGTATAGATTTGCTTTTTGTGTACAGTTTTTATAAATGAAATCATATGTTATTTAGTCTTTTGTATCTGGCTTCTTTTCTGACATAATTTTCTTGAGGTTCAATCATACTTACAATTTTGTTCCCTTTCTTGAGGATTTTTAAAGTTGACATTTCGATATGCAGAGTCCTCCTGGAAAACAGTTTAGCAGTATGTACAGAGAGCTTGGTAGTCTATGACCTACTAAGCTACTTTAGTAAATCACTTCTAAGGCAGTCAAAACTATGCAAATATATATGTCATATATATCAAATATATATATAATTATAGCCTTGTTTAGTGACACAAAGATCCCAAACAGTAAATAAGGAAAAGGTTAAATAAATTCTCCTCTTAGTGTTCCGTTATGTGGCTACTAATAGTTGAAGTTTTGAAGAACTCTTAATGGATAGAAAATGGATAAAACTTTAGTGAAACTAGCATGTTACATAATTGAACAAATCTTGTATTTACACTTACATAAAAAGTTACATGCAGAAAAAAAAATTAGTGCATTAATAGTGATTATCTCAGGACGATGTGATTAATGGTTGAGTTTTTAAATGTTTTTTCTCATACTCAGGCATTTTCCAAATTTTCTACTTTATATTAGGAGGAAAATTGTATTTCAAGGCATATTATTCAATGTCAAGTTGTTAAATTTGACAACTTTTGTCGAGTTATCTAATCTTACTCATTGACCCAACTCCCTAGATCTGGAAGTAATGGGAGCACAACTGAAATTGAGGGAAGGAGAAGGGTGGAAACATCAGAAAATTTTATCTAAGTACTTATGTTTAGATTAAACTTTGTTTTTCTGTTGTGTAACTTGAAAAAAAAAAACCTTTGCTTTTTTAAAGGAATCTGCATCAAATGTAATTGAACTTTATATATAGTGTTTTTCTGTTATTTCATAGAGCCTCTTGCATCTGGCTGACTGGCAGTTGTCATTCTATAATGTTGATTTTTTTTCTTTTCCAATTAAAATGATCATGATTGCAACTCTTAACACTATTAAAATTTCCTCCAGTGTTACTGAGAAAGCAAAACATGAAAGTATTTAAAAAAAAATCCACTTGTCATTTGTTTAAATTGTTTTAGAACTTGAGACAACAGATCCTTGAATTATTGGGCCCCATTTCAATGAATCATGGTGTTCATTTTATGGCTGCTATTGCCTTTGTATGGAATGAAAGAAGACAAAACAAAACGACCGCTAGGACCAAGGTATGTGTTTAACCATTTGTTTCGTTTGATAAGCATTTGGTGAGTACATGCCAATTTTCAAGTCTCCATTAATGGCAGGTTTAGATAATGATGTCTTGCCTAAATGTCTTGAGTATAAAAAATCATCATTTTGTGTAAAAAATAAGAAATTAGTATGATATTAACTATATTTTAGATGGAAAATTTAACATGGTACAGTGTATTTTTTAAATGTCATTCAGGGTACAAAGGAAGAATATAGAGAGTTTTCTTTTTTTTTTAATATTTTTTTTAACGTTTATTTTTTTTTTTTTTTTGAGAGACATAGAGACAGAGCATGAGCAGGGGAAGGGCAGAGAGAGAGGGAGATACAGAATCTGAAGCAGGCTCCAGGCTCTGAGCTGTCAGCACAAAGCCCAACGCGGGGCTCGAACTCACAGACTGTGAGATCATGACCTGAGCTGAAGTCGGCCGCTTAACCGACTGAGCCACCCAGGCGCCCCAAAATACAGAGTTTTCATCTGGACTCGTTTTTTATTAAGACGTGATAGCTTCAGTAGTTCGTTTCTAAATGTAATTCATATATTGGTTTAACTGGATCGTAGATGTGAAATTGTTGCTTTGTGAGTTTGACAGCTGAAAAATGTTCTGTGTTGGAAATACATAGTGACTTATTAGAATATTAGGCTAATATTCTATTCATATAAGATATATGATTGGTCTAGTTAAAGGTTTCTGATCTGTTATTTTTGTGCTGATTTCACATTACATATATGTTGAAGTTTCAAAAGGATTAAAAATAAATGAACATTCCTACTTATGACTTATTTTTGCACGTGAGGATCCAGTAGCAGATACTGCATTAGACAGAACAGAAATCCTGGAGTATTTAAAATCAGTCATGGACTGATATACCAAGGCATATCGAACACATGCATTTTTCTCTGCTCTTTCAAAAATGAGAGTAAAAGGATTTAAAAAGACTTAAACACACAGTGACAAAAATTGGGGGACTTGACCACAGAAAAATAAGTATCAGCAGAATTTTGCAAGATGAAAAACACAGGTCTGAGTGGTAACTGATTTGTAGAGAAAATTGACATCTACGTTGCTGTAAAAAAGGAACCACTTACCACTGTAAAATTACAGATGGTCTCTAGAAGTAGAAATGTCAGGTGGTACTTTTTTTTTTAATGTTTTTATTTATTTTTGAGAGAGACAGATCATGAGTGGGGGGAGGGGCAGAGAAAGAGGGAGACAGAATCAGAAGCAGGCTCCAACAGCACAGAGCCCGACATGGGGCTTGAACTACTGAAACTGTGAGATCATGACCTGAGCCGAAGTCGGACACTCAATCGACTGAGCCACCCAGGCACCTCAGAAATGTCAGGTACTTCTAATGACAAAAGGTCGGGATGGGGTGAAGTCTGGAGTATTAATTGAAAATTTATATAAAGAGCAACAACGAGACCATTTCTAGATCCCTTTACCCCAACCCAAGTAACCGCCCACTCTCTTACCCTACCCAAGCAAGAGACCGGAGCCAAATTTGCTCTGTGAAGAGTTTGGTCAAGAAAGGCTCTGAACCCGAGAGCACAAGATTCACACAGGTAGACATTAGACTTCATGATGAAAACAGGAGCTTTCACAACAAGTTTATATACTGAAAAATGGGCATCGGCCTCACCCCATTGAGGTGGTAGGAATTTGGAGGATTCCGCTCTAGGAAAATGACCTGACCAAGTAAAAAAAGACATGTAGCTGCTGAAGTTTTTGAGTCTACTAACAAAGCACTAGGCTGCAGTCACCACACAGGGAGGCCTCCCTGTCCATCAGCATTCATTGCACATGAATGCTTGACTTTTAACTTTTTAATTTCTTTTTCAAAGGCAGTAATAGCATAGTTGTTAAGAACACAGACTTTGAAACCAGATCCATGAGGTTCAAATCCTTACTTTAATCACTAACTATATGACCCTGAAGAAGAAGTACTACTTCATGAGGTTGTGAGAATCCGAAGGATATATATATACATGGTGCTTAGAGCAATGCCTGGCACTTAATAAGCACTATGTAAATATTAGCTTTATTACTGCTCCTCACATTTAAATATGAATAAAGAGCCAGGGATTACCAGTCACATGAAGAAAGCTCCTAATATGATAGACAATGACAAAAAAATAAATAAATAAAGTCAAAAGAAACAATGCAGGTAACGGAATAACATGTAAGTAATAATAGCAGTGCCTTTCCAAGAGGGAGAAGCTATGTTCCATCCATGAAATAAGATTATAAGAAAGACATTTGCAAAAATTAAAATTTCTCTTGAATGTAAACCTTTTTATAGCACAAGTCAAAATCAGCATAAGAGTTGGAAGAGAAAGCAGATAAATACTAGAAATATAAATTTAGAGATATGGGAAGGAAGGGTAAAGGAAATCAGAAAATTAGGAGAACGATACTGGAGGCTCAATATCTTTTTGCAGAAAGAAAGGACAGAAAAAATGAGGGAAAATTTTAATGAAATAGTACAAGGAAATTCTCCAGAAATGAGGAAAATGAGTTTCCACTGACACTGTAAAAGAGATTTACTCAAAGATCAGCATGTAATTTCAGAACATTGGAGATAAAAGATCTGAAAATCTTCAGAGAAAATAATGTTCCTGACTGATAAAACTTGTCAAGAGCAGCACTGGAAATTATGGGAAAATCAGTCTCGACTTATAATGCTCTACCCAAACTGTCACTCAAGGTGTTTTGAACCATGCAGTATCTGTTTTTTAAAAAATGTCATTACCATCAGTTTACCCTCTCTCAGCGACCGATTCTTCCATTAGAGGAGGAATAAGCCATGAAGGAAGAAGACGTGGGATCCAAGCCATAGGGGTTCTAACACAGAAGACTTGGAAAGGGAGTCTCTGGACTGATGGGCACAGAAAAGATAACAAGATGGTACTGTGCAGGCCTAGAGAATACCAACCCAGGGTAGATCAGAAAGACCTTGAATAGATGTCTCAAGAAAAAAAAAAAAAAAGAGAGCCACCTGGGTAGCTCAGTCGGTTAAGTGTCCAACTCTTGATTTCAACTCAGCTCATGATCTCATAGTTACTGAGGTCGAGCCCCACGTCTGGCTCTGTACTGGCAGCTTGGACCTTGCTTGGGATGTTCTCTCTCCCTTTCTCTCTGCCTCTCCCCGGCTTGCATGGGTTCTCTCTCTTTCTCTCCCTCTTGAAGTAAACTTTAAAAAAAAGAGAGAAGGAAGAGGTTTAGTAATTACCTAATATATTTTAATATGTAATGAGAGGTTTACAGTTGTTGGAGCATTTGAGGATGAATTTGTGGTCAAGATGGAGAAAACCAAACAAAAATAAGGCAGTTTATTAACTCTAGGAAAAACAAAAAGTAAAAGAAATGTTAATGACAGTATAATATACAGTACAACCGTAAATGGTCATGTGAATATTGGATAATTATTTAAATAAAATTATAACTCTGTTGGGAGGATAGGGAGAAAAATGCAAAGGAGCTAAATTTTTGTCTTCTAAAGTAGAAAGTCAGTAGGAAATTGGAAAAAAAACATGAAATAGTAAAAAAATAGTTGTGTGTAAATCAAAACCACAATGAGATACCACCTCATACCTGTCAGAATGTCTAACATTAAACAACTCAGACAACAATTGGCGAGGATGTGGAGAAAGGATCTCTTTTGCACTGCTGGTGGGAATGCAAAGTGGTGCAGCCACTCTGGACAACAGTATGGAGGTTCTTCAAAAAATAGAACTACCCTACGACCCAGCAATTGCACTACTAGGTGTTTATCCAAGGGATACAGGTATGCTATTTCGAAGGGCCACATGCACCCCAATGTTTATAGCAGCACTGTCAACAATAACCAAAGTATGGAAAGAGCCCAAATGTCCATTGACAGACGAATGGATAAAGAAAATATAGTGTGTGTGTACACACACACACACACACACACACACAGGAGTATTACTCGGCAATCAAAAAGAATGAAATCTTGCCATTTGCAACTACGTGGATGGAACTAGAGGGTATTATGCTAAGTGGAATTAGAGAAAGACAAATAATCATGGGACTTCACTCATATGAGGACTTTAAGTTACAAAACAGATGAACATAAGAGAAAGGAAGCAAAAATAATTTAACAATGGTGGGTACAAAACATAAGAGACTTTTAAATATGGAGAACAGGGTTACGGGAGAGGTTGTGGGAAGTGGGATGGACCAAATGGGTAAGGGGCATTAAGGAATCTACTCTTGAAATCATTGTTGAACTATATGCTAACTAACTTGGATTTAAATTTAAAAATATAATAAATTTAAAAAATAGGTGTATTGCTCAAAAATAATAGAAAAGAGCTAAGAGTCGAGCATGGTTGCTCTAGGGTGTGAGATATGGGATAGGACACAGCTTATTGTCCTATTTGATTTTTTGAAATAATGTATATATTGTAAAAAATATATGTATTTTATCTAATCAAGAGACCTGTAAAGTCCTTTATATTAAAAAGAGGCCATGAAATATTCTCTTAATTCCGTGATTTCTCTTAAAAGCCCTACGTGCCCACGTACACGCATAACAGTGATGTGTTTTTCCAGGTCATCCCTGCAGCCAGTGAAGAGCAGCTCTTACTGGTAGAACTGGTTCGTTCCATCAGTGTCATGAGAGCAGAAACCGTTATGCAGACCGTGAAAGAAGTTTTAAAGCAGCCCCCAGCCATAGCCAAGGACAAGGTAAGAAGAGCTTTTCTGTGCTGTTGTTTACAATTCTATTTCAGAAATGATGCTGGAGATACTTTTTTGTTCAGCGATGTCCTTTTAACGCGTACAGATTGCAGAGAGGAATGCATGTTGCCCTCACACTCCTGTAATAAAAACACTTATCAGCTTCTGCGGTGATTGCTCTTGTGATCATTCCTGTAGCCGGGGAAGAGCCCTTAACCGTTTACATCCTTTATATGAACCATGGAAGGCAGCTACAGGTTATATGACCAAAATCTTAGGGGAGGTTTTTCTGGTCATTTAAAGGAAGAACATATAAGCCAGAGCCCAAGGTCTACTAACCTCAATTGTTGCTTTTTTTTTTTTAATTTTTGTTTATTTTTACAGCTTCTTTATTGATTTCTCTTTGGATGAATGTTTAGCATTGTGCCATAATGTTAGCTCTTTTATGTGTCATTTCTTGACCAGGTAAGGTACAAAACCGTGCTTTTGCAGGGGCTACCGAAAATGAGTAACATAGTCTGAGCTCACAGTGCATGGTCTCTAATTAGGCAGATATAAAAGTTTGCAAATTAGAAAAATTACGGACTTCTCTCCTTCTCCTCTTTGTTCCAGCAATACTGAGAGGTCATATTTGCTGAGGAAATATTTACCAACCGCAAATGTTTGACTTTAAGCCAAGCCAAAATAAACCTAATCATATCCTTCACAGAATTATCACACATATCCAAAAATGTTTAACTATTTTTTTGTTTTATCTTTTTTCTTGAATTGCCAGTGGGAAGACTATACTTCTGTGTGTAGAATAGCCAGTATCCATATTAACTTTTAATAATTTGCTTACTGTTATAACGTCACCTCTGGAGCATTTGCCATAGGATTTTAAATTTGCACGTAAACACTAAGTTCAGCATCATATGTTGAGCATCTTCTTGTGCTGGACTTTGGGCTAAGCATGAAGGACAGGGAAGCAAAATGGAGCAGATTCCACCATCAGGCCCTCCAGCGGCTGGCTGCCTCCTGCTCTCAATCTGGGTTCTCAATCTGTTAGACATTTGATTTTTCTGTTATCTGATAAAGGAGAACCTTCATGGGAATAGTTGGTGCTACAAAGGAACTAACTGATAAATGTCTATGGACATCAGTATCATTTTCTTGCCTATTACTAATTTCTGTTACTCTCGGTATTATCTTAACTGCATGTTAAGAGTTGGTCTCAGATTTAAACTAACCACACTCATTTAGCAAATACTTGTAGTAAAATAGCACCAACCAAGTATAAGGCAATTAAAATAAAACTGATATTAATGCTTTATAGGGTAAATGGATCATTTGAAAGTAATGGCTGGACTTCTGATGTGTTATGGGTGGTGATTGAGACTCTTGATTTCTTCTATCCATTTTCAACTTTTTAAATAGCTCTTGGGTTAAGTTTTTTCCTACTAAATGAAAGACTTGTGTGACTTTTTTATGACAAACTAGTGTTTTTGTTTTCTTTTAATGTTTTGTATTAAAAGTTGACAGAGTACAGAGTAGTTGCAACAATGAAAAAGCAAAGGCAGCATTTTTCTTCCCTGTAAAATTGATTTCTTTTGTTTGTAGAAACATCTTTCTTTGGAAGTCTGCATGCTTCAGTTTTTCTATGCTTATATTCAAAGGTAAGATCACTGATGTAGATCTCTCCTTGCAGCATTAGCAACATATAAAAGTTAGGGACTGTAGGAGAAAAGCAGCTGAGTTCTTTAAAGAAATAACTAATTTTTCCTTTTAAAACTAAAAGAACAAACTCTAAACCAATGTTCCTGGATATATTTATACAAGTTAATGGGTATGTTAATGACCCACAGCCGTGCAGGTCCTGCAGACCTAAAGACCCAAGGGTATTGAAGATACAGTGGATATTGAAACAATGAATTGTAAGAAAATCATTTAAATATAAAAGAAAAACTAAATCCAACTCTAGGAACCATGCCTGTCACCAATGAATCTAATCTGGTGGTAATCTAATCTGATTTCTGTTTTTAATGTTAGGAATGATGATAAGAAAATATCTTTTTGTTCTGGTGTTCCAGTTTTGTGTTTAGCTGACCTCTGAACAGAAGTCACTTGATGTGAATTTTGATAAACTTACGGGACAGCCTGAATCTTAATGTCCTCCCGTATAGGGCAAATGCATTTTAATTACAACCTGGTATCAGTTTGTGATCTATGACATTTATAAAGTCAGATTATGTTGTATATTTAAACTGATGGTGATTTAGAGCAAAGACTACCTGTAGTCTGAACTGAGATACATAGAGGTGTTAGGGTTAAGACCAAACTGGAACAAAGATAATCTGATTTTCTCTAGAGGTGAGAGACTGATGTTCAGGATAGATTGATAACTCTTCTTTAGATGAAATAAAAACTCATAGGTGAAGGAAAAAGAGCTAATATAAGAGATAAGTGGAGAGAACAGGACAAGAGCAGGTGACTAATAGGTCAGTAATCCAACTGAGATTTAATCCAACTATATTTTACTTTTGAGAGTCCATGTGATTAAAAACTGGGATTTCTATAGCAAAATTAAGATTCCTATACTAATAAGTCACACCGGATATTTTAAATATGTTGGTTTTCTTTTTATATAACAATAGTACAAAACATAGAGCTTTTAGGAATTTTGTCCTATCATAGTCTAGGGAATGTTTCAGAGAAACCAGTAGAAAAAAGTGGTAAAGGCTGTGGGAAAATTAAAAAAAAATTAAATTTTACTGTGGCTCTCTCTATATATACAAAACTATATTTATCTTGCAGAATTCCAGTGCCCAATTTAGTGGATAGCTGGGCATCACTGTTGATACTTCTGAAAGACTCCATACAACTGAGTCTTCCAGCCCCAGGGCAGTTTCTTATACTTGGGTAAGCAATTTCACTTAAAATATTATTTTGAAGAAAAGAATAATGTTCATTGTCCTAATTGCTGCATAGCAGATGTTTGGATGAGCACATGTTCTTTCTGTCTGTCTTCTCTTGGAATTTTTAAGATCTAGAAAGAGATGTGTGGTTTGAGACCTGTAAAAAAGGGGGAGGAGTGTAGGGAGGAAACTGTGTGTTTCTATGTATACAAAATGTAAATGCACTAACAAACCTTACGATAGTAGTTTCTTTAAGGATGAGTAGGATGTCCGATGGGGAACTTCATAGAAGAGAGTCATTTGCCTTCAGGACCCTGAACATGAACAGGCTTGGAAAGTCATTTTCTCTGTTTTGGAGTTTCCTTATCTGTGTTGCTAATTTGTAGGATTATTTGATAAATTCCAGTCATCCTTACTTAACTGCAAACACCATGATGTCATGGACTGTGTCATTTTTTTTTTTTTTTTTTGCTCACCATTGTTAATAATATGTCTCCAGTAACTACTGGTCAGTGAGTGGAGGTGGCAGGAGCAGAAAGCCTTGGTGGAGACAGGAATGGGAAGGGCACGGTGGGGTAAGGTGTGTTGTCTGATTTGGTTCTTAGAGTAGAGCCCCAGCAATGGAATGGTGGGGAGACGGAAAGAGTGATGAGAGCTAGATAGGAAGGATTCGCATTTTGGCTTAAGAAATTTGGTCTTGGGGGAGCCGTCTGGGTGGCTCAAGTCTATTAAGCATCCGACTTCAGCTCAGGTCATGATCTCGTGATTTGTGGGTTCAAGCTCCGTATCAGGCTCTGTGCTTACAGCTCAGAGCCTGGAGCCTGCTTCGAATTCTGTGTCTCCTTCTCTGTCTGCCCCTCCCCTGCTCGCTCACTCACTCGCTCTCTCAAAAATAGACATAAAAAAAAAGAAATTTGGTCTTGGGCAGGGGTGGGAGGTGATGGTAGGTCTTGAGGAGAGACTTGAGTGGCAAGTTAGTAGTAGAATGGATCAGAGGGGAAGGAGGGTAGGCCAGGAATGCTGTTTCAAGTAGGACGTAGGGACTATGAACTCTTAAGGACGGGATTGCAGGAAGGAGACAAAGAATAAAGGAAAAGGGACTAGCAAAGGAGATAGAAAAGGAAATAACAGAAAATTAGAAAAAAAAAACGGCTATATTCTGTGTTCTAGAAGCAAATGTAAGTTAAGAGGGCACAAGGAACACTTCCAGAGAGATGAAGGAAGATGGGGAATAATAAGAGGCTGTATTTATTGATGATTTGGGGAGGACTGGTAACCTAGGAGAGAGGAGTTTGGTGCCTGGCCTGCCTACCTGAGTTGTCTTAAGGCTCGAAGAGGAAATATATGCACAGTTCTTTATCAGCAAATAACCTGTTGCCTAATTTCATTAAAAATTAAAGCTGTTTATTGTGGCTTGTAGCTTCCCCACAGGATTTTACTGTTTCCTCACATACCTTTTCTTCCTTTCTCATTTCTCAGAAAGTAAAGGATCCTACCTCCTTCTCAGGGGTGTATACTCTGATTGTTTAAGCAAAAAGTTGGACATTTTCAGTTAGACTAAACACTTAATTCCCTTTTTAAATTTCTGATTGCGTTTTTAATGCCAACCATTCCACAGTTCCTCTAAAAATTCCTAATTACAAAATGGAAATCGATATGAAGATTGCTTTTCAGTATCATTTCACATTTAGTTTGGAAATAATTATGCATATAATTTATCTTAAGTCAGAGTAAATATTGAGTGGAAGTTTAGCAAACTAAACTAAATCAAGTTTTTCACATGAACTTGATTTTTTTTTCATTTATGAAGTATTTTTAATCTATTATATGTATATATATATGTATATATATATACACGCAGGGTAAGAAACAATTTCTGTGTTACAATTAAAGGTTGGTGGGGTTTGAGTTTTTTGGGAGGTTTTTTTTTGTTTTGTTTAATATATAAAATGTATACAGAAAAATATACAAATAATTAGAATACAAGTCCACAAGTTATTACAGAGTGACCATATTAACTATATAATCATGAGTCTAAATTAAGGAATAAAACACTGTATGTCTCTTCAGGTCCCCTCCCAATTGCTGTCCTTTCCCTTCTCCCCAAAGATAACCGTAATTTGGACTTCTAATACTACAGATAAATTTTGCCCTTTTTTAAAACTATATGTAAATATTTTATTCTGTGTCTGCTTCTTTCACACAACATCTGTGTATAAGATTCATGTGATTTCATGTAGCTACAATTTATTGAGTTCCATTGCTGTTCCGTGTTTCATTGTATGAATATGCTACAATTTCTTCTCTTTTTGGACTTTTGAGTTCTTTCCACTTTGGTGCTTTTTTGAATGCCATTATGAACATCTTTGTACATGTGTTTCCATGCATATGTTTATTCCTTTTAACAGAGTCATAGGGTATTCATATATACATTCATTAAACACCTAAAATAGAAATTGAGGCTACAGAGCCAATTGGTCACTGTGAGAAATCAGATTACATCATTTCCTTTACACTGATGTTTCCTGTTTGTTTTTCTGTTCGGCCCTTTTAGGGTTCTGAATGAGTTTATTATGAAAAACCCTAGTTTGGAAAATAAGAAAGACCAAAGAGACCTTCAGGTAAGGCATTCTGACTTGAGAGCTGTTGCCAAAACTCTGCGTCTCTCAGTGCCCTTAACTCTAAAAAGATATGGTCAGATAAGCTCATCTCTAAAGCTGCACAAGCACGTGTGCGTTTGGGTGTGTGTGTACACACATGTATGTAGAGTGGTTTTTCCTTGTTTCTGTAGGATGTGACTCATAAAATAGTGGATGCAATTGGTGCCATTGCTGGTTCTTCTTTGGAACAGACAACATGGCTGCGGCGAAATCTTGAAGTTAAGCCTTCTCCCAAAATAATGGTGGATGGGACCAATTTGGAATCTGATGTTGAAGGTATTGATCTCAAAGATTGAGGTTTATGTTGGTAGACATATGTTTACTAAGCAATCATTGCAACTAGCACTGTAAGCACCAGAAAATCGTTCCTTTCTTCATGTTAGCAGGTAGCTTTTTTCAGTGGGAAAAGACCTAACTGTGTCTTTACCTGTCTTTTGTCTTATTTAGATATGTTATCTCCTGCAATGGAAACCTCAAACATAACTCCTTCTGTATATAGTGTCCATGCACTGACATTACTTTCTGAGGTAAATATCAAGTTTTTTCACATGAACTTTCAAGGAAACAATGTTACAATTCAATATTATTCAGTTATCCTTACAGAGGAGTTTTTAATTTGAAAAACCATTTTGCACTTCTAGAGATCACTGTAATAAATAAAGTTGTGACTTTGTATTTGGACCAGTTGGTTAAATATTCGTGTTAACTTAAGATATTGTTTCCTTCCCCAGGCACTATTTTTTAAGCATGATTTTAAAAAGAAAAGTGCTTTCGTATGACAGTATAATCAGGAGGTGGTATAATGATGTTTGCCACTATGAAATACTTACCAGTTACCAAAGATTTTTAGAGTCATCCTCTGACGTGCTCTTTTTTTATACCCTGTTATATGTAGACTTGTAGGTCATTTTTTTTTCCCTTTTCAGATGTGGATACCATTCCTCCCAAAGATTAGAACAATATGATTAAGGCCAAACAGCTATTAATTGATAGAGCTGGGACGTAAAGAGTTCAGTTCATTTGGTTGGTTTATTTCTTTTAACCGAATTGGAGAAAGAGAATATGGAGTGTCTAGTTTTTAATTCACTGTTTACTCACTGTTACATTAGAAGGCTCTTGACCTCTGTTTGTCTATACTTCCCTCTCTCAGTAGAAAACCGTAAAATTTGCTGATACTTACATCCTATATTCGTAATGAACAACAACAACAAAGTGGCAGAAAAAAAAAGTGCCAGAAACCATTCGTTTAAAATGGATTAGTGAGGGAGTGCCTGGGTGGCTCAGTCTGTTCAGTGTCCAACTTTGGCCTTAGGTCATGATCTCACAGTTCATGAATTCGAGCCCTGCATCAGGCTCTCTGATGTCAGCAAGAGCCTCTGTCCTCTCCCTCTCTGCACTTCCCCCACTCATGCTTTCTCTCTCAAAACTAAATAAACATTAAAAAAAATTTTTTTAATGGTTTAGTGAGGTCTGATTTTAGATTTTTCTAATTCTAAGGTATTCTGGGTATTCTCGTAGACTGAAACCCACCTCTGAATGCTGTCAGTTTCAGCTGTTAGATTATACTCCATTTCATTTCTTATGTTTTTTAGGTTTTGGCTCATCTTTTGGATATGGTTTTCTATAGTGATGAAAAGGAACGGGTTATTCCTTTACTTGTAAATATTATGCATTATGTTGTACCCTACCTCCGAAATCACAGGTACTGTTATTAAAGTAGATTTCATATTTCAGAGCCTGTTAGAAACAAATTGTGTTCCTTTAATGCCTTTTTTGGAATTATCACAAAATGACATTTTTTTGTCTTGAACCGTAATGATTTTTAAAAAACATTATTTCTGTTATGGTGCTTTCTGTTTCATATCATTGTTGGAGGTGAATGTGAGTACTTATGAATAACATGATGGTTCAAGTTATAACACGTAGGGTAAAGTGGTTCTGGTCCTCCTTCCTCCTAGTGCACATAATGCTCCTAGTTACCGAGCCTGCGTCCAGCTGCTTAGCAGTCTTAGTGGGTATCAGTACACACGGAGAGCGTGGAAAAAAGAAGCCTTTGACCTCTTTATGGATCCCAGTTTCTTTCAGATGGACGCCTCTTGTGTCAATCAGTAAGTCATCTGGCTTTTATTCAGTGTGATAATGCATCTCGCTGAAATGAACGACTGTCCTGCAAAGTAGAACACTTTTTTTTTTATCGGGAACAACAGGAAAATCCTAATTACATATCACAATCCTTGTTTCTTTCAGTTGGAGAGCAATTATGGACAATCTGATGACACATGATAAAACAACATTTAGAGATTTGATGAGTGAGTATTGTGGGATGAAACCTAAGCAGAGTATGTCCTTATCAGGACCCACTCTTGCTGTTTTACCTTGTTCATCTCTAGAAACTCCAGACTTGGCTCTTTGTCAAGTCGTACTTATATCGTTTAGGGATGGAATGTTAAAATTTAATGAGGACAGCATGGTGATAGATAAGAAGTAGAGCCATTTGGCCGTGTCTAATCTGTCTCTAAACTGTTTGCCCAGCACACGGCACAGAACCGGGCACATTGTAAGCACTCAGTAAGTAATTCTTAAATGAATGAAAGGCTGGAAGTTGGCAACCTATTCAACCTATCAGACAAGTCACTGTAAATCCAGGGGCTCTGTTTATCTTCTCTGAAGGAGGAAAGGAAAGGACCAAGAAGATTAGAATCACTCTCCACTCACTTCTGCTCCGTCTTGATTGGTTTTATATATTAGGTTTCCTGTAGTATTTTATCTGAACAAAGGTTTTTCTTGTTTTTTTTTTTTAATTCCATTTATTTATTTTAAGTAATCTCTACACCCAACCTGGAGCTCACACACACAACCCTGAGATCAAGAGCCACATGCTCTTCCAACTGAGCCAGCCAGATGCTCTGGTTTTTGTTTTTTGTTTTTTGAAGTTTAAAGTTTCTAAACCGTGGCTTTAAATAGCAGTAAAGCTGGATGAGTCTACATGATTTTGTGTAAGCACAAACTGTAGTTCCTCCGTCTGGAAAAGGGACAGCATATTCTCACTCCTCTGATCATCACAGGGTCGTTGTAAGGTTCAAATTCATCTGGTCAACAAATATTAAAAGACAAAAATGGGCCAGGCCATTATGCTAACCTTAACCAAATAAATAAGATTATTTCACACAGTAGGGTGCCTGGTGGCTCAGTCAGTTAAGCATCCAACTCTTGATTTTGGCTCTGGTCATGATTTCAGGGTTCGTGAATTCAAGCCCCACCTTGGACTGTGCTGACAGCATGGAGCCTGCTTGAGATTCTCTCTCTCCCTCTTTCTCTATCAAAATAAATAAATGAACTTAAAAAAAAATTATTTCAGGGAATAAGAAGTTGTGAACTACGTAGGGTGATATGATAGATTTTAAGTAACACCTGAAGAGCTCACAGTTGAAACTAAAGAAGGCAACCTTGGGAAGGTCTAGGGACAAAGTATTCCATGCATAGGGAACAGAAATTAACAAAGGTCTTGGGTGGGGAACAGCCAGAAAACACTGTGGCTACTGAAGAATGAGCTGGAAGTGAGTGACAAGACTTAAGAAAGGAGAGCTAGGTGGGCCAGGCCAGAAATTATTTTTAAAGCAATGAGAAGTTAGGCAGATGGCATGAAATGTTAAAGGGTTTTATAAAATGGCATTGTTGGTGTTCTGGATTTTCTAAATTTTCCTCTGTCTCCACATTTCACATTCCTATTGCTTGGTCTTCTGGCTTGTATGTGCTAGCTGTGTTTGCCAGCCCTTCCACCCCAAAGAGGAGCCATGGATCGCCCACCCTAAGCTCCTTCCGCTCTTGGAAGCCAAAAGGTGTCTAGCCATTTTTACAAACAAATAACAGGATAATCTTTCTCTAATGACTGCACGCACTTTCTTTTTTTCAGCTCGTGTAGCAGTGGCTCAGAGCAGTTCACTTAATCTCTTTGCAAACCGTGATGTGGAGCTAGAGCAAAGAGCCATGCTTCTCAAAAGATTAGCATTTGCTATTTTTAGCAGTGAAATTGACCAGTACCAGAAATATCTTCCAGATATACAAGGTAAATTGTGAAAAACTGTTTTCTCTGTCTTCCAAACTGTGTATTTTCTTTTTGTTCTTTAGTATATACTTTTCCCTAAGCTGTTAAGTTGGGGTAAAATATACCAAGTGTAAGTAGATGGAGAACGCTGTAGAATTAGAAGTTTGTTCTACTGAAACAGAAATTACCATCATCAGCATGTAAAAAGAAATCAAACAGTGAGTTTGTACGGCTTGCCTAAATATAGTCTCATATTGTTTGATTCCAGTTTCCTAAGAATTCATGTTTAAGGTTGAGGCATAAGACTATTTTGCTACAGGCAGGCAGGTTAGTGTTTGATTTTTTACTGTGGATAAGGGGTTCCATAGTTTTAAGGAGGACTAAAATATAGGCAGAGCCAGAAATTGGAGACTAGAAGTAACATTTGGAGATCTATAGCTTGGGGCAGGGAGAGGGTGTATAAGTTTTTTGATAATCTTTACCAAATAGGTTTAGTGGCCGTGTGTGTCTTGAAGGGTACCAGTGCACTCATCATCACCCTGTGCCACCAAATAGCTCCCCAGTGGGGAGGAGCTTGCCCTGGGGCAGAATTGTTCATAGTGAGTCATTGTGCTAATGCAGCCACCAGCTTCAGCTGCCCAACTTCAATTGCCTGGGACTGGGCTAGTAATGACAGTTGTCATCTCTTTAGTGAGATCATTTCTCTCGGAATATAAGTGACTCCTTTCCTTAGCCTTTGTACTTAATGTCAGATATACAACATGTACACTGTTTGTCTTGTGATTTTTTTTTTTTTTAAAGTTGACCAGATCAGTGCTCCTCAAAGTGTGGTCCATGGACCAATACCAGTCTGTTACCCCATCCATGATAAGTACAGAAATTTAGAGTAAGCATTTTAAACTTTTATAGCAATTTGACAGAATCTGTTGGATCTAACAATAAGAAAATGGTATTTGTATTTTATATCTTCCTTTAATTGGATTTTTTTCTAGTAATTCATTTTTATTATATTTTATGGGGGATTTTTTTTTCATTAGTCTACCAGAAAGTTTGAGAAGTAGTAGGCTAACTTATATGGAAAAGTTCACATGAAGATGATTTTAATTATTAACCTACTGAAAATACACTGCATTTCTTTCAGAGAGATTGGTTGAGAGTCTCCGTTTGCCCCAGGTGCCAACTCTTCACTCTCAAGTGTTCCTGTTTTTCAGAGTATTACTTTTAAGAATGTCTCCACAACATCTTACCTCACTCTGGCCTACCATGATTACAGAACTTGTGAGTTAATTCTAATCATCAGGTCATAAATCTAAACTGTAAAACAATGTGATTAGCATCAGCATGCTTACTGGATATAAACTAATCTTGGAAGAGAACTGAACTCTAGTTCAACTTGTTACTCATAGTTTTTACAGTTGAAAAGAGTAAAACAAGTCCGAGTCCATCTCCATACAGCTTAAGCTTCCAAATATGTAACATTCCAACATTAGCTCCTTGTGAATCATTACTTCATCTGCTCTGGTTTCGTTTATTCTCTTGTACACCAAACATGTAACTCTGTCATGGCCGCCAGGCCTGGTTCTGGCATGTAGCAGTACCTCTGGAATGCTGAGAGATGGTTTAGTTGTATTTCAGTGGACTGACGTAGGCATAGGCATGTCCTCACTCTTGAAGTGTAGCACTTACCCTAGTTAAGCTTCCTTGAGAGAGAATTTCACAAAGATTTTGTTATCTCCCAAACAGTAAAACCTACTTAAGTCCGTTGTCCCCAGATCTTACCATCTTCCTCATCTAAATGATTTGGGGAGCTGGGGATAAAAGAACATGAGTAAAGGAAGTGAATTTGTAACTCTGAAAACCCAAGCATTTATAATCTCTTCACAAAGAAATTGGCTTTAATATTTAAGAACCGTAACTCTGTTCAATCATTGCCAAATAAAAAAACCATGGCTTCATCCCAGCCGTCAAGTTAGGCTCTGTGCTTATTTTGCAGTTTAGCATCCACAAACTCGGTATATTTTAATTTGATTGTATCCTAAAATTTATTTTTGGATTAATGAAAATAAGAGCCTAAAGATAAACTGAAAGAAAAATTAAGTATCAAATTTAAATAAACATTTAACATGCATTTCTTGGTCTTCAGGTACAGGTATTTTTACTGATGGAGCAGGAACTCACTGCTGACGAAGATATTTCACGGTAATATGTAATATATTTCCATATTTTCTTGTCAGTGTCCAGTATCCTAAAATCATCCAGATTGTTACTTTACAACTAGGAGAGTACAGATACTGTTTCATATGAATACTTCATATATTAGTCTGTTACTACATAATCAGTCATTATTTGGAAATAATGTAGTTTCATTTATTCCTTAACCATTGTAGACTAAACCGTCAGCACCCAGGGCGTTTGTCCTGTAGACAAATTTAGTTTGAAGCATTATGCCTGTTACATGAGCCATGTTAGGTTTGGTAGGTCAGATCTTATCCCTGAAACACGCAGCAAAACCTTTCATGGTGGGTAAGCTGTAACTAAGGTATTCATATATATGTTCATATCTTCCAGAATAATCTCAATGCACTATAATTTTCTTTTTAGTACAGGCAGTTTACTGATATGACTAAATATAATTTTTTATGTAGGAATTTTTGTACAAATAAAAATTTTTGTACTATTTTGTGTAAATTGAAGAGTTTCTGTAACACCATGTGTCTTGGATATATTTTATTCTTCAATGCCAGATTTATTTTTAAAAAAGGGTCCCTTGTCGTAACCTCCCCTCCAAATCTTGACAGAGACACATCAAGTAGTGGGGAAGTCTCTGGGTTTTACAGCTAGAATTTTTACATTTCTTGAGTTTAACACAATTTATTCTGTGCTTTTTTTACGTTCTCAAAATTTAAAGAATAAAAGTGAACTTTTTATTTGAAGACAGCAAAATTAATTTAGTTGTGTCCTTGCTCAGCACTTACTTACTGGTAAACTTAGCAGAAGGAAAGTATTCACTGGTACCTTGGGAATTATCTGTTAGGAAATGGGTACAGCTGCTGACACACTGCCTCCTACTTACAGGACTTCAGGCCCCTCTGTGGCTGGTCTGGAGACAACCTACACAGGAGGTAATGGCTTTTCTACTTCATATAACAGCCAGCGGTGGTTAAACCTCTATCTGTCTGCTTGCAAATTTTTGGATTTGGCTCTGGCATTGCCCTCCGAAAATCTTCCTCAGTTTCAGATGTAAGTAAAAGCAAGGATATTTAAAGGATATTTTTGAGAATGCATTTGCTTTGGTCACTGACATCTAAGACTAATTTTTTTCGTATAAATTGAAATATTCATAATTCTTACTAAAATGTGAGGCTCAACCGTTACTGGAAGCAAATCATTGCTGTGGATAAATTAGAGCATTTAGTTAAGAGTGAGTACCTACCACATGTGAGACAGTGGGATACATAGCTTCCAGTACGGCGTAGGGACATACAGTCGAACACACGATGGGGGTCCTGTTAGCTGACATACAGGAGGCTGCTGAGGTCACAGAGCAAAGACCCCCACCTAGTTCTAGGCCCTCAGGGCAGATTTATATTGATGTGGTGACTGCGGAGGCACATGTGGAGTCTGGGAGGTTGGAATGGACCTGGCTTGTCTGAAATGCTGAAATCGATGTTGCTGGAGCAGAATGTCGTGAGCAGAGGCTGGAAAGGGGAAGTACTGTGTAAGGCCTTATAAACTGTACTAGATGATACAGACTTTCACCTAGGGACACTGACTCATACTAAGCAATGCAGTGATGTCATCAGGCTTGCATTTTAGAAACTATTTTGGCTGCATAGTTTGGACAGAGGACTAGAGATGAGAAGACTGGAATCAGGGTTTTTATTTCAGATGATAGTGAACTGATACCAGAGAGGAATAGGGAGAAACTGAATATAAATAAATTCTCCTAAATGCCTTTGTTCAAAAATATTTATTTATGGTTTTTCATATTTAAATTTTTTAATATGCAAACTATATAAGATCAAATGTAGCTAATTTAAGAATTAAACCATATGATCAAATATGTATATATTATGTGTTATATTATTCTTCTGGAATGGAGTATTAATAGGATAAAAAGACATCAGAATCTGGTTTCTATATTGGACAAAACTGCTGTTTCACAAGTTTACTTTTCATTAAATTTAATGGTAAGAACTAGAAATTCTTTTTAGATTAATTCTAGTTCCTTTTTCTTCCCTCCACTCAGAAACCATATACACGTACTTCTTGATAAATTTCAAAAGAAGAAATTCAGAAAGGGGTCCCATGCAGAACTGTAGCAAAGTGGCCAGAATTAATTGGAATGGTAATCATCACAAAAGTGATAGAAGCTAGTCTCCAGTGCTCTAGGAAGAACCATTAAGTAGTATGCTCATGGTATTGACTTATTAGCTTCCTTAATCAGAACCAAAATCAGTTCATCCTGTTTACTTATCAGGACAGAGTTGGTAAAAAAAGGGATGAAAAATGCTGTAAAATTCTAATTTCTTTAAAACTACTATTTTTTAAAAATCTATAAAGGAGTAGACGATGACCTGGAGAGTTTAATCTTGAAAGAATAGTGTCTTTCTAAACATGATATATATTTCAGAAGTTAAAGATATTTGATAATTTAACCACAAAAAAATGTTAAAAGTATCTGTGTGACCAAAAAAAAAAATACCATGAAGCAGAAAAAGTAGCAAGTTGGGGAAAGATACTTAGAGTGTTTATGACAAAAGTCTAACTTGCTTAATATGTACAAATCAGTAACCCAGCAGGAAAATAAAGAGAAGCCATACTCCTGAGAGAAATTCCAACAGTAAATAGCCATCATAATGGTAAAGATCTAAAAATGTATTTCTTTTTAACCTTAACAGAAGCATTCTTATTCCGGTTGGAAGTATACATTGATATTGTCCAGTTGTTCTTCAGGGAAGTTATATTTATCAATATTCAAAACACATTCTCTTGAAGCCAGTAATTCAGCTATTTTCGAGTTTTTTTCCTACTCCTGTACTGTCAGATATGCACAAGTCAGCATAATTGTAAGCGTATCCATCGTGCCACTATTTTAATTTTTTTTTTTTTTAACGTTTATTTATTTTTTAAGAGACTTAGAGACAGAGTATGAGCAGGGCAAGGGCACAGAGAGAGGGAGATACAGAATCTGAAGCAGCGTGCCACTATTTTAATAGCAGTGGGACGATCTAGGAGACTGGTTGAGTCAGTACATCCCCAACACTGGAGTACCGTATAGTTGTTAAAGAGAATGAGGTTTTATATGTTATCTCCAGGATGTCTAATTAAATCATGACAAGCAGCAGTCATGCTTCTTTAAGTTTACTAAGAGGAGGCTGGCTGTGTGCATGTGTGCTTTATTACACATGAACTCTGAATGCCTACACAAGACACTGGCGATGTTGATGGACCCTGTGGTGGGAGGGAGACACTACCGTTCTTTGGTATGTCCTTGTATATACTGTTCTAACTTTTCCCATAGTCAGATATTAATTTTCTTTACTAAAGACAAAAATACACGGGTCGTAAGAAGTCCTACTTAACGTTTTCTTCTACTTCCTTGCCCCCTCACTATGTGTAGGGGGTCATATGGCCAAGTATATGGTGGGGATTTTGCCAATTAACAAATGAGGACAGAATCATTTAAGTTACTTGCTTTGTGCCCATGAAGAAAAATGATGAAGACTTTACATATATATTTACTCCTTACAACTCTACGAGGCAGTTAATAGTATCTTTATTTGCTGGTGAAGAAAAGGGTCAGCTTGAGAATCCCGTCCTAGGTGACATGGCTACACGTGGCACAGCTGGCACTGGAGTCTGTTGAAGCAGCGGGTCATGGTCTTTCCACTACACTTAAGTGGCCTTGTCTCCGACGGCACATCTTGTCTTACCGATATCGATCCCATTCTTCTGTACATAGGTACCGATGGGCCTTTATCCCAGAAGCCTCAGATGATTCGGGTTTGGAAGTCCGGAGGCAGGGCATACATCAACGAGAATTTAAACCTTATGTAGTTCGACTAGCAAAACTTCTTCGGAAAAGGGCAAAGGTACTGCATTCTTCTTTTTCTTTAAATTTTAAGTGTAAGAAGACAGAATTGGTAAAATGTATTTATATCATGTCTTATGTATTTTATATCTTTCACTATGCCTCAGGCTAATTAGAGCTCTTCGCCCAAGAAAATAATAATGAATTTGGCGTGCTCATCAGTGAGCCTTTATTCCAAATCTTTTATCTTTTTTGCGTTAAAGTTTTTTCAGGCGCAACTGGCTGGTTCAGTCAGTGGAGCATCTGACTTGATGTCGGGGTTTTGAGTTTGAGCCCCATGTTGAGTATAGAAATTACTTACAAAAAAATAAAGCATCACAAAATTAAAAAAAATTTTAATTTGTTCCAAAATGTACAGGTTGGGGATGACCCAGGTATTTTGGAGTCCTAGTTTGCAGTATGTGCTTTGAGTGCTCAGAAATTTTCCAGTCTTCTGGGGTCCCCTAATCAGCCAGCAACCCTAAACTAAACCACACTGCACAAACTATAGTAATGGAATGTAGAAAAGTGATTAAAGAGGAGGTTGTACTTGAAGGATCTGAGGAACTGGATTTAAAATCAAGTATTTTTTTAGGAACTAAGTAAAAGGACAGAGATGAAGATGAAAGTTGGATCCAGAGTTTAGGATAGGACTTGGATACTTTTCATTTTGCTATCATAGGGTTTGAAAAACTAATCATGATGACAAACCCAAAAGCCACGTGGTGATTATGACCCCAGGAACATGCAGTTTCTATCATCCCTGCCTGTCATTAGTAATGATAGTTTTTAGAAGACTCCTCTCTGTATCTAAGGGATAAGAAACAAGCCAGCCTTTTGCCTAAAACGTGTCCCATAGAATAAGACAATTTTGATTAGAAAGCGTTTTCTACACCTTAAACGAGGTCTTCATGGCCAAGCAGACTTTTCATTGGAACAAAGGCTATGAGTTCTCCTCTTTCCTTCCACAGGACAAGGAGGAGGACTTTAAGACAGTGATTTTGGAGGGATTGGAGATGACCAAGCATCAGGTGAGGGTGGCTTTTTGATGCTTGTGATATGGCAGCAAAAGTTGCCACATCTGGACCAAATATTGAGACACAAACCCAGGTGTGGATTTCAACAAGTACAAGAGAGGTAAACAGGATGGAAGTCTGTCTGCAAGTGTAGACTGGTGAAGTCAAAGGAGAAATCATTTTTATGGAAACATGTCTGGCTTTTAACTTTATTTTTGAGGAGGTGGTATAGTTCTGATTAAGAGGAGAACACCGAAACAGGTGCACTCTTTATTGGTCGAGAGCTTAGTAAAAGCCTCTCTCTTAAAGGTACATCTTGGCAGGAATATGAACAAAAGGTTAACACCTTAGTTCTCTCTCAAGCATATTATGCATTTCCTTTACTTCAGGGTAAATTCACCTCTGCTTATCCTTTCATTACTCTTGAATTGCAGCTTGATTCAGGGGACTAACAAGTGGTACGGTCAGCCAGTTAACAGCAGTTAGTGATGTGAAAGTCAGTCCCAGGATGGCCATTAAAACCAGTGTTTGAGTTAAATGGAAGGAAGAGGTTTTCTGTATCCTGTAGTTTAGATTGGAGGTTAATTGCTATTTTTTCTTTTCACTGGCCGTAGAGAACTGGATGATTTGTTTGCTCCTTTTTAAATCAATTTTCCTTTCTTGGGATTTCATTTTTAAATAAGCAAACAAACCTTGTGATCGCATACAAGAAAGCTAGATTTTGCATCTGCTGTCTCCTCTAGGAAACTAGAGATATTCTATATTGGGTAAACAATGAGAGTTTCTCAGCAACATCTGATCCGGGAAGGGAAACTCCATTTGCTAGATTTCCCCCCCATTTTCTATCCAGTTCATGTTGGTTTTCATTCTAAGTGTGTTTTTATATCTGTGATTCTGCTCGAACTCAAAACATTTCCAGTTCTCTCCTAACTTCCTCTAGATAGACTGACGTCTACAACTTTATATAATCTAGTTGGCTTCCTAAACCAGCTTCTTGGTTAGTTTTAACAAATGATTTTAACTACATTTATATTTAGTTGACAGTTTTCACCTGTACTCTCATTAGACTTCTTTGCTGGAAGATAGATTATATTTCCCTTTTTTTTTTAAGTGAGGAACTTTTCTGTATCTTCTTGCCCGAGGATGCCCCACAGTAAACTGCAGAGCCCAGACGCTAACCCAGTTATTTTGACACCAGGTGCAGCTTTCCTCCCATGTTGTTTACACAACACAGATGGCAGCGTCTCTCCTGAGTGCTCTTTTCCTTTCTCTCGTACAGATAATAATTATTCCCTCCGAACCCTGCTACCATCTTGTGGCAATAAGTTTAAGTCGTTTGGCTAAAAGGGAATTAACTGATTACTAACAGTGAAACGTAGAAGACTTGTCTCTTCCTAACCCTCTTCTGCAGTCACCTTGTGATTTAGTCCTTGGTTACATTAGTGGGAGTCCAGAAATCTGGGAGCTTTTTGAGTATATGCAAAGCACAACATAAATTTTTAATATTTGACATTCCCTGTCCAAAACCAATGCTGCTAACTAAGTTTACCTGTGCACTCCAGTTGGAAAATATTACTACAGTGTTGGACCCCTCTATCTATACTTAATAATTGGCACTAAAAGGCTTCAGTTAGAAGCAAGATTTTAATCAAGTCTGGAACGGAGCCCTAATGTCATCATTTGTGTTTGTTAACTGTTGCTGATGTGTATACCCCTTGAAATCTTCTCATGTACTGTATCCTCTGTAATAACCATTGCCTTTGTGTTTTTACAGAAGAATCCAGAGGAAGACAACTCAGGGAGAACGTTGGGTTGGGAGCCGGGGCACTTGCTGCTTACCGTCTGCACGGTCCGCAGTGTTGAGCAGCTGCTGCCATTCTTCAGTGTACTCAGCCAAGTCTTCAACAGCAAAGTCACCAGCCGATGCGTGGGACACTCAGGGAGCCCCATCCTCTACTCAAGCACCTTCCCTAATAAGGACATGAAACTGGAAAACCACAAACCATTTTCCAGCAAAGCCAGGCAAAAAATAGAAGAGTTGGTAGAAAAAGATTTTCTGGAAGGGGTCATAAAAACTTGAAGCACCGCAAGTGGTTCCATTTAGTTAAATGTAAATGTACTTATTTAAAACAAACATTGCTCTGAGTTGTATAGTTCTTTTTCTTTTTTGTATGTAACAAAACACATTTCAGGTTGTATTTAATTTAAATATTTGTAAATAAGAACAAATGTCTGAATGTGGCCTGAATCAAGTTTAAATATTGTCGGCTCATGTTGATTATGGTGCCTGAGAGATCTATATATACATATATAGTCCCATTGTTTTATTGTCCTGAGTTGTCTTAAACCTGCAAAATACACACTGCACATTTTTTGCTACTGGTTTCAGGCTTTGTTTAATTTAGATTCGTTGGGATCTTCTTTCCATTATTAACCACATCCCAGTACCAGAATGGTGGTGCTTCTCTGTCAGAGGCTTGGTAAAGCATGACGGTTAGTGTTCTCCCACATACCTTCACTAAGAGGAGTAACAAGGAACTGAAGCCTGGGCCGTGCATCCTCATAAAGGTAGCACGAACATCTCAACTGGAGTACAGAGTGGAGGTGGAAGGCCTCCAGGTCGCACCTCTGAACCCCTGGTAACGTTAATCCATGAGGTAAGTCATTTAAGAATCATTCTAAATTTTGCTGTGGAAAAACTGGCTGTGGAAAGTCTTCTCCACCCTCCCCATCTGTATCGACAGTGGTGAATCCTGCAGAACAACGATTGCGGTTAGGTAACGGCGATGGAAAAGACATTCCAAGGAGTTGGTAATCAGGTTTAATTTTCCAGCAGCCCTCATGAATTTGTCCCTGCGTGTACTATAAAGTTAATGATTAAGCCCCAGCACTTTACATTAGTGAGACTCAAATTTAGTGAGACTGAAATTCAGTTTAAGTTTCACTTTAACAGGTATAAGGTTTCCCTATTTCTAAAGAATAGCTGTGGTAGTGTTTAAGAAAAGCCATCAGATTTAGAAACAATCTAGTAAGGTGCATCGTACACATGATTACAAATGTGTCTGAACCGGTCACAATAATGGCAGTACCATTAATTCTGTAAAAACGTTTTAAAAATCCTTGAATATGAAAATTATCTTCAGAAACCTGGTTAGGGTGTTTCTCCAACTCCTCCTGCCAACTCAAATACTGCCAAGCTCACTGCACGTGCAAGGCTATCCGCATTTTCCTGCAAATGACACGAAAGGAGATTAGAGGAGAAAGACAAGCATCTATCTCAGGTAACTTACAACTCTGAGGGAAGGGAAGAGAACTTCTTGACTTTGTCTCACTAGCATACTCAAATGAAAACTTTTCTCTTTTTCACCTTTCAGTAACAAATTCCAAGACTCACTCTTCCAAGTCCGGTGAGTTCTTAATCAAATCAGTTTGTAAAATTAGTTATCATTCCAAAATGCTGAATAAATTCAACAAAACCTAGTCCTTAAAAGCAGGGCCACAATTGGCCTAAGAGTCAGTAACTGTTAAGTCCCAGATGGCCTCTCCTCATCCACCAGCAATTTCTATTCACTATTATTCTAAGATGTCCTAAGCTTCTGCCAGAAAGCTGCCAGCTCCCTTATAAGTGCCTCCTTCTGAGTGCCTATTCACCCCACTCTAGCTTGCCTCAGCTGTGCAAACACTTACCAAGCGTTTAAGAGTACAATAGTGTGTGAAGAGGGCAAAGTTTAAAAATCCAGACTGTAAAGTCTTCACCCTCTTAGGAAAAGAGCAGAGGCATACAGCAAGGCTGTTTAAAGGAAATTATTTTAAAAAACAAAAGTTCAGAGACAAAGATGAATTTCAGTCAACCTGGACGACGGTACTAGTTAACTTAGACATGTATCTCAAAGCCTGTTGTTGTCATAAAGCAACAGGATTATGTTTTTAAACGAGAAAAGAAAAAGGACCATGCACTTCAGGCCACAGGAGCTTAACACATGGCAAGTATAGATTATTCATGCCATAGTTAGAAGTAGGACACTTTTCAGGAAGTCTGGAATAAAAAAAAATATTTGGGGAAATAAACTAAGTTGGTCTAATTTTGTTTAACTACTGATTAAAGTAATCTTATAGTCTTAATATGAACCTAAAAATCTCCATAAACAATTACCACAGTGAGACGGCAACACTATTGAAATGGCTTTCTTTTCTCTCCTACTACCACCCCCACTACCCATGGTATCAGACTCTCCGTGCACATTTTTTCAATAGAACCATGCCAGCTTACCTGCGAGTCTGCTTCTGCATATACTCGGACTACATCTTCCGTACCAGAAGGCCGGACAAAAGCTCGGGAAAGCTTGTACTTCTTTACCAGGTCATTGATCGCCTCCTGTAGTCCTGGAGGTGTAACTACTTGTCTTTCAGCATCAGTGGTGCTAATAACTTGCCTGTCTGCAACCTATGCACAAGCATTTCATATTTGTTACTATATAACAAATTATTACTATATAAGCCTAACCTGTTTAACAGAATACCCACCAAAAGACTGTAGCCATTTCAACAGTAACAGACCTACATTTCAGCATTTGTACCACAAAGTACAATACTGCTGGACAGTAGGTACCAGAATAAGCACAGAGTACAACTACATTAAAACGTTATTATTTTTATTTCTGCCAAACTCAAGGGTTATTAATTTCAGTTGTAGCTTCTTTAGTCTCTAAAGAATTACCTTTAGCAAAAACAGGCAACAATTCCACAGTCTTACTGTTACCACTAAAATAGTGGCCAGGAAGTACTTTATTACTTAAGTCACTGATCAAATAACTGATAAAAATCTCCTAAATATGCCAATCAGTAACCATTTAATAGTTTTTCAGAGTCTGTTGGTGAGTATGTACATTGGTATAAATCTGTACACAAGTCAGTTAGCATTTAAATGAACTGCCCTTAAAAAATTTCTCTCCCTTTGAACCCACAGATCCTACTTCTCAGGATCTAGCCCCAAGGAAGTTCTGCATGATCCAAGAATAATGCAAAGGAAATATTTTCACTTGCAATAACAGGCTAGCAGGATGGCTTCAAAATAACATGGGGGCTGTGGAGAATGGTGAAGGACAAGAGTGGCAATCTGTAGAAGCTGAGCACATAGCGGTTTCATTTTTTGTTCTCTCCATGCTTGTATCTTTTAAATTTTCCATAATAAAATCTTTATTATAAATAATATGTATCACTTTTTCTTTTCGAGTCTGTAAACTACTTCTCAAACAATTGAATGGTTAAGAGTTAAGATGTGGGAAAACAGGATATAAGGCATTTTCTAGAAAATCTATTATGTACACAATGAAACATGACACATGAAATATTTTTATATAGAGATTGGAGATAATACATTTTAGTTAATTGTCACAAAAGAAGTAATTTTAAAATATTGCTCAGACCTTAACTTTGAGCTGTCTGTTTGGAAGATCCGTATAAAGAGCATCCCACTGTTGTATAGTCAAGTCCTTCAGAGTCAAGATTGCCTCAATCACCAGCATGTCAGAAATAGCATCACCAGCCGCCTACAAGACACAATGAAAGAAAGTACTCTTGGATATGAATGCTCTTAGAAAACAAATCACAGTGTCCTGTGCTTCCTTCCCCCCCTCACACACATGGTTATGAAACTGGAATGTGTGGAGAAATAAAAAGGAAGACCACAATGAAGTTATACAAAGAATATTGAAACTAGCTCTTGAGAAACTTGCCTTTACTCTTCCTCATCCATAAAATTAGACTGTATAACTAGCTCTAAGCCATTTGTTTCTTCATTTATGAAATGAGAATTACAATAACCCCTCTTCCTGGGTTATTGCAAGGATTACACTGAGGTGTGTTAAGTATCTAGTATGTGCAAGATAAGCAAATATTCTGTCACTTTTCCTGGTCCTACTCTTTGCTTCCTCTGCCGTATGCAGACTCCAATCTCAAGGATTCGACACGTGTACATAGACTCGGTAGCTGAATCTTTTGAATCTAGATGGAAGCTACTCACTATGCTTATAAGTTTTCATCATAAAATACAGGGGGAAGGAAGCACATCAGTGTCCTGTCACTGCATTTCAGTGTCCATCTCAGCCGTATATACCACTGGCAAGGAAGCTGCCAAGACTTTTCCACTTTAGTTTTTTATACAACATACTATTCTGTCTACCTTATGAATAATGGTAAAGTAACCAAGAGCCCACCACCCTCCAGCTCTGACCTGGTTAAACAAGTCAATAACGTTTTCAAGTATCTTAGCAGCAGCTTTCCTTTTCTCATCTTCTAATTCTTTTGCTAGTTGTCTTATCTTTGTTTCGGCAGCTTTACTAAATAGTACCTGTAAGGAAAGCATAAAACATACAATCATAAAACACTCTCCATGCCCCAGTCATCCGAGTTAAACCACTTTGGAAACTCTTCAGGGAATCTGGAAAAATTGAGGGGATAAATAATGGCAGCCTTAGAATGTATGAAATTGATAAGATCAAATTGGAACGTTGGGGGAAAAAATCCTTTATGGATTAAAGAACCGGTTATCAAAATATAAAGAACTGATTACAAAGAAAATACCACTAAAAAAAATCTGAACCTTATGAATACACTAAAAACCACTCAGTACATTTCAAAATGGTGAATTTTAAGGTATGTGAACTATATCTCAAAAAATTCTTTAAACATTCTTATCTACAAAAAGTACCATAAAAATTTTATATGCTTTTTGCTAATTACACTCATTTCTAGTTGTTCATAGTTTAATTCTCAAGTGTTCCAACACTTCGATTTACCACAGCTACTGAATTTTCTTTTTACCACCTATGGCCAATTCAAAGAAAAATTTTAAAAGATAGACAATCTGCTTGTAAGAAAATTAAGAACTGCTTATTCTTTTAAGAAACTGTAAAAACAAGTGCCTGGGTGGCTCATTTAAGCATCCAGCTCTTAATCTTGACTCAGGTCATGATCTCACAGTGTCCCACTTTGTGCTTCAAGCTGAATATGGAGCCTGCTTAGGATTCTCTCTCCCTATCCCTCTGCCCCTCCCCTGCTCGTGCTCTCAAAAAAAAAAAAAACAAAAAAAAACTGTAACACCAAATTAGTATTATCTGTTCACACTCAAAGATCATTAACAATCTAAAAGAAAACACAGTTTCAGCACACATAAGAATATATTAACCCAATTTTACTCTACTACCATACTGATCATTTCAACAAAGTGGGGATTGTAACCAATTACTACTCAGAGAATTCCCATCATTAAAAAAAAGTCCAGATAAAGCTGGTTGTAACTGAAAACTTACTGTGCCGTGCCCATTTGCTTCAAAATAAACTCCAATGTCAAACTCTTGAGCCTTGTGGTGTAAATGTTTTACACCAGTTTTTGTACAATAGACAGGTACCTATGACATATTTAAAGAAACACAATAGCAGTTATTCAATTGACCAATATATATTATATACCTACTCTCCCAAGGATACGACAGGAAACAAACCTCCTGGAGCTATCTAGGGAGGAAGACAATTAAGCAATTAAAAAACCAAGTGGTAAGTGTTAGTATGGGAGAGAGAAGGCACTATGGAAACCTACAACCATGGAAAAAAGCAAGGCAAGAGAGATGAGGGTCCCCTGATAAGGTAACGAAAGACGGTATGTGAGAGAATGACGAGATCTAATTGTGTAGAAAGCTCCATTAGCTACAATGTGGAGAATGACTTACAGTAGAGGTCTGCAAGCTTTACTACAAAAGAACGTATAATAAATACATCAAGGTTTACAGACCGTATGATTTCTTTCACAATTGCTCACTTCTGCCACTAGTGTGAAAGCAATCACAGAAAACACAGACACAAATGAGCATGCTTGTATTCCAACAAAACTATTCATAAACATGCAGCAGGCTGGATTTGGTCCAAGGCCAGTTTCTTAACAGGTGGCTTAGAAGGTTAAGAGATTGGTTAGGAGGTTTCTAGGACTAATCCCATTAAGAAATTATGGTGGTTAGACTAGCAACACTGGGCAGCTTAAGTCTAGGATGGATCTGAAAGAAAAGAGTGATTAAGAAGTCTGATAGTGGCAAATTGCAAAACAGATCGAGATCAAATAAGACTGGTAATTGTCTGGATTTAGAAGACTTCAGGAAAGGGTAGAGCTAAAAATATTGAATTCATCCATAGGAGAATGGGTTGATGAGTAACAGTGTCTGATGTATTCATTTCTTAAACAGGATATCCTTAACTATGAAAATTTTAAGACCGAAAAGAAAAATACTAAAAATGTAACCCAAGTACTGAGAGTCTCTGTTAAATGGCAGGCACTGAGCCCTGATGGAGTCCCTTGAGTGTGTTTACTGCAACCTTATGTTTAAATCAGGTCACAAACTAGCAGCCTCGAGATGTGTTTTATTTTGCCTACCTATTTACTTTAAATTTTGATCAACTCCCAAACTTAAAAAGTAGTAGGAGAGTCACATAACAATTTAGATTTTTCAGCTTTTCTTGAAGAATCTGACTAAATGTGGCAGCAGCTGACCTGTCGGGGCACACTCTTCCTAGTCCTCATCCACCTGCTGTGCTTTTTCGCTTCACTTACCCAGATTCTGCAAGAATTGGACTTTGCCACCTTTGCTTTAAAAGAAGTGGAAAAGCAACAAAAAGTGGTACAATGCAGGAATCTGTAAAGGGATACACAAAAGCTGGACAACACACTAGCTAGTGAGAAAGAGTAAAGGCAAACAGACCTAATTTTGGCCATAGACCCTCCAACTCTCAGAGCAGGTGATGGGGTACAGAGGATGGTCAGTCATCTGGTGGATGTTGGGGAAAAAATCAGATACAAAACCTCCTACCAACCCAGAAAAGTTTCCCACAAAAGAGTAAGAAAATAGTTTTAATTACTGAATACACATCAAGCTAGACCGTGATGCACACCACAGGCAATCTGTTAAGAACTACAGACAGAAATCTCACCCTTTTATAATGTAGCTGAAGGGAGCTAGTAACGGCTACTATCCCTGACCAAACTTTTCCTGTGATCCTGAAGAGGTCCTATCCTTGGGCATGTCTGGAAGAGCCCAGTCTCAGCAAGAATCCCCTACCCTAAATAACTGATCGAAGTCCTCACCCCGTACCACCCCCCATGTAGTATCTAACCACCCTGGCCTGTCTTCAACAGGAGTCCTGTAAGGTATGTTCAGTCAGAACCCTCCCTGACCCCTGAAGATTCCTCAGTAATTTTCCATCCACCAACCCCATCTCCCAGCCCACCTTGCTCCTTGGCTACAAAATCTCCACTTTTTCTTGTGGTATTAGGAGTTGAGCCCAGTCTCTCTCCCACACTGTGAAACCCCAAAGCAACAGTCCCTATGCCTACTGAATAGGCCTGCTTCTCAAGACGACTTTACAGGCCCACTTGTCACACGCTTTGTTTTAAATATACCTCATCATCGTGGTGGCAATCGGGGTTTACTCCTTACCAAAAGAATAATAAAACTTCTCGGTATCTCGGTAACGAGTAAATATATGTTGCTGGCTCCAAGCTGTCACTAATTTAAACTCTCAGGACCCTGCGAGACAGGGTGCTATTTCCCTGAAAGTTTACATTTCAATGAGGAGACTCTAGACCCTTATGGAAAACATTCCTGAACTATAAAACTTGCTTAGCCTTTAAAAAGATTTACATACGTTATAAAGGAGGCAGAGAAAAAAAATTACAAGTTTTCTAAAAGAAATGCTTTAAGAAAAGGGATGCGGGGGTAAAGTTTCTTTCCCTTTTTGCATCAGGGACCATTTTTTCCCTATCTTTGATATCTTACCCTTAAGTGGACAACAGCATAGCTTCATGTACTACAACCTGTTCACTTGTATGAGGGCACTGTTTTCCTCACAGAAATACCTTAGAATAGAATTATTAAGAAGCTACCAGAAAATGGAAATGGTTCAATACCTTCATAACTTCTTCAAGATACCGTGTTGAACTTCCATTTGCATACGCAGTCTGTACAACACCAATATTCAAACTTTCTCCAATCTAGATAAAAACAATGACAATTGCCTCGCCATCAAAAGTAAAAACACTAACTACAAAAGCAAACATATGAGAGTTCTAAAAGATGCCAAAATTACCAGCCAGTTTATGCAATAAATGCCTAAAATGAAAATTTACATGTATGCCAGAAATAAAAGCTAAATAAATAATAAAGCTTTTGAGCATTATTTAAATTCTTCAAGGATTTCTGCCCAAAGAAGCTTGTGATTTCCTGACCTCTCTCTTTAGTTTTTTTTTTAATAATTGTATTGAATTCTTAAAGTATAGCTTTTACCACGATAACTACTTCACATTCTATACTAAAAGCTGGCCTGCTCCAAAAGAGCCACGGAGCATAACCCTCTCTCACATGACTAAGCACATTATAACATAGTAAATACATCCCTCAGAGGATGAGATCCTCGGTTTAAAGCTTTGGGAGTGATGATGGAACGCTCACTAAAGTGTCGGTTGTGAAGACACATAAAGCTTCAGATCATAAAACTCTGCCGGCCATATAAGGAAGTAAAGGGCACTACCTTCAGGTTGCAAAACCAGCGCCCCATGTTGAAATGACTAGAATTACCATGTGTCGTCTTGAATTTTCTGGCCACAAAAGTAAGGAACTTCGTATAAATTGTGCCTTTGAGACATGTTAGTCCCCAGTGAGTCTTGTTTTCAAGAGAAGTCCGTCAACCACTCCACACCGTACCTCCAACAGGAGCTCTTTAAGGAAACTGCTAATCAGTGTTGCTATCTTGTCTCCATCTATGAGATGAAAGTGAACGTCTACATCGAGGTAGTAATAAACAATTCTGTCTGCATCTCCATCAAAGGAACAGCATCTTTCATTGGAATTCATTTCCATTCCTAGCACACAGAATTTTAAAATGCATTTCAGTCAAAGAAATGGGGATAAAACTCAATATAAAAAGTTTTTTCACTTACATTAAGTACAAGGGAAAAATAGTTCACTAAAGTATGATCATAACTGTCCTTATGTGTTCCACGTAATAAGCATATCCACTATCACTTTTCATAAGGTACTTAAAATTATCCTTCCAAATAAAAACCAGTGTCATAATCTTTAAACAGTATACAGGTTTACTGATAGTTTTTACAAGGTAAATTCTTTCACAGCTAACTGGAAAAGGAGAATTCTATGCTGAAACTTAACATAATATTAAAATAAAATTCCATTTTATAAACCAGTTGGTTTAGTAAGACAGGTTCCCTTAGTTTGGTGAAAGCTACAGATATTTGTGAATGCAATTTACCTAGTACTATGATACCCTTTAAATATAAAAAATAATCAGCAACAGATGAGATATGTGCTTTAACTCTGAGAGAAGTGATTTTTATTTGTTCACACCATCAGTAACAAGAAACATTGGTAAGTTAGAGGAAAGAATTATAACCTGAGAGAGATACATGGCCAGTGTAATTTGCATAAGGTTATCAAAACCTCAGCAACCGTCACGTCAAACTTCTTAGGAGATTTTGCTGTTCCTTAGCCATGACAGCAGCAGGTGGACAAATCCAACACGAGGCTTTTGTGAGGAATATGAATATAAGGCTGACTACAAGGCACAACACAAACTTCAGGAAAAGCGAGGGCCAATGGTTTGTTCATTCTGTGGCCCTGTGATGCAGGGCTGCCAAGCACAACACTCAAGAAAGAATTCTTGAGGCATTTTATGGTGCGAAAAGGTGATTTTATCACAGCAGGGGACAGGACCCATGGGCAGAAAGAGCTGCCCTGGGACTATGAGTGACGGACTATATACTTTTAAGTGGGGGAGGGGGAGGTAGCTATAACATAAGTTTCTAAGGCATTTCTGTGTGCTAAAAGTGAGGTTTACAGGGAGATCTGGCTACTGTCAAGATAAGGTTGCTTTTAGTCTCTAAGAAAACATCAACATTAAGGCAGCCATAAGTCCCTTGAGGTACGTCACACTCTGCACATCCCACGATTTTTCAGTGTGCTGCAAGCTGTAAGATTTACTTTTAGCTACATTTCTCTTGCCTTTGTTCTCCTCACCGTGCTTACAGCAAGGGAGAGAAGAGCTCAGTTACTTAGTGAAGGGATAGATGCACGACCTAGAACCAAACTGTCAATTCAACAAAAACAAGCAATTCAACAAAAAGGAATTCAAACTGGTTGACAAAATGAAAATGTAAATGCGGACTACAGTGAGGCAGAGTAACATAAATGAGAGAGGCAACTGGATGAGGTCTGTGGAGTTCTGAAGAATGCATGTCCTGTCTGAAGGTGGCAGGAGCTGTGCGTGGCAGCCGATTACTGCCACGTGAGAATGGACATTTTCCGACATCAGTAAAGAGAAGCCAGCGTTTCTAATATTTAAGTAAAATCATGAAACGTTTAAATGGCAACAAGTAATGCAATACACACATGCACACACACACAGCAGCCAAGTTTGGTCCACCCACTAACAATTCAGGATTTATAACAGCTAAATATAGACCACCTCTTAGTACAACTACAATCAATGAACAGTGCTTCCTCCTAATATACCAACTGGAGAAAACAGATTTTGCAGTTATAATTAAGCCAAGTTCCATTCCCTTTCCATAGTGTGTCTAATGCAGGAAAGGTGAAAAATGCCACTTACGACTGCTATCCTTCAGATCAAGGATTCTTAAAGTGTGGTCCCCACACCGGCATCATTAACAAAGGCTGGGTGCTTGACAGAAATGCAAATTCTTATCCTACCCAAACCCTACCCAGACCTACAGAATCAAACTCTAGAACAGAGCCCAGGAATCTGTGTTAACAAGCCCTCCAGGTGATTCTCACGCATACTGAAGTTTGAGAACTGCTCTAAAACACCAATTTCTGATTTTGCTTTCTCCAGCCCCCCAGATATTTCCTACACACCGTAGGAGTCATGTGACTCACAGGCAAAGGGTGCAGACCATGTTTCAAATGGCACAGACAGTAAGAAAATGTCCCGATGTCTAAAGCGGCAGTGCCAGCACTAGAAGCATGACTCGACGCACTTGGCCACCTCTGTCTCTAAGTAAGCCTGGTTTCGGAGAACTCTAGAAACACATTTTCTACATACCCTGTGGAGGTTTCTGATGACTTTTCACAAAGTCGGCCCCACACAAGTGATTGAGTTTCCCTTTGGCACCGTCATTGAAGAGCTGAATGGACAGCCCCTGGGAAACGTAGTGTTCCATTTCTCTCAGCTTCAGGGCCCCTATGCCATTTGCACAGTCGACCTTAAGTGATCTATGTTCATCTCCGCTGCAGAAAGACTTAAAATGAAAGACATATGGAAGAAAAACTTCAAGTTATAAAAAAGTGAAACAGAAAGCACATACAGGTGTATATAAACATCTCCCATTATTTCAGTTAACTCGCCTATTTACCCTGAGAAACAAAGGGGTATACATATTCAGATGAAAACTGTAGAAAACCAAAGTAAAATTTAAAGGCCTTTAAAACTTTTTGGACGCTGACACTAAAACAGGTTCACTGATTGAATACCTTATGGAAATGGAGCTCTATTAGAATTAACGTCAATTAAGCAGGACCCCTTCAAAATACTACTACAGCCTGTGTTTACAGGACAAGCATTCAAATGAGTTTACAGACGGATGAGCAGAACGATGCCTGCCACCCCCTTCACAGCACATAACACCACTGGGCATGTCTGGGTTTTTCTGTCCCATCCTCACTTCAGAATAAAAATTCTCTAAGAACAAGGGCTCTGTTTTGGTTAACAACATACACTCAATATTTGTTGATCAAATTACACCCCGCAAATCTCATCCAGGTTTAAGCAGCTAATCTATACAGGAGAAAAATCTTTCTCAACAGCAGACACCTCAAGTATAATGCCAATAGCACCTAACATTAACTCTAAGAGCAAATTCATCAGAATAAATACTTCTGTAACCACAGAACCCCACCAGGTTTTCTCCCACAGGGATCTCAGAATGTACTATGTGTACTACATGCTTTGCCAAGTAAATGCCAACAGACAGCAGGACACAATGGCCAAGCCTTGTGGAGCCTTAGAAAGGAAAAGGAAATACACCGCATTTTTGGAAAAACGAGGAGTGACAAGCTATCCACTTCAGATAAATTGGTGAACTGATCTTATTTTATTCACTTGCTTAACCTCTAACCACGTTCAAGAGATTTTTACCTGTTTGGTAAGTTCCATAAAGGCCTTAGAGAGTTTCTGGTAGTAACCTTCTATGGTTGCCTCTCCATATTGGCCACTGGTATTTCGACAGTACACCATGTAGTGCAGCTGGGGCGTTGTTACCAAGCCGTAATCTGTCATAGAAATACAAAAACCAATTTACCACATTTCTTAATAAAGAAAAAAACATTTAAATGGATTCATACCATACGAATTTGAGAGTAACAAATCTTCAAAATAAAGACGTCTCAGAAAACACAAAAACACTAACTTTCAAACTATCCAGACATATGCATAAATATCCACTGAAGTTATTACAACTACCTGTCACATTATGATGCTGTGATTTATAAGAAACAAGGGTGCCTGGGTGGCTCAGATAGTTGAGCACCAGACTCTTGATTTCAGCTCAGGTCATGATCTCATGGTTCCTGGGATCCAGTGGGGCTCCACACTGACAGCCAGAGCCTGCTTGGGAAGCTCTCTCTCCCTCCTTCTCTCTGGCCCTCCCCTCACACCTCCTCCCCCGCCAAACACATGTGTGCGTATGTGTGCGCGCACGCACGCGCAGGTGTGGGCATGCTCGGGTGTGGGCACGCTCTGTCTCAAAAATAAACAAACTTAAAAAAATGGAGATTTGGTTTTTGTCTCCATTCTAGGCAGGGCCTCTAAACCCATGGATATCCTAAGTGAAGAGAGCATGAAACTGTCTTTTGTTATGCTAAGAAGACATGGAAGGCTTCTAGGGAACCCAAGGATGGGCTGGTTGCCAGGGGAACAAACCATGTGATTAGAGAGCTGGAACTTTCAGACCTTTCCGATATTTCTGGGCCCCCTTGCCAATCCAGGCAGAGGAGAAAACAGGGGCTAGATTGCGTTCAAATAGCAACAGCCACTCCCTTAACTGATCATGCCCATGTAACGAAGCCTCCATTAAAAACCCAAAAGAACAGGCTTTTGGGTTAGTGAAACATGTGAAGACTGGGAGAGTCGCTGTCCAGAGCATGGAAGTTCTGGGGCCCTTCCCACATTACCCTGCTCTAAGCATCTCATCCATCTGGCTGTTCCTGAGTTATTTCCTTTATAATAAACCACTAATCTGGTAAGTAAAATGTTTCTCTCTTATGAGCACTCTAGCAAATTAATCAAACCAAGGAGGGGGTTGTTAGAAGCCCAGGTGACTGGCATCTGAGGGGGGCAGGGGAGTCACGTGACACTGTGCCCTTAACCTGTGGGATCTGACCCTACTTCTAATTCTAAGTAGATGATGTCAGAGAATTAAGTTGTTTGGTAGTGTTAGGGGGAAAAAAACCAAAAAAACAAAACACACACACACACACACACACACAGGACTCATACTCAATCGTAAGAGAAATATGAATGACTACTATTAATAATAAAAAAAATAATCATTTAATATGGGCAGGTAGCAAAAATAGAATATAGAAAAATAATAACTGAGTTCTAGTTCTAATAACACTGCAAACCATGTAATTCAGATGAACCCTCCCAAAAATCACCAAAAATGCCAGATAAAAGAAAAATATCTTTTTAAAAAGCATTGCTCTGCCATAAGTTACAGAGGAATTTAGGTCAAAATCTCTACAAAGAGAAGAACTCCCAAGATTTGAACTATGGGATGCCAGTTTTGCTTTAAGGGCATTCCTCTAAACCAGAAATTTACCTACTGCTTCCAGTGCAGACAACGTAGCATAGTTACATGAGATGGTGAGAAAAGCTGGGTAGGTGAAGCTAGCAGACTTCCTTGTATTAATTTTACAGTTTTTTGTAAGTCTATAATTATTTCAAAATGAGATAAATATTTCTCATCTATCTCAAGATAAATATTTCAAATATTTAAGATGAAAAGACACCCAGTAGAAGAAGGCCAGCCCCTCATGAAGCTGAAGCCTTCAGTGCAAGGGTGAGTCCGAAGTGAATCAGCCCCAAGTACCCACTCCCAGAAGAGCGGTCTTGACACCGAGCAGAGCAGGAGATAACCCCTCCCTGAAGAGCTGTCACCAGAAGCACAGGCCTCCCACAGGTCTCCAGCCCCAATTCACACAACCGGAGGGGTCCAGAAGAACGCTGTCATCAAAGAACCTTGTCATCCACCAGCCAAGTAGCACCCCCAGGCAAGCAGCAAAGGCAGTAACTAAACTCTGCCAGAGAAATGTGCCTTCACCATAAACCTTAAAAATGTCCCACAGATAATATTCCAAGGAAAACAGCTTATAGTCAAAAATAACTAAACACACAAGAAAAGCACCAAGAATAAGAAACAGAAAAAATAACAGAGATGGACCAGTATCCAGTGACTATTCTGTAAATCCATCACAGAACTTCAAAATCAAGCCTCTAGTTTAGACTAGAGGCAAAAGTCATTTAAAAGTTACTGAGTGGCTCAGTCATTTAAAAGTTACTGAAGCCTGCAGCTCTACAATGGAAATGGTATTTCATGAAGCCATCTATGGCTCTAACATAAGGATCAGGTGGAAAGACGTGGAGGAGTTCAAAAAAGTGGATCAGGAGGTGTATAAGGAGAGGAAAACGATTATTCCAAAAGACTTACTAATGGATGGAACAAAAGAATTTTTGACCAATGTCAAAATGACCAAATAAGCATTTAACAAATGACTATTATGTACAGTTAGTCAATAAACAATGCCTATTATGTAGTTACTGTTCTATTCCACTAATCAACCCAGAAACCTAGAAGCCATTCTTCACAGCTCGAGCCTCATTACGTATCATAAAATCCCCAAATCAATACTAATTTCAAATTTCTCCACTTTTCTCGCTATCACTCTTACATGAACAGTCTTTTCCTGTCTTACAACCTCCCTACCTCTCTCTACATAAAAGTCAGAGTGAGTGACTTAAAATGGAAATGTGATCACATTCCCACACACAAAACCCTTCAATGGAGCTCCAGTGCACTAGGAATAAAACCCAAATCTTTACCACGTCCTACAAGGCTTGAAAGGATAGGGCCCCTGCTTTCCTCCCTAGCCTTATCTTCTACTAGCTTCCTCCCCATATTCTCTCTATGCTGCAGCTACATTAACCTTTCACTAAGCTGAAGAGAGAAATGAGGGAAAGGTTAAAAAAAAATTACTCTCAAATTTTTCTAGACTAAAACATTAGAAAAGTGATTGTTCTAGAGCTAAAATGACAGTGCTGAAAAGTGAACCATTCTGAGAATGGTACAAACAAGTTTTAGGCAGGGTGAATCTGGGATAAGGCAGACCATTGCGGACCTGAGACTGTCAGGGGTGATGGAATCCATGTTGTGAGACACGACCACCGCAGTTTTTTAAATAAAGCAGATGAATGCATGTCGTGCTGTATGGGTATTATTTACTGATGCTTTTGTGTCACTTCTACACACCAGCGCATACACACGCATCACGATGTAAGATGGGTTTCTGACTATAAGCTGTGATTGGCCTGAAATAGACTACTGGAGGGTTGTACAGAGCAGGCAATCAAAAATGTTTGAACTAATAAGTGAAGAATTAAGCTGTGCACGGCTGGAGCTATGGCAGTAAAGATGATCATTCAGCAAACGGAATGAAAGAAATAAGGAATGCCCATATTGCGAGTAAGAGACTGCACGGAAGACCAATAAGGAACAGTGGCCAAGCAAGTAGAAGTTTAAAGAGAGAAAGGAGGAGGTCACAGTGTGGAGAGCTACCAACACAGCAACTAAAATAAAAATTTCAAAATATAAATTCTAGGAATAATTCTTAGGTCACAGATCCCTTTGAGTAGCTATCTGACAAAAGCAAAGAATCCCCTCCCTAAAAAAGTGCACGTGCAGGTAACACTCTGCACACTGTAGCAAGTACATTCTGTCACCAGGTCCCTGCAGCTTAACCAAACACCTCCCAGGAAGCCCTGGGCTCCAGGCTAAGAATCCCCGATTAATAAATTTCTTTTAATGTGTTTATTTCTGAGAGAGAGAGAGAAAGAGAGAGACGGAGTACGAGTGGGGGAGGGGCAGAGAGAGAGGGTGACACAGAATCTGAAGCAGGCCCCAGGCTCTGAGATGTCAGCACAGAGGCCGATGAGGGGCATGAACCCATGAACCACGAGATCATGACCTGAACCAAAGTCAGATGCCCAACCAAATGAGCCACTCAGGCGCCCCAAGAATCCCCACTTTTTAACAGCCACTGGATTTGGCAACTAGAATTCAGATGAGCACTGAGAGAGATATTTCACTGAAGGGGCCAGGATGGAGATTTCGCCTGTGGTGGGATAAATAATAACTGAAAAAGCAGAGAAGTAAGCCAAGGCAAGCTCTTGGAATTACTCTGAAGGAAGGGCACAGAGGAGCTGGAAAGGAGGTTGGAAAGGTCAAGGGAAGGTATTTTTAAATGAGAAACTAAGAAGACACTAGGGAAATTCACCTCCAAGCACAATGGAGTCGTTGCACTCACAAGGGGCACGATCGATGATGTGAGAAGATTTAGCCTCCTTCTACTGCATGTCATTCTTCTTCATTTGACAAAACAGGAAAAACTACCTGTCAAAACTTAAAATCATGATGACAAGTAGGCCAAAGACTTTGCATCACGATTTGATAGATAACAGCTGATTCCACATGTGATGGGGTATTAGGGAACACAGACAGAAGCTCCCCAGAATGAACATCTTCAAGTGACTTCAAAGGAAAGTCAGGAAATTTGGCCTCACTAAAGTAAAGGAAGTCAAGATCAGTATTCCTTACACACAATCTCCTATAGGTAAAACAAAATATGCACACCCAGAAAAAAAATTTTTAACTTTTTAAATTTAAAAAACTAGTATTTAAAAACTAGGAGTTCAATTTTTAAAAACTTTTTTTTACCCATGTTTTCAAACTTTTCTAAAACGTTACTACTTTTGCAATTTTTAAAAAAGTTTTAAAGATTAACTTAATTTACAATTCAGGATAACTACATACCATGAAATTGACCTTCTAAAACAGTCACGCCATCTATTACAGACTGTGAGAGTTTCTCACTGGAGGGCCTAGAAAAGAAAAGGAAGAAAGTAACACATCCGTTCCTGAAACCAAGAGTTGCTAGTTCCGAAAGCAAATACAGAAATTACGTGCTACATATTTCAGAATAATAAGAAACTTGTCAAGTCTGAAAACACTGAAAAGAGAATACAGGTAAAATATAAGCATTTTCTAGCAGCCTTTCACAATACATTTCTTGGAAAGAGTTTGGTTTTTAAGCAAATTTAGAAAACCGACATAAAAATACACTGATTATACCATCCCAAATACAAGTTTGACTGCAACAACATACACATTACCTAGGAGCAGTAGCAATAAACACTGAATGAAACAGTGCACATCAAGCAATACTAGGGAGTAAACCACCAAGGATACACAACCTATTTTTCGTTTGGAAAAGTCGGAACAAACTATCAATCTGAAAATAAATAATTATATAACTGCCTTGTAGAAAACGATGTTATATACAATTAAACTAGTTAATTGGTAAGAGGCAACTACATGTGGGATGGCTTTACTGTGAGACAATCATTTGTTTCAGAACATAAATCACTAGGCTATTTCTGATACCTATAAATCCACAATCAATGGTATCTGGAAGTCTCTCTGGTAACGCATTAAGGGTAAAACACCAGTCTAAGCCATTAGGATACTGATTGGAAATTTTCTTTAGAAAGAATCTCTGGCTGAAACAAGATCATGTATAAATGAGAATACTTCTGTTTCAAAGTTCACTTTTAATCTAACATTTAAAAAATATGTTTTTGTAAAGGAAAGCTAAAAACTAAAGCTGCCAAATACGACGAATAGTCCCCTCTTGTCCATGCTTTCGTTTGCCATGGTTTCCGTTATCTGAGGTCAACCGTAGACCGGAAGCAGATGATCCTCCTTCTAACATATCATCAGGTCCACAGTAGCCTAACACCACATCACAACGTCTACATGATTCACCTTCCCTACTCTCTCACGTGGGCATTTTATCATCACATAGCATCACAAGAAAGAGAAGGGTGAGTACAGTACACTAAGATATTTTGAGAGTGAGAGTGAGAGAGACTACATTCACATAACTTGTATTATAGTATGTTGCTGTAACTGTTCTACTTTATTATTCATTGTTGATCTTCTACTACGTTCGACTTGTAAATTAATCTTTATTGTAATTACAGATGTATAGGGGAAAATATGGTATATATAGAATTTGGTGCATCCACTGGGGGTCCTGGAATGTATCCCTTGCCGATGGGGGATTGGAGGGCAACTGTATGTAGAAATAATATAAATTGTTAATGTTTCCCAGTGAGCTCCAGCATGCGAAAATGATATAAATACATGAATCAACAATAACATAGATTATAAGGTAAATCTCTAAAAATATTGTTACAATAATGAATAATTGTTCTTACTGAACAGGAGAAAATAAAAAACCTATAGAAGTAAAAGGGTGGGAGGCATTTGTTAAGTGCTTCTCTCATGTCAGGAAATAGGTATTTTGCATACGTTATGTCATGTAATTCTCACAAAAATCCTGTGTTAGGCTTCATCGTCAACATTTTACAGACGGGCATATGGAAGCTCCAAAAGGTTAAGTAACCTATTCAATTATATGGTGTGTTAGAGTTGGGGTTCGGACTCCAAAACCCAAGGTGCACGGAGCGACTGAGCTCCACAGCCTACTTAAAAAAGGCCAGGGAGGGGAGGAGCCTCTTAGGGCAGTTCTACTTCACTTCGTTCAGTTTATCATGGGCACTAAAACTAACGTCATCACTTATGTGGAGTTCCCGCACTGCTCTGGGATGGTCACCTGGTATCTCTGCCAATCACTACGAAGGCATCTTGTTGCAGATCCACAGCTGCTTTCACACTGATGTCCATCAACACTCTCGGCATATCTGATTCCTCAGCATTTGCCAAACAGGTAGCATGTTCCTCCCAGGATGGTGCCAACATTTCACCCAAAGGATCGACCAATTTTACCCCATTGTCTTCCTTAAAAGAAAAACAAACAATAAGCCATCTGTGCGTATTCACAAGGGTAAGTTGAGGAAGTAAACTCAAGCTGTTTTTGCCTAAAAAAGACATTGAGGGATGAGCGACTTCACCAGTGACCAGTACGGAATGCCAGGCACTGGACTCTGTATTTTATATAAATCCTCACGACACAAATCAATCTTACTAACAATCCTATTATTATTCCAGTATTACTTTGAGAAAACTGAGGTTCAGATAAAATAATCTGCTTATGTTCATGCTAATAAGTGTCAGTGCTGGTATCAAAATATCAAGTCCATATTACTCTTAAGTCCAACAGCCCCTATGCTACACTAGCTTCTTTAAAAGGCTGTCAGCTGTGCATTCACCATCAATTGCATGACCAGAGCACAAACGGAACAGAATGAGGGCACCGAGAGACCCTCCCCACTAAGACTCTGTACTCTATGAACATACTGGCCAATAAACACGCCAACCTGTGCGTGACAGAAGCTGAAAACCGACTCCCCAGGCTGTTCTGCTCAAATTTCTGGGAAGAAATAAACTGTAGCCCAGAGTGAATATCAACTCAAGGAAACAGCTCAGTACTGTTTTCAGAAGTACTTCTGGAACTGGCAACTAATGTTGGCTTCAGCTCACAAGTCAATCAATTACGGTGATGTAGACATTCAGACACTTACACATTTACAGTGATCCACACTCACAAGCCGGACAGGCAATGTCCTCTTGTGCGGGGGGAAGAGGAGGTTATAGTCCTTCATGGACCTACTTAAACTTGCTGTAAATTTATCTACAAAGGCAAAAATCTCATGCCCTTGCAACCAAACAGAAGCATATTATTCAAACCACGTATTAGTGGCCTATAGGCAGTACAAAAGAGTTAGATTATGTCAAAAGAAATACTTGGATAAAAAAAAATTTAACTGTCATAACACTACAACCATTAGACCTCATCAATAACCTGCCCAAAGCTCACTTTTGTATACCTGGAGCCACCCGTTTGGCTGTTCTTTCAGAACAGGAAGCCAGTCCCTCACTATAGAAAACAGGTCTAAAAAATGTTCAAAACGTTCTGAATCTTTTCAAATGTTTGCCCTTCCCCGTCTTGCCTCCCATCTCTCTACTCTCTACTAAATTATCAGAAGGAACACTTTTTGTTACTGGTCTTGTCTCAATACAACTAACCTGGAAGAACATTCTGTTATGTCTCTAATATGAACACAGTCCAAGAAATGAGTCTCGCTTCGTTCTCTCCACTCCCTCTACAGAGTCATGAGCTAAATGACCGCTCATTAAGAAAAGACCACTTCAAATCCAAAGGCACATAACGAGCACACGCCTTCCTAGAATTAATTTGTACTTTTGGTCAAGCTGCTCAGACACTAAGATGCGTTCTTGTAAATAAAGGTTTGCTTTGTGGGAGCACTAAAAGCATTACCTCAGGATTATGTGATGCTGTTACCATGACTCCTATTGTAGATTTCGTCTGTTTTGACCTCAGGACAGCTAATAATCCCATGCGGAACATGACATGATCGAGATGTTCTGCTTTCGTTCGAAAGCCAGCAGTCCCATATTGAAGAACGAGCCCACTGGGCTTGGCATGTAACGCGGAGTATTCTGTGACGGCATCTAAATCCATGTCTACAAAATTAAGGAATATTTTTCAGGCATAAGAAATTTTTTAAGGACCATCTGCTTCCAAAGCTGCCACGCTAAACTAATAGGTCCGCCTCATTTTGAACACCCGCAAAGAATGTTTGAGAAAGAATGGTGGAATAAGTCCTGGGGGTAGCCATTACCTAGAAGATCATCCCCGACTTAGATCATCCACTCGAGGGCAGATAGCAGACTGTGCCCCCAACTCCTCTCTCATTTTGGCGCCAGGACTGTTCCTGGTCCCAGGGCAAACTTTAAATGGTCCACTCTCAACTAAAACGAAGAATCCACACAGAGATTCGTAGACTTCTACAAGATCAAAGATTATCTCATTTCATAAAAGGAGAAACTTAAGTCTGGACCTCAGTTAAATAACATAAATATACAAGGGTAGCTGGTGACAGACTGAGGCCTAAGGTCATAAAGTCAAAATGGACTGGGCCTACATATCCAAAATATCTGGGAAATCTGTGTGGTTCTTCTGTTACTCCTCCCACACCAGAGAGACATATTCCCAAAGGAAAAGCAAAGGGCAACAGCCTCCTCTCCAAGACTGCCCAGACCTCCTAATACACCTTGCAGTGGATTTTTCTATTTTCATTTTCTGTTTTCATAATACCCTTCTAAATTAAGCTCTCAAAGTAGCAACATCTTTTTACCCATAATTTTAAACACTGGCCCTGAGCCCACTAGTCCTACCTTCTCTGGGATACAATTTTATGTGGAACGTGGGGTTTCCAACCTCAGTTGTATATACTATTCACTTCCCGGTCAGCCCCATTCCCAGCCAGCCCAGAGATGAACAGCAGTCCTGTCTTATTTGATTCACTGTCCTTCGTTGCTTCAATGAACAAAAGTTAAGGGAAATGGTAAAAAAATGTTTGCTTTTGTCCAACTAGAACAAGCTGGTAAGCTGATATTCAGCAAGCTAATATAGTTTGGTCCAAAGTGATCAAATCTCTTTCACAGCAAGAATATATTTTGTTAAAAACCCATCATTCTGCGGTATATCATGATTATTCATAAGGGCGTAAACCAGTCCTGTTAAATCCAGAAAATCTTTTAAAAAGAAAAAAAAACTGCTTCCACCCTTTAGGGTCCCTTTAGGACCGTTTTCGGTCCTAAAACTACGTTCAATGAATGTGCGAACGCTTTTACTGAAAGTACTTACAAGTCCAAACGGGAACCACTCTAAAAAAGTTGAGAGCATCCCCCTTCCTTCCATTCAATTATCAACCCCTGGTTTGTTCCGCTTTCCTCCCAGCCCCCAAATCGCCGCACGTTTTCCGGCTTTCAACTCAGAGTTTCGACCTCCCCTCGCCACGCCGCACCGCCCCCCAGGCCTCTGGACCAGAATGCCCAGGGGCACGAGACCCTCGAGGCGCTCTGGAGGCGACTGGGCGGGTGTGTCCCGCGCACCGGCCGTGGGTCAATCCGCTAACTGGCCCACTAGACCGTCTGTAGGCCGAACCCCTACGGACTGGAAAGTCCTCTTCTCGCCGCCAACCTTAAGGGCGCCCGCTCACCTTTACGAGGAAACTCCCCCTCACCGCCACCTACCCGAGCCGCTCCTCGCCGCGGCGCCTCCAACCTGACTGAAGCTCTCGGAACCCGCAGACGTGGCCCTGCGTGACTTCCGTCCCACCGCCACGCCCCCCAGCCAATCACGGCGGGGGAGGGTCCGCTGGCCCCGCCTCTCCTCCTAGCCGATCCTGCGCAGCTCGCGCCTGCGGAACTGCGGATCCCGGTTCTGAGAGGGCTTGGGGCTGTTTCCTTTGAATGACCGGGAAGGGTGAGGCCCCCGCGGTAGCCTGGGGGTTGGAGCCCCAGGTCGCAGGCCACCAGAGGACTGCGACCGGCAAATACGCAGTCCCTGCATCCAAATTTGGGTTTCGGGGTGGCATTCCTGCGTTCTTGGGAAGCCAGGGTCCCTAGAGCTCCCAGATGGGGGTACCAGCCCCGATTGGGGGCCTCTGACAAGGTGGCCATAAGCCCTTTTCCTGCATCCCTTTCTCGATCCTCGGGGTTCATCTCCCCAGGCTTTGACTCTGGAAGCTTTCTCGAGCCCCTGCCCCCAAACTCCCGCACCAGCTGGCACTAAACACCATCTTAGGTATGTACCTGTAAGACTTCCCATAAGCTGGGGCCCCTTGGGGCAGAGGCCAGGTGGATCCAAATCTTCCGGAGCAATCTGGGCCGCCCCGCACTGGTGTAGCTCCCCAAAGAGCCATAAAGGCCCGCTCGGGATGGGTTCTTAGCTCTGGGGCGAGGGGCGGCAACTAGCGTTTGGGGTCGGCGGGGCCCTCAAGACTTTGGATCCAAGGGAGTTGACCACAGCCCCGCCAGCACTGTGGGCCTCCCTCGCCAAAGCGCCCAGCTCCGCCTAAGTCTGGGACCTGGGTGGGATTCGGAAACTGGGCCTCTTGCTCTAACCAGAATTCAGACTTGCAGAGCATCTGCAGGTGTTGTTTGCCAACCACCTGCAACGGAATAATTTGGAACACTTGTTGAAAGCCCACAGATTCCCGGATCTAGATCGGAAGCGGGGATGGGGGTGGGTGGGTAACGGACTGGGAATCTGAATTTTAACGAAGTCTCTGGAGGGATGTTGTCATACTGGATTTGGGGGTCGGGAGATAAAGCGAAGAAAGAGTGTAAGTGTCCCGGTTTGTGCCCCTAGCTGTCGGTGCATAGCGTTCCTGCAAAACTGCTTCCACGGAAAGGGACCTTCTGGAAATTTCTCTGGACGCCGCTGAAATTAACAAACCTAGTGCCCCTGGGCCTTTCCAGTTTTCCTGGCAGGTGGATTTTGAGGCAACATGTCCGCTTCAATGAAAGAATGCCTGCAGCTTCAGCTGCTGGAGATGGAAATGCTGTTTTCTATGTTTCCTAACCAAGGAGAAGTAAAACTCGAAGATGTAAATGTCCTGACGAATATAAAGAGATATTTGGAAGGAACAAGGGAGGCGCTGCCACCAAAAATCGAATTTGTGATTACACTCCAGATTGAGGAGCCCAAGGTAGGTACCCTGAGTTGTTTTTATTGTTGCCGGATGCCCACCTTTTATTGCAAACACTTGGAAGGTGAGCTTTGTGTCCAGGAAGCAAATAGAGAATATTCCAGATTATTTCCTTTACTTGTTTGAAAGTGAAATATGTAAGATATGGGTGGGATGCCCTGTAAATTGTCTTCAATAAATATCTTGAATTTTACATAAATATGCGCACTTTTTAACAAACACGTCTAATGTTTTTATTAAAAACATCTGCAGTCTCATACTATCATTATTATTCTGTTCACTCAACCAGTTTTTTACCAACACAACTATTGTAGTATGTGGTCTTGTATACATATCATGATTTTCATAAAATCTGTATCTTGCCTTGAGCAAATCTGGCTCGTAAGGAGTGGACGAATGTTTATTTGGCGGCACCATAGCACAGAAAGCAAATACCAGAGAGGAAATCGAAATACTAAAAATGAATTTACCTTCATCTTCTGATCCATTGTCTCCGGTAACATTAACGTAGCATAGATAACCAGTGGACTAGGTTTTTAAGAACCCCTCTTCTAGTGATTTTCTGTTCATCCGTCAGCACTCATTTCCTCAGAGAAGATCTCCTGGTTCCCCAGACTGAATTCTGTCTCCCTGGTTACACCTTTCAGCAGATCCTGTACTTACTTTTCCATGCTTCTCACCATTGAAATGAAAAACTTGCTCTGTGTAATTATTAGTTTAATGTCTGTCTCCTTCACTAGGCTCTAGTCTTCACAAAGAGCAGAAATCGTGATTAGCTCCTTTGCTTCCTTATCCTAGCATAGGATCCCTGACCCATGGTGAGTGTTCAATCAATACCGGATTGAGTGATGCTGAAATGAAAGGAATCGTTTATAAAGTACTCAGTAGAGTCTCTGGCACATAGCTGACACTTAACAGTAGCAATAACTATTACATTTATCAAAATCATGCAGTTGCTGCTGATAAACTAGCTTAGTCGTGATTTTATGGTACTTAAATCTATTTGATTTTCATTTTAAGGTGAAAATTGACTTGCAAGTAACCATGCCTCACAGCTACCCCTATGCAGCGTTGCAGCTGTTTGGACGGTCGCCTGAGCTGGACAGACAACAGCAACTACTTCTCAACAAAGGCCTCACTTCTTACATAGGGACTTTTGATCTGGGTGAGCTCTGTGTATGTGCAGCCATCCAGTGGTTACAGGACAACAGTGCCTCCTATTTCCTGAACAGAAAGCTCGTTTACGAACCGTCTACACGAGCAAAGCCAGTCAAGAACACGTTTCTCCGGATGTGGATCTACAGTCACCATATATATCAGCAGGACCTAAGAAAAAAGATTTTGGATGTTGGAAAGAGGTTAGATGTGACTGGATTTTGCATGACAGGAAAGCCGGGTATCATCTGTGTGGAGGGCTTCAAGGAGCACTGTGAGGAATTCTGGCACACAATTAGGTATCCCAACTGGAAACACATTTCCTGTAAGCATGCGGAAAGTGTGGAAACCGAAGGAAATGGAGAGGACCTGCGCCTTTTCCATTCTTTTGAAGAATTACTCCTTGAGGCCCATGGTGACTATGGATTAAGGAATGACTATCACATGAATCTGGGCCAATTCTTAGAATTTCTGAAAAAACACAAAAGTGAGCATGTTTTCCAGATACTATTTGGTATTGAAAGTAAAAGTTCAGACGCGTAGGAAGCCAGTAAGAGGCCTGTGTGTATAATGTCATCACTTAAGTCCGTATTTCTGTTAATGAGACCAAAATAAAAGGGCCAGTGGCTGTTCAGTATCATCTACGAGACACCTAGCTCCAGAATTTTTATCTGGCAATGAAATACAAAGGCCTTTTACTTTTTAACAGTGCAATTGGGATGTTATCTCTATGTTCTTATGCTAACTGAAAACTATTTAATTGTGAATTAATAAAAACACTTTAACCGACGAAGTCGATTTGATTAAAGAGGAGTCCAAAGCCCATAATTAATATCACTAGTCAAAGTTACAGCTCTGATCCCATACATAACATTTCTCTTTCACAATACCAGCACGCGATGACACACCACATTTTCTTTTGTTATCGGGAGAGCAAAGTCTAAGTCAGGTTTAAAGTGAGAACAAAAAGCATGTGGTTACTATATTTCTTTAAGTTAAACCCTCTATTTGTAGTTTTTTTCTTTTAGTAAAACTAGATCCTAAATGTAACAGCAGAGGAAATCAGAAATGAAGTCTCAAGAGAAATGAAGATGACAGATAATGTGTTCTTTGGCTGTTTTCACCAGCTGAGTTATGAGACTAAGGATAAGGATACCGATATTCTCAATTCGCTTATCGACAAAAAAAAAAATGTTCCACAACCAATGGGTACTGGCACCCTTTGCCTGTGTGCCAGTAACACTGCTTTGTAGGGCAGGAGTGTTGGGGAGGACGAGTATGGATGGCTCTGTACTGTCACCTTGGTGGGAAAATCCAAGCTCTACATTTTGGTGAGAAGTCCCTGCCATCTCATCCAAAAATTCCCAGCTTCACCAGCCTTTGTCAAAACGTGAGTTTATTTTAATGATGGTAACCTCTATTTACGCAGCACTTGCCACACCTTCTATTGCAAAGGATATAGCCTCCCCAAGAATTTCTGGGAGTCTCACCTGTGTTAAGAGATGTCCCGAACTGACTGACTGCAACTTTCTTTGGCTTCCATGGTCTCTCTTTAGCTACTACTGCCCTTTCTCAGGAAGCATTTCATTCTCCTGCTGGTCTCAGGCACCCCACTGATGTCCTGGCCCCTCAGGATGCCAAAGGTGGGGTGCTGAGATTTAGTAACTTGGAGGGGAATGAATGCCTTACTTCCCATTTTGCGATACATTCTCTTAGATGCCAAACATAGCTGCATGTGTTAGGGAGCTAACAAAATTTTTGATGGAACTGTACATTCTGGTTTTACTTTCTGTGTCTAGGACACAGACACATGTCCTTGAACTATGGCAAGGATATAACGGAATAGCAGACTCTGCACTAAGCTGACTCTCTTAACCTTGAGGCCTTGAAACTGGGTCCGCTCTGCCCTGCCTACACTCTTAGCTCAGAATGAGTTTCTTTTCGGGGCGCAACTCAGACCTTCGAACCAAGGCTCTCGTCTGCTTTGCTGGATGATCCAGCTTGCCCTTTCATGTTTTAATCCTAGTGTTGGATGTGGTGGGACCCAAGTAAGAGCCTCACACTTTACCTATACATGGAGGGAAAAATAGGACTTACATTGCCAAAGACTTGTTTCTCACTCTTTATCAGGACTAAAAACAGTATAGTATTCCACATAATCTCTCCAAGACCATCAATAAAGTATAATTAGCAGTTTTAAGTTCTTAGGCCCTAAGCAGATGTGAGTCCATTAACTTTTTTTTTTCCCTATTAGGTGCCTTCCACATAATATATGCCTAAACCTTTCATCAAGGGTTTTTTTCTGATTACATTAGCAAAAATAGCAAGGGAAATAAATATAAAGAAGCTTAAAGAACTACAATATGGAACAAAAAATAGTTATTCATATAATTCAATAAATGAAAGGAGTAACTTTCATGAACTCTTTATTGCTTCTGGAGCTATCTCTGGTGATAATTTTTTCAGAACCTATTTTTATATGCTTGGTATTAGCATGCAGCAATACTTTTTCTATCAGAAACACTAATAACAGACATTAATTACGGGGAAAATGTGGATTTTAGAGACAAAAATATATAAGATCATTCAAAGCTCAGTTTTGTGTGTATAGTAGACTGCGAGTTTTCTTTGCCCAGCATAGAAGCACAGACCACCCTCCTCCCCTAGCACCTCCCCACCACACAGCCTCTCACCCCCCCTCACCCCCATATACAACACTTACTCTGAGAAACTGCCCTTCCTCTATATGTTTTGGGAGAAGTGATTGGAATCAAGTCACCCTCTGGCAGCCTTCCAGATAGATGGTTTTGAGCTCTTGCTGCTTAAATCCATAGTGCCACCTTCATTTCTGGCCTACCGAATGCTCAGTTGTTCACCATCTGCCCCTTTTTCTTAAAAGTCACAAAATCCATCTCTATCACTTAGAATTTAAGAATCCTGATACTGTATACATCATATTTTTAAAATGGTTATCTGAAAGAATGGTCTTTATAAATATTGTGGTGTCTTTTTAAAACTTACTGGATTAAATCAGCCTTTCTTCTAGTATGTTCTCTGCTTCTCATTCCTTATTGGTCTATTATGTGTTGGGCTAAGGGCTGGATTGAGGAGTGGGCCAGATGAGTTGATGGACATAATACAATACCTCTAAACCATCCCTATATTAAATCAAAAGTACGTTGCCTGTGAATTTGGGTTTCCATATATGATTGTTAAATGCCAACTATCCATTCAGAGAACTTGTGAAGGCCTGAGGGAGTCTATCTGAGGTCTTCACAGAACCATTGTTCGGGACAATTTTCCATCATTTGCTTTTACCTCATGTAGCCCAGTAGTAAGTTGAAAGAATAGGTATGTTCAGAAGATGGCATGGTTGGCTAAAAAGTCCTTGTTTTATACTGAATCCTGATTTGCCTTAAAACTCTGAGCCCATCAGGTCTCCCTTATAAGGTCTACATGGTGTAACTACATTCACTGCAGCCTGGACCAACTAAAGCAAACTTTTTCTGAGCCCAGTTGAAGCTAGAAGCATTTGGACCAACTCATATATGGGTCTGAGCAGTGGACAGAAAATTCAAAGAAGCCTAGCAAACACTGAGGGACCTCTTAGTCTTAGGTGGAAGAAGGCACACAATGAGTTACTCATTATGGAAGTAACACCCTGACATGAATCAGACATTGGACCACCAAAAATCTGGCTAAAGTGGCAGGCTCTTGTGCTTTCAGGAGGTCTTAGCAGGTATTCAAGAAATCCAGTAATGCCTGTGTTCCAGGCCCTATAAACATAACATCATCAATGTGTTAGACCAATGTGATGTCCCGTAGACCAGTGAGACGATCAAGGTCAAGAGTTACATTCTAGCACAGAGTAAGAGAGTTAATGGAACATTGAAAAATGTTTCTGTAATGTTGTTTGTTGGTAGCACAAACTGCTTCAGGGGCCCTCTAGTTACTAGAATATAGGAAAAACAAAACAGCATTGGCCTAATCAGTAGCTACCTACTGATTTGCTGCAAGAAAGAGAACTTGTCTGTCAACTGCAGTTGGAATCACCATCTGATTAAGTTAATATGATCCAAAGATCATAGTAAGTCATGATGTGATAGGAATCACACTCTTGCTTCTTTTAAAGCTTTTGATGGTGGGACTTAACTCTGCAAATCAATGAGTAGTTCCTGCCAGAATAACTCTTTTTTGCGTGTTATCAGGGATCCAATGAGGTGATAGATGATGAAGAAATCAATTCCAACTCTTCGCTAAGAAAATGACTAGAAGGTGGATTTGTTCCTATATACACTTAGTCCTAAGGGTACACTTAGTCTCATAGACCACAATAATTTCTGAGACCCTAGAAATTTGTATTCGTTCAAGCTCTGTTGCCACGTGATTTCCAAAAGGCCTAGTGGTTTCCTTTCTGCAATGCGTTCTTATTCTAGCAAATGGAAACTCAAAGGAAGATTTTGGATATTACAGAGTTCATCACCTTAGGGGTCCTTCACTCATATCTATGCATAGCAATTTCCTGAAGGCCTTGACACTCTCTATTGGTGGCTCTAGTCGGATTTTCCTACATTTGCTGTTATACATATCAAGGAGAGCCTACATTGAGTTACCCACATATTTGGTCCTAAGCCCAGCTGATATTTAGCTGATATACACTGGTATGGTTATATCATTTGTATACACTGACACTCATTTTTCTTGGTCAGTATCTGTGCTGTTCTAATTGTTAGATTTTTCAACGTCATTTCAGGCTATGAGGCCCAGTGATTTACTGGCCACTGCCAAAGATTTTTGTAGGCCAAACTATGACGATTACAGTGAACCAGCTTCCTATTATGATAACTGTTTCCGTTGTGTCTCTAGTTGTTAATTGCTGCCAAGTGCTGCTCTCCAACCTCTATCGACCTTAAGATTCTGATGTCTCCATTAAAATAGGGAGCCCAGGGGCACCTGGGTGGCTCAGTCGGTTGAGCGTCCGACTTCAGCTCAGGTCATGATCTCACGGTCTGTGAGTTCAAGCCCCGCGTCAGGCTATGTGCTGACAGTTCAGAGCCTGCAGCCTGCTTTGGATTCTGTGTGTGTGCCTCTCTCTCTCTGCCCTTTCCCTGCTCACGCTCTGTCTCTATGTCTCTCAAAAATAAATAAATGTTAAAAAAATTTTTTTAAAAATAGGGAGCCCGTTTTTAACCCAGCATTTCCACAAGTCTCCCCAGTTTACAGAGAAGAGTCATTAAAATTGCTCAGTAAAATGCTGAATCCAATAATACATTAAAAGGATCATATGCCATGAACAAGTGGGATTTATTCAAGGGATGCAAGGATGATTCAAAATCAGCTAATCAGTCTTCGACTCCTTTCTCTCTCTCTTCTTCCTCTGAAATTCCTATGATACAGATATTGTTCTGAATGATTGTATCACTCAGCTCTCCAATTCTCCTTTACTGTTTCTGAATCAGGTTCTCTTTTTCTCTGCTTCCTCTTTTTCCATAATTTTATCCTCTAATTCACCTATTCTGTCTTCTGCCTCTTCAATCTGCTTATATTTGTTTTCATCAATTCTTGAGCTTTCACTACTTCCTGTAGATTCTTTTGAAGGGAATTCTTCCGTTTCGTCATTTTGGCTAGGTGTGTTTTGGTTTGTTTCCTGAGGTCACCCTGGAAAGGAAAACAGACAGACAAACAGGAAACAAAAACACACAAACGTACTGACAAATAATACAGACAAGCAGATCACGAAAAAAGAATAACAAACGGCACTCTGAGGGCATGCGACCTGAAGTACCAGCTACATATTAAGGACAGGGTGTGCACTGTGCTGATGGCAGAGCATATACAGAGAGAGTAAGGACAGGTGTGGGGGGAAGAAGAAAATGAACTTTGATCAGGTAGAGAGACTGAAGGGCTTAATCCAGAAAAGAGAAATCAGAATAAGGAGGGATGCGAGGAAAAAGAAATGAAGACAGATGTCGCCCAGATGAACTATGTGGCCTAGTTATTCCAGAGAGAGAGATAGGAAAGTACAGAAAAGGAGGTGTAGAACATGTGTTGAGAGAGTGGGTTAAATGTCTGTTTAAGCCAGTCAATACCCTGGATGACCAGCTCAGGGGTAGGGAGCGGTAAAAAGGAGAAAAGGGAGAATATATTTAAAAAAGGAGAATCTGGAAAGAAACTAAGTGCCCATCAACTGATGAGTGGATAAAGAAGATGTGGCACATATATACAATGGACTACTATGTGGCAATGAGAAAAAATGAAATCTGGCCATGCGTAGCAACATGGATGGAACTGGAGGGTATTATGTTAAGTGAAATAAGTCAGAAAAAGACAGATACCATATGTTTCCACGAATAGGTGGACTTGGTGAGACTAAGCAAAAACCAGGGGGAGGGGAAGAGGGGAAAGGAAAAAAAGACACAGAGAGGGAGGGAGATAAAACATAAGAGACTCTCAAAGACTAAGAACAAACTGAGGGTGAGGGAGATGGAGGGGGGAGAGGGGGTGATGGGCATTAAAAAAGGGCACATGTTGGGATGAACACTGGGTGTTTTATGTAAACCAATTTGAAAATAAACTATTTTAAATTAAAAAAAAAAAAAAAAAAGGAGAATCGACCTGGAGTTACTCCAGGCAGCAGTCGGTCTCTGCATCTACCGCTCCCACAGAAAGGCGTCTCTCCTGTGAGGAGGGGTGTGGTTTGGTGCAGGCGGGTCCCACCTCCACTGCCTGGCAGATGGAATCCCGGGGTCCAGTTTTTGTGGGTTTGTGAGACAACAATGGAGTCCCCATAGTCCCTTCTTCCCGATCCCAGAGTCTCAAATCACCACTTCGTTTCCATGCTCGCTCTGCCTGGGATGCAGGCGTAGTGTGATTTGTTGGGCAGTCACACGCCCCACACTTATCTGAGTTTTTGACTCCCGCTACACCTAGTTTCACTGTAAATTGTCTCTGGGGTAGAACCGATCCAGCGGTGGCTCTGCGCCTCTCTGAGACGTGGGGTGGCCAGGCCGTAGGGCCGCCGCTGCTGGCCCCAGTGCGAGAGAGTTCTGCCAAGGAGAGTTCTGCCGTTAGCAACGGAACTTCTCTTCAAAAGCCCTGTGGTTAGGGACTGGATGACAGGCTCCCTCTCCGTCCCGTTTTTCTCTCGTTCGGATATCGCCTGCTCTGCACTTTCCCAGATTACTCTTCCCTTTGTCTTCCCGCAGAAGGCTCTCCTTCCCCTCTGCTCCAGTTTTATCTCCCCCAGATTGCACTGACACCTCCTTTGGGTGCTTTCTGGATTTCGTGTTCTCTTCCTTGTAGACTCCAACTTCTTTCCTCCCAGACTCTCGGGGTTGAGAGTCCTTTGGTTTTCATCCTTCTTAGTTTCAAAGACACGGGGAATACCGGGTCCCCCTACTCCTCCACTATGTCGGCCCCATCATTATCATTTTAAAGTGTAACAATATTTTAAGAGAAAAAGACAATCGTAATTTTATTCATTCACTTTTTCTATGCTTTAATGAATCTTTTGCATAGGTAAATACATTTAGTTAGAGTTGCAAGACAACATGGAAACAGACAAGAAATAAGCATTCTAGATCTTTTATATTGAAGAAACTCCTGATTAAATGTTACTTTCAGAAATAACCTCACCCCGTCTATTCACACCTGAAATGATCTGTGTAATCTTCAACCTTCAATAAAGTCATTGTATAGTATTGTTTATCTTGAACATCTTCTTATACTTTTTAAAAGTATTATTTCAAGAACAGAAATTCTCCAAATAATTCTACAAATAAATAGCAAATGTTATTGCACCTGAGCTTCAGAATTTAAAATGGTTTCCATTGGTTCAGTTATTAATTTCTAAAGTAAAACTTGAAGTTAACATTAATTTCTGGGCTAGAATTACTGATGGTAATTAGAATATCTCAATACCTGATGTAAAGACAGTTTCTGACATTGAGGAATTCGGTTACAAAATTTCCTCCAAACTCAGAGGAAAGTGAGTATGTTGTAACACAGTGAGCTCTAATTACCTGAGCTAATCAAGGAAACATGAGGGCAGGTCACTTAAGCGGGAGCCCAGCTTGTCTGGGAACCACGCAGTCGCCCATGACTCCTAAGAGCTCAGCTCCACAGGCAGCCCTTTCTCAAGGATATTCCCTGCTCTCTTTCAGCTCTTTCCGTGGCTCAGGCTATGCTGAACTGAAGATACCAACTTCTGGACAGGCACCACAATCTGCAAATGCTCAGCAGCAACAGTGTGAAGGAAAGGGCATTCAGTCAGGGGAGGAAGAAAGGTGCTTCTAGAAGGGATATCTGACTGAGAACCAAAGTGATAAGAAGATGTAACAATGGGGAAAGAATATTAAAATCTAAGGCTGCACAAGGCATTGTAAACAGCAATGATCTTTCTTAGAAATGTTAGAGTTCGGTTGCACTAGAAGAACTAATATAATGTAGCATTGGAATAAAAATACCTGAGAAGTTATTTTTCTCTAGGCAACAAAGTAAGTGCTGTTTATGCTTTTAGCAAAAATTCATCTATGCCTAAATTCATTTCTATCTTTATAAAAAAAAGAGATTTTCAACAAAATGGTCAACAAAACAATTATGAATTTTAATGTTGAACATATCAATTTATTACTAATTTTGGTCTTTCCATTAGTTCCCTATATAAAAATGGTGTGTTTCTCAGTAGTAGGTACAATAGCTTTTAAAGAGAACTTAGGCAAAATAAGAGAGAAACCATAAATAACAAGAAAAGTCAATGAAGCAAAATTATCTAGTGTGATGTTTACCCCAAAGTATATTAATATTCTTCTATGAATTTTTATAGTTAAAGTAAAATTATCCTAGTCTAGCATATTATGAATAATTAGAAAAGATTCCAATCTTTAAAAATTATGAAAGACTTTAAGATCTCATTAATGGAATTAGAAATGTCAGTAATTATGCTACTGGTCAAGTTTGGTCTGTATTTTCTGGGCCTTTTCAGGCCAAGAATAACAATCAGGTAGAATCTGGTCATAATCAGTGCTATACATCTGAGAGCGGACAAATGCTTCCTTGTTTTGGGGTTCAGGATAAACTGTGGCTGTCTTTTCTTGGTAAGCATCTTTCACAATCTAGGAATAAAAAAATAATATTAATTATTTTAATGAACAGAGCTGATGGTGAGCACATATCAGTTTTTCTCTGTTTCAAAGAATTTATGTCTTTACAAAAAATTAAGTTATATTATAACAAAAGCACACACACAAAGAAGACAGAAAAGGAAAATACAATTATAAATCACATAGCAGGAGGAGAATAGGACATCGCCAACAATGGAAAGTAGGAAGAGTAGAGATTTATCAAGTAGAGATTCATTAAGATTTATCAAGGATTTCACAGATAATCCAGCGGTGAAAGATTTGACATGACCCGAATGATAACTAACTTGAACTAAATACCTTAATATTCCTGCTGAGGTTGAACTCAGAGAGCACGCGGTATCAACAATCCCTGTCCTAACACAGCCTCCTACAAAATTCCAGTATTTATCCCTGCTCACCTAATCCGCTGGACTCCACTATCGTTACGATGCCCCTCGCCAGGATCACAGAATCTCCTGTCTCCCTGTCTTGCTGTCACACTCCCCATTCTAGTTCCTGGTCCGGGCAACCCTCGGTGCTGGCTTTCCAAACCCTTAATGGCTGCCTCCAGTGATGTCATACTTTTCCTAACCTTACCTGGGCTGATGTGGTTGCATATTATGCTTTTATTCTTTTCTTTAACAAAGAAACAAAGACCCTTTCTCTCCCAGTTCCCATAAGGCAATTTCAAACCTTCCTCTGTCATGTCTACATTTGACTCATTACTGTACTGAGAACTTTCCAGCTAATCAGAGAAAACAATCTCAATTTCCCCTTCCATCAATTCAAATGAACTCTTCTGTAACTTCAAACATTCACTCTTCCCTTACTTTGAAAAGAATGGATTCTCCGTCTTGTCAAAATTAATCACTCTATACATACTCTTAATTCACTCCAGTTGTAAAAAAGCAATCACTGGGCGCTATCTGTACAACAGAGTTATTTGGAGAAATCTGATTTTGAAGAATAGTGGAATGATTAAGTATTTCTTCTCAATGCAAAATCACACACTGTGAAAAATTATGGTTACAAAGACTGTGCCATATTATGGAGAAATATTCATGAAAAACGCACAGAAGAGATGTATATACCATGATTATGACAATGTTAGCAAAGATAGTGAGCAAATGAAAGAAAGACTGGAGGCAAACACACCAAAATGATAAAAGTACTTATGTTAGAAAAATAGAGTATCTGGTAGTTTCTTCTCTATAATGTGGTATTATTACTATACTTAACAGTTTTTTGAGGTATAATTGACTGATTGCAAAATTCAAACATTTTAAGGGCACGATGAAATTACTTTTGTCAATTCGCAGAGTTGTGCAACTCTTACCAAATCCACTTTTAGAACATTTCTATCACCCCAGAGACCCCTTGTGCCTGTTTGCAATAGTTGTACTACTTTTATAATAAAACACATCACTTCATTCCTGACACAGACTGTGTGGAACTTCACTCCTCTTTCTGGTCCCAGGACACGCTGCATCAGTGACCCCCTCCTCTCAGTGAGGTCTCCACCCTCAATGCCAGACTCTACAAGAACAGTATGTACTCTGTTACTTTCCTAATTCTCCCCAGTAACTTCTGTGCTACTGAAATTGCTTTTGTAAAAGGTCCTGCTAACGCTGCAGAACTAAAAGTTCACCTGTTTTTCTCACCAAGACATCAGTGTTGACCACAACTTCCACTCCCATCCTGACACTATCTTGTCTAATCCTGATATGCTGCTCAGTTCTGAGTCTCTTCTTAAAATCCTAACTTCTCTTCACTGGCTTCTTGTGTCTGTGTTCTGGACAGAGTAACAAACCATGTTCCGTCCTTAGTTCTCACCTAAGGCAGCAAGTCTATACTGGCTGTCCTGGTAGCTCCAATAACTCCAAGCGCTTCCCCCATTACCATATGACAAATAGTTTCACATCTTGATATCTAATGTCTCTTCAAGTTTCAACCACTTCTATCGACTTGCCGGAGTTGTATGAATTGTATGTGAATGTGCCCTGAAACCTCAAACTTTCAGGTTACTTACACCATCTTCCTCCCTCGACTTGATTCTGTGTTCTGATTTCCCAGTTTCTGTCTCTCCACTCTGTTATCTGAGTCTTTCTGAAGATCCCTGAGGTCCCTTGCTTTTGTACTTTCTCCTCTAATCGTAAGCTAACACCTTCTCATTTATGTTTGTTTATTTATTTATTTATTTATTTATTTATTTATTTATTTATTTATTTTTTGAGAGACATAGAGACAGAGCATAAGCAAGGGAAGGGCAGAGAGAGAGGGAGATACAGAATCTGAAGCAGGCTCCAGGCTCTGAGTCGTCAGCACAGAGCCCTACGCGGAGCTCGAACTCACAGATCATGAGATCATGACCCGAGCCGAAGTTGGCCGCCTAACCGACTGAGTCACCCAGGCGCCCCTATGTTTATTTATTTTATGTTATCTCACAGAGTGAGAGCAGGGGACGGGCAGAGAGAGAGGGAGACACAGAGTCAAAAGCACAAAGCCCAATGTGGGGCTTTATCTCACGAACCATGAGATCATGACCTGAGCTGAAGTCGGACACTTAACCGACTGAGCCACCCAGGAGTCCCAACACTCTTTCATTTAAACATTCAAAATGAATTTTGAAGATTTAACAGCATTATAATGTTCTATTCAGTGTATTAACAATTCAAACTAGTTTAAAACTAGGAGATATAAATAGTAGAAAATAGGAGGATACTCTTTCATGAATAGGTAATCAAGAAGATTATCTAAAGTTTTTTGAAGGATTACTTGGTGTTTGAAGCATATGCCCTCAATCAACAAGACAAATAATGATACATAAATCCTAAATATGGTACTGTTTTGATAAATTTCTAATAGCTTTGATTTTCAACCAAAAAGCAATTTTTCTCCTGAGGAGATACTTGGCAATGTCTGGAGACATCTTTGGTTGTCACAACTGGGCAGAGGCTGCTGACATCTGGTGGGTAGAGGCCCGGTATGCTAAGCATTCTATAATGCCCAAGATAACCCCCACGACCAAGAGTTATCCAGCCAATATGTGCATAGTGCTGTGGCTGAGAAACCCTAGTTCAAACCTGTTAACATATAAACATAACCATTATGAGCTGACCTATGTCACCCAAAGTTCATATGCACTAACCCCCAATACCTCAGAGTGTGATTATGTTTGGAGAAAGGGACTTTAAAGAGGTGATTAAGTTAAGAATCAGGCTGTTTGGGTGGGCCCTAATCCAAACTGACTAGTATTCTCATAAGAAGGGTAAATTTGGATACCCCAAGAGAAGGATGTTTTGCACAAAGAAATGACCACGTGAAGAAACAGTGAGAAGGCAGTCACCTACAATCCAGGAAGGGAACCCTCCAAGGAAATTAAGCCTTCTACCCCTTAATTGTAGATTTCCAGCCCCTTGAACTGTGAGAAAATAAATTTCTGTTAAGTTTGAGTCATCCAGTCTGCGGTATTTTGTTATGGCGGCCCTAGGAGGCTAATATAATTATATTGCAAAAAAAAGTCAATTTCTCTCTCATCTTAATTACAGAAAATTTCTCTGTCTTTAGGCTCTTCTTGGCTAATTGCTTTGTTAGCTCATCTGCCACTCCAGCAGCTTTGAGTTCCTTGCCCTCGTTGTTTAGCCTTCGGCCCAGTATTATCAATTGTGATCTTTAAGATGCTATATATACATCATGGGAACATGGATAAGACCAGTGATTCAAATGATTCTAAATGTTACTCTACCATTTTGCAGTATTTTGGTGACTACACATGTGAAATATGGAAAACAATAAGTTAAAAAAGATGAAATAGGAGAAACCCAACTGAAATAGAATCCTACTAACTTCTTTAGATTATAGGACAGGAAAAGAACGCTAGGGAAATCAATGATTCAGCCCAGTTCTCCCATTCCTAGGGATGCACCGTAGTTTCTAAGCTCTGCTAAAACACCATGTCTCATTTCTCTGACTTGTTACAAAATAAGATGATATACATTTCAAGGAAGTGAAGTGATTTTTAGGACCTAAAATGCCTATTTAGCAACAGAAGGAAGGAAAACTAGCAAGACTTGAAAAAGAGTTGTTTTACCTTTGCTGCGATTTTCAGAGAAACATCTCTAATGGTGTCCAAAGGAGGATAAAGCCGGCCCTCTTCCAAGTGTTTATCGGATACTTGCTGCGCTATAACCTTTCAAAAAAAGAAAGACAAATATGTTTTTACTTCACACCACACAATGTGACGGTTATGAGGATACCTAGGTGAATGGTCACATATGGTCATTATGGAAGCAGTTCACATTAATGTGATCCCCTAATTTTGTCTCTCACTTTACCGATGGGAAAACTGAGCCCAGAAGACTTGGTGACTGGTGGGATCACACTGTTAGTAAAGATGGGAATAGAATCTGCACCGCCTCTTACTCCAGTTCCTTTTCTACTGTGCCATGAAATGCTGAAGCTTTTCCATCTGACGCGCTAGGGGAACGGGGGAGACGGGGGTGAGGAAGGCAGAGGAGGACGGCAGAAGTGACGGGCAAGGACCCTGAGAATCCAGGAGGGAAGGGATCCCAGGCTGATCACACTGCTTCTCCCAGCGCACATATTCTGGCACAAGAGGTAGAGCAGGGGACTGAGAAAGCCATTTTGGAGTCACATTATAAGAAGGATGTCAATTTATCCAGATTATGGATTCTCTGAATCATCTACCTGGTCTCAGCATTTGCTGTTCCCAGACCATTCCCCATTTCTAAATCAAACGGTATATATACCTAAAAGTTTGTTAAGAGGATAGATCTTACGGTAAGTGTCCTTATCTCCCTCTCTCAATCTCTCTCTCTCTCTCTCTCTCTCTCTCTCTCTCTCTCTCACACACACACACACACACACACACACACACAATAATAAAGAGAGGAGGAAAGAGCATTTGGCAGTGATGGATATATTTTTGGCAAATATTTTGGTGATCAAGTTGTATGATTAAATATGGATAGCTTTTTGTATGTCAATCATACCTGAGTATTTTTTTTTAATGAGACAGATTGACATTACACGCCTCCTGATGTGATGCACTGGGAAGGATGCAATCATTAGGCATTTAGTCCTCCTAACGAAACCGCATAACTTGAATTCAATCATGAGGAAACAATCAGATAAACCCAAAGTGGGGAACATTGTAAAAAACAACTGGCCTGTATGCTCCAAAATGTCAGTGCCATAAAGGAAAGACTGAAATATTCTTGCAGATTAAAGGATTAGTCTAGAGGCTATAAAGGCCTTTTTTAATGGTTAATTGGCAAAATTTGAATTTGGACTACGCATTAGATAATAATATTATATCAGCGTTAAAGTTCCTGAATTGAAAATGGTACAGAGATTATGTAAAAAAATGTCCTGAAATATCTAGGGGTAAAGGGACATGATACTTTAAGTTGCTCTCAAATGGTTCAACAATGAAGTTCTATATGCTAAGTTATTTGCTGAACCTTCTAGGGAACAGAGGTAGACTGGCAATCGTGAAGTTTCCTCCAGCTCCAAGACTTTGATTTGATTAGGTATTTCAGTGTGGCAAGTCTAAAGCAGTGCGTGGCTGGCTCTATTATTCAATAGACCTGAGGGTGCAGACAGGAAGTAGAAAATTTTCCTCCTCTGAAACACTTTGCATAAGCAAACACTTATTTTTCAGTATCTCTTAATATCTTAGATTTTTTTAATTATGAAATTATTTCTGCAATTGTTTTATTACCATCAGCAAATATGAAAGATACTGAGCAAGTATAACACCGAGAGAGGATAAAAAAGCAGTTCTTGCCCTTGAGAGGCTTATATGTTAGTAAGGAGGAAAAAGGCAATACTGAAAGAGAGGAGAGCCTAGGCCAAAGGTGAAATGTGAGTGTTAAGGAATCCAGAGGAACAGTGGGGGAGCTGGAGTGTGGGACTGAGGGAGAGCTCCGAGTCAGACAAAAGGGAAGTGGGGGGCACTCCAGAAAGAAGACAGATTCAGACCAGAGGCAAAGCTGTATGAGCTGGACTCAGTGATCCCTGGTATCCTGCTCTGGGGGAGCAGAGAGGGTTCTGAATACAGAATAAGGATTGGAGCACTGTCAATGCCAAATTAAGGCATTTCGGTTAAATCCTATGGGTGATTGAGGACTTCTGAACAAGGATATTTAGGCAGGGGTGTGGGGTGGGGGGAGAGCAAGATGAAGTGACTAGTATAATGCTGTTTAATATTACATTGCAGATTATGCAAAATATAATGTATAATTATAATGACAGAAAGCTGATCACAAAAAAAAATTTTTTTTTAATATTTTTTTAATGTTTATTTATTTTTGTGAGACAGAGAGAGCATGAGCAAGCGAAGGGACAGACAGAGAGAGAGGGAGATACAGAATCCGAAACAGGCTCCAGGCTCTGAGCCGTCAGCACAGATCCCGATGTGGGGCTCGAACTCACAGACCATAAGATCACGACCTGAGCTGAAGTCGGCCGCTTAACCGACTGAGCCACCCAGGCGCCCCACAAAAAAATTTTTTTAATAATGACATTGTTTAAGTCCTTTATTTCTTCCCTTTATAACAGGATGTTGAGCAAAACTTTTCCTTTGCCCTAGAATTGCTGATCATGGCCCCCAACACTAGAATAAATGGAATTAAGTGTTTCACATTATAATGAAGCCACCAAGTAAGTGGGGAATGCCATGTCCCTCAGAACCTAAGAGGTAGTGGAATCACCCCTGCGAGCCCCACAAACACAGCCACCCCTTTTCAGAAGGTTGAGATGGGGAGAATCAGGGAGAGTCACTATAATCATTATTTGGCCTAGTGGGTAATGCAGTGGCTTCCCCCCCCCCCTGCCCCCCGCCTTCTTCTTGCACACGCCTCCTCTTGAAAGCCTGAGGTGCCTTCAAGAAGGAGAGTTTGGCATTCTATTCCTCACTTGGCCTGAGCAGTTACAGACATGTTTATGTAAGTAGAGGTGAAGAGAATGGGAAAGGAGGATCAGATAGAAAGGTGGGGGAGTTGCTGGGGAGGAGCCTGTACCCCCAGGAGGCATGAGCTTCCAAGGCCGAGTTACCACCACAGAGGAGGATCTCACAGGCTGGGAAAGCCGAGCAAGGGGAGGAGGCTGAACTGGAGCCGGATCTCTTATGTCATGCCACATAAGAGGCCATGGGCCATGGACCAAAGGGTCCTCTAAACTCTTGTACACCTACTCCATGAGAAAGCCAGCCATGGGCCCCTGCCTCAGATGGTTCAATGGCCAGAAAAAGTGGAGAGTTAGTAAAAGACATATTTGGGGTGCCTGGATGGATGGCTCAGTTGGTTGTATGTCTGACTCTTGATTTCGGCTCAGGTCATGATCCCAGGATCGTGGGATGGAGCCCTGTGTTGGGCTCTGCACTGGGCATGGAACCTGCTTAGGATTCTCCCTCTCTCTCTCTCTCTCTCTCTCTCTCTCTCCCCCCTCTCTCTTTCTCTCTCTCTCCCTCTGCCCCTCTCCCCTGCTCATAAGCTCTCTAAAAGAAGAAAAGAGAAGAAAAGAAAAAAGAAAGAAAAGAGAAGAAAAAAGAAAAGGAAAAGACATGTTTGTCCTTTTCCATACCCTTCCTTTCTGTTTCCAACTCATTTGAGGATATAGGCCTTGATAAGAATGGGGAGGAGGTTTTCCAGAGCCTAGTCCCACTCTTTTCCCTGAGCCCCCAAGGTGCTGGTCTGGGAGAAGAGTAAAAGAGAAGGGGCCCTCTGCCAGCTGCTATACTGAAGGGACAAGAGATGATACTTGAATTGGATACAAATTCTGAACGAAACAGATGTTTAATTATTGTTCTCTGATATATTCCCTAGCACCCAGAATAATGCCTAGCACATAGCAGGTACTTAATTAATACATGTTAAAAGAATGGGTGAACTGAAATGGAATTGAAAGTTACTGAGATGCCATGAAGAGAAAGAAAAGAGAGACTCAATGGAGGATTATTCAAAACAGTGATTGTCAGGCAAAGTAAAACCATTTTATGTTGATGCCCCATTGAACTTAGGAGGCTTACAAAATCCTGTTGCTTCTTGTTGTTCTGCAAAGGATTTTTAGCAGATTTAGAACAGTTGGCATTTCTTAGATGTTAAAGCAAAAACCTGTATGGGTATCTGGTACTGTTATTTAACTGGATAGGGAAAAAATGAGTAGCACAATCTTGAAAGGATATGACAGCATGGAGGTTGAGAACTCAGGCTGTGATGTGAGGTAGGTCTATATTCAAATTCTAACTGCAATAATTACTATTTGTTTCAATTTGGGCAAATTAATTAACCTTCCTAAGCCTGGTTTTCTCTTTGCTGATAGAAGACTACTAACAACTCCTAATTCATGAGATGAAACAAAACAAATGCCAGAAAGGAATTTACCACATTGTCTGAGAAAGTAAATGTTCAGTATGTCTATTTCATTTTTTGTTTAACGTTTATTTATTTTGAGAGAGCATGCACGCTTACATATGCACACGCGTGCACACACACAAGTGGGGGAGGGGAAGAGGGAGCGAGAAAGAGAGAGTCCCAGGCAGGCTCCACGCTCAGCACAGAGCCTGACACAGGGCTCAATCTCTCCACCATGAGATCATGACCTGAGAGGACATCAAGAGTAGGACGCTCAATCAGCTGAGCCCAGGTGCCCCTCTTAGCCATTTCACTTCTAAAAGAACAGAGAGGCAGTCACCATGGCAGAATGGAAGTGAAATAGCTTGAGGGCCAGATCTAGCTCTACAATATATCGGCCTGTCAGCTTTTTGATTTGGAGGCAAGTTCTGTAACCAGTCGACTGCACATTATCTCTCTAATAGGTATACTGTTCCTCCACCAGTGGTGTCCAACATCATGGCTTCTTCTCTGGAGTGTTGCACAGTATCATTTTAAAGAGGCTGGGCACAATTAGAAGATGGCTGAGGAAAGAAGAATCAGTCTGAACCTTTGCTCTCCACGAATGCCTGTCACACACACAGAGAACCGAGACACCGTGGAACAGAGTCAAGGAGCAAACAGGTGACCAGGGGAGCCTAATGTTAGGAATTAAATCACTAACATGAAAGGGACTGACCTGGGGGTAAAGTGGAGAGTATACACGAGTCTTAAAGTCACTCTCACCGATTAGCTCCTTCACTCAAAAACTATTTGCTGCTTTGATATGCCACTGGTGTCTCTCTAACTACGCTGTGTCCGCTTTCAAATGATCTCTCTTCATTTCACTTCGGCAGTGTTACAGCAGCTGGATTTTCAGTTATCCAATGACTTAAATGAATCAGAGTTTCCTCCAGGTGCCGTTGTCTGTGGTGACCATCTCCGGTTGCTCCGGACAGACCTCAGAAAGGGGCGAGGCAGGTGGGAGGACACAGAGCAGGTGATTCAGGAGGAATGGTGTCAGGACAGGCAGCCAGGGCTCGCCTCTCGGATGGGGACAGGAGGTGAGGCGTCTGTTCCCAGGAGGGTGACCCAGGGGAGCAGTAAGTGCTCTTAGCAGAGGTTCAGAAGGTTGTGAGAGTACCAGGAAAGCCAGAAACCTCTTTGTTGTAACAGCATGGTGACTGAAAGCTCAGGCTGTGATGTGAGGTAGGTCTATATTCAAATTCTAACTGCAATAATTACTATTTGTTTGAATTTGGGCAAATTAATTAATCTTCCTAAAGCCTAATTTTCTCCAGATGAGCCACGGTAGTCACCCAAGGGTTCAAGCATGAGGTGGGGAGTAAAGTGACCAGAGGAGAGGCTTAGATAGGTGGCGAATAGTTCTGAGTTTTCCGGGCAGGATAGCGGAGCAGTTATACAGGTGTGTGCCTGCACGGTGTGTTTGAAGCTTTGGGATGAGGGAGAATGAGAGAATGTCAGGCTTCTAAGCTTTGGTATCTGCTTAGAAAGGAGTATCACTACACACAATGCAAATACTGAGGGCGAAGGAAGGTGAGAAGTATGGTTTTATGCATTTTGTGTTTATGTAAACAGAAATTGGAGACATGTTTGATGAGACTAGAGATACACATTTTGGCCACTTTTAGAATTAGGATAATGGAAACCAGAGAATGGATGAGATCTCTGAAAGTGTAAGAAAGAGGGAAGAAAAAGTTAGGACAAAAAAAAAAAATGAATGCTAGAAAAAAGCTCTTATTTAAAAGGGCCATGAAAAGAAGATAAAGTAAACAATGAGGTGGTCTGAAAAACAAGACTATTGCATTGAAGCCTAAGAGAAAAGCAGCGGAAAGGCCAGAGGACGTAGCGGAGAGATCACCAGCTGGAAGAACAACTCTCCTGACACTACATTTTCTTCTTTTCTTCAAAGTTTTTTGATAGTAATTACTACTTTGCCTGGATGGTAAATGGAAGAATTTTTTTTCATGAAGTTTGTCACTAGATGGAGCTGGAGTTATTTAGGAGAGCAAACATGGTCTACAATGAGTAAAAGATTTTTTTTTTTTTTTACCCCTTTGATGTGTCTGTTATATAGAACAATAGTTATATTTTCTTTAATGTGTGAACAGCTCTGAAAAGCTCTCTTAGTGATCAGATATCTACTGATGTTTAACAAGATTTCATGAGATATAGAGATGCTGGGACACCAGCTGCCATGCTTTTACTGCAGTGAAGAGAAGGAACGAGCAGAACATTACAGCTTTGATACCTGTCCTCACAGAATGAAGCCAGGCACTAAACGCTGGGATTCTACTCCTTAGACCACAACAGTAACAGGAGACTCTTTATCTCTATTCTTCGAGTTCCTCTTCAAAACAGAAAAAATAGCATGTTTGCAAAGTGAAAATATTTGAATTTTCATCAACTTTTATTTGGTTCAGTTCAGTTATCATGTGGTACAATGGTTTCATTTTAGAAAAAATTCACTCAAATTTCTCATCCATGAACTGCATCTTGCTCAAACATGCTATCAACCAGATGAACATTCTGATTATCAAAAGCTCATGATTTTACAAATACATGCCCAATCACTGTATGGTCCCCCGGAAGCGTGGGAGGAAGGGGGAACTGATGGGAACCTGAAGTTTACGGTACCTCTTGTGCCGTAAGTAATACGGTCTTTGTCTCTGACCTAAGGGCTTTGGGTCTTTCGCCGGCATCCATGAAGCTGGAGCAGACTAACTCGTTAGCTTGCAACTAAGGTAAAGTTTCAGATCCTTCACTTCTAAAGAACAGCTCACCGGTCCCTACTGGGTCTGTCGTGTGATGTTCGGAGAATCTTCACTGAAGGCCCACACTCAAACCCAAATCTGTCCTTTTAATGGGTTTACAAACACTAATGCCCTGCTACAATTTTATTTCTGCTTGAAATACTAGTTTCTGTTTTCTGCCCCGCGCCCTCAATGATAACACTTCTTCGCAATACCGAATCAGACTTTCATTTTAAACCTTCGAAATGCTGTTATTTAGGAGAGTTTGGAGAAATATTTACAGCTTCATTATGATCTAGAAACAGTATTTTCAATTGTGTCACTACTGTCACAGAATTTGATTGGAAGTATGAAGACGAAAAAGAGTTCCTTGTCAGAGATCAGAGCAGTTTTTTTTTTTTTACTGGCACCTGAAGAACGGTCTTTTACTGGTGACTCCAATAGGAACCTGTTACCTACCCCTGATTCTCCACTAGGAGAGATTTTCTCTTCTTCAGACTTTGTACCTTATGGGGAGTGCGCTGAGATGCTGTATAAATAAATCATTAAACGACCCACACTGAGCTCCTCTGGTGTTTTACAGCCTTGGTGAACACAGAGTAATTTACGATAGATACCTCAGCAGTTGTGAGAAAAATCTCATCTGTGATATGTCTCAATCCACACGCCACAACACCAAGAGCGACTCCAGGAAACACATAGGAATTGTTTCCTTGGCCAGGATATAGGGTCCGTCCATCTGGAAGAGTGACTGGATCAAAAGGGCTGCCACTGGCAAAAATCGCACGTCCCTACAACACAGACACACAACAAACTTTAAAAAGAAGCACGGTATTTTAAAACAAATGTATCATAACAGAACTACCCCACAGTTAAAGTACTAAGTATTTACTCATTAACTCTCTAATAAGTTTAATAAGTCTGGGCAAGCTTTCATGATGCGGGCAGTAAATTCTGGAGTGGGTGATTACTACTCTCCTCCGCCTCCCTCTCTACCTCGCAGAGAAATGTGCGAAGCACAGGATGCTCCAAGACCACCACTCTATTCCCTGCAGTGGTCCAACCCAGAAGCTTATCAAACATTTCTATATGGGCTTCAGATTACAGACTTCTGAAGCTGAAAAAAATGATAGGTTAACATTAGAGTATTGGAAAGTATGACATTTTAGGTTAGAGTTTAGGGATCTACACATTTTTCTTTAATTTTTAAAAAATGTTTAATTTTTTTAGAAAGAGAGAGAGAGAGCATGAGCAGGGGAGGAACAGAGAGAGAGGGAGACACAGAATCCAAAGCAGGCTCCAGCCTCTGATGAGCCGTCAGCACAGAGCCTGACGTGGGGCTCGAACTCACAGACTGCGAGATCATGGCCTGAGCCGAAGTCAGAGGCTTAACCGACTGAGCCACCCAGATGCCCCTAGAAGCAACTTTCTAACATAACTTCACTATTATTCGATATATATAAATACATATAAAATATACCTTTGAAAACTGTATTTAAGAAAAAGACCTGTGACATGATATATACACTCATTTATCTCCCTGCCTGCTTTCATTCCTGCCTACTGTTTTATACTCATCGTATTTTAAGGAGAACAGCATTTGGCAAATGACAGGTAAACATTCTCATGTACATGGAGTGCTAATATGGAGAAGAAAATCTCTCCACACAATTTCTGGATTATAGTTTTTCATGATTCAAAAATCTTCCTATATTTCTATTTTTAACCTTTCCTGACGACCTTTCCCTTGTGCCTAAAGCAGCAGAGACTCATCCAGCACAGACAGACCTTTGCTTGTTCTGTAATCCTTTGACTAAACCAGTGTTTAAATTTTCAGCCTCAAAATGACTTTCAATTTTATTTTCATTTTTTTAACAACACAAAACATCAAGGCAAGATGGTAAGAAGGAGTTTAGGCCATTTATATCAGACACTTTCAAATTTAAGAACACAATTACGGGGCACCTGGGTGGTTCAGTCAGTTAAGCGTCTGACTTGGGCTCAGGTCATGATTTCATGGGTGGTGGGTTCAGGCTTTGTGCTGACAGCTCAGAACCTGTAGCCTGCTTTGGATTCTGTGCCTCCCTCTCTTTCTGTCCCTCTCCCACTCATGCTCTGTCTCTCTCAAAAATAAATAAACATTTAAAAAATGTTTTTAAATTTAAAAACACAATTATATAAATTTGGCTAATTGTGTTTATTTCTATTTCTGATGAGTCTATAAACTCTTGACACCTACTGAGATATAGGACAAAATAATTTTAAAAATACTTATTTATTATTTGTCTACTACGCTAAAATTTTATTTGTACATCATGCTAAAATTTTATTGCTCAGAGGTTTTGTTTTTTTTCTTCCCCTGTTAAAAATTTAAGGACTACTGAGGGATGTCAGGCAAATTTCCCAATCTAGAGATGGGCTGAAAATTAAAATTACTGAGGACACTGATGCCATCCCAAATTAAGAGAGATAGACAATGGAGTGGCTCCTTGCCAACATTTCATTAATTCTAGTAATGAGCATTTAAGGTTATAATGTTAAGCATGTGGAGCCATCAATTTCTGATTTGTGCAGAGTGACCTAACTTTCTGTCATGTTTACCTTTTCTATTTCATTTTGGGTTTCTTTCCAAAATACAAGTGTTAGATAGATATAATTCAACCTCTATTTTATTATAATGACATTTTCAAGTCTTTGAAGGGAAAAGAGGCTATTGTCAACCTATCAGTCAAATATATATTAATACAAACACAGTATAAAATAAGCCATGTTTTTAGAAACAGTAAAGTGTTGATGCTTCGAGGACTTCTATCCCAAACTGGCTAGATGTCAAAATAGCTGCCGAAATGTACCACCGATGACATCAAAATCCAAACCCAGGATTTAGCAAAACAAAAATAAGACTGAGGTTTTATACTGTATGCTTCGATGTTCAGAAATAGCTCGTTAAAAGTTATTTTAATAAGCATCCAGAATCAAAATTTTCCTTGTTAGCTTTTATATTTAAGTCTTAGATGCTTCCAAATCACTTGAAAAAAAATATCAATAAACTTTACAAAGTTTATTTTGTTTTACTGAAGAGGAGGATTTACACAACATTCTAGAAGAGAACTAGCTCTTAACCTCTCTGACCTATTCACTTTTCTTTCAATCTTGGTTGTTTAAGTTTTAAAGATTAAGTGCTAAGAATCTTAGATGTCCTTGGTTCCTCTATAATGCTTAAGAATTCGAGTATTGAAATATCGGACTCTGCGCCAGCACTGGCGGAGCTGGGGAATGGGGCGGGGGAAGAAAAGTTACACTTCTCCTTTACCTTGGTTAGTTTATAGCACTGCTCCGCAGTACACTCTGCTTTGCTAGTTGGATTACTCAAAGCAAAAATAAGAGGCCGTTCATTGAAGGCAGCCATATCTTTGAGAATTTGTTCTGAGAATGCACCACCAATTGCAGCAACTCCTAATGCAGAAATGAGAAACCAGTGAATAGACTATCAGTGGTTAATTAAGTAAGAAGTCCATGCCCTCAAAACAATAAGACAGGTCAGGTCATTTTCTGATGGGCCCTAAACAAATATAGAATATCTGCATTAATACTGACAAAAGGAGATACGCTTGTTAAGGCCAATAATCTTTAGGGTTACAAATCTCCAAGTATCTATACAAAACATCACAGATCTAACATCTGGCTCATAATACACTGAGTTAGTCACCAAATCACTAGGTATTTTGATTACAGACAATGATGTCAGAAATTAAAATATGCCTACTATATATTATCTCTCTATAAACAATTCTAGGAGTATATTCCAGTCTCTCAGGTTATTAAGTAATTATGTTTTATAAACCAGTGCTAACACTTAAGACAATCACCCAATTCAATTGTAAAACTGAAGTATTACTCACTGAAAGAATCCTAACAGAAGAATAAAGCAATTCGCATGATGGAAATAGAAAAAAATCAGATTCATGAAATAATGTATTTTGTAAAAAAACAAGGCTTATTTTAGTTTCTGCTATGGAGTATTTGTTTTTGTTATGATTATCATCATTGTTCTCAATACTGTCATGTTACAAGAGCTTCCAGGAGTAGAGTATGATGCAAAGTGAGAACTGACATTCTATACACATCAAACAAGGTTTAAAGTTTCATAACCTCCTCGGGTTTTTTTTAAATTAACCACATTAAATTTGACAGTACTAAACATCATGTGTGCACATGCACTAAGGCTGTGTTAAGTGCTATGAGGAATATAAATTTGGTCCCTGTCTTCAGACAGGGTCCAGTAGTTAGTGCAGTATTTCTCAACCTCTGGGATAGTAACATTGTGGGCTGTATAATTCTCTGTGGGGGGGGGGAGGTGCTTTCCTGTGCACTGTACGATGTTGAGCACCATCTACAGTCTCTACCCACTAGATGCAGTAGCCCTGACCACCCCTCCCCCAACCCTCTCCAAAGTTGTAACAACCAAAATCATCTCCAGACATTGCCAGATGTTTCTTTGGGGGCAAAGTCACTCCCATTTGAGAACCACTGTCTACCTGGAGTAATCGAGCCTTGGGAAAGTGCCGAATATGCCAAGGATTGACAGGTTGCCAGACTTAGCAGAGGGCACACTTCAGCTGGAATCGGCAGGAATGAGAAAACAGTACTAAATTTACAAATCTAGGCGTCCGTGGGGTACTGTTGATTCAGTGAATGTGTAATTTTGTTTGCGAGTTCCAAAGGTTAAAATTTCAAAACGCTAAATTATGCCTCAAAACTCAGTAAGAAAATGAATCAGGCCAAAATGGGGTTGGCGTCGGGTTTATGGGAAAGACGGAGAAGTTTACCTATGAGGGCAGTTGGTTTTAATTTTTGAACAATGGCTTCTAGGTTCTTCATTTCTTCATATTCATGGGCAAATTCCTTCTTCTCTGGTGTTAAGGCAGCACGTCCCTAAATAAAGCAAATAAAAAGAAATGTTAAATCTGCCAAACATATGTGAGCCAATGAAATTTCAGAATATTACACATATTACGAGTATTTGTGCTATACATTTTCGTTTCTCATGTATTACACCTGTTCTTAAATTCTCTCCTTCAACTATTGGATATTCTTTCATTCAATCTTTCAACAAATACTTAAGTCTCAATGGGCTAGGCAAGGGGGATGAGGCAGTGAACAAACAAGTCTCTCCCTTTCTTAACTATTATTTAATATACTACTAAATGACAAAGCAAAATGCCACTCAAATGTAGATATCATTTACTAAACATTATTATATTAAGTAACTGTGTCTTAGACTGCAGAGTTGGCTTTAGTCGAAATACTTCTGATTTATGTACCACTGAGTAAAAATTGAACTTGAGGCCATATTTACATCATAGTTTGATTTTCTGAGTAAGTACTAGCTTTGCATATTTTTATCTCAATGTTTTGACTATGAATGTGTCGTGTGTTATCTAGGAAACATCTAATTATAATTTTCTAGCTGCAAACATTTTTATGTTTATATAATTTTTGAGAGAGAGGAAAGGAGCATGCATGCGTGAGTGGGGCAGGGGCAGAAAGAGAGGGAGACAGAGAATCCCAAGTGGGCTCTGTGCTGACAGCAGACAGCCTGATGCAAGGCTCAAACTCACGAACTGTGAGATCATGACCTGAGTGGAAATCGATGCTCAAATAACTGAGCCGCCCAGGTGCCCCTCTAGCTGCAAATTTTTTCATCTTGTCATAAAATAATAAATTTCTCTCTAATATTATATGGTACTTTGACTTATGAGTTGTTTTCACATATATCCTATGATCCTCTCAACAATTTTAAGAAGTAGGGCAAGTAATTAGTCATTTTACATAAGGAAACAGAGGCTCTGAAATGTTAAAGGACTTGCCCAAGGAAGGTGCTGGAACTCAGTCTTTCCAATAATACAGCACAGTACAGTCCTGGAGAAAAAGCTTTACAAACGGTATAGGTTAGGTTGTTTACAAATTGTTACTCTGAAAATGGTACAATTTTCTTGCTTTAAAAGGTTATTACCATTTTACTTCCATTTTTAAAACACTGTACATGTGAATTATAGATCACTTGAAGCAGTGAACCTATTCGCTGCACGTTTCCTCATCTGTAAAATAAAGATAGCAAATTCTACCTTAATGACGACGTGGTAATAAATATACAAGGCAGTATTACTCAGCCATAAAAATGAATGAGATTTTGCCCTTCATGACCACCTGGATGGACCTAGAGGGTATTATGCTGAGTGAAAGAAGTCAAACACAGAAAGACAAATAGCACATGATTTCATTTATATGTGGACTCTAAAAAGCAAAACAAATGAACAAACAAAAAAGCAGGAAGAGACCCACAAATATAGAGAACAAAGTGATGGTTGCCAGAGGTGGGGGGAGGGACAAAATGGGTGAAGGGGACTGGAGGATGCAGGATCGCAGCTATGGAATGAATAAATCACAGGGATGAAAGGTACAACATAGGAATCATAGTCAAGGGTATTGTAACAGTGTTGTATGGTGACAGATGGTAGCGGCACTTGTGGTGAGCACACAGTAAAACCTAGTTGTTGAATCACTATGTTGTACATGTAAAACTAATGTAACACTGTGTGCCAACTATACTTCAATAGAAAGAAAAAAATCAGGGAGGGAGGGAAAGAGAGAAAAAGGAAGAAAGAAAAAATTTCTACCTCATCAGGTTGTTTACAAACTAAATCAAATAATACATCTAAAGTACTTAGGATTGTGTAAGTTTTTTAAAATGTTTATTTATTTATTTTTAAGAGAGAGAGAGAGTGAGTTGCAGGTCAGGGGCAGAGAGAGAGGGAGAGAGAGAACCCTAAGCAGGCTCCATGCTGTCAGTGCAGAGACCGATGCAGGGTTCAAACCGTGATCATGACCTGAGCTGAAATCAAGAGTCAGAGGCTTAACCAACTGAGTCACCCAGGAGCCCCAGGATTGTGCCAATTTTTAACAAGAGCTCAACATTAGCTGTTATATTATTGTGAAGAAGAAAAAAATGTCGTAACGCCAACAGTTATAATTTTGGTATATTTTCTTACAGTCTGCTGTAAAGTGCTGTTTCTGTATTATCGTTTTTTATTATGAGCATGATATTAGAGTGAATAGCTTCCTAAGAATTTACTGTTAGTCATTTCTGAGTTCTAAGAAGTTATTTATCATACCTTTTCTTCTGAGACACTGTAAAAATAATCTTAACACTAAATAGAAAAGATACCTGTACCCCATGTCACTGCAGTGTTATTTACAATAGACAAGACATGGAAGCAACCTAAGTGTCCATCAATAGATGGTTGAATGGATTAAAAAAAACATGATACGCAAACACACATGCATGCATGCACACACACACACACACACACACACACACACAAACACAGAAGAATATTATTCAGCCATAAAAAATAATGAAATATTGCCATTTGCAACAACATGGATGGACCTTGAGGGCACTATGCCAAGTGAGATAAGTCAGACAAAGAAAGATAAATAACATATGATTTCATTTATGTAGACTCTAAAAAAAGAACCAAAAGAAAAAAACTCCTGAACATACAGATTCATAGAACAGATTGGTGGTTGCCAGAGGTGAGGAGTGGGGGGATAGACGGCAAAATGGGTGAAGGCAGTCAAAAGGTACAAATTTCCAGTTACAAAATAAGTAAGTCCTGGGGATAGTGTACAGCTTGGCAACTTTAGTTAATACTGTATTGTATATTTGAAAGTTGCTAAGAAAAAAGTTCTTACCACAAGAAAAAAAAAAACATTTGTAACTATGCATGATGATAAGTGTTAGAGTTACTGTGATCATTTGGCAATATATGCAAGTATTGAATCATTATGTTGTATACCTATAACTTATGACACAAACTTACATCAATTATATATCAATAAAAAATTTTATTTCATTCAGAATCAAATTTGAGGCTTATTGTTTATATTCATTACTAGTCTCTAGTAAGAATACATTGAATATATTAGACCATATTCTTATTCAAGTTATGTATTAAGAAAAAGTCAGGAGAATCATATAAATTCAGTAGTCACTTTTATCAATAAAACCTATCTATTATTATAGGTTTTTTATAATTTGTCATAGGTCTAACAACAAATAGTTTATGCAAACCTAGACTGATTCCATGAGTAAACACTGTATTTATGAGATGAGATTTTTTTTCAAATTGCCTTTTAATAATATAAAGAAATCTACAACAACAATGAAATCTTCAAAACTCTCACCAAATTGGAGAGAGGGGCTACACGGTAGCATCATCCTCTTTTCTCTTAGTGTCTCGGCCAGGAAGCCTACTTCATTTACATATCTCGATTATAGAGATTAATTAAACATTATCCTAGTATACAAACAAAGCCTATGCTTAATGATAATTTATTAGTCACAAATGAAAAAAAAATAGAGGCATTTGGAGTACCACAGAATTTCCCCTAGGCCCCAATTCCTCATCATCCATTTCCTGTGTCAATGTTCTTTGCAATATAATTTGACAGTTCCTTCCACAAAAGGAAATTAATACTTTCCAACCCCTTCTCTTTGGACTTGAACATGTGATTCTCTTCGGTCACTAAAACGTGTGCTAAAATGAAAGTGTGCCAACCTCAGGCCTTAAGAGTGACTGGGTGTTCCTGCTTATTCTCTTGTGCCTGTGCCATTTGAGCTTTAAAAGTGCATAACCTGGCTAGCCGCTGGTCCAATGAGGATGAGAACCTTGTGAAAAAGACCCGGACCCAACCTATAGCTGAGAGCCACCCAGCCAACATCGTCAGAGCTGCTCCGCCTGACCCTCAGGTGTGTGAGAAATAATGCATTATTACTGTATGTCACTGAGGTTTTGTAGCTTTTGATAAGTCAGCAACAGCTGAGCGATACAGAGGGTAATTTAAATTTTGATTATATATTCCATCATTTCTTTTTATTCATTATTCCTGTCTGTTGATTGGGAATAAGAGGTTCCTTTTCCTGAAACGATTTAATGAAAAGAACGTTTTTCCAATCCATCTGCTACCTCAATGCTCTTATTACTGCTTAGTTATTTGGCAAAAAAAAAAATCTTGCATTATTGGAAAGGAATGAAAAATTCAGGTCTTGGGTAGGAATAAGAACTTGGAACCATTTGACAGTTATAGTATTTAACTACCTAAATTATTTCTAAACTATTTCTGGAAGTAGTATAAGCTAAAATTCCTGACTATTTTTGTTCTCACTGCAGTGAAATTCCTAGGACAGGTACTCAATAAAGTTGCAGCTTAATGAGACATATTTCCTGGGAATAATAACTTTTAGCTTCCAGCATAAACTAAACACGACATAATTTTGGCTTGTTGCCCTCTCCCAGAAAGGCATATACTCAATATCAAGTATAAAGGCAAGATGTTAGACTAACATCTACCTGAGGCTCTATATGGCAAATACTATAGAACTCTAAATTGCTTCTAGCATGGCTTCCTGTACACTTGAGGCTAAAGGGCTAAACTGTATCTTGCAGCTAGAGTTTCTACTTCTGATCCAGCAGTCACCAAGCTGATGTAGGACCTTAAAGGAGAAAATCACATCATGAAGTAGCAGCCACGTGGCTCTTCTGGAAGCGTGTGGTAGTGCTTGTTGTTTTCAGGCAAAAGCAGTGGTCTCTAGTATCTAGCCCACCACCAACAGGTGGGTGCTAAGTAATGGTGGTGGTGGCGGCTACCATATTTGGCGGCTTTCCTGTCTTTGGCTAAGATGCGGATTCTTGAGTCCGCAGCTACTGCAGTGCCCTTGCTAATGCAGCTATATATTACAACTATTCCTGAACATTCAGCCGTGTGTCTACTTCTTCTAAGGGTTAGAGATTTGCATTTCAGAATGTTTTTATGGACAAGGAAACTTGTATAACGTGTGCTATGTTCCCTAACAGAGAAAAAGATCTCAGGGTTATTATTCGCCTACTCCAAAATGGTTAGAGTCATCTGACTGCAATGCTACGTAATCATTAGGGCTACTGAGAAGATGCACAACTCTTAGAGAAAACAACGTATCACAGGGTTTGCCTACTGGTCTTTTTGATTTTCCACCTGAAAAAGTGTAAGTATTATGCAAATACAATTCAGTAAATTTACTGTGGTGTCTGAAAATGTCATATTACTTTTATATCCAAATTCTGAAACCCTTTTCATGCTACGGTAGACGTTTCTAACTGTCCATCAATATTCATGCTCTCCTTTTTAAATTTTAATTTATTTTTTAAGTTTATTTATTTTTGTAATCTCTACACCAGTGTCGAACTTGAACTCATGACTTTGAGATCAAGAGTCACATGCTCTTCTGACTGAGCCAGCCAGGTACTTCATGCTCTCCTTAAAAAAAAATTATATTATTGTGAAAACACAAAGTGAAATATTAAATTTTTAAGTATACAACCTCTCTTTTACATAAAAAACTTTTTTCATTTGCTCCTTTTTGATAATAAGATTTTCCAGTTTTAGCCAGTCACACTGCTCCCCAGGAGGAGACTATTTCTTAGCCTCCTTGCAGCGTTGAGTGGCATGAGACTATCTCTGCTGGAAACGGGAGAGCGGAAGTGTCGTGTGCACCTTCTGATGTAGCACACTGTCATTCCCCACTGTCTCTCCCCAGCTGGCTGGGATGTCGACACCTGGAAAACTTCTTTGCACCCAGAGACAAATGATGGACACAGAGAGGACTCTGTCCTGCCCGCCTCTATACTATTAGATGGCAAACAAACACACTTTAACATGTTTGAGTTACCATGTTTTGGGATCTCCTTGGATAGTAATTTAACCTGAAATCTAACTCATACACACCTTTAGCTAGTAGTCTCTTCATTGTGTATCTCAAAATGGCACACACACCATCAGGAGGAAACTTTGCCTTGACAAGCCCTTATCTTCTGAGAAGGCCAATGACCAGTCATTAAAACCAAGAAAGTGTCTATAAAAAAAAGTGTCTTTTAAAGTTTTATTTATTTTTGAGAGAGAGAGAGAGAGAGAGAGAGAGAGAGAGAGAGAGAGAGAGAGAGAAAACACAGCCGGGGAGGGGCAGGGACGGAGAGGAAGACAGAGAATCTAAAGCAGACTCCAGGTTCCAAACTGTCAGCACAGAGCCCAAAGTGGGGCTCAAACTCACAAACCACGAGATCGAGACCTGAGCTGAAGTCTGACGCTTAACTGACTGAGCCACCCAGGTGGTCCTGTACATTTTTAAGATTCGTAGTAATATAAATTCTACCATTCTTCTATACTTAATGATTTTTTTTATTCTCAAATTCCTGCTTACTATAATTTAATTTTTTGTTCAATTTTGTCATCATTGCCCTTAAATGATCTTTTGTGTATTTGAAAAGAGATACTGAATCATATCTTCCTTTCCCAGGTGAGGAACCCGATGTTTGAATCTGTTCTAACCGAACCCATCTCTCTCCCCTATCATCAGTGAGGTGGCTCCAGTGAGCTCTGGCTCTTGTTCCCCTTTAATACCACAGCTGAAAACTACTCCATCAGAGGAATAACCACTGATGAGTATGGCCGAGGAGACCACACTTCCTAGATCTAGCTTTCAATGTTATATTACTGCATTCTAGTATCATGTTTTCTTCTTTAACAACAGTTAAATATAATCAGTCTTTACCTGTGGATTACTTGAAGCAGCAAGGAGAAACCTCACAGAAAGGATTGTGAGAGAAAAGAACATTTGTAAGATTTTCAGAATTACCAAAAGAAAAGGAAATACTATGAAAGAGGAAAATATGCCACTGATTTGTTTATTTAGAAACTGCTTAGGGGACGCCTGGGTGGTCAGTTGGTGAAGGATCAGACTCTTGGTTTCAGCTCAGGTCATGATCTCACAGTTGTGGGATTGAGCCCCACATCGGGCTCCGAGCTCAGCCTGGAGATTCTCCTTAGGACTCTCTCTCTCCCTCTGCCTCTCTTCCCTGCTTGTATACACACACTCTCTCTCTCTCAAAATTAAAAAAAAAAAGAAAAGAAAAGAAAAGAAAAGAAGGAAAGAAAGAAAGAAAGAAAGAAAGAAAGAAAGAAAGAAAGAAAGGGAGGAAGGAAGGAAGAAAGAAAGAAAGAGAAGGAAAGAAAGAAAAAAAGTAATGATGTTCTTAGCAGCTGAAATAACTGAATTCAACCTGGTACATTTTGAATTGCGCTGGGACTGCGAAATGCAAACACAAGGGGTCTAGTCTGTTTATACTGAATGTGAACGTGCAAAGTCATGATGTAAAATGAATTTAGAAGACGGTGAATAATCTGAAAGTGACAGAGACATAATCCCCATTTTCTTAATCCAATGATTAAAAATATTTTCCTGAGTGCAGTGTCTCAGACTATCCAAAACAGTAAATTTTTTAAAATTTTAAATGTATTTTATAATATTGTCCACAAAACTGTTGATTGCTGTCAATATGCCATTAACTTGTGATAAATTTTGTTGGCTAGGGACATGAATAAATAACTAGTAGTAGAAAGCATTCCAAGAGCCAAATAAATATGTGTTACTTCTGAAAGCTTTTAATGGTATTCAGAAAGGTTTAAGAAAAGAGCCCCCAGATGAGGCACAGAAAACGCCATCTGCAAATGCTGGACACAGAACATGGGACTACAGCTCAGGACAGCAATCCTCAGCCTCTTCCTTGACCTCACGACCTGGGGCACGCCTGTGAGACTTCATGGAGGGTGATTTCTCCATCTATAAAAGCAGTCTGGGTTGGTGATGATGACCATGTGGTGAAAGGGAACGAGACCCCATGCTAACTGAGCACCAGACTCGCTTCAGGAAGACAGATTCCTGAGCCCTGCTTTCAGGTATTCCAAGTCAAGTCCAGGATGAAGCCCTGGAATCTGTGCATTTTTTTTTAATTTCCCATGTGATTAGGATGATTAGGCAGTTTTGAGTATAACTGCACCAAATGATTTGTCACATTTCTGACAGATGCATTTTAAAAAGATATGTCGTTAGGTTTCAAAAATGTATAAAATGAGTTTTCTTTTACTAAGGAAGAAAAGCTACAAAATAAGATAAGTTAGCAGTCACAGATTTCTATTATTGCTTTTTTGACTGACAACTTCAAATATAATGAAAAATATTTAATATGCTTTAAATCCCCTAAATTTCCTGGAATCAGAAGCAAATCACAAAGATGGATAAACACTGTATGGAAGGCAAATATGTATGCTTTTAGCATGAATACTTTACTTTCTTTTTATTTATTTATTTATTTTTTTAATTTGAGAGAAGGAGAGAGAGAAGAGCAGGGACAGAGGAGAGAGAGAATCTTAACCTCGCTCCACATCTCAGCTCAGCGTGGAGCCTGACACGGGGCTCAATCCCACGACCCCGGGATAATGACCTAAGCTGAAATCAAGAGTCGGATGCTCAACGAACTGAGCCACACAGGTGCCACAAACACTGTACTTTCTTTTTTTATAGCCATGGCACCGGCATCTCCCAGCCACTGAAGCCAGATCTTGACCAGAAGACATCTGCCCAGTAAGAAACATAAATTACCCACAGCTTCTCCCCCAGAAGCTTGATTCTTGACAGTGACTTAGCAAGGTCAGGAATCATGAAATGGTAATACTCGCACTACTGAAGGACTCTACTTGCCAAAAACAACCATCAAAAGACAAAAATAAAGATCTCTCAGGTATTTTGTTTTTAATGTTCATTTACTTATTTTGAGAGAGAGAGAGAGAGAAAAGGGGAAGAGCAGGGAGAGGGGGAAAGAATCCCAATCACAGTGCCTGACATGGTGCTCCATTCCACAAACCATGAGATCATGACCTGAGCCAAAATCAAGTGTCAGACGCTAATCGACTGAGCCACTCTGGCGCCCCTCAAGTATTTTCTCCGCCATTTTCAAAGTTGATGTAATGAGCTGGTTTAGATGAAAAGACCTATTGAAATGTGACCTCTAGATCTGGCAATATTAAAGCAATTGCCTTTACCTTTGGAGTTCTATTTTCTGCACCAACGGCTCGTTTTCCTCCTTCTTTCAAAATTTAATTTGGAATCCAGATTACGCCGCTCACATCAGTTGGATATGGATACAGAAGACTTCTGTTCATTCCCCTCTCCAGGATCCCTTGCTGAAATGCTTTTTGCCTTCTTTCGGCAAAGTTTGCATGGGCACTTCTTAGAAATCTGTTTGTTTCTTTTTTTCACGAGTCTCTAATTACACTAAATGTATTGTGGATAGCTGAGAATTTCTTTTGAACATTACCGGTTCTTCAATCTCCCCTCTCCCTTATTTTGTGCTGATTCTTAGGACAGGATAGAGGACATGTTTAACCACACTGAATTACTACCTTTTTCAAAAGCACAGATGTTCTGGTGTGGGTGGAGAGGATAGGTGGCAAAGAGCTCGAGATTCGGGGTTAGCATTTCACGACCCAGGACAGGCCTCAGAAACTAACTACGGATTGTTACTGATAAGTATTTAGTCCTTCCTACACACAGGCACTAGAAGAACTCTTCCACAAGCGCTTTCTTTTGTAATCCATGCCTGCTTGGACAATTTGCCCCACTGCACCGGCCTGGTTCTGCTGTCAGGTCATTAGTTTATCAGAGCTGAACTGGGCCCCTCTGCATCTGTGGACAGGGCCTTCCTAGCAGACTGCAGTACCATTTCACTGTCAGAATAATTATCATCTAGTCTGATAATGACAGAGCTCCACAAATGAGGCGACCTCACGGCTTACATTTTAGTTTCTGGTTTTATGTGTTTAAAGCAGGAGTTGGGTTTTTTGTGTGTTTTTTGCATATTATAAATGATAACATTATCAGTTAATAAAATTAATAAAATGATTATTATTGGTTCTCAGGAGAGGTTGTAAAAGTACTAAGGATAAACGACAACAAAGAATCATGTAAACTTGAAAGTAAGATTATATTAATTTACTAGTAATCCTATTATTTATTAGTTCCACAACAAAAATCAACATAATAATTTTGACTTTTTAGAAGCCTGGAAGAAAAAGTGGCTAATTGAAGCTTCATGTTTCTTTTATATTAAATAGTGCACAAGGTGTTAAATATATAACAACCTTTAAAAATGTAACTTTATCTTGGCAAGCAGAATATACGCAGTTCTTTATTTTGGCAAGTACAAGACATGAGGTAAGAGTGACTGATTAGGTCTAGGCAACAACTTCACAGTTATTCCAAGTATTATAATCCATGGAATTTGGAGTCTCAGTTTAGTAAGTCTATAATAAAATTATTTGAGATGCTAAAATCTGTATATTTTTATAAAGATTTCACACAAAAATGTCATTAGAAATCACAAAAGAAAACCACAGTCCAAAACTTTCACTTTTTTAGATACTTATATCCATTACGTCCCTAACTACACCACAATTTGTATCACTTTCTCCATGGCCCCAACTGTTTATATGCGGATATTCCCAAAACCTCTATCTCCAGGAGCCCGGACCCCTATCCTGAGCATCGATCTTGTAATCTCTGTTTGCCAACGGGACATCTCCATGAGATCTGCACAGGTACCTTAAACTTGCTCTATCCAAAACGGATGCATTATCTTTATCTTAAGCTTGGGTCTGTTCTCTGTTCCTTTGCTATAGTAATGGCCACATCACTTATCTAGATGCCCAAGGAGTCCTGCTCGATTCCTGTCTGTGCTCTACCCTACTCCTCCTCCCATACATAGTGGGTTACTAAGTATGCAATCCTATTTCCTAAACATCTGCCGAATCACATCTTTCACTCACCCCTGTAATCATTGCTTTATTTCAGGTACCAATTAATTTTTATTTGTATTATTACAACAGCTGTGTAACTACTTTCCTTTTCTCAGTTTCACCTCATTTCAATCCATCCTAAACAATGCTGAGGAGTGACAAGACACAAGCCTCTGTATAAGTTTCTTCAATTGCTTGCAGCAGTAAGTTGCTTCAAGAGCCTTCATCACTGGTCATCTGCTTCCTTTCAAATCGAATTTCTAAATGCCTCTCACAGTGAAATACCTTTTTTGCAAACACTGGCCTTCTGCCTGGAAGGCCACTCATTAACCAATTCACTTATTCACAAAATAATATTGTCAATTATGTGCTAGACACTATGTAGGGCTTTAGAAGATACGGAGGGATGAAAGACATGATACACAGGTTCAGCCAAGATCTCCTAGTAAACCTATGGTCACCTGCGTGGCTCAGTCGGTTAAACATCTGACTTCGGCTCAGGTCATGATCTCACAGTTTGTGAGTTCGAGCCCTGCATTGGGCTCTGTGCTGACAGCTCAGAGCCTGGAGCCTCCTTCAGATTCTGTGTCTCCTCCTCTATCTACCCCTCTCCTGCTCATGCTCTGTCTCTCTCTGTCTCTCAATAATAAATAAAAACATTCAAAAAAAAATTTAAAAGGGGCGCCTGGGTGGCTCAGTTGGTTAAGCGGCCGACTGCAGCTCAGGTCATGATTTTATGGTCTGTGAGTTCGAGCCCTGCATTGCGCTCTGTGCTAACGGCTCATCAGAGCCTGGAGCCTGCTTCAGATTCTGTGTCTCCCTCTCTCTCTGCCCTTCCCCTGCTCATACTCTGTCTCTGTGTCTCTCAAAAATAAATAAACGTTAAAAAAAAATAAAAAAAAAAGATCTCCTAGTAAACCTTCCATTCTACTTCCCTTATCTCAGTTTCAGATAGAAAACGTGTAAGATGTCCATGGAGACTCAAGATAAACTCCTAACTCCTCCTTTCAAAATGAGCTGAAGAAACACCTTTTCTAGGAGCCCTCCTCGGCATTCCCAGTATTCTCTCTCTAGTGCAGTTGAAAGCATCATCTCCTGGGCACCCCTAGCACCAAGGAAATGTTTCTGTGACATTTTCATGTAGAGTCCTAACTCTTGGGCTAAGATTTTCCCATTAGGCTGTGAGCCTCCTAAGATCAGGGGCCTTACTGGTCCCAGAGTCTAGAGCAATGCCTGACCCAGAGGCAATTTCATTCAGTAAATCTCATTTCATGACCACAATATATGTTGCATGGCCACAATGTACAACTTTTTCTATCTATGCTGATTCTTCAAAGCAACAGCAGTTTTTAAGACAACAAATTTTAAACTTCATGTTCTTCTTATATATGCTAAAAAATCACACTGCAAGTTAATAAAACGATTATTACTTGATTCTCAGGGGATGTTGTAAAACTACTTCCTGTCTTGTTTTACTTCTTTTTCATTTGCCACAAAAAGTTACGCACTCTTTAAGGAAAATATTGTCTATATTAAGTATTTTTTCTAGCTTTAATTTAACATAACTGCTATGGAGATTTTGTAATATACAGAAAGGCATTAAAATAATATGTTTTAAGCTAATACATATTTGATACATTCACTTCTATAGTTTTATATGAAACTCAGTTTTTTAAACAAAATAGTAACATATAACATGGTGTTTTCCTTTTTTCATCTAACATTATACTGCTAAACCTTTAATGTTACTTACAGTTCTTTCAAAAAACTTTAAGCCTGTATACTCTATTCATGTGGCTATTCCACAATTATTTCACAGTTATCCTCTATTTAGGTAAATACACCATATTACTATTATGATTGTATGATAAAACATATTATTATAATTAATGCTGTGATAACATTCTTAGACATAAAACATTGTGGCTGGCCTAAAAATGGACACATAGATCAATGGAACAGAACAGAAAACCCAGAAATGAACCCACAACTATCAAGTCAATTAATCTTTGGTGTAACAGGAAAGAATATCCAATGGGAAAAACAATCTCTTCAAAAAATGGTTTTAGGAAAACTGGACAGCAACATGCAAAAGAATGACCCTGGACCAGTTCATTACATCACACACAAAAATAAATTGAAAATGGATGAAAGACCTAAATGTGAGACAGAAAACCATAAAAATCCTAGAGAAGAACATAGGTAGTAACCTCTTTGACATTGGCCCTAGCAACCTCTAACTAGGTATGTCCATAAGGCAAGGGAAATCAAAGCAAAAATAAACTACTGGGACTTCATCAAAATAAAAAAGCTTCTGCACAGCAAAGGAAACAATCAACAAAACTACAAGGCAACCTACAAAATGGGAGAGGGTATTTACAAATGACATATATGATAAAGGGTTAGGTTCCAAAATATATGAAGAACTTATAAAACTCAACATCCAAAAAACAAATAATCCAATTAAATAATGAGCAGAAGACATGAATAGACATTTTTCCAAAGAAGACATACAAATCAGCCAACAGACACATGAAAAGATGTTCAATATCACTCAGCATCAGGAAAATGCAAGTCAAAACTACCATGAAATATGGTTTCACTCATACATGGAATTTAAGAAACAAACATATGGGGCATCTGGGTGACTCTGTCGGTTGGTAATCCAACTTTGGCTCAGGTCATGATCTTGCAGTTTATGGGTTTGAGCCCTGTATCTGGCTCTGCGCTGACAGCTCAGAGCCTGGAACCTGCTTCAGATTCTGTCTCTCTCTCTCTCTCTCTCTGCCCCTCCCCTGCTTGTTCTCTCACTCTCTCTCGCTTTCTCTTGCTCTGTCTCTCTCTCAAAAATCAGTGGATAAACATTTGAAAAAAAAGTTCTAAAAGAAACAAACAACAGATGAACATAGGGGAAAGAAAGCAAAAATAAGATATAAACAGAAAGGGAGACAAAGCATAAGAGACTTTTAAATACAAAGAACACATGGACGGTTGCTGGTGGGGTGTTGGTGGAGGAATAGGCTAAATGGGTGATGGACATTAAGGAGGGCACTTGTTGGGATGAGCACTACGTAAGTGATGAATCACCAAATTCTATTCCTGAAATCCTTATTGTACTATATGTTAACTTGGATTTAAATTAAAAAAAAAAAAACCTACCACATCACCTCATACCTGCTAGGATGGCTAAAATCAACAACACAAGCCACAAAAGGTGTTGGCAAGGATGTGGTTAAAAGGGAACCCTCTTGCATTGTTGGTGGGAATGCAAACTCTTATAGCCACTATGGAAAAACAGTATGGAGTTTCTTCAAAAAGTCAAAAATAGAACTACCCTATGATTCAGCAATTGCACTACTAGGTATTTACCCAAAGAATACAGAAATACTAATTTGAAGGATACATGCACCCCAATTTTTATGGTAGCATATCTACAATAGCCAAAATATGGAATGGCCCAAGAGTTCACTGACTGATGGATAAAAAATATGTGTGGATTTAAGTTTTTTAAAAATTTAAGAAAAAAAATATGTTGTATACATATTCAATGAGTATTACTTAGCCATAGAAAAGAATGAAATTTTGCCAGTTGCAATGATGTGGATGAAGCTGGAGAGTATTATATAAGTGAAATAAGTCCGTCAGAGAAAGACAAATACCATGATTTCACTCATATGTGGAATTTAAGAAATAAAACAAAAGATCATAGAAAGAAAAAGAGGGAGAGAAAGGCAAATCTACTTTCACTATCGAGAACAGAGGCAGTGGCTGGGGGGATGGGTTAAATAAATGGTGGGGATTAAGGAGGGCACTTGTGATGAACATCAGGTGTCGTATGTTACTGCTCAATCACTAAATTGTACACCTGACACTAATATTACACTGCATGTTAGTTAAATGAATTTAAATTAAATTAAAACTTTTAAAAAAGAAAAAAAAACAACATTGTATACATATCTATCTCTATAGGACATTTCTTACAATGGAAACTACTGGATCAGAAATACAAATTTTTAAAGGCTTTGGATACACATAAGACAGTTTTCCAGAAGTTTGTTCACATTCACATGTGTTTCTATATTAAATTCCTGAAGTCTATGCTTATCATTGACTATTTTAAAAATTCATTTTCATGTAGAAAGGGGATTTACAAGTATTTTTTTCTGGCAGTTTAAGGAAGAGTGATTAATGTGCACAGATGGTAGAAGTAACATGAATGCCTTATAACTGTGTAGCCACATGGTCACATACTTAGTCTTATTTGGTTCTCACAACAGCCTACGAAGTAGGTCCTGATATCTCTATTAAAGCTGGGGAAAACAACTTTGTCAGTTAACACTGTAACAGCCCATTTACTGAAGCCCTTTCAGGAATTCTCATTGAAGCCCTCAAAAATCCAGTTGAGAGAAAGCAGCAAGAGAGCGTCTATTTCATCGTTTGTTCTTTTTTTCTAGCTGGTGTGCACTTTGACAGATAGCCCTAAATAAAAGGACCTATACCTAGGTGTTTCAGATGTGTCACTATCAAACTGTCTCATGTTGAAACTAATTCAAGTGGCCTGACAACCCACAGAGTTGTAAGGAGCCTACATACATCACAGGCAGATTCTATAGCTGAGCCACAGACTTCTTTTTGAGAAGCATAATCAGTGTTATTGTAGGATATGGTCATTCAGGTATAAGGCTACTCTTTTAACATGGTGTTAGGGGTAGGGTGAGGGGAAGCAGTAGTAGTATTTGAGATGGGCAGCCAAAATGGCACATTAATTTTGATTCTAGTTAAAAATGACAAATTCTTACCTTAACTATTAATCCTTTTGAGTCAACCAACCAGATCTTTTTCTTGGCTTTCTCTTTTGGTAAACCTTCTTTTTCCATGGCCATAACAATCAGGTGTGCAATCCCTAAGGCAGCCTGAAAAGGAGGTAATGAAAACAAACTTAAAAAAGTTGTTCCACATAATAACTTATCAAGAGTTATGTTTCACTCCATTTTATCTTTACTAATAAGAAAGAACGAAATGGCTCTAATGACCTAAAGAGTTATATTCATTCATTTGTACTGGAAGCAAAGTATTTTGTCACATTTGGGTTAAGCTAAAGGACAACTGTTTACTCTTCTTATCACAACAGAACCACTATTATGTGGCTTGCTCTTTAGCCACAGATAAACCAGTGATATCCTTGTCATCATCGTTAATCCTATTAATGTAATTAAGATTTGCTCCAACGAGAAAATATTGACCTTAAAATAATGAACTCTTTAGCCTTGCTCATTGGACTGTATTGTTTATTGTTGGGCTCCAGATCCTCTAATTGAATTTGAAGAATGAAGCCTGGTCATTTGGATGGGAACTTGACCAATTAGGCAATAGAATAAAACATATAAAATCTCTGTCCCCAAGCATTTATTTACTCCATTAATTTGGACAAAGAAAGTACTATGAAATCTCTTGCAAGATTAAAGGAATCTGCTTCTTTGGTATTTGGTAAATTTTGTGATAATCGGTGAATGTCCAAAACCTTTTCAGGGACAAACAAGTGCCAGTTTTGAGTCATTCAACCATGAATACCTCTGCCCTGCCGAGTATCAAGAACTGGCCTGTACGTTCATCAAAACCCTTGGGAAATTCAAAGAATTTGAATTCAAAGAAGAAGTTTGCTCAAATTAAATACAGCATGTAACATCCACACAAATAAAAACTCAAATTTTAATAAGCTGTAATTTAGCCTTGATTTTATTTTGATTTGGAAATGAATTTGTGATTTACATCGGAATACTCAGAAAGGTTTACATCTTGGCATTTAAGTTCTAACTTTGCGTATTTTGTTTTAAGAGCAAGTAAAATCAAAACCAACACAATATGCACAATTTCTACCAGTGTATTACATTTATTCATAATCCTATTCAATTTGAAAAGTTAAACCTTCTTAAAATATATATAGCCACAAAGTATTTCTCCATTCATTACATTCTATAATTTTAAACAATTTGGGCAGTTTTCCCACAAGAAGCTCAAACTCAATTGACATTTTAATTTCTATTGTTGGGGGTGAATTATTATTACCGGAGTCTAGTTTTCTTTTCAAATGATTAACTCACAGCAAAAGAGGACAGAAAACAGCCCACTTCTGTCTGGCGGCCATCTCCTTCCAGCAATTGTAAATGTTTTGGGTTTTTTTTGCCATGTAAACAGTTACAATGCATGATGAGTCTCTAATTCAATTTTTTTTTCTTAAAAACTTGTATACAGCTATATATGTGTGCATTGACTTGTGAGTTAAATTTAAAAAACTCTCATATGTGAAACCGGAGGATACTAAATTCATCAGATACAACCGCTTAAATACTTAATCACACATAATCACACACTGGAAACTTTTCTGTTCCCACATGGTACCTTAAATATGCAAAACAGAAACCCATGGGACCATTTGATAATCTTACAAATTTAAGACTGAAAAATATCACTATACCTCTTTACTAAAGACTCCTATGAAATACTAAAATGCCTCAATACTTACTTCTGGAAATCTTTCAATAACACCTATAGATGCAATCTACTAAAAATTTGACAGAATACCCCAAACTTCAAATTAATGAATAATTAAGATAAGTTCCGCTCAACAGTTAAAGAGAACTTAAGTTTCGTATAAGACAGGTACCTCTCCAGCTCCTTGGAAGAGTATTGTTTGATCAGACAGTTTGTTCTTGGTTATCCGAAGAGCCGCAAGGATCCCTGCCACTGCGACAGATGCTGTTCCTGAAACAATAAGTACCCTTGAGTGATCCTCAAACAGACCCTGCCAAATTCTAAGCCTCAAATCTTTATTCACATCTTGAAATCATCATACAACATGGTAACTGGTACAAAAAGGGAATCTGCAGTTGTCTGACCCCATGCCTATATATGAGGCGAAATTCTCAGCTATTGTCATCAATATTTTAGGATCGCAACTCACTACTATTCTCAAAAGCTTTCCAAAAAGATTCTGTGACTTAACTTGGAGAGGTAATGAGTAAGAGCATGCCGTTTGGATTCTTATGTGGATTTGAGCTCAACCTGTTTAGTAGCTGGATGAATTTAAATGTTTATTTATTTTTGAAAGAGAGCATGCAAGCTAGGAAGGGGCAGAGAGAGGGGACAGAGGATCCAAAGCAGGCCTTGCATGGACAGGAGAGATCCCGATGCACGGCTTGAACTCATGAACTACAAGATCAAGAAGCTGAAGTCAGATGCTTAGTCAACTGAGCCACCAAGGCTGAATGAATTTAGAGAAATTATTTTGTATATCAGTTTCCTCATCTGTAAAATAGTTGTACTGTATGAGATAAAAGAGTACTAAGTGCTATTCAATTCTTCCACCTAATTACCCTAGGGGTTCCGAAACCTATACCAAACCCCTCTACACAAAGTGGGTGCACAGTAACTGCCTCCTGATTATGGTATTGATGGTAATGATGTTTTACATACATTTGGAATTTAATCTTTTCAATTTAAAAAACTAATAGTTAACAGCAATTAAAATCTGATGTTATTGCATCCTTTAATTGGCTTCCTACCTATAATAATCCCAAAGGTGCTGAACAATATTAATGTAAAATTTATTTAGAATGAAGACTGAGTTTTCCTGACCATGCTTCCCGGTCATAGAAACTTCACAGTTTTAATTTTATTACTTTGACATATAAGCTTTCACAGATCACAGAGCAGTTTTTGTGCCTTTAAACATAATTACATAGCTCAACTTTATTGGCTCATGTCTGAAATAAAACTTTGTGCCCTCACGCAGTACTTTCCAGCTGTATCTACATTTTACCCCTCTAAATAACACTATAATGGTTCCTAGATCACTCACCTGGGTAGTAAAGCTTAGTTAATTTTTAAACACCCATTTTAGTTGAAAAAAATTGATTGGAATAGGTTTGATTAATGACACAATGATGAAGTGTTATATATGCCATGTGCCAAAGATGAATTAAGCTTTTTACCTTTAGTATGTTTGTCCTTTTCAATCTTTTGGTTGGTTGTTTCTTTCTTACAGAATTTGGCAGTCATAAATAATTTCTGAAGACCTGTGTGTCTCCTGCATGTTTTTTATTTAGAAACACAATGTGAGTCACAAAAATAAAATGCTAGCAATTTTGAGCCACCATTATAATAAAGTATGAGTTGTGGTAAGTCATACATTATGCAAAGGCTATAGTCTTCTATACATTATTTAAAATGAAAGCCCATATTTCCTTTGGGCAAATACCGAGTAGTGGAATTACTAGATTACACAGTATTTATATTTTTAGTTTGGGGGACCCTCCATACTGTTTTCCACAATGGCTACACCAATTTTCATTCCCACCAACAGTGTACAAGAGTTCCATTTTCTTCACATACTTGCCAACACTTGGGCTTTGTGTTTTTGATTTTAGCCATTCTCACAGGTATAAGGTGATATCTTGTTGTGGTTTTGATTTGCATTTCCCTGATGATGAGTGATGTTGAGCATCTTTACATGTGTCTGTTGGCCAATTTAATCTCTTCTTTGGAAAAAAATGTCTGTTTAGGACCTCTGTCTACTTTTTAATCAGATTATTTGTTTTTTGGTGTTGAGTTGTGTAAGTTCTTTACATATTTTGGATATTAACCCTGTGTCAGATATATCATTTGCAAATAAATGAAAATACTAATTCAAAAACACATATGCACCCTTACATTTACTGAAGCATTATTTACAATAACCAAGATATGGAATCAACCCAAGAGTCCACTGATAGACGAATGGATAAAAAAGATGTGGCACATACATGTGTGTACACACACACACACACACACACACACACACACACACTGGACTATTACACAGTCATAAAGAGATCTTGCCTTTTGCAACAACATGGATGAACCTAGAGGATATTATGCTAAGTGAAGAAAGCCATACAGAGAAAGACAAATACTTATGTGTGCAATCTAAAATACAAATGAATCCACAAACGAAAATCAGGATCAGATCTATAAATACAGAGAATGAACAAACTAATGGCTGCCAGAAAGGGAGGATGGGCAAAATGGATGAAGGGAGTGGGAGATACAGGCTTCCAGCTACAGAATGAAACAGTCACAGGAATAAAAGGCACAGCATGGGGAATATAATCAGCGGTATTAGTGTAATAGTATTATATGATGACAGATGGTAGCTACACTTGTAAGCACAGCATAACATATAGAGTTAACGAACCACTATGTTGTATACCTGAAACTCACATAACATTGTGTGTCAACTATAATCAAATAAAAATAATAATAAATGAGAGCCTGTGTAAAGCAATGGCTGATCTATGTAGGAAAGACACCATAACAGAATCAGAACAGTTTGTCTCTTACATCAAGACAGACTCACAAGAGCTGTTAAATAGATGAAGAAAGAATTTTAGACAGATACTGGTATCCAGGCACTAGATAAGAAGTTATTCACCAATAGTAATTCAAATTATCTTTATCTCAGGTTTTTTGAAACTAGCCAGAAGTTTGGATTTCAGGGATTCTAAGCTACCTTCTGAATCTGAGATTCTACAATTTTAAGGGTCTCTATACATTCTATCAGAACCAATAAGACTTAACCAGGTGAAGAATCAAAGTTGAAGTATCATCTGCAATCACTGTATCTGTATTATTGTTTTGATTTTTTTTAAGTTTATTTGTTTATTTTGAGAGAGACAGAGACAGTGTGTGCAGGGGAGGGGCAGAGAGGGAGGGGGAGAGAGAGAATACCAGACAGGCTCCACACTGTCAGCACAGAGGCCGATGCGAGGCTCAAACTTATGAACCATGAGATCATGACCTGAGCCTAAACGGAGAGTCAGACGCTTAACTGACTGAGGCACCCAGGTGTCCCTGTTTTGATTTTAAATAGAACTGGACATTTAAGAACAGAGAGAAAAAATATTCCAAAAGATCCAAACTATAATATGATGACATTTTTATATGGTTATGCTGGATCGTTCTGTATTATAAGTCAAGATGTTAGGAATGCGGGGAAGGGAGGGGAAAAAAAGTCAAGACATTTTAAGTTCATACATATTACCTCAAATGAGATAAAATAAATCTCTCTCTATACTGGATGTCAGAAGCTTCTATTAAAATGTGTATTTTATAACATTTCATGAGGCCATAATAAAACATCTAGACTTCTCTTCATGGAATTAATAAGAATCAAAAAGATATTTTTACTACCAAAAAATTAACTTGAGCATGATTCTTGCACATGTCCTGATCCTACTTCCTGGTACTACTTTGCTTTAAATTTCACTATAGTCAAGGGAATTAATGTGGCAAGCTGATACTTCATAAAAATGTGAGTTTTCACAATAAATTATTCCAAAATAACTTTTGTTGAGATTGAAAACTGAATTTTTAGTAAAGCACACAAAGTCTGGCTGAAGTTTATGACTTTTAAAGAGTGCTTACTATTTAACATTGACCAAAGAACGACCTCTACTAATTCAGCAATTCGTTAAATCTGATTAGAAGGGGCGCCTGGGTGGCTCAGTCGGTTGAGCGTCCGACTTCGGCTCAGGTCATGATCTCACGGTCTGTGAGTTCGAGCCCCGCGTCAGGCTCTGTGCTGATGGCTCAGAGCCTGGAGCCTGCTTCGGATTCTGTGTCTCCCTCTCTCTCTGCTCCTCCCCCACTCATGCTCTGTCTCTCTCTGTCTCAAAAATAAATAAACATTTAAAAAAAAAAAAAATCTGATTAGAATTACTATATATAACTAACAAAGGTGATTAATATGTAATTAAATAATTATAATCCTCACGTGCTACTAAATAAATAGATCAGATAGAACTAGAAACAAGGGGAGGGGGAGTAAAAGAGTTGAAGCAGGGGCCACAGCATTTGGAGGACATGCTACCTGAGCACAGCATCAAAGGATTAAGATGAGAGGACCAGGGCCTCCCACAGGACAAGCATGTGCAAAGACACGGAGGCAGGGAAGACTGGCCAAAATGGGGGACTGAACACATAACTTAGTTTTCCCTCTCCCCGGTGAACTCTACTAAAACAACAGAGAAAAGAGTAAGAAAAAAAAAAAAAGTCAAGGAACCAGAAGAGGATAGTAGCCAAGTCTTAGAGGCTAGAAGGCAGATGGGCATATGGCAACAGACTTAGTAGATGTGGAAAAGCTCAACTGTTGGCCAGCCACGGGGAATGCTAAGAAGCAATTAGATTGATAAAGCAGAGCTCTCAAAAGGCCTGGTTATAAGAGAGACCAAGTACCTCTTGGGAGAGAACTGAAAGTCCTTTTCTGTAGAATCTGAGCAGTGTAAGAAAAAAAAACACCCCAGAAACTGACAAGGGAGATTTCCTTAAGGAAATGGCTCAACCAAACCCCTTATAGCAAAAACCCTGAATCCAAGCTCCATTTGTATACCAAGCCTCCTAAAATACAAAGGAGAGAGAACACAGAACATATGCGAAACCGTACGTTTTATAGCATTGCTGAAACAAACACAGCTTATTAGAATGCAAAGTGATGTGAGGCTGGACAAGTGTTGAGATCGTGCAGGGCCTTCTACTCCATGCTAATAGTGACTACAGAGAGAGAGTATATAAAGCAATGTAAGTATAATTTATTATAGGTAACAGAGGCTGCTGTAAGATTCTAAATTCAGAGAGTGGAGGAGGATACATTTGCGAGTTGGAGGCCTGGTGGGATGTAGATCGACAATAGCCAAATCATGGAAAGAGACCAAGTGCCCATCAACTGACGAGTGGGTAAAGAAGTTATGGTACTTATATACAATGGACTACTACGTGGCAATGAGAAAAATTGAAATCTGGCCATGTGTAGCAACATGGATGGAACTGGAGGGTATTATGTTAAGTGAAATAAGTCAGTCAGAAAAAGACAGATACCATATGTTTCCACGAATAGGTGGACTTTGTGAGACTAAGCAAAAACCAGGGGGAGGGGAAGAGGGGAAAGGAAAAAAAGACACAGAGAGGGAGGGAGATAAAACATAAGAGACTCTCAAAGACTAAGAAAAAACTGAGGGTGAGGGGGATGAGGGAGGGGGCAGAGGGGGTGATGGGCATTAAAAAGGGCACATGTTGGGATGAACACTGGGTGTTATATGTAAACCAATTTGAAAATAAACTATTATAAAATTAAAAAAAAAAAGAAAAAAAAATGAGGCAAATAAAAAAAAAAGGTCATTGCAGTTATAGAGGAGAGGATATGGCAAAAATCCAAGAGAGAAGCAGGTTGAGAGGGAGGAAATATTTAAGACAGAAAAATCATCAAAAAGACATTAATGATAAAATACATAGAATGGGTGAGGAAAAAGTTAGAAATAATAATACATTTTCTTGTTTGGAGGACTGGGGGGAAATGTGCAAGGAAAAGAGGAGTTCGGTTTTGAGTTCATGAGGCAGTCCTCCCTGTCTGTGTGCTGCTCAGAGGGCAATGTCAAGAAGGCAGTTAGACATACAGGTCTGGAACTCAGTCTAGAAATCTAGGTCAGAGATAAAGATCTGGGATTCGAAAATGCGTAGTTGTTTTTAAGTCATTTGGATTAACAAACTATTCAGTGAGTAAGTTCTCTTCTAAACGAGAGATCTTCCAAATGAAGATAAGCATTTAAGAAGTCAGGGCAGGAGAATGGGATAGAGGGGAGATGACTAAGAAAAAAATGGTCAAAGGGGCAGGAGAAACAAGAAAGTACATGGTGTCAGGGAAACAAAGAGAAGAGTAGTGACAAACAGAAGAAAGGTCAATCAAGAAGGGAAATGACAAATAACCACACTAGATCTGGTAATTACATCATGGTGACCTTTCAAAGAGAGCTGTGTTATTTATACATGCTAGAGCCGAAGCTGGAGGGCAATGTGCTCAGGAATAAATAAAAGAAAAAACAGAAACAGCAGGTGTAGAGCAGTCCCTGGAAAAGCTTAGGTAAGACAAGAGTGAGATGAAGATGGTGAGGGCGTGGGAGGGAAACAGCCCAGGAAAATAGTTTATATTTTAATGGAAAGAATGACAAGGGCTGTTGGAGATAAAAAATGACGATCAAGGCAGTTACAGGAATTAAAGCAGGCATGTCTAGGTGGCTTGGTCGGTTAAGAACAGTAGTTCTGGCTGGTGGTCTTCCTTCTTTTGTGATAAGTCTGTTCTATCATGTCTGATTTTGATCTTTTCAATCATCAAAGCATTTAGTGTAAGATTAGGCTATATTTACCTTATTCTTTTAAAAATCCTAACAAACTAGTTTATTATGGCTAAAACTTCTATGTAAACTATTTACAAGATCATGTTAGAGAACAGCCATTCCAGACAGGCTATCGTGAGAAGAAAAACCTCTTTTTTGTCGCTGATTTTAAATGACCAGAGGAAGAGACCTTATTGTTTTGATCTAAATTTGCTGAATTCTGATGGTCTTCAGATTATACAAGTAAATGTCCAATTTCTTAATAGATTTAACCGACACATTTTTTCCAGTTAAAAATAATTTATAATTAGAATGCATTAAGGTCCAAATCTCTATCCAAACCCAAAATCTCTATCATTTAAAATTATTTTAAATCATTTAGACCAATTATACAATTTTTAAAATCAAATACTTTTCATAAAATATCTTTAAACAACACATCTGTTAAAAAAAAAGAAAAGAAAAATGTTTTCCCAAGGGTCCAGTGTGAAACATTTATTTACATGGAAAGGCTGTAATAGCTACATAATTATTTTCCTTGGCACTGGAATGCAATTTCTATGCCCACAGTGGGGAAAGTATTACATTGTGGGCAAAATGGTAAAAACATAAGGTTAAAAAGGTAAATTAGAAACATATGGGGGTAATGTGTCACTAAGGACACTGTTTTGGTATGGAGAAATGCACAAAATGGTTTGGTGGTTTCTAATCAGAACCCCAGTAACTTGCCAAAAGTTTTCTCTAGTCAGAGATTGGGCCCATTTTTCTCAAATCTGTCTTCGTTGGCTAAGGCAGTTACACTCTAAAATTCCTATGTGTAAATAGGTAAACAAGCAGATTGTATTTTAGGACAGATTTGCTGGGTGAGAAATTAGTTATTTAATGCCTCCGCTGAGGTGACCCGCTGGGTGGGTTGTGGACACTCCAGAGCAACTCCACACGCAGTGCTCTTGGCCTTGGCTTAAGTAAGCACCTGCCTCGGATTTCCTGTGCTCCTGACTTTAACTCTGATGCAGCCCAGGCTTTGGCCTCTAAATTCTGACTGAGTTGATAGGAGCTCTGACCCTAATTCCAATCAGGAATTTTTGGTTGATAATCTCGATTTAGCACTTTGTCTTCAACTGAACTCTGATGCCTATTAATTCTGTCTATTGATTCAAATGTATGTAATATCCGTCTTTAAATTCTAGATGGACATTTCTGTGGGACCGACAAAATAAAAAGATAAGAATATTAAAGAAAGGATAGTTTTTTCAGTAGTGAATGTTATTTCATTTTTTATTTTACCTTTTTAAAGATTTTATTTTTAAGTAATCTCTACACCCAATGTGGGGCTCGAACTCATAACCCCAAGATGAAGTTGGCTCTACCAGCCAAGCCGGGCAGGTGCCCCTAATGTGACTATTTTAGAGACCACTGCGAAATTAACTGGTAAGTACCCAGTCACTGTCTACAAAATCTGTGTTTGCAGCATCGAAGGCACATTATCACTAGACATGTATCTTCAAGTTACGGCTATAACAGAGCTATAGCTCTGTAAAATTAGACTCTTTACTTCCCTTTTCAATTTCTCCAAATACCTACTTCTCATGAATAAATACTCAATAAGAAATTTAATAAAAAAAGGAAGAAAATAAAGTTGAAATTATGTATAGCATCTTTATCATGAAAATGACACTGCAGTTACGTCACAAAGGATTTGAGAAAAAGAAAGACTCCACTAATTGCTTTAGTGTGCCTCAAAAGGTATAGAGACTCATTATTTTTAAACACATTATATTCGTATAGCTATGTCTCACTACAGAATTTAAGCATAATGAATTTTAAAAATTGTATTTGTAAAGTACATTTCCACTCAGAGGATATTTTCACACATAATTATTTGTCTTCAATATAAGCTCTACGAATAGACAAACATTATCATCCTCAATCTTACACGTAAACTCTCCTTTGACCACCTCATTTCCAATAGCATTCAACATCCTATTTCACACTAGCGGTCTTCCTGCTACGTTCCCCATTGGCACTTACCATCACTCAGATCTAATGTTTCTTTCAAACACTACATTAGGATACCTCACTCATGTCTACAACCTCCTACCTTTCCAGTTTATTCAATTTTCCCCATTATGACCATTCTTTATTTTTAAACATTCAATTTATTTTTTTAAGTTTATTTATTTTTGAAAGAGAGAGAGACAGAGAATCCCAAGCAGGCACCAGGCTGTCAGTGCAGAGCCCAACGGGGGGCTCAAAGTGGAGCTGGAACTCATGAACTGTAAGACCATGACCTAAGTCAAAACCCAGAGTCAGAGGCTTAGCCAACTGAGCCACCCAGGTGCCCTCTATTACACATTTTTTTAACCCCATGGAAGTATCAGGGCCCATCTGCCCTATCCGTTCTTGTATCTTCACTTCCTTCACTCTCCAGCTTACCTTGAATATCATCATTGAACGTGCAATACTGGTTTTGATATTTCTTCAGGAGACGAAATGCATTTATATTGGCAAAATCTTCAAACTGAATAAGGCAATTCATCCCATACCTATGAGACAAAACATTCACTTTTTAGAAGAGGTCCATGAAATAACATAAAAAAATAAACCTGTGAAATTAGTCTACAGAAAAGATACAACCTTTTAATGGTCCTATTTTGCTACTTAGTATAAGTATGTAATACAATGTCCGTTCAGCAAATATTCACTGTACACTTACTACAGAAAAAGCATTCTTTTGGCACTGTGAAATAATGCAAAAATGACAAAAATAAGGTCCCTCCCATCAAAGAATTTAAAATTTACTAATTTTTAGAAAAGATTTTGAAATAAATGAAAAGTAATGTAAACGTAGAATAAACAAGGAATTATAAGTGTTGAGAGGACAGATATTACTTCGGGCTGGGATCACAGACCAGGTAATAAATCAACTGAGTTTTTGGTTTTTGGTTTTTTTTTTTAATATTTATTTATTTTTGAGAGAGAGAGGCAGAGTGCGAGCAGGGGAGGGGCAGAGGGAAAAGGAGACACAGAATCTGAAGGAGGCTCCAGGTTGTCAGCACAGAGCCCAACCCGGGGCTTGAAACCATGAACTATGAGATCACGACCTGAGCCGAAGTCGGATGCTTAACCGACTGAGCCACCTAGGCACCCACAAATGAACTGAGTTTTAAGGAACAGAGATGTACGTTCTTACAAGTCAGGTAAATACCAGAAGCAACATGAGGTGCAAATTGAGAAAGAAAATTTTTTTCAAAAAATAGCAAGAAACCCTATTTGGCTATAATGTGGTGATATGTGTTAAGAGTGTACTAAAGGTCAGAGTTAAAATTCTAGCCTCGGACTCTGGTTTTTATTCTACATCAAAGACCAAAACACTGAAAGGCTTTGAGCTTCGAAGTATATTGGATGGACTTTTATTTCTGATATTAATAGCTTACTTGTCTGACCCTTTATTCATATGATCATCCACCTACCTAACCTATCCAAGACAAGAGGAATTAACATTATTGATAACCCAAGATTCTAGGAGTTGCCAGAGAAATCCATAATCCATATAGCCATGCTTTGCCACTATAGTTATATAGTCTGCAACCTTGGCCAGACTCCCCCTGCCACCCTACGTGTGATTCCTCTTATTTGTTCTTGGTCACCTTCCACTTCCGTTATACCCAGGGGCTATTCCCAGTGTTTCCCAATCCTTTAAAAGCTTGACCGCTTCACTTGTCTCCTACATCTGGCACAGTGAGGGCATAACGCGTCATCTCCCTCAACTGCTCCGCGCCCCCCCAACCCCGAACTCTATCTTTAGCTGCATTCTTCAGGCATCAGTGGACAAGGTGTTCCTCCTCCTCTTCACAGCACCTCACCACAGTGCCACATTCTCACCCCCTTCTGCTCAGTTAGCTTCCTCCCTTGTATTTACAACTTCTTGTAGAGAAGTTCCTTCCTCTCACCTGATGGAGTTTGAATCTCTCATGAAAGGGAAAATGTTCTCTCTTGACCCCAAGTTTTCCTATCCTTTCCATTTGATGTGCTTCAAATAGTAGTTTACAGTTCATCTCTTCTTTATTTCTCAATCCCCTGGAGTTTCCTATCTGCCCTCATTATTTTAGTAAAATTGCTGTTCTAAAGTGAAAATATTTCCTGACTAAAAATTTCAACGAACACTCTGCACTGCCACTAATTCTGTTTGTCTTTTTCCTTGAAATTCTATTCCCCAGACTTCTGGAATGTCATACTTCACTGTGCCTTCTCCTAAACTTGTGCTTATTTCTTCTTTCTACTTTGTGGCAACCTTAGCACCTAAACATTGGTGTTTTCTACTACTCTGTCCTTGACTACTGTGTGTGAGCGTGTGTGTATCCTAACAAATCTTAACCCTGCTCATGGTTTTCATTACCAACCACACACACTGACTTGCGAATGTGCATCCCTAGTCTATTCCTGTCAACTTCAGATCTGCATATCCCACAACCAGCTGGATAATTTTACTTGAATGTACTCAAACTGGAAAGTCCACAATTAAACTCATTATTTTCCCACAGTACCTACAAGTGCACAAGTATTTGTTGGAAGAAGGTAACTTACGGATATCTTCTCATTTAATTCCTGGTTTTAATACCACATTCCTTGGTCATGACAGAGTCAAAGCTATAGTTACTTTTCTTTCTTCCCCCACAATGCCAAACTTTTCAGAAGAGAGGGTGATAAACTTTCCCTTATTTCTCACTTCTTGTCAATATGATGCCAATAATTCAAAGGCCATCTCAAACTTTGCAGAAGAGGTCTTTTCTAATCCAACCAAACACTTTGTAAATCAGCTCTTTTTCTTCCATTGTGGTCATGTATATGTTATCATTATTTGTCCTCGGTGGAGAATCTTTTCGATTACCATTAAATTCATAGAAGAAACTGGTTTCTGAATTTTTATTATTTATTTATTTAGTGATTCCTAGTGAAGCCCAATATCCTTTTTTATGTCACTTGGTCATCTGTAATTCTTCCTGGCACACTATATGTTCTTTGGCTCTATTCTTATGTTCCTCTATTATTTCATAACAGATCTTTACACCAGGCTCAGAATATTAACTTGTTACAGATGTTGCATATGGTTTCCCTACTCTAGTATACTGTGCCATTAATAATTTATAATGTTCCTGTTCGTTTTCACAAAGGAATTTTAAATTTTTATGTAGTCAGATCTCTCTTTTTCTTTACAGTTTCTGCCCTTGACGGTATGCTTACTATAGTATTCTTCACATTTAGATATTAACCAAAAATTTCCTCTAGTGATATTATCTTTTTAGGAAATAATCTCTACATCTGGTATTATTTTTTTACCGTTTGGATGTAGTTTAAAAAAAAAGATACCCAAAATTTCTGTTTTCTATATAATTCATCCAACCATATCAGCACTATTTATTTAATAGTCCATCATTTCCTCTCATCACGTATAATCAGATATTATATTCTGATGTATAGCAAAGTTGGTTTTGGTGCTTTTCCTCATTTATTCTACTATTGCTAATGACGACAAATACTTTTTCACTGTAAAGTAATATGCATGTATCTGTATATACTTGCTTATTCTTTACAACTCTTCTATGAGGCAAGCAGTATTATTACTCTTATCTTACACATGAGAGAAACAGGCACAGCTTGTTGACACTGCCTGGTAATAACAGTCCAATAGCAACACTTAGTGTTTTAATCCCTTTATCCAGAAAATAAATGACTCTTTTAATTACTAAGGTTTTTAAATATCTTTATTTTTTTTTTAATTTTTAATGTTTATTTTTGAGGGAGAAAGAGCACAAGCAGGGGAGGGGCAGAGAGAGAGAGAGGGAGACAGAATTGAAAGCAGGCTCCCGGCTCTGAGCTGTCAGCACAGAGCCCGATGTGGGGTTCAAACCCATGAACCACGAGATCATGACCTGAGCCAAAGTCGGCGATTAACTGACTGAGCCACCCAGGCACCCTTAAATACCTTTAATATTTAATAGTATTATTTATCTCTCATCTTTTTCTTTATGTTTCCACTTGGCTGTGACATTGGTTTAAAGACACAGGCTTTAGAGTCGGAGTTCTTGGGGTGTAATCCTGTTTCCATACTCATTCTGTATTTTTAACTGTTCTGTGCCTCTGTACCTCTACTAGAATAAATGAGAACAATGAGAATAATAAAATATTATCACAAGTTTGTTATCAGGATTAAGTGATAAATATAAGTTCTCGGTGTGTGAAGACAGGCACATGAGTGCCCTATAACCTGAAATATTTTTCACTTAATAGCAACAATAGAAGCCATAGACAGTGGGGATCTTCGAAGACATAAGAGAAAAGAACTGTCATCCTAGAATAGTAGATCTTCTTCAAAGGGCTGAATTATGCATCAACTATACTTCAATAAAAAAATAAATGTAAGTAAAATATTTTTTAAAGTAGGGCTGAAACAAAGACATCTTTGGATAAATAAAACCCAAAAGACTTCAACTAAAGGAACTTTTAAAGGGTATATTTCAGGAAGAAAGAAAATAATCCCATAAAAAAAGTACATGATATAATAAAACAGTAAAATATAATAACAAGAAGTTTTTACCCATATAAAATAGTGAGAGGAATAAAGCATGACAGAGTGAGGAGGCTGTGAAAATTTTTCCTCAAACGGCAACACTAAAGCAGAACGAACCCTTTGAAATCATCGGTTCAGTGCCTGGAAATCAGCTAAAGGCAAAAGGATCAAAAATTTAAAAGTAAAATGTGGGAGTGGGGTCAAATCTCGAAAGGAACATAAAATTTTTATGCTCCTTATATACATGATGCCATTCTAGGAAACTCCTGAACTGGCTTCATGAAAAATTACTAAAATGTTTTTCAGAATGGGCAAAAGCATTTCTATGGTTATAAACTACTGCTTTTCTTTTACAACCTTAGCAAAGAAGCAAACTTTGTGGTAGCAACGGATTTTCCCAAACACAAATATCGGTTGACAATCATCTGGTGCTTATAAAGGCTCCTTCCCCACTTGCCTGGTTTCTACACAGGCCTTTAGAAGGTAAAGCCTGCAGGCTTCTAGACGGTGCCCTCAGACGGTCCAGCCCTGATGTGTCATGTACGGATGGTCGAGCAGTGTTAGATGATCTGTCATTATGTTCAGAAGCAGCAGAACCTTGTGGTCTCCATATGTGAGGAGGAATCAGAGCCTTCTCAGTTCTATTCCCGGATCTACTACTTACTTGGGTTCTGTGGTTTTGGACTTGTTACAATTTCTCTGTGGTTAAAATGAAATCCCCACAATATGGTTTGCCTTCAGTGTTTAGGACACAATGTGGTCAGGCTTTATGGTTATAATATTTTCTAAGTAATAGAATATTACTAAGAATATTTATTATATATATATATAGTATATATGTATACTATATATATAGTGTGTATATATATATATATATATATATATATACTAAGAATATTTATAATATTTCTAAGTAATAGAATAAGCAAGTTATAGGTAATAAAATCCTACACAGGATACTTAATCATTTACAAAAGTTCATTTTAGAATTATCCCCTGGAGAATACTGTATGTCTATTTTATTTTCATGACTCCTCTGTACCTGGTAGTTAACTCTGATTTGACTCTTAAAGATTTAGAGACAGACATCCTGGACTCACTCTGTGATACGGCATCCTGCATCATATAATAAAAGAAACCATGTAAGAGATATTTTGTTCTACATTGAGCCAACCTTGTCACTATGAAATTATAAGTAGTGGAACACAAGGAAGCTAGCCAATTCAATTCTACATAACTATGAAAAGAACCTACTATTTTATGATCAAAATATCACATAAAATAGTGGGTGTAAATGGGTTTAAAGGTTAACAGAAATACCACCCATAAAATTAACCTGTAAAAACTGCAAAGAATTTTCTCTTGTGGCACTGTTAAATCACAGAAAACCTCACTACAGTGGCTACTCACTACATCTAACAGTTAGTGACTGCCAGGCACTATGCCCCACTCTTTATATGGATTATGTTGTTTAATTCTCTCGGCAATGAGGAAGGTAGTTATTACGCATTTTACAGATGAAGAAACTGAAGCTCAGAGAGATTAAGGACCATAGCTGAGTGCATACTGCTAACAAGTGGTAGGGCTGGGTTGACCTGCAGGGCCCATGGTTTTAACTCCTATATATACTGGCTCCCACAGAGCACCAATGTCACCATCAAGTCAATGAAGTAAACAGTAAAAAGACTGTATTGATAAAATAGAAGAGTTATAATTTTATAAAACTAGCAAGACAGCATTTGTACGTATTCAATATACTAGGTATTTTTATTACAGAAAGTTTATAAACAGATATTGGTGAAAACAATTAGATTTTTTTATTATAAATTATTAAGAATTCATTGTAATCATGTCACCCAAGCACATTTTGATTTTCTGTGAGAGACATAGTAACATGTGGTTCCTTTAGGACTCATTACATACATGGCACTATGCAGTATTTAAGATCTAAAACACTTTAGTTCTGATGGTACCTCAGAGATAATTTTTTACAAATCACTCACCTTTACTACTGTCACTGATGTCTGAAGGTGCTCAAGGAATTAACCAGCAAATAAACAGGACTCGTGGATCTTGTGCTTAAAGTGCTTACAGTCATGGGGCACCTGGCTGGCTCAGTCGGTTAATTGTCCGACTTCAGCTCAGGTCATGATCTCATAGTTTGTGAGTTCGAGCCCAGCGTCGGGCTCTGTGCTGACAGCTGGGAGCCTGGAGCCTGCTTCAGCTTCTGTGTCTCCCCCTCCCTTTGCCCCTCCCCCACTCACACTCTCTCTCTCTCTCTCTCTCTCTCTCAAAAATAAACATTAAAAAATAAATAAAATTAAAAATTACAATGCTTACAGTCTCATTGGGAAGACAAAGGACACAACCAAAAATTTAAAGGTTCAGGTTAAAAGGAAAATCAGGGGCACACAAAGAGATCACTATAGGATTCAGGGAAGACCATATCAATTTAGAGGAGGCTTACAGTGGGCCCTTGGCTAAGTTTCAAATGAGGAAAAGAGTTGGATGGAGAATAAAATCATAGAGGCCTCAAAGTTTGTGATAGAGGACACTGAGGATGCGGGTTTGAGGAACCTCAGAAGATCGGTACTGGTTGCCGAGTTTCAAATTATGAACATACTAGAATTCTAGGATAAGAAATTTGAAGTTCACTGAGGTTCTCTCTGGACATTTAATGCTTTCTTATAGGAACTAAGAATGAAAAATTGTTCACTACCTTGTTTGTTTTGTTTAACGTCTATTTGTTTATTTTGAGAGAGAGCAAGCTAGCAGGAGAGCAGGGGAGGGACACAGTCAGGGATACTGAGTTACCCAGGCACCTCTCCCTTGTCAGTTCATTGGAATATGGCTCCATTTTCTACTACTTTACTTTCTTATCATTGTGTAACATTTAGATATTCCTCTCATTTCTTTAATCACCCCTTCTATTATATTTTGCTGGCACTTTTAATTATTCTCTGTGAGAGTGGAGGTTATAAAGATTCAGCAATCATCCATTCTTTCTGTTCTTTTCCCTCTACAATCTTCCCCTATCAAGTTCACTTGTTCTTAGGGACTCATTAATCAACTTTAGACAAATGACTTCTAAATCTCTATCTCTGTTGCTGATCTTTCAAAGAAGTTCCAACTCTCTATGGCCAAAATGATAGGAATAAAAGACTTGGAGAAACGCTGTATTATGGATCTTTTTTTCTTTAAATGAGAAATAACTGTTCAAGATGTTTTTATATATTGTCAAACATTCTTACTCTGTAATAGATTTCTGTAAAATTGTCTATAGTATCCAAAAAACCCACAACTCTTTTAGATCTAGGACAACCAAAAATCACCAGCAAAATTGAGTCATTTTGTTTAGATGTCAACTGCTTCTTAGAAAAATAGCAGTTTGTGAGATTGTGAGTTTCTTAAAATTCAACAAATTCCAAAGTTGCATTTATAACTAAAATTTCCACTTAGTATATTTCAGTAAAAAATATACTAAGCATTTTAAAAGTTACTTCTTGCCTCCAAAATCAGTGCACTCTTTGCCTTTATGATTTTAATTTAATATATAAATCTAAAACTTCTGAAAATTCTAAACTTATTTTTTACAAAACTTATTATCCAAATTCCCCATTTCCATCATTGGTACCACCAATGTCAAAGAACTATAAGCATTTTCCATTTTGCCTTCCACCTTCCATCCTAGTGGTCAAGTTCCCTTATGCCTTCTTCTTTTATATAATTGTTATGGTTATGTTAAGTGCCTCAATTCAAGTTCAGGCTCTTTGGACCACATGAACACAACAGTACTACAATCTCCTGATTAATCTCCTTGCTTTGTTTTCTTCCCCACTGAAGTAATTTACATGCTAAAAAATTTTTTGTCATGGTGTTTTAAATAGGTACCATGTGATGAGATCTCATCTAACCTAATCTCTGCTATCTTCAATAAGAAATCTTATCCTTCCCTTCTTCCCTTATTTATTCATTTATCAGAAAACAAACTGAGTGCCTACTAGGGGTCGGAATTACTGTAAGTGCTGTTGACACATTCCAGTCCTCAGAGTTACAATCTTGTGGAGGATACAGTAAATAGGAGATTACAATGCAGTGTGGTAAGGGCTAGAATGGAGGAAATCGAGAGTGCCCAAATACAGAGCAGGGGCAGCTCTTTAGAATTAAGGGGATTAGGAGAGGCTTTCTTGAGGAAGCTAAATCCTGAAGGATGAGTAGGAATTTACCAAGTTAACCAAAAGGGGAAGAATTTGTGAGGCAGAAAGAACATACTCAAAGGCCCAGGATTAAATACATCCATGTCATGTTCCAGGAATTGAAATAAATTAAATATGACTGAATCACAGTGTTTACAGGGAAAAAGACAAGAATTAAGGCTAGAGAGGTAAGCAGGGTCAGATTACACGGGGCCTCTGATCGTTGTTAGGGGTTTATACTTGACCTAAGAGTGGGATATTAAACAGGAATGTGACATGATAATATCCACTTTAGACCAACTGTGTGTGGTCGGGCTGAAGAATGGTTATCACACGGGCAGGCCTAGAGCAGGAAGCTTACTTAAGGGGCTGCTGCAAAGCCCCACCCCTGCACCCAAGTAGGATGGATCTGAGAAATATTTATGACAGAATTAACGGTATCATCAGGTGAAGAGAAGCAGCTGATGAGAAAGAAGAAATCAAGACCGAATTCCAAATTTATAGCTTGGGCAACTTGGTAAAGGATGGATTATTTTAAAAAATAGGAAACCTCAGGAGGAGCAGCAGGTTCGACAAGAAGATTCTTCTGAGTTTAGCTGTGGATAACTGCTTTTGAGCAACCACAGAGATATGCAAGCAAAGAAGTTGTCATAAAAAATTAAGATGTAGGACTTCAGTATTTTAGAGTTTGAACAGCTGCAGGGGAAGATAAGGCTCATGATACAGCCATAAATCTCAAGTGATGGGGCACTAAAGGCCATTAGAAATGAAGATCTTAAGAACAAGAAAGTCCAACGTACAAGAAAAACCATCGACATGAAAGTTAAAGGGGGCTGAGAATAAGACTTTGAAAATAGGCAAGAATTTGGAGACAGTAGTTAAGAAACTGGGAGAAGATAGAGATATGATAAACCTAACTGACACAAACATCAAAGAAGCCTGTTGGGGGCGGGAAGCTTACGTAAGGATGGAGGGCTGGTAGTATGAATGGGACAGAGGAAAGAAGGCACTGATTTCATCTCCCAACCCTGAAACATTGTGTGAACTGAAGCATTACTGTTTGAAAGCACTACATGAAAAGTGGATTTTCTTAAGGTTTTATTTTTAACCAATCTCTATACCCAATGTAGGGCTGAAACTCACAACCCCAAGATTAAGAGTCACATGCTCCACTGACTGAGCCAGCCAGGTGCCTGTCTTAATGAGCCTTAAATGGAAAATGGAAGTTACATGAACTTAAAGTAGAACTTAAAATGGAAGTCTTAAATGAGAGCCACGTTGCCATAAAGCAAGAAGGTTAAGGAACATCCAGGGAGGAAGTGAGGACATCAGAGAGCTTTTTATTAAGGAATAGGTTTCCACAGACAGTGGAAACTTTTGAGAGGGAGGGAGTGTTGGGAGTTTGATTTAGTGGGGATGAAACACAAAGCGTGAAGTATGAAAAAGTACATACTTCGTGAAAAAAATATATGGAAATGGATAAATGGCATGTTATTTTTACACTTTAACAATTTACATTTTAATAGGAGACCAATTATAACAATGATGTGAAGCAAGATTTTCTAAGAATTAGGTCCAGAGGCCATCTGATGGACTGCAAAGGTGGAGTGTGGAGAGATGGGTATATGGGTGGGGGAAGGTTGCATCCCTTTCTCTCCAGCTTGGGGGCAGTAGGGATACGGGCTGAAATGTTCAGGGCAGTTTGGGCTCTCAAAGACTGACCTGTGCTTCTAAAGACCACTTATTGTGATCATCCACTTCTCGTCTGCGACATTTCTTTTGGTCAGAATGCCTTCGTATAAAGGATGCAGAAACTTAGAAAATGTTTTTATAAACTCCATCCACAAATTTACCATTGAGAGAATTAAAGGTCTCCTCAAATGCAGGTTCCAGTAAATACCTTATCCCCAACCTCAATCATGTCATTTATTTCTGCAGTTTGAATCACTAAATCTGTCTATGTCTCCTTTTCAATTTAGTCTAAATCAAACTGTTTATTTCTAAAAACCAACAACTTCCACAACGCACTAGGAATCAAGCTTTGAACAGCAAGAGAATTGTCCATTACTTTCCTGAAGGTTATTAGAGTCCTAAGATTTTCAAACTAGAAAGATCCTTAGACACAATTTAGCAACAGATAATGCCCAGGAATGTTGAATGACCTGCAAGATCACAGGAACAGACACACCAGTGAGTACTGCCACCTAAGAGAAAAGACAGAAAAGCCAAGTACGCTTACGATGCTAGTAGATGGTAAAATCTACTAGAAATCTAGTAAATCTACTAAAATCGGTTCCACTATTTTAAAGGTCTGTCTTGTAATTCTCTTCTTCCCTCTTTCTTAACCAGCAATAATGGATTTAAACAAATATTTTGTGAATAAGAACTAGATCCAAATACTGACTTGGATCAATATTCTCATTCTTACTATTCTCAGGTATCAAAATCAGCCTCAAAGAGTTTTTCTTGGGGTGCCTGGGTAGCTCAGTCGGCTAAGCATCTGACTTTGACTCAGGTCATGATCTCATGGCTCGGGAGTTTGAAGCCCAAAACGGACTCTGTGCTGGCAGCTCAGAGCCTGGAGCCTGCTTTGGATTCTGTGCCTTCCTCTCTCTATGCCCTTCCCCTGTTCATGCTCTGTCTCTGTCAAAAATAAATAAACATTAAAAAAACTTTTAAAAAGGGGGGTTTTCTTAAAATGTCCTCCTTGTGATACAGAAAAAGAATTGCTATATGTTCTAAAGATAATCTTCAAAGAGGCATTCCAAAAGCATTGTGAACATTAACAGTAATTATTGCCCAGAGTTCCAGGGTATTACTTGGAAAGAGATAATACCCACTCAGATCTGGCTTCATTAAAAAAAAAAAATCAGTCACATTATCTAGATGAAACCTCAAAATCAAAGTAAAAATGAAAAAAGACTTTCCATATGTAACTACTTAAAATAAAAACACTGAAAGATGATATACATTCTTGTGCCACTGAATAACAGAAATCCATGCGTATTATTCAAGAAAAATCTGAGAACTGTACATTTAGAAATAGCTGAAGGCACAAATCCAAAATAAATTACAAATCTGGACTCTCTGGCATAATCATCTGGACAAATGTCAAAGTTGAACACTAACCATCTTCCGTAACTTGAGCCCACCTACCAGTAATGTGTCCTAAAGTTATGTCTATTTATAATTCCGTATTAATGGTATTTCTTATGGGAGTATTATTGCCTAACACCAATAAAAATACCAAAATATCAGGTTCCCTGCTATATTAATAAGCTCTTTTTTTCCCTGGGGGCTCAAGAACTAAGCCATCATATGTTCCAGTGGTACTGAGGGTCTTTTAAACCCAAACTGGTTTAAGACTATTTCTACTGACATCTGTATGGGTACATTTACCTGCATGCCAAAGCCTTTTTTTCCTTTAAAACACCTCAATAATTAGTTGAATCGATTTAATACAACATAGTAAATTAAGAATCCCCACTTAATTTTGAACAATTCTTAGGAACAAAATATGATCTACTGCTAGAATTGTTTTTACTTCCTTTTGTAATAAGCCATTTGATACCTTTTTCAGTTAACAAGTACATTTATATTTCAGTCTAAATTTTCAAGAGTGCAATTCTGTCTCTGACCAACTGACTGACATATTTACAAAATCTGATTAACAAAGCTATCTTTGTGTTACAAGGGTAATTTTAGGTAGTTTACTGAATTTACTAGTACAGGAGTTGTGTGGAAGTATAAGATCTGTAAACTAATCATTTTATTCTGGTATCACTGAGAAATAAAAGCCAAGACAAGTAATTTCTGTGCCTAAAATAATACTTGTTGAAAAGAATACTTAAAATGAAGTTAATAATTCAATGGGCTTAGACTCTAACTACCTGGTTTTAAGTTCTGCCTTTTCACTTATAAACTGAATCTTTTAAGTCAAATTCTCAGTCTTTCCACTACCCTTCTGAGAACTTCTTTGGCAATTCTAAATCTATAAAAAGAATTGGAAAAATACACTCAACAGAGGTCAAATTAACAACCCAGGCCACCTACTAGTAATGTAAAATACTCAGATATTTAAAAAATCTGACTCTGTTACCAATCTGATTCATGAAAGTGAGAAGATAAAATTCTTATAATTTTACTCTCACTTCTTATTTCTTGTCTTTTTCATATTAGCCACCCTGACAGGTGTGAGGTGGTATCTCACGGTGGTTTTGACGTGCATTTCCCCGATGATGAGTGATGTTGAGCATCTTTTTCATGTGTCTGTTGGCCATCTGGATGTCTTCTTTGGAAAAATGTCTGTTCGGGTCTCGGACCATTTTTTAATAGAATTGTCTATTCTGGTGTTCAGTTGTATAAGTTCTTTACATATTTTGGATATTACCCTCTTCTCAAATAAATCATTTGCAAATATCTTCTCCCATTCATGTGAGTAACTTTTAGATACACACCTATTGTTTCACTACTAAACAGCTACATTTATATTCTGATAAAACATTTTAAGCATAGAGAAGAGCACTAGAGAATAATATTAGCCTACATCTATGTGCTCCCTACACAATTTTGTGAAATGTTAACATTATGCCTTATTTATTTCAGACCAAAAAAGGGCCACGTATCACTGAAACCCGTTCTGTTCCTACTTGATCCCACCTCCTCAGGTAACCACCCTCTCCACCTTATCATTTCCATGCATGCTACACTTTTACTACAAACGTATGACACGCAAAAGCAAACCTGACATTGTTTGGAGCTTTATGAGTAACTGAATGTGAATCTGATGGTGCTGAATGGTATCTGATTCTCACGAAAGGCCACCTTAGTGCCATTATTAACAGCTCAGGGTGAGTGCACTGAACTGTCTCCTTTTGCCATTTTTTCCTCACTTCTGTAATTCTTGGATATATTCATGTGGACATATAAAGTACTAGTTCATTCCATTTTTATGTACTGTACAATACTGTACACTACATATATGGCACAATTGATAAATTCTCCTGTTGATGGGCATTTGCTTTCAGTTTTTCACTACTGCAAACAATGCTGCTCTGAAAATTTCAGGTCTTCTTATGAACGAATTTCTCTGGGATGCAAATGCCATACAGTAGGTTATGGCAATCCTAATTATATCACCAAAGTGTTTTATGAATTTACACTCTTGAAAGCAACGTACATATTCATCCACAGCCTCACAAGCATTTAGCATTGTCGGATTTAAACATTTTTGTCAATCTGATGGACGTGTCATGGTACTCGACGTCTCTGAAATGGCAAAATGGTACTGGGCAGCCACAGAAATGTGTTGCTTGGACTGCCCTTCAAGAAAGAACTTGCCTAAGGGTGCAGTTGGACAGCTGCCTCCAGCCACAGTCGTTTAAGATCGGATGCAGCATTCCATCCACACCCATGCTCTTCCCGGGGAGTCCCCAGTCAATTACTGAGCGCAGCAGGAATACTAGCGCCAGGTCATTTATACTCAAGGTGAATGCATCTAACAAGCAATCTTGGCTCCGGAGCTCCCCATTAGGTTGGCTGAGACTTTGTCAGATACATATTATAATCGGAGGTGCTCTCGCTCTCTGCCCAGGTCTGCTTCCCAGATGTGCATTATGATCTGAAGGCTTTTCCTGTCCAATCCTCCCTCCTTGTTAATGCTTCATAGGCATTACCCCAAAATACTTCTCACATTTCAATGCCAAATCAGGTATTACTTCATAGAAACTGATATGATGTGTAGATTAGAGTTCAAAACTGTACAGAATCAAACTGTTTCTAAGACGGGTAGGTTATTTAATTATCCTATACCTCAGTTTCCTCATCTCTGAAGTGGGAATAACAGTAGTACCTGCCAAAAAGGGCACAGGTTGGGATGAGCACTGAGTGTTGTTGTATGGAAACAGATTTGACAATAAAAAATTATAAAAAAAAATAGTAATACCTGCCTTACAGGTTTGAGGAAATTAAGTTAACATAAGGCCTTGGAACAATCTCTGGTACACAATAAGCACTCAATAAATATCAGTTTGGGGGCCCCTGGGTGGCTCAGTCAGTTAAGTGTCCGACTTCAGCTCAGGTCATGATCTCATGGTTCATGAGATCAAGCCCCACATTGGGCTCTGCACTGACAGCTCGGAGCCTGGAGTGTGCTTCAGTTTCTGTCACCATTTTTCTCTGCCCCTCCCCCGCTCATGCTCACTCGCTCTCTCTCTCTCTCAAAAATAAACATTAAAAAAATAAATATCAATTTTTATTTGTCCAGTGTGATTTCCTTATTTACCACATGAGTTGTGATTAAGCTGGAGGATATTTGAAACCATAACTGAGTAAACAATGACCTGGGAATATTACTGGTCCTTTCCTTAGATGTGTGTGTGTTCAGGTAAGTGTTATTACAGCATGTGGGTAAAGGTAGGGTGATCTCAAAATACTCAGTGATAACAAACAGTTCTAATCTTATTTTTATCAATGATAAATCTGTATTCTAAAACTCGTTCCTCTAATATTTGTGTTTTGATTTTTTTTTTTTTTTGCTCGTAATAAATCACATATACAGGTAATGCTAAGGAATGCTAACTCTAACACTTAAATATTCTCAAGTGGCTTTGAGTAAATGCCTTTTCTATCATAAAGTACAGTATACATTTGGATTTTATAATCTACAAATCTTGGGACTGTTCAACTAGTTTCCTTTAGGGGTGATATTAAGAATCAACTAAATAATACCATAAAAATTTCATAAGATAACCCAGAAGTCACAGCGAGTATTCTTTTTTGAACTGATTTTTCCCCTGAAATTATTTTCCCAGAAATGTCCACCAGTTCCTCCTTCTTAATATTTTTTCTAAAATCTAGAGTAATTAAACCCCAAATTAATCTACCTGTGAAGAAAGATCAAGAAAGAAGCTCAGTAACTAATGCATCCTTCCTATACCCTTGTCCCCAGAGACCAAGTTAATGAGAATTTGGAAGAGCATTAGGTCTTTAAGAATGACCCAAATATTAACTATAATCAGAGTCTGCTCCCTATCTTCAGTTTTAAAACTAGGAATTTGGCCAAATATAAACTTCCAGAATAAGCAGATGCTTATAAAAATAAAAGCCTTCATTAACTTTGTGAAATATATTTTCTGTCTCATTCCAAAATTCTGTATGTCTTCATAGCAAGAAAAATAACCTCTATATTATTCCAAAACCTCATGCGAAATATATACCCAGAGGTCTGGGCCTATAGATCTCTGTAATACATTTGTGAAAATAGATCATATATCCCATTCTTTAATCTACCCAATGGAAAAAAACACAAAGATAGTATATCAGAAAATAGTGCAGAAGTGGTAGGAAGAGAAAAAAAATTTGTGCAATCTTGTTAGTAAAATAAGTGATATTATCATCCTTCAATTGACTTGTACAATAAATTCCAATTGGGTTCTCTAAGACGTATATACTATTAAAATAGCTTTCTTATCATACTGTATCTGCTTTTACATACTATAACTTATCTTCTAAATCACCACTCTTCATTTCTTTTTTAATTGTTAGCTGAACTCCAGAACAGATCAGGTTCCGGGTTTCTAGGTAAATGAACAATGATCAAAACCTCTCTTCTCTCTAAAACCCCTTCGAAATAAATTAATTAATTAATTAATTTAAAAAAAAAGCTTGATCTTAATGCTGGACAAATCCTATTAATCATTAAACTTTCTTCTGAGTAAAGTGACCACCACTTTGTTTAGTGATTAGAAACATCTAAGAAATGGGGTTTCTCAGAACCATGTTCCCAGCATGTTAACTGGGCTTTTCCAAACTAGAAATCCTTGACCAAGTGATTTTGTGAAACACTAGACAAAACAAAACAAGACAGGTCTTCATCTAGCATTTGAGTTCTCAGAACTCTAACTCACTATTGTGAACTGATAATCTCTGAGAAGAGGCTGCATAATATGTGAATTTATCATTCTTATTTAACTAGAAAATACTAGTCCACAGCCCAAAAAATGTTGAAAAGAATACTGAAAAACCAAGCATGAATGACTCTTAAGATAGGGTTAAAAAAATTCCCAAGCGAAACGGCTTTATCAGTTTATGATAAAGATCAAAATCTATAAGAGGTAATTATTATTCTATACTGGTAAACAGAAGAAAAATGCATTCTTTGGAGAGGAAAATTATTTTTACTTATTTACTTTCTAACTGTTTATTTATCTATTTTGAGGGGGGTGCAGGGAGAGAGGGAGAGAGAAAATCCCAAGCAGGCTTCACGCTCAGCTCACAACTACAAGATGATGACCTGAGCCGGTATCAAGAGGCAGCTTAGGACACCTGGGCGGTTCAGTTGTTTAAGCAACCACTTAGGCTCAGGTCATGGTCTCAAGACTTGTGGATTCGAGCCCCACTTCAGGTTCCATGCTGACAGCTCAGAGTCTGGAACCTGCTTCAGATTGCGTCTCCCACGTTCTCTGCCCCTCCTCCTCTCATGCACACACACGTGTGCGCTCTGTCTCAAAAATAAACATTAAAAAATTTAAAAAAAAGAGTCAGACACTTAACCGACTGAGCCCCTGGAGGGAAAATTTTTTTTAGTAAAAACAAGGTATATGTATCATTAAAGCCAAAATCTGACTTAATTTCAAATGCAGAGAAATCTGTGGTGGGGCTAAGAAGTAAAAAAAAATAAGTCCTACAAGGGACCCCCCGCCCCACAAAAGAACTTCCACTTTCTGGCAATACAACATGAAAAGATCTCAAGAAGACATAGGCTTGTGAGTTGCGGATATTTCTATCTTAGGACTATTCATTGGTATAGGTCTCTTTTCAAAGCCAGATTTATTAAACAGGAAGAAACTTCACAAAGCTTCACAAAACTCAAGATGGATCAAAATTTTAAAAGTCAAATATAGGGGCACCTGGGTGGCTCAGTCTGTTAAGCATCTGACTTCAGCTCAGGTCATGACCCCATGGTTCTTGAGTTTGTGCCCCAAGTCAGGCTCTGTGATGACAGCTGGGAGCCTATAGCCTGCTTCAGATTCTGTCTCCCTCTCTCTTTGCCCCTCCCCCACTAACGTTCTGCCTCTCTCTCTCTCTCTCAAAAATGAATAAACATTCAAAAAAATTTTTAAGAAAGTCAAATATAATTTACAGACATGGTGTCATGTCTATAACCCAATCTTCTATTCTGAGGGCTGGTCCTATGAGCTCACAAGAGAAGAGGTACACAGCATCTGAGCCCGAAGAAGGGGAACGTGGCCACAACGGAGTCACATGGAGGCTGCCAACAGCTTTTGTGAAAGTTGGCAAAGCTTAAATCATAAGCATATGTGGAGTAAGGAAGTCCCTGCTCTTCCTTCTTGTATGTGCTGTATTAGTCACTTTGTTTTCCCATAAGCTGATAACAATAACATTTTGTGGATTCTGTGGTATCTGGAAAAAAGAGGAAGGTTTATATTTTCAAATCCCCAGTTAAGAAGGAATTTTTCAATAGAGGAGATTACAGATTCAGAGTGATGCTCCATGTAAGCAAAAACATCAGCCAAGGGACATTCCAAATTCTCCACATACCAAGCAATATAAAGACAATATGGAGTGTATAGGAAGTTATGACTTCAAGGAAAAGTTTCAATTTCATAATCAGAATGTAAGACAGCAGGGACAACATTTAAAAATGTAGCCATCATTAAACCAGCTCATCGGACAGGCTAAAGGACCTTAAAGATATGAATATGAAATATCCCTGATATTCCGCCACCAAATAAATAAACAAATCCACAAAAAATCTCCTTCGAAACCATGGCATAGAAAAGTCTTAAGGCTGACATGAAATCCTAACAAAGAGAAGGATTTTTTCCTGAAACATAATATGCTATCTTACACGTCACGTTACTGTGTACTAAATTTTAAAAGGTACCAATTTCAAATGTTATAGAAGATAATTTGTGTTCAACACACTTTCATTGTATCCAAGCACAATATTCTAGGCCTTAACACAGAAATATGTGACAGATATTTAAAAGCCATCTGAAACAGGAGAAAGTGAAACAGATGATATCAGGATTAAAGTCAGAAAGACTTCCATACTATGCTTTCAAATAATCCTAGGGTTCTATATAGCAGGGAAGCTGGGCTTGCTCCTGTTAGGGATAACTGGAAAGGCAGTCAGCTCTCGCTCTGACTGGCTCCCTAAATCTGAGGATTAGATTCACACAACTAAAGCCAAGATGAAGGTTTCCTTTAACACTGAGGCCACGCGTATCATGTATTTACAAAATTGGTCTCTGTTGTTTTAGTGTGCATATACTTAGTGTATCTATAGCTATATGCAAATAATATTGATTTAGCATGCATATACTTAGCATATATTTAGCCATACATGAGTAAGTTTTATATAGCTATGTTTTATATATCTATAATTCTATTCATCTAGAATTTATATTCATATTCATATATCTGTTTATAGAATTCAACTATTAGCTCCATGGAATAAAAGGCAAAAGCTGCAATATTAGTTTCTAAAATGAAGAGTTTCAAATATCTTTTTTTTTTTTAATTTTTTTTAACGTTTATTTATTTTTGAGAGACATGGAGACAGAGCACGAGCAGGGAAGGGCAGAGAGAGAGGGAGACACAGAATCTGAAGCAGGCTACAGGCTCCGAGCCATCAGCACAGAGCCCGACGCGGGGCTCGAACTCGTAGACCGCGAGATCATGACCTGAGCTGAAGTCGGCTGCTTAACCGACTGAGCCACCCAGGCGCCCCTCAAATATCTCTTTTAAGAAAATACATAATATAAGGTTTTAATATTCCTATGAGCAAATCTTTTGCAAAACTACAGTTAAATATAGTGACTAAATATAAAGAAATGCTGTTTTTTCTAGCTCAGATTCACAAGAGCCTTGGTTTAAAGACTGCTTTCCAAGTTTTCCACTGTTATCGATTTTTAAACAAAATATTTAAAAAGTTGTAAAACAACTGAACGTCTCAATACAAAATATATTTTCAACAAAAGACCCTAAAAAGTTAAGTCTTATTATTCTGCGATCAAAAACATTCCAAGACTGGGAAGATGTTTTTCTTCTATGGTGAAGTATTTTTTTATCTATAAAAAGATAGAGGTTGGTTTTCCCTTAAACTCTTTAAATAAAATTATACTAATAGATGCAGATGATTTATTTTATGGTGCCAAATCAAGTAAAAGCACTACCAGTTTTGAAAAAAGATTTTGTCTGCCAACAAGAAGAATGTATTTCATGTTATGTGTCAAGAAAGGAAAGTTATATGACACCATCTCTGCTGCTTCAGTTAAGCCTTATTCCACTGAGGCATTTTTCCCCTTTTTTAAAAAAACGTTTTTATTTAAATTCCAGTTAGTTAGCATACAGTGTAATGTTACTTTCAGGTGTACAATACAGCGATTCTGCCAATGCTTAGAAACTGTACCCACAAGTGTGCCTTAGTGACTTATTAACCCCTTATGTCAAGTACCCTATTTTGATAATGAAAAAAGGTAAGCTTTCTTTTTTTTTAATTTTTTTAAATGTTTATTTACTTTTGAGAGAGAGAGAGAAACAGAGTGAGAGTGGGTGAGTGGGGGGGGGGAGGGGCAGAGAGAGAGAGGGAGACACAGAATCTGAAGCAGGCTCCAGGCTCTGAGCTGTCAGCACAGAGTCCTGATGTGGGGCTCGAACTCACAAACCGCAAGATCTTGACCTGAGCCAAAGTCAGACGCTTAACTGACTGAGCCACCCAGGTGCCCCAAAAGGGTAAGTTTTCAATTGCAAATTTGTAATCCTTACCTTGCCTGATTCACTGCTGTGTTGGACCCTATTAATCCCTATTTTCCTGAAACTCTTATCATTTAGCCTGCTACCTTTCCATCATCTGGCTCCTTCCCTCTGCTGGGCTAAGACCCAATAATCTGCTAACTCTGAAATATGGAAAAGGAGTATATACAATTATTATGCTTACTACCTGACTTTTAAGTTTCTATTTTCCTTTAGTATTGACAGGTGTGTATGTCCATGGTTACCTTAAAAAGAAGAATGGATGGAAAGTGCATTTTTATTAATTTCTTGATTGCAAAAAGTTCTATCACTAATAACAAATTGCAAACAAAGAGACTAATAACTTATATGTCATATTTCTCTAGTTCTACGATAAACTGTTAAAGATTTTTAGACTGCATGATAGCATATTAAGTCTTAACACAGTCATCTGTTTTGAAATAAACTTAATCCCTACCTCAAAGAAATACTTAAGAGATGAATGATAGCATTTCTTTATAAGAAAATACAGCAACAAACATTCTCTCAAATATAACTTTTAATTTATTTTGTGAACTACATAATTAAAATAAGCAAGCCACTTAAATACCCATTACATTGTCATTTATAGACAGAATATTTATATTCTCGAATTTACTCACTGTAAGAGACAAGATGTGTAATGCTAACCACTAACTACCATAACTTTTTTCTTTAATTTTTTATTGTTTAATTTACATCCAAGTTAGTTAGCATATAGTGCAACAATGATTTGAGTAGATTCCTTAATGTCCCTTACCCGTTCAGCCCATCCCCCCTCCCACAACCCCTCCGTAACTTTTTTATACTGTATGAAATTCAGTGGCTTTGAATCTGAGCTCTCAGCCCTCACTTTGCTCAGAATCAGCCAATAATCCTACAGTTGCAGGAAATACACCTGAAAACCAACATTCATAGGCCCACCATAAGTATGTGAACTCTGCTTCATGGATAATCACAGGTCAAGGAAGATCAGAGGATCAGCTGAGCTTCTGGCAGAACAGTTCAAACACTATGGATTTAAGGTAACACAACATGGGGAAAGGATTCATACAGGACGTGCTAAGACCAAGCTTATCTTCTTGGATCTCCTACCACCAGCATCCTGGACTTCAAAACCTAAGGGTAAGGTGTCTGGTCTGACACGCAAACAGGTTCTGACACTCCGGTCATCACGGCAAGAAAAATGCTGAACCAGCTCAAAATTAACAACTCTTTGTAGACCAATCACGCTGCCCACAGAACTGAAGAGACAAACTGGCAAATACAGATCACCGCAGTTTACTGGGAGCGCAAGGGCAGGAGCAGCCCTGCCACTGGAGCCAGTATCTGTGCCTATGTGTCAGCTGTAATTGATGAATGGCTGGGGGCCCAGTGAAGGCTAACTTGGGAGTTAAAAGCTCCCAGGAGGCCACTCTTAGTGGGGGACCCCTCATAGTTTAAACTTCCAGAAACCTTATCAGGTTCTCACGATGAAACTCAGAGAAAAATTCCTTTATGCTTATAGTGGAAGGAAGGGAAAAGTAACCATTTTGAAATTCTCCCAGAGTTTCTGTTCTCCTTAAAAAGGCCCCTCTAGCCTTCCAAATGGGGGAAGAAAATAGCCATCTTAGGCTACTAAAGACTGAGACCTAAATGTAGGACTGTAGCAGGCCTCCTCACCCCCACAGTTTATTAACACACCAACAGGGACCCAGTATGCCAGGAGATTACAGATAAAGATAGAAAATGCAAGCCTCAGACTCTAAGAAGTATGTAGGAAAATCCAAAGACAACAAAGGAGACAAAAACGAGGAAGCTGAGAAAATTTTGCCTCTAGCACCACAGCTACAGCAAACTCTATACCCAACCCAACTCCGGTTAGCCACAGAACAAAAATCCTCACACTGAGGACCGGTCTACTCTATTTAGTTCCTTTTACACCACCCATCATACCCAGCTTACAACAAAAAAATACTAAGCATGCTAAATGGCAAAAAATACAGTCTGAAAAGACAAAGCAAGCGTCAGACCTAGACTCAGATATGATACAGACTTTGGGCTAAATCAAACAGGAATTTAAAATGACTCTGGGGGCGCCTAGGTGGCTCAGTCGGTTGGGCGGCCAACTTCGGTTCAGGTCACGATCTCACGGTTCATGAGTTCAAGCCCCGCATCGGGCTCTGTGCTGACAGCTCAGAGCCTAGAGCCTTCTTCGGATTCTGTGTCTCCTTCTCTCTCTCTGCCCTTTCCCCACGTGCACTCTGTCTCTGTCTCTCAAAAATAAATAAGTGCTAAAAAAATTTTTTTTAAACAAATAAAAAAAATAAAATAAAATGACTCTGATAAATATGCTAAAAGATCCAACAGAAAAAGTGCAAGAACAGATGGGTAATGTAGGAAAGAAATGGAAATTCTAAGAATCAAAAAGAAATGCTAAAAATCAAAATCGTAGTAACAAATGAATATTGCATTTGATAGGCTCATTAGTAAACTAGATACTGGAGGAAAATATTAATAAGTTCAAAGACATGTCAATAGAAACTTCTTTTTTTTAAATATTTTTAATTTTTATTTATTTTTAGAGAGAGAGAGTATGAACAGGGAAGGGGCAAAGAGAGAGAGAGAGAGAGACATGGACTCTAAAGAAGGCTCTAGGCTCTGAGTCGTCAGCACAGAGCCTGATATGGGTCTCAAACTTACGAACCATAAGATCATGACCTGAGCCGAAGTCGGATACCCAACCGACTGAGCCACTAAGGTACGCCTAGAAACTTCTAAAACTCAAATGCAAACAGCGAAAAAGAATAGAATGGTCAGTCAAGAACTGTGGGACAAAAGGCATAATATATGCATAGTGGGTATACAGGAGAAGAAAGGAACAAAAGAAAATTTGAAGTAATAATTCTAAGAATTTTACAAAATTAATGACACATGCCAAACCACAGATCCAGGAACCTCAGAGAATATCAAGCAGGATAAATACCCTACCACCTGCAGCCCCACCCCGAAATCTGTAATTAGGTATAACATATTTAAACTGCAGAAAAATTAAAGATGAAGAGAAACTCTGAAATAAACCTGAAGGGGGAAAAAAAAAACACCTTACCTACAGAAGAAGAAAGTTAAAGATACATCAGACTTCTCTTCAGAAGTCATGTAAGCAAGAAGAAAGTAGAGTGAAATATTTCAAATGTTGAAAGAAAAAAACCCCACCATCTAGAATTCTGTACCCAGCAAAATTATCATTCAAAAGCAAAGGAGAAATAAAGTCTCTCAGACAAATTAAAATTGAAGAAATTTGGGCCAGCAGACCTGTCTTGCAAGCAATATTAAAAGAAGCTCCTTGGAGAGAAGGAAAATGATGTAGGTCAGAAACTCAGGTCTACACAAAGAAAGGAAGAACATTACCATTTTTATCTTAACTGATCTAACAGATAAGTTTTGTTCAAAATAATTATGGTAAAAATGTATTTGGTGATTACAGTTTATGAACAAGTGAGATGAATAACGTCAATGTTATGAGGGACAGCAGGAAGGAATTGGGAATATTCTATTATGACACACTATTATGTATGTCTATGATGTATGTCTGTTATGTCTGTCTATTATGACCGTAAAGGCAGCTACATAGTGTTATTTGAAAGTGCACTTGTATCGGTTGTATATGTATATTACAAACTCTGGGGCAACCACTAAAAATTTTTTTAAAAGAAGTATAAGTATTACACTAATGCAGCAAAGAAAATGAATGCAGGGACAGTACTTGCTTCTTCTCATACTAATTAACTCCTTGGCCTTCCTTTTCTTACAGAATCTGTTGCACGTGTCTTTGGAGCTCTATGTATTTCAAGTTTTGAATCCTCCAATAGCTCCATATTTTTGTTGTTCATGTTTCACCAAGATGGTGAGTGGGTTAAGAAAACAAACAAGGGGCGCCTGGGTGGTTCAGTTGGTTGAGCGTCCGACTTCAGCTCAGGTCATGATCTCACTGTTCCAGAGTTCGAGCCCCGCGTCGGGCTCTGCGCTGACAGCTCGGAGCCTGGAGCCTGCTTCGGATTCCGTGTCTCCCTCTCTGTCTGTGCCCCTCCCCCGCTCATGCTCTGTCTGTCTGTCTGTCTCTCTCTCAAAGATAAATAAACATTAAAAAAAAAAAAAACATTAAAAAAAAAAAAAGCTGCTCATGATAATAAAGCACTGATCCAACAATCACACCAAATAAACATATGGAAGTGTGACAGATTTCTATAACCCTTGCCTCACCATGAACATATAATTGGGTATTAGTTGATTATAACAAACTCTGTACACATGAGTCACATGATAATACTAGTAGTAAAAACAGATATATAGTTCCAGTGCCTAAAACACCACCTGGCATACAGCAAAAATACCTAATATTTATTGAATAAATAAATGAAGAAGACTTGATACCTGCTGAGGGGCAACAAAAAATGTTTAAATGTTATTTGTCAACTTGCTTTAACATCCATCTTACAAACAAAATTAAATCTCCTCTATTGGTTTGTATTTCTGAAGCCTCCTTACTCCTGAATACACCAGTATTTAAGATCTGGGAAAGATCTTACAGCTGGCATATTAAAAGGTGTTGAGACCAGGTGTCTAAGTCTTTAAACATAAAACACTCACTTGTGAAAAAATATTCTGAAAGCTTTCCAGATATGTTTGCACATTTAGGCACTCTAACCCGAAGATTAAAGCCAATTTCTTGGAAATTTAATATAACTTTTCAAAATATCTAGGGATGATGGTGAATCAAAATGTACAAAGAAAGCAAAATCTGCCCTAATTTGAACTTCATATGGTTTGGCACTTAGGAAAAAGAACAGTTAATACTAAACTATTCTTTCTATAAAAGCCAGAAGAGACAAATGAAATAGGTCCTCTCTGACAACTCATCTCCCTCGCATTTATTAGGCACACTATTTTCCATATTCTCTTACAGCACCATAAACTCATTTGCACTAGAAGCTTACTAAAAATGTCTATTTATTTGTATATCTCCCCAACTACACTGAATTCCTTAAGAGCATTTAGCAAAATAAATGCTTGGCACATAAAGTTGCCCAATGTATTTGTTCAATGAATATATAATTCAAGGTGCCCTGAAAATTTTCTTCAACTAAATTTACACAAATTATTGGCATGATAATTCCCGTTTACTGGTCAATAATGTTTTCTTTTTTTTTTTTCCCTTTACCCTTTCATGTATTTGTTTTCCACTAAATCGATACAGCATACCCAGGGAAAAAGCTTTACTGAGACAGCGATAAAAATTAGTGGTATGACTGTGAACCCACACTGAAGTAAACATTCATATTAAGTCCTATTTGGCTATAGCATGTTCTTTTCCTACATACAGCATTATATTACTAAAATCACCCAAACCATCAAATTAAAATGGCTATCTTTCTATTCAAAACGATGTCTGGAAAAAGAATTTTTTTACCTCTGTAGACCAGCATTTAAATTTTCAGACAATGACTGTTCCTTATTGAAAAATAATACAGTGCTGTAAATGTACATTTAATGGCAACCAATGTACATTAGAGGTACAAAGTGATTCTGAAGAAAAACTACAACGTCCATTCTTTCTCAGTTTTTACAAAAATAACACATGAATTCTTATCACAGTGACCTATAAACATCAACCTAAATTAAATTTAGGAACAAAGGCAAAAAAAAAAAAAATGTGATGACTTCCAGTGCTTTAGCTGAATGAAATCTGCTTGTAAAGCAGAATAAAATTTCAGAAGAAATCTATTCTGTGTTTACAATTTAATATGCATAATTATGGGATATGTTTGATCTTTTCTTGACATCAGAGTGAAAAAATGGAAATAGAGTGGAAGGAGAACAGATTATAAAACTAACGCAACAACCTTAACCATGATAGCATAATAGATACTGTAAATTTAATTTTCTAAATATTTATTTATTTTTGAAGGAGAGAGAGACAGAGCGTGAGCAGGGGAGGGGCAGAGAGAGAGGGAGACACAGAATCTGTCAGCAAGAGCCTCACACAGGGCTCGAGCTCACGAACCGAGGGATCATGACCTGAACCGAAGTCAGACGTTTAATCAAGTGAGCCAATCAGATGCCCCACATAATAGATATTTTAACAGTTACTGAAAACTTACCATGTGATAGGGACTATTCAAAACCAAGAAGTTTCTCACTTTTATTCTTTTACTTACAATAAAAAACATGAATGCTTTAATTCTAGTTAACTACCAGAAAAATTTTAATGTGAAATATTTTGAAATCAGAGATAAATTGAATACATTAAACAAATATTTCCTGAGTGCTTCCTAGGAGTCAGGCTCCCGGGAAATAACACTGAACAAAATAGATGGAAATCCTTACCCTCACAGCATTTATACCGAATTTGTAGGAGACAGACAATAAATAATAAGTAAATTATACAACATGTTCTGAGGTAATAATTAGGACAGAGAAAAATAAAACAGAGAAGGGAGACAGAGAAAGCCAGGCAGCATGAGAAGTGAAATTTAAGGCAAACCGGTGCAGGGAAGGCTTCACTGAGGTGACAAATGAGGAAGACCTTAAGGGGGGGTGGTGGAGAAAGACAAAGGCTTGCAGGTTCAAGAGAACAGCAAGGGCAAAGACCCTGAGGTGGGAGTGCACCTGAAGGGCACCAGAAACATGTCTGTTGAATAAAGCTTCTATTGAATGCACATATATTTCCTATTTTGTTTATAACTCAAATACCACAAAATAACATCACACTGTTTTGTTTAGGGAATTATAACATTGAGGGAAAGAGAGAGATTCATAGTTTTCGACCAAGATTTCCATAACTGTTTTTCCACAGTTGTTAGGGTACTACTTATCTTCACGGCTACCTAATCCAAATTCAGCCCAAAGCTTACAGTTATTGTCATTTCTATTTTCATCATTATACCAAAATCTGCATCTATAAGGTGTCTGAACTCAGAATCAAGGTCTAGGGAAGTTGGGTATGGCTATGGAAGTGGAATCGAGGCACGATCAAGGACATAATAGAGAAACTGTCTGGATGGCTTTAGTAATAAATCTGTTCTTGAGACAAACACATAGGAAAACATTGGGAGGGTCACAGAAGGCTCAAGAAGAAGTAACTATTTCAATTGCTTTGGGATACAATGAGATGATATAGATATAGATATCTGAAAGAGAATGACACAGAGAGAGAGAGAGAGAGAGAGAGAGACAGAGAGAGAGAGAGAGGACTGATCTAGTTGACTGGCATGAATGGCTTATGTTTGCCTAAGTCTCATTTTAATCTTTGCAAAGTTAATTCAATAATTGTTAGTATCTTTGTGTCACTTTTATTGTATTTACTTTAATTTTTTATTATGAACTTACCTTGAAGCTGACTACAATTAATATGTAGCGTAGGGAATATAAAGCAAGACGAACAAAAACTTGTTGTGACATATTTTCTATTGAATTAATCACTCAATTGTCTCTTGAGCTACTAATGAAATAAACTTTGGATAGCAAGGGAAAGCTAACATTTATGTAAAACAAAATAGTTTAAAATGCTGAATGAGAAGCTTATTCCTTGGGGTCAAGTATAATTATATAATGTGATGATCAAACCTTTTCAACTGACTTCGTAATGGTAATAACAATTATCAGTGAACTGAATTTTAGGATATAGATCAACCCTGAATGATGAAACAAAATACAGCTTCTTTAATACTTTACAGCCTCTTAAAGTTGGAACATTTCAGAAAATACTTAGAGTTTTTTTTTATTTTTAGAAAGAGAATGAACACAGGCAAGTGGGGGAGGGGCAAAGGAAGAGGAAGAGAGAGAATCCCAAGAAGGCTCCACACCGAGCATGAAGCCTGACACAGGGACTGATCTCATGATAGGGAGATTCATCATCTGAGTCAAAATCAAGAGTCAGACGCCTAACTGACTGAGCCACCCAGGCGTCCTAGAAAATATTTAGTTCTAATCCATCCTCCTCCACTGAAGGCAGTAATTTTTATATACTAAGCATACTTCCCCACATACTTAGAGTGACAGAGACGTCACAAAGAATACTAACAATAAAAACAACCAAGAATAACAACTAGTGAGTGATTTTTATGTTCAAGCATTGTAGTAAGTACATTTACATACATTATTTTGGGATAATTCCAACTATTAAATGTTCCATCTAACACTAAACAAAATTTGCCAGCCTATAACTTTTTTTTAATTTATTTTTATTTTTTATTATAATAGTTTATTTTCAAATTGGTTTACATGTAACACCCAGTGTTCATCCCAACATGTGCCCTTTTTAATGCCCGTCACCTCTCCCCTCTCCCTCACCCCCCTTACCCTCAGTTTGTTCTTAGTCTTTGAGACTCTCTTATGTTTTATCTCCCTCCCTCTCTGGGTCTTTTTTTCCTTTCCCCTCTTCCCCTCCCCCTGGTTTTTGCTTAGTCTCACAAAGTCTGCCTATTCGTAGAAACATATGGTATCTGTCTTTTTCTGACTGACTTATTTCACTTAACATAATACCCTCCAGTTCCATCACTCATCATCAGGGAAATACAAATCAAAACTACACTGAGATACCACCTCACACCAGTCAGAGTGGCTAAAATGAACAAATCAGGAAACTATAGATGCTGGCGGAGATGTGGAGAAGCAGGCACCCTCCTACACTGTTGGGAATGCAAACTGGTGCAGCCACTCTGGAAAACAGTGTGGAGGTTCCTCAAAAAAATGAAAATAGAGCTACCCTTTGACCCAGCAATAGCACTGCTAGGAATCTACCCAGCCTATAACTTTTAATTATTGGCCCTAATCATGCTTCCTAGGGAAAAAATTAGAAGTACTATTTATGGCACTTAATAAAAGTAATTTTTTTAAATTTTATCTCAGTCATCACAACATCCCTGTAAAGTAGGTACTGTTATGATTTTTCACATTTTTCAAGAAAAGGAACTAAGCGTTAGGGAAGGCAAATAACTTTCCCTTTGATGGAGCTGAGGATTGATTTGAAAGTCCAGGTTTTACTTCCCACTTGTCCCTGAGACATGGCCTTTGTAGGCTGGCAAAACCAGCTTTTTAAATTTCCTGAGCTGAGTCAGATCTCAAACCACCGAAGTAAAAAAGCCATTCTATGAGGCTAAAGAAATGGACTGTGAACCGATCCCAGGCAACTCCACTCCAACATGTGCTCAGTATGACTCAACCTTTTTTCCAACAAATTTCTACACATCCCAATCTAATCCTCCTGATTAGCAATAAATTTAACAGTTGTTTGGTTTTTTTTTCTGTTTACCAATGTGGTGATCTTTACCATGAATACTACAGGATATGGTATTATTTTGACTGAAGATGTGGAAAAAAAAAATGGGTCACCATCTGTGGATGCCAAAAAGAAAAACAGTCTTATGAATTAACCACTACATCATGGTTAAATCAAAATCATGGCATGCTGTGTTAATTCTGGCTTGTTTTACAGTTAGCGAAATAAAAACAACCATCAATGATGGAAAACTGAGTTAGCCAGAATGTGATCATCTTGGCAATATGAATGATTATTTGCTTATAACCCTTGATTATAGCAAATTATATACAAATTTTATTACAGCTTTAAAATTGAGAACTTTGAAATCTATCAGCTCAAAAAATATTTACCACCAACTTATATTAAATGTACTTAATTTTATGTAACATACCAATCGCAGTACTTAGCTCCACCTCTAAAGGGATAACCGGTCAGTGAGGCCTGAGAAAATCAAGTATTCATCCCTCACCACATCCTATGGTTCTCCTTTTCACATAAAAATGATGTCTGTAACTCATCAAAAGTAAAGCATGTTTAAAATTTTATTTTCTAGTAATGGTGAAAGATTTGCGCCAATCCACTCACATTCTCTTGTGTGGCCTCTCTTTGAGGGGTTCAATTCATTCAACAAATATTTATTATATATCTATTCTGTGCCAGGCATTGATGTAGGAACATGTTCATAAAAGACGAACCAGGTCCCTGGCCTTGCGGTACATACATTCTAGCAGGTGAGACACACAATAAGCAGTAAATGTAGTAAATGGACAAATTATATAAAATTATGCAATAAGAAAAAGTAGAGCAAAGCAAGAGTATCAGAAGGACTAGGGATGGGCAGAAGGTAGGGCAGATTTCAGTATCACTGCGGTAATCAGGATAAGTCTAGAAGACGGTAAGACTTCAACAAATACTGAAAAAGATTAGGTTGTTAACAAGTTGATTTCTGGGGGAAAAATATTTCAGACAGAGGGCAGAGCAAGAGCAAATATTCTGAGTGGACAACATGCCTTGAGAGTTCAAGGACTCCGAAGTCAGTTCAGGCAGCGTGGCTGCAGCACAATGCATCAGAGAAGTCAGGAGGGGCCGCGAGAAGGACCAGCTTTTACAGCTGCAATGCACCGGTCATCAATAGTAAGGTTAGGTCAAGACAGGATGTTAACTGCAAATTATTTTCACATTTCCTATGGAACAAAAAGTTCCCTTAATTTCTGACCTTACCTCAAACCAACTTTCTAACTTTGCTTCCATAATGATTCTTTTCTTTTTAGCATCTTTAATCCCCATTAATGAAACTACATCTTGTTCAAATATTGTTATACTATTCCCCAATCAAACTGACCATATAGAGTCTTTAAAAATAAAAACTAAACTGCTTTCATAAGTGCATACCTGCTTTATCTTTGGTTATAAGTACATTTAAATTAAGGAGGGCAAGAAAAGAAGATTACAACAAAGAACCTTGTTTTGACACATAACGCATTGCTACTGAAGGGATTTTAGCACAAATAAGGAAATCTATATTGAGTCTCCTTTTTAAATACTTCCAATGAGTAAATATATTCATTCTTATTTTCCAATTTATTAATCACGGTAATATAAATGGAAAACTAAGAAAAACAAGCTTTTAAGAAACTAGGCTGTTTTACCTTGCTAAATAAGCCAAGAGAATAAGTAAAGAAGAGAGAGGGAGCATGGTATATAGATTTTTGTCAAACCTTAATATCTTTAATAAATATAATAATTCACCTTAAAAAACTCAGATAAAATATTTAGGGATTCCTCTATATAGATCTTGATGTCAATTCAAAGAGAAGAAGTATGATCTTGCGGTTCGCGAGATCAAGCCCCATATCGGACTCTGTGCTGACAGCTCAGAGCCTGGAGCCTGCTTCGGGTTCTGTGTCATCCTCTCTCTCTGCCCCTCCCCTGCTCATACTCTGTCTCTCTCTCTCTCTCAAAAAAATAATAAATAAACATTAAAAAAATTAAAAAGAAAAAAAAAGAGAAGTAATGTTTCTGTTGGCCTTCTGTATGTCTTCTTTGGAAAAATGTCTATTCATGTCTTCTGCCCATATTTTAACTGGATTATTTTTTTTCGGTGTTCAGTTTTATAAGTTCTTATATATTTTGGACACTTTATATATTTGGACACCTCTATCAGATATGTTATTTGCAAATATAATCTCCCATTCTGTAGGTTGCCTTTTAGTTTTATTGATTGTTTCTTTCACTGTGGAGAAGCTGGACATTCTTCCAAAAGTTCAAAACAAAATTACCCTACGACCCAGGAAAATACAAAAATACTGATTTGAAGGGACACATGCACCCCAGGTTTATAGTAGCACTATCAACAATAGCCAAATTATGGAAAGAGCCCAAATGTCCATCGAATGATGAATGAAAAAGATGTGGTATATATCTAAAATGGAATATTACTCAGCCATCAAAAGAATGAAATCTTGCTATTTGCAACAACATGGATGGAGCTAGAGAATATAATGCTAAGCAAACTAAGTCAATCAGAGAAAGATAAATACCTTATGATTTCACTCATATGTGAAATTTAACAAACAACACAGATGAACAGGCAAACCAGGATACAGACACTTAACTACAGAAAACAAACTGAGCATTACTGGGGAGGAGGTAGAGGGGTGTGGATTAAATAGGGGATGAAGATTAAGGAGTGAACCTGTGGTAATGAGCACTGTGTTTTGCATGTAAATAATAATCACTAAATTCTACACCTGAAACTAATATTAGACTGTATGTTAAACTGTAACTTAAGTAAAAACTTAAAAAAAGAGAAAAAGTAATGATATAAGAGGAATTTATTATAGTATTTTTCTGTAGAGAAACTTCAAAATCTAAAACATAAATGTACCTATGCAATGAAAACTCTAATCTTCAGTTTACACAGGCAGAACCACTTTATTTGGAAAATTGTGTGTTTCTCTAGTTTATGTTAGTGAATCACCTTTCCTTTACATATATGTCACCATAGTTTCATGAAGGTTGTATTTAACACTTAAGTAATACTTTTTCAAAAGCAGTTATTTCATACCCACTATGTGGTAGGGTATGTTGTGGGATAGTGAGAATAATAGTCACCCCTTAATTATAAAGCTCCTTTTTCAAATTTAATTTTATTTTTTTTATGCTCCATAGTTTTTTTTGTTTTTTTTCATAATAGTTTATTTTCAAATTGGTTTACATATAACACCCAGTGTTCATCCCAACACGTGCCCTCTTTAATGCCCGTCACCCCTTCTCCCCCCCTCCCTCACCTCCCTCACCCTCAGTTTGTTCTTAGTCTTTGAGAGTCTCTTATGTTTTATCTCCCTCCTTCTCTGTGTCTTTTTTTCCTTTCTCCTCTTCCCCTCCCCCTGGTTTTTGCTTAGTCTCACAAAGTCCACCTATGCGTGGAAACATATGGTATCTGTCTTTTTCTGACTGACTTATTTCACTTAACATAATACCCTCCAGTTCCATCCATGTTGCTACGCATGGTCAGATTTCATTTTTTCTCATTGACACGTAGTAGTCCATTGTATATATGTGCCACATCTTCTTTATTCATTTGTCAGTTGATGGGCACTTGGTCTGTTTCCATGATTTGGCTATTGTCGAAAGTGCTGCTATGAACATTGGGGTACACGTGCCCCTATGCATCAGCATTCCTGTGTCTCTTGGGTAGATTCCTAGCAGTGCTATTGCTGGGTCATAGGGTAGCTCTATTGTCATTTTTTTAAGGAACCTCCACACCGTTTTCCAGAGTGGCTGCACTAGTTTGCATTCCTGCCAACAGTGTAGGAGGGTGCCTGCTTCTCCACATCCCCGCCAGCATCTATATACGTGCCGAATTCTGGGGCACCCAAATTTGTCAAGCGACTAATTACAAACGTAAGCTATCTTATTGATAAAAATGTGCTAGTTGCACGAGGCCTTAATACCCCACTCACAGCGCTGGATAGATCCACTAACCAGAGAATCAGCACAGAAACAATGGACCTGAATGACACGTTGGAACAGATGGGCCTGACAGATATCTTCAGGGCCCTTCATCCAGAAGCAAAGGAATTTACGTTCTTCTCAAATGCACATGGTACATTTTCCAAGACAGACCACATTTGGGGGCACAAGGAAGCGCTGAATAAGTATAAAAAAATTGAGATCATACCATGCACAATTTCAGACCACAATGCTTTGAAACTTGAAATCAACCACAGGAAAAAGTCTGGGAAGCCCCCACAAACATGGAAGCTAAAGAACAACCTACTAAAAGACGAAAGAACCAAGCAATCAGAGAAGAAATTAAAAAATACATGGAAACAAATGAAAATGAAAATACAACAATCTAAACGCTTTGGGATGCGGCAAAGGCAGTCCTGAGAGGGAAATAGATTGCAATCCAGGCCCATCTCAAGAAACGAGAAAAATTCCTAACACAAATTCTAACAGCACGCCTAAAGGAACTAGAAGCAGAACAGCTAAGACAGCCCAAATAAAGCTCCTTTTTTTAATGTTTATTTATTTTGAGAGAGAAAGAAAGCACGAGGTTGGGGAGGGGCAGAGAAAGGGAAAAATAAAATCCTAAGCAGGTTTCATGCTCAGTGCAAAGCCTGACACAGGGCTCGATCTCAGCACTATGAGATCATGACCTGAGTCAAAATCAAGAGTCAGACATTCAACCAACTGAGCCACTTAGGCATGCCTAAAGTTCTTTTTCTGACACGATTCATATTCTAGTAAGGAAAATGGGGCATAATCGGGAATATTACATTCATTAAGACTCAAACAAACAGAATAAAATCAGTCGAAAACATTTACATCCATATTAAAGGAATACTAGAATTAATGCAATTAGAATTAATGATTTCAATAAAATAGTATTAGGCAAGGAAAGCATCTGAAAGGAAAAAGTTGTAAACCACGTTCAGCAAGAGATGAAGGCTACGCCAGGATATACAGGCAAAGATGCAAAACTAACCAAATATTTGAGTATTCACCTTAAATATTTGAAGAAATATATGTATATATTCTTATTTACATATACTTAAGGCATGCCTACAGATTTCTAATTGTTCTATGACCTGCCTTTTCATTCACTTGAAAAAAAGTGGAGAGAAAGAATTTTTAAGAAAAATATGGGTATAGTTATATTGTCAATCTGATCTTTCCTTGTATGGGAAAGTGGAAAAAAAATTCTGAATCATAAATTTGACTTGAGTCATGTTCCTTGGTAAGTGACATGGTTGCTGACTTTTCTCATATTTACAGACATTCTTTCCATTTGATTTTTTTCTCAAATGGTTTACATCACCTTTGGACCACAGAGAAGAATAGCAGATGGTGTCCCACAGAGTCATATGTTCTCATTAAATTTTTTATAAAAATCAAAGTAAATTGTACTGATTAAAATGGTGGGTGGAATCCAAAAGGACTCACATATTTATAGATAAAATCATTTAAGTTATAAATTTATCCATTCAGCTAAAAAAAAGGATGAGGTTTAAAAGGCAATGATCGGAACAGGTGGAATAAGGCAGCAAAGAAAGCCATGAAATTAACTGCAGCAGAAATGGCAGAAAGACAAACAACAGGAAAATATGTTAAGGCCAAATATTTGGTAGAATGGTGAAGAAATCATTAAATCGCAGCAACCTTGAGTAAGGGTGAAGACCACATAAACTTACATTTCTGATGACTTCTTTAACAAGAGAGGCTATTATAAATAATAATCAAAATAAATTTAGTAAATCTGGCCATGATAATCAGGGGCTATATATCTTATTCCTTTGAATAGGCCCTTCAAGAACTTTGACCAAATTAATAGCTTCTCAGAAAGTCTGGTCTGAGACACCCATTCAATACTGAACGGGTGAAAAAAAAAAACATCACTTTATGAAAACTCCATCATCACACCTTGCAGCATACGGCAGGTGGTAAGGCTTCAGACTAAGATTATTTTTGTTAAATATTATGTGAGAGATCATAATAAAATTTGTGATGGCAGCCAAGGTTGGGGAAAGTCATCTTTGTGACCATTCCTTGTGCTTCCAAAATTTAATTTTAATCATTTGAAGTAAAAAAGGAAAAAAAAATTAAAAATACAGTCCTTGCTGAAGTTTTTATTTCTTTCATTACAAAATGTAATACTAGCTTTTAAAAACTCACTTATGGTATAGCTTTTTTTCTCATTTAGTTAATAATCATCAACGGAGTTCTGATATAGAGAATTCTAGGTAGCAAAGCTGAACAGTCATTCCTTGTCTTATTAACTTTCAGGGACAACTGATTCAGGAAAAGGAATCAGTTGGGGATGTTAAATGGGGAGGGGTAAAAATGCAGTTTTGGTATGTGTTCAAATTTAATTTTTTTATCAACTTAAAACCAACCATTATACACATAAGATGTTATATGAAACTTCACAGTAATCACAAAGCAAAAACTTATTAAAAGTACATAAGAGAAAATAACAAAGAAATCTGAACATAAAAGAAAGCAATCAAATAAGGAGAGAAGAAAGAGAAGTCATAGAGAGGCAACAAAAACATCCAGAAAACAACAAACTGGAAATGAATAAATATCTATCAATAATTACTTTAAAGGTAAGTGAACTAAATTATCCAATCAAAAGACAGAGTGGTTCAATGGATGAGAAAACAAGATGTATCTATATGCTGCCTATCAGGGAGTAACTTCAGAAGTAAGGACAGACAGAGACTGAAAGTGAAGGTATAGAGAAAGATTTTCCGTGCAAATGGAAAAGAAAATATAGTTGGTGTAGTAGCTATATTCATATTATACAAAATAACTTCAACAATGTAATAAAAGACAAAAGAACATTACAAAATGATGTAGAGGTCAATCCAGCAAGAAGATATAACCTTTATAAATGCATAAGCATCCAACATATGAGCACCAAAATATATACAGCAAATATTAACAGACCTAAAGGAAGAAATTGACAGCAATATAAAAGTAGCAGAGCACTTTAACATCCCACTTACATCGATAGAGATCATCCAGACAGAAAGTCAATAAGGAAACATTAACTTTAAATGACACACTAGACCAGATGAATTTCATAGATATAATCATTTTAAAAAGCAGCAGAATACATATTCTTCTCAAGTCCTCATGGAACATTCTCCAGTGCTAATCATATATAAGGTCACAAAACAAGTCTCGATAAATTCAATAAGACAAATTATATCAAGCAGCTTTTCTGACCATAATGGTATGAAACTAGAAATCAATTTACAAGGAGAAAACTGGAAAAACTGTAAATACATGATGATTAAACAACATGTTGCTGAAAAACCAATGCACCATCATGAAATCTAAAAGAGAAATCAGAAAATAGCTAGAGACAGGGGCGCCTGGGTGGCTCAGTCAGCTGAGTGGCCGACTTCGGCTCAGGTCATGATCTCATAGTCTGTGAGTTTGAGCCCGCGTCGGGCTCTGTGCTGATGGCTCAGAGCCTGGAGCCTGCTTCCGATTCTGTGTCTCCTTCTCCCTGCCCTTCCCCTGCTCACCCTCTGTCTCTATGTCTCTCAAAAGTAAATAAACGTTAAAAAAATAATAAAAAAAGAAAATAGCTAGAGACAAATGAAAACAAAAACGCAACATACCAAATCCATGGGATGCAGCAAAAGCAATTGTAACAGGGAAGTTCACAGTAATACAGGTCTACCACAAGAAACAAGAAACAAGGAAACTCTCAAATAAATAATTAAGTTCACTCCTAAAGGAACCGGGAAAAGAACAAATGAAGCCTAAATAAAGCTAGGAGAGGGAAGAAAATAATAAATATCAGAACAGAAGTAAATGAAATAGAGATGAAAAAGACAACAAAAAGAATCAATGAAACAAAGGGCTGATTCTCTGAAAAGATAAATAATAGTGACAAAGCTAGGCAAACCAAGAAAAAAAAGGGGGGAGGGTTCAAAGATATAAAATCAGAAGTGAAAATTACAACTGTAATTACAACTGTAACCACAAAAATACAAAGGATTATAAGAGAATATTACAAAAATTATACAACAAATTCGACAACCAAGAAGAAATGGCTAAATTTTTAGAAATACATAATGTTCCATGACTGAATCATTAAAAATATAAAATCTGAATAGACTAATTTCTTGTAAGAAGACTGAATCAGTAATCAGAAACCTCCCAACAAACAAAAGTCCAGGATCAGACAGTTTCACTGGTTACTTCTACCAAATATTCAAAAAAGATTTAACACCTGTCATTCTCAAACTCTTCCAAAAAGTTGAAGAAAAGTAAACACTTCAAAACTCATTTTACAAGGCCAGCATTACCTTGAAATCAAACCCAGAGAATGACACCACAAAAAAGGGGAAATTAGAGGCCAAGATCCTTGATGAACATAGAGGCAAAAATGGTCAACGAGTATTAGCAAACCAAATTCAACAATACGTTAAAAGGATCATATGGCATGATCAGGTAGAATTTATTCCAGGGAAGCACAAATGGTACATCTGTAAATCAATCGATGTGACATACCACACTAACAAGATGAAGAATAAAAATCATATGATCATCTCAACAGATGCAGAGAAGTATCTGGTAAAATTCAATATCATTTATTATAAAAACTCTCAACAAAATAGGTACTGAGAGAACTTATCTCAACATAACAAAGGCTATACAATGACAATATCATATTCAATGGTGAAAAGTTGAAAGCTTTTCCTTTAAGATCAGGAACAAGATGAGGATGCCCACCATTTACATTCAACATAGTGTTAGAAGGTTCTAGCTACAGCAATCAGACAAGAAAAAAAATAAAAGGAATCCAAACTGGAAAGGAAGAAGTAAAACCATCTCTATTTGCAGATGACATGATACCATATACAGAAAACCATAAAGTCTTTACCAAAAAAAAAAAAAAAGAAAAAAAAGAAAAAGAAAAAGAAAAGGAAAAAAAAGCTGTCAGAATAAACAAATTCAATAAAGTTACAGGATACAAATCTGATATACATATCTATGGTGTTTGTATACAATGATAACAAACTACCAGGAGAAAAAATTTTTTAAAAATCTCATTTAAAAATGCATCGAAGGGGCACCTGGTTGGCTCAATCAGTTAAGCATTGACTTCAGCTCAGGTCATGATCTCACAGTTCATGGGTTCAAGCCCCGCATGGGGCTCTGTGCTGACAGCTAAGAGCCTGGAGCCTGCTTCGGATTCTGTATCTCCCTCTCTGCCCCTCTCCCACCCGTACTCTCTCTCTCTCTCTCTCTTAAAAATAAACATGAAAAAATGCATCCAAAACATCCAGTAATAAATTTAACCAAATAAATGAAAGACCTGTACATTGAAGACTGTAAGACACTGACAAAAGAAATTGAAGAAGACACAAATAAATGGAAAGATACTCCGTACTCATTAATGGGAATAAATAATATTGTTAAAATGTCCATAATACCCAATGCAATTTAAAGATTCAATGCAATCCCTATGAAAATTTCAAAGAATCTGTCATAGAACTAAAACAAATAATTCTAAAATTCATATAGACCACAAGAAATCCCAAATAGCCAAAGCAATCTTGAGAAATAAGAACAATGCTGGCGGTATTATGCTCCCTGAATTCAAAGTATACTACAATGTGGTACTGGCATTAAAAACTGATATACGGATCAACAGAACAGAATTGAGAGCCAAGAAATAAATGCACACATATACGGACAATTAATTTATGGGAAAGGAACCAAGAGCATAAAATATAGTCTCTTCAATAAGTGGTACTGGGAAGACTGGACAGCCACATGCAAAAAAAGAAAAAAAAGAAAAAAAAGAAATAAAAAAGAAAACAAACAAAAATCAAAGAATGAAACCAGAACATTATATTACACTGTAAATAAAAATTTACTCAAAATGGATTAGACTTGAATTTAAGACCTGAAACCATAAAATTCCTAGGAGAAAACATAGGTGGTAAACTCCCTGACCATGGTCTTAGCAATCGGTTTCTGGATCTGACTCTAAAGGCAAGGGAAATAAAAGTCAAAATAAACAATTAGGACTACATCAAACTAACCTGCTTTGGTACAGTGAAAAAAACCATCATAAAAACAAAAAGTCAACCTACTGAATGAAAGGAGAGAGTGCAAATCATAAATCTGGTAAGAGATTAATATCCAAAATATACAAAGAATTCATACAGTCAACAATTTAAAAAAAATCAAACAACCTAGTAAATAAATGGGCAGAAGATCTGAATAGACATTTTTCCAAAGAAGACATAAAGGTGGCAAAAAGACACGAAAATATGTTCAAAAGCCACTACTCATTTGGGAAATGCAAATCAAATCCACTCACACCTGTTAGAATCACTATTATCTAAAAGAGAAGAAATGACAAGTCTTGGAGAGGGTGTGGAAAAAAGGAAATGTAAATTGCTGCAGAACTAAGCAAAACAGTATAGATTCATCAAAAATTTAAGAATACATTTACCATATGATCCAGCCATTCCGCTTCTCGGTATTGATCTAAAGAATACGAAAACACTAATTTGAAAAGATATATTCATCCCTATGTTCACTGAGGCATTATTTATGGCCTGACGTGCCCATTGAGAGATGAATGGATAGAGAATAAGATACACACACACATACGCACAATGGAATACTACTCAGTCATAAAAAATTGAAATCTTGCCATTTGTGACAAATGGATGGACCTTGTGGGAATTCGCAAAGTAAAGTAAGTCAAACTGAGAAGGGACAAACACTAATTTCACTGATGTGTGGAATCTAAAAACTAGAAACAGACAAAAAATACAAAAAAACAAACAAACAAACAAACAAAAACCTCACAGAGCACAGACTGATGGTTAGCAGGGAGAAAGGAAGTTGGGGTGGGCAAAATGGTTTTAAAGGGGGTTATCTGTTGGTGACAGATGGTAACCAAACTTTCGGTGGTGATCGCTTTGTAGAGTATAACAATGTCATATTATAATGCTGTATACCTGAAACTTATGTATTATATACCAATTATACCTTAATTTTAAAAATACTACTATAAGAGGTATAACCAGAGAAACAAACACAAATATGTAAGGAATGCATAATTTGGTGATTTTAATATACACCTGACAATATGCAAATATTATTAGAAGCTTAATACAATATTTCCTAAAATTAAGTTACATGAAAAGAAGGAATTCTTTGTAATACCAGACTTCTTCTTGGTATACTTGTACACAAGAAACAACAAGCACTGGCAAAGATGTAGAGAATAAGGAAGCCTCATGCACTGTTGGTGGGAATGTAAATGGGTGTAACCACCGTGAAAAAGAATATGGAGGTTCCTCACAAACTTAAAATAGAAATGCCATATGATCCAGTAGTTCCACTACTGGCTATTTATCTAAGGAAAATAAAAAACACTAATTCTAAAAGATATATGCATCCTTATTTACATTAAACATCGAATTATTTATATATTTACATATTTGTATGCAATATGTAAATATGCAGCGCTATCTATAACAGCCAAGATATGGAAGCAAACCACGTGTCCATCAACAGATGAATGGATAAAGAATATGTGGTATATATACATAATGAAATATTACTCAACCATAAAAAAATGAATTCTTGCTATTTGCAACCACATGGATGGAGCTAGAGATTATTATGCTAAGTAAAATAAATCAGACGAAGACAAATACCATACGGTTTCATTCATGTGGAATTTAAGAAACAAAACAAATGAGTAAAGGAAATAAAAAGAGAGACAAACCAAGAAACAGACTCTCTACTATAGAGAACAAACAGCGGTTACCAGAGGGGAGGTAAGGGGATGGGCGAAATAGGTGATGGGGATTAAGAGCACACTTATCACAATGAGTACTGAGTAATGTATAGAATTGTTGAACCACTATATTGTGCACCTGAAACTAACAGAATATTGTATCTTAACTATACTGGAACTAAAATAAAACACTTACTTAAAAAAATGAAACTAATATAATGTTGCATGTCACTATATTTCAATAATAATTTTTTAAAAAACATGAAAAAACTCCCTCTTGCCAAAAAGATGAATGAGTAGATGAGGTCACCAAGGAAATGGGGATAACCGGTAAGGAGAAGGGCTTTAACCTCCAACCCTGAAGCACTCTACGGTATTGAGGTTAGGGGGATGGGAATAAACAAGGCAAGGAAAATGTGTTAGAGCAATCACTGAGGTAGAAGGAAGCCAAAGAGAGTGTGCTATTCTGGGAACAAAGGGAAGAAAATCATATATTGAAAATGCTCAGTGAATATATTTGGGCATCAAATTCATTCCTTATTTAGGATTATTTTCTTCACCTATACTTCCAGATGTAGAATCACTAGGCCCAATTGATAAAATTGTTGAAAAGCCAAGTACCAGGAAAATAGACCTGGAGATGCTAATTAACATCCAGGCTAATTAATCAGTACTTTCTGAATTCAGTTTTTCTGTTGTTTATTAATTTACCTAATTATAATCAAAGAGCTCACATTAATTTTCAACAAAAGTGTCATGACCGAAACAGTATTATGACTTTAACCATAGACTTCATAAAAGAACTTACCTATATATTAATAAAGTAAAGATAATTAAAGTAAAATCCAAGCTCAAAAAGAGATAACTATATCTATAACATTCATCTGATTCACATAAATTAAGTCACCTATTATTCTTAGATAGCAATTTCTTTCCTTTGTTGCATTTATTATGATTTCATTATTTCATTTGATTATTTGGTGGTTTGTTTATTATCTTATCCTCTAGCAAAGAATAAGCTATATGAAGGACAGGGATTATTTTTGTCTTACTCATCCCTGTACCCCCAGCACCAAACACAGTGCCTGACTTTCAACAAATGAAAACAAGAAGGAAGAAAAACGAGGTAGTTTGACAAGACACTTTTACTAGAGAGATCTAGCTCCTATTAGAGCACAGGTAGCTGGGGCAACTCAATGGCTTGCTCCAATAGCCAATTTTTCTTTTCTTTTCTTTTTTTTAAATTTTTTTATGTTTATTTATTTTTGAGAGAGAGAGAGAGAGAAAGAGAGACAGAGTGTAACAGGGGAGGGGCCAAGAGAGAAGAAAACAGAACCTGAAGCAGGCTCCAGGCTCTGAGCTGTCAGCACAGAGCCCGATGTGGGTCTCGAACTCAGGAACGGTGAGATTATGACCTGAGCCAAAGTCAGACGTTTAAATTGACTAAGCCACCCAGGTTCCCCCAAGAGCCGATTTTTCTAAACCAAAAATATTTTGCAGGAGCTAGCATTTGTCTGTCATATGACTTGGTAACAGAATATCAGAAATAGTCTATTGAACAGATTCCAAAACATGCCTTAATTACAGCAACCTTGAAACTTTTTTTCTGCTCAATTTTTAGCTTTATCTAAGTGTCATTGTACTGAATGCTGTGACATGGTTCTAAGTAATGTAATGTAAAAGCCAGAGGACCTCTCTATTAGATACAAAAATGCTCTCAGATCCCATAGCTCCTGGGCAGAGAAAGTTAATCCCCAGGATAAGGCATTAACCATCAGAGTAGTAGAATACTGCGAAACTTCAGCAAGATAGATGTGCTAAGTTAGGTTCCTGGTTGGATCCTGACACGTATGAGATGAGATGTCTGGTTTGATGACTCTCAAAATCTTGAATTCTCAAATTCCCTAAAATGTTCTGAAGCCACAAAAATGGTCTGCTCTTTCTTGGGAATCACGTACACAGAAGCCCCCTCCTAAGATAACATGTGCCTTCCTAACCTCCATCCACCTTCACCTTGTCTCCAGACCCTTAGGTCTATAACCAGGGTTATGTGACAATATAACCCACCCAGGACACACTAGGCCTAACAAAGGAAGAAAGGGGATATTCCACAAAGAAACCCCAAGATCCAGCTAGTTTATATGAGTCAGAAGAGTATATATGAAATTAAGTTCTGCTCAAAGGGGCTGGAATTTAAGTATTAGATAAGAAAGAGTTTATCGATTGGAAGGCATTATCCTGAGATGCAGGATTTACAACCAATAAGAATCTCGGAAGATGGGATAAATTCATGACTAGGATGGTTCCTGGAAACAGAGAAGGTAAACATTCATAATAAATATTGCTGAAATGCCAGAAATGCTGTGGCAGATGGCAGAAGGCGGATCACAAGTCTCTGAGAGTACATTCTAGAATGCATGTGCTACATTAGGCCGGAAAACCCATCAGGTAATTATGTTCCACCTGAAGGTCCAGAAAACACACCATTTACCAAAGCAATAAGGAATATGCCAGTGAGAAGATAGCCACAGTAGCAAGCTTTGTGGTGGTTCCTTTCTAAAGGCCAGAACCGACAGAAGGAAAGGCTGTTACAGAATTAGGCTCAATGATAGCAATGGAGATGACAGGACCAGCTACGGGTCAGAAGCCATGAGAAGCTAGGCGGACATAATTGTCATTAGAGCAGCAAGGCTGGGGTTGGTAGGGAACTGACCCACAGAGAGACAGTTTTAAAATACAGCATCCCCTAGAGGCAAAGCAGCTGACAAGGCTACTACTCAATATGTACAATCAAAACAAATCAAAGATGAATGAACAAATCTGAGGGAAGATGCCCCAGTGAAGTCACAATCTCTTGCTCAGTTTCCAAACCTGAGCCAATTTTTTAACTCAGAACCCTCTAGAGGCCTGACGGGATAGAGGGTGGGGTGGTGCCTGGATGGCTCTGTCAGTTAAGCATCTGACTCCTGATTTGGGATCAGGTCATGTTCCCGTGTTTTATGAGATGGAGGCCCATGGTGGGCTCCATGCTCACAGCGTGGAGCCTGCTTGGGTCTCTCTCTCTCTCTCTCTCTCTCTCTCTCTCAAAATAAATAAATGAATTTAAAAAAAAAAAAAAAGACGCCTAGGCAGTCAGAGGGAAAAGTCTTCCAACACCATGGCAAGAATACAGGGTAATAATTCCCTCAATCCTTCTCCAATGGGACCTATAGCCATTCATTAACTGTGCTCTGGGGACAGGGAATGCCCAAACATGTCAAGGGCACAGGGTTGACAATGATACCAGAAGACCTAAAGCATCTATATAATGTCAACTTCCTCATTAGAGTAGAAGCATATGGAAGCCAGTAATAAATGGAGCCCTGACCAAGGTCTAGCTCATAATGGGTCCATCCATTAAGAATACAGACTGATTTCCTCAGTCCCCAATTGCATAATCAGAACAGACTAATTTAGTAAGCGCCATTAACACCTATATCGAGTCCTTGGCCTATGAGGTAATGAGCTATAATTGTGAAGAAAGTCAAGAGGAAGAATTTGAAACTGATCCACCCAACCCTGAGAATGTAATAAATAAAACAACATAATACTGGGTGGCGTAGAGGGGGACTGGCAGAAATTAGTGTTCCCTTAAATATCTAACTGGCATGCGCAGATGATTCCAATGAAATTATCCAAGGCTGTTGGTGGTTCCACACTGCAGCTCAACTTCTCCCTTTATCTACTCCTATTTCTGTCCCCTCCCTTGCAAAGGGGTTCATTCCAAGGGCGCTCCTTAATAAACTCCATCTCAGAATTTGGTTCTTGAGTAACTCAACTTGCAACGGTCATCTTCTACCTTGAATTTAAGTTTCATTTTCTTTTTAAATAATCTTGGGCTTATCTTCAGAACTACTTCCGAATTTAATTGGTGTCTCTTCTAGAAAACTTGTCCCAAAGCAGCAATGTGCTGGAAATATTTTTGAAAAGTCTTTGGGATTATTCTCTGGGAAGAGTCCGTGTATAATTCCTGATATATAGGTGCTCTCTGCACTTAAAATTATTGACTTTTGTCAATCCCTATATCCTTATCAAAGATCTTACATAGTCCTTCAATTCACTATTTTTTTTAAAAAAAAGCTTTTCTGACTCTATATTGACACAGAGCATTCAAAATTAGCTTATATCTCATTTTCTCCAGAAAGCTTCTCATTGATTCTAAATGGAATTATTTCTATTTTATTTCATCAGCATTTAAGTATATAGGACATACAAACTACGTTCATAAACTTGTTTAACAGTTTCTTTGTAAGTATACTGAAGTTGTGTATATAAAGATAGACTCGACTTACACAAATAGACAATAAAAACAATTAGGCTAAGAACTGTGTTTTCTTTTTCTTTTATAGTGGCACAGTGTCCCCTACATACTCTCTGAGGTTTTATTATTATTATTATTATTATTAATATTTATTAATTTTTTAAGAGAGAGATGGAGACAGAAGGCAAGTGTGGGAGGAGCATAGAGAGGGAGACACAGAATCTGAAGCAGACTCCAGGCTCTGAGCTGTCAGCACAGAGCCCAACACTGAGCATAAACCCACGAACTATGAGATCATGACCTGAGCCGAAGTCGGACACTTAACCAACTGAGTCACCCAAGAGCCCCTCTGGGTTTTTTTCCTTTTTCTTAAAGAATTTTATTTTTATGTAATCTCTACACCCAATGTGGGGCTCGAACGCACAACTCCTAAGGTCAAGATTTGCACCCATCACAGACTAAGCTAGCTGGGCACCCCTACATATTCTCCTGATTTGTGTTGCTACCTAAAAAGTTACAGGTGATTTCAAAACATTACATTATATATGAGAAACTACTAGAAATTAACTGTACCACACAATCTTGAGCTTAAACTACAGTTTCTCAACTATTTCTATGAATAAGTACAGCTTAACAAAGTTAAACAGTAAATAAATCAGGCATGTGTTTTCAAAGTAGCCCATACTAACTGGCAAATATACTCTTCCTCGAAACCTTGGCCAATGAGAGAGTCAACATATTCTATATATTGTGCAAGCTGATGAAAGCACTTTCTGCTGTTGCAATACGACTTCTTAAAATTAAACCTTATATTGAAAAATAACCCAGAAGTAAGTCTCTAGTTACAGCTTATTCTAGTGATGAGTTTATTTCTATGAAAAACCAAGTCAACATATATGTTTTAAAATAGTACTTGGTTTTTGTGGTAGTAACAAAGAGGATGACTGTCCGTTAGTGCGATGAAATTATCACAGAACATTACTAAATTATGGTGGAAATTTCTTTGTTGAAAGAAAAACAATGGAAAACTTTATAGTAGTACTTGGCCCACATTTGATTGCTATCGAAACTAGGTGAAATATGGTACTACATTTTAATCATACACTGTACATTTAATCAGAGACTCATGAATTGTGATTGGATGTCCTGTTTCTCAAACATGATTTTGGACTTGTGGCTTATACTAACTCACACTCACTACCCACTTCCTCTGCTTCTCCTACCACAAAAGGGTCAGATACACCCACAAAGATGACTGAAGACCACATTTTATCAGCAGCCAGAAACGAAGTACAGACTGCCAATAATCATAAGCCTTGCTCAGGTAATTTGGTCACTGACTACCGCCTCATTCACCATAATCATGTATTTCAATAACCACAAGATCTCAAGATTTTCATAAAAGTATCTTCAGGGATATTAACAGAGACAACATTTAAAAAAAAAACTTTTTTAATGTTTGTTTGTTTTTGAGAGAGAAAGAGACACAGTGTGAGTGGGGGAGGGGCAGAGAGAAATGGAGACGAAGAATCTGAAGCAGGCTCCAGCCTCTGAGCTGTCAGCACAGAGCCCAACTTGGGGCTTGAACTCACCAACTGCGAGATCATGACCTGAGCTGACGTCAGACACTTAACCGAGCCACCCAGGCGCCCCCAAAGGCAACCTTTTTTGAGACAGACATGACTTTATCATATGGTCACTAATAACCATGACAGTGTGTGTGCATGTGTGTGTGTGTGTATGCGTGCACGCATTTCAAACAAATCCCTTCTAATTACTAAACATGCTACACCAAACTTGGATATTTTATAGTTTATTATGTTAGGTTCTCTTTAAATTTTTGGAATTCAATTCAACCATAGATAAATATAACACCCAGTGTTCATCCCAACACGTGCCCTCTTTAATGCCCCAACCATAGATAAATAAAGATGATACGTACTTGGAAGAAACTGCCTCCATGAATTCATCCAAAAAGTCATCATATTCAGGACCTCTCACTCTTCTCTGCCGTAGCCCAATGTACAATGGATCTTTAAGTAAATCCTATTAAAAAAAAGGTTACCATGGATATAGATACAATGATAGGTATGTCATTCATACTTTCTGAGCTTCAGTTTCCTCATCTACATAATGAGGATAGAAATAGAAATAATATCTTTCCATACTGAGGCAGAATCAACCTACAGAGTATTATATTTATACATTATTAGTATTATATAAAATATATCTACAGTATCTATATGATAATTAAGAAAAGTAATTATAAATATTAAAACATTCTGCCTTATTTTGGGGGAAATGAAAGGAATTAAAATCTCTCATTGGTGCTAATTAGAAGACTTCAGATTTTACAGGGAAAGTTTATCATATAGAAAAATAATACTGAGTTTTAAGTATTACAATAGTTTAGAAAATGGAAAGATACCAGTTTTCTTAGATTTATTTTGTTTCTGAAAGCAAAATCTTCAACAAACATTTTAATTACAGTTTTAATATATTAACTGGCTGATATTAAAAATAAATTTTTAGCCTTAACTAAAGTTTTCTTAAACTTTTTAAGCTTTACAAAGCTCAAGTTTACTCAAATTTTGGTATAAGTAACAGTGCTTTTTATGAGATCAATTTTTTCACTGAGGTATGAGATCATTTTTTCACATACTATAAAATGCATACATAACAAAAGCTCTCAGTAAACTAGAAACAGAAATAAACTTCCTTGACCTAATAGAGGGCATCTGTGGAAAAACCCATAGCTAACAACATATTTAACAGTGAAAGACTGAATGCTATTCCCCTAAGACTAGGAACGAGACAAAGATATCTACTCTCACCACTTCTGTTCAGTACTTTACTGGAGACCCTAACCGTTACAATAAGGCAAGAAAAAGAAAATATAAGAATATAGGCTGGAAAGAAGAAAGTAAACTGTTTTTATTTGTATATACATGTTCATGTACATGGAAAATAGTTAGAAATCTATATACACAAAATAACCCACTAGAAAAAATATGCGAATTTAACACAGGACTAGATCTAACTAAGATCGACATACACAAATCAACTGTATCTCTATATACTAGCAATGAATAGTTGAAAATGAAATAAAATATATAACCCCGTTTACAATAGCATTCCAAAACATAAAATTCATAGAGACATAGTTCACAAAATATGTATAAGCCCTATACACTAGAAACTACAAAATATTACTGAAACAAATTTAAAAAGACAAACTGCTTTTGTGGACTGGAAAGAAAATTGCAATCTATGTCGTGTAATAGTGAACAATGGAAAAACTGTCATCTTCTGTAACCTGAAACACAGGCAATGTACCTAAAGAATTTGTGAATCTGGCTAAAGAGATATCCAGGCAGAATGTTGAATGTGTAAGTTGGCTTCTCTTAGCTGCATGAGAAAGTTAAAACAGGGATGAGGTAAATAAGGAAATGTTTAGCTTGTGAGCAAGATTTAAAGAGAACATAGAGGACACAAGACTTGCTTGTGAAAGATTTCCAAAGTAAAATAAGGCCTGCAGTCAAAGATTCAAGTGTGTGGTTATAACAACTTTTGTGGAAAACTCTGATTTAAATTGGAGCCTAAAAGACCTCTCGACTAGATAAAAGGAACTGGTTCTGCAGCACTCCGATATGCCAGCCAATGTCAGGAGAAGGTCTGTTTTGAAAAGAATTAAGAGTAAGTCCTTTATCTAATGAAGTAGACAGTCTGATACATGAAAAGTCTTTAAAAAAATTTTTTTAGGGTACTGTACCACTTGGACGATTTGGAACAGAGACACTTCAAAATGAAAATACTTTTCAGGGCCCCCAGCTTTCCACAGGCAGAAAGTAGACAGAGAAGCTATTCAGCTGCAACATAGCCATTTCTTATGGAAAAGGAAGGATATCTCAAAGGACAGAGCCAAGGGCTCAGAGAGCAGGTCTGAAAGCCTAAAAGAACAATGAACTACGGAATCACTCTTAGGAAACAGAACTAGGCCCCCTTCAAAAAATATTCCCTGCTCCCGGGTAGGCAGCCTGGCAACACGTGTCCAGTAGCAATTCAAACTTGCCATGAACCTCTGAGATTAACATGATTCCCATTCGTCCCATTTTCAATCGAAGTGTTGGTTATCAAAATGTTGTTCCTGCCTCACCACTGAATAGCTAAGAGCAGCCACACAAAGGAGTAAAACACAAGGAGCTTCACTTGCATCTAGACCTGAGTTAGATGACAGGATCCCGAACTTCGGGCCTGCTGCTGTTGTGGGATGAAACTTCTGGGAACCCAGGATGCAGATGTGCCTATTTTACATGTAGAACGTGAACAGTTCGTGAAGGATGAGAATCTAGCAGAGAAAGGCTATGCCAAGCATCCCGGCCTTCCTGGCCATCCCAATGAATCACTAACATTAATAAAATAGTAATTGTTTTAAGTCACTAAATTTGGATGTGGTTTATTATAGATAAATGATATGTTTTTGCAGGTGTTGTGATGTTAAAAGGTTAACCATTTGAATCATCTGAGTTGGGGTTTGCTTAAAGCCAACAGAAATTGTAGCCCAGTTCATACCTATTGTCCTAGTATAATTATTAACAGCATCTTCTTTCAGTGGGTTTGGCCAATAGATTATGTGGTCATCCTACTTATAATGTACTGCACAACAATGAGTTACGGCTCTCCAACTAGCTGGAAGTTAACATGTTTACTCTCATAAATGTATTTCAGATGAAATGTAAAATCTAAAACAGTGCTATTGTAAAGCCCAGCTGTTTTGTGGGGTCTAAAAACTTTAAACAATCTACTGGCAGGCTTCTGAGCAGCTGAGGTTGAAGTGCCAATAAGCTACTAATGGCTGCCAGAATTAAAATCCTTTCTCCATGTGTGGAATATATTTGGACTTCGAAAATGTGAATTAGAAAAAGAACACAATTGAGAAAAGATGTTACGTGTCCCCTCTTCTCTTTTCTTTCATTCTTTCCCATGCTAATAATTAAAGTATATATCATAAAGAAGTCCGACTACAATGAAGGGTCAATTATGAAGATTTATGAACAAGATAAAGCTTTTGAATTAAATCAGGAAGTTATAAAATTTCTTCCAGTCATAATGTCCTTGTCAAAAGTTACTATCTTTAGAAAATTTCATGATACTTAAGGTTTGAATTAAGGCTTGAGTGCGTTCTTGGAGATCTTTCTGACCAAAAAAAAATTAGTATCCACAAAAACCATTTTAACAAGATTACCCAATTTTGATAATGACTCCGTAGACCAACTAGCTTGGCACACAAGTGATATTAAAATTCATTGGCTTAAAAACTTCTTATGGCCATGAGTAAACGTCTAATAGATCTTTGCTGGAGAATAAATGAAAGACTTGATATTAAGCAAGCACTTAAAAAAGGTTAGACTTTCTTTAGCAAGAGATGTCACATACATACCTGTGGTGTCACTAAAGACTTACAAGCATGAAAGAAGGAAAAAGAGTAGGGGAAAAACAGTGAAAGACAAAACATATGGTAATATAAGAGAGTTCCAAAAAGGAGATAAGAAGAGAATACACTGGTGAAGCTAATTACTCATTAGCAATATCTCAATTCTGGAAACTTGGAAATTTTTATTTGAAGTATTCATTTGTTTAATGCTAACAGAAATCATCATCAACTCTCACCTTGTTCTGGTCTCTCACATTCCTGCCTTTCCATTATGGAGTTGGAGAATTAAAAAATATTTTCTTAAGAATGATAAACATAATTTATTTTTCATTCCTAAATAGAACTTAGTGTGTGTTTAGGGTTGGCAGGCATCCTGTATATGTGGACATATCCTGAATTTAATAATTTTTATCCTGTGAACACCTAAATGTTCTGTATTCAGATTTTTTCAATAAATTACAAAAATTTGGTAGTCAGAAAAAAAGTTTCTTGATATTTTAAGAATTTTTTTTATCATTACAAAGGCAATGTTTACCTATCAGAACATTTGAGAGGACTGAAAAGTAGAATTAAAAACAAAGGATACCAATAATCGCTACCCACTACTAGCACCTTGATGTATATTCTTCTAGGTCCTTTTCTTTCTATGCATGTAGAATATTTTCTCTCCAAATGCGTGACAATATCATAGACTGTTTTATAACCCCTTTTCACATAGGAATATATCATGAGAAGTTTTCATATCATTAGATGAACATTTTAAAAACTTGTGCTCTTGTTGGGATGAACACTGGGTGTTATATGTAAACCAATTTGAAAATAAACTATTATAAAATTTAAAAAATAAATTAAAAAAATAAATAAATAAAAAATAAAAACTTGTGCTCTGTACTGAAATTCTGGCTTCCTAGAGAGGATGAACAAATTAACATCTCTACCCAATAACACATAAGTACAGATCTTCCTTGACTTACGACTTACATCCCAATAAACCCATCATAAACTGAAAATATCTTGAAAATGCATTTAATACACCTAACCTATGAAAATCATAGCTTAGTCTGGCCTCCCTTAAATGTGCTCAGAATACTTATATTAGCCTACACTTGGGCACAATCATCTACAAAAAGCCTATTTTATAATAATGTGCTGGATATTTAATGTAATTTCTTGAATACTCTACTGAAGAAGAGAATGGATGTCTGGGTACAGAATGGTTGTAAGTGGACTGGCAGTGTAACCTCGTGACCATGTGGCTCACTGGGAGCCTCTGCCCAGCATCACGAGAGAGAGGTCATACCACATACCACTGGGCTGGGAAAAGATCAAAATTCACAATGTGAAGTATGGGTTCTACTGAATGCATTTAGCTTTGGCACCACTATGAAATCCAAAAATCGTAAGTCAAACCATCGTAAGTCAGGAACTGTCTGTATGTCTATTTTGTTGCAGCTACAAGTAAAAGTATTATCTTTCATAAATATGTGTGTACATATATAAATTATACATATAAATATATAATAAACATATATGAATATTAAATATATGAAAATACATGTATTTGTATATATAAAATGTTGCCAAGTAGCATTCATTTGTATTTCTCTTCTAATACTGTTAAACATTTTCTTATAAGTTTATTGATCATTTTTATTTCATTTGTAAATTTTCTATGTCCATATGTCCTTAGGCAATTTTTACATTTCACATTTGACATTTTCTTATTGACTTCAAAGTGTTCTCTGAATATTAAGATTATTAGTATTTATCTGCTATCATGGTATGAACATTCCCCACTTTAGTATTCATTTTTAAGTTTTATTTACAATATATATACATAATTATTTTCTTTGTTGCTATTTACTCCTTTTCAAATGAAAAAATTGAGTTTTGTAAAGAATATACAATTTTGGCTGTTTTGTTGGCTCATATCGTCAGTACAATTAAGCAAACCAACTGCCAACATTCGGTCAAGAGTCTGAGGCATAAAATTTTAAATACTGCATAAAAGCAATACTTAAAATGTCACCATGTATATGAGCTGGCATGAATTTTAAAAAGTGGTAGAAGTAAAAATGATTAAAATCTGACTGTGATTCAGTAAGTCTGGAGCAGGGCCTAGGATTTTGCATTCTTTTTTTTTTTTAATGTTTTATTTATTTTTGAGAGAGAGAGAGTGAGCAGGGGAAGGGCAGAAAGAGAGAGAGACACAGAATCCAAAGCAGGCTCCAGGCTCTGAGCTGTCAGCACAGAGCCCAACGCAAGCCTCAAACCCATGGACCATGATCGTCATGACCTGAGCCAAAGTTGGATGCTTAACCAACTGAGCCAACCAGCGCCCCAGGATTTTGCATTCTTAACAAGCACCCCTAGTAATTCTGAAGTAGTTGGTTTGTGGAACATATATTGAGAACCACTAATTTCAAATTTATATTATTAAGTTAAAATAAAAGTATTCTAATTCCTCAAAGGTTCCTGTCTCAGGTAAATATTTTGTCTAGTTTATATAATGAGTTTTCCTAAAATATATCACAAACTTCAAGGACTTCCTGATAGTTTTAGTGCATATAAACCAAACTGAAGAGACCCCACCTCATTCCCAAAGCTTTGGTGTAATATCTCAAAAAAATACTTGATACCATCCGTTATCATCTAATTTAAAGAGGATGAGATCAAGCGAGATCACAAAAAGTAAGCACATGACACTACAAACCAAAAGTCTGGAAACTGAGGGATCTTCTCTGCTCTGACTTTACTGATTGTGTAATCATTACTGTATGATTAGTGTTCATTCCAGTGCAGGATCACTTGTCTGAAGTGACAGGCAATCCCATAATATGAAAGGAAGAAGAGAGAAATGGAGGAGGATAGAGGGACAAATGATGGCATTCTATCTGGGACTCAATAGTAGGCAAAATAATGACTTCCCCTATCCTTAGAACAATAAACATGTTACCTTATGTGGCAAGAGACTGCAGATGTGATTAAGGGGGAACCTTAAAAACTGAAAAATCCTTCCTGGCTGTAGCCAGAGAAACAGATGTGACAACGGAAGTAGAGCCAGAAAGATACTACACTGCTGACTTGAAATGGAAAAAGAGCACCATGAACCAAAGAATGGAAGCAGTCTTTAGAAGCTGGAAAAGACAGGATATGAAAAACAGCCCTATGGACACCTTTAATGATTTTAGGCTTTTGAGACTTTGTGTCAGACTTGTGACCTATAGAACTATAATGTAATATATTTGTGTTGTTTTCAGGCATAAGTGTGTAATAACTTTTTTATGGTAATAATAGAAAACTAACATGTTAAGGCCACATTTTAGTGCCAACACTAGTTTCTGTACAAGAGCTAGAAGATATATGGCAGCTACATGTGACCTAGAGTCTATAAGGTTTTTCTTTAGTTTCTCTTCATCATAGCTGGTTCATGTCATATATGAAGAGCACTTTCTGGAAGACAAAGGAGAACTTTCTGAATGGGAGGAGGCTTCAACTTTGTGAGTTCAAGTTCCATTAAGGATTCTAGATCTAGAAACACCATGTACATGAACTTAAGGCTAAACTAAACATAAAACCAGAATCAGAAATCTGAGACCTAGTGCAATGATTTAATAAATAAATAGTAACTATGCAAAAACAAGTGCCTGTGACCTCTTGAAGACTAAGCAAATGTTATGGCCCAAATTGTGTCCTCACCAAAATCATATGTTGAAGTCCTAACTTCCAATACGTCAGAATATGACTATTTGGAAAAGGAATCTTTTAAAGATGTAATTAAGTTAAATGAGGTCATTAGGGTGGATCATAATCCAATATACCTAGTGTTCTTACAAGAAAATATTAGGACACAGATGCACACAGAGGAAAGACCATGAGAAGACACTAGAGGAAAACCAAAGGAAGAAAAGCCAAGGAGAGAGACCTTAGAAGAAATTAACCCTGTCAACACTTAATCTTGGATATCTAGCCTTCAGTACCATGAGAAAACAGATTTCTACTGGTTAACCACCCAGTCTGTAGTACTGTTATGGCAGCCCTAGAAAACTTTAATACACCACGGAACACATGAGGCAGTCTTAAAGACCTAATAAAACCTAGATCAGCAAGTAGGGGACACACGGAACATCTACTCACATCTTTAGTCAAAGAGCAAACTTTGATATTGGTCATTTATCATAAGAAAAATAGACAAATAATAAACATGATTGCTAAGAAAAGATTTTGCAACAATGATTTAAAAAGAAACTGAGTACTGTGTACTCTTAAAAGACAACCGAAGAAAATTTACTTGAAGTAAATTGTATACAGCAACTGTTTTACAAGGAACATAAAGAAAATGTGATCTCTAAGGTAACAGATGAATAATAAGACAGAAACACAAATATCCTGACTAAATGAATGCTTTGCTTTATTAGCCTTAAGAATAAGAGTATTTTTTTAGCCAAGCACTCTTATGGCTCTGTTTCAGTGTCCTTGTTCTTTTTTTGCGTGTATAAAGATTTTATTTTTAAGTAACCTCTACATCCAGTGTGGGGCTTGAACTTAGAACCCTAAGATCAAGAGTCACATGCTCTACCAACTGAACCAGTCAGGCACCCCATTAGTATGTTTGATCATTAAACGTCCTTTAGGTAAAAGCTGCAGAGATTTAAGAAGTTAGGGAGTGTGATTTTATACCAAGTGAAGAATGTCTTACCAACAACTGGCTCCTAATTTCTTTCCTGCTTTCATTACTACTCAATGTAGGCATTTATAATAAAAGAGGAAAACATTTATAATTTATTAAAAAGGAATCCCTTTCTCAATAAACCTTGCGAGATTGTTCTTGATAAGAAAATAAGTTATGTAATCAACTTGTTTTTATATTTTTATCGCGAGGTGTAAAACTGGACAGAGATTCACAAAAAAGAGGAGATTAAAAGCTTTTATCACAGAGAAAAACAAAAAGTCTTTACCACAGGAATATTTTCAATGAAAACAGTTTTCCACATGTGAAAGTGGAACATAAAGCAGCCACATAAAAACTCCATTATAGGGGTGCCTGGGTGGCTCAGTCGGTTAGGCGGCCAACTTCGGCTCAGGTCATGATCTCGCGCTCTGTGAGTTCTAGCCCCACATCGGGCTCTGTGTTGACAGCTCGGAGCCTGGAGCCTGCTTCAGATTCTGTGCCTCCCTCTCTCTCTCTGGCCTTCCCCTGCTCACTCTATGTCTCTCAAAAATAAATAAAAATGTTTAAAAAAAATTAAAAAAAAACCTCCATTATATTTTACACTGTCATATTTTAGTGAATTAAATTTTCTTTGTCTTCTCAGTAAAGCAGCAGCATAAAATAAAAAGAAAAAAAGGGTCAAAATGAATAAGAACATTAAGAGTTAGCAACTCATCTCAATCTAAATATTTTTCTATTCTCCATTATATATTAAGAACTATACACATAAAAATTCAGGTTAGATTGCTCATAAGTTAGAATGTTACTAACAGATTTTGTACTCCCAATAGCTCACAAAAGAAAAATAAAGTCATGTGTTGGAGCATTTCTATCTATTTTAACCAACAGAAAAGTTAACCTAGAATCTAAATGGCTTCTAGTCTTCCTGATACATAAGTGCTTATTGATATGTGTCAAAAGTGAATAAAATTATGAGAAAGTTAAGTAAAAACGAAAATATATTCTCCTTAATAAATAAATCATACCTCTATTAGTTTTTGGAAAAAAAAAAAAGAAGACAGATGTATACTTAAAAAAAAAATAATTCTTCTGATGAACCAAATCAAATGTCACTATTTCTTTGCTTAGATAAAATTCTGAACACCATAACATTAGCAGAATAAACCATTGTTGCTATTGCAAATGAAACAATTTTTGTTGATTAGTTATTACAAAAACATAGAAAAGCTACTGCGTTTTTAACATTTATTTTATAAGCATGGGGCACCTGGGTGGATCAGTTGGTTAAGCGTCTGACTTCGGCTCAGGTCATGATCTCACAATTTGTGAGTTCAAGCCCCGTGTCAGGCTCTGTACTGATAGATCAGAGCCTAGAACCTGCTTTGGATTCTGTCTCCTTCTCTCTCTGCTCCTCCCCAACTCATGCTCTGTCTCTCTCTGTCCCAAAAATAAACAAACATTAAAAGAAAATGTTTATTTTATAAAGAATCACTTTACTGAGGGCTCTAATTTGGTCATGATAATTTTTACTTGATTTTCTTGGGTTTCATCAATAAACATACTACCTGTAAATAATGAAAACTGTCTTTTCCAGTTAAGTATAACATTTGTTTTTCTTGTCTTATTGCAAAGGCTAGTACTTTCTAAATAATCAAAGAGAATAGTGATAACGAGTGTCTTGATAACCCTTTAAAGTAATTCCTCTAATATATTACCATGGATTATGATGTTGCTAATAGTTTGAATAATTCTTAAAAGTAGTCTGCAGGATTCTGTTTCCCAGTATTTTATGAAGGATTTTTGCTCCTACATCTATATTCATAAAACTAACATTTCCTAAGTACTTACAAAATGTTAATCACAATCATAAAGACTCAAAGAGCATTAACTTATGATAACTCTATAAGCAGGTACTCCTTTTACAAAGAAAACTGAAGCACAGAAGAGTTCAGTAACTTTTTAAAGACTACACACCTTGAAAGTGGTAGAGGTAGGAACATGGATAAACATGAGCCAAATAATCGGTTTCTTATTATGTGCTATTTTTTTTTTCTCACCAGGTTTGGATATCAAGGTTATGTTCTTTTCATAAAATGAAATGGGAAGCTATGAATTTTAATATACTCTAGAACATTTTATAGAGTATAGGAGGCTACATTTCCTTAAAAGTTTGAATGACCAAATCCATAATCTTATAGGAGTTTAAAACTGAATTCTACTTAACATTAAAATTTAGGCCTATTTTTCCTTTTGTGTGTTTGTCTCATATTTTTGTCTATCGTTTGCATAAATCTGGTGACATGGTTCATAAGCATTCAACCATTTTGGATAGAGCCTGACCATTATACTTAACAGCCTAGGTGCCCCACCTAACTGTCACAAGGTGGAGACTGACCACACCAGAAAAAATTACCATATGACTTGGGAGGGTGACTTTGGTCCAATGTAATCAGTCAAACTGGTGCTCGAGTTCACATGGGCAATCAATCAATTATGTCTAGGTAATAAAGCCCCAATAAAAACTCTGAACAGTGGGGTTTATGTATCAATCCCACACATTAATACCACAGGGTAACTTGTCCTGACTCCACAGAAATTAGAATCTTCACATTTGGAACTCTGAGATTCTGACCTATGCGTCTCTTCCTTTCATTGATTTTAATCTATATCCTGTCCCTACAATATACTATAATTGTGATCATAATAGGTTTCAGTGAGATTTGCATACTTTTAGTGAACTATCAAGCCTAAATATCAGCTTTGGGGAATCTCCTGCACCGACAGCACAGAGCCTGCTCGGGATTCTCTCTCACCCTCTCCCTCTCTGCCCTTCCCCTGCTTGTGCTCTCTCTCTCTCTCTCTCTCTGTCTCTCTTTCTCTCTCTCTGAAAATAAATAAATAAAACTTTAAAAAAATGTTCCTTTATAAAGGTCAAATGAGCATTCACATATATAGGAAGTTAAATATTTTAACTTTCTCTATTAATGAATATAAAACTGTTTAAGCTAATAACATACTACTAATGGGTCAATTGCTTTAGAAGGAAAGAAAACAACTATAAAACTGTATATATTCTACCTTTAATTTCTAGTATCTATCACAATTACTGAATCTATTAGCAGTAAACAATGAACAAAAATATGTATTGATATAAAACTTTAAGATTCTAAAATATTGATTCAGGAATGAGAAACCCTAAATTCCAAATCATCTACTACAGGTTTAAACAGACTTTTAGGGGCGCCTGGGTGGTTCAGTCAGTTGAGTGTCCGACTTCGGCTCAAGTCACGATCTCACAGTTTGAGAGGTCGAGCCCTGCATTGATCTGCCCCTCCAATGATCATGCTCTGTCTCTCTGTCTCTCAATGATAAACATTAAAAAAATTTTAAACAGGTTTTTAAACTAGATTTCATACTGATTAAACTTAGTAAATCCGTTGGGATTAGTTCCTGCACAGTTTGAAATCAATAATTTAAAAAAGTAACTATGATCTCCTAAAGTAAAATATATCCTCTACAGAATAATGGTGTGAATGTTCATCAAAGGATAAAACACTAAAGAAGCTAGTAAAAGATTAATCATGTTATAGACAAGAGGAAGAAAAAGGGAAAAGAGAATAATTTCCTTATAAGACTTGGGAAATAAGTTTGAGGAGGGAGGGAGAACTAAACAGAAAAGAATGAATTTCATTAAGTTCTTGAAAAAAGATAAAAGTGCAAGAATTAGTGCTATTTTTTAAGGTGTACTGCCATCTTATAGACTTAAATTGTTTACCTCATTTTCTGTTCCCACATCCAGAGTAATAGGCAGACATTCTTGAGGATTCATCCCTCCGCAGGCTGTATACAGTGCCAGCTTGCCCACAGGGATGCCCATCCCATTACAGCCAAGGTCTCCCAAGCCAAGAATACGCTCTCCATCAGTCACCACAACAGCCTGGAAGAGAAAAAAAGTACTAATAGATGTTTGAAAATCCAGGGACACAGTTCCTGGTCTCTACCTCTGAAGTAGAAGTTTCTACTTATGTAATGAAATATTAAGCTATCAAAAACCATAAATTGAATACACATATGAGAGATTTTATATGATCTTAAGTATGGAAGAGTAGAGAGAAAAAATAAAGCTGATATGTATTTTTAAACTATTTTTTAAAAATACATATATACGATTACTTGGTTAGCGAAGAAAGAAGAGATGATACGCACATAAATATTCGAATAACTTTTGTGGCAAGTGGGATGACTACAGGGAAATAGGAGCTCGAAGTGAAACTGAGAGAAGCTTTGAAACCAGTCCCATCCACTTTGAGCATGATTTTGGGAGTGCCCTAGTTAAATAATGCATGAGCTAAGTAGCCTCCAAATGCTCTCATGTTTAGTTTATGCATCCTGGCACCATTTTCACAGCAATTTGCACACATCCTATTTTCAGAGCAATGTTGATCCATGCTCTTTAGCAACTATAGCCACTAGATATTGTTCTACCATTTTTGAAATATCCCAGGTACAGTCTGCTACTTCTTTTACCTGGTGATCTTCCACTAGACTCAATGAATTCTGTGTAGTTTCTTTCCAATCACCTTGAATATCTAGGAGCCATACGTTTTAACCATGAGAAGATTTTATTTCTATTTTATTTGATATCTGTGTGAAATTAACATATCTAACATCCTTGTTCTATGATTCATGGCCATCTTATGAATTTAAGCAAAGCCAATCTCATGAGACACAATTTATTAGATTTTCTATAAACTGCTACACTCATCATTTCCATGGAGCCTTGGGAAAATGTTAGTCATTTGACCTTAAATAAATAGACACATTAAATTTTCTGTTTCTTATTTGTAAAACATAAGAATAAAGGTACTTTTCAGAAGAGCTGCATAAAAATAGAAACCCACTCTGTTTTGTTCACTACTATGCACCAGCACCAAGCACAGTATTTGGCATATAGCAAACAATGAATAAACATTAGTTAATTGAATAAATCTATGATTCAATAAAATGATATGCAAAGCACTTAACCATAGTACATGGTACATTACAAATTCTCAACGAATTGTAGCTATCAATAAGATTATCATCAAGAGTCTTATACAGAGTCATAGGATTTTAGAAGGGGAATTTAGAATCTATTTAGTCTGTCCCTCTTATTTTATAGATTAGGAAACCGAAGATTGGAGAACCAAAATCGTCTGCCTAAGGTGATTTATCTTGTTGATACCAAAGAACCAGAAACTGGGTATCTTAACTCCTAGTACAATGTTTTTCCAAAATGCCATAATGCAGAACATATTTTAAAATATACTTTTGAGGGGCACCTGGGTGGCTCAGCCGATTGAACATCTGACTCTTAATTTCTCTGCTTAGATCACGATCCCACAGTTTTGTGAGTTCAAGCCCTGCATAGGGCTCTGCGCTGACAGCACAGTGTCTGAGAGATTCTCCCCCTTTCTCTGCCCTTCTCAAAATAAATAAACTTGCGCTCTCGAAATAAATAAACTTAAAAAAATTTTTAATATGCTTTTAAGATCTTTCTAATTTTCTGTTCACCTACATTATGCAGCTCTTTAAGAACTGCCTTAAAAATAAATACATTTAAGAAGTGGGTGAAAATTATTTTTGCATATCCCATAAAGCTGATCTTTGTCAAATTTTCCATGTCTAATTGCGAAGAGTCAACAGGTTATGTTTTGAAGAAAGCAACTTGATACCACTGGATTAGCTGGCTCTGATTTAAGCTAAGAAAGGTAAACAAATACTGCAGAAAATCGTAACCTTGTTTTTTAATTTAAAACCAAATTTCCGAAGTCCAAATTCTTCAGACATATATTTGACACTGTTCTATTTATCATACTATCATAAACAGAGGTACTTTTATCTATTGCTGATAATGTATGTGTTTATAAATGCATCCTTTAAACAGGCAAAGCCAGTTGGCCTGCATATATTTTTAAAATATTTTTAGAAGATATTTTAGGACAGCAACATTATCATAGAACTTAGATATGATCTGAATAATCATTTATATAATATTTTCCAGGTTTCATTAAAGATATTTAAACCCAGGGAGTTGCTACTTGTGATTTTCATCCATTTCAATACTGAAAAAGGGATTGAGGGGCCCCTGGGTGGCTCAGTCGGTTAAGCATCTGACTTTGGCTTAGGTCATGATTTCACGGTTTGTGAGTTCGAGCCCTGAATTGGATGAGCTTGAGCCCCACTTCCGGTGAGTTCAAGTCCTGCCTCCGCTGAGCTCACACCCCAGTTTTGGTGAGTACGAGCCCTACTTTTCTCCATCTCTGCTCCTTGCTCACTTGCACCTCTCTCAAGAGAGAGGAGAGGAGAGGAGAGGAGAGGAGAGGAGAGGAGAAGAAAAGAGAGGAGAAAGAAAAGGACAGAAAGAGAGGTTGAAAATATTTTCATTTATTTTTGATAGCACATCTATCAAAATTAATTACACTAAATCTATGTCTTGTATATAAAGCCAAAGAAAAATGTTCTTTTTCTTCATCTCTTCATAAATTTTATTCCCTAAGCTCTTCTCTCATCCTGAGCTATTAATTTTATTATATAAATATGCCATGGACATTTATAAAGGTGACAGTTACTTGAGTAATTTTTAAACTGTTTTGAGGCATTTGCTATTTTAGCTGTTTATGCGCTTTGTTACAAATGTACATTTGTAGCATTAATTCACAAACATTTCACCACTGAAGGTAGATTTTAATAGTTAAGGAACCATCTGAAATACAAAAATTTGCCATCTACACAGCGTATCGTTGACCTTCCCTTGGCTTTTGTTTTTACCTTACTCTGTCTCCCGCATAAGGAATATCAAGCAGCTGGATGTCTTGTATACAATAGTGAAGTCACAACAGCAGGATTATCTTGGTAAGACAACCGCGGTTCTCTCAGTCTGCATTTCAGAAATGCAACCTTCATCCCACCCTGTCAATTATTATCTGGGCACTAACCTGACTAGTAACTCTGTATGAAACATGCAGGGGTCCTCCTGCACACACACAGACACCCTCACCATGTGTCTTGTCTTCATTCATTCTTTTCCCTCCTGGGGGCCTTCCTACTATGGTCACCCTGCGCGCAGAATTCTTGCCTCTTCTCCTTTCTCTGAGGAACCTTCCTCAAGCTCTACTTCATAAAGCCAGTCCCCTTCTTTAAATATGACATTCTATTATTTCAAGTCTAAACACCTCTTTCTGAATTTCAAGAACTTTCATAATAATTTGAAATCTTAATTCCGCTACATTTCAATATTAACACTTAGCTTTGGTCAGGGCAGCCAATTCACTTACTGCACAAAAACACACCATTCTCTTTCTGAAGAAGATACTTACATGCATGTCTTCCCTTCTTAAGATAGGATCTTCTTCCCTTCCTAACTATCCACGGCTAAATCTAAGTCGACTTCGCTAAAAAAATTTCTTCACTGTTTCGGCCTTCTCTAAATGATATTCTCCTCTGAATGAATATGGAATTTATAATTTATGCCAGTTTACTTACATATTATCTAATAATTGATTGCCTTTGTTTTATGTGTGCTTTCAACTACACAGTAAGTGACTACATCTTATTCTTCAATATTCTATTAGAATAAACAGTTGCCATTTAAGTGCCTATTCTGTGTCAGATACTATGCTAGACTTTTAAAATAATAGTAAGTATAGTTAGGATCAAGAAATCAGTGAGGGCCTAATATTAAGAGCTGAAAGAATAAAGGTAGACTACTAATGAAGATAAATATTCAGAGCAAGAAAAACATAAAGCAAGGTGATTACATTGCCTAGCTGTTAAGATTATATGGATATTAACTATTAATATTAATAGCCATATTATTTAGCCCTCTCTGCCCTAGAACTATTTCCTATATTGACTCATTCTTATAATTCTCTCTAGATTCCAGGAAAATTTTAAGTGTCCTTCTTAGACATTTTATACTTTATACTTCACAGAATCAATACATTTTGGAGGTAGTTCCTAAGGACAGGATCTGTGGACAGCGCAGTCTACCTTGTGAGAGAAAAACTAAGGAAGCAACTTAGGTTAAAAAAAAAGTGAAAAAATTGGAAAGATTGGAAATCATGAAAAACATTCTGCTTTACAAGTTTGCCTGGAATAAGACTCAAAGAGCAGAGCCAATCAATTCTAGCCATGACTGCTCCAATGTCAGTAAGGGAGTGATGCTTCGGAAGTCACAGCTGAAGTGCCTCCGCACCCCTAAAAAGCATCAGTTTGTTCACTCCTACTCCAAAAATAGCACAAAGGGTTTGGCACGTGAAAGGAAGGAAGGAGGGGAGGAAGGGAAGGAGGGAAGGAGGGGCAGGGGGGGGAGAGAGAGAGAGAGAGAGAGAGAGAGAGAGAGAAAGAGAGGAAAGAAGGAAGGAAGGAAGGAAGGAAGGAAGGGAGGGAGGGAGGGAGGGAGGGAGGGAGGGAGGGAGAGGGGAGAGAGGGAGAGGAAGAAAGAACAGGAGCCAAGGCAGGGACATGTACCTCTCACCCTCCTGAGACAAGGAAGGTGACAGGGCCCACGTCTGAGAGCAAGGGCTCTGAGGCCTGCAGGCACCGTCGAGACATCCCCCTGCACTGCTGTATAGCACACCCCCTTTCTTCTCCTAACTGAATTGTCATGATAATTATAAGAGTTAATCCAAGTAGTATCTCACATCGAAAGCTACTAAATGTTGGATACTATTCTTATTTTATTTTCATTAGCTCAGTCACAGAGGAAAGTCAGATGGGCTACTTAAGGTCACAATGATAAAGGAAATGCTTTAATGGATTTTTTGTCTACCTGTGTTCCTCGTAGGGAATGATTAAACTCAACAAATGTGAAAATGGACTTTGCTTAAAGAAATTCAGAGGCAACTTCAACATTATTCAATGCTTATCATCATTTACAATCAACAAATACTAAGAACTTACATAAAATAATGGGGAAACTTAGTCTCTAAATGGTATCAGAATAAAATTAATCCAGTATGCAAAAATTAAAGGAATATAAATTAGGTGACATTCACTAGAAAAGCTAGTGAACACTATCTAATATCATGAAAATTGCCAGCATGTTATGGGAGAGGAAAAGAACAAATATGCCATAGGGGAAAAATTGGGTAACTTACCTTGACGACATCTTCTGGCCATGCATTAAGAACTGAAGCAATATGCCCTCGATCATGGATACTAATAAAGAGACCTCTGACCAAAAAAAAAAAAAGTAGTTTTAATTTACTTCAGACTTGTGAAACTATCATGAATATTTAAAATTTTTTTTGAAATTTGTTTGATACACCTCGATTTTTATTAAACTAGTGAAAATTATTTTCTTACACATTTACAAGCTAGGAATCTTATAAATAAGGGAGAAATTACTTTAATTATTGGCATCTATAATAAAGGCAGATTATTATAATAAAGGCCCATTCCTATTACATATTCTTAAATATTTTGTAATTAAAGAAGCATTCACTCTTTTATATCCAGAGAATTTAAATAGCATTGTCAATTCCACTCATAGATTTATTTAGTCTTTCATTAAATAATATATGTAAAAGCACTCAGAAAAAGATGAAGTGTATGTAAACAGGCATTTTCAGTATACACTCCACTTGACTACATAGTCACAGTGTGAAGATGAAAGCCTGTATTAGAAATGGTTTGAGTGACTGGCAAATGCTGGGCATCCCTTTTCTGTGAAACTTAATTGATTTTTTTTTAAGTTCAAATATCCAAGTTACAATTCTTTGATTTGCAGTCTTAGTTGCTGTTTGTAACTCTGTTATTAAGACTCAACTGAAGTCTTTAACACTGCTCCTCTCCTGCCTCCCATTTCCTATGAAACCCTAACAACTAACAGAAAATTAAAATGAAAAATGAATTTCAGTGTCTTAATCTCATTTAAAAGCTTTACGTTAGTATTGTTAAATGTAGCTCAAATACAGAGAGCTGGATACAGCCAATGTACAGCTTAATGAATTTTTATAAGGCGACCACCCTTGTACATAATACCATTTAAGCAGAGAGAGTTTTACCAGCATCCCAGAAGCCTTTCGCATGTTTCTCCCAATCAAAACCCCTCTCCCCTCCTAAGAGTAACAACTGTCCCAACTTTTATGGTCTCTTTTCTTTATAGTTCTATCATCCAAATGAAAAGCCATCTGAAGACACAATTTATCTTCTAAAGTTTCCCATAATCTGAATTTTGCTGATTAAATTCCTATGGTATAGATTAACAAATTAATCTTTCTTCTGTGTTTCTTGAGAAATTGGTAATTGAACCTAAAGGCTTAATGAGATTCGTGTCCTTTTTTTATAAGACACTTCATAGTTTAGTGTTATCAGAAGATGCATAGTATTGTCACCAGCTAGACCTCAAGACTTGACCTTTCCTGCTCACCTGCTTGTACTCACTGACATTTGACCTCTATTTTTCCTTACCTTTTCTTTCTGGTTTCTCTCTTAACTCAGGTAAATAAAAAGTAAAACTGTCCCTTGAGCAATAGAGACTGTCCTGACCAGCCGCCCCAGACTACTCAGACCAGAGTGAACTTAACCCCTGACATCACGCCTGCGCGGATGGATCCTGGAACGACCTCTAGAGTGACCAACAACTACCTTTATCTCGTTCTAATACTAAAATCTCTGCCAAGGGAGGAGCACAAGCCTCTTTTACATAACATACAATGTATGTAGAGACAAGTTTCCTTAAGGCGCATGTATGACCTTGCTAATGTATGTATGTATGACAGATGTTAATGCTCAATATTTAAATTCATTAATTCATTAGGGGTTACAATGGAATATCCCAATTCTGTCAATCATTCCTCATTTGCTGGAATTCTCCTTTAAAGAGAAATTTCACCACACCTATTGTTTGGTTACCCAATTGTTAAGCTGATACAAATGCTAGATTCTTCCTCTTACCAGTTTTGTTTTAATGTTTATTTATTTATTTTGAAAGACAGAGAAAGAGAGCAAGCATGTGCATGTACTAGTGAGTGAGGGGCAGAAGGCGAGGGAAAGAGAATCCCAAGCAGGCTCTGCACTGATGGGGCTCAATCCCACAAACTGTCAGATCAGACATTCACGTTTACTATTCGTCTCCTCCTTGCCACTACCCGCTCCAGTATACGTATACACACAATGCAGCGAGTTCCTTAAGTACAGATTCTATTTGTCTCACATTTGTAACCCTAATGTCTCTAACTGCACTGGCACATAGTATGTGTCCAACAAAAATGTGCTAATGATTGTACTGAAACCATAAGGCTTCTATAATCAAAAATTTTTAAAGTACAGAAAACATGAAATAAACCCAAAATTACACTGACTTATTAAATAACCAAAAATTATAGTATGATAGTGCTATAGGCAGATTACTGATGATTTTCTGACTCAACAAAAATATTAATTTACCAAGCTGGCACTAAAGTATATCCTTTCCTGGGTTGTTGTCTTTTTTATTTTTTGCTATGTCACATGAATTTATTTTGTTCTCCAAAATAAGAATAAGCTCTGTATTAGTTACATATTTTTTTTGGATCCCTGTCATATACAAATATGTAATCGACAAGATCTCAATGAATTATTCTAAAATTAAAATGAAATATATTTGGACCTTTTAAAGGAGGCAATTTTGTTGAATTATCTAAAATGTTCTTGGCAATGTACCATTAAGTAATATTTCTTGGGAACTTGTTAGTTATCCAAGGTTTTCCAAGCACCACTAGTCTCAGGAAATAGTATCTTTTTAAAAAGAAAAAAACAAGAGAGACAATGAATGATACTAAAATTTATATCAACTAAAGGCCAAGATTTGTTATACAAAGATATGAGCACAATTTCACTGCCAGGGCCATTTGATCCCCTGTAATCTCTTGTACTGAGCAGAGGTTCATTTGTGGCCAAAGTGCTCACTCATACAGAGAGCTCCATAAATGAAGGATGTGTAGTCTCTCACCAAAGTCAAGCATTTTGGGACAATAATTTGCAAAACTTCATATAATATCTCCTTGATCAGAAAACTAATGAGATACCCAAAGTCAGCAGGCCATCACTCCTACTTGCTGGTACAGAGTTGAATATAAAACATTAATCCTTGATATATACACATAGTTACACATATACAAAATGAAAACTTTAGATCAGAAGGTTAATCAATGATATTTCTAAATAAATGGAATTTCAACAAACATTTCTTCTCCACCCATGTTTTTGTTGATCAATTTGTTTAGGATATTTATTTTTATTCAAAGTATATTAAATATGGAAATTAAAAATACTCATGCTTTTGTGTCTATTTCATGTTAGAACTAACATAATTTCAAAATGTGGGTCATTTTCTCATGTACATACTTCAAATTTTTCTCATAACCTCTAATACTGTATGTATTGCACTCTCGAAAGAGATTTATAAGATGAGATAATAATCTTACTTCTTCATGTTGCCTCAGATAAATCCCTAATGAAGTTTATTTCATACCAAAATAGAATTCATTTTCTAACATGCAACCTTCTATTATAACTAGACTTCTATTTTCTTCTGGAAATTAATTCATGACCCTGCTCCTGACCCAATGGAGGAGGCAACCACTCTACAATTTTCTATAGGAATCCTCTCTTCCATTACAGAAGCCTTTACTATCTTTCGAAATAAGAATTTTAGACCCTATATTTTTCACAAATTGTGAGTATGCACTAGTGAGTCCTAGCAGTCAACCCAAAGTGGAGTCCTATCAGCAGATCTGAGCTCATGGGAAAATGAAGTGCTCAAGAAAGTTAAGTTCAGTTAAAGTGTAGGTCTAATCAGGAAATACCTAGGATAAAGGTGCAGAGTTAGGAGTCATGAGATGAGCAGTGGGTGTTATACATAGGGGATGAATCACTGGAACCTACTCCTGAAGTCATTACTGCACTATATGCTAACTAACTTGGATGTAAATTAAAAAATAAATAAAATTATAATTAAAAAAAGAAAAAAAAACTAGATCAACTGAAAAGAAAAGAAAAGAAAATGAGAAGAATAGGATGCTAAAGGCAAAAGAAGTGAAGGCCAAGGGGAAAGCATTACCCACAATGCTTAGTACAATGCTTAGTACACATGAAAGAATAGGATGACTAAGAAGGGTCCTGGAAGGAAGGAAGGAAGGGAAGGGGGGAGGGAAGGGAGAGAGGGGGGAAGAAAAGAAAAAAAAGGAAGGAAAGGAAAAATAGGAAGGAAAAGAAAAGAAAAGAAAAGAAAAAAGAAAAGTAAAGTAAAGTAAAGAAAAGAAAAAAATTTAACAGGACAACCAGTGTTTCTAAAGCCAAGGGAATGGAGGCATGGATCAATATTAATTTTCTGCAGTAAATGCTTAGAAGAATTCTTCTGAGTATATTAAGAATTGTTTTTTCCTGAACTATTTGAGAGTCAAGTAGCCAACATGATGTCTCATCACTATCAATAATTTAGTGCACTTCCTACGAACAAAATATTCTCCTACATAAATATAATCAAAAAATTAATACTGACATATGACTACCATCTGATTCTCAGACACCATTCACGTTATACTGTTTGTCCAATGATGTCCTGCGTAACAAAAGTCCAGTTCAAAACCCAATGTTGTACTTAGTTGTCATGTTTCTTTGGTCCTCCTCGATGTGGAACATTTCCTCAGTCTTTCCATGACTGCCATGACCTTAATGCTTTTAAAGTTACAAGTCAGTGTTTTTGTAGAATGTCCCTCAATTTTGGTTTGTGTGGTATTTCCTCATGACTAGATTCAGATTATACACATGCCACAAGAATATCACAGAAGTGACACTGGCCTCTTCTCACTGCATCCTACCAGGTGGCACTGTTCCTGGTTTGTCCCACTACGGGTGATGTTCACTCTGATCACTTGATTAAGGTAAGCTCTTCCAGGCTTCTTCACAGCAAAGTTACTCTTTCTTCCCTTTGTTAACAATTAACAAGCATTTTATGGGATGATTCTTCAAAATTACCCATTTCTTTGTCCGATTTTCAATTTATCCATTTATTTATGGGTATCAATGTGGGCTCCTGTTCATTACTTTATTCAATTGATTTTAATCAGTAGCAAATATTCATTTGATGCTCAAAATGTCCCAGATTTGGCCGGCATGAAGCCCTTCAAGCTGGCTGCTTTGTCCTTTTGACATAAATCCATCATTCTTTGAGCACTTCCTTTCTTTCTGGTACAGATGTCCTCAGCTCATCTTTTACTTATCCTGGCACAGCCCTGGAATCAGTAATTTCTCTAAGGAACTCTGGTTGCTTTTGATGGAAAAAGCACTCAGATCTGAGTGCTAGGCATGCTCATTGTTACTGGGGTATTGCTGCTCCCACAACAACTCAATGGACAGAAAAAGTATATGTATGTATGTACATACACACTTTATACATGTATGTGTATCCATATATGTATATATATATATATACACATATACATTTCTCTACCTATGTGTATATGTACATACATATATATATACACATATATATTTCTATACCTATCCATCTCATCTACCTATAAACTGAAAACCATATGTTCACATTAATACCTTCATCCAATTCAACACTAAAGGGCTCATTCTAGTGTTCTCCCTTCAGTTTTCACACTTATAACAACTCTCTCCTATAGTGAAAAACCTAGCTCCCATTATGCTTAATATATTTACTTATTTGACCAGTCCTCTTGTATTAAATGAATCCTGCCCCCCTTTCCATGCAGACACCTTGCTCACTTCACCAAAGCTCCAATCTCTGAAGGAGGCAGCCCTCCTACACGTGTCCTCTCCACCACTGGGGCTCTGACACCCAGCACTCCACCACCTCCTACAAGGACTCTCCCCCTTCAGCTCGCTTGGCTCTCACACCTTGACTCAGGCTGCCTCTTTTTGTGGGTGTTCTTGACCCTACCCAGGCTCCAACACTCCATGCTGGGTCCCCACTCTTTATTTTTTTAATGTTTATTCACTATTTTTGAGAGAGAGAGAGAGAGAGAGGTAGTGGGAGAGTGTCAGAGACAGAGGAAGACACAGAATCTGAAGCAGGCTCCAGGCTCCGAGCTATCAGCACAGAGCCCGACGCGGAGCTCGAACTCACAGACCATGAGATCATGACCTGAGTTGAAGTCAGACACTTAACTGACTGAGCCACGAGATGCCCCCCCTTTTTTTTAAAACTGGTCCCCACTCTTTTAATTGGAGACGGACGCACCATGAAGCAGAGAGAGAATGCAGCCAGATTGCTCCTATCACCTCTAAGAAACATGACAAAAATGACAGTGGATGTGTAGAAAGAAGCTACAATTATCCTCTGTTGCTGGAGGAATATCGACCTTGAGCACATCTTTTCAGATTAAGGAATTTTATTTTGGAGGTATATCCATTTCCATGTCCTCTGCTCATCATATTTGTGGAAAATATTCTCCAAATTGTTTATTTTACACTTTTGTTTGTTGTAGTTTCCCATTTGTATGTGGTGAAACAAGTGGATTTTTCTCCTTTCAGATTTCTTACATTTCTTTTAAGCATACAAAATCCTGTCTCATCAATTACTTCTCTCCATGCTACCCTTTTTTTTTTTCCTAAAAGAATCTATCTAAAATTTCAATATATTCTCTGAGGATTTAATATCCCACTTCGTACTTTTCCAAATATCACACTTTTGCTATTACTACACTTTGACCTCATTAATATCTCCTGTCTTTTGACACCTGCTTTTCTTTTTTTCCCTCAAATTATCAGTCAATCCTGACTGAATTTTCTTTTTTTTTAATGTTTATTTGTTTTTTAGAGAGAGAGACAGAATGTGAGCAGGGAAGGGGCAGAGAGAGAGGGAGGTACAGAATTTGAAGCAGGCTCCAGGCTCTGAGCTGTCAGCAACAGACCCCGACGCGTGGCTCGAACTCACGAACCGTGAGATCATGACCTTACCCAAAGTCAGATGCTTAACCGACTGAGGTACCCAGGCACCTCTGGACTGAATTTTCTTCTTAATACAGTTAGGTTTTATCTATTCCATCAACTAGTCTTAACTCCCTCGCTTTCTTCTCTTTCCATCACACCATTTCTGAAAACCTCCAAATGTAAATCAATCCATTTGCCTTTCTTTTCCTCAGGCCCTACTGTCTGCCAATACGCATATCTGAATAATGTTTGAATGATGTTTGAAAAGGACATTCAATCAGGTGTGTTAGATCCATTAAAACCTCAGGTCTCCCATCAATAGATAAATAGATAAAAAAGATGTGGTACATATATACAATAAAATATTATTCAGCCATAAAAAAGAATGAAATCTTGTCATTTGCAATGACATGGATGGAGCTAGAGAGTATAATGCTAACTAAGTGAAGTTAGTTAGAGAAAGACAAATACCATATGATTTTAGTCATATGTGGAATTTAAGAAACAAAACAAATGAGCAAAGGGAAAAAACAAGCGAGTCAAACCAAGAAACAGACTCTTAACGATAGAGAACAAACTGATGGTTACCAAAAGGAAAATGGGTGGGGGGATGGGTGAAATAGATGATAGGAGTAAGGGTATACATCACGATAAGCACTAAGTAATATACAGAATTGTTAAATCACTATACTGCACCTGATACTACTACAACACTATGTCAACTATTGTGTAATTTTAAGATTAAAAAAATTAAAAAAAAAATCATTGTCTCTCCAGTTGTGAGATCCTCACAACTTAACATAACTTCCTTAAGTGTCTTCTATTGGCTATTCTTAGATTACCCGTTAAAGCTACTTTATATTTCTCCTGTCCCCCATTCCCACCCCTCTACACTATCATCAGATGAGCACACTTTTTTCTTAACTGTGAAGAAAGAAACTTTCAGCTCCTAGCTATCCACCTACCAACTTCCTTTCATTATTCATTGGTGAGTAAAGTGTCACTATCACTGTCCTATGATTCAGTTTACCCTCATGCTGTCACCGTCTGGCCACTTAGTCCTCTTCATTAAATGCTGGCATTCTCCAGGTTCTAAAAAAGTTCTCTTTTTCACTCTAAGGCACAGTGAAGGCTGAGGGACTCTGCTCTGTTCCGCCTACTTCATTTTTGAAGTCCCCTTTGCCTTAGCTTCAGCTGAATGTCAGCTTTTTGGTCCCATCTTTGCTTTTGGCATTTGATCAACTAATTCAGTCTGAGAACTATCCAGTTTTCAACTCTGGATGATCTTTTAGAGACTCGTTTAGGCATCCTTCCAATACCTCCAGCGCCTCTTCATGGCCAGGCTAGCTTCTAATTGCTTATCAGAGGCAGTTCAAGTGTTACCGCCTCTTGGAACTATTTCCTGACCCACATTCAAGCTGAGTTGGAATCTCTCTGCAATCCCATAGAATCTTGCTGTTTTTCTTTATTATAACATTCATCATATTTGTCATATAGTTCTTTACCTTCTTATTTCTGTTCTACCAGATGAACTCTTAAAATCAGGAATGCTGCTTTTCTCACAGAAAAAAAGAAGGAAATACGGAGTTCATAGAGAAAATATAGCTAAGGAGAAAAGAAGATAATTCAGATGGGACTTTGGCACCAGCTGACCCAATGGTGGCTAACACACCAGCAACAAAATAACCCCCAAAACTGGACTGCAGAACACTCAGGAGCTATGTGGGGGTATATACTTTGGGGGGGGGATATTCTGAAAATGATAAGACCAAGGAACAGATAGGAGAAATCAAACTCTAGGGGAAAAGTCCCTGGGAAAGTCTAGCAAGAGCCAGAGCCAATGCCCAGTTCTAGGACATGGAATAGCAGGAGCCGAAGAGAGGAGCAGCGTGAGATCTCGGTGTTGATATGGGAGCACAGGTCTTAATGACAGCAAAGGATTTGAGAGCTAAGGGGGAACCAAGGCCACTAGGTCTAAGGAAGAATCATGACTGTTAAGAATACACCAGCTTTAAGAGAAATAAAGTGGTTTAAAGGCTTTAGTCTGGCTTACTCCGAAATAAAACTACAATGAGACAAAGCCCGTAGATGGAGAAGGACTCAGTGGAAGGTGCGGAGGCCAAGGGAAAGGGACCCTTGTGACTGGTTACCAATTCTATTATAGAAGTAAAAACACTTCTTAATTGAGGCCAGAAGAACAAGGATTTCTCATTTCCTCTAGTCAGCTACTTCCAAAAGTAAGTTTTTTCTCTTTTCTTATCATATAACATCCTAATATTACTAACATGAGTAATATTTTTCTTGGTGTAACTAGTTGATTTTGTTCTGCAATGATACTCTTGTGAATTTGTTTTGTTTATTGAAGATAATTCTTAAAGTTCTATTTCTAGTCAATTCTCCTGAGGAGGGAAAATCGGTGTGGTGGGCAGATTTTTTTTCTGTTCCTTGGTCTTAGCATTTTCAGAATATCCCTCCCCGCCAAGATCTCCCAGCTGGTTGTGTTCACGTTCCACTACCATGCACACGATGGATTTCACTGTAATTAGGTCCTGTTAGAGGAAGGAGTATGCTCTTGCTCAGGTTCAAACCTGGCAGTTATCAAATATATCAAAGTCCCATATATTTTCAATCAAATCAACTTTGGTACAATAAGATTTAAACTGATAACAGAAAGTTTTTTAAAGGGTCGTAAAAGACCGGGGGCACTGTGGTAGCTCAGCAGGTTAGGCGTCTTCCTGATTTTAGCTCAGGTCATGACCTCACTGGTTCATGGGACCGATCCCGCGTCAGGCTTTCTCTCTCTGTCCCTCTCTCTCACACACCCTCCCCAGCTCGCGCACAGGCTCTCTCTCAAAATAAATAAACAAACATAAAAAAAAAAGTCTTAAGAGAACATCAAAGAGGATTCAACGTTTTAAAGGGAAACCATTAAAGGATAAGTTAAAAGGATGCAGCAGCGGAGACACAAAGAGAAACATATAACAGTTTTTAAATATTTATAGAATTATTATACCAAAAGTGTAAAAATTCATTATTTGTAAAACCTCCATCAAGAATAAAAATTTAGATAGGGGTGCCTAGTGGCTCAGTCAGTTGAGCATCTGACTCTTATTTTGGCTCAGGTCATGATCTCATGGTTCGTGGGTGTGGGCACTGCACGGGTCTCCCTCCTGACAGTGTGGAGCCTGCTTGGGATTCTCTCTCTCTCTCTCTCTCTCTCTCTCTCTCTCTCTCTCTGCTCCTCCCCCACCTGTGCTCACTGTCTCTCAAAATAAATAAATAAAATTAATTAATTAAAATAAAAACTAAAAAAAAAATAAAATCTTAGGCAAAACACAAGTGATCCATGCTCGCATATGTAAAAGCTCTTCAATATTTAAGTGGATAAGTTTAGGAAGATTGTAGAAGATATGAAAGGCTTCCTCTGATAATGGAAGTTAAGAAAACAAAATAGTTAATATAGCCAGGTCTTCCTTAGTCTGTACTCCTATATTATTCCAAGATACCATATGGCAAGCAGAAAAGACATAACAAATTTTACAATTTAATTTTGCAAGGGAAAAAGCGGTCACCCTGCCTATCTTGAGTTCAGTCCCTTAGGTGATATTTGCTTCCTCTAAACTCCCTTGCAGTAAAGACAACAGTGGCAAAGACACCAGAAATATCTGCTGGATGCACTATAATTCTTTGAATATCAGGAAGAAAATTAAAAATCCCCAGAGCTAAGAAGCAGAAGTCAAAATGAGGATAGAGAAACATGGAGAAAGGGCCACAGATAGGTAAACTGCTATACACAAAAACAATTAAACTAGCAATAATTACTTGCCAAGCATCCATCTTACTTACCCAGTTTGAATTAGCAAAGTCTATCAGAATAGAATAATTACCTAGTCTCACATCTAGGCTGGTATCTCAAGTTTCTTCCAAAATTATAAATAATAGCAAAGAGGTAAAGAGGGAAAAGCACTTTTCTTCTCACTTTTAAGGGAAAATACATATATCCTATCAGACACTTATTGGCAATGCAAGTGAAAAAAATCCTTCAGTTACTTGATGTCTATGGAATGAGAGTCCTACCCGGGGCCAGTGTAAACTGACAACTGCAGTAGGATCCAAGAACGGAAATAATAGAGACACTCGGTGATGGAAATGCACTAGATTCATGCCACTGCTTTTGATGCAAGAAGTCAAAGCACTAAGAACAAGGAGCAGCAACGAAAACACGGACACAGAAGAGTTCAACTGCTTCTACACAGAAAACACTTTGTTCAGACCATTTACAATTTGTCCCAACGTTTACATGAAATTTACCCACTTGAGCTCACCATCCCATATCCAAAGTCTTTGGGGAATCTCTGCATTAATTTAACAACCTCTATTAACCATGCTATTGTTGCTATAAATGGACTAAAGTGTAATTCCTCCATTCTTGTTTCTCTGATAAACAGCATTCTTGGATAGGAAGCTTTGTTTTCGGGTTCCTTTCAAATCACTAATAAAGTAAATCCCACAGCCTTAACTCTGGGCCTTCATCCAGAAGTCTTTCCTTTTGCTAATCTTTACTTTCTTTGGAAGCATTCTTGCAGACTATTTTATCTAAGCCCAAAATTAGTGATCAAAGCATTTAACCAATTAATCTCATTTCCTTTTCTAATATTAAAGAAAACTGAGAGACCCCATATGCATATGCTAAGAATTACAAGACTACTCTTTATGAACCTAAAAGAAAAATACTGCTGTGTACAGACAGGCATTGTCCCTAGGTAGTGTTTTTTTTTTTTCCTTTTCAGAGAAAGAAAATTTATCAACAGAAAAATATAAGCCACACGGGCAGACTTGGGATACTGCCAAATACAGTTCAAGCAAATTCCTTTAATATGAGGTTATTTTTCCAAAGAGCTTTCCAGGGGAGGTTGCCACTGCTGGGTCCTAAGAAACTGGTCCTCCTCCTCGGTCTTATTCCAAGAACTAAATAATGCCCATTTTCCCTCAGATTTAGATCATCCTCCCACAAATTCAAATTTTTGCTATCACTGGAAATCTGTCACTGGTTTGCTTTAAGTCAAGCATACGGGAGAAATATGCTTTCAAACAGTCAAAGCTGTATTATCGCCATACAAGAAGACTTCTGGAAAATTAAAGGACAAAGTTAAACAGCATTAATTCAATGTAATTGAGTTCTTGGGCTACTTTCTTTGGGAGTCGTGTCTTCGCTCCAGTTCTGTCAGGGTTAGGGCCCCTCCTAGGATTCTCCAGTACCTTGTACTCTCCAATCACAGTGCTCATCGCACAGTGTTATCACCGCTTGTTTAGGGTTTATCTCCTCCATTAGACCATATGCTTCAGCAGGCAAAGTGTTAGGTCTGTCTTGTGCATGAGTTTACTACAACGACCTAACAGAATGTTTGGCACATAGCAGGTGAGTCAGATTAAAGTTAGCCAGAGACTCTCTGACACTCCTCCCAAACAAGAATGGGGTCTATGCATCCCCCCTTGATTCTGCTCTAACCAACACAGCATGGCAGTAATACTAATTACTAATTAGTAACTTCCAATTTCTAACCAGTTCTTAAGAAACTAGCAACTCCATTTCCGGTCTCTTAGAACACTTGCTCTTAGAGCCCTATGACTGACAGATACGGTCGAGAAGTATTTGTACAAGGAATACAAATGCATGAACAGTCTTAAGGAAATCAATTCCCCAATATTTACCTTCCATTTCTCGGTTTCCTAAAATTGATCTACTACGACCTGGTGTGATTCTCCCAAGACTAATCCACTCACGCAGATTCTCCATCTCCTCTTACACCAGACCTTCTATGTTATAAAAGCAAGACATGGTATCACCTATCCTGACTTTTACTATAATGCAGTGTCCCAAAGTACAAAACCTTTGGAATTTTACGGGGTTTGGTAAGGCTCACCTTGCCCTATTCTTCACATAATCCTCTTACAAGCAGAGTGTAGAGGCACTAGAATGAGGGTATTTGGGCTCTGACTCCAGGCGCAGGATAGAGTGAACCAGTGGGAGCAGGCCTCCGTCTTGAGGGAGACACCAACAAACGGCAAAAGAACCACAGGCTGAAAATGGATTTTCTCCCTCACATATTTAATGAGAAGCCTATCTTTTCAGTTACTCTCAAGAGTCAGAATATGTCTACTAGAAAGAAAGCAATCTTCAAACAGCTGAAAGCAGAAAATGATTAATGATACTGATTGTTTTAAATATAACTGAATACTTCCCCAAATTACTAAACTATTCTAGATATGCTGGATAAAGACCCGGATAAAAATTTAACATGATTTTCAATCAAAAAAAGTCTATCTTGTAATTTTTAACATTCAATTATTTTTGAGAGAGACACAGAGCACAAGCAGGGGAGGGCCAGAGAGAGAGGGAGACACAGAATCTGAAGCAGGCTCCAGGCTCTGAGCTGTCAGCACAGAGCCCAACGCAGGGCTCGAACTCACAAACTGTGAGATCATGACCTGAGCCAAAGTTGGACACTTACCCGTCTGAACCACCCAAGTACCCCTAAAATGTCTATCTTTTAATAAGGTATTATATAATTTTATCAAATTTATAACACAATTATTCCTATTATAGTTAATCCTATTGTTAGATTTTATAAAATGGATATTTTCTGTATCTTAGTTTCAAGGGAAAAGTTATTATCCACAAAATCAATTTATTTTTAGCAATATGTATTTTTATCTTTCACTAAATAGGTCAAAAGTTTGATCATTATGTCTGACAAAACTAATGTATTTATTATTTACCTATATTTATCTAATTATTTCTAAAAGTCTAGTACCAGAATTTAATATATACACACATACATTCTTACCAAAGTATTATCATGCCTTCTTTCATATTCCTTACTTCATAAAAACTTATAATCTCAGGTATATATTATATTGCTGTACAATAAATGAATGAGATACATTTATCTTTTTTTATAGTTTTTTAAATAGATAAATCAATTTAATTATGTGTGCCACTTTATCTTGATGTAATGACTTTCATTAACCAACCATACAACATGTGTTCTATAAATTATTTCTCCTTGCTGTTGATAATATTAAAAAAAAAGAAGTATTAACGCATTTTTGAACTGGCGGAAAGTTTTTTGGCTGAAAGACTTGATAAAAAGGACTACTAGGCCAATAAGGATATACTTTAAGTGAATGAGCTAAATCTGCAACTTCTAGGTTGTGAATATGTAAGATAAACATATTTGATATTTTAAAAGTCTGTACTGTAAGAGATGTACTGAAATTAATGTTTCAATTTTCCCAGTCTTTTCTGAGTATATCAGGTTAAACAAAATGCTAACAAGGAAGAATAACAGACATTAGCAGCTATTTGCAAAGTCTTGGTAAAGATTCTGAGATACCTCTTAGAAATTAAAAAAGTTCTGACTCTAACAACTGGCTAACAAAACATTCTGCAATTCAGATGGCTTCCGATTCTTCTAACATTTTTGAAGGGAGAAGTAACCGAGTTGTCATTTGGCAAGTCATTAAAAATAAATGTTCATGATATATCTCTATATAACTTTGGGGACACAACTTGGAAAGAGTTCAAAGAATTGAGTGATATTGCTATAACAAAATTCCCTCCAGTCCTACCTGTTTATTTATTTGCATGAATAGGTTTTATAGCACATACAGGTGCAAGTATACAAAACAGGAATAAAACTAATCCTAATAATTCTCTTCTACCCATAACTACCATACACCTAGATACACATGAATCAGGAAGGGGAAAAAAATCCCCATTCCACTAAATGATTTATTTCCAACAAAATTGTTTTCATGTTAATAATCAAAATTTAACACACATGTCTGTAGTTAGACCAATTATATGCTAGCAATAATCCTAATAAATTTTTAACATTTGGAACCTTAATGTCACTTCATACACATAGTTTCACTGCACATAAGTATAACGCTTAATCGGTAAAAGACTTTCAAACATTAAAATGTATAGCTTAGAATAAAATCATAAATAGGACTGGAATTAAAATAGAAATCCAAAGAGATTCGTATTTCTGGTAAAAAAACATTTGTTTTTATATATTTTAAATAGACAATGGACTATATAAAACTGTATCCCACTGGATACATTTAAAATGAAAGATAATGGTTTTGTTTTGCTATGTCAGTAATTAAACATGTTGGAAACTACATTCCTTGCAACTACTCAAACTTACAATAAAAGCTTTTTTTTTAATGTTTATTTATTTTGAGAGAGAAGAGAGAGAGTATGCACATATACACACATGCGCAAGCTGGGGATGGGGAGAAAGAGAGAATCCCAAGCAGACTCTGTGCTGCCAGCGCAGAGTCTAACTCGGCTCAATCTCATGAACCGAGATCATGACCTGAGCCAAAATTGAGAGTCACATGCCAACTAAGCCACCCAGCCGCCCCCCTTAGATGGCAAGTTAAGAAGGGCAATTTTTCAAAATTCTCTTAAGGGGTTTGAAAGCAAAATAGTATGATGATCACTGATACACAGTAATTCAATGCTGTTGAATTTTCACTGATATTGAGATATTAGTTCCCTATATGATGCAAAAGTTCAGTGTTAAATAAAATTTATTTGTAAATGTGACTGGTCAAAGAATTGAGCAAAATTCTTTTTATATTTTTAAGTTTATTTATTTTGAGACAGGGGAGGGGCAGAGAGAAAGGGAGATAGAGAATCCCAAGCAGGCTCCACGCTGTCAGCACAGAGTCCGACGCAGGGCTCGATCTCACCAACCATGATGAGAACATGACCTGAGCCGAAATCTAGAGTTACGCTTAACCAACTGAGCCACCCAGGTGTCCCTGGGCCAATTCTTAAATCAACTGAGAGGCATACCAAGAGAAAATATACTTCAATAGGGATTAGCATGATTTAGAATCCCCCCAAAAATAGTTTTCACTGTATTTAAGATGAAACATAATGAATTTTGAAAGTTATTTTTTACTATTTGTAGACTGTTCTTATTAAGGATTTGTGTTTCCCATACATTGTGAATAACTACAGAACCGTCCCAATGGTATAGTTATACACTAGCCCATTTATAATATGATCTGAAGTATTAGGAAAAAAGATTAAGTTTCTATCAAGCACGCCTCTTCAGAAAGGGAAAGAAAATCATTTGGCATTGGTGAAATTATCACAGGTACTCTCAAGTCTCATTGTTGGAAATTGTAAACTTATACCAATATTTGGCACTATATTGGTAATCAAAAGAATTTAACCTTTTAAGCTCCCAAATATATAACAAATTAATTTAAAAGAGAGAGGCAACAGGTTGATGAAGAATTATTTGAAAGGAAAATGTATGAAATATTTGGGATCGCAGCCATCCGGCTCCCTCAAGAACTTGCTAATTAACTATGTCACATATTCATAGCTGGGAAAACAAAGGGACAGCTGCTTAGAACGCAGTAAACCAAAAACTAAAATGATGGTTTTAGTTTCTGGTCTTTTGTTTTCCTTTTAAACTAAAAGAAAACAGAATCAACATATTGATAAATGTTTTCACTAAGTTAACAAATGTTTGAAGCAGTAACCAATATGAGTTACAGATTCAGGGAAACCATGAAATCATTCAAATCATAGGAAAGTGACAGTGAACACAGAAATCCAGAAGACTGTTTTTTCTGAGCCACCCCACCCTGGAGAAGAGAGAAGATATGAAATCCTAACAAGATGCTCTTTTAAATAGAGGACATGCACTTTTCAGTTAGCCTGGGAGGACAACTTGGGGGTTAGGGACTGCCCAACGCCTGAGTTTGCAAGACATACTCATAAAGGAGAATGTAACGAGGGGGAGGGAAGACGGGAAAGAAAATAGTTTTTAAAAAAAAAACTACTGAAATTGAGTGCAAAATATAGTCAAAGTCCAAGGGTGAAAGGGAGTTAGTTCTCAAGCCTAATTAAAGAAAGTAATACCATCACGTCTGAGAAGAGGGAAAAAAAGGATTTCTTCAATTTTGAGAGGAATTTATCAAATGGTCTTTATATAAAGGACATTGAACAACATATTAGATATTGTTTTCATTAGAAGTTTTAATAAAAGATATAGAAGAATCTTCTCTATTTGGCATTTCTTTCTCATATGGACCCTAATCAAAACAGAACATAAAGTTATAAATGCCTGCAAATCAGGTTGAATAAATCAAAAATACACTTCACTGAGAATAGTTTGTTGTACTACCAAAGTATCAAACTCCTCCAGGAGGAGGAGCACCTGGGTGGCTCAATCAGTTGAGTGTCTAACTCTAGCTTAGATCATGACCTCACAGTTTGTGAGTTTGAATCCCACAAAGGGCTCTCTGCTGTCAGCGCAAAACCCATTCAAATCCTCTGCCCCCCCCCCACCCCTTCCTTGCTCTCGTGCTCTCAAAAAAATAAATGAACATAAAAAAAAAAATCAAACCAGGAGGTATATTCTCTACTCAGTAATTACTTACCAACTGATTGGGGGCATATGACTAGAGGGAATGTTTTATGCAAATTCAAGGTCACAGTTAGAAGATACTTTGGGCAATAGAAATCCTTCATATAAAAAGTTTCTTGTAAGTAGCTTAATACAAAAATGAGACTTCCAGCAACTTATTCATCTGTTTTCCAACCACAAGGAATTCTTCCCACCCTAGTCATTGGTGGTTTTCTCTGGGTAAGGAGTAAAGAAGATTGTCCCTTGAGATTGTTTTGTATTTTTTATTTTCAGGGGAATGTATCTCATTCCAAATAAGAGAAGAAAGCTGTCACACACACACACACACACACACACTCTTTGGCATTGTTTATGTTAGTAAGTTATGTACTTTAGTATACACACAGTGTTCAAATTACTTCCTTATTTATGTAACTAATAAAATGAATTTTATTAGTACAACATTTCACATTATTTAGTGAACTTTGTGCTCTATTTGTTACATGAGGAATAATGGAGAGTAATAAAGGAAAAAGAAACCACATTGCCACGTCCAAGACTTTAATAGTCACATGTGGGGAATGTCTTATAGCTGCAAAATAATAAATTAGAGGCTAAATTTGGTGTAGAAATAATCTTTGCAAAAGAAAGTATGTGACATCAGGATCTCATGTATCTGGCTGGAAAACTTAGTGAGCTCACCTTGTGTTAAAAAAAGAGAATTCCCCAATATTAAATAGATTTTTTCTGGATGAGGGCTTCCTTGAGAAGCTTTATTTAGTTTCAATTATTGCTTAGACTTAACACTTTCCATCTGTTTTCAGAAATATTTGTATTTCCTTTGAAGTACCCAATATAATAAACTAGTCATGAGGCTGAATAACATACAAACTTCCTTTGTGCTCTAGGAATACTTAAAAAAAATATGTTCCTGGTAATTTTTTATATGTCTTTACTTGCTAGTGTCTTAGAAATATTTCCATTAATTATAATATATAACTTACATTTGCACATCGTTGTTTTCAAATCTTCTAAACCTAAAAATGCTTTGGGTTGATGACTCACCTCATACCATACTTTTCTTACATTTTTCTAGATGCATTTTATAATATAACAAATTATGTTCCAATTCTAACTACTGCGGTCAGTGTTAAATCTGTTTCAACACTTAGAAAAAGAAATTTTGCTTCATAAGATTTTGATATTTGAGAACTACAGAATTTCTGCCACACCCCTCCTGTGAAAACAGGTTTAAAAAAGATCATCTTATTTAAAAATAATCACAATACTCATTTTATAGATGAGGAAACTAGAGATCGGGGAATTTACATTACAGACCGAAGATCACACAGTTAATAAGAAGCAATAAAGAGATTTACACCAAGCCTCTTCAGGTCCAAAGCACACTCTGGGCTGGGAATGCTTATTCATTCACCCGTTTATACACTCAACAAAGACTGTGCAAAGTTCTGCCTGTTCTAGGGTAGAGGTGAAGGGTACAGAATTGCTGCCCTCAAGGAAAAAATGGTCAAGAGACAGTCAGATAGACAGAAAAGAGTCAGTTGCTATATGTTAGTGTGAAAGCAACCACCCAGGGGTAGTTGACTTGGGGTGGGGGGCTGGGTATGAAGAGCAGGAAAAGGGTAACAAAGACGACACAGAAGTAAGCAAAGGAGGCAGATGACAAAAATCCTTGAAGGTCATGCTAAGGAGATTGGATTTTATGATGGTGGAAAGAAAGTCACTCGAAGATTTTAGTCAGGAAAGTGATAAAATTACGCATCCCTTTTTGAAAACACCCTCTCTTTTGAAATGAGAAGAGCCTAATTTAAAAAATTGGTAACAGGATTGAATGAACAAGAGAGATTCAATGGATATTTAAGAGGTAAAATGGCAAAGCTCAAAAGGGAAAGGAAGGCGGAAAATCCTGACTATGTCTGAGGTGTCTGGTTTAGGTGCTGAGTGGGTGGTGTTGCAACCTACAATGTTAAGAAACCTGGGGACTGGGATGTTAAGCTGAGGAGTAACAGGACCAAGAAGAAAACGTTAGAGAACACTGACATTTCAGTGGGTGGAATGGATCACCGCACTTAGCTGTACAGACTAAGAAAGAAATATATTTAAGAGGGGAAATGTATTAGGTTTAGTTCATGGAAATAAAATGTTAAGCCAATGAATTCATAGGGGACATGGGAAAGAATATATGAGATAAGGAGGATAAAGCCGCAGAGTGTTTACATTCTTAATACCGCAAGAGTGAGATGAGCCAAGAACACAGCTGGAGTTAAACTCTGTGGAGCAGAAGGTCCAGCTGAGACTGAACTGTGCAGGCAGAATTATAGAACTCCACCCCCACATTAGTAATATTTTAATTTAAAAAATAGGTGCACAGAAACGAAATGAATAGTATTTTATGGCAGTATAAAACATTGTCTAATGAGCTCTTCCTTGACGGAAAAGAAAGAGTTGGTTCAGGATAGATTTGTGCAGTGGACAAAGGACAAGATCATAAGAGTATTGACTTGGGTTGTAAATAAAATGGACTGCAGTAAGCCTGCATCCTTGAGAAATTCTTACAGACAGCAGATCTTCTTATCTCCTGCTAATGTTTTCACGGTCAGCTGAATACATCATGTGTTGTATATCCACCTAGTTACAGCCATTGCTGCAGGATTAAGGGACTTGCTTGATTTCCTTGCTCCATATCCTAAGAGGATCAAGTCCACTCAAAGTGATTCAGATTGGTGGAAGGAGGGCCAATATTACAACGGTCTTCCTATTGCCATTCTAGCCTCTCATTTCCAATCTTTTATGCACATAGCAGCTAGGATAATCTTTTAAAACTTTTAAGAGAATGCTATCACTCCTCTGCTTCAAATACTTCAATGGCTTCCCATATATGGGTTAAAAATAACAATGAAACTCTACCACGATCCACGAGGCCCTGCACATGACTCTTGCCTTATTCAAACCTCATCTCAAACCCTCTCCACTACCAGACCTTTTGAAGATGCTGCTTCCTCAGCCTCAAATGCTTTTCTCCCTGGCTTTTACAAGCCAGCTCCTCATCCTTCAGGTGTCAGCTTAAGTAGTGTCTCCTCAGAGACACATCCCTGACTACACTACAAAAGGAAATCCCCTTCTTATTCTTTATCACCGTCTTCTGTTCATATCCTTCATAATACAAGCTGTGTTCATGTATTTCTTTGTTCACTTGAATATTACCTGTAAGTTCCACAAAGACAGGAAATATATCTTTCACTTACCTGTACTCAGGTTAGTAAAGTGCCTGGCACGCAGTGGACACGAAATACATTTCCGTTAAAGAAAGGAGGAAGAGAAGAATCAATGAGCATAAAGAATCAGCAAAAAGAAGTGGCAGAGTTGAAGAAGAAAACAAAGCAAAACCTTTAGGAAGAACTGACTGATCAACAATATTATTTGACAATCTCTAAAACCAGGTTTAAACAGTTAAAGTACTGTCATTAATTCAATTAGTGCTAGAAACTGTTTAAAGAAAAACCGTATTTCAACAATATTCCTATGAACTATCTACTACATATATCTAGAAAGCAAGATATGAAATTTTTTGCAGATACAACAGTATTTGGGAAAATAATATTAATTAACAAATCTTAATAATCTTAATAGTTTTAGCTTTTGAAAATCAGAACACCTATTAGTCAATGAGGAAAGGTTCAAGAAACTACCTGATAAGAGTGCAGCTTCTCTGAACACCTCAAACCCATGGTAGAAAATATAATCACTCTAAGATAATAAAGACCCAGCACTGATATGCAAAGATGTGATGGTTAATTTTCTGTCTCTTTGGGTAGGCATGGTATCTGGACATTTGATCCTACACTACTCTAGATGTTTCTGTGAAGGTAAGAGTGTGTGTGTGTGTGTGTGTGTGTGTGTGTGTGTGTGTGTGAAAGTAATTTTTAAGTGAGATTAACATTTAAGTAGATAGACTTTGAGTAAAGCAAATTACCCTCCATAATGTAGATAGGCCTCACCTCATCAGTTGAAGGCCTTACTAGGCCTCCCAAGGAAGAGGGAATTCTAGCAGACTACATTTGGATTTGACTGCAGCATCAACTCTTCCCTGGGTCTCCAGGCTGTCAGCCTACCTGCAGATTTTGGACTTGCCAGCACCTAAAATCGTGTAAGCCAATTCCTTAAAATAAATCTCCACACACAAACACATACACACAGAGAGAAACACACACACACATACACACGCACATACACAACTGATTTAGTTTCTCTGGAGAGCTCTAAAACAGAGGTCTAAAAGGTAGAAAACACAAATTGAAGTCCTAACTCTGATACTTACAACCTGGATGATCACCGAGTTCCTTGGAATGATTACTTTCAATTATAAAATGAGTGGACTGAAAAAATCAGCAACTACCAAACATTAATGATTCTGTCTCCAATATACCACAACTCAACTAAATATTATCAACTATATTGTTTCCAAATAAATGTGAAATGAAAATGTACATAAAAATAACTTTAGGTAAGTTCTTATTCATTTATTCATTTTAAAATTAGTATAAGCAGGGGCACCTGGGTGGCTCAGTCAGTTAAGCTTCTGGCTTCGGCTCAGGTCATGATCTTGTGGTTCATGGGTCCAAGTCCCATGTCCGACTCTGTGCTGATAGCTCAGACTCTGGAGGCTGCTTCAGATTCTGTGCCTCCCTCCCTCTCTGCCCCTTCCCTGCTTGCGCTCTGTCTCTCTTTTTCTCTCAAAAATAAACAAACATTAAAAAAATTTTTTTAATTAGTATGAGCATACCAATTAACTACAAACTAACTGATGTTGTTCTGATAGTTAAAACCCAAAGGACCTTCCATAGTAGAAAATACTGGAAAGAATCCTAAGGTAACACTGAATTCAACAGACAGATGGCATTTATTTGGCACATTGTCAATAAAAATTAACTTCTTCCAGTAAGGAAATAATATTCTTACAACATTTTCAGCTTTTAAAATAAATTACCTCATTTCATAGTGAAAACGTTTTATTTCACAAGGCAACAATATTTTTGTAAAATATGTAAAATATGACAGCCTCCAAATTATTATGAATGCCATTCATTCAGCCACCAGACGATCATATTAAGACTAGGGCATATACTGTTTAATGATAAATTTACTTGCTTAGAAAAAAGTGAAATTCAGTAACTTTCATAGATAATTACATAATTTGGAATTCTATCAAATACTTTATAAATTTTACTACTGTGAATATAAAATATCATATATATGTAGCTAAAATTCAATTATGCCTTTAAAATAGTTAAATTTTATACTATAAAATTACTTATGTATAAAATAGCCAACATTTTTAAACATATATAAAAGCATTCTTAGATGATAATTATAGATTATTTCGTCAAGAAAACTGATAAAAACAGGGGCCCCTGGGTGGCTTAGCCATCTGCCTTCAGCTCAGGTCATGATCTCATGGTTCATGAGTCCCATCCCTGCATTGGGCTCTCTGCTGGCCACGCAGAGCCTACATTGGATCCTCTGTCCCTTCTCTCTTTGCCACTCCCCTAGCTGTGCTCTCTCCCTCAAAAATAAAAATAAATAAAAACTTAAAAAAAAAAAAAAAAGAAAACCTATGAAAACAAATCTCCAAATTTCAGAAGCACACCTGAGAAGCATGTTAGGAAATCTGGGAAGGGTAATACAAGCAAACTCTAACCTGGCAATTTCTCCTCAATTACTGATTTGGGCAGAGGGGGCTAGTAGCGGAGTTAGAAATACCTCCTTAAAGAAAATTCTTCCCAGTAATGTCTCTACTAGCTAAACTATAACTAAGTTTCATATATATATTATATATATGAATCCAAGACTCTGAAAGCATATACAGAAAAATAAATAGTCTGAAAATAAAACTACAGAAAAGATTGGATCAGAAGGATGTAATTACTTCAAGTAAGAAAATGTCAACATTAAACTTTTTATTCGTTAAAACTGGAGAAATGTTGAAATCAAAACACTGTAGCCAGGATACAGCTGTATAAACTGACATGTGTTTGTGTGTTTGGGGGAAGGAGTAGGAATTTTGATGAGATGTGTCATCAAATCACTTTAAATCTGTTTAAAATCCTTACTTGAAAAATATTAATTTTAATAATTCCTAAAATTATGATTAAGGTTGTCACTAAAAAACTTTTGGGATTAGAAAGCAGGGTTTTTTGAAATGAGGTGTGAGTTAGTTGTGAGATGTTTCAAGTACCTGGAATTATCCATATGTAGGCTGCTTTTTTAAAAATTCACTGAATTTTCTGGTTTAAAGTGACCTTAGAATTCAACTACTTTACAATCGCACTCAATGCAAGAAGCTCATTTATAATATATCACCAATAGATTATCCAAATCATGTAAATATTTCCAATGAGAGAGAGTAAGGAAGCCTATTACAATGACAGATAGTTCAATTATCAGGAAAGTCTTCCTTTACATTGAAATTAAATCTATATCCCTGTAATATAATGTCCATCCTCTGAATTTAGCTCTACACTTGGGGGCTAGACCATGCAAGTTTATACTTTTTTTCCACACGAAAATCTTTCAAATAATTGAAGACTTAGCTATATCCCTTTCAAATTTTTTCTTTTAGGTTAAATATTTCTATTTCCCCAACTCTTTCTAATATAACAAGTTTTCAATAACTGTTATTGCTTTGGTCACTCTTTTCTGTTTGCCAATGACCCTGAAAAGGATGGCATCCAAAAGTAAACGCAGTATTCTTGATGTGATCTGGGCGTGGTATGTAAGGAACTTTTGCCTCCATTGGGAAAAAAAATCTGTATTCTTAGTAATAAAGACACAAATTTATAACCCTTTTTAAAAATACATAATGATGCCATAATTCATATATTTTCATAAATATTGCTGGAGATAAAACTTGGCAATTTTTCTTAATTCTTTGTATGCTGTGTATAAATTTAAATCAAAACACCTGGATATACCACACAGATTGTAGCAGAGTTATTTTTGGATCTTAAACTTATATTTCCATTCACGTTTTCCACATTTAAAATATCTACATGCATATGGAGACTGATGAACTGTTACTTTACATTTTTAAGGGTCTTTTACAGTAAGAGATAAGTTTCACTGCTTTGCTGAAGAGATTTATATGTCTATGCATACACTTAGACAATCCTCAGATCCTGATATGAAGAATTAATGTTGAATCATGCCTACATTTTTTCCATTCTCTAAATTTTTCCTAATTATAGCAGTACTTAGGAAAGAAGAAAGTTTGGAATTTTAAACCACCTCTGGGCATACACTGAATTTCCAGTACTTAAGATAAAGGATACTCTACCTCAACTCCTATTTAGCACATGTCACATATACATTTTCATAAATAGCGCATTTAGTCTGGTCAGAAACAAATTAATTTGAATTACTAGTTCAAACTAGTGGAATGGATGCAAATATTAGGCTTATTTCAAGGGAAAGGAGATCGATTACAAAAAAATATTCTGAAATAAGTATAAATCAAAATCAAAGGTTTATTATTGTAGGTAAACGGTGGAAAAGTTTCTTAATATCTAACATTAAAATGATTTCTAGAAACATTAAAAAATTACTCTCTTAAACATTAACTGTTTGAGTTTCTAGAGATCCAGAAAATTCTAATACAGTAAAAGATAAAAATTACAAACTAAACCAGAGCTTAAAGCCAAAAATATTCTCTGGTTCTCAAAAGTTTCCTACATATTTCTATAGGTTCTGAAGTGACTTAATTGAAGTAAGCCAAATCCAGTCAAGAAGAGCCCTTGTCTGCCTGGGCACCTCTTGTATCCAGGACCTCTCAGAAGGGTAGGACCTGCTCTCACCCCTTCCCAGAAACCCTAAGTGCTGAGAGTGACGGGATCCAGGACAGCAAGAGAGGTCTATTAGCCTCTGGGCCCTAGATTACTTGGCTGTTTACATCACAAGGGTTCAGTAACAATTAGATAGCATTAAACTATTGAAAAGTGCCACAGCCTTACTTCAGGGGTTCAACATTTCATTTATAGCTATTAAAACTGTCTGTGAAACCATGTTTCTTTTCCATAAGCAAATTAAACTATAATTAATTACTGAGGTACTGAAGCATTTATAGCTTAATAAAGTAAAATTCCCATAGTACACCTGTATAGAACATCATAAAAATAGATTACATTTAAGAAAACCAGGTAGGGGCGCCTGGGCGGCTCAGTTGGTTAAGCGCCTGCCTTCGGCTGAGGTCATGATTTTGGGATTCATGAGTTCGAGCCCCATGTCAGGCTTGGAGCCTAGAGCCCGCTTTGGATTCTGTGTCTCCCTCTCTCTCTGCCTCTCCCCGGCTCACACGCTTCTCTCTCTCTCTCTCTCAAAAATAAATAAACATTTAAAAAGATTAAAAAAAAGAAGAAAAGAAAACCAGGTAGATCTGAGAAAATTTAAAAATATGAAAATGTCCATTCTAAACTGTTCAGTGATAGTTATTATAGTTATAATCTGCACTACAGAATGAGAACATCATTGGGTTAAAGAAAGCAGTATTAGCTCTGGGAAGGTTTGTTTTTACATTGACTCCTAGCAAAACCAACACTCTCACTCTGTAAGACTACAAACCTTGCTGAATTTTCGGCACATCTACAGAAACTGTGTTTCCATATGAGTAAACAATCTCCATTTCTAATCATGGTCTAATTATGGTCATGTTCGTAACTGTTTCTATATTACTAGGTGTTCATCCTCATATAAAATTGCACTTGGGGTAATAAAGGCTTAATCCTCATAATTTAAATAACAAACACTCTAAGTCATGTTTGGAATTCTGAAGGAAATATGTATTCAAACAAACTATAAATGTAGAAAAACTATTTTAGTATTTTGTTTTGGTTCATCTTAGTATTTCCTTTCATGCATTTCTCTAAGAATTTTCTGGGGGAAAAAACAGAACATCTTATTGACTGACTCTCTGACAACTAGTCTTGTTGATAATCTTCGTCATTGTCAAAATCAAAACAGATACCATTTATGTAGCATATATAATGTGTGAGTTAAAATACAAGGAGCTTTAACTATATTATCTACTAAGTTCGAGGTCCATACATTTAATCGCCAAGTAGACTTCCCTACTTGTAAGTCCCACAGACATTTAAAACTCAACATGTCCTGAAAAGAACTTTCTATCTCCCTTACAAACATATTCCATTATTCTGAAACTTGGTGAATGATACCATCATCCATGAGTCATAAAGAAACTTGGGAGTTATAGAGCGCCTGAGTGGCTCAGTTGATTAAGTATCCGACTTTGGCTCAGGTCATGATATCACGGTTCGTGAGTTTGAGCCTGACATCAGGCTCTGTGCCTGGAGCCTGCTTTGGATTCTGTGTCTCCTCTCTCTCTGCCCCTTCCCTGCTCACACTCTTTGCTTCTTAAAAATAAATAAATGTTAAAAAAAAAAAAAAAAAGAAAGAAAGAACCCTGGGAGTTATAATAATGTCAGTTGTAACAACCACTACTTGGGGACACTACTTTGTGCCAAGAATTATGCAAGGTATATTAACTATACTAAATCTAACACCACCCTCCAAAAACTTGCAAAATTTTACTCTTACAGTAAAGAATCCTGTTTAATTTCAGTTAACTCAGGTTTTCTTCAATTAATTTGAGCACTGAATGCTTTTTTCACCATAACTTCTGGTAAACCAATCAATGGTATTAGATTAAACTTTGGAAACGCCTTAAAAAAAAAACCCATCATCAAACCGTTTTATTAGCTCATCCTTTTTACCAAAATAATATCAGTGATCTACTAAAGATGAGTAGTTGAAAGGAAGATTACAGGAGTTTACAGTTGTATTGTCTTTATGTAATCAAAATTTTACTTCCTCATAGCCTGATTGCCCAGAGTAAGTCCAACTTCTTTCACATCAATCATTTATCATAATTTACCTGTTAGAATAATATGTTTAAATAGTAGAAGAAATAAAGAACATACCAGTATTTTATGCTTTTTTATAAGAACGAATGAATTGAGTAATATTAAGTTGCTATTTCTAGGAGGTACCAAATAACATATTCAGCACTAACCAGGCACTAAGCTTAAAAGCATGGGAAATAGAAGTATAATTTATAGAATATGATCCCTTCTCTCTAGATGCTCACAATCTAGTTGGGAATAAATAAATACTAATATACCAGCAAGGAAAACCAAGAAGAGGAAAAAAACAAACAAACCTGAGCTCATAGAGCAGATTGTGATTGCTAAAGATGGGGGCGGGAAGTAGGTAAAGTGGGTGAAAAGGTTCAAAAGGTACAAATTTCCAGTTATAAAATAAATAAGTCATGGGGAGGTAATGTACAGCATGGTGACTACACTGCACATAATAAAAATGCACATTTGAAAGCTGCTAAGAGAGTAGATCTTAAAAGTTCTCATCACAAGAAAAAAAAGTGTTTTGTAACTATGTATGGTGATAGATGTCAACGAGACTTATTGTGGTGATCATTTCACAATACACAAATATTAAATCATTATGTTGTGCACTTGAAACTAAATATCATGTTATGTCAATTATATGTCAATAAAAAATAAATAAGTAAAATAAAAACAGACCAAGAGTACTGTGATAGAACACTAGAAATTTCAAAAGAAGAAACATGATTAATTGCCAAAGGCATGGTAAAATCATATGTAGCTAATAAGAATTCATAAGAGAAAGAGGATTCTTGGAAAATGCAGTGTAAAATATACCAGGTAAAAATATTTCCAAATAAATTACATAAATCTGCTTTAGCTATTCTTTTGTATACCTGCATTATCAATTTGCATGAAATTTTTCTTTAAGAAAAAACAAGTTTTACAGAATACAAGTAATTCAAGTAACATGGTAGGCTCAGCATTCTGCAAAAATACAAAAAGGATCACCTCTAGCTCCAAAAATCACACCTCTATCTACAAATTAGCCACAGTTGGATGTGCTGACATAAGCATATTGCAATACCAAATTCTGAAAATTCTGCAAGAATTAAATGGGTACACAGGAACAAGATAATCCAAACAAACTCGACATTTTAAAAAATCATTATCCACAACATCTTGAAAAACCACACAAGGTATCTATGCCAAAGAAAAAAGAAATTCCACACAAGACCAATAAATGGATACTCCATATCATACCTTAGGAAAAAATATGTTGGCAGACTTACTCATATAAAAATTTATTTTTGGATACCTAGCCAGATATTAATGCCATATTCAAAATGAAAAACAAATATCTAGTCACAGAAAAGTATCATATTGAGACAGAGAAACTAAAAGGGCCCCATGAAAAACTGCTTTAATTCACTCTTTTTCTGCTTCTACTCTGACTAGGACCTACGGCCCACCCCCGCTACACACACATAACAGAACACATAGAGTATGTCTTCCTTGCAAAGGTCAAGGACTTAATGATTTCTCTGGAGTCTTTGAGCACAATAGATATCACTGAAGGAGTGACTGGGCAGGGTCATCATGAATGTTCTCCAAGACCACCGACTCAAGACCCCTGGCTGCAGGGCACAAGTGACTTACAGACAACACCTAAATACTCTTTGTTCCTGGGTTACTGAGAAGATCCGGGCAACAGACTACCATCCTCAATAAAAGCCTCAGGCCTCAAGCAAAGATGAGGTTCACTCTTCTTTCCTTTCTCAGCTTCCCACTCTGTCCATATCTACACTCTCTCCATACCTTTAATAAGAACTCTGCTCTTACTTCCTCTTGGATAGTTTGATTTCTATCCTGCAGGAAGCCAAGAACACTCTTGGCTGGTCCTGTGGGACCTCCCTCTGGGTCCTCAGACCCAGCCAGCCTGCATCGGTATCATTAAGATATATTAGAAAGTATGAGATCAAAAGATATACCTATTTGCAATTGTATTAAGCTCAGTCATTATACTATTATCTCTTAACTTTCACTTATTATGTTTCTAATTGCTACCCCCCCCATTACACAAAGTAAATATAACAAGAGGTATAATCCTCCTGTTCATTTTCTGAATATCTTACAATACTTGCTGTTGCAGTAAGAAAGATTAAATAGACATTTGTCAATTTTGGCTTTAAAAAATAGTCTGTATGCTAAGTAAGGCCTGAAATATCCATTATTATTCAAACACAATCAGTTTCCTGTCCAATTAAATACAATGTCTAAATATATGCCACATAACACATTTTCAAACAGGTTTCTTTTTGTAAAGTCCTAGGAGAACCCAGGAGAATGATTCCATTAAAGAACTTCAAAATCTTCAAAAGTTTAGCAAGATATACACATTAAAAACCAACATGAAAGAAACCCGCCACAAAGCGATTATACAGAAATGGTTTTAGGAACTTTACTTTCTCTGTTAGTAAAGCATTCCTTTACCTAAATTTCAAATACTATAATAAGCTGGAAGAACAATAAAATGAATATCTCCACCTATATTCAACATTTGTGAGCATTTTGCTACAAATGTTCTGCTACCTCCTGCCCCATCTCTTCCTCTTCCCCTTCTCTTAATCTATCAACTTATTTCTGGCAAAGCACCCTATAATCAAATATATTAATATTTCTAAAGAAAAACAGATAACACGAAGTCAGATAAATACTATAAATATCCTTATATAAATTCAGTTCCAATTGCCACCAAATGGGTTCAGACAGATCAGGTTTTATCCCAAATTTAAATTTTTAAAATGTAGTGGGTTGCAGTTTAATCCCCACGTTATCGGGGAGGAAACTAAGGCTTACAAAGGATAAATAATGTATTCGAGACTAAAACAAGTAGCAAAACCAAGTATGTAAAAGTAGGCAATCTACTCCAGAGCCCATACTGCTAACTACTGCTCTAGGAAGCCTCCAATCCAACAGAAAACCCTCATGACTTTCTTTATCTATCCGGAACAATTCCATGACCCCTGACTGTAAGGCTGGCCAAATCCGGACACCATCCTCTCTCACTGGGTTAACGACAATAACCTGCTACCCAGGCCATCTGATTCTTCTACCCATGTGCTTAAATAATAAAAGCTAATGTTCTTTAGCCTCCAAGAAACTAGAGGTTCTGTGCCCTCTCATGTATCTCACATCAGTGACTTCACCTACCACTCTCCCCTCTCACGCCACCAGTGCACTGGCCTTTATGCTGCTCCTTGTAACCAGGCATGTTCCCACTTAGGGCCTGAAACACGTTTTCTTTATATCTACAAGACTGCCCCCCTCACTACCATGGTATCGTTTTCCAATGAGGCTCTACACTGTCCACTTTATTTAAAATTGCAACTGCTCCCCCACTAAGCGATGAACTTTCCAAATGCCCTTTTCTTGCTCTAGTTTTTCTTTCTAACATTTAATACCTTCCAACATCTTAGACAATTCACTTGTTTTTTATTTCCCTATCTTTTCTGCTCTTAGATTTACAGACAGACAAATGTATGCTAAGCCCTTAGAAAATAATCTACTGCATACTAAATGCTCAAAAAGTACTTGCTGCTATTCAGACTTCTATGCCAACTTCAACTCAAATACTTTGAGCTACGCTCTACATCTCTTATAGTTGTTAACATTTCTCAGTATATCCCAAAACCTCAGAATTTCAAAAAATATTCTTAAATTACATTTTAAAACAGCTGAGTGTTACACGCTTATGCTTTTACTAAGATTATTTTTAGAAATACACTTTATAGACATGGAGAGACATGTCACTCAGAGAAGACAGGTAAAGAAGAGCTTATACAGTACGATCCTGTGTATAAGGAAAACAGTATACATTTGAGTGCAGTTAAGGGTTTTCTGGTATGATGACATTAAGTATTTCCAAAGCATTTCTCCTTTCTGCATATTTGTATTTTCTCATTTTTTTCAATAATGACTATGTATTGCTTGTATGATTAAAAAATAAATATACTTCTATACTATGAAAAATTATTCTTCACAATACAATTACCAGCTAACTTCTAACTCTTGCTCTTTTAATAAAATATGTAACCACTGTTAATACAGCTGTTTTATAAATGCAATATAGATATGTGCTATTAATGTACTTTAACAGACCATCTACAGATATTTATCTAATTATTTTCTTTATACAGGGGTGATGTGGTCAATTCTTTTCTTTATGCAAAGAATAACATGGCACAAGTGTGCTAATTATTACCAATATATCTATGGGAAATACATATATTCAATCTAACTTTCAGATATTACTTTTGAAACACTCCTTTCAATGGCAGTACTTTTAAAAAGCTTTTTTATTTGTGGTATAAACTTACAAACATTTTTCATCTTTAAATTCAGAACTATAAGTAGCATAAATATATTCAATTTGAGCTTTTGATTTTGCTGCTGTTAAAAGTATTAATATTTATTTTCAACTGTCCTGCTTCAAAAGTATTTAAAGTAATGTAATTAATAAAATAAAGCTATGAATTTAGAAAAATTATATTCTATACTTTATACATCTTTAAAGGCTACTACTATTTCACTTAAGGAAACTCAACAGAAGAGCCACTTTATTTTTTTATTATTAATTTTTTAAAGAGCTACTTTAATGCCAACTCTTAATTTAGAAAATGTATTCATTTTCAGAAAAATTTGGAATCCTTGTTTTAACTTTTAACTTCTAAAATGTATAGAAAATGGTGTTAGTTAACATTTCAAAGTCAAGCTTAATTATGACCAATTACTTTCTTTCCAAACAAAAAACAAGTTCATTTACTGTCTATAAAAGGAAACCTAAATTGGCTTACAATACTTTCCCATGATCTTAAATCTAGAAGGAAATTACTATATTTTTTAATGTTTACATATTTTTATATCTGAAGGTCTTTTAAATGAAACTTGACTTCAATTTTTCCAAAATTAAATTCCATCCAATAATTTTTCTTAATTATTATAAAAACGTTACAAAAAAATAAAGACATAAATGTGTTTAAAATCAAAGTTTACTTACCTTGGCTTCCGAAATGCTAAACTATATTGTTGGCAAGCCAGACCCACGGTGGGGGTATAGACAATAGGCATGAATTTCTCAATGTCAGACATTAGCACTCTGTAAAAGAGCTTTTCATTTCTATCTTGAAGATCCATTAAGAGAAGATACCTGTGGAAATTGGACATAATGAGATCTATATTCCAACAAGTCATGAAATAGCTGCTTAGATTTTTAACCATTTTTCAACAAAGTATTAAGTATTTTCCAGGTCACAAAGAAAACACCTGATCAAAAAGGACTTTAGAAATATTCTTAAACACCTCAAAGAATGAAGAACCATAAACGTGCACGAGTGTCATTCAAACATTAAAATCACTGCTGAAACAGCAGTTGTATTTAATACCTGGAAAGATTTTATCCCTATTTTAAAATGAAAATGTCACTATAGATAGAATTTAAATATTAACTAAGCAAATAGACATCATCCTTTAACTACTAGTACTGAATAACCAAGGGAAATGAAGAGTAGACAATAAGGAATGTAGCACTGACTCTAAAAATTACTAAGGGAGGCAAGTTCAAGAGACTTTTCTTATCATCTTATCAAATGGCCTTTTTCTTTCTAGAGGCATTTTTAACCCAGAGTTATCTTTCTAAACACCAACCTTATCATGTTACCGGTAACCTTCGATAATTCATAGGATAACACCCAAACTGCTCAGTGTAACTTAAAATAGTCTTGCAAATTTGAAACAATCTTACCAGCCTTTTTCGGTTGATTTTCATTCCCCAGAAGAGTTGAAAATGCACAGAATTTGAAGCCAGAGATACAAGGATTCTAATGTTTGGCAAATAGATGGGTTACACCAACCGCTACAACATTCAGAAGATGATGGCTCTCAGGCATGCTGAAACTGATTCATTAATGTGGAAATCATCACTGCCAAATCAATGATCAGTTCTCAGACCTCATTTTATTTTACCTGTCAAATACCTGCCTTTCCTTAGAGCTCAATACACTCCTTATACTTGACTTCTGGGCCATCATATTTTTCTTGGTTTTCCTCCTGTCTTACTGGTTATTTATTCCTTTCCTGTTCCATTGCTGCTTCCTCCTCTTCTCTGAAAGCTAACACTCATCTCTAATATATTAGGAAATTAAGTTGGCTTTACCCTTAATATATACCCAAAATCTAAACACCTTCATTGCTACCATCCTGGGTCTAATCTCTTGCCTCAGTAATAACTATTATTGTAATAGTCTCCAAAATATTCTTCCAGTCTACCTTCTATTCTCAATGTTGCAGACAATCTTCTTGAAAGAAAGACCGTGTCATGTTGATCTGTTCAAAACCCTGACTGGCTCCCCATCTCACTCAGAATAACACCAAAGTCCTTTAGTGGCCTTCAAAGCCATGCATAAGCTGTCCTCCATTACTTTGCTAACTTCCCCTCCCAACCTGCCATTTTCCCTGAGCTCATTCCGATCCAGACACACAGGTCTCCCTGCTGATCCTGGAACACATCTGTTCCAGGCGAACACTGTTTCTCAGATTTCCTCATAGCTAATCGCCTCACTGCCTTTGAGTATTAGCTCATAAGTCGTCTTCTCAATGAAGGTCAATATAAGAATATAGTAATGCAAACTAACCATACCATCCCTCAATATTCTCAGCCCCTCTTATCCTACTTTCTTTCCCCATTAGCACCTGTCAATTTCTAGCATATTAATTTATTATTTTACTATTCAGTACTTAATAATTTTTAAAAATAATTTACCTAAGTTCCGTGAGGGCAGAGATCATGGTCTATAATCCTAATGTCTAAAAAAGCATCTGACACTGAGCTGATGCTCAATAAATACTTGAGGAACAGTCTATGGTAAAAACATGGATGTGACCGGCTTTTACGTGGTAGAGATAAATGGCCCACAAAAAGAATATAAAGTAAAAACATCTGAGTTTGAAGGAAAGACTAACAGAACAAATGAAAGAGACTGTAAAGGAGTTCAAGAAACAGCAACCATATACATTAGGCAAATGGGTCAGCTTCCTTCCTCTTGCCCTATCATCACCCATGGATGGGCTCAAGAAAAGTAGCCACGGCAGTGATGGAGGTTATCCGTTGGCTCAGCAACACGGACTCCCACTTACCAAGACCAACCCAGCTACAGACACTGCTGAATACCCCATCCGCCAGCAGAAGAGACCAATGCTGGACACCTGATATGGCACCGTTCCAAGGGATGACCAGCAAGCTACATGGTAGCAAGTTGATTACACTGGACTGCTTCCATCATGGAAGGGGTGGTGGTATTTTTTTTTTTACTGGAATAGGCACTTACTATGGATACAAATTTGTCTTCCCTGCACACAATACCTCTGCCAAAACTACAATCCATGGATTTATAGAATGCTTTAAATACCATTATGGTATTCCACACAATATTTCTTCTAATCAAGGAACTTACTTCAAATGACAGCAAATGAAGTGTGGCAATGGGCCCATATTCTTGGAATTCACTAGTCTTACGATGTTTCCCACCATTCTGAAGCAGTTGGCTTGATAGAATGGTAGCCTTCTGAAGACTCGGTTACAGTACAAGGTAGGTGGCGACATCTTGCAAAGCTGGGGCCAGGTTCTCCAGAATGCTAACTATACTCTGAATCAGTGTCCAGTATATGGTGCTATTTCTCTGATAGTCAAGATTCACAGGTCAAGGAACCGAAGGATGGAAATAAAAGTGGCACCACTCACTATAACCCCCCCATCCAGTGACCCACTAGCAAAATTTCTGCTTCCTGGAAGTCCCTGTGAACTTATGCTCTGTTGGCCTAGAAGTCTTAGTTCCAAAGGGAGGAATGTTTCTACCAGGAGACAATGATTCCATTGAACCGGAAGTTAAGACCACTGCTAGCCACTCTTGGCACCATATGCCTCTGAATCAACAAGGAAAGAAAAGAATTACTTTTCTTGTGGGGTGAGTTGGGATGCAGTGATTGATCCTGACAACCAAAGGGAAACTGGACTGCTGCTTCATTATTATTATCATTGCTGTTGTTGTTGTTGTTATTATTATTATTATTATTATTATTATTATTATTAATCTCTTCAACCCTGCAGCAGAAAGAAATCCTGCCAACAGACTGCCTTTGGATTCAAACTGCAACTCTCCCCTTGGTTTCCAGCCTGCTCATCATCCTACAGATTTAGGACTTACCTAGGCTCCATAATCATGTGAGCCAATTCCTTAAAATAAATAAATAAATAAATATGAAATAAATAAACAAATAAATCTATATAGAACCAGGAGGTTATGTATGTGTGTATATGTTAGTTCTTTTTCTCTGGAGAACCCTAATACAAATACTTAGTAGGTACTGGTTTGCTACCTCTTCTAAAGTTTGCAACAATATTTTCAAATAACTATTACTTTTTTTAACCCACAAATGAAAAAGGTGAGGTTTGGAGGGTTTCAGTACCTTAATAAGAAAGGGCCAGGTCAAAAGCACAGGGTCGGGCAGGCACACTGGTCATGGCAGTGGCTGCAGTAATTTGCTCACGGCCCCATGCTCATGAAACACAGCCAGAATTTTGCCCAAGGGCTATCTAATTCCAAAGGTAGGGAAAATATTACCTTCATCTTTGTGCAGACACAGAAACTGAATTCTAAAAGTAAGTGACCCAAATTTGCAGTAGTGTTAGAACCAAGCTTGGAAGTTGAAAAAGTATGCTTTTATCTACAGTGAACTTAAAGTCTGACTAAAAGCCACTATGACCTGTTTTGTTCTGTCTAGAATGGCATTTCCTGGGGGTACCTGGGTGGCTCAGTCGATTAAGCATCCGGTTATGGCTCAGGTCATGATCCATGGTTCATGAATTTGAGCCCCCTGTCAGGCTCCGTACTGACAGCTCAGAGCCTGCTTCAGATCTTCTGTTCCCTCTCTCTTTGTCCTTCCCCTGCTCACACTCTATCTCAAAATAAAAAATATATATATTTTAGAATGGCATTTCCTGATAATTCATCTTTATAGCAACCGTTTGATCACAAGAGAAAATTAGTCTCTCTGAGGATACAGTTTAGAAAAGAAAATTTTATATCATTCAAATGTTGCTACTAAGGGTAAATTTTTTTTAAAACATCATCGTATTTCTAGGCAAATTCTTCTCAAACCTGACTATTCCAACCAAATCACTAAATATTTTAACTTCCTTATCCAATAAAAAATAAAGTAGACAACTGCCTAAGAGAAATATAAAAACCATCTTCAGGAATACGTTACCTGTCAAAGTCAGAGGTCAGACGCTCAAAATTTTTAATTACTCTAAGAACCTGGATATCCTGACTGATGAAGCAAGGTGGCAACAATCCATGAATATTTAACTGTTGTCTCTCTTCCAGGGTAAAAGCCAAGTCCTATGGAGAGAGAAAAGAAAACACAATAAACCGAAGGGAATAATAACCAAAAACTATAGATATAGACACACATAAAATCCAACAAATATATGGAATTAAAAATCAGAAGATCTGGTATTGCCTAAACAAGACCATTCAACTGTGTAATCTCTCAATACCTCAGTTTCCTCATCTTTAAATATTATAGTACTATAATATTTTCAGATCTGTGTCATTCATATTTGAGGTTTGAAATTACATAATGGAGAAAACGATGTGAAGATATGCAAATGAAAGATATAAATATTATTACTGTCATTAAACATATAAATGAATAGAAGTTACAAGAGATTTTTAAATTATGAACATGAGTAAACCACCTATGACCTGCTGTTACTCTCCCTAACAGTAAAATAGATCAGGAAATGCCTTATGTATGATTGAGGCACCAAACACTGCTCCCCCAAACTATCTCTTACTATTCTTATTACATTTCTAGCGACACAAAATTTCTCACTATTGCCTAAACATACCACTCCCTTTTATTCTGTCATGACACCATGGACAAAAATTTTTCTCTGCTTCTCTGCCCTTTAAGCCTGACCTCAAATGCTCCCTCCTCTCTAAAGCCTCTCTAAAGCCTCTTCGGACTCAGCCAGTATGTCCATTAGAACCCTATTATTATTCTATGTTATCTGTTTACATGAACACTGACTATATAAAACATGAGGCTCAAAAATAAGCAACAAAATATAACTGATGGGCTGATACAAAAACCCAGAATGGACTGAAGAGATTTGCTGGAATATAATAAGAGAGGAAGTGGTAGCAGAGAAACCCCAGTAGTCATTAATCTGGAAGAATGGGATGAGCAGTTCCCCTGGAGATGACTCCTCCTGGAGCTACTGAAGCCCAAGACACTTCTTTTTTTTTTTTTTTTTAATTTATTTTATTTTATTTTTTTATTATAATAGTTTATTTTCAAATTGGTTTACATATAACACCCAGTGTTCATCCCAACACGTGCCCTCTTTAATGCCCGTCACCCCCTCTCCCCCCTCCCTCAACTCCCTCACCTCCCTCACCCTCAGATTGTTTTTAGTCTTTGAGAGTCTCTTATGTTTTATCTCCCTCCCTCTATGTGTCTTTTTTTCCTTTCCCCTCTAGCCCTCCCCCTGGCTTTTGCTTAGTCTCACAAAGTCCACCTATTCGTGGAAACATATGGTATCTGTCTTTTTCTGACTGACTTATTTCACTTAACATAATACCCTCCAGTTCCATCCATGTTGCTACACATGGCCAGATTTCATTTTTTCTCATTGCCATGTAGTAGTCCATTGTATATATGTGCCACAACTTCTTTATCCATTCGTCAGTTGATGGGCACTTGGTTTGCTTCCATGATTTGGCTATTGTCGAAAGTGCTGCTATGAACATTGGGGTACACGTACCCCTATGCATCAGCATTCCTGTGTCTCTTGGGTAGATTGCTATTGCTGGGTCATAGGGTAGCTCTATTTTCATTTTTTTGAGGAACCTCCACACCGTTTTCCAGAGCAGCTGCACCAGTTTGCATTCCCACCAACAGTGTAGGAGGGTGCCTGCTTCTCCACATCCCCGCCAGCATCTACAGTTTCCTGATTTATTCATTTTAGCCACTCGAACCGGTGTAAGGTGGTATCTCGGTGTGGTTTTGATTTGTGTTTCCCTGATGATGAGTGACATTGAGCATCGTTTCATGTGTCTGTTGGCCATCTGAATGTCCTCTTTGGAGAAGTGTCTATTCATATCTTCTGCCCACTTTTTCACTGGATTATTTGTTTTTCGGGTGTGGAGTTTGGTAAGTTCTTTATAGATTTTAGATACTAGTCCTTTATCTGATATGTCATTTGCGATTATCCTTTCCCATTCCGTCGCTTGTCTATTAGTTTTGTTGGTTGTTTCCTTTGCCGTGCAGAAGCTTTTTATCTTGATGAGGTCCCAATAGTTCATTTCTGCTTTAAATTCCCTCACCTCTGGAGATGTGTCACATAGAAAATTGCTGCGGCTCAGGTCAAAGAGGTTTTTTCCTGCTTTCTCCTCTAGGATTTTGATGGTTTCCTGTCTCACATTCAGATCCTTCATCCATTTAGAGTTTATTTTTGTGAGTGGTGTAAGGAAGTGGTCTAGTTTCATTCTTCTGCATGTTGCTGTCCAGTTCTCCCAGCACCATTTGTTAAAGAGGCTGTCTTTTTTCCCAAGACACTTCTTTGACTAGACTGACGACTGTTTCTCTGGGTCTGGCAAAAGTGCACCAACAGGATGATGGTTCAGGTTCTCTCATTATGACCACTAGTGATGCTTCTTAGACAACCTGGATGGGTAGAAATGTCTCTACTGACTTTGTAATGGGTGATTCTACAGCCATCCTCCTCTGCCCCTGAAAGTTTCTTGTAATGGTAGAAGAGTGATTCCTAAGTCTTTAAAAGGTTTATCACTCAGGGGAAAAGACAATTTGGTTCATCCCAGAGGTAGATGACAGACCCTGATTGTTCAGAAATGAACACATCGAACCTCAGAAAGTGAGTGAAGGAAGTCAACATATGAGCAACTCTTTCTTTCTCCTAATTTTTTGTATGGATAGGCCCATTTATTCATGTCACTGACAAAAAACCTTATGTTTAATTAAACTCCTGGGACAGGGGACAGACTAAAGAAAGTCAAATAGATTAGTCCACTGAATGACTGGGTCTAAGTTGCCTGCAAGGGCTAGCTGGGAGCGATGGCTCCAGAATCTCCAGTAGGAGAATCTGTATAATCTTGACTTCTCAGGTCTCCAAGTGCTATCAGCAGAACTGGTGTCCAGTTTCCAGATATTTTTCTCCACGAGCAGCCACTCTTATGACTGCAAATGCCCCCGTTGTTACATGTTCAGTTGGGGGTCCTGTGGAGCTGTTCTGTTCCCCAGGAGCTGGATGGGCCCTTTCCTAGTGATAATCCAGAGTGTTCAGCTGTGCCTGGCCCAACCACTCTCTCTTGGATACCTAGAGAACAGCAGACAGTGCAGCCTGTCAGTCCTTTGCCTAGGAGTTCCAGTAGGTACCAGGAGACACTCGTGGTATTGCTGGAACTTTCTGCATGCCATTTTCTTTTTTATCAGTGGTCTGTGTACCCAACCACAATGCAAACTCCATGAGGTCAGGATTGTCTGGATTTTTGTTTTTCTTTTTTCACTGCTTCATTCTTAGTGCTTAGAAAAGTACCTAGAACTAATACATGATTAGCAAGGTCAGAGGATATAAAATGAATGTGCAGAAATCTGTTACATTTCTATATACCAATAACAAAGCAATGGAGAAAGAAATCAAGGAATTGATCCCATTTCCAACTGCATCGAAAACAGTAAGATACCTATGAATAAACCTAACCAAATAGGCAAAAGATCTGTACTCTGAAAACTACAGAATACTTATGAAAGAAACTGAAGAGGATGCAAAGAAATGGAAAAGCACTCCATGCTCATGGATTGGCAGAACAAATATTGTTAAAATGTCTATACCACCCAAAGGGATCTACACATTTAATGCAATCCCTATCAAAATACCACGAGTATTTTTCATAAAGCTAGAACAAACAAGCCTAAAATTTGTACAGAACCACAAAAGACCTCAAATAGCCAAAGCAATCCTGAAAAAGAAAAACAAAACTGGAGGCATCATGATTCCAGATCTCAAGATATATTACAAAGTTGTAGTCATCAAGACAGTGTGGTACTGACACAAAAACAGACACATAGATCAATGAAACAAAACAGAAAACACAGAAATGGACCCACAAACATATAGTCAACCAATCTTTGACAAAGCAAGAAAGAATATCCAATGGAAAAAAGACAGTCTCTCAACAAATGGTGTTGAGAAAACTGGACTACAATGTGCTGAAGAATGAAACTAGACCACTAGTTACACCATGTGCAAAAATAAACTCAAAATGGTTGAAAGACTTAAGTGTGAGATAGGAAACCATCAAAATCTTAGAGGAGAACACAGGTAACAAACTCTTTGACCTCAACCAGAGAAAATCTTACTAGACATGTCACCAAAAGAAGGGAAACAAAAGCAAACATGAACTATTGGGACTTCGTCAAGATAAAAAGCTACTGCACAGCAAAGGAAACAATCAACAAAACTAAAAGAAAGCCTACAGAATGGGAGAAGATATTCACAAACGACATATCTGATAAAGGGTTAGTATAAAAACTCACCAAATTCAACATCCAAAAAACAAAGAGCCCTGTTAAGAAATGGGCATAGGGGGTGCCTGAGTGGCTCAGTTGGTTAAGCGGCCGACTTCAGCTCAGGTCATGATCTCACGGTCTGTGAGTTCGAGCCCCACATCGGGTTCTGTGCTGATGGCTCAGAGCCTGGAGCCTGCTTCGGATTATGTGTCTCCCTCTCTCTCTGCCCTTCCCCTGCTCACACTCTGTCTCTATGTCTCTCAAAAAATAAACAAAAACGTTAAAAAAATTAAAAATAAAATAAAATAAAAAAAGAAATGGGCATAAGACACGAGTAGACACTTTTCAAAAGAAGACATCCAGATGGCTAACAGACACATGAAAAGATGCTCAATATCACTCATCATCGGGGAAACAGAAATCAAAATCACGATAAGATACCATCTCACATCTGTCAGAATGGCTAAAATCAATTAACACAAGAAACAAGAGGTGTCGGCAAGGATGGGGAGAGAGGGAAACTCTCTTGCACTGTCAGTGGGAATGCAACTGGTGCAGCCACTCTGGAGAACAGTATGGAGGTTCATCAAGAAACTAAAAATAGAACCCTATGATCCAGCAATTTCACTATTAGGTATCTACCCAAAGGATACAAAAATACAGATTCAAAGAGGTACATGCACCCTAATGTTTATAGCAGTATTATCAACAATAGTCAAAATACGGAAAGATTCCATCCACTGATGAATGGATAAACAAGATGTGATATGTCCGTATGTATGTATACACACACACACACACACACACACACACAGACATGCACACACAGTGGAATATTAGCCACCACAAATAATGAAATCTTGACATTTGCAACAATACGAATGAACAGAATGTATTATGCTAAGCGAAATAAGACAATCAGAGAAAGAAAAATATCATATGATTTCATTCCTATGTGGAATTTAAGAAACAAAACAGATGAACACATGGAAAGGCAGGGTTGGGGGAAGAGAAGAGAGGGAAAGAAACCACAAGAGACTCTTAATGACAGAGAACGAAGTGAGGGCTGCTGAAGGAGAGGTGGTAGGGGATAGGCTAGGTGGGAGATGGGTACTAAGGAGGGCATTTGTTGTGATGAACACTGGGTATTGTATGTAAGTGAGGAATCACTGGATTCTACTCCTGAAACCAAAATTGCACTGGTTAAATTTAATTAAACTAAAACTAATTAAATTTAATGAAAAAAATTAATTAAAATTTAAATAATAAATAAATGTTAAAAGTCCCTGACATGGCTGAGATTCAGGAATTTGCTACATAAACAAAATGGAAAGCTTTAAATATTGAACTTCTGAGAAATATTAAAGTGAAAAAAAAAACAGTAGAATTGCTGTTCAGGAAACTGATTAGCATATTAATTCTGGTAAAATTAAGTTTAAACTGAAAAGCAATCAGTAAGGGATATTGTGTAAAAAAAGTAATTGTAAAATGGAAAGCATACTTCACTTGTTAAAGATATAACTGGGAAGACTGATCATTTAAAACATAATGTCATGAATAACTCTTCAGAATAAAACAGAATTATGTACAGTAATGTAATTGAAAAAAAATTCAATAAATTTTTCTCTTTCCCAAAATGAAAAGCTTGAAGTTAAAAATGGGAATTAGAGTAAAATTAAGTCTCAAAAATACATGAACATATGAGAAGAATCAGTAAATTTCTGAATATTATGCCTTGAAAATATGCCTCCAAAACAAGAATCAAAATTATCAATACTCTGAGAACAAGACTTATTATCAGAAGCACTAACATATGCTCCTGTTCACCAAATAATGGCACTTAATCACTTATTGGTATATTAGCCAGTCTTTTTACATAAATTTTCCAATGTTGGCCTGACCTATCAGGTCTCCCATATTGCATGCCATGTGAATGACAATGCCACTTGGCTATCTTCTGATATCCTTTGATGTTTAGTAACTACAAACTCCCATATACTGTTAACCAAATATTCTATGGCATAATAGTGTCAATTCGACTCTGAAACAACAACAACCAAAACCAAAACAAAGCAAAAAAACTACGGCTTAAAAATTTGGGGAACTGGTCCAAGGTAAAGTCTTAAGATTGGGTTCATAGTCTATTACTACCCTTTATGAATTAAAAAAAAAAAGTTAATGTATAAGCAAACTTAAATCTTAAAATCCCTGAAAATTCAAAACTATATATGGTATGATTTTGTTTAAACCAGTTTTAAGACTGACACATCAAGGTGATTCCTACCAACCAGTGGCTGCCCAGAAAGGATGCAGTGAACGGTAAGTGGAATTCTGAACCATTTAATAATCTTGGCTCTATGTTTCATTTTTTCATACTAACAGAGACATATTAATATATATTGTGTACAAATTACAAACAGTAGCTTCATACATTCTCCTTCTTAAACGCTAGCTTAATACAGTGAAACACTATCTTAATGCATTCTCCTTATTAAAAGCTGATGTAACAAATATCTATTTCAAAGAATTTTTACCTTAGGGTTATGCTGTGGGGCCTATCCAACAAAGGACAGTGTATCCAAAGTATACATGCAGCTTCTAACTTCCATTTGATTTCTACTGAGTCTTTCATGTAGTTAAAAAGTTTAGACGCCTATACATATATTAGGTTTCCAGACCACCTATAATTCTAATTCCCTAAAAGCGTTCTCATACACCCAAGGTTCAACCCTGGTTTTCTCATTTTCTGTCTCTCTTTTACTTTCCTTACTCCTTAAAAAACCTTTTGGACTAGATCCCTAGACAGCAGAAGGGTATGCTGTTTCACTGCTGAGGATGGCACACAGGACAACTATTCTTCTGGACTCTACTAATTGATCCATGTATATCTTCCTGAGAAAACTGAGACCATCAAGCAGAAATGAAAACGAAATTCCTGACATAACAAGAGACTTCTATTAAAAACTGTGCTTGCACGGTAACTGAGAAAGAAACTTTTCCTAAGTAATTTATCAGAAATGATTACCATAAAACAGAAAAGATACATTCTGAGTTCTGTACTAACCATCTTTAATGTTTGAGCTTCGGTAATTTGCCTTGTTTTTTTCCTGAATAAGGACTCAAAATAATCAAGCAGAAACTCAAATATAATCAAGCAGAAAGGCAAAAAGGAAAACACAGTCTAAATCACAAATATCTTTAAGTAATCTATTTATATATAATTCATTATAAAATGTATTTATTGTAAGATTTGTTTTTTATTATTTATTATTCTGAAATAAAGAGATCAAAGTGAGCTGTAACTTTAAATGTCAATATTTTCAATATTTCCAACTATGTGTTAACATAGTTTATATGCATATTTTATAACTACAGAAAGGCAAGTGACACTAATTTGTCCTGGATACATTCTACTGAACAGTTTCTTCCCCCAGATCCTTCAGAGTGCCAAATACCATTCTTTGAAATTGATTTATTTAATTCTAATTGACAACATAGATAATGATTTCTAGAATTTTTTGGTGGTACACAACCTTATTTCTTCAAAACCAACCAGCCAGATAGAATACACATTTCCAAGGTAAGGTTTTTAAGTGATTATTTGGAATCCATTCATCTGTGCAACTAAATTCTCTAGTGAGAGTCTCCTTTAAGAGGCAGAAAATCAATTAGCTAAAACCAGTAATATATTAACAACAGTTTCTTTAAAAAATCATTTGGTTTCATTAAATAGCAATTAATTCTTACTCATCCGATGTAAAATCATTTAAACTGGCACGGGTAATGATTACAAAAATGTATCTAAATATTCTTGGCCCCAGATACCCTAAATTTTACAGCAAAATACCACAACCATAACACCTAAAAATCACTTCATCTTGGTATTTTAGTATATAAGCAAGTATAACTACCTTGTAGTTTAAGTGACACGTTTGCTTAATTAATAAGAAAACAAAAAACAAAAAAACACCTCCACCTAAGAGAGCCAATGGATTTTTAAAATATTGGATGAGAGGTTTAAGTATTTTTCACTTAAAACTCAGTTACTAATATTTATAGATTCCTCGCAAATCATTAATTTTTTTTAAATTTGGGGCACCTGGTGGCTCAATCCGTTAAGCATCAGACTCTTGACTTCAGCTCAGGTCATGATCTCACAATTAGTGTGATCAAGCCCCATCCAGGGCTCTGCACTGATAGCACACAGCTAGCTTGGGATTCTCTCTCTCTCCCTCTCTCTGCCCCTCCCCGATGCATGCACACACACACACCTGCATACTCTCTCTGTCTCTCAAAATAAATAAGTAAACATAAAAAAAAAAAAAAAAAGATTTTAAGATTCTTTCAGCAAGATGGAGTGCTGTTGTCCCCAAGGAAGTTTTAAGGTAAGTCTCACAAAGTCACCAAATCAATAAATGTACATTAAGTAACCAGACTGGTAATTCTCAGTAAACTACTGAAACTACAAATTACACAAATGATTTAAAGGAAAAAAAAAATCCAGATCTCATATCTTGGATTGAATTTTGCATGAATAATCTAAACCAAATTCTGGCCATAATACCTACGGGCCGGTAGAGTCCCTAGTAATCACATGCACATTTACACTATTCTAAAGAGTGCAATATATCTGACCTAGCCAAAATCCTCTAGATACGCCTCTGATGGTATATGTAGTGATTATTCACATAGTGAACCAGAAATAACAGGATTACAACTTAATCATCTATTGTGCCTTTGTTTGGTTTCTCTTTTTTTTAATGTTTATTAATTTATTTTGAAAAAGAGAGTGTATACAGGGGAGGGGTGGGAAGAGAGAGAGAGAAAAAAAATCCCAAGCAGACTCCGCGATGTCAACGCAGAGCCCGGTGTGGGGTTCGATCTCACCAACCGTGAGATCATGGCCTGAGCCAAAATCAACAGTCAGACGCTTAACCGACTGAGCCACCCAGGCGTCCCTTTGTTTAATTTCTTAATTCCTTCAACTAATCGAAGAATCTACAGAGTATAAAAATTAGATGGCAATTCAACACATTATCAATTAAATTACACATGAATTTGTAAATGTCCCTTGCCTATTCCTGAATGATGATCTTCAAGGAGGCTCTTCCTCCTCCTCTCTGAATTAGTGACATGTCCTCCAATGTACTCCCACAACATCATGTACTTCTATCATGGAACTTCATACTCCACTGTTTCTGCTGAAGCACTGTTTTACCCTGCCCAAGGTCTCAGTACTTCTTGAGGACAAAAACTGTGATATTCATATTTGAACAGTACTAATAAAATGTCAAGACGGAGCAGGGCCTCAATAAGTTTTACAACAGGGTTACACGCTGATACCCATCATAAATTGAAAATACCATTAAGTCAAAAATGCATTTAATACAACTAACCTACCAAACATCATAGCTTAGCCTAACCTACCTTAAGTGTGCTTGGAACACTTATATTAGCCTACAGTTGAGCAACATTACTTAACACAAAGCCTATTGTAGAAAAAAAGGTAGTAAATATCTCATGTAACTAACTGAATATTGGACTGCAAGCGAAAAACAGAAGTCGTATGGATACAGAATGGTTGTAAGTGTTTTGGTTGTTTACCCTCCTGATTATGTGGCTGACTGGAGGCTAAGCTTGCTCCCACCACCTGGTACCACAAGAGAGGACCATGCCATGTATCATCAGCCTCGGAAAAGATCAAAATTCAAAGTAAAGCTCCTACAGAATGCGTATCACTTTCACACATGGACCTAATCACAGACCTTCAAGGAATCAGTAGGTACAATTCAGGAGTCTTTAAACATGGGAGTCTTTTTTCACTAACTCTATGAAACTTGGTATTTCCTTCCATTGTAAAAGAAGATAATAAACAAAAGAAATAGTAGTAGTAGTTCCTGTGACTGTCACAAATAGAAATAATATTTTTTATCATATTAAATTTCTGGCATATAACTTGAAATATAATGTATGTTTATCATTACTTTGAAATTATAGTAGTTTTAGACCCACACTAAGGTTGTTTTATAACATGAGAAGGCACATGAGTTAGTCATGTTGACAATCTTCATACTGATCTCTTTAAAAAAATGAAATTTTACTATAAATTTCTCATATTTAAATATACTGTCTTGCTATTTAAGTCTTTCATAAAGAGAATATATCTTATCATACATTTACTTTTAAATATTTTGATATCTATATCATGCTTGATTTCTGTTGTAACACTGTGTATTCATTTATTTGAAACCACTGCTTTAAGAAGGCCATAGATCACACCAAATTTCCAAAGGGGACCTTGGTACGAAAGGTCTGACCTTTGCAGACAGCAAAGAAACAATCAACAAAACAAAAGGCAACCTATGGAATGGGAGAAGATATTTGCAAATAACTTACCTGATAAAAAGTTAGTATCCAAAAATATATAAAGAAGTTATAAAACTCAAACTCAACACTCAACTTATAAAATTCCATCCAAATAAAAAATGGGCAGAAAATATGAATAGGCATTTTTCCAAAGAAGACATACAGATGGCTAACAGACACATGAAAAGATGCTCAACATCACTTATGATTAGAGAAATGCAAGTCAAAACTACCAATGAGATATCACCTCACACCTGTCAGAATGGCTTAAATCAACAACACAAGAAATAACAGGTGTTGTGAACATGTAGGAAAAAGGAGCCCTCATGCACTGTTAGTGGGCATGTAAACTGGTACAGACAGTGTGGAAAACAGGTATGGAGGTTCTTGAAAAACTTAAAAATAGAACTACCCTACAATCCAGCAATTACACTACTAAATATTTACCCAAAGAATATAAAAATATTAATTCAAAGGGATATATACACCCCAGTGTTTACAGCAGCATTATCTACAATTGCTAAATTATGGAACCAGCCCAAGTGTTCATCGACTGATAAATGGATAAAGATGTGTGTGTGTGCGCGTGCACACGTGGGCAAAATGGAGTATTACTCAGCCATACAAAAGAATGAAATCTTGCCATTTGCAACGACATAGATAGAGCTAGAGAGTATAATGCTAAGCCAAATATGTCAGCCAGGAAAAGACAAATACCATATGACTTCATTCATGTGTGGAATTTAAGGAACAAAACAAACAAGCAAAGGGAGAAAGGCAAACCAAAAAACAGACTCTTAAGTACAGAGAACAAAGTCATGGTTACCAGAGGGGAGGTAAGTGGGGGATGGATTAAGTAGGTGATGGGGATTAAGAAGGGCACTTGCTGTGATGAGCACTGAATCACTGAATCATTATATTGTACACCTGAATCACTATATTGTACACCTGAATTACACTGTATGTCAGCTAACTGCAATTTTTTAAAAACCTAAAAAGAAAAAGATAGTAACTGTTACAGTTCTTATGTGTTAGTTTCCAAGGGATATATTTCACATATCAACTTGATATTCCCAGAAACACCACAAGATGGCTTTCTTACTTCAGATCCACAGTGAGATTTTCAGAAATGTTTTGTCTCCTCTTAGTTACTTTATGGGAGTTTGTGAAACGCACTGAATTGCTCACGGGTCTCCAGAGAAACAGAATGAATTGGGTGTGTGTATAAACATCACATATATGAAGAAATTTATTATAAGGAATTGGCTCGTGCAATTATGAAGGCTGACAAGTCCCCAGATTTGAAGTTGGCAAGTTGGAGACCCAGGAGAGTCAATGGTGTAGTTCTAATCCAAGCCCAAAGGACTGAGAAATCAGGAGAGCTGACAGTATAGTTACATTCCAAAGGCCAGCATGTTTAAGATCCAGGAAAAGCCAGTGTTTCAGTTCAAATCCAAAGGTAGGGAAAGAAATCGATGTCCTAGCTTGAAGGCATTCAAGCAAGAGGGGTTCCCTCTTCCTCACAAGAAGGTCAGCCTTTTTGTCCTATTCGGACTTGCAATTGACTGAATGAGGCCCAACTACAGTAGGTAGTGAAGTCTGTGTTACTCAGTCTACCAATTCAAGCATTAATCTCATCCAGAAACACCCTCACGCACACGCCCAGAATAGTATTTGACCAAATGTCTGGAAACCCAGGGGCCTAGCTAAAATGACAAATAAAAGTAATCACCACACTCCCCAAATATTTTTCACCAAGTATTTGTTGAGTGAATGCTTGTAACGCTTGCAGGCACTGAGCCAATGAAACAGCGATAGGTCAAATATGATCCACAGCCTCATGAAGCTAACAATCTAGAGAGCTTAACAGGATATTACATGAATAGCTACATAAAAAATTATAAAATAACACTGTGATAAGTACAAGGGAAAGAAAAGGGAAAACTTACTATCTAACTTACTTAGGGGCTTAAAAGGGAAGACCTCACTGAGCAGTGATATTAAAATGAGACTTGGAAGCACCTGGGTGGCTCAGTAGTTCAAGCATCTGACTCTTGGTTTTAGCTCAGGTCATGATCTCATGGTTCATGAAATCTGACGGTACAGATCCTACTTGGAACTCTTCCTCTCTCTCTGCCTCTCCCCCCATCTGCGCTCTGTCTCTCGAAATAAATAAAAACATTAAAAATAAAATAAAGTAAAATAAAATGAGATCCGAAGGAGAAACGGAAGAGCAGGAGTTGACCAGGTGAAAGACTCAAGGTGACTGTGCAGGAAACAGCAGGGGCACAAACCACGATGCAGAACAGCTTGGCTTCTTGGAAAAAGTATAAGGAAGGAAACATCAACTAAGGGAGAGTGACAAAAGGCGACCCTGGGGAAGACAGGAAGGAAACCAGAGCAGGCAAATACTTGTTAGCCAGGTAAAGTAATGGGAACACCCAGCTCTTTGCCTGACTAGTGATGGCATTTCATGAAACGTTTCAAGTGAGTTAGCAGTGCTCCCCCACAATATTTGTTATTCACTGTACTGAGGAGTCTCCACCCCAAGGCTAGCTCACTAACGAAAGAGAAAACGGGCTTCAGAACCAGTTCCTGAGTACCAGACAAATGACAGCAGGTTCAACCTGTGCTCAAGATTCTCAATCTATCTTCCATGTCCCTGCATGATTCACATACATACTCCTAACTGCAACATTTGTCTTTGTAACACCACACGAAGGGCAGATCTAAGTCATGCCCGAGAGCAGTAACATTCTAACAAGAAAATCAACTTTAAATATATATAAATCAGGGGTACCTGACTGGCTCAGTTGGTTAAGTGTCCGACTTCAGTTTGGGTCATGATCTCATGGGGTTGGTGAGTTCAAGCCCCGCATTCTGGCTCTGTGCTGTCAGTAGAGCACTTTGGATCCTCTGTCCCATTCCCCCATTTCTGCCCCTCTGCCACTCGCTTTCTCATAAATAAATAAATAAGTAAATAAGTAAATAAATAAATAAATAAATGAAGTCATACAATATTTAACGAAATATACTGAGCTCTAGAAACCAGTTACATCTACAAAGGGGAACAAGCTCTCTGAGGCACAGAGTGAGTGGGAGACAAAGTTTTCACTTCTTCCTATTTTTGCTTTTATACAGTGAATCTGTAAGGCTATTAAAAATGGTAAGAACTATTAAGTACTGTTTATCTCAGTCTCCCAGAATAATATAACCATGCTTCTTATTTACATTTGTTAAATCTCTATCCTTAGGTTTCTGGCAGCTCCGCCTATGGCAGCGACTGCTAACTGTTTACGGTAACATCTGTTCTCCCCTTCTTCCGCAGTAAGAGGACCCTGTTTAGGGTGGTAATGTATCAGATAACAGACTAAAATTCCAGACACCGCGTAAAAGAGGCCCCGTGAATGAGTTCTGACAATGAACAGGAGCGGAAGGGATGTGTGGGATGTGGGGAAGCATCTTTAAAGAGAGCTAGCTGACTCCCCTGGAAAGTGGCTCTTCTTGTGTTTCTCCCATTTCTTCCAGAAGCCAGCCTGGAAGGTGCAAAGGCTATCTAAGACCGAGAGTCAGTTAGGACCCTGAAGAGTTCCGGAAGATGGAAGTACAGCAATGTTCTCGAGAACTCTGTAACCCACCAAACTGGCCTAGACTGTCTACCTCTGATTTCCTCCATGTGTGAGAGAAAAATAAGCTCCATCTTAACCAAATCACTGTTACTTGTTTTTATTGTTGTTGTTCTTGCTGTTATATGTACCAAAACCAAGTCCTAAATGATACAGTGGTCATTCCTACACCCACTAACGGAAAAAGATTCTCCAACACACCCAACAGCATATTCACCCCACAATGCAGAATGAAACCTGTGAGAAGTTATAAGCATTATTTGAAAGGCAGAACAGAGCTATAAGAAAGTTAGGTCAAGAATTAACCATCATTTACCCATTTACACAATACCAACTATATTCCAGGTCCTATGAGCAAGTATGTGAAAAGATGATGCTATGATCTAAACCAGCATGACAACCCTACAACCTCCCCAGAGCAATTACGAACCTTGTAATTTCTGTAGTATTTTCTCCATCACAGCATGAAAAGAAACAGAAGTATACAAATACCAATAAGGCCAAGCATTTTTATAAATCCTGAGACTACAGAAATTTTACAAATTATGTCATGTTCTGATTTTTACATAAACTACTTCCACAGAATGACCTCTATTACCAACATTACTTTAACAAATATGAACCCGGTGAAGTGAGGGGAAATGTGAATATATATTGGAGGGCATACTTCCTAATGTTTCCCCCTGAAACTGAAAACCAAGTTAGACCGAGTTTCACACATTCACGTCCAAAAAATAACAATCTGAGGGTTCCGGTTCTGTGCAAGATGGTGTAAGCCTACTTTATCTTGTCTCTTCCAGTGAATCCAACCATAAACCTTGCACAGAATGATCAGGCAGCTATCTGAACAATCTGAAAAGTAATTGGCAGCAGAGCACCAGGGAGGAAGACCTGAATCCCAGGTGCCACCAAACCAACAGTGAGTTTCCTGCAGTTTTGCCCTTCAGTACAGCCTGGCCTTTTTTTTTTCTTTTCCCTCTGTAATCAGCTGGCCTTGACTAAAAAGCAACAGAAATGCTAGAAGTGCAACTGAGTGCAGGCAAAAAGAGTGCCAAGAAAAGCTTTCTTTTTCTGGTCCAAGAATCAGGAAATGGAACTCTTACGGATCACAGAAGAGGGAAATCCACTCTTACTTTCCATTTTCTCCAGCCCCAGCCCTCCAGGAATCCCACAATGGGTGGCAGGAGCATGACCTGACCCCTGCAGGTGTCTAAAATTGATAGGAAATCATTCTGTTCAGCCAGAGAAGCGATGGTCCCAAGATCATGGATTAAATGTCTGTTGCGTTTTTCTTTGTCTTCTAGTCACTTGGCCCTAAGTGCAAATGCAGGTAGAACAAGTATACTGCAGAGAAAGGAAACTAAAGTTCTAGTTTTCCAGCTAGTGGGTTGGAAAGAGGGCCTCAAGGAGACAGAAAGTATCAGTGAGATCATAGAAGGGAACTCAAGACAGCAATCCCATAAAGTTGTATACGGACTCCTGGGCTCACCTCTCAGCTATGAGTGTAGAGGCCTGATCTTAAACAGTCTCGCAAGGATTTGAGAACTAAACTATGGTATAAACTGCTGTATGGATCCTACACTGACCATTGGACAGTACACATGACGAACAGATCCAAATAGCACTACAAAGTCCCTTTGAAAATGGAATACTGGAACCACAACCCATAGAACAAGGGTCCAATTTATGAACTGACCTAACCAGTTTGAGTGACAGCAAAAACTAAAAAGAACTATATTCCCCTTGAGATTTAACCAAAACCTAGAATCTCATAATAGGCAAATGTCCAGGATACATGCAAAACTTACTCAGCATATGAACTGGAAAATGTTAACAGAAAATGGAGTTATCAGAGATTTAAAGACAGTTATTGTAACCATATCCCAAATCATAAGGGCAAAATCTTTTGAAATGAATGGAAAAATAGAAAGTTTTGCTCAACAAATTAAAGCTATAGAGAACAAAATGGAAATTTTAGAACTGAAAAATATAATAACTAAAATAATATATTCATAGGATGAGCTCAAGAACTGAATGGAGATACAAGAGCACTAAAGGGTCAGTAAACTTGAAGATGGATCAACCAATAAAAATAAAAGAAAAAATAAAGAAAAAAAACTGGAAAAGAAAAATCAGAGCCTCCGGGACCTGTGGGACAATACCAAAAAGCCTGACATTTGTATCGACAGAATGCCAAAAGGAGAGGAGAAAGAAAAAATATTTGGAGAAATAATGGCTAAACACTTATCAATTTTGGCACCAGATGTAAACTTACAAATTCAAGAAGCTCAGCAAACCCCAAGAAGATAATCAGAAAAAGAAAAACTATTTCAAAATGCTGAAAACTAGAAACAAAGAAAACATCTTTCAAGGAGTCAGAGAAACACTGACCCACTCATTGCACACATACAACAATTCGAATGACTGCAGGTTTCTCATCAGAAACAAGGAAGGCCAGAGAGCAGAGGAATGGCATTTTTAAAGCGCTAAAGGTAAACAACTGTAAATCCGAAATTCTATAACTCATGAAAATGCCCTTCAGAAAAGAAAGTGAAGACATTCTCAGATGAAGGAAAATAAAGACAGTTGGTCTCCAGCAAACCTGCTCTAAAAAAAATGCTAAAGGAAATTCTCTACATTGAAAAGAAATGATACCTGAGGATAACCTAAAATGACAAACATCTGGGTAACTGGAACAGAAAATCCTTTCTCTCTTAGATTATTTAATATGTATAACAGTTAAAATAACAAAAATTACATTAAATTATTACATCGAAAAGTTTTTCCATAACAACCCAATAGCAAAGCAATCAAATTAAAATGGGCAGAGAATCTGAATAGACATTTTTCCAAAGAAGATATATAGATGGCCAACAGACACATGAAAAGAAGCTCAGTATCAGTAATCATCAGGAAAATGCAAATCAAAACCACAAGGTATCACTTCATACCTGTTAGAATGGCTATTATGAAAAAAAGCAAGAAATACAAGTATTGGTGAGGATGTGGGGGAAAAGGTTCCCTTTTTCTAAGGTTTTTGAGGAAACTTTTCCCCACACTGTTGGTAGGAATATTAAGTAGGTATATCCACTTAATATATGGAATTTCCTCAAAAAATTAAAAATAGAAATACCATATGATCTAGCAATTCTACCTCTGGGTTTTTATCTAAAGAAAACAAAAACACAACATGGAAAGGATATATGTACCCCCACGTTCATTGCAGCATTGTTTGCAATTGCCAAGATATGGAAACAACCTAAAAGTCCATCAGTGGATGACTGAATAAAGAAAATGTGGTGTTCGTGTACACACACACACACACACACACACACACACACACATACACACACACACACACATATATACACATATATATATACACATAAATTTGGCCATAATAAAAAAGAGAGAAATCTCACTATTTGCAACAGCCTGGATGGATCTTGACAGCATTATGCTAAGTGAAATAAAGTCAGAGAAAAACAAATATTGTACATGATCTTACTTATATGTGGAATCTAAAACGAAAAAACAAAAACAAAAAATAAGCTCATAGATAACAGATACAGAGAAAAGACTGATGGTTGCCAGAGGCAGGGAGTAGATGGGTGGAGGAAATGGATGAAGGCATTCAAAAAGTACAAACATTCAATCATAAAATAAAAAAGTCATAAGGATGAATGAACATATAGCATGGTGAGTATAGTTAATAGTACTGCACTGCATATTTCAAAGTTCCTAAGAGAATAAATCTTAAAAATTCTCATCACAAGATGAAATTTTTTTCTAACTATATGGTGACAGATATTAACTAGACTTATTGTGGTGATCATTTCACAATATATCAACTCATTATGTTGTATACCTGAAGCTAATTTTTTAAAAATTTTTAACGTTTTTATTTTTATTTTTGAGAGACATAGAGACAGAGCGTGAGCAAGGGAAGGGCAGAGAGAGGGAGAGACACAGAATCCGAAGCAAGCTCCAGGCTCCGAGGCAGCAGCACAGAGCCCGATGTGGGGCTCGAACCCACAGACCGTGAGATCATGACCTGAGCCGAAGTCGGCCGCTCAACTGACTGAGCCACCCAGGGGCCCCTACCTGAAGCTAATTTAATGTTACATGTCAATTATATCTCAATTTAAAAAATTTTATGTGACATATGTATGGAAATGTAAGTGGATATAATATATAACTATAACATAATCAAAGAAAAGTAATTAGACAAATGACAATAAGGTATCAACATTCCAAATGAACTGATAAAATGGTCATTTTAAGTAGACTGAATAGTTATGTATAATCTAATTCTTATAGCAAGTACCAAAACCAGACTATAAAAAGAGATATTGTCAAAAACTCGAATATAAAATGGAATAAAAATATTCAAACAGGAAAGGGAGAAATAAAGAAATGAAAAACAGAGGGAATAGACATCTAATGATAAAATAGTAGACAGAAATCCAAACATACCAATAATTTCATTAAATGTAAATGGTCTAAACACTGAAATTAAAAGAGAGAGAGATTACCAGAAAATGGCAACAGTACGAGCAAAATTAATTAGATCATTACAATCTTTCACCTACATCTTCCTGTAAAGATTGGAAAATGTCAATCATAACCTCTCTGTATGTTACCATTTCCAGCTCTTCGTTTTGACTTCTATCATTGGATCTTTCAAACCAGTAATGTCTCTGTGTCATTTATTAAACTTTGATTCTCGAAGGGAAGTTATAATACTGTTTTCCCTTTTCCCAATTTCTCGAGTGAATTTTCTCATTCTTTGGTAAAACAAATTCCCTGAGACAGTTGAGGAATTCCTATAAGGAAACAGTTTTTGTACCTCTGGTGTGTCCTGCAATGAGAGAGAAATATGTTAAAGTCTGCTAGTATTAGTGTTTATTCCTCTTTGCATGTTCTGTAGGGTCTTTTTTATGAGGGTGACTGCTGTGTTATTTGGTGTATAGATATTCATTACTTTTTAAACTTTATTCAGAATTGTACTTTTCAGCATTATAAAGAGTATTTTGTCTCACTTAATGCTTTTTGATATAGACTCTACACAGTCTGATGTCAGGTATAAGCCTGATTTCCTGCTGTTCGCATTTTCCCATGTCTTTATTTTTAGTCTTTCTATAGCATTTGTTTTCAATATATCTCTTATCAACGGCATAGTTTGCTTATGCTTTGTGAAACAATCTGAAAACAGTTTTATTAATAGAAGAGTTATTCTCATTTATATTTACTGACATTGATGAAGGATAGAAGCAGAAAATTTTCACCTTTAGCCCAGAAAGGTTGATCTATGGCATCCATAATTCTGATAAGGATCAAATACATGCTGGTTACTACATTTTTAAATGGTCTCATTACTGCCTGGTATCTCACCGATAGTTAATATTGAACTAAATGATAAGCACCAGATAAATCTTGTGAAAGTAGTTTTAGGAGCAGAAATTTGAAGAAGACATTTATGATCTAGTACTTCCTGCACATCCCCTATCCGTGAGTACTAAGCATATAACCACCAGCTTCATACAGCAAAAATGCAGCTCTTTCTGTCCATGGCTCCTGTTACCATGCTACTCAAATAAACTTACTAAGTTGCACCATAAAACATCTCAAGAACTATTTCTTGACCATTGCAATGTTTGCTCTCAATTCTGTCATTATTATGTTATAATTACCATATGTAAAAATTAACTACAATTTTGAATAAGTAAAAATTTTAAAGACTTACAAAAATGCTCATAAACTAAGTCGCAGTTTCCTCCTGTCTCTGAGCACCCAAGTAAGGACTTATTATTTGGCCAACTAACCAAGACTTACCACTATCAGTAACCATAATGTTCTCATTTCAAGATTATTGTTTCAAAAAATACCTCGATTTGGACACGTAAGCAGGAAAACAAAAGGAGGCTGGGCCAGTACTGCCAAGCAAACTATAACTCCCAATGTGCAACACTAAGACACAGAAAAGAAAGTTACTTTCTAATAACTTCCCAGGTATGTGAATGAACTATTTAAAGAAGTCATAAAGCAGAATTTTTTTAAACTATGGGTTGTGACTCACACTTTTTAAAAACTGAAATATAATGAATACGACTAGAGCGCACTAAACACAGCAAAATATTGTATTATGAAATTTTGTTTCAATTACAATGCGTACTAGTTTGCTAAGGCTGCCGTAACAAAGTACCAGCCTATGTATCTAAAACAACAGAAACTTATTTTCTCACAGTTCTGGAGGCTAGAAGTCCAAGATCAAGATGTTGGTAGGGTTGCTTACATTCTGAGACTTTTCTCATTGACTTCTCTCTTTGTGTTCACTTGGTCCTTCCTTTTCTTATAAGGATATCAGCCATATTGAATTAAGGCTCGCCCTAAAGACGTGATTTTAACTTAATTACCTCTTTAAAGGTATTAACTCCAAATACAGTTACATTCTGAGGTACTGGGGATAAATCAATACATGACTCTTGGTAGGGCACATTTCAGCCTATAACATTATGCCTATACATAGATTACATATGTGTAGTGTGTCATAATCAAAAAAGTTTTAAAACTATCTTGGAGGACTCTGAATAAACAATTCAAATGTATTAAATATATTCTACGCTTAAGAGGCCCAGCCCTAATACTATAACGGAGTCAGGACTCCTTCAGTCTCCAGATTTCCAGGTTTTCATGAGGCAGTTTAGAATTTACTACAGGGATCCTCATAATGCAATTATGAACATACAGATGACATGTAAATACTTTTGCTGATATTTTTACTCAACATTACCTGATTTAAAAAATAATCCTAGTGCTTTAGGTCTAGGGTTTATTAGCATAAAGCTCTAATAGTTCCATGTTTTTGAGACTATTATTCATTATTATATTGACTTCCCAAGCTACCCAATCTAACTACAGAAACTTAAAGCCATACTGTCTCTCCCCTCTCTTTAAACTCAAAGGCCTCAAGTATCTAACAATTTAGTTGATGGCTAACTTAGATATGTTTTTAAGGCCCGAGGGAAAATATTGTGGCTTTAAATCCTCTAAATTCACTTAAGACAACAATAATCATTTGTTTAAAATGTACTACTTTACATATATCAAGATAAAAACAGGTAAAAATTAACGTATAAGCCATAAAATATTTTAAATATCATTTTAAGAATATGGACATCCACATTTTATATTTAGGCCCCATGTCTAAGAAAAATTCCCAAACATTTAGGTTGGAAACATTTCCAACTTTGTTCTACTTAATTGTAACGTATTTCATGATTTATTCCGGATCTATATACTGTCAAAGTTGGTTGAGTTGGCTCAATAACATAAAATAACGAAGTAACAAACCAGTCAATCTTGAATCTATCACAGTATTTGGTCATGTCAATTTTGAAAACCATTGGAAATAGTCAAATATTTGTTTTGTCAGAGTAACTGATTATTTCCAAAGCCAAACGGACTCAAGTAAAGGCTGGTTTCACACCGCTGGAACTTTTAAATTTCCTGTCTCTGCAATTCACTCCCTCTTCTCCCAATAACTTAAACAACCAAAGCATACCTCTAGCCTTCTCTAACAAGCCATGTTCTCTCAGAACAGAGTACTGAGAAGCAAAGAGCTTCCTTTCTCTTCACAAATAGATATTTTAACCAATACCTGGCATTCCGTGAAAATGTATGAAAGATTGCAAAGGTCATGTGATGTCAGCCAAGCTCAGCTGTATGAATTTAAGGGTAAAATATAAATCTCTCTCCCCCAAACCGAAGATATATTTTTCTTTTTACTATAAAATAAAGAAGGAACATAATGTCATAAAAAATTCAAGGGAAGAGTACAAGTACACTAAAAAGAGAATTCTTTATAATTGCTCCAGCAGTGAGCTCAGACTTTCTATACAAAGTACTATATTAATAATTAGTATGTACTTTTAAAAAACTCTCCTGTTTTTGAATATATAATATAGAAAAAAATTAATAGTCACTATCTCAAATCTTTTCAACATGTGACTGAAGAGGCAAGATAGAAATCATATTACAACAGAAATGTAAGTGCTCCTACAGCAAGAATCGTATTCATTCCAATATTCCAAACCAGAACATTACCTAGTATATACTGGGTTCTGAACAAACATTTTCTAAATAAAAAAAATAAATAAATGAAATTATCACTTTATTATATAAGGATATTAATTGAAATTAGTTAAGAAAAGCTCACTTAAAATTTCATAGCTGCTAAATGGAAGAATTGGGACTTATGCTTTCTAAATATAATGTCTTAGAATGTTCATTTCATTACATTGCATTTCTCATACTTGCCCAAAAGTCAGAAGGAAATTATAATACAAAAACGAAAACTCTCAGGCTTTCTTCAGTATTTCCTATACTGCATATCACCAGTCTCAAAAGTCCTCAGGTTCAAACTCATCTTCCTACTCATTCGAGCATATTACTTTGTTTTTGTACTCCCCTCCACTACCACTGTTGTTTCCAGTGCAGCAAGGTATCGAACAGCTGTGGAGGCATATGGCTATCCACCCCAATACAATGGCTTTGTATCAGTGGGATCCCACATTAAATAATACACCAGTTTCCCGTACTGCTGAGGCAACTTCAGAGAACTGCTGTAGATAAAAATTCCTGAATGATTCGTTGTGGTACAATTTACATTGAAGAAAAATAGGAGGTTCAAGGTAACTTTCCTTCACAGCCATGTGACTTATTTGCCTCTTTTCCCTACGACACGTACAACTGGGTCTTGACATGCCAAGACACAAACATCTATACATCCATTTGCCCAGACGCTCGTTTTTTAGATGGAGAAGTTAATGATGCTGACCAAAACTGACTTTAATAAATCACTATCTTAAACTGGATTAAATGCCTAAAATATTAAAAAGTGGTATCCTTTGGAGATTTACTGGTCATGTATATTACTTAATCATAAAGACATGGAAGCCATGGAAGCACCATTATGGCAGAACTAGCAATTAGTGTGTTCTACCGTTGGTGTGTTCTACCATCGCTACAGGAACGAAGCGAACAAATAAGTTTAGAAATAAAAAATAAGTGATTTTATTGTATGTAGAATTTTAATTTTGAAGAGTGATTTATGAAACAATATTAGTCACATGAAAATTCCTGAGAAAAAATCTGAAATACGACTCATCAAAATCAGAAAGTATCCTTGAAAATTACAAACAATAAACATTTAATTAGATAAGTGCATTTAACACAAAAAGAAGCACCTCAAAAATAGTTTGGGTTATGTAGAGAAAGATATTGGATCTCAAAAGCATGAGGTAGAAGTACTCCCGCAAATACTATGATGAAATCCTACCTGGGATGAGGTAATTTGAACAAAAGCAAATAGTAAGAATCATACATTAATTATTACCAAGGAAGAAAGATCTTATTTCTCAAGTGTTCACAATGTTTTATTTTTTTAATTTGGATCATATCTACTGTTAACCTTGATTTTACCAAGACTAATCACCCCCTTGAAGTTATCTAGTAAGCAAATAAACCTTCATGGCTGGTCAGGCTTAAACAAAATTCCAACTATTCTCCTATATTCCATTATACATTGTATAACGTATAGTCAACTGAGCTTTAGACTTCAATGTGAATTTACTTTCAAGAAACCATAATAAAAAAATTATAAATGTCTTAAAATAATGCTAAAATGATGACTCTAAAAGCTTCTTGCTTTACAGGAAAGAATATCCAATGGAATAAAGACAGTCTCTTCAGTAAGTGGTGCTGGGAAAACTGGACAGTGACAGGCAAAAAAACAAACCTGGACCACTGTCTTATACCACACACAAAAATAAACTCAAAATGGATGAAAAACCTAAACATAAGACAGGAAGCCATCGAAATCCTAGAGGAGAAAGCAGGCAACAACCTCTTTGCCCTCAGCTGCAGCAACTTCTTACTCAACACATCTACAGAAGCAAGGGAAACAAAAGCAAAAAGGAACTACTGAGACCTCATCAAAATAAAAAGCTTCTGCACAGCCAAAGAAACAACCAGCAAAACTAAAAGGCAACCAATGGAATGGGAGAAGATATGTGCAAATGACATATCAGATAAAGGGTTAGTATCCAAAATCTATAAGGAACTTATCAAACTCAACACCCAAAAAACAAATAATCCAGTGAAGAAATGGGCAAAAGACATGAATAAACACTTCTCCAAGGAAGACATCCAGATGGCCAACTAACACATGCAAAAATGCTCAACATCACTCATCATCATGGAAATACAAATCAAAACCACAATGAGATACCACCTCACACCTGTCAGAATGACTAACATTAACAACTCAGGCAATAACAGATATTGGCAAGGATGCGGAGAAAGAGGATCTCTTTTGTACTGCTGGTGGGAATCCAAACTTATGCATCCACTCTGGGAAACAGTACTATGTTTCTCAAAAAATTAAAAATAGAACTACCCTATGATCCAGGAATTACACCACTAGGTATTTATCCAAGGGATATAGGTATGCTGTTTCGAAGGGCAACATGCACGCCAATGTTTATAGCAGCACTATCAACAATAGCCAAAGAATGGAACGAGACCAAATGTCCGTCGACAGATGAATGGATAAAGATGTGGTATATATATATATATATAATGGAGTATTACTCAGCAATCAAAAAGAATGAAATCCTGCTACTTGCAACTATGTGGACGGAACTAGAGGGCATTATGCTAAGCAAAATTAGTCGGAGAAAGACAAGTATCATATGCCTTCACTCATATGAGGACTTTAAGATACAAAACAGATGAACATAAGGGAAGGGAAACAAAAATAATATAAAAACAGGCAAGGGGACAAAACATAAGAGACTCTTAAATATAGAGAACAGAGGGTTGCTGGAGGGGTGGTGGGAGGGGGGATGGGCTAACTGGGTAAGGGGCATTAAGGAATTTACTCCTGAAACCATTGTTGCACTGTATGCTAACTAACTTGGATGTAAATTAAAAAAATATATGTTATTTAAAAAAAGAAAAACAATAAAATAGGAATAAAAAAGTTCCTTGCTTTAAAAGCTGAGTACTGTTTATAACACAAAAGCAATAAAAACATGACTCATTCACTCATGAAACAGACATTTATTTAAAGCCCACTGGACAAAATCCTGTACTAAGTATGATTCCTGCCCTATGACAATCAAAATAAGAAAAAAATACAATGCAGTGAATATAACATGACAGGATACATCTGAATACACAAAAACAGAGGTGTTAAGTAATGATAATACCGCTAAGATAATTAGGAACGTCTTCCCTAGAGAGATCATTATTAAATCAATTAATGCTATTTTAATTGTAGGAATTAACACATAGACAAAAAGGAAAGTATTAAGAGATCCAGCAGATATATATTGAGTGGAAGATGAAATTGGAGGACTAATGAGATCAATTTGAAGAAGTCGGTAAACCTGACAAGACTGAGTCTACATTCAATATCACAGGAACTATTATAAATAGTTGGATGACAGAATAATATGAAGAAAACACTAATTGATGCAGGTAATCACATCTACATGTAGGACATGTCTGTCACATGTCCTACATGTGCAGACAGATGCAGGTCTGTCACATCTACATGTAGGACAGACAATAATACTGAAAATAAAACCAGTAAAATCACTGCTACCCAAAAGCTGAGGTGATAAAGGAATGTGGCTGAAGAAGGCTTCGTGTAGCCCGATGACAGGCTGGGGTGTTACAGGGCAAGATCTACCAGCCTCGGTTGTCACGAAAATCAGTAAAAATTTCCAGGCTACCAGAAAATTTAAGGCCCAGAGGTTTTCAGTGCAGGGTAGATCAGAACATCCCACGGCTAAGGTTTCAATGGTATATGTAAGGATATTCTGCTACTTCCATGAGGCAACATACAACTGTCTTAGAACCGAGTAAGAAAAATAAAACTTATTCCATTAATAACCCCAGAGCTGGTGAACTAGATTTTTTTTTTTTTTAAGATTTACTTATTTTTGAAAGACAGAGAGGCAGAAGAGCATGAGCCAGGGAAGGGGCTGAGAGAGAGAGAGACACAGATCTGAAGCAGGCTCCAGGCTCTGAGCTATTAGCACAGAGCCTGAGGTGGGGCCAAACCCATGAACACTGTGATCATGACCTGAGCCAAAGTCGGGCTCTTAACCAACTGAGTCACCCATGCACCCCAGTGAACTAGATTTTAAATCCAATTTGATACTATGCAGACAATAAAGTTCAATTATAAATTCAAAAATGTGTTCTTAACACATTATGCTGCACCTTTCAACTTACTGGAAGCCCTTCGCGATGTTATTGTTGAGTAGGAGTTAATTCTTATTGGTAAATAGGAGCCAAAAAGATTTTAAGTAAAGGCATAATACTCTTGTTCAGTGATTGCCTATGCCATCTACCCACTCCAAACATTCACTGCCCATGACTTCAGGGAAATTCAAACAGGTTATACCACTTATGTGCTCCCTCTTAAGTAACAACCCATTATTTGGTCATAAGTTACAGCAAGCAGATACACATGAAAGTAACAAATTATTTTGTCACATCAGATTTTACCTTTGTTCTACTGACAATAGGCCCCAACATGCAGATCCATAAAAAGAAAAAAAAACTAGCAAATAAATTCATTTTGAAGAAAAAAACAAGTGAAACTATTTAAAATTTCATAATGCTTTATGACCCCAAATACTAAACAAGCATGTATGTGTAAAAGTTACCTGTCACCACAAAAATTAAAAAGAACTCACTAGCTATAAATTTATTAAATAAAAGGAATTACAAATCTTCAAGCCATTGATAATGATCAAAAATCACCAGCAACATCACCAAAAGGTAAGACGGGGTCCAGTTCCTAATGAAAAAGAGTAGCTACTCAAGAGACAACCAAAATGACTAAACAGATCTCTGTGCTGACTGATGGCATTTCCCATATCCTAAACAAGGAAATGTCAAAATCACAGTTATATACAAAAAAACAATCTGGAGAAAATTTGGCTATAGAGTTAAGTGTGACAGCTTAGTAGGTAGATAAGCAAAATTATAAATCAGGTATTTTTCATTTGAGATAAATATTAGGTGTTTACTCGACATTACCAGTGAAGAAAAATGAAATGCTACCCGAATCTGTAAAAGGGTCTATAACCCACAATGAATTCTTCTTTTCATTAGAGGTCTTTAAAAAAATGTTTATAATTTCCAGAAGGCCAGGTTCAAAAAAAATAGGAATGGGTTTACCCACAGCCCCATGTCTAGGGCAGGGATTTTGTACCCGGCCACGCAGAGTCCAAGGCAGAAGCCACCCACCACGAATTCCCAGCCTCCTAATCATGTCGCTCCAGAAACCAAGAGGCCTTGACTTCTGAGAACTCATCTCTGTCCAGGATGGACCAGTAAGGCCACTTCTCTTCAAGCAGCGTCCAAGAATTGCCACACTGAATGGAACCAGTAAGTAGATGGCACATACAGGCTGAGCTGGCAGTCTACCTGCTATCTTCACAGAAACAGTTCACGCACTTAACCTGATACTTTCTTTGGCTTGGCTCCTGGAGAAGAGAAGCCCAAAAGTAAACAAGTTACATCTCCTCCGTTCCCAAAAGGGGATGCCAAGGTGCACCAGCACCGCGCACCCATCACACTGCTGGGCACACAGCCTACCGGGCGGCCCCTCCATTCTGCCCCCACCGAGGGGCGAGTCCGGTGAGAGTGGACAGAGGGGCAAGGCCGCGTCAGGGGACCCCCCCCCCCCCACCAGGGCTGGTCCCAGACCCGAGGCGACCAGTGGGCCGCCAGGTGGCCGGCGGACTCACCTTGTTGAGGTGGGGGTTCCGAGTCACGGCATAGCCGCGCTGGTGGGTGTGGCGGCGGCGGGGGGCTGCGGGCTCCATGGCTGGCGTGCCGGTGGGCGGCGGGGTCGGGCGGCTGCGCTCGGCGCGCGGCGCAGGCGGCGATGCTGCTGGGACGCCGGCGCTGAGTGCGGCGGCTGCGGCGGCCCCGCTGGGAAAGAGCCGGCAGCCGGGGGCGGGCGTGGGTGGCGAGAGGGGGTGGACGCGGCGGGAGGAGCCCGCGAGAAGCCGGTGTCCCCAGCCGGGCAGCCTGCGAGAATCGCTGAGTCATGGCAGGAGATCAGCCGAGCCGGCGAGTGAGGAGGAGGAGAAAGAGCGAGGCTCTCGCGGCTCCCGAGGGGCGGCGGCCGCGGGCGCCGCTCCCTTCCACGCACAGGGCCCCGCTCACCCCTGGGTTTATGATTACAAGTGTCCTAGCCAGTCTCTGCGTAGGGCGTGCCTCCGTTGTACACGGAATGCTTTTACCCACCCCACCCTCCCCAGACCCATGCGGGTAGCGAGGTCAAGTTCCCTCTCCCGCCCCGGGGGCCTCGCGGGTACCATCGCCCCTGGCCGAGGTGAGCCCTCAGCCGGGCCGCAAGGAAACCCGGGAGGTGCGAAACGCGGAGGGTCAGGCGGAAATAGCGGCTGCAGGACCGAGGGATGGGGGCACTCAGGGAGTGGACCAAAGGTCTCTTTGCAGAAGACCTCGACTGACTGAGACTCAGACCTCTGTCTCTTCCCCTTAGGCGCTTCGAAGCTCTCTATCCAGGGTCCGGATGCCGGCCATGCCCAGGGGCCAGCCGGAACCAACCTTGACCCAGAAAGCAGAAGCGAGTAGAACAGGGAGAAAGGAGTGTGGGCCGTATTCCACTGGAGCTCTAGATTATCTATGGGAGTTTTAGCCTAATAGAATTGAAAGCCAAGGTGTATTACACTACAGATGTGTTAGGGCCCACTGAACAAGTCACATTTATCTTGTATATAATTTTGTGAGAGTTCCAGGATGAGAACTCTCTCGTATGTAGTTTTGTGAGAGAGCCAGAATTTTTATGAACCTCTTTGAATATTAATGGTTACTCAATCTTCGAGGGCTTTAGTTTCTACTTTGGTGAAAGGAGAAGGTCAGAATAAATGATCTTCCAGCGCTGGATTTCTGTTATTATTGATATTTCTACTAGAAGTTTCCAGAAATGGAGCAGTCAGATCAAAGCCAAAAGGAGCGTGTGACACACAAAAACCACTAAAGCTGTCCATGCCCCAGTTTCTTTTCCAGGTAAGCAGAATCACTAGTTTCTGCCCCATTCATTTCTATCTACTGTAGTACAAAAGACAGTCTTAGGGATTGATTATGGGTTGATTTTGTATATCCGTAAACTAGACACACACCTCGTGATTTCTCATGTTACCTTATCACAAAGATTGTTATAGTAATTGTTTTTTAGCCATGCTTATATCCGGAAGCTTATTGGGCCTATTCTTTGAATTACCTAGAATCAGTTGTTTTAAGGGAGAACATTTTATTAATGGGGAACATTTTATTGGCATCACGGAGTTCTTTAAAAAAAAAAAACTCCTTGCGTTTAAATAACACTTCTCACTGTGAATGCTACAATCCATAAATAATTAACCCTAACTGCAATACCTGAGAAGAAGGTATACTTTACAAAACTCACTTACAATGAGTTAACATGTCAAAATTAGAGTGCTTTATCAGACACAGAAACAGTTTAATAACAGGCCTCTGAAGCAAACTTAGATGAAGAAACAACAGCATCTGCTGAAGTACAACAGAACCTTATTATTATGCCCCTCTTCTAGAAGTTTAGCCTGTCTTTTCTTGTTTCTGTGATGTGTTATACACAGATAGGAAAGCTGACATAAATACAGAGAGGAGCCCAAAGTATATGGGCTCTTCCCCCAAGTCATCATTATAAAGGGAGTACGAGATCCTGGCAGTGCAGGTAAAGAGAAGTAAACATACGAGAGACGTGAATTTACGAGAAAAAAGTTCAGCCATCTTGAATGATAACAGTAGGAGGCCTAACTGAGGGAGCCACTGTATACTCATGCGCGGTTCCAAGAGGATTGGAAGGAACTCTTTTTCCTTGTAAGTGTTATCCAGAACATCCAAATTCAGTCCTGTTCATTTGTTTGTACAGTTAGGTTTTAACATAAAAACAGAACAAAAACAAAACTTCAGGAAACATAGGAAAAAACCTTATTTTAATTTTCCTTGTAAGAAACTACAGTTGTACAGTCACTCTGCACATAACTGGTAACGTTAAGAATGGGTATGATTCGCAAACTAAGGGATTAGAACCTGTAAGTTTCTGTTACGCAGTGAGAACACTATCAATTAAAACTCAAGTTTGCTTGCCCAATTTAATGCACAATGAAGTCTAGTCATTAAAATCATTAAAATACAATTATAGTATTCTGATCTAATGTTATTGAGATGAAGTACAGAAAATTCAGGAAATATCTAATAGCACATAGAGCATTTCAAGTGTTTTACTTTCATGGTAAACTTAAAAGAACATAAATTTCCCACCAGGAGGGATTGGTCTATATCATTGGTGTATATTTGCAAAACGTTTCAACACTACAAACTCTAAAACTTTTAATATGGGGCATTGGAAATGTTTTACTTTCCTGAGAAAAAATAACATCTAATTTTTTTTTAATGTTTGTTTATTTTTGAGAGAGCGCAAGCAGGGGAAGAGAAGAGAGACACAGAATCTGAAGCAGGCTCCGGGGCTCTGAGCTGTCAGCCCAGCGCCCAACATGGAGCTCAAACTCACGAACCGTGAGATCATGACCTGAGCTGAAGTCAGATGCTTAACTGACTGAGCCACCCAGGCACCCTGAGAAAAAATATCCTCTAGATATTTTAGAAAGATGTAGCTATATGATAGAAATAAGTAATCCTTATTTCTTTATACAAAAGCATGTTACTACTATGTAAAATAAGTTCTGATTTTTTTAGTTGAAACCCTCAATATGCCTGGTTTTTGGTGTGTTTCTGCATGAAGGAAAGACCTTTGATCTTTTGGGGTTTTGAGAATTCCAGTGTTCAGTGTATTAGGGAGGAGAAAGTCCACCAGGGTAGGTGACCCTAAAACTTCAGAATTTAAAGTAGGCAGTTGCATCCTTGGATTAGCCCCCCCAGGACTGCGGAGGATACAACTGGAATGAATGTTAGTGTGGAGGAAACTAAGCACTACTACCTTAGGTTTTTAGCTGGGACTCCATAACAAGAGGACATTAACAAACAAAAAGTTTACTAACGCTTGCAGTGCACATCACACGGAAGAAACTTGAAACAAAGAGTAACTCAAAAAGCTTCTTAAAACCGTAGTCTATATAGCATCTTCAACAAAGGCCAATACATTTGGAGAGAAATGATAGCACAAAGGAAAGCAGTTTTAGGTTTTCAAGGGTGGAAAAGTGGAAAGGTACATATATGGGAAGAAACTTAACAGTAAGGTTTGTTTGCCAGTTCCTCTTCTCAAAGATACATATTTTGGGGTGACATACCCTGGTTTCCTTCATTAGGCTTTATACCTGGCTCTAAGGAATCCCTGATGAACGAAACTCTAAGTTATTGGTATGTAAGTATTCTGATTATAGGTGAAATGGGTGCATGAGTCATTTTATTATAATGTTTTAAGGTGCCTGGGTGGCTCAGTCAGTTAAGCATCAGACTATGGCACAGGTCAGGATCTCACAGTTCATGAATTGAGCCCTACTTAGGACTCTACACCGACAGCCTGGACCCTGTATCCTGCTTCAGATTCTCTGGCTCCCTCTCTATCTGCTCCTCCCCACTTGTGTGCAAGTGCTGGCTTGCTCTCTCTCAAAAATAAATAAACATTAAGGGGAAAAAAAAAAAAGAATGGGGGCACCTGGGTGGCTCAGTTGGTTAAGTGTCCGACGTCGGCTCAGGTCATGATCTCACGGTCTGTGAGTTTGGGCCCCCGAGTTGGGCTCTGTGCTGACAGCTCAGAGCCTGGAGCCTGCTTCGGATTCTGTGTCTCCCTCTCTCTGCCCCTGCCCTGCTCACACTCTGTTTCTCTCTCTCTCAAAAATAAACAAACATTTAAAAAAAAAAAAAAGAGTGTTTTAAAGACATGTACCCTTATCCTATTCTTTAAGCAAAAAGTTTGTACAAAAGCCCATCCCCTAAGGGATTCTACAGAATGTCTGGAGCTCTATAGAGCTATGGTTTTTTCCCCCCGAAGAAAGCAATATTACTCTTTAATAGTTAAAAGCATTATTCCTCTTATGGATAATGTAATACCACCTCATTCTTACTATGTATTACAATCATTACACATATGCATATAAATATAAAAATACAGACACTGCATGGTGACTAATTTTGGAATAAACGCATAGACTAAGTCACAGCACATATAAATCATTTATATCTTAACTGCTTACTTATACCTGAACAAATTTTTATTCAGCATATTAATTTTCAAATTATATCATCTGGTTGCAGTATTTTATTTTGCTGAAGCACATTTGAAAAAGAAGCCAGCTGTTGCACCTATTTTAATACTAGTATGTTCTGGATTCTGTTCTACAGTGCATGTATAGAAACTTAAAAGAGCATACGTTTCCCACAAGGAGACATTCAGTCTCTATCATTAGTGTATATTTACAAAACATTTTAATGCTACAAACATTAGCAATTTCAAGATGGGGCACCTGAAAAGGTTTCTATTCTGCTGCAATGACACAGGTGTACCTTTATACAAGCCCTCTTAGTAATGTTAATCAACTGCAGGTAAGGGTTGTGAAAGCCAGTAAAGAAGCTAGGTTAAAACGGAGACTGGAGGGGCGCCTGGGCGGCTCAGTCGGTTAAGCGTCTGACTTCAGCTCAGGTCATGATCTCAGCCCATGAGTTGGAACCACGCGTTGGGCTCTGTGCTGTCTGCTCAGAACCTGGAGCCCTGGAGCCTGCTTCCGATTCTGTGTCTTCCTCTCTCTGCCTCTCCCCCACTCATGCTCTGTCTCAAAAATAAATAAACGTTAAAAAAAAAAAATGGAGACTGGAGGCAGTGAAGGGAGACTTCTCAGCTCCACTCCTGGCAGCTTACTTAGCATACCTCAGCGAAAGAAGGAGGATTCTCCTTGCCCAGCAACAAGCTAGCCAATGAGAAGTCCTCACTCTCCCTCAAATTCTTCCTCTCCTCCAATGAACTTTTGTTCAAAGCAACCCCTCCCAACTCTCTTCTTTCCTCTATACACGCTTTTTCCTTCCTTCTTGGAACTTGCCTATGGCTTGCCATAATTGCAGTCCCAAATTGCAATTCCTCTGCTATTCCTAAATGAATTCATTTTTGCTGGATCCATAACTGGCCATTTTGTTTTTAAGGTTGGCAAAGATTATCAATGAATTGCTTCATATCCATCATTTCCTGGTGACATGAACTGAGTATCATGCCTTCATAGGTTTTTAAAGTTACGTGGGTTGGATTTACCAATGTTTTTAGCTTTTGACAATAAGAAAACCAACCATTATAGGAACTAAAGGGTGTAATCTCCATGGCACTAAGAATAGAAATATCTGTTAGCCTCTGATAGGACGCCATAGGATGGAAGTGCACAGGGGGAGACAGTGCAGTGATGCCTACCGGCTTCTGCTGTATGTTAGAGCAGTATATAAAGCTCTGTCCTGAGAAAATCCTCCCAAAATAATAACATTAAAAGGAATACCTTTCTTCACCTCTGCTCTATCAAGGGCTTTACATTTCTGCTGTCCAATTCCAAGTTCATCCTCCTGTGACTCTGGTAAGAGCCCAATAACGTTAAACCGAGAAGGTATAACACGTGGGTAAAAATATTTGATACACGAACTTCTGATACCTGCAAAATCTTCTGCCCATCCATGCTCAGTATCTCCGTGGTGAGAAGGGGTGCAGACATCGAAGGTACTGTCATGTGAGAAGCAGGAAGGAAAGTGGCGCCTGTGAGCTGCATCCACTCTAGAAAGCACAAGCATCATGAATCTAGACCAGTAGTTTTCAATACTTATCCCATATGAGAATCATCTGGAGAGCTTTTAAAAACACCCTTGACCGGGCCAAAGGGTCTTGACATAATTGGCCTGGGTTGTGTCTTTAGCACCAGGACTTTTTGCCCCCAGCTCCCCAGATGATTCTAATTCACAAAGTTGAGAACCAGTGGTCTAAAATAATGGTTCTCAATTTTTGCATGTGTCACAATCAGTTGGAGGGTTTGTAAAAACAAAGAATCTTTAATTCAGTAAGTCTGAGGTGAGGTTTATTGTGTGCTTTTCTAATAAGTTCCCAGGTGATGCTGATGCTGATGGTCAGGTGACCCCATTTAAGAACCACTCGTCTCAAGCAATGCTATCCAACAGAAATATAATGTGAGCCACATATCTAATTTAAAATTTTGCAGGGAGCCACATTTTTTTAAAGTAAAGAGAAACAGGTAAAATATATTTTAAAAATATATTTTATTTAACCTGATATATCCAAAATATAATGTCAATATGTTATCAATATAAAAATTATTAATGAGGTGTTTTACAATTTTTTTTTTGGTACTAAGTCTTTGAAATCTAGTGTATTTTACACTTACAGCACATCTCAATTTGGACACCAAATTTTTATCAGAAATGCTTTTTCTCTACTTAGATTTTATAAAATTTACAGTTGACATAGTAGATACATATACCGAAGTTGTTGTAAACACACTTAAAAGTTTCCAATAACTAAATCGAGTGTATATTTTTTATTTAAATTTAAATAAAGTCAAATTTATTGTTCCGTATTTGAAATCTGCATTAAGACTATTTACTGAAAGTCAATCATTATCTACCTGTTTCTACCTGTTTGTACAGTTTCCATATTGTTAATAGACTGTGCTTCCTAAAGTTTATATGCAAGTCAATGATTTAGAAATCGGATTGCATTTTTTCATAGAAATAATACAACAAATGCTTCCAGGATATCCTCTTAAAGCCCACTTTGTTGTGGAAATTTAGGCCGAGACCTAAGAGACCTAAGAAACTCAAGCGGTATGTGGAGAAAGGGGAGAACGCAGCTTTATTACGCTGGCTTGATGGGCTCAATGGGATAATTCCCAAAAGACTGACCCCTGAACGTAGGTTGTAGTGTGCTTATAAAGGTAAAGATGGCCACCCTTTCCGGGCAGAGGTGTTTAAGGCTGATTGGACGTATAGGGGTGGGGTGACTTGAGGTCATCTCCATGCTGAAGAGAGGGGGAGTGGATAGGGGGTTTTTCTGGCTGGGCAGCTCGCCATTCTGTCCTTTACGACCTTGAGAAGCTTCTTAATTTCTCTATCAACTTAACACATGATGGCTGAAATATACAAAGAATGCAAGAGTACTTCCCTGCAGTTTTTAAAAATAAAATGTTTCTGAATAAAATATCAAATTCCAATTCAGTATTCCATGAGTAGAATTCTCTTTCAGTAAGTGCCCTTTGAAAATGAATGAGCAATATAAAGATTTAGTTCCCAACAGATGTGAAGTATGTCACTTACTTTACAAGGCAGAATCAATTGCAGTCATATTTGGTTTTAAAATAACAATTGTTTTCATTTCACTACATAAAGGACATGCATACAACCTATGCATTGAAAAAGAAACCACAGGAATGTTTCCAAATGTAAAATACAGTTTAAGTTTTCTCTACTAAAATTAAAAACCAGAGCTAGGTCTAAGCTCAAGTCCTCTGCTCAGAATTCTCCAATGGTACCCCGCTCACTCTTAGAGAAGCAGGTTATTAATTAAACCACATGATCTCCTCCAGTCTTATCTCTGTGGCTTTGTTACCTTTATCTTCCCCTTCCTTTCTCACTCTCTTCCAATGGACCCTTGACCTCCCAAACAGGATAAACACATTTCTGCCTCAGGGCCTTTGCTCTTGCTGTGCCCTCTAACTGAAACACTCTTCACCCAGATCCTACAGGGCCTCCTTAATCCCTTCAAGTCATTGCCTAACGTTTGGGCCTTCACCACTCATCCCACATAGCAATTACTGACCCTCCTCCCACCTTCCTTCCTCTCTATCATTCTTCCTTAACTTTTCTCCATATAACTTCTCATATTTAAATATAATATGCAATTCGCTTGTTATTTGTCATCTCACTGCTACCACCGCTAACATGTCAACAACATGACAGTGGTGATTTAATATTTTTTGGTCCTTTCTGTAGAACTCAACACTTCTATGTTCCTGAACTCTACATAAACAACTTTTCTAAGTTCTTTTATGATCTTTTTATTAATACACATATTTCTTTCATATGTATAATTTTTACTTGACTATGTTCTTTAAGTCTTCTGCATAAAGGAAATAGATCATCTTCTCTTTGGCAAAAGATTTAATTGGAGATAGAAAATTTGTTGTTGTAGTAACTGGCGAAACAGCCTTTCAGATAATTCTTGGTTTTCAAACATTTTTGAAAAATTCATGTTTTCAGGACCAGCTTGGTCAAAGGAGTATGTAACTCTTGATCTTGGGATTGTGAGGTCAAGCACCATGTTGGGTGTAGAGATTACTTAGACAAATAAAACTTTAAAAAGAATTCATGTTTTCTGGGGTGCCTGGGTACTTCAGTCGGTTAAGAGCCCAGCTTCGGCTCAGGTCATGATCTCACACTCCTTGAGTTTGAGCCTCATGTCGGTTCTACCCTCTCAGCATGGAGCCCACTTCAGATATTCTGTTCTCTTCTTATTTTATATGTATTTATCTGTATTTATATATATATATATACACACACCACATTCTCTTTTTCCACACATCCATCAATGTTTCCCTCTCTTGGCTATTGTAAATAATGCCTAAATGAACACAGAGATGCACATAACTTTTCAAGTTAGTGTTTCATTTTCTTTAAATAAATTCCCAGAAGTGAAATTGCTGGGTCATGGTAGTTTTATTTTTAATTTTTTGAGGAGCCTCCACACTCTTTTGCACAGGGGCTGCACCAGTGTGCATTCTCACCAATAGTACCAGAGTTCTCTTTTCTTCACATCACTCGTTATTTCTAGTCTTTTTGATAATAGCCATTTTAACTGGTATAAGGTGATCTCTCATCGCGGGTTTTTTAAATGTTTATTTATTTATTTTGAGAGAGAGAGCCCACGTGCATGGGAAGGGCAGAGAGAAGGGGAGAGAGAATCCTAAGCAGACTCCATGCTTAGCGTGGAGCCCAATGTGGGGCTCAATCCCACAACTGCAAGATCCTAAACTTAGCCAATATCAAGAGTCAATCAGTCAACCAACTGAACCACCCAGGCACCCCTCTTATTATGGTTTTGATTTGCATTTTCCAATCAATTAATGATTAGTGATATAATGCATCTTTTCACATACCTGTTGGACATTGGTATGTGTTTGAACATTGAAATGAGGGGCTCATTTGTGCTAGACACATTTCAGATACTTAATAGCTATGTGTGGCCAGTGGCTATCGAGTTAGCCAATGCATTTGGGTTCTTAAATAAATGCTTCAAGTGATTGAAGAAGGGAAAATATACATATCCCTATTTTTGTGATATTTACATAGGAATTGTTACTTTATTTTCAGAGTAACTCGAGTTATACTGCCTTATTAGTCTTTCATTTATAACTATAAATTCTGTGGTGGATATTGATTTCCTTTACAATGCACTGATTCTTTTCCTTCGTCTTAGTCAACCTAGTTGGTTCATTCCTCAAACCGTTTTGTTGAAAGTTCACAAAGTCCTGGGACGCCTGGGTGGCTCAGTCAGTTAAGGGTCCGACTTCAGCTCAGGTCATGATCTCACAGTTCATGGGTTCGAGCCCCGCGTCAGGCTCTGTGCCAACAGCTCAGACCCTGGAGCCTGCTACAGAGTCTGTGTCTCCCTCTCTCTCTGCCCCTCCCCCACTCACACTCTGTCTCTCTCTCTCTCAAAAATAAAGTAAAAGCATTAAAAAAAATTAAAAAAAAATCACAAAGTCCTAATTGATATCATGATATATATAATAAAACTATAAAATAATAAGATTACATTTAAAACAAACTTCCAGAATTCAGGTGTTCAGAGAAGTATTGCTCTTTTAAATAGTCACACTGCTTGAGAAGTTTTGTTCATACTCCTAACATTGCTGCCATCAACTGAAATGTTTTATTCCAATTGCTCTTTTGGATTTCTTTCTTATTCATTCTGGGTAAGCAGTACAGCAGTATAGCACAGTCTCCTGAGAATATTAGCTTAGTTTGATATCCATGGGTACCAGGGGTTAGGACTTCTTTGGGGAATCACGATTCAATACATAACAAGCATGCATTCTGAAATCAGACTGTGTTTGAGTCTTGTGCTACCACTTTCTAGTTCTGTGACTTTGGGAAACTTATTCTCTCAGGACCTCAGTTTTCCTAACTGAAAAATGGAAATAATGATAGTACCTGCCTTTTGGAGTTGTTATGAGTCTTAAACAGTTACTTGTGTATTTATTTTAAAAAAATTTTATTGATCGCCTACTACATGCCAGGCCCTGATGTATAGTAATGAATAATACAAAATCCTTGGCCTCTGAAAATTACATTCTACTGAGACAATAAACAAGCTCTACTACATTGTATCATATTATACAGTACATGTATAGTACTTAGAAAAATGCCTGTCACATAGTTAGTACTGGACAAATCTTTGTCTTCAAGATCCAATTCAAACATCATCTTATGAAGCCATCCCCCACTACCCCTTAATTTATTCAAAATGTTGATTGAACATTTACTCAGGCTATGCACTAGTATACAGAAATAGGCTTATGAGGAGAAACAGCTAATACAAAAGTAAAGAAGTTGATAATTATGAGATAGAAGTGTGAAAGAAATTAGTATGCATTTCAGCAATCAGTAACATGAAGACTAGTTTTATTTTTATATTCTTTTTGTTTCAACTTTGAAGTTCTAAAGTGTAAATTCTAGTTTGTTAACATACGGTATAGTATTGGTTTCAGGAGTAGAACCCAGGGATTCAACACTCACATGCAACACCCAGTGCTCAGATCCCAAGTGCCCTCCTTAATGCCCATCACCCATTAACCCATCTCCCACCCACCTCCTTCCAACAACCCTCAGTTTATTCTCCACAGTTAAGAGTCCCTCTTATGGTTTGTCTCCTCTCTTTTATTTTTTCCCCCATGTTCATCTGTTTTGTTTCATAAATTCCATATGAGTGAAGTCTAGTTTTAAATACTTACAATGTTTTTTGACTATATTTTTTCACAGTTCTTGGGATGCTTTATATATTAAGTACTTGAAAATATTTCTGAAGCATTTCTTCAGGTGTAACTACAGATAACATTGATAAGGCTTCAGTTACAAGTATAGAGCAGATTTGTCCCCAGTGGAGATATTTACAGAAATATTCCATCAAGTATGAAAGAGAAAACACTCAATTATACAAGTAATAGCTAATATACTTGCCAAAGATGTATTAAAAGTAGTAGTTTGGAATATAGACTCTGGAACCAGACTCCCTAGGCTCCTATTCCAGCCTTGCCACTTTCTAGTTTGTGTGCCCTTGTTAAGTTACCTCCTTTTGTCTCCTCAGATGATTTATCCTCACTAGTAGTAATGCCATACAAATATGTATCAAATGAAAATGAGATAAATAAATCAGGCACACCGTATACTTAGCTTGAAATTTTAAAAAGAAAACACTATCCATCACCATCATTAGAAGAAGTTAAATGTCCTAAGAATATAGTTTTTACTTAGAATTTCAGCAAACAGATGTTTTGGCAGAATTGGGTGAGACTTGACAGGTGTTAATATGAACGCTGGAGGCTTGACACATGCGCTGGATTCTTCTGTGTATTTTTTATTCTCATAACAAAATAAATACTATTTAGAATTGCCTGTTTCGTTCAAATTTCATGTTGTTGTTGTTTTTAATTTGGAGCTGAAGGTGCCTGAAAATACAGTTGAATCCATGGAAGTGTTTTTAATCTGTTTTGTTTTTCTCAGATATCATCACAGTACCACTACCATAACACGTCATTTATCCACCTGGAAAGGAGGGAGGGGAAGAGAGACAGAGAGTTCCTGCCCAGCCCCCAGCTGCTCCAGCCATCCCTTTTTCCAGTCCCAGCTACTGTTGAACTACAACCATGTGAGAGATCCTGAGCCAGCACTGACCAGCTAAGCCCTTCTTAAATTCTGAACACACAGAACCCACGAGAGATAACAAAATGGTTATCATTTTATGCCACTAAATTTTGGAGTAATATGTTACACACCAACACCCTACCCGGTATTGTACAAGCTTTTCCATATTTTTAGTAACATAATTTCTCTGCTTCTTACAGAACCTGAATAGCTCTAGCACTCCTCAGTCTAAAGGAGAAGTTTGGACTGGCAGGAACTCTCTGTCTCTCTGTCTCTCATTCCCTCCCTCCTTTCCAGGTCATCTCAGGCTCTCCATGTGAGGTCTCTCACTGTGGGCTAGCTTGAGTTCCTCGCACACGGCATGGCCACCTCAGGACAGTCAAGCTGCTTACATGGAGCCTCAAGTCTTCCAGAACAAGTATTTCAGGGAACAGGGTAGAAAGTGTTTTTCCTTTTGATTACTTAGCCCCGGAAGTCACTTAGCGTCCCTTCTCCCATACTCTCTTGATCCAGTCACGAAAGCCTGTCTCATGAGAGGAGTGTCAAAGTCCCATGTGAGAAGAGCTTTTGTGACAGGAGATGTGATGATAGGCATTTGGAAACTACCATCCGCCACATAGGAGCGAAGAGGTCTATTTACATTTGTTCCCCCTACTTTATAAATCATTAGTTCATCTGGAATGTGCAGGGCGGGGGGTGCCCTGGACATAGACAAGTTATCTCGGCACCAAAATAAAATGTACATAAGTAAACAAGTTGAGAAAAACCTATTCCAGAAAAGCAATTTAGAGAGCGTTTTATAATTCAGTTTAGATTCGGGCCCTATCCCTTACAGTCTGTTTGATGTAGCAGATTTTGGAGTCACTGGTGATTCTGAATACAAAGAGATTTCCAAGTGCTTTCTAAATTGCTTTTGATGTGTTTTAATATGGTATGTTTTCTTCTAGTACTTTGAAAAATGGCAGTTCCTAGGAAAATATATGTTGGTGCTCAGCCAGAATGTTAAATTAGCCGTAATACACCATTCTGCAGTATCTTAACTATCTTAAATGGTTAGGAGTTTATTAAATTGGGCTAGTTTCATAGACCGTTAACAAGGAGCAGTAAAAGAATTGTGTACTAGAAACCAAAGGTGTTTGGGCTTATTAGTTCCATGTACTAATTTAGCTGTAGTGGGAATGCCATATTAAAACTGATCATGAACACAAAATACTGACTGGATAGAGAATTCTTTTTTTATTTTGAAAAAATACGCCCCAAAATTATTGATGGTTTGTTTCATGTTATAGTTTTGTAATGTTTGAAGTTTGTGTAAAGAATATACATTACTGGGGCACCCGAGTGGCTCAGTCAGTTAAGCATCTGACCATGATCTTGCAGTTTGTGAGTTCGAGCCCCATGTTGGGCTCTGTGCTGACAGCTCAGAACCTTTAGCCTGCTTCAGATTCTGTCTCCTTCTTTCTCTGCCTCCCTCTCTTGCGCTCTGTCTCTCAAAAATAAATAAATGCATTAAAAATTGTTTTAAAGAATATATATTACTTTCATATTTGGAAAAAAAACACAAAAATTTGGGACATACCCAGGGGATTGTTTATACTGTATATTTATACTGGGAGCAATATACTGTAAAATTTGAGGGACCTCAATTTTTTTTTCTTTTGTTCCACAAGTAATTGGAGAGGATGATTTTCTCTAATTACTCTTCCTGTGCTATGGATGCCCTAAAATCTCTGACGGCTTGCCAGGAGGCACTGAAGCCAACCACAGAATGCAACGCTGAGACAGGAAGGTATCCATCATATCTTCCTCTGCCAAACACCTGTGGAGATCCACCCTACTTTCCTTACTTTGAAAAAGCTGGCCTAAAAACAACACCCCCCAAAAAACCTAAACATAAAAATTAAAGTTAAAAAATTTTGTAGAAATGTAACCCTTTTTCATAACAATATATATTAAAATTTACCATTTAATCCTGACTCACCTACAGAACAGATTTGCATATAATTTAGTTATTAAATCATTGATCTTCAAATATAACAGGATATTAATAGTAATTCTCTAAGTGGTGATATTATAAGGCTTTTTACTTCTCAGCATCTGCTACATATTTTGAAAATTTTGATGTTATAATTAGAGAAAATAAACGTTAAAAAAACTTTTTATTACTTATATTTGAGAGACAGAGAGAGACAGAACATGAGCAGGAGAGGGGCAGAGAGAGAGGGAAACACAGAATCCAAAGCAGGCTTCAGGCTCTGAGGTGTCAGCACAAAGCCCAACGCGGGGCTCAAAGCCACAAACTGTGAGATCATGACCTGAGCCGAAGTTGGACGCTTAACCAACTGAGTCACCCGGGCGCCCCGAGAAAATAAACATTAAATACGATTTATTTTCAAGTAATGCTTTTAACCATAAAAAGATCATGTTTCCAGAACTACTTAAATTTCTCCTTGGAAGGAATAGCTAGTTAGTGCTTTAAGATTACCATTAGTTTCTGACACTGTTATCAAATTGTCTTTGTCTCTCAAACAAATATTATAAAAAAATAACGAACCGAAAAATCACACACATGAAGACTTAATCTTATTAAGTTGCTTTATTTAAGTGGAATTTTAGGAGACAGAACATACTTTGTTTTGGAGATCAACTCGAAGTACGTCGACCTTGCTAACCTGGCATCCATGGGCTGTATCTGGTGGTTAGCATCCAGTGACCGGCCAGAATACAACTAAGCCAGCCTCAGGCACCAGCTATTAATCTGTAATGTCACCAGAAACTTGGTATTTCAAATCTAGGTCTAAGCTGAAGCTCCAAATGCAGTGGCAGCGCTCCAGACACTCTGGTTTACGGGAGAGTGAGAATATGTGTCTGAAAGGATGTACTCAGGAGAGTTATACAAGGGATTCATTCACCACAGATGAAGAGATGCAACAGAAAGCACGTAGGCCAGAGGGGAATTTTGAGGACTAAAATAAATTTTACCATAGTGGAAAGAGCAGGACTAAACCGCTTTTTCTGAACACGTGGCACAATTTCTAAGGGAAATTGGGAATCTTTGGGTGAAAGAAAAACATTGTATGGATTTGGTAGGAAAGTTATCAAGTCACTCTGAGGTTTTGAAAGTAACCAGTCTTTAACTACTTGTTTTCCACACAAATCCATTTAGTCATTCAAGATTTCCCAATAATAGTAGAATTTATATTGACATACAAAATATACATGTAATTGTTTTCAGGCTGTTCACATTCAGATTGGGAGATACATATTCTTTGCTAGAACCATATGCAAAAAAATTTGGAAGAAGTAGCCAATCACTTGTCCTGCACCTCACCCACCCTCGTCTCCACCCCCAGAGCATGTTATCTTCTGTGGCTACGGGAGCTTCAAAGGTGGATTCTGAGAGCACTTTCCTCACCTTACCCCGTGGAGGCTGCTCTGTCCTGCCTTTAAAATGGGCTTTGGAGAGACCTGAGACCATTATACCTGCCCCGCCCCCTCGCCCTCACCTAACTGTGATAAGGAAGAAGGGTGAGGCAGGAAATAAGTTTTATCAGGTAAACCAGAACCACACAGAAACAGGAATAATCCCCCACACTCTCCAGCTCTTTCCTTTCCTTTCTTCATGCTTTACTAAACCACCCTTGAAGCAATGGGAAAAAAACAAGGAGCAAGAAATGAAAAGGCCGAGCAGAACAAAGAGGGAGGAAACATTCAAAACACAGGCAAAGTTAGAGGAAAATCATAAAAATTACGGTTAAAAGGAGTGTATCAAAATGCCATCCAGATCTTGGAACAAATTCCAGATGGTCTAGGTCCATCAGAGAATAGGTATTTGAATGCTGTACAGGTCAAGTCCCAGACACTCATAATTTGATTCATACTTTGACTTGCTTGCCGTGTCTACACAGAAACCGATATATAATTGTAGAAAAGATATTACTTAATACAAATATTAAATCACCGGCACTTTGTTTTCTATCATTTTTTTCACATTTCTTCTGATGATATCTGTTGGAGAGACACTAAGTCTACCTCATGAGGCTAAAAGAGTTTTTCACTCATAATATCTTTCTCCAATCTGTACATTTTCACAAGTAGGTCTGCACAAAGAAAAAGTAAAAGGACAGAAGAACAAAGCCCTATACAGTTGAAACCTCTTAGTAGTTTCTGAATGATTAAGAAGCAGCAGAGAGAGAACCACAGTACATTATTAATTCTCTGGGACCTAAAGATCCCACTTTTTCATATGCCCCCCATACCTTCAAATCCCCACACCTCCAAGGAGATAATGTTATTACAAATTTTCTAGAATTAGCCGCTTTGAAACCTATGTCAAAACAGAGAGGACGGAGTTGTATCCTTCAGTGATAGTTAACTTCTTGATTCCTAGTTCTACCTATGACATCTTTGTAATTTATCATATTCGGTCAGGAGGAAAAGCACTTAATACATCCAGCCTAAAATAGGAATCTCCCTAGATAGATTCCTTTTAGAAATGTATAAATAAAAATTCTACCACTTACCTACTTTTCAAAACTCTCAATAATTGTAACAAATATAAATATCAGTTTATTTTATAAACATAATAGGTTTTTCTTTTTCTTTTATTTTTTTAATGTTTATTTATTTTGGGAGAGAGAGAGAGAATGTGAGAGCACATGTGTGTGAGAAGGGGAGGGCCAGAAAGAGAGAGAGAGAGAGAGAATTCCAAGCAGGTTCTGGCTGTCAGCAGAGTGTTACATGGGGCGTGGTCTCACAACTGTGAGATCATGATCTGAGCCAAAATCAAGAGTTGGACGCTTAACTGACTGAGTCACCCAGGAGCCCCGATTTTTCTTTTTAGATATCTTCTTATTTCTACACAGTCATTTAAGGAAACTATCAAATCTATTAATTCTATTTTTTTTCAAAATTATAAATTTTAATGAGACATTGCTAATATTTCTTCCCATTCAATGTACTAAAATAATATAGAAGAAGAATACCAAAAATAAAAAGTTGGAGGGAAAATTTTTTGGAGAACCGTGAAGTTAGATAATTTTTTTAAAAAATGGATTAACTGGAATCTTAGTAAGTATGGTTTTGCTGGAAATATGTTACTCTTACTATGAAATGCTACTGATTTACTGACATCTACCCTACAGGCGTTTTATTACATTTAAATTATGACACCAAGGTGTTCCTGGCAGTAGATAAGGTAGTTCTTGATGTATTTGTTATCTACTAATACATAAGAAATTACCACAAAACAGTGGCCAGAATAACGAATGACAAATAACAGGCATTTTTATCTCATAGTTTTTGTGGATCAAGAATCCAAAAGCGGTTTTGCTGGGTGCCCTGGCTCAGGGCCTTTCGTGAGGATGCGGTGATGGCCAGGGCTGTTTTATCTCTAGGCTCAACCAAGGGAGGATCAGATTCAAAGCTCACTGATGTTGGCAGGATTCAGTTCCTGGTTGGCCCTGTTTGCTCTGTGAGGCCTTCCATAGGGCAGAGCAACCACAGCAATTTGCTTCATCAGAACGAGCAAGCAAGAAAATCCAGAGAGAGAATATGAGCAAAATGGCAGTCGGTCTTTTACAACCTAATTTCAGAAGTGACATCTCATCACTACTGCCATATTCTATTCTTTAGAGACAGCTCACTAGGTTTAGTTCATGCTTGCAGAGAGGAGATGGCACCAAATGTGTGAATACCAGGAGACACAGATCTTTGGGAGACATTTGAGAGACTGTCTCCCACTCCTGCCGTGGGAAAATTTTTATAACTCCAGAGGTTTCTCATGCTGCAATATTTTTGAATAAACATTTCTAAAGGTTTCATTTGAATAAACTGTGATCTATTTAGTATTCTGAAATGTTAAAGAAAAAAATGTTTTTTGAAATAATTTTTTATATACGATTTCAAATAGTTGCCTAGTTTTCACAAATTAGTGATATATCTGAACACTTGATATTATTAAAACACTTTCTTGGCTAACCAAAATTAAAGGGACTCAGAAGGAGGAAAAAATTATTCGTAAAATAATGGGAGCCTACGTTTATTGGGTTCACCTCTAAGTCACAACTGTTTTAGTGTGTCTCTTTCCTTCTTGCTTGTGAACTGTTTGAGAGCAAGACCTAACCTTTCACTACTTTCTGAATCCCTAATGCTTGGGAGGTTAGCAGGAGTTCAGTAAATGCTTGTTGACCCACACTTGAGGAGACAGGCTAACAGTGGAGGGATTGCACATACCCCAGAACTTTCTATAAATTCTGCCCTAAGCAGTAAAATATAGATGGCATTTTTCTCTTAGGCCCCAGGCAAAATCAATGAGTGGTCCTGATATGAGATCTGATACTGATGTGGTCTGAAGTGTTGGGTTCAGATACTGTGTCTCCGTCTATCTTTGTCCCTCCCCCGCTCGTTCTCTCTCCCCTCTCTCCCTCTCAAAATAAATAAACGTTAAAAAATTAAAAAATATTAAGACAATTGGGTGTTCTTGGAGGAATGTCACTCTGCTGTTTCAAGAACTTGTCAATGGGTCGTAAGTTGTAAGGGAACAATTTTCCATTTGCTTGTTTCCCACATTGTTGTTTTGACGCTTAAATCTTTAAGGTTGTTGAGGGTGGAAGGTCTCTTTTGTAACTTCTTCCTGCTGAATAGGGGCAAAGAGATGTCCCTACCTTTGGATCAACATCGGTCAGTTGGGGACTTACATATGTAAGAGTTACAAAAGGCAGAGGCAGCTGAATCCAAGGGAGACCACATGTATGGAGTATCCTGAATGCAAAGGATCATCTATCGACGTGAAATTAGGGCAGCGAAGGAGTCTCAGCACCAAGTGGAGGCCTGGGAGGAAACAAGGAAACATGATTAGAATAGCAAAAAGAAAAAGAAGTCCAAATAAAAGTCCTTCGGTAGTTGACCAAAATCCTCCTCCGGTCCAGGAGTTTAACCAGTCATTAAACGAAAGACAGGGATCATTTAAAGTACCAATTTGAGTATTGATGTCAGTTAGAAATCCAGAAATATGTTTGTGGTAATCTGGAATGGACGCACAGCATTCTGTTTCCATGACAACACAAGTTCCACCTTGTGCAGCGGTTAAAACATCGAATGCCATTCTATTTTGTAAAACTGCTTTACACATTTGTGTTAATTCAGTATTTAATAGGAAATGCTGTTTTGAGTGTCACTGAGGACTTTGCATACTTTTTAAGAGCTCCCATGTGCCAAACAGCATCCTCCAGTCCCAAAGAGGGAACAAAGATGGATGTTAGGTGATCAAACCGATGAAACACAGAATATATCCACTGTTGTTTTAAATTTGGAAGGTTGGCTGGGTTGGTAATGGTTTTAATAATGCATCCGTGCATCCTCGCAAAACCCAGAGTGCAGAGTATCCAGCCTAGGGGAAGCGATGGCCACAAGTTAGAGCCACATAGCCGTTAGGTCCCGTTAGGAGCCAGCCATCTAATTTTGGGCTTCCTTGAACTGCAGTTAGGATATTAAGGTCCATATGGTTTTGGAGAGCCATCTTTTGAATTTATGAGTAACTGCATGTTGGCCTTAGTTATAGGTGGTCACTGTATGCTTGGTTAAAGCCTCTATTTGCCATTTTCTATCAATAAAGGTAGTTCCTGGGACAAATATGGCTAAGGGATAAAACCATCAAGAAGCCCTCTTCCTGATGGTCTAGCCTTAACAATATCCTAATTACGACAAATCACTGGCAAATGGGAGAAACCTGTTTCAGGAGATAAGGGCATCCCCAAGTGCATCCCAAGTGCATAAGGAAAGTGGGGTTATCTCCAGTATCTATTATCTTCACAACTCCATGGAGTCAGGTACACTCTGACTTTTAAGGAACGATTTTGTCATTCTGGCCACACAGAATTGGTCAAGGTGCTAGTTGGCTTATACAATCGTTGGGGAATCAATCCCATTTTCCAGCTGTTCAAATAATCATCTGCTCGTGGGGCCCTGTTATTATCCCCAAGGACTAACAAGCAGGAAATTGTCCATGCATGAGCTGTCGTGGCAGTTTCTCTGAAGTTTACCACGGGTTGTCTTGTCGAGCTTAGGCAAACAATAAACATTCAAAGACAAATAGAACTAGAATTTAACATCTGCAAAGATGTGTTATTGAAACTCTTTTTTTTCCTCTCTCTCTCTCTCAAATCACCCTTATTTCCAGAAGTAGCCAAATTAGGGCTAATTTGTTTGAAATTCAGGTCCAATTTTTACAAACTTAGCCAATTATTTACATAAGTTCAGCAAGAGCAGGAATTGGCCAAAGAGATCTTTTAAAATCTGCTTTGCTGGAACCTTTTATTAGGAATCTAGGTTGAACTTTTAGTAGCTTCTCTAGGCCAGAAGCTAAGCCAAGTACTTGGCATCAGACGTGCCTGCAATATCTGTAAATTTGGGCAAATTCCTCTTCACCCAATATATCCTGAGGTTCCTGTACCTGCCTGGTTCTTCTTTACTCACTTGATAAGTCTGCTGGGAACTCTGTCAACAAATTATCATCAGACCAACATTTCCAAGGGAGTTTTTGGCTCCCTATTTCATAAAGTCAATCTCAGTTCTTTAAAGTTGTTTGGTCCTATCTGAGTCTATGCATGTCTTTCTCGAATATGATATTCCAGTCAAAGTCTTGGTAAAATAAACAATGTTTCCAATGACGTCCTAGGAGAACAGATTCTTATGGGACTTATGCAAATGCCTATGATTGCTATAGAAGAAAGAATACTCACTGAGACTATTTTTAATTTCAGAGGGTTCAGGTAGAGAGAAAAGTTAAATGCTTCAGTTGGTTAGCAAATGAATAATTTATTACATTTCTGTAAGTCATAGACATCTTAAGAGAAAGTTTTCTCAGTCCAGAAGAACATTAGAGAACCAGCAATGTTTCAAATACGAGTTACAAAAACTATGATCATTTTTTTTTTCAGTTAACTTAGTCCTGTTTACTAATTCTTGTTTAGTCTGAATGTGGCTTTTTGTTCTGGAAATTCTGACTCATTCCAGTTTAGATCTTAAAGATATCAAATACCTGTATTTGTCTTAAAAGTCCCTTTTATGAATCTCCTTGAATAAAAAACACGTTTGTAAGAGACTAAGAACAATTATAAATGACAAAAACTCAGAAATGGACATTGTTAAAGATCTAATATGAGAGTTCATTACGATGTAATTGACAAGGAAATTTGGTTATTTCTGTAATGCATAACACTTCAATAATTAGAATATCAAGTGATGACCTTTTCAAGTAACTTAACATACCAAATAAAAAGGCCTAATTAGTAAAAAAAACTTCACCTACAAATCAAATCTTGGGGAAGTTTGTTAAAAAACCTCAGAAAGTTATAAAGCACATGCGTAAATAGGATTACAGATCATTCTGAAACTTTAACCAATGGGGCAATAAGCGATCACAAAGGCAAATATATAGGGTTATGTAATTGTTAGCAAAACTTAGCTCCTTTAATATTAAGAAGTTTTAACTAGGTAATGGAAGGCCTGATAAAGATCAAACATAGAAACTAGTTTTATAGGCAGACACAAAAGAAAAAAATTTTGTTTACATTTTCTTATCCAGAGCGGACCAACAATCTAAGAAAACATTTTTTTAATAAAGAAAAGGAGAATTTCAATCTTATACCAGTGTACTTTTAAAATCCATTCATCTCAACCTTAAGCTGACCTGACCACACAAAAAATTCCTTTCCGAAGATTTCCCTTCACAAACCTTCTAGAACTTTCCTTTGCATTCAGATTTTGTCCCAAGCCATTTCTCTCCAAACAGACAGACTCATTTAGAACAAAATTATTTTCTTTTGCCTTCAACAGAAATGTATTTCATTCCTTATTTCTTCTTTACACATATCCTACTTTTCTCAACACAGAGTTGCTTCCCCTATTTTCGTCAGTCTTAACTCTTAGAAACCTTAGTCTCTAGCGAAAACTAGGTAGTAACCAATCATGAACACTCACACCAGAATTCTTTAGATGGCAGATTTATGGATACATTTAAGCACAAAATATGTTTTTCAACAGACTCAAGTATCCTTAGTTTCTCGGCAATGAGAAGTCAAAAGCAGATAAACCTTTGCTTAGTAATCAATGCGTTAGCACTTTATCCTGTGTGGAGAAGACCTAGATGTCCAAAGAATTCAATCCAATTTATCGTCCAAGCAAAACATTAAAGTTTCATGTTACCAAAGACTTTGAAAGCTATCTTAACAATTACCCATGAAAACCTTGAGACAGAATAAACCATCATTTTAAATCATCTTTTGGTGAGAAATTGCAACAGAGATAACACAAGCTTATTTGATCTTTACTAAACCTAGGTAGAACAAAATTTCAAATTTAATGCCCATAACTCTAAAGACATGTATATCGTAATTAAACCAACAAACTTAAATTAGCTTGAACACTGAATGTGTTCCACCTGTATCCACCTTAAAGTCAATTAATTCATTCCCCTTTGTCAGTTTTTACCTCAGACACTGGTGAGGAAATCTGAAGTGGGCGGTGTTAACTCCAAGGGATGCTCTTCACTCCATGAAAGTGAGGGGAGGCACTGGAGGCATCAGGAATGGTACAGGAGCCACTTATGCAGGCCACACTCAAAATGGTGCATAAACAAGAGGGGGCGGGCAGAAGAGGTGAGGCACTGCAAAAAGACAGAGACAGACAGTTCCTGGTTCTAAACCTCCTCAGCTCCAACAGATGAAGAGACACCATGTCTTTTTTCTACCAGAGTGGAAATATGCAGTCCTTGTTGAGCCAGAGAAAACAAGGAATTTCTCAGAAACAAAAGGAGTATTGGCAGCTGCTTAGGAATATTCCTTAAAGTACGTACCCTCAGGTAGACCAACCACACTTGTCTCCAACCAAAGCCATTAACCCGGGAAATGAATGAAGGAGAAGCCCCCACACCAGTTGGGAGGAACAGTGAGAGAGTCAGCCTCCTCTTCATTAGGGATGGCCTGATTTTTCTCCAGCAACCTGGATTCTATTAGGAGGAGGCCTATTTAGATAATGATCATCCAATATCTTAGGAGGGAGTTTACTGGCCTGACTACTGACCAAACATGTTCGGCGAGAGGCACTTAGGTCTGGGTCCTGATACAGAGCCCTGAAGGCCTGGACCTAGGATACGTCCATCTATTTGGCCTGTAGAAGAGATCTAACTGATAGATCCTACTGAGGCCATGCAGCGTTATAGGAGATCACTCCTTTCTTAAATTTTGCAATCTAAATTATTTTCAGTGGGTTAAAAGGCATTCCAAGGGAGAGTCCTTGGGAACTGGAGAGAAGGTCCATTTCCAAATATCCCCCTTTGACTCCCAAGTGTCGTCCCATGCAGGATATGTCAGAGGTTCCGTGTGTCAAATGGACTGGAGGCATTCATCAAATGAAAATCGCTGTTGATCACCATCCTGCCATGAAGGTTCTGAACATAGGAAAGATGCTAGTGTTCCTCCCTTTCCCCACTGCATCTGAGGCTGCAGATGTGTATCTGGCGAATGGATTGAAATACTGTCCCGTACTGTGTCCAAGCCTTCCCACGAATGCCAAGCCGTGAAGTCCGTGCTGTGCCTTGCTTTGCCTTGCTGTTAAGGCCAGGCCATGAAGGCCACGAAGAACCTGCTGATTTTAACCCCTGGAAAACGTGGGAAAACTTTTACAAGGGGAAATAACCCAATTCTGTAGTTTAAGTAGTTAGTAGCGGACACTGATGGAAAACAGTAAAGACAAAAATCCATCATAGTCTAAGCAATATTCTAAAATATGTAATCTTTACAGTCCACTTCACTAGGAAACAGCCCCTGGTTGGAATTTAATTCAGTCGGGTACTGGTTTGGGCCAGCTCTAAGGGGAAGTCTCACAGCCAGAAGTGGCTAGACCAGAAGTGTCAAGGGGATCACATTAAACCAATAAGGAGGAAACCTCACATGGGAGTCTGAATATTGGCAGCCATGCTAGTCACTTAGGTGGCTGTCCTGTGCCCAAGAGAGACAACTTTGTATATGGACAGAAATGAAGAGAGAGCATCAAGTTTCTGGGTCTTATTACCATTTCAGACAGGATACTAACCTCCAGCCTCCCCATAGAGTAGCCACAGGCTAGATGACTGCAGCCTGAGCAATCAACCCGACAGTGTTCCAATAAGACCATACTCCCTAAAAATGAAAGTAAAGGAAGAGGAAAGAAGAGAAAGTACTCATCAAGTTTGCACCAAGACCCAGAGTCCAGATGGAAGACTGAGTCCCTTTGTAGTTGCCAAATGATGCAGTTTGAAGTATTGGGGTCCAGGTCCAGAGTCGACTGCCAAGAAAGACTTCTCGAGATGTCTTCGGTGCAAAAAGGTGGCTTTATTAAAGCATGGGGACAGGACCTGTGGGCAGAAAAAATTGCACTTGAGTTATGAGGAGTGATATCAGGGTCCCAGGAATTTGAATCTATAGGTTTCTGGAAGTTTGGCTATTGATAAAATTGCTGTTTTCCTTGTAAATCATTAAGACCGTTGTAAACTAATAGAGACTCCGGTCTTGCATGACTGTGATCTCTATTAGTTAACCACTGATTTTTCCTCTAGCAAAGCATTAACATGAAGACAATTGGGTCTTCCTGGAGGAATGTCACTCTGCTGTCACAAGGACTTGTCGATGGGCTGTGAGTTGTAAGGAAACTTAATTTTCCATTCGCCTTTGTTTCCCACATCAATACAATGTAAGAAATGTATTTATCATGACCGTATGCCTTCTTTCCAAGAATAACTGGCTAGAAACACATTGCTGTGTTTTATTAACCCCAAAATCCTTCTTTATCTCAGACCTCTCCCTCTTTCTTGACCGGAGCCTGTGCAGCAGTTCTACCCATCATGCTCCACCTCGGTTCTTGCCCTGAGATGAGCAAGCCATCGCGTGCTGGAGAAAACAGGACCATGCTATTAAGGGAGTGATCCTTGCTTCTGCCCGTTTCAGTGGCAAGTGTTACAAAAATAAACAAACAAACAAACAAACAAACCTAAAGAAGGATTAAGTTTTAAGATAATTTTACACACAAAAAAAGAATCAGATTCAAATGTCAAGTCTTCAGGGAAACAGAGAGATAAAAATCCAAATAGAACAGAATTTCTCAAGGTCAATGTGCTCTGTGTATATTGTATCGAAACAATTACATCATGTAGCCATTTTTCTCTGAATAAGGCCTAATATCTGCCCACACACAGCAAAGTGTGTGTTTTTTTTTTTATTCTAAATTTTTCTCAAAGGCAAATGCTTTCCCACACTCAGATATGTGTTCTTGGTCCTCCGAGTACTTGTTTTATGCCAAGTTTCAAAGTTTTAATTCTGAATTCTTTTGTTTAGTTTTTTAAGCATACGCTATCACGAAAGGGAACATTATTTTCTTTATGCTTGATTGACTCAAATAGTTAATAATTATTTCTATGAATTCTTGACAAAAGTATTTTAATTTTATTAAAATTTTTTAATGTTTATTTGTTTTTGAGAGAGAGAGAGAGACACAGAGTGTGAGCAGGGGAGGGGTAGAGAGAGAAGGAGACAGAATCTAAAGCAGGCTCCAGGCTCTGAGCTGTAAGCACAGAGTCCAATGTGGGGCTCAAACCCACAAACTGCAAGATCATGACCTGAGCTGAAGTCAGACACTTAACCAACTGACCCACCTAACCCAAGTGCCCTTTGACAAAAATACTTTTAAACCAGGAAGTAGAAGGAGAAATTCCACCAGACGATCTCATATTTTGAAAGTAACAAATATGAGGATACAGAATCAAAAACCTGCTCCTTTCTGGATCATTCTGTTGCTACCATACCATATTAATAAACTATTAATATGTTACTATCACCCAGGAACAGTTCAATTAAATTAACAATCCTAATAATAAATTAGCAGCCCTATATCAGCCTGAAGGGAAATACCTAATTGAATGACACAGGGCTCTATCATTGTCTACATTCTTTAATACTCACCAACTTTTTTTTTTTTTTACTATTATTTATTTATTTTTTTAGTAGGCTTCACGCCCAGCATGGAGCCCAACAGGAGGCTTGATCTCACTACCTTGAGATCAAGACCAGAGCTGAGATCAAGTGTCAGATGAGGGGCACCTGAGTGCCTCAGTCGCTTCAGGGTCCCACTCTTGGTTTGAGCTCAGGTCATGATCTCATGATTTGTGAATTCAAGCTCTGTACCAGGCTCTGCACTGACACAGCTGTTTGGGATTCTCTCTACCTCCCCCTCTCTGCCCCTCCCCTGCTTGCGCTCCTTTCTCTCTTTCAAAATAAATAAATGAACTGAAAACAAAAACTTGTAAAAAAGAGTCAGATGATTAACCAACTGAGTCACCCAGTCACTCCAAGCCTGAACAACATTTTAGACAAAAATTGTGAAGTCACACCTTTTAAGAAAGTAATGTGATATATATTTTTTGTAATAACTTTTCATTCTAGTTGTAAAAATAGCTCACGATTAATACAGGTAATTTAGAAAACACAGAAGGAAATTATCCATAATAATATGACTTTTCTTTCTCATGGGCAAATTACATTTCTTGAATAATGTAGCACGGTTCTGAAATAGTTTTGTATCTGCTAGACATCTAATGATAGGCCTAGCAACTTATTAACTACATTTATAAGTGACATGGGAGATTGAAAGAATAGTTAATATAGTAAAGGAGAAACTAAGATTCAAAATCTCACCACAGGCTGGAAGAATCAGGTTGAAATGAACGGGATAAACTGTAGCAAAATTAAATGCAAAGTCTGGTACAGAAACAAGTGTGCAGACACAGAAAGAGGCAATGTGTCCAAAAAGGAGTTCCTATGGAAAAGACCAGGCACTTGCTGTTGATGGCTGTTTAGTCAATACTTTGCTACAGTCACTACAAAAAAAAAAAAAAAAAGCAAATGCAAGCTTAGGTACCATTAGTGAGGCACAGAATCCAGAAGAAGGGAAGAGATATTTCTATCTCTCATGATTGGGGCTGCACCTGGAGAATTGTTTTCATTCTAAGTGCACATTTAAAGACAGCGTTGGTTAACCTGGAGGGAGTCTTTCCAGTTGATTTTTTTTGTTGAAATCGTGTTACCTAAGAAATAGTTGGAGGGACTGGTGATGTTTAGCTTTAAAAGGAAAGAATCTAAGGGTAGATATACTAGCTGCCTTCAACAATCTGAAACGTTTGTTTTGTTTTGTTTTGTTTTTTCTGGGCAGCTCCAGAAAGCACAATGAAGATTAGATCATGGGGTAGAATTGTCATTCAGATTTCAGCATAAGTGATATTTCTTCTGCAATGTCTTGTCTGAAGTAGCAACTTGGTAATGAGTACATAACCCTATTTTAATTTTCTGTATAACAGGTTATCAGTATCTATTCACTTGATTTTATTCCTGTAAACTTAATTCATTTACTTATTATTGGTCTGTTTTTTCTCAGTAGAATATAATACCATTGAGAATGAGGTCCCTTCTACCTTGTTCATAGTTACGTACAGTCCCTTGAACAGTGTTCCTATATAACTGTGTATTGAATGAATTAACTTATATAGACAGATTTCTTCTTTCTGTGGGGATAAAGTATGGGGGGGGCTATCAATTTTACATGAACTAGTTTTATCTTCATAATTTGTCATTAGCTATCTTTTGAGCATTTATTCTCCAGAAACAGGCAAGGACGTTAAGGTTCAGAGAAGGTAAACAACTTTGCCCTAACTCATGCAGCTAGAGCTGGGATTATAATCCATTCTGTTTCCCAAACCAGTGGACTTTGTACCATACCATAGACAGAGCAAGATTTCTATAGAGATGAGTTTCCTATCACTTAAGCCAAGGCTAGATGGTCACCATCACGAGTGCTAAATTATGCTAGAAGAATGGATTCTTGAATCGAGTGAGATGTTGAACTAGGTCCAACTGTAAGACTCTGTGATTCTGAGATCGAATCAGCCCATTCATGATAGGAACTGATTCTACAACAGGATTCCTTTATTTTGCAAAGAACAAAGAAGAAAAGAAAACTTTTCTGAAAGTGTTGCTTGGAACCCAAGAATGTGAACCTACACAATTGCTGAGACATTATCCCTTAATCCTAGTCAGATGGTGCGGCAGGTGCATGCAGAAATATACTTGTGTTTCAAACGCACTAGGCTCCTATAATGTACATGGAAAAATAAAAACTAAAACTTCGAAACTATAAAATGGAAAATTTTCAATAAAGAAAGCAAATTGTACAGTGATTGGGATAATAATTGCTCCAGGTGAGTGGCTAAGTAAAGCTCCTCTCATGAACTGTGAAAGGAGTCAAACAATGAAAAAAGAGTATTGGCGATGTGCCAGGAATCATTCTTGGAAGGAATTAGTCTACCTATTACAGTCTTAGCCATTATAGGGGTAGCTGATACGAATCACTTTGAAATGAAAATACCTTACACCTTGACTTTATTCAGAATCACTTTTTTAAATCAAATACTGAAGTTTTTTTAAGGAGTTAATGTAAACCAGATACTGGTGAGCAATTCATTTATCAGAAATCTTTACCTCAGGTGTTTGAAAGGAGTTACATTTAGATCTGTGGACAAAAGATATTCTGCAAAGAGATTATCTATGATAAAGGGGTAAAACAATAAACCAGGGCTTCTAAACGAGCATTAGGGATTAACTTTGCGGGAGAATTTTTTTTCCTGAAATTTTAAACACTTCTCACCTTCCCAGTTTTTGCTAATCTTTTTACCTTAACTCTTTAATCTTTTTGGTTTAGCTCTTTAATGCTTATAAATAAGAATATTCTTAAATAATTTACTTAAAACTCAATCTATGCTGAGTTCAGAAGCTATCCATGAGAAACTAATATGCTTTTTAATTGATAGGAAAATCAAAAGTGAAAGCAAGTTATAGATTTGTAGAACATAAAATATTAGCATGTTTAATCAGTCATCACAACATAAAGGTGACTCGTGGTATTCAAATGATGAGGGAGAAAAAGGCAAGCCGAGAGCAAAGCACAAACTAGCAAGCTTCCCCACAGCTCCCCACCCCCTACCCTGCCCAGGTAGGCTACCTGTGACACTCTTCAGGCACACCTGGCTGCCCAAGAACAAAAGAAAGGGGAAAACAAATGGCTAACTGATAGAGATCACAGGACTGCAGGACAAGAGTCTCTGTCAGTTTGCAAGTGTCTTAAAGATTTACCAGAAGAAAAACAATCTCCAGTAACCTATAGACTCAATTTCGTGGAGCCCTGACATCACACTCCCCTCCAAAAGATAGAAAATCTTATACAATCAGTCACTCCTCACGACCCTTGTGCAGCTCTTTGTGCCCACAGGTCCTGTCCCCGTGCTATAATAAATGCACCTTTTTACACTAAAGACATCTCAAGAATTCTTTCTTGGCCATTAGTTCCAAACCCCAATACTTCAAGCCACACCACAAAGGAATCATAAAATGGTTGTAAGTAAAAAAGACAAGTGAATTCAGGGCACGGTGTATGGAAATTAAAAAAGTCTTTACAAAACAAGATTATTAGTCTTTTTCAGGGGCACTTGAGTGATTTAGTTGGTTGAGCATCTGACTCTTGATTTCGGCACAGGTGATGATTCAGGTTTGTGGGATCAAGCCCCGTGTCTGGCTCCGCACTGAGCATGGAGCCTCCTGCAGATTTTCTCTCTCTTTCTCTCTCCCTCTGCCCTTCTCCCTGACTTATGCTCTCTCTCTCAAATAAAAATAAATATATATTTTAAAAAATCTTTTTCAGGGCATCTGGGTGTTAACGCCTGACTTTGGCTCACGTCATGATATCAAAGGTTTGTAAGTTTGAGCCCACGTCGGGCTCTGTGCTGACAGCTCAGAGCCTGGAGCCTGTTTTGGATTCTGTGTCTCCCACTTCCTCAGCCCCTCCCATGTTCATGCTCTGTCTGTCTCTGTCTGTCAATAATAAATAAACGTTTAAAAAAAATTTTTTTTTAATCTTTTTTCGTATGTGCATCTGATACATAAAAGCTGCCGGGCAAATGTTAGTTTCCTTCCTTACCGTTTATTGTATGTCCAACTCTGGCAAAGGAAACATTATGTACACGTGGTTCCCAGTTTATGATGGCTTGACTTCCAATCCTTCGACTTTCTCATATGCAAAGGCAATTCATGTTCAGTAAAAAGTACTTGGAATTTTGAATTTTGATCTTTCCCATACTAGTGATTGCCATACGATCCTCTGTCGTGATGCTGAACAGGGGCAGCGGCACCCGCCTCCCTGCCGTCAGCCCTGTGACCATGAGGGTAAATAACTGACAAACTTACAGCCACTGTCGACCCCACGGCCATGGTGTTTTCACCTTTAGTACAGTATTCAATAAATTACACGAGATACTCAACACTTTTTATAAAATAGGATTTGTGCGAGATGATTTTGCCCAGCTGTAGGCTAACGTTGGTGCTTTGAGCACGTTTAGGGGAGGTGAGGCTAAGTGATGAGGTTTGGTAGGTTAGGTGGATTAAATGCATTTTCAAATTACAATCTTTTCAACTGATAATGGCTTATATTAGCATTTCCTTCAGTGGTATGTAGCGAATGATAACATTATCATTTCTCTGTTATGTAAAATTGTATTGTTGTCAGTAAATTTTGCTTAAACAAAATAAACTCGTCAAGCTATTGGGTAAATGGGTCATATCTGCTTGGCATAAAATTCAGAATAAAATGGTAGTATATGACATCTCCATGTATAGACCAAAGAAAGAAAACTGAAGTTCACTTACTCCTAAGGGTCAGTGTGGTGGGATCTGAGACCAGATGTTCCATTATTCTGCTTTTGGTTGCATACAATACTCCAAACTCTTGAATCGGAAAGGGTAAGTGTAGTTCCTTCAAAATAATTATTCTTTCATGTAAACATGCTGATCAAGTTACACAAATTTGCCATCTCTTGGGGCAATTTATCACTGTACAATTCCCAAGAGAAAATTGGGATGGCATTATTGAACACAAGTGGAAATGATGTGAAGAAGAAAGGCAAAAGAAAATGTAGATAAAATTCAATTTCCGTATAACCTGCAGCCCATTGACAGATACTTGAAGCAGGCAGAGTACAGCATTCCTCCCGGAACTCCCAACTGTCTTAATGTTAATGCCTTGCTAGAGGCAGAAAAAACTTACCTTGACAATAGTCAGGCTTCCAGGATCCTGTAAATCTTCTTTAACATATGAAAATCCTTTTGGTGGGACATCTGGGTGGCTCAGAGGTTAAGTGTCCAACTCTTAACTTCAGCTCAGGTCAGGATTTCTTGGTTGTGAAACGAACCCTTCTTTGGGCTCCACGCTGACCTTGGAGCCTGTTTAAGATTTAAGACTCACTCTTAACAATAGAGGACAAACTGAGGGTTACTGGAGGGGAGGCGTGTGGGTAGATGGGCTAAATGGGTGATAGGCATTAAAGAAGACCCTTGTTGGGATGAGCCCTGTATGTTATATGTAAGAATCAATATATTCTACTCCTGAAACCAATACTACACTACTTGTTAATTACCATGAATTTAAATGAAAAAAAGAAAGATTCTTTCCCCTCCCTCTCCCTCTGCCCCTCCCCTGCTTATGCACACACATCAGTGCAAGCACTCTTGCACGCTCGCTCTCTCTCTCAAAAAAATGAAATAAAAATAAAAATTAAAAAGTATATATATTATATTTTAAAACACAGATCAGAAGTTTTGGGGTCATTCCAAACTAGGTTTGGATCTTGTTCCAACCTCTAAAAAGAAAGAAAGAAAGGAAAAAAGGAAGTCCTTTTGGAAACTTGCCCTTGTCTTTACCTCCCCCAACTCCCAAGTATCTCATCAGTTACCCCTCACACTGATAATGCAGCTCTTTCTGCCCACAGGTCCTGTCCCCATGCTTTAATAAAATCACCTTTTTGCACCAAAGACATCTCAAGAATTCTTCCTTAGCCATCAGCTCCAAACCCCAACATTTATACATCAGAAATACGTGACAGTTATCAAGAAAGGAGAAAAAAACAGGCTTAGGCGAGAACACAGTACCTGGAAGAAACTGATGTATGTCCATAGTTTAATAATGTGGAATTCCTGAGGGCTTAGGCTGTAGCAGCTTCACTTCAGATTAAGGCTAATTATAGTATGCCCACAGCCTCATATTCTGCTGAAACACATTTGCGAAAATTATTCTCTTTCCTCCGTTACATATGCTATTTCCCTTTCCTCCTCTGTCTATCCACTTTTCTAAATATATAATTCACTGTCAGTAGGAGAGACGAGTTCTTTTAAAAACACACATATATAGTTTATGTAATCAATAAAATCATGTCTCTGGATCAGCGGTATCTTCAGAGGATGCACCTTCTGATTTGATTTAGTCTTTATGTAGCTTCTGTTTATTTTAACTCTTTCACGGGAAGGAATGCATCAATATCATGCAATAGATTATTATTAATATTAAATCAATATTGAGAGGAACCCAAACGTGTGCAATTTCTGATTTTAAAATTTGGCATTTTTATCTAAGTCAGCATAAAGATGGTGATTGTGTCCAAAATTAACTAACTTCCTGTACATAACAAAAGAGCAAGAGCATCGTGCCTTGTAACAAGGAAGAACATTAACGTATCTGTTCCTAAACATTCACATAATCTAGGCCCTATTGTTTGTTATGTTCTAGATTGTAAAGACCCTGTCACACTGAGTATGTGCCCCTGAAGAAGACTGAAAAGGGAACTAACGTTGTTGGCTATCTGTTTTGTAGAAGGCATTTTGCTAGGTACTTGACACATAATATCTGAATTCTCACCACCATCCTGCAAAGTGAATTTAAGTATTCCTATGCTCTGCTGATACCTCCCTCTTGAAGAATGATCCAGATTATAGACACTACATTTGGTAGTAGCAATTTTTCTACAGATAAAATGATAGTGAGGTGGATTTGGAAGTTGCATTGTCCAATATGGCGGCCACTAGCCACATGTGATTATTTAAATTTAATCTATCAAAATTAAAAATTCAGTTTCACAGTCACACTAGCTATATTCCAAGTGCTCATTTGGCATATGTGGCTAATGACTACTGGATTGGACAGTGCAGATCATAGAACATTCCCTCATCGAAGAATCTTCTACTGGGCATGCTAATTGGAGGTTTACAAAATTAAAACAGATGGCATTTTCATTGCAGAAAACAAAAATAAAATGAAGTTTGATATACAGCTGAGTAATTAGACTGAACAAAAATTATTTCAATTTTATTTTTTTAAGTTAATTTTTATTTGGCTTGAGAGAGAGATAGAGAGCAAGTGTGGGAAGGGTGGAGAGAGAGAATCCCAAGCAGGTTCCATGCTGTCAACACAGAGCCAGTCGTGGGGCTTCATCTCATGAATGATGAGATCACAACCTGAGCTGAAATCAAGAGTCTGACATATAACCAAGTAAGCCACCCAGGTGCCCCAAAACATTATTTTAATTTTAAATGATAACTTATTTTGTGACTAGTGACAAAGATGCTCTTAACATTTCCCCTTGGCCTGACTAATCTTTAGACAGGCTTAGACAGGCTTCTTCCTCACGCTAGAGCTCCTGACTCCTTTTTCTCAGGTCATTTTCTTTAGAAAATTTTTAATTGGAAATGATTTCTTTGAACCTTTGCATTGTATGCAAGCTTTTAAAAAGCATCTTGCTGGTTTTACAACTCAGGAATGTCTTTCTCCATGACTTGGGAGCCATCTTTGAAATGTAATAATCAAAGGAGATAGCACCCCCATCTCCCAGTTCCTGTGGGTGGATTTGAGCCTAACTTCAATGGGCACCTTGCTCCAGGTTAGAAAACTGTTGCCTGTCATAAAGATATGAGATTATTACTTCAGGTAAAGCCAATGAGCCAACACTGATGGCCTATGACTTCCACCTCATATTTTCTAGGGCTTATCCACTACCTCACCTCAGTCTTTAAAAAGCCTTACCCTTTTCGTCTCAGTGCAGTTAATTTCAGAGTTAGTTCTGATATCTCTCCGCTAATGCAATAGCCTTAATAAAGTCTTTCTTGCTACTTAACTTTGGTTCAATTTTTGCTTTGACATCAGTTTTCAGAAAATGGAAATAGTCATTCGAAATAGTTGTCTCGGTATGCTGAAAATAGTTTGATATTTTCTTTATATAAACCACCGATTAAACACTCTACATAGTTGTAATCTTATAGTTGTGAGGGCAAGTGAAATGGTTTGGTTGCAAAAGTAGATCCAGTTCTAGGATTTAAGGGTATAGAATTGTGATTATATGTAGCTATGCCTGACACCACTTCAACTCTACATATACCCATTACTCAGTTTAACTGCTCTCCGATGAAAATATAATGGGAAAGGAAACCAAGTTTTTTGATCTAGGAACACTTTCTTCTAGAACATGCTCTTCCTCTGGCTAACCACCAAATTATACCCCACCTAGGCTTAAAATGGTAGAGCTGGGTTCACTGGGGGAAACTTCCAGCAATCTACAGTAATGCCCTCCTTATTCGTGATGATACATTCAAGACCCCCAATGGATGCCTGAAATTGTGAATACGACCAAACCCCATATATACAATTTTTTCCTAGATGATAAAGTTTAATTCATAAATCAGGCACAGTAAGAGATTAACAATGATAACAATAAAATAGAACAATTATCACAATAAACTATAATAAAAGTTAGATAAATATAGTACCTTTCTGCCTTTTAAAATATCTCATTGCAGGGGCACCTGGGTGGCTCAGTCGGCTAAGCATCTGACTTCGGCTCAGGTCGTAATCTCACAGTGTGTGGTTCGAGCTCCAAGTGGGGCTTCATGCTGACAGCTCAAAGCATGGAACCTGCTTTGAATTCTGTGTGTGTCTCTTTCTCTGTCTCTCTCCCACTCATATTCTGTCTGTCTGTCTCTCTCAAAAATAAACATTAAAAAACCATTTTTTAAATATCTCATTGTATTGTACTTACCTTTCTCATGACAATGTGAGATTATAAAACACCTATGGATATGATGAAGTGAGGTGAATGATGTAGGCTTTATAATAAAGTGTTAGGCTACTACTGACCATCTGATGATTCACTGAAAGGAGTGTCATCGACTTCTAGAGAATGGTTGACTACCACCAATTGAAACAGCGAAAAGCAAAACCAGAGCTGGTCAGGAAGGGGGAGGGAGGGGAAATACTACTGTATTTCCTTTAGGATTTTCAAGCCCAGCCAAGGCCACTCTCACCCTCAATCTACCCTCTCAGGTCTTCCTGGAATTCATATTTTCTAAAAATTTCAGGGAATTAATTATTATGTCTCTTGACTGCTTTTCAAAATTTGGCCAAAGTCGAATCACTATTAATGAAAATTTCTTCTCAGAGAATAAGTTCAATGATCTGGTGAGAGATCACTCTTTGAGGTGATTTTCTTTCCTTTCTTACTGGCATCCCAGGGCATTTACTCCCATAAGCACCTGAACATCAAAGAGGATCAAGAAATGTTGGCTCCCCACAGCTCTTGTTCCCGGTTTGCTACTTAAAAACTTTTTTTTTTTTTTTACTAGATTTGTAAAGTGATACCTCACGGGGGTGTGGAGATGGCACGGGAGGAATCAAGGACTTTAAGTAGACCTAAAAATACATGACAATACATGGATATATTTATAAATTTTATGTGCTTTATAATTTTCAGAAACTTTTCATGTTAATTCTTTTAGTCCTCTTAATGGTCCTATGGGGTGCATTCTAATATTTGCCCGTTTTACCAAAACAATACAAAACAAAAATTCAGGAAGTGTGAATTTATATATATATATACACACACACCACATCTTCTAGGATAAAGCTCTTTTGAAGCCTGTGCCATTAGTTCTCAAAGAGAATCCTGTAAATGGGCAGCAACAGCTAGAGAAGCTCCCGAGCCCCTAGGGATCCTTCTATGTCACTGCTCATCAAGTTCAAGGTCTAATCCTAAGCATTATGCTGCATGGTCTACTGAGCAAAACCGGGGGGAAAAGGTCAAGATTTACAGAGTCCATTCGTGCCTTGCAGCAGATTTCTGGGTAACCAAAAAGGAAATAGTTGTGTTTGCATCAGCAAATTTAGTAGTTTAAAACATCTCATTTAGTAATGAAATGGTTTTGTAAGGATTTATCATTTTCTACCTGCTCATTCTCATTCATCCATTCATTTAGCTACTCACCCATTTTCTTTTTTTTTTAAGATTTCTTAATTTTTAAGTCATCTTGGGGTGCCTGGGTGGCTCAGTTGGTTAAGTGTCTGACTTCAGCTCAGGTCATGATCTCACAGTTTGTGGGTTCAAGCTCCATGTCAGGCTCTGTGCTGACAGCTCGGAGCCTGGAGCCTGCTTCCGATTCCGTGTCTCCCTCTCTCTCTGACCTTCCCCTGCTCATGATCTGTTTCTCTCTGTCTCTCAAAAATAAATAAATGTTTAAAAAAATTTTAAGTAATCTCTCCACCCAACATAGGACTCGCATTCACAACCCGGAGACCAGGAGTTGCTTATCTACCGACCGAGCCAGGCGGGCGCCCACTCACCCATTTTCTGACGGCTCTCCTCCTCTATCACCTCCATGACTACTTTTTGTTTGTTTTATTTTTAATTGTAGTGAAGTATACACAACATTAGATTTACCATCTTAACCAGTGTCAAGCGGTGTTCAGTCGTGTCAAGCATGCTCACATGGTTGTGCGAACAACCTCCAGAACTCTTTCAATGTGTAGAACTGAAACTCTATACCCAGTAAACACGACTCCCCAGTCTCTGCCCCGCCTCCTACTCCTGGTAACTACACTTTACTTTCTCTCTTTACGAATTCTACTGCCTCACATAAGTGGACTCATATGGCATTTGTCTTTTTGTGACGGCATAATATCCTCAAGTTTCATCCATGTTGTAACATGTGTCAGAATTTCTTCCTGAATATTTTTGAAGACTGAATAATATTCCATTGTATGTATATATCACATTTTCTTTATCTGTCCATCCCTTGATGAACACTTGGGTTGTTTCCACCTTTTGGCTACTGCCGTGAACATGTGTGGACAAATGTCTCTTTAAGATCCTGCTTTCAAAAACAAAAACAAAAACAAAAGATCCTGTTTTTAATTCTTTTGGGTATATATCCAGAAATGGAGTTGTTAGATCATAAAGAAATTTTTTAAAAAATGTTTAAAAATCTTTATTTTTGAGAGAGGCAGGGTGCGAACATGGGAGGGGCAGAGAGAGAGGGAGACACAGAATCCGAAGCAGGCTCCAGGCCCTGAGCTGTCAGCACAAAGCCCAATGCAGGGCTCGAACTCACGAAGTGCGAGATCATGGCCCAAGCCGAAGCTGGACGCCGAAACGACTAAGCCACCCAGGCGCCCCGATCACAAAATAGTTCTATTTTAAAATTTTTGCAGAGTTCCACACTGCCTTCCATAGCAGCTGCATCATTTTATATTTCCGTCAACTGTATACAAGAGTTCGTTTTTCCACATCCTCACCAAAACGTGTTATCTTCTGTTTTTCTGATAGCACCTGTTGTAGACTGATTAGGGTTAGCCCTAATCCAATCTGACTAGTGTCCTTATAAGAAGAGATTAGGCTATTCAGAGAGAAACCAGGGATGTGTACACACAGTGAAAAGGCTGCTCCCTGCACACCAGGGAGAGAAGCCTTAGAAGAAGAAAGCTGCCCACAGCTTGGGAATTCTAGCCTCCAGAACCTGAGAAAAAATGTTCTGTTGTTTAAGCCACCCAGGCTGTGGCATTTTCTTATGGCTACCCTAGCAAACTAATACCATAGTCATCTTGATGGGTGTGAGGTGGTGTCTCATTGCAGTTTTGATTTGCATGTTCTTAAGGATTTGTGATTAACATCTTTGCATATGCTTATGGGTCATTTGTATATCTTTTGAGAATCATCTATGAATGACCTACGTCCATTTTTAAATTGAGTGGTTGGTTTTTTTGTTGTCGAGATTCTGGATCTCAATCCCTAATCAAATATATGATTTACAAATTTTTCTTCAATTTTTACTTTTGCTGCCTGTCTTTCGTGTCATACCAAGCAATCATTTCCGAATTCAATGTCATGACGCTTTTCTCCTATGTTTTCTTCTGAGTTTTTGCATATGCATATCCAGTCTTCAAAAGTCATTTTTATGGCCAGTCTTCCTATATCCCAAGTTGAGTATGAGAAAGTACTTCCTATACCCCAAGTTGAGTATGAGAAAGTACAGCCCCCGTAAGACAAAAGCCTGTGTTCGAAAAGCTGAAGACACTTCAACTAGGATGTCTCCATGTCCTGGGACTCCCAGAGCTGTCCTAAATGCCTTCCATTATCTCAGGGATTATTGCCTCTTAGGCATCAATGAAAATTTCACTCCCCATCACCTCTTGCTCCAGCACCTCCTCATAGATTTTGTGTGGCTCTGATTTAATGAGGTCCTTCAGGAACTCCCTGGGCCCTCATACCTGCACAACCTGGTAATTCAGGGGAGTCAACACCTGTGAGCCCACCGTGACCAACGGGGTGTGGAAGGTGATGGATAAATGCTTCTTCTCTTTATCCTCTAGATGAGAGCTCTCAGGTGCACTTCACAGGCCTTCGCAGATGGCCCAGGCAGCATCCAGCCAACTTGACAAGGTATTCTTGTTTTGCTTCCCCTCCCACTGTTTGACTCCCCCTGCTGCCCTGCTGGCTCCATGGAATCTCCATTCTCAAACAAACTCACACAACCCTTAATCTGCTTTCAGGGGAACCCAGGTTCACACAGGCATTCTGGCGTTACAGAGCTTTGCTCCTGATAAAGTGCGTACTCACCCACATGGATGGCCTTCTGGTTTTTTTCCTTTGGCTGAAAAGGCATGGAGGGAACCAGAAAAAGGAATAAAGAATATGGAGCTGATTTTCGATACATAACAATGAAATCCCTTTATATCTTATTGTTTTATCACCACAGGAAATGGACCCAATGACTTCCAAGTGGCAGGAATAGAGAAAAAATGACAATGGTGCCTGCAGGGACTTATTTCTCAGTATGCCATATATTATGTGGTGCAAGAGAGTTTCTCTACACTGAGCTTCAACTAGGAAGCTGACCCGTAAGAAACTTTCTTACTTAAGCAGACTGGGTGGCAGTTTCCTGGTAAGTTAAACAGTTGTACTGAGTGACACATAGTTTCGCTTAATGGTAGGAATACAAGGGAAACAAGAACATAGGCCACTGGGGAGGATCTGTGAGCAGGGAGTTAGGAAATACTGGGCCTGGCCGGCTCTGTCACCAAGATAAGTAACAGCTCAGGCTCTCCCAGGCCCCGTGAGCCTCTGCCAGCTCACGTAGCAAGCAGGGACCTTGTTTTTGGTCTCATTTGGGCTTCCTGGAGCAGCGGCTGAGACTATAAGAGAGGCTCACACATAAAGTGGGCTCTGGAAACAAATAAGACAGGCTGCTGTGCAGAGTAGCAAAGGCCATGTACCGTCAGGTCACCCAGGAGAAGGAACAAATTAAAGCAGAATTCCTAAGGCAAAGCCAGAGCAGATCTGAAGAGCCCATACCAAGAGCAGGTACACTTGTGTGGCATTCCGGAGTGGGTGCGAAATGAACTAGAAAGGACACCAAGACAGTTTAGACATCCTCTTAATTAGACCCCTGGTTCCCTGTTACTCAAAGTGGGATACGTGAACTAACAGTCTTGGCATCACCTATGAGATGGTTAGAAATACAGAATCTTAGCTCCATCCCAGACCTATTGAACCAGGGTCTGCCTTTTTAAACAAGATTTCTGGTTGATTCTCCTGCACATTAAATCTTAAGAAGTGTTATCAGTGAATCATTTGTATTAGCACATGTTTCCTGGTTGTTCATGAGCAATTTGGCCCAGAGATTTTTCATCAGGAAGAGGTACAACCCCCTCAGGCACATTGGGAAGTCTGTGGTGGGGGACACTCAATTGTTATAATGACGGTAGAGGCTACTGGTATTTAGTGGGCAGGTGCCAGGGATGCTAAACATCCTGCAATGTGTGGGATGGTCCCTCAGAGCAAAGAACTGTCCCACTCAAATGCCAGTGGTGTTCCGATGAGAAACATGTTGGCTATTTCTTAATCTGTAAAATAGGCACTTGGACTAAATGGATGCCAGTGTTTCTCCCAGCTCCAAGAATCTTCTGTTCTACCACTGTCATAAACACTGGTTTAGAAAGTTCTCAGTGCCGTCTTCCCCTCCCTCTAATTATGCCTGCTGCAAGCCATGTCATTTTCACTTAGACCATCCAGGGGAGCCAGTCACAGAGATTAACCTTAATGAACATAAATTCATATCATTCCCTATTACATATAACTTGCTCATTCTAGTGAGAATTCTAAGGGCACTTTTCATCAACTTAATGTATTTGTCTTTGTGATGCTGATAACACAAAAAAAGTCTGGAAACATAGTCAGCGAAATATTTTACCAGCTAGCAGTTCAAGGCAATCATTGCCCTGTCAGATTTGAGCTGAAGTGGCTCTCCCCACTCTCACAACCTCTGTCCTGTTTGGATTAAAGGAGAGTCCTGCTGGGACGGCATGGGAATAGGGGACGCTGGCCGAGATGCAATTCCCTAACATCTGTTTAACATTGTCTCTGAAGAAAGAGGACAGGCAGCAAACACGTGGAGGGTCATAAGCAGGGCTTGGTGAACCTGACCACGCCGAGAATTTTCTGAATCTGTGGGGCTGGGGGAGGAGATGAAGTAAGACCAGACTGATAGACTCATAAGAGAATCTAAGTAAACAATTGAGCTTCTGTTGAATGTGATGTCTCTTGTGAAGATGAAAATGTGAATTAGCTTCTATTTTCCCCATTGCAGTGCTGTGAGGACAAAGGGAAGTATCTGTAGAAAAAAACAGGAGCTTCTTGGAAGAAAGGTAGGATGAGCCTCTAAAGGGCTGTTGTTTTTTACCATCGTGCTGTATTTGACGCACAGGTGGAAAGATCAAGAAAGTATGGTCCTTTCAATCACTACAGCTAAAGGAAAAGACAACATCCTAGAGGAGATTGTTTTTCCCTAGGATTATTTGTCCCGGGGTTCTGCGGAGTGCTATCTACCCACGCACTCACCTCGTTACCTTCTGGCTTCTGAAATCAAAGGCATGGGTGAAAAGAACAGCCTTCTGACGGTTAGTGCTCATATGTGCCTCCTCCATTTATACATGTTGGTGGCTGGCTACTGAGATAAGCAAACAAAAGAGACCGTGCTGAAGGCTGGGCTTTTGTCTGTGGCTCAGACTCTAAGTCAGTCAACGGTGTACTAATTGGGCCCCAATATCACCCCGCTCAGCAGTAGAAGAGAAATTTTATTGGAGTGATTAGGAAAAGCGGTTGGTGGCTAAAGACAGTTCAAAATAATAAAAATATGCCTTATCATTTTGTTTTATCATACAATGTGTAAACACATATGATCTATATGAACTCTGTGTTTTGAATTGGCTGATGTGAGGGACTCCATGACCACAGGTTTCCATAAACGATGTGTATATTGCATTTGTCACAATATCCAATTTCAGTTTCTTGAAAGTGGAATGAGAACTAAAGCCACTTCTGAGACAATTTTGGTGCAAATCCTGGATTTTTATTGTTTTCTAATCTTTTATCATTATCTTGTCAAGTATTTTCACAACAATGTTTAAAACTACTGAATCTCTCCGAGAATTCGTAATTTAGTTTTCTTAGAAATAATTTTTTTTTCATATTCATATGTATTAGTTTGCAAATTAAATCCTATAATTACAATAACAAGTTCTACAGGTATGAATGTGTTTGGGAATCAACAGAACTACTCTTAAGAGGCTGACCATTCGACACGTGGGAATAGCAGTGTGGGCATCCTAGCAGGCCATGAGTTGTCAGGCCATAAGAGTGCACACCTTTTACAAAAGAGGATGGAGAGGACCAGTTAACCTGAAAAATAGGTTAAGTGGGGGTATCGAAATAGCAATCTGTTATACTGAATGTTTGTATCCCTCTAAAATTCGTTAGAGGCCTAAACTCCATGTGACTGAATTTTGAGTAAGGAAATAATTAAGAGTCAAATGAGGTCTTAACATTGGGGCCCGATCTGAAAGGATTAGCATCCTTATGGGAAGAGATACCAGAGAGCTTGCTTATTCTCACTGTGTGAGAATACAGCAAGAAGGTGGCCGTCCACAAGCTGGGACGAGGGCCCTCACCAGAAACCGACCCTGTGGACTTCGATCTAGGGCTTGAGCCTCTAGAACTATGGGAAAGTAAATGTCTATTGTTTAAGCCACCATGTCTGTGGTAATGTGTTTCAACCACCCACTCTGTGGTATTTTGTTATGGAATCTGAGCAGATTAATGCACTATCCTTTTATACTTAATGTTTAACACTATGTCTTTGGTTCTGAGGAACACTTAACAGTAAAGTTCATTGGGTCAGTACAAAATTATTACCAATTCTGGAGAACTGACTTACAGTGCAGAGCCTAAACTAATGGATCCTGATAAACAATGTATTCGATTTTATTTTGGGAAAATACTGGCATGTATTTACAGGCCTAATTCTAGTAGTGAGCTATTGAATATAGCTACTTAAATCAGCTCCTGGGCTTATCACTAAAATGTAATCACAGAGAGCCCTTTATAGGTTATACATCTTTTCTTCCAATAGTATCTGTTAGTGAGAGTCTTAGAGTATTACTGTAGCTATTTTATATAATGACATTATATAATCAACATATCTAATTATATAATTGGCATATTATTATATAATATAGCTACAGTAATACGGTAATAGCTACAGGTATACTATACCATATAGTATATGCAGTTTACTTTTGAAAAACATAGAGGTTAGGGGTGCTGACCACCGCATAGTCAGAAATCTGTGTATAACTTTTGAGTCCCTGGATATTTAAGCACTAATAGCCTACTGTTGACTGGAAGCATTACTGGTAACCTAAACAGTCAATAAACATATCTTATATGTTATGCATATTACATACTGTATTCCTACAATAAAGCCAGAGGAAAAAATAGTAAACCATAAGAAAGAGAAAATACATTTACAGTATTATAGTGTATTTTTCAGGAAAATTCTGCACATAAGTGGACCTGTGCAGTTCAAATCCATGTTGCTCAAAGGTCAACTGTACATATACACTGATATCCCATATACTATATACTATACCATATACTATATGATATGTAGTATTATTATACAGTTAAGAAGGATATAAGAATTAGAAAAAAGTCACAACACTGTCATTATTTTCAACTTACATGCTTTTCCACTAAAGATATCCACAGGAACCAACAGATAAATTGTTATGCAAACCAGCTACATTCCCCCCAAAAAGCAACAAATAGTTCAAAAATGTAATTTTAAATATGTCATTTATAACAGCAAGAAAACATGTATGGTATCTAGAAATAAATATTTTACAAGGGCATAGGCTTTTTTTTAGAGAGAGAGCGTGGGGAAAGAGAAAGTCTTAAGTAGGCCCCATGCTCAGCATGGAGCCCAATGCCTCATGACTTGAGGCAAAATCAAGTCAGTTGCTTAACCAACTGACTCACCCAGGTGCCCCTGTGTAAGGCTTTAATAAGAGAAAAACAGAAAGCTTTTATTAAAGAAACAAATGTTCACAGATGGGAAGTCTCAATAACATAAAGACACCTGTTCTCCCCAAATCCAGAGTCCTTTTTCATAAAAAACTTTTTGGATTAAAGTTAACCAGTATTTTTTTCCCTAAAGTCCATTTGAATGAGCAAAGGGCCAGGAATTGCCAAAATGAAGAAGAACAGGGGATTCACTCTTCAGAACATCATGGGCCTTGTATCCTGAAGCCATAGTAATTAGGACATTGTGGTTTAGGACAGAATAACTCTAGAGCAGGGACAGAACAAATAGATTGATGGAAGGCCTATAAATAGTTCCACTTCCATATGGAAGCTTGTTATATAACAGAGCAGGCATCGCAAATGAGTGGGGATAGTGTGGGAATAGCTAGTTTTCCATACTGAGGAAAAAATGTCTCCATCTCTACTTCATATCATTCCCCAGAACAAATTCCAGGTAAATAAAAATGTATACATGGCCAGAAAAACTAAAAATTCTAGAAGAAAAAAAATTTTAAACCATACCCAAATAGAATAAATATTGTACACCTCAAATAGACAGCTGCATGTTAATTATACTTCAATAAAATATATATTAAAAAAATAAAAGCCAAAAATTAAACAACACCCATTTATTAGCTCACAGTCCTATGGGCCAGAAGTCCAGGCACAGCATGGCTGGGTTGTCTGCCCGGGATCTCAAAGGCTAAGTCAAAGTATTGGCTAGACTGCATTCATGTCTGGAGGCTCTGGGGAAGAATTCCCCTCTAAGCTCATTCAAGGTTTTGGCAAAATTCAGCTTCTTGCCATTGTAGGACAGAGGTCCCCTTTTGCCTTGCTGACTCCCAGCCAGGGGCTACTCTCAGCTCCGAGAGGCCACCTATGTTCCATGCCACATGACTCCCTCCCTGTATTTTCAAAGCCAGCAACAGAGATTTTCTCCTTTGTTAAATTCTTCTCATGTTTAAACTCTCTCTGACTTCCTGTGTCGCCTCTAGAGCCAGATTGAAAGGATGATATGATTAGGTCAGACCAACTTAGACAATCTTTCCATCTTAGGGTCAGCTGATTCAGGACCTTATGTTACATCTGCAGAATTCTTTTTATAGCAACACCTAGACTAGTGTTTGATTGAATAACTGGAAGAAAGTGTATGTATACCAGGAGACAGGAATTTAGACACTCAAATTCCACCTACCACAGACTGGAACTAGGGAGAGTATAGGATAGAAAGTCAACACCAGGGGAGTTATGAAGTAGTGGCCATAGATGTCCTCGATGTTTAATGTTAAAGGTGGGCTAGTATAGTTGGCTCATGAAGTTCTGAATGCTTGAAACTTAGGAGAAGAAAATAAAGTCCAGAAATCTCTGTGATCTTGGCAGACTGAAGCTCAGTAAATAAGGGGTATCGCAGATGGGTGTCACTGATAAAGGTAGCCATACGCAGGTCAATGGAAAACTATTTTGCTATTTGAACCAGTTTTTGAATTAATGTCATTGTAAATGATAGGTGAATATAATATAAATACAAAGTAAATATAAATATAACTGAATATAAATATAAACAAAGCATTTTATTTTGTGAGAGAGAGAGAGAGAGAGAGCTCACACATGCAAGCAGGGGAGAGAGGCAGAGGGAGAGACAGAGATAGTCCAAAGCAGTTTCCGGAGCCCAATGCCGGGCTCTATCCCATGACCCTGGGATCATGACTTGAACCAAAATCAAGAGTCCAGTGTTCAACAGGTTGAGCCACCCAGGCACCCCCACAAAGCATTTTTGAAAACCAGAATATTTATAAAGTTGAAAAGAATGGGACAATTTAAATTTAGGGGAACTGTATTTTATTTCCTATACACATATACACCATGTTTCATTCTTCTCTATTTCTACATAGCAGCTATTCCTATTTTTAACGCATGGTAAGAGGAATTATAAAAAGTTGATTCTTTAATTAGTAATAATGATAGGTTGGCATTTAACACTCCCTTTGTTTTTTTTAATTTTTTTTAACATTTTAATTTATTATTGAGAGACAGAGACAGAGTAGAGAGGGGCAGACAGGCGGGGAGACACAGAATCTGAAGCAGGCTCCAGGCTCTGAGCTGTCAGCACAGAGACCAATGTGGGGCTCGAACTCGCAAACTGTGAGATCATGACCTGAGCCGAAATCAGAGGCTTAACCGACTGAGCCAACCAGGTGCCCCTTAACACTCCCTTTGTTATGGTCCATTTATCTTCTCTGAGTTATCTTTTCCTACTTTCTTACTTGTACTTTATATACCAAGAAAAGGGAATTGTTCCTTTTCCCTAAACCCATCACGACACCTTTGTCCATGTGTCTACCTCTAATAATACCTTCAATGTCATCAGATTATTTTCTATTATTTAAATGTTTATTTATTTTTGAGAGAGAGAGAGAGATGCAGAGTGCAACTGGGGAGGGGTGGAGAGAGAGACACACACATACACACACACAGAATCTGAGGCAGGCTCCAGGCTCTGAGTGGCCAGCCCAGAGCTCAGCCAAGGGCTCCAGCCCACGAACTGTGAGATCATGACCTGAGCCGACTTCTGCCGCTTAACCGACTGAGTCACCCAGGTGACTATTCTATTCTATCGGATTCTGTTAAATTTTGTAGTACCTATAAAATTCTACTGATCTTTTAGGGCCCATCTCAAATATCCCCTCCTTCATGAAGCCTTCTTTGATCTATCCTAGCCTCTGTTGAAAATAATCTTTTCTGCCTGAACTCCCTTAGCACTTTGTTCAAGCTTAAGGTTCATGTGACTTCCTACCTTACCCTGTGGTTATTTGTGTTCATACGGTAGCTCCCTCTACTTGACTGTGTCTTTGTGCAGTGGTAATTTGGATTGTTTCATTTCGGATTACCCATTGGACCTGGCAGAATACTTAGCACTACAAGTATTTAAAAATTGCAGATTAATCTAGTGAATGAATATATCTTTTTGACTATATCACAGTGCCAAATCAAGGTAAAAGAAATTAATATAATTACTGCTGCTAGAGAAGACCTTAGCCACATCAAAGAGATCTTCATCACAATTATTGCACAAATTATTTCTCAAAACTCCCCCAGATTTAGTTTCACCATTTTAGTGAGCAAACACTTGGTTAAGCATAATCCCCACACATGCACAGACTTGCATCATACCTGTGTGCTGTAACTCTTGATCAGATCAATTACCAAGGGAAGTAATTCCTCTAGGCTCCCCCAAACCTTTCCTAAAATCTCTCTTCTCCTGAAGCTTTCCAAAACAAAGTTTGACCACATTATGGGAGAGAGAGGAAGGTATTTCCTTAAGAAATTAGGGGGAGAAAAAGTTGACATTAAGATGAAATAGTGTATGTTTCTCCTATGTCAGAAGCGGCTGACACGTTATCCTCTAAGGCTTTTTTGAATTTTATTGTCATAAGATTTTATGGAAATATATACTGAATTAAATAAGGACATTGTTCATATCTGCCCCTGGAGATTGTTTTTGAACATACAACTTTTTTCTTCTAGCACTCGAATTAAATTCTGGCTAACAAGTTAAAACAGTTTGACAGAACCATTTATTCTGATAGACCATTATGTTGTCATTTACCGATTACTTCTCTCTACTCAGAAATTAATGAAGAGATATCATTAAATTATGAAATATGCTTTTAAAATTCATCACTTATTTACTTACGAATTAAAGACAACATTCACATGGCTCACTATAAACTCAGGCACATGAACACGCATACATGTTTGTACACACATATGCACACACACCACACATGTGCATATGTACAACATATACCCACTCACACGCACATATGAACACACATATCTATACTTATGTACCACCCACACCTTGTAATAGGAAACCAAACAGTATCACATAGCAAAACCGATAACTACAATCTAAAAGCTTAAAGGTAAGTCCCGTGACTGAATTTTGGTACACGAGACTTTTGAGTTATTAATTTATTCCCTGGATCATCAAAACATCCCAAGTTAATGTGATAGGATAGGCAAAATAGGGGAGGAAGTTTTGGCTGATCTAAAAGAAGCCAGCAAAGGAGGAGCAAAGACAAAAGAACATATGAAACAAGTAAAAACAAATACTCAGATGGTAGGTAGACTTAAAATCAGATCAGTGATTACATTAAATATGAAAAGACTAACCATTCCAACTCTAAGTTAGATATCATTAGGTTGAATAAAAAAACAGATTCAAAAATATTTTTGTTAGACACAAACTTTAAATGTTAAGACTCAGAATAGTTGAAAGTAAACTGATGAAAACATAAATACTGTAAACACTAAACATAAGAAAGCTTAAAATTTAAGGTTACATTTATAAAAATTATAGCTGTGGATATAATATCCAAGTAGACTCTAAGGCAAAAATGTATTACCAGATGTAAAGAGGGGCATTTAATAATGATAAAAGGGTCAACTTAATAGGAAGATATAATAATCCTTAATATGTATGTGCCTGATAGCATACCTTCAAATAGAAAGCAAAAATTGACAGAAATAAGTAGATAAACCCACAATTAGAATTGGAGATTTTAAAATATTTCTTTCTGTAAGGGGTAGAAAAGGCCAACAAAACTTGATAACAATATATAAGATATGAACAATCTGACCTAAATAGACATTTATAAATTACTTATAGTTTATTATGGCCAACAACTATGAAAAAGAAGAAAGAATACATACTATTTAAATGCACATATGCGACTCTTGATCTCAGGGTCATGAGTTTGAGCCCCGTGTTGGGTGTGGAGCCTACTTAATGAAAAAATAAAAATTAAAGCACATACATCACTCACCAAAGTAGACCGTATTCTGGGCTATAAGGCAAGTCTTGATAAATTTCAAAGGACCAAAATCGCCCAGAATATGTTTTGTGACCACAATAGTATTAAACTAGATGTCAGTAACAAAAATATAGAAATCTCCCTAATGTTTCTAAATTGTCTATTGGCCAAAGAAGAAGTCACTAGGGAAATTAATTAGAAAATTAACAAAGAGTGTGCAAGATCTGTATAGTGAAAACTATCAAACATTGCTCAGAAAAACTAAAGAGGACCCAAATAAATGGAGAGATGTACCATTGATGTGAAGCTAAGATATGAATTCTCCCTAAATCGAGCCATAGATTTAACACAATCTCGACCAAAATCCCAGCAGGCTTAATTTTTGGGCGTGATAGAAATAAGTAATCTGAATCAATAATTTATTTGGAATTGCAAAGGACCTAGACTAGCTAGAAACGATCTTAAAAAAACAAGAAACACCCTTTGGAAGACCTATAACAACAGATTTTTTTTTTTTTTTTAAATAGGCTTCATGTCCAGTGCAGAGCCCAACATGGGGCTTGAACTCATGACGGTGAGATTGAGACCTGAGCTGATATCAAGAATTGGATGCTTAACCAACTGAGCAACCCCGGTGCCCCCCTGGAACTAACAGATTTTAAACTTACCCTAAAACTTTGGTAATTAACACAGTGAGATATTGACAGAAAGATAGTCAAACAGATCAACAGAACTAGATACTCATGAAATAAGCCCAGGTATATATGTTCACTTGATTTACTAAAAAGATATTCATGTTCTTCAGAGAGAAAGGATGGTAGTATTAATGAGTGAATCTAGAGCAACTGGACATTGATGTGAAAAAGAAAATTTGACCCTTATCTCACACCATACACAAAAATCAATTTTAGGGAGATCAAATGTCAACTTGAAAGCTAAAACTATCTTGAGGGGCGCCTGGGTGGCTCAGTCGGTTAAGCGGCCAACTTCGGCTCAGGTCATGATCTCGCGGTCTGTGAGTTCGAGTCCCGCATCGGGCTCTGTGCTGCCGGCTCAGAGCCTGGAGCCTGCTTCGATTCTGTGTCTCCCTGTCTCTCTGCCCTACCCCTGCTCATACTCTGTCTCTATGTCTCTCAAAAATAAATAAACGTTAAAGAAAATTTAAAAAAATAAAATAAAATAAAACTATCTTGAGATAAGAGTTTTAAATAGGACACAAACAGCACAAACCATAAAAATGTTTAATGAATAAATTGGTCTTCATCAACATTTTAAAATTTTCTCATTAAAAGATACTATTTAGGTAGTGAAAAGAGTGTTTCAGAAGCTGGAAGGATGTGTTCACAATACATATACCTGAAAAAGGACTTGTATACAGAATATATGACTCTTACAATTCAATAATAAAGCAGCAAACAAACCAATTTTTTAAAATTTAAATTTTAGTTAGTTAACATAAAGTGCAATATTGGTTTCAGGAGTAGAATTCAGTGATTCATCACTAACATACAACGCCTAGTGCTCATCACATCAAGTGCCCTCCTTAGTACCCATCACCCATCTAGCCCATCCCCACCCACCTCCCATGTGCCCTCAATTTGTTCTCTATCATTAAGAGTCTTTTGTGGCTTGTTTCTGTCTCTTCTCTTCCCCCCTTCCCATATGTTCGTGTTTTGTTTTCTAAATTCCACATATAAGCCAAATCATATAGTATTTGTCTTTCTCTGATTTACTTCTTTGCTTAGCAAAATACATTCTGGCTCCATTCACACTGTTGCAAATGGCAAGATTTCGTTCTTTTGATGGCTGAGTGGTATTCCATTGTGTGTATATGTATGCGTGAATATTTGGTAAGTTATAATTGTATAATTATATCTTCTCTACAATGGATATATTCTATATCCATTCATCATTAATGGATGTCCGTTAATGGACATTTGGGCTCTCTCCATAATTTGGCTATCATTGATATTGCTGCTATAAACATGAGGTGCATATACCACTTCAAATCTGTATTTTTGTATCCTTTGTGTAAATACTTAATAGCACAATTACTGGATCATAGGGTAGTTCTATTTTTAACTCTTTGAGAAACTTCCAGAGGAACTACTCTGTTTTCCAGAGTAGCTGCACTAGTTTGTATTTTCAACAAGAGTGTAAGAGGGTTCCCGTTTCTATGTGTCCTCACCAACATCTGTTGTTAACTTTAGCCATTCTGACAGGTGTGAGGTGGTATCTCGCTGTAGTTTTGATTTGTATTTTCCTGATGATGAGTGATGTTGAGTAGCTTTTCATGTGTCTGTTAGCCATCTGGATGTCGTCTTTGGAAAAGTATCTTCTGCCCATTTCTTAGCAGGGTTGTTTTTTGGGTGTTGAGTTTGATAAGTTCTTTACAGATTTTGGATACTAATTCTTTATCATATTTGTCATTTGCAAATATCTTCTCCCATTCTATAGGTTGCCTTTTAGTTTTGTTGATTGTTTCCTTCACTGTGCAGAAGCTTATCTTGATGAAGTCCCAGTAATTCGTGTTTGTTTTTGTTTCCCTCGCCTTTGGCAATGTGTCTAGTAAGCAATTGCTGTGGCTGAGGTCAAAGAAGTTGTTGCCTACTTTCCCCTCTAGGATTTTGATGATTTCCAGTCTCACATTTAAGTTTTTCATCTATTTTGAGTTTATTTTTGTGTATGGTGTAAGAAAGTGGACTAGTTCCAAACACTGTCCAGTTTTCCCAACATCATTTGTTGAAGAGACTACCTTTTCTCCATTGGATATTCTTCTCTGGTTTGTCAAAGATGAGTTGACCATATAGTTGTGTGTCCATTTTGGGTTTTCTATTCTGCTCCCTTTATCTATGTGTCTGTTTTTGTGCCAGTGCCATACCATCTTGACTACAGCTTGGCAATATAGCTTATGATCTGGAATCATGATGCCTCCAGTTTTGTTTTTCTTTTTCAGGATTGCTTTGGTTATTTGTGGTCTTTTGTGATTCCATACAGATTTTAGGATTGTTTGTTCTAGCTCTGTGAAAAATGCTGGTGGTATTTTGATAGAGATTGTATTAAATGTGTAGATTGCTTTGAGTAGTCTATATATTTTAACAATACTTGTTCTTCCAATCCATGAGCATGCAATGCTTTTCCATTTCTTTGTGTCCTCTTCAATTTCTTTCATAAATCTTCTATAGTTTTCAGAGTATAGATCTTTTACCTGCTTGGTTAGGTTTATTCTAAGTATCTTATTGTTTTTGGTGCAATTGTAAATGGGACTGATTCCTTGATTTCTTTCTCTGCTGCTTCATTATTGGTGTATAGAAATGCAACAGATTTCTGCACTTTGATTTTATATCTTGCTACTTTGCTGAATTCATATATTAGTTCTAGCAGTTTTTTGGTGGAGTCTTTTGCGACTCAATTTTTTAAAAGGCAAAAAATTTAAGAAGATAATTAACAAAAGAAGACATATAAGTAGCCAACAAGCATTAGAAAAATATTAACAACACTATTAACATGGGAATTGCAGATTTAAAACACAATGAGATACTTCTATACACCATCATAGTTCTACAGTTAAGAACACTGACAGTTACTAGTGTTGTCAAGATGTGGAATAACTGAAACTCTCACACATTGCCCTTTGACTGTTTTATTCAAAGTTAAATAAATGTCTTTTCTATGACACAACTATGTCCATAAAAAGACTAATGCCAGACTATTCAATTGCATATTCATTTATAATAGTCAAAAATTAGGAAGCACCCAAATATTCTTTGTAAGAATGAACAAACAGGTCATGGTATATCATATAGTAGAATGCTACACAATAATTAAAAAGAAACATACAGAAACATGGAGAAAACTGAAAACACATTGAGAGCAAAAGAGGTCAGATACAAACAATGCATACTGGATGATTCCATTTATATGAAATGCTGAGACAGACAAAGCTATACCACAATAAAAGAAGTCAGCATGGTGGTTTTTTTCGGTTTGATTTTATTGTCTGGGAAAATATTACGGAAACTCTTCTGGGGAGATAGATATGTTCTACATCTTGATGGGTGACAGTTACCTGGGTTTATAAGGATTAAGAGTTTACCAAGTTGTATTTTTGAGATTTGTGTATTTTAAAACTATACTTTCATAAGTAACTTGCATGTTTATTACATATGAAAAATAATCTTTATGCTATATAAATTTCTAAAATTTTAACAAATTCTTACCTAAAACACTCACACAGAAGAAAAATTCACAGTCCTCATTTCGTAGTGTAAGGAATGAATAGCTGAATAGAGAAATTCTACTCAAAAGTGTGCAGTAAGTTAATGGTTTGATGGTCAATATTTACTTTTAAAATATAGCAATGATTTCTACAGAGATATTTATGTAAAATAGGAAAAAGAGGTTGACAGAAACATAATCAGGCTCAACAGAATGGAAACATTTCTGAGAACCAGAAAAGGTACAGGAAATTAGAGACAGAGAGCTCTAGGGAAGCCAAAGGCAAGCTGGGCTGAACTTGCAATCACTAAAAAAACCAATAAATAAATAATTAAAAAAAGAAAATAGATCTTATCTTCCAAAGTTTCTGAGGATATAAGGGGTATATAGAAAACTTCATCATTTAATGAGAAGAGGAAAAAGGAAATAGGTAAAGAAGATGTTAAACAGAAAACCCAAAACAAGATCAGTAGAAATAAGAAAAATTATAATGACAGAAAAACTCAAATATGTTTCAATGGATTATCTTCACCTATTAAAGGTAAGGATGATCATATTGATTTGAAGAAATAAATTTTGGTGTATGCTCTATACAAGGAGACAAAATTACTAGAAAATGGCCCAGAAAGGTTGACAATAAAGGTAAGGAAATAGATCTACTCAGCAAGTACTACCCAAAGAAAACTGATATAGCAATACTAATATAGCAAGATAAAATTTAGAATTAAACGCATTAATAGGGATAAAGAGGAGCACTATAAGGAAATTAAAGGATTGCAGAAGATAGAACAATTACAAACTTCCATGTATCTTACAGTAGAGCCTCAAATTACACATATGTAGCAAAAATTAACAGAACTAGAAGAAAAATGACAAAAATCACATTAGAAGTAGGATGTTTTATTTACTTCAAGAACATTCAAGTAAGCACAATAATTAACAAGAACATTCTAGTCATCACTTAGTAATTCAACCAGTTTCAAAGAACTGACATGACACCAGAGTGACCAACAACCCTAAATTGCCTAGGATTGAGGGCTCTTGGGTTGAGGGATTTTCGGTGCTAAAACTGGGAGAGTCCTGGGCAATCCAGGGTGATCAATCGCCCTCATTCTTTGGCCATAAGGAAATTAAAACAGAAACCCATAAATATTTCAGTATGCTTCTATAAAAGATAAGAACTCTTGTTTTTACACAGTCACAAAACTGCTATCACACCCCAAATTAACAATAATTTCTTATTATCCACAAGATAATATCCATGGGTAGGCTCAATACCCAGTAACTGTTCAAATTTCTTTTTTTCTTGTTTTTTTTTTAAATTTATTTATTTATTTTGAGAGAGAGAGAGAGAAAGAAAGAGAGAGAGAGAAAGAGAGGGAGCACAAGTGGGGAAGGAGCAGAGAGAGAGAGAGAGAGAGAGAGAGAGAGGGAGAGAGAGAATCCCAAGCAGGTTCTACACCACCAGAGCAGAGCCTGATGTGGGGCTCCCCTCACAAACCATGAGATCATGACCTGAGCTGAAGTCCGACGTTTAACTGACTGAACCACTCAGGTGCCCCTGTTCAAATTTCTAATTGTGTCATAAATGTCATACTTTTTAAGTTGTTTGAATCAGAATCCAAATAAAATATGAATATTGCAATTGGTAAATATTTTCTGACTTGATTAAAATCAATAGGTTTTCTTCCATGTTTCATTTTTTCCTTACAGTCATTTTTTTAAAGAAAATGGGTTGTTTATTCTGTAGAATTTTCTACAGTTCAGATTTGCCAATTGCATATCATATTAAGAGATCAGATAGTTGGAGTCATACCATGTATTTCCTGTTCAGTTGCCATTAGGAGATACCACAGAGTGGATGGCTCAAATAACAAAATATTTTTTTCATAGTGAATGAGGCCAGAAGTCCAATATCAAGGTGTCATCAGCACTGGTGTCTGTAGAGACCTCTCCCTGACTTCTAGACAGCAATTTTCTAGACAGTCCTCACATGGCTTCTCTGTGCTCACACAAAGAGAGAGCACTCTTCTTTTAAGAGCACTAGTCCAATAGATTAAGGGTCCCATCTTTATGACCTCATTTAAACTTAATTACCTCCTCAAATGTCCAATCTCCAAATACAGTCAAATTGGGGGTTAGGTCTTTAAATTATGGATTTTGGCGGGGACACAATTCAGTCTACAACATGCCATATATAACCTTTTCAAACTTGTTTCTTTCATATAGGAATATGCATTTAAGATTTCTCCATGTCCGCTCATGGTTTAATAGTTTATTTTTATTGCAAAATAATGTTCCATTGTTTGGATGTACAACAGTTTGCTTCTCCATTCACCTACGGAAGGACACCTTGGTTGCATCCAATTTTTGGCAGTCATGAATAAAGCCGCCACATTCACGTGCAAGTTTTTGTATGGGCATATATTTCCAATTCATTTAGGGCACTATTACTAGATTTTATGGAGACTATGTTTATCTTCGCAAGAAACTGCCAAACTGTCTCCCGAAGTAGTGGTGCTTTTGCATTCCTACCAGCAATGGCAGAGTTCCTGTTGCTCCACACCCAAATCAGCATTTGGTATTGCCAGTTCTTTGGGTGTTTGCCATTCTAGTAGGTATGTGGTGGCTATTTCAATTTGTAATTCTCTAATGACTTCTGATGTTAAGCATATTTTCATATGTTTATTTACCATCTGTCTGTATTCTTTGGTGAGATGTATGTCCAAGTTGTTTGCCCATGTTTTAATTCCTTATTAAACTTTAAGTGTTCTTTTAGAGCACCTGGGTAGCTCAGTGGGATAAGTGTCTGACTCTTGGTTTCAGCTCAGGTCATGATCCATGATTTGTGAGTTCGAACACTTTGTTGGGGTCTGTGCTGACAGCACGGAGTTTGCTTGGGATTCTCTCTCTCTCCCTCTCCCTCTACCACTCCCCTGCTCACACATACACACACGCTCTCTTGAAATAGTAAATAAACATAAAAAAAGAGTTCTTTCTATATTTTGGATACCAACTCTTTGTCAGATACGTGCTTTGCAAATATTTTCTCCCAGTCTGTGGATTGTGTTCATTCTATTAACAGTGTCCTTTACAGAAGTTTTAAATTTTAATGGAATACAACTTGACAATTTTTCCTTTCGTTGATCATGGTTTTCGTATTATATCTAAAAGTCATCACCAAATCCGAGATCATGTAGCTTTTCTCCTATTTATCTTACAGAAGCTTTGTAGTTTAGCATTTTACATCTGTAATCCATTGGGAGTTAATTTTTGTGAAAGCTAAAGGTCTGTGTCTAGATTTTTTTTTTTACGTGGATATCTAGTAGTTTCAGCACCACTTATTGAAAAGACAATCCTTTGTCCACTCGATTGCCTTTGTTCTTTTGTCAAAGATCAGCTGACTATATTTGTGTGGGTCTATTTCTAAACTACTCTGTTCATTCTATTGGTCTATTTGTCTGTTATTTCACTAATACCTAACTATGTTTATTACTGTAGCTTTATATTAAGTTTTGAAGTCAGGTAGCATCATTCCTCTTTGTTCCTTGTCAGTGATGTGTTGGCCATTATGGGTGTATCACCTTTCCATATAAATTTTTGAATCAGTTTGTTCATAGTCACCGAAATAATTTTCTGGGATTTTGAGAAAGTGTGGAATCTATAATTAAATTGGGAAGAAAGGACACTTTGACAATAGTGAGTCTTTTTATCCAGGAACACAGAATATCTCTCCATTTACTTGGATATTCTTTGATTTCTTTCACCTGAATTTCACAGTTTTTCTCATATAGATCTTATATTTTGTTAGATTATATTTGAGTATTTATTAAAAAAATGTTTAGTGTTAATGTAAATGGTATTTTTGTTAGATTATACTTATTTATTAAAAAGTTTTTTTAGTGTTAATGTAAATGGTATTTTTGTTAGATTATACTTATTTATTAAAAAGTTTTTTTAGTGTTAATGTAAATGGTATTTTTTTTAACTTGAAATTCCAATTCTTCATTGCTGGCATATAGAAAAGTTGACTTTGGACTATTGATCTTGTATCCTGCAATCTTGCTGTAATTGCGTACTGGTTCCAACAGTTTTTTTTTAATTGATTCTCTCGTATTTTCCACATGAACATTAATGCCACTTGTGAACAAAGACTGCTTTACTTCTTCCTATGTAATATGTTTTTTTTTTTTCTTGTCTTGTCTTTTTGTATTAGCTGGAACTTCCAGTATGGTGTTGAATAGGAGAGAGAGGTGAGAGGGGACATCCTTGTTCTGTTTCTGATTTTATACGACAAAGCATCTAGTTTCTCACCATTAAATATAACCTTAGCTATGTATTTTTTATAGATGTTGTTTATCAAGTTAAGGAAATTCTTCTGTATCTCTAGTTTGTTGGGAGTTTTTATTACAAATGGGTGTTGAATTTGCCAAATGCTTTTGGATCATTTATTAATATGATCATATGACTTTTTTTTATCCTGTTGATGTGATGGATTACACTAGCTGGTTTTTAAATGTTGAACCAGCCACGTATACCTATAATAAATTCCATTTGTTCTTGATGAAGTATACTGAAGTCTACAACTTACTTTGAAATGCATTTTAAAAAATAAGATGGATAGAGATAGATTTTATAATAAAATGTTAGATAAAATTATAAATCTATATAGGCAAGGAATACAGAACCAGAGACAAATATAAACATGACAGTGATGTGACTTGTGGTATCTTTGTTATTGAGGGCAATTTTTTTTTGCTTCAATTTAGGGCATTCTAAACATTGCTAAAAACTTTTAAAAAGCATCAGTGGCAATTCTCCACTGAGTTTTTAAAAGCTTCTTGTAATTCCCTAAAAAATGTTACTGTTTTAAAACTCATTTTCTGAGAAATAAAAGACATACAAACTGGCATGGAAGAAGTCAAACTTTCACTCTTTACAGATAACATGATACTCTGTAGAAAGCCCAAGAGGGGTTTTGCTAGAACTAATACATGAATTCAGCAAAATCCAAGGATATAAAATCAATGTACAGAAATCTGCTGCCTTTGTACACACCAATAACGAAGCAGCAGAGAAAGAAACCGAGGAATCAATCACATCTACGACTGCACCAAAAAACAATAAGATACCTAGGAGTAAACCTAACCAAACAGGTAAAAGATCTGTACTCTAAAAAGTATAGAAGTCTTATGAAAGCAATTGAAAAGGACACAAATAAATGGAAAAGCATTGCATGATCATGGATGGGAAGAACATTGTTAAAATGTCTATACAACCCAAAACACATTTAATGCAATCCCTACCAAAATACCACCAGCATTTTTCACAGAACTAGAACAATCCTAAAATTTGCATAAAACCACAAGACTCTGAAAAGTGAAAGCAATCCTGAAAAAGAGAAACAAAGCTGGAGGCATAATTCTGGACTTCAACCTATACTGCCAAGCTGTAGTCATCAAGACAGTATGATATTGGCATAAAAACAGACACATAGACCACTGGAACAGAACAGAAAATCCATAAATAAGGGCACCTTGGTGGCTCATTTGGCTGAGCATCTAAGTCTTGATTTTGGTTCAGGTCATGATCCCAGGGTCATGGGATTGAGCCTAGTGTTGGGCTCCATACTGACCATGAAGACTGCTTAATATTCTCTCTCTCTCTCTCTCTCTCTCTCTCTCTCTGCCCCTCTCCTGTGCCCCATAAATGGACTCACACTATATGGTCAACTATTCTCCGACAAAGCAGAAAAGTATATTCAATGGGAAAAAGTCTCTTCAGCAAATGGTGTTGGGAAAACTGGACAGTGAACGAAACTAGACCACTTTCCTACATTATGCACAAAAATAAATTTAAAATGGATGAAAGACCTAAATGTGAGATAGGAAATTATCAAAATCCTAAAGGAGAACACAGGCAATAACTTCTTTGACCTTGGCCATAGCAACTTCTTACTAGACACTTCTTACTAGATGCATTGGCAAAAGCAAGGGAAACAAAAGCAATCATGAACTATTGGGATTTCATCAAGATCAAAAGCTTCTGCACAGTGAAGGAAACAATTAGCAAAACTAAAAGGCAGCCTACAGAATGGGAGAAGATATTTGCAAATGACCTATAGGATAAAGGATTAGTATCCAAAAATCTATAAAGAACTTATCAAACTCAATACCCAAGAAACAAATAATCCTGTTAAGAAATGGGCAGAAGACATGAATTGACACTTTTCCAAAAAATACATCCAGACGGCTAATAGACACACGAAAAGTTGCTCAATATCACTCATCATCAGGGAAACACAAATCAAAACCACAGTGAGGTACCACCTCATGCCTGTCAGAATGGCTAAAATTAACAGCACAGAAAACAACAGATGCTGGCGAGGGTGTAGAGATAGAGGAACTCTCTTAAATTCTTTTTGGGAGTGCAAACTAGTGCAGCTACTCTGGAAAACAATATGGAGGTTCCTCAAAAATAGAATTACCCTACAATCTAGCAATTGCACTAGTAGGTATTTACCCAAAGGATACAAAAACACAGATTTGAAAGGATGCATGCACCCAAGATTTATAGCAGCATTATCAACAATAGCCAAACTATGGAAAGAGCCCAAATGTCCATTAACTGATGAACAGATAAAGAGGAATATGTATGTATGTATGTATGTGTGCGTGTATATATATATATGTGTGTGTGTGTATATATAGATATATATGTGTGTGTGTGTGTATATGTATATATATATATATATACATAGTGGAATATTATTCAGTCATCAAAAGACTGAAATCTTGCCATTTGCAATGACATGAATGGAGCTAGAGTGTCTTATTCTAAGCGAAGTAAGTCAGTCAGAGAAAGACAAATACCACATGATTGCACTCATGCATGGAGTTTAGGAAACAAAACAGATGACCATATGGGAAGGGAAAAAAGAGAGAGTGAAAGGAAAGCAAACCATAAAAGACTCTTTTTAAAATAACTTTTTTTTAGAGAGTGAGAGAACGATCAGGGGAGAGAGACGGAGGGAGAGAGAGAGATTGAATCTTAAGCTGGCCCTTTGCTCAGCACAGATCCCAACACGGGGCTCGATCCCACGGCCCTGGGATCAAGACCTGAGCCAAAATTGAGTCAGACGCTCAACTAAATGAGTGACACAGGCATCCCAGGAGACTCTTAAGATAAATAACAAACTGAAGATTGATGGAGGGAGGTGGGCAGGGATGGGTTAAATAGACGATGGGCATTAAGAGGTCACTTATTGGGATGAACACTGGGTTTTTTATATAAGTGATGCATCATGAAATTCTATTCCTGAAACCAATATTACACTTTGTGTTAACTAACTAGAATTTAAATAAAGATTTGGGGGAAAAAGTGCTTAGAGGTCTCGACTGGTGGGAGGACTGACCTGCTTGCTTCCTTAGGCACGTCACTGAACTGCCTTTGGGGAGCAAACAGAGGCAAGAGCCTCACAGCCACACAGATAGAGGCCGAAATTACTCACCATCTATTTGCTGTGGGAAAATTCAATAAGCTCTCATGACTCCTGTTTCCTCCTGTATAAATGGAAATGGTGCTCATGTGTTGTGGCAATAAAATGAAAACTGTCACCAAAGAATGGAGTTCTTTGGCCCTAGGAGGTGTGCAAAAGATGTGAAAGGGTACATACTTTTTCTTAAAAGATTTATTTTATTTTTAGAGGGCACTGTGGGAGTTGGGTAGAGGGGAAGAGGGAGAGAAAGACAGAGAGACAGAGAATCTCAAGCAGACTCCATGCTTAGCTTAGATCGGGACTCAGGGCTCAATCCCCAGACCCTGGGATCATGACCTGAGCCTAAAGCCAGAATCCTATGCTCAAGATTTAGCCACCCAGGTGCCTGGGGAATATACTTTTCGAACCTCTTCTCCAAAACTATGTGTTTAAGCCCATCAGTTGGTTGGGGGGGGTGGTGAGTTAGGAGTCACAAATGGACTCACAGGAGACACTGTGCCTTAGCTCGCTGTACCCTTCAGTTTTGTTGAAGACTCTAAAGGTTGTGCTTGGTTTTTACCGTTGTAGGAAGAAAATGCCATTTTATTAAAATAAGTTGTGTCTAGGGGTGCCTGGGTGTCTCAGTAGGCTAAGCGTCCAAATTTGACTCAGGTCATAGTCTCGGGGTTCGTGAGTTTGAGCCCCACATTGGGCTCTCTGCTGTCAGTCTGCTTCAGATCCTCTGTCCCCCTCTTTCTCTGCCCCTGGCCTGTTCATGAGTATGCACTCTAAACAAACAAACAAACAAACAAACAAACAAACTAGCATTAAAAAAAAGTTTTGTCTACAAAAAATAAAAACTCACTTTCTGTTTTTTAGCCTAATGGTCAAAATTCTGGCCAATATAACTTTTTCACTAACAGCAGAAATATTCCTTCTCTTGAACCTGGTGCACTTTTTTTCTATATTGACTTTAAAAAAATCTAACTCAACGTGTAATTAATTCTTTTTTTCTAATGTCCTAAATTTTATAAGGAAACTCTAGGCATTATGAGTAGAAGTGAAGGAGTTAAACTTACAGCAAAGTAAATGAGTGACTGCCAGCTACTCAGCACATGCCTGTTCATCAGCACTTGGATTTGGGGGATGGTTTCTCTGATCTTGAAGTTCCAAAAACAAAACTACAGGTTTCTGCATTTGGACTGCTCTGAAAAACTGTTTTTAAGAGAAAAGAGGATTAAATTACCACAAAAGGTTATTTTTAATAAACAGAGTTCATATCAAACATCCAAGTCCAGCAATATCAAAAGGAAATGTTTATTGTTGCATTTTTTTCAGAAGCTTTCAAGCCTAGAGAAAAACTTTGACATTTCAAATGAATAAGCTTAATTATCCACAATATTCAAGTTATTGTGCTAGACATATTTTGGAAATGTAACAATGAAGTAGGGAAGGTCTCTATTTCACAGGACAGAAATCCCAACATTTCAAATATCTTATGGTAAGAGCAATACCAGCACGAGTGGGAGAAAGGATAGCAGTGCTGACCTTGTGGAGAATGGGGCGTTTGGGTTTAGATACAAAGCAGCTTCAGTGGAAGGGTTTTGTTAGGGCATGTATCAGCGTTCTCCAGAGAAACAGAACCAGAAGGATATACATGTAGAGAGGAACATTGACTTTAAGGAATGGGCTTATGGGATTGGGGAGGTTTGGCAAATCCCAAATCTTCAGGGTAGGCTGGCAGCTGGAGACCCTAGACAAGAGTGTTGCATTTCAAGCCCTAGCGTGGTCTGCTGGTAGAATCCCCTCTTTTTCCAGAGGCCCACCCACATCACGGAGGGCAATCTGCTTTTCTCAAAGTCCACTTATTTAAGTGTTAATCTTATCTAAAAAATACCTTCACAGAAATATCTAGAATGTTTGACCAAATGTCTGGGTAGTCTGGCCTAGTCAAGCTGACATGTAAAAGTAACCATCACACAAGAGTTTTGAGGTGAAGAGGAAACAGCTGGAAAAAAAAACAAAACCTTACATTAGACAACTTTGATCTCTCAGAAAATGAGGGACTTGTTCAAAGGAAGGACTGGGGGTTGGTGGCAACTAAAATCACCCATTGGGGACAAGGATGGGCTTTGGGGATGTGGAAAGAATTAGCAAAAGCACTCAGGATAACCTTTACATTTTAAGAAATGTTGAACCTAAGTCAGGTTTCTTTCTCTCTTTTTTTCCTTCAGCATGCTCTCTAAAATAAGAGGAGCTGTGGAATTATACCAAGTGAAACATGAGTCCCAGAAACCCACTCACTAACCCACTGCATGACCTTGGGGAAATTTCATGAATTCTCAGAGTCTCTGCTGTAAAGAGCAAATAAAATGACTTGTGTAAAAATGTCTGGAACAGGGAGTGGTTACTTAACCCGGGGGTGATCTTGCCCCTCAAAGGACATTTCGCAATAACTGGAGATATTTTTGATTGTCACAACTGCTGGTGGGGTGGGGGTGGGAGGGTGGAGGTGTATTACTGGCCTCTAGCGGGTAGAGGTCAGGGATGATACTACTAAACATTATTCAATGTACAAAACAGAGCCCCCACCCCAGCCCCTGACAAAGAACCATCCAGTCCAAAATGTCACGTGCCAAGATTTAGAAACTCTGCTCTAGAACAATGTCCAAGGCATTATAAAGACAGGAAGTTTTGGTTTCTGTCTTTATATTAATCATGGTAAACCAAATGGAACAGAATTTTTACCCATAAGTGGCCACAACTAAAGGCTTGGTTTTCTAACAAATTTAAAATATTCTGTTGTAAAGAAGATGAAAGTGTAATTTAGAGACAAAAAGAAGGAAACTCTATTCAGAAATAAAATTCTCTCACAAAAAAATATGAAAGAAATCAACTTTGAGAAATACCAGAAGTCTAACTCCTGGTTATAAAAGGGCCCTGCTGTTCCTTTTGAAAAGCCCTGGGCCAGGACAGACTCATTCTAATATACCGTGTTCTGTAGAACCAAACTTTGAAGGAAATGTTCAGTTGACTGGGACTTAAATTTACAAACTTCTTTATACATTTTTCCTATATCAATGATATATTTTAGAAACAAAACAGGGAACCCAGCAAATTAAATGGTTAGGTATTATCCAGGCTCCTGTGTTAACTTCTTAGCTAAAAACAAAGCTGAAATTTTTGTGGCATCTGGATGGCTCAGTCAGTTAAGTGTCTGACTCTTGATTTCTGCTCAGGTTGTGATCTCAAGGTTCGTGAGATCCATCGTGGTGTGGGCCTCTGTGCTGACAGTGCGGAGCCCGCTTGGGATTCTCTCTTTCCCTCTCTCTCTGCCCCTCCCTCCCCAAAATAAACGAATAAAAACTTAAAAAAAAAAAACAATCCACTGAAATTCTTACGCAACTTCCATGCCAACATTGTACAGCTTTACCTGAAATATCTCAGTATCTTTGGTTTCTCTAAGAGTGCAGACGCTGAACAAATATGCAAAAATAAGGAAGTTTTAATTCTTTCAAAGTGATATGACCATATTTGCATCAAAAGTTTGAATTAGTTCTCTTCTATTTTGATAGGGCTGGGCAGAAGGGAAGCTCTATAAGCCCATTAGCTCGGTATCTAGCACTCTGTAACGTAGTCACACCTAAATCTCACTTCTGTTTAGCCTTTTTCTTTACATTGTGTCAAAACTTGCAAAAACAGGCTTTTCCTTGTTAAATGTGGGCAGGAATTTTGAAAATTACTTTGAATTTAAGGGTAGGTTTTAAAAAAAGAAGTTAGATTGGCTAAAAATAGGATGAGGAAGAAACTCCATGTGAGCCCTGATGCCTGCCCACTGGCCAGCGGCCCAGAACTCTCTCCTGACCTCAAGTAACAGATTAAAGTCTAGAGAAAAGGGGAGGGACCATTACCCCTGGAACTGGACAGAAAAGTATCAGTGGAAGTTAGGGAGGAACTCAAGGCCATGGCTGAAATCAATCATGTCACCCCTGTGAGTGGGGTAGGTTGTGTTTTCTAAGAGCCCTGAAAATAGTGGCTGGCATCCGAGAAGAGCCTACTGGGGGCCAGGCACTTATGAATATTCTTTTATTTGATCCTATAAACAAACAGTCTTTCAGAGTTGAGGGAACCGTTCCCCTTTTTCGTGTAAGACAAATTAGGCTGAGAGAGAGACAGATTCCGTAAACTGCTCGAGTTCATCCAGCTGGTAAAGAGCGTGGTAGGATTCACACCTAACATGAGGGGAATGTTGAATGACTGAAAATCATGCCTTCATTTGTGCATGTCTATGATGAAAATGGATCCATTGTGGGTTTTAAAAAAATTAATAAGCTTTTGCTTTTAAGCAGTTTTAGGTTCATATATTGTGAGCTTTTTTATACCAATTTTATAAATAATCTATAACAATATAAGAAAATTAATAACAGTTGGAGTCCCTCAAACTCCATATAACCATTTCATGCCTCTTTTGTGTGGTTACACATACCTATGCAATTTGACAACAATGGAATCATATATGTTCTTTAATAATTCAAAGATGTTGGGGCGCCTGGGTGGCTCAGTCGGTTGAGTGTCCGACTTCGGCTTAGGTCATGATCTTGCGGTCTGTGAGTTCGAGCCCCGCGTCGGGCTCTGTGCTGACAGCTCAGAGCCTGGAGCCCGTTTCGGATTCTGTGTCTCCCTCTCTCTCTGCCCCTCCCCCACTCATGCTCTGTGTCTCTCTGTCTCAAAAATAAATAAACATTAAAAAAAATTTTTTTAAATAAAAAAAATAAATAATTCAAAGATGTTTTATAATACAGATTTTTGGTTTTGTTTTGTTTTGTTTTGTTTTTGCTTATCTCCTACTTCCTGCCTCCTCTACTTGTTCACATAATCCTACACACACGTACATGACTATGGATGTACACCTATCTGCATACATGTACACATTTAGGTCTTTTGGTGGTTGCTTTTATATGAGTGGAATCATTGTTTATATGTTCTTCAGGGTATTTCACTTGACCATACTTAAAGAACTCCCTCCAAGGCAGCTGGTTTGGATCTGACTTTTTCCTGATGGCCTTCCGTCCCAGAGTACAGGTATACCACGGCACCATTTTGCTTTGATGGGCACTCACTTTTGTTTTCTATTTTTCTGCTACAGTATAAAAATCATTGCAATGAATATCCTTGTACATAGCCTTGATTTATTTTGCATTCTAAAATCAACCTCGAGTGCCTGGGTGGCTCAGTCGGTTAAGCGTCCGACTTCGGCTCAGGTCATGATCTCACAGTTCATGGGTCCACACCCTACATTGGGCTCTGTGCTGAATGTTTGCTCAGAGCCTAGAGCCTGCTTCAGATTCTCTCTGCCCCTCTTCCTCTCGTGCCCTGTCTTACTCTGTCTCTCAAAAATAAATACATGTAAAAAATAAAATAAAAAAAATTTAAATCATCCCTTTCCTTTATTTACTTTCCATGTTCAGTCACCAGCTCACTAAATTTTATCCCCAACATGTCTCTGGAATATATCGTCTCCCTGTCTCCAGGGCTCCTAAGCTCCTGCCTAGCTGGAACCTTTGCAATGTTTAGCTTGAACTATTTCATACCTCTTAGCTCTTCTTGCTACTTCAAGATCTCTTTCACTCTTTCACTTCAGTTTTCTCTCACAGAGAAACAAATCCTTCTGCTTCCAGAAGTATCTTTTTAATATGCAAACTGAACTCATCTTTTTAAAAACTTTTACTTTTTTAAGTTTTTATTTATTTATTTTGGGAAAGAAAGAGCATAAATAGCGGAGGGGCAGAGAGAGAGGAGAGAGAGAGAATCCCAAGCAGGCTGTCAGCACTGCGCCCGTTGTGGGGCTCGAACTCACAAACTGTGAGATCATGACCTGAGTAAAAGTCGGAAGCATAATCCACTGAGCTACCCAGGTTCTCCTTTATTTTTTATTTTTTTAAATGTTTATTTATTTTTGAGACAGACACACACACACACAAAGTGTGAGCAGGGGAGGGGCAGAGAGAGAGGGAGACACAGAGTCTGAAGCAGTCTCCAGGCTCTGAGCTGTCAGCACAGAGCCTGACCCAGAGCTCGAACCCAGAAACTGAGATCATGACCTGAGTCAGATGTTTAACCAACTGAGCCACCCAGGCGCCCCACCTGGGTGCTCCTTTAATATGCAAACTGACCTCATCTTTTTAGGAAGCTTCCTACCATGCAAATAGTCCAGCTGGCTAAGAGAAACAGCAATGCCTTTGAGGTGACAAATGGAAACCAATACTTAGACTGCATGCAGGGCAGACAGTGAGGAACGAGACAACTGTGAAATGAGAGAGGGCCTGTTCCATCTGAGTCTTTGGCTCCTACTTGGCCTCAATTATCCCCAGGAGGGAATGTGGACCAGACTTGCCCGATCTTCTAATTTTTCACACTCGAAAATTGGACATTTTGGGGGTAAAATCGGATTTTCGTGGTAACCTTCCAATTTACTAGTACACCAAAACATCTGTGATCAGAGACATCGGCCGTGAAAATCCAGTGTGTCTCCTTCTGCGGTTCCCATCTCCCACTGCTTGGCTCTGCACACCCTTTCACTCTGACCTCTGGTGGTCACTTCTTGTTTGTTCATCCTCTGGGAGGTACCTTAGATGTAATCGATGCTTCGTTCTTGGATTTAGTCTGAGTCTCGGGGTATGAGAGCAGAAAGGAAAGCATGACAGAGAGAAGAGCTGACATTAGAGGTCCCTGGTCTATTACCTCTCCTGGGCGTCCTGTGGAGGCCAAGAAATCAGCCTCTTGCTGGCACCTAGGAGTGAAGCAGTGATGTCTGCCAGATGTCACCCACACGCTGTTTTCCAGGGACCTCTTCTCTGGATCTGTGGAGTTGGAATTCCAGCTCTATTTATTGCATGCCCGTCAGACACCAGGCCGCAGTTAGACATTCATGTACATTTCCACATGAATGCCTCATAACTGGGCGAGTTGCATCATGCCGACTTCTCGAATAGAGAACATAGGCTCTGAGAGCTTAAGTGACTTGCCTCAAATCATGTAATAGGTAGTAGTGTTTGGTTTCAGACCTTAGTCTTCCAACTTGAAATACATTTCCATTGAGTGCATTGTTGTTACAAGCCCAAGATGGATTTAATGCCATATTCAGGGGCTGTGTAGAAGGAGAAGGAACTTTTACTCTTCCTGATTGGAGACATGATTAAAAGTGTGGTTTGCCCAAGACCACTTTGACCCTGATAAAGATCTTTATTGAAGGCTTATTCATATCCATTAGTTATTTATCACTATTTCCAGAATAAAAACACATGTAATAATAGAAAAATGCTACCATGATCTTCCAAGCTTGGAGCATAAATGATTCTGCCCAATCAGCCTGAATTTACATTTCTATAAATTCAGCTTTACAAGAGTCTCTATGCTCCAGCAATGTCCTATGAAATCGTGTCTCAGAGAGACTTTCTGGTTGGGGCTCAGTGTTTTCATCCAAGCTGTGTTGCCTGGAATTCATGTACTCTTCGGGTTTTTTATACATATTTATTTGTGATGGTTCTAAGCGAAGTCTCCGTGATTTCTTTGGGAAACTCAGTTTCTTCTGACCATCGTCTCTACTTTCTCTAAACTACAGATGAGAGTGGCAGAGAATCCTTAATTCAAGTCCATTTTTGGAGAACTTTGCATTTTCTCAGTAAGTCATTAAACTTCTAAATTTCAGATGCTGCACTTCGTGCTGGAGATGTAAAAGTTTTGTGGCCCTTGAGGCTCTCGCAACCCAGTTTGGGAGGCAGGCATGGGAACAAATAATTCCAAAAAAAGTGTGGCAAGTACGCAGGTCCAGTGCTGGCACATGGGAGGAGGACATCGACAGTGCCTATCTGAGAGAACAGACACCAAATGGAGGGAGGCTGCACCATGGCTGCAGTGAGGAATCCAACTTTCAGATCTTGTTTGTGAACGCATCCTTGCTTCTCCTTTCACATTAGCTAATTATAGACAGCTCCTGTCAGAGTACATCTAATCCTCAGACAAATGCCATCTTATCTTTCAATCTTTCTTAGCATTACATTTGCTTAATTTACTCAGTCTGTCTTAACCAATAGGCCCTGGCTTTTTAAACACGCAGATTCATACTACCTAATGGGTAAAGGGTCTTGATCAAACTTTGGGATTAAAAGTTAACAGAAAAGATTCCAGCCACAGCAAGTCATGCCTCTTCTACAAGGTAGAGTCATCACTCAGACCTTGACCATAGCCCATGAAGCATCTCCTCTTCCTGTATTTCCATTGCTAAAACTTTCCAAGTACATTTCCATAAGATCTAGCCTTGGAAAGGGAGCTGTTCTATTTTGGTGTGAGACTCTTGGGAAATCAAGTCCAGGGGAGAAAAAGCTAAGTGATACAGCCTTAATCATGGCCAGAAATGAATGGGATTACCATTTCTCCTTAGATCACAATATCCCTAGTGCCCTGAAATGTGACATGAAATGTGTCCAGGCATTGTGGTTCAATTCTGGAGTTTATACCAAAGCCACCATTAGGCTAGAGGCCCCACACAGAATGGGTAGTTATGAATTCTATTGGTGCATGAATGTAGAGGCTGGGTTGTATTAAAAGTGATAAAATTTTTGGTCATTACAGTCACAACATTGGAAGATTAGTAGAAGAGTATTGGGGGAAAAAACTAGAAAGCTCATTATTTGTGTGTTCTTTTTTTTACTTATTTTTTATAATAGTTCATTTTCAAATTGGTTTACATATAACACCCAGTGTTCATCCCAACACGTGCTCTCTTTAATGCCCGTCATCCCCTCTTCCCCCTCCCTCACCCCCCTCACCCTCAGATTGTTCTTGTCTTTGAGAGTCTCTTATGTTTTATCTCCCTCCCTCTCTGTGTCTTTTTTTCCTTTCCCCTCTTCCCCTCCCCCTGGTTTTTGCTTAGTCTCACAAAGTCCACCTCTTCATGGAAACATATGGTATCTGTCTTTTTCTGACTGACTTATTTCACTTAACATAATACCCTCCAGTTCCATCCATGTTGCTATGCAAGGCCAGATTTCGTTTTTTCTCATTGCCACGTAGTAGTCCATTGTATATAAGTACCATAACTTCTTTATGCATTCGTCAGTTGCTGGGCACTTGGTCTCTTTCCATGATTTGGCTATTGTTGAAAGTGCTGCTATGACATTGGGGTACACGTGCCCCTATGCATCAGCATTCCTGTGTCTCTAGGGTAGATTCCTAGCAGGGCTATTGCTGGGTCATAGGGTAGCTCTATTTTCATTTTTTTGAGGAACCTCCACACCGTTTTCCAGAATGGCTGCACCAGTTTGCATTCCCACCAACAGTGTAGGAGGGTGCCTGCTTCTTCACACCCCCACCAGCATCTATAGTTTCCTGATTTATTCATTTTAGCCACTCGAACCGGTGTAAGGTGGTATCTTGGTGTGGTTTTGATTCGTGTTTCCCTGACAATGAGTGACTTTGAGCATCGTTTCATGTGTCTGTTGGCCATCTGAATGTCCTCTTTGGAGAAGTGTCTATTCATATCTTCCGCCCACTCCTTCACTGGATTATTCGTTTTTCAGGTGTGGAGTTTGGTAAGTTCTTTATAGATTTTAGATACTAGTCCTTTATCCGATATGTCATTTGCAATTATCCTTTCCCATTCCATCGGTTGCCTATTAGTTTTATTGGTTGTTTCCTTTGTTGTGCAGAAGCTTTTTATCTTGATGAGGTCCCGATAGTTCATTTTTGCTTTAAATTCCCTCCCCTTGGAGATGTGTCACATAGGAAATTGCTGTGACTCAGGTCAGAAAGGTTTTTTCCTGCTTTCTCCTCTAGGATTTTGATGGTTTCCTGTCTCACATTCAGATCCTTCATCCATTTAGAGTTTATTTTTGTGAGCGGTGTAAGGAAGTGGTCTAGTTTCATTCTTTTGCATGTTGCTGTCCAGTTCTCCCAGCACCATTTGTTAAAGAGGCTGTCTTTTTTCCATTGGATACTCTTTCCTGCTTTGTCAAAGATTAGATGGCCATATGCTTGTGGGTCCATCTCTGGGTTCTCTATTCTATTCCATTGGTCTATGTGTCTGTTCTTGTGCCAATACCATGCTGTCTTGATGACTACCGCTTTGTAGTAGAGGTTAAAATCTGGGATTGTGATGCCTCCCGCTTTGGTTTTATTCTTCAGAATTACTTTGGCTATTCAGGGTCTTTTGTGGTTCCATACAAATTTTAGGATTGTTTGCTCTAGCTTTGAGAAGAATGCTGGTGCAATTTTGATTGGGATTGCATTGAATGTGTAGATTGCTTTGGGTAGTATTACCATTTTAACTATATTTATTCTTCCGATCCATGAGCATGAGATGTTTTTCCATTTCCTTGTGTCTTCCTCAATTTCCCTCATAAGTTTTTTATAGTTTTCCACGTAAAGGTCTTTAAATCTTTGGTTAGGTTTATTCCTAGGTATTTGATGGTTTTTGATGCAATTGTGAATGGGGTTCGCTTCTTTATTTCTCTTTCTATTGCTTCATGTTGGTGTAAAGGAATGCAACCCATTTCTGTACGTTGATTTTGTATCCTGCAACTTTGCCAAATTCATGGATCAGTTCTAGTAGGCTTTCGGTGGATTCTGTTGGGTTTCCCATGTAAAGTATCATGTCGTCTGCAAAAAGTGAAAGTTTGACTTCATCCTTGCCTATCCTGATGCCTTTTATTTTGCTTTCTTGTCAGATTGCTGATGCTAGGACCTCCAACACTATGTTAAATAGCAGTGGTGAGAGTGGACATCCCTGTCGTGTTCCTGATCTCAGGGGGAAGGCTCTCAGTTTTTCTCCACTGAGGATGATATTAGCTGTGGGCTTTTCATAAATGGCTTTTATGATGCCCAAGTATGTTCCTTCTATCTCGACTTTCTTGAGAGGTTTTATTAAGAAGGGATGCTGTATTTTGTCAAACGCTTTTTCTGCATCAATCGACAGGATCATATGGTTCTTATCTTTTCTTTTGTTAATGTGATGTATCACATTGATTGATTTACAAATGTTGAGCCATCCCTGCAACCCAGGGATGAATCGGCAGGGATGAATCGTGGTGGATAATTTTTTTTATATGCTGTTGGATTCTATTTGCTAATACCTTGTTAAGAATTTTTGCATCCATGTTCATCAAGGATATCGGCCTTAGTTCTCTTTTTTTGCTGGGTCTCTATCTAGTTTGGGAATCAAAGTGATGCTGGCTTCATAGAATGAGTCTGGGAGTTTTCTTTCCATCTCAATTTTTTGGAACAGCTTGAGGAGGATAGGTATTAACTCTGTTTTAAATGTCTGGTAAAATTCTGCAGGGAAGCCATCTGGCCCTGGACTTTTATTTGATGGGAGATTTTTAATAACTGATTCAATTTCTTCACTAGTTATGGGTCTGTTCAAGTTTTCTAATTCTTCTCGTTTGAGTTTAGTAGCATGTGGCTGTTTAGGATTTGTCTATTTCTTCCAGGTTGTTCAATTTGACGGCATAGAGTTTTTCATAATATTCTCTGATGATTGCTTGTATTTCTGAAGGATTGGTTGTAATCACTCCATTTTCGTTCGTGATTTTATTGATTTGGTTTCTCTCTCTTTTCTTTTTGAGAGCCTCGCTAGAGGTTTATCAATTTTGTCTATTTTTTCAAAGAACCAGCTCTTGGTTTCATTGATCTGTTCCACTACTTTTTCTGTTTCCATATGATTAATTTGTGCCCTGATCTTTGTTATTTCTCTCTTTCTGCTAGGTTTGGGCTGTCTTAGCTGTTCTACTTCTAGTTCCTTTAGGCGTGCTGTTAGAATTTGTGTTAGGAATTTTTCTCGTTTCTTGAGATGGGCCTGGATTGCAGTCTATTTCCCTCTCAGGACTGCCTTTGCCGCATCCCAAAGTGTTTGGATTGTCGTATTTTCATTTTCATTTGTTTCCATGTATTTTTTAATTTCTTCTCTGATTGCTTGGTTGACCCATTCGTCTTTTAGTAGGTTGTTCTTTAGCCTCCATGTTTGTGGGGGCTTCCCAGACTTTTTCCTGTGGTTGATTTCAAGTTTCAAAGCATTGTGGTCTGAAATTGTGCATGGTATGATCTCAATTTTTTTATACTTATTCAGCGCTTCCTTATGCCCCAAAATGTGGTCTATCTTGGAAAATGTACCATGCGCATTGGAGAAGAATGTAAATTCCTTTGCTCCTGGATGAAGGGCCCTGAAGATATCTGTCAGGCCCATCTGTTCCAACGTGTCATTCAGGTCCATTGTTTCTATGCTGATTCTCTGTTTAGTGGATCTATCCAGCGCTGTGAGTGGGGTATTAAGGTCTCGTGCAACTAGCATATTTTTATCAATAAGATAGCTTACATTTGTAATTAGTTGCTTGACAAATTTGGGTGCCTCAGAATTCGGCGCATAGATATTTATAATTGTTAGCTCTTCCTGCTAGATAGTCCCTGTGATTATTATATAATGTCCTTCTTCATCTCTTATTACATCTTTTACTTTAAAGTCCAGTTTGTCCGACATAAGTGTGGCTACTCCAGCTTTCTTCTGAGTTCCTGTAGCATGGTAGATAGTTCTCCATCCCCTCACTTTCAGTCTGAAGGTGTCCTCAGGTTTAAAATGGGTCTCTTGAAGACAGCAGATAGATGGGTCTTGTTTTCTAATCCATTCTGTTACCCTGTGTCTTTTAATTGAAGCGTTTTGTCTGTTTACATTCAGTGTTAATATTGAAAAATGTGGGTTTAGAGTCCAGGTGTTGTCTGTAGGTTTCATGTTTGTAAGGATGTCTCTGGTGCTCTGTGTTCCTTGCAACCTTTCCTTCATAGAGTCGCCCTCAGGATCTCTTGTAAGATTGGTTTATTTGTGATGTATTCCTTCAGTTTTTGTTTGTCTGGGAAGACCTTTATCTCTCCACCCATTTTGAATGACAGGCTGGCCGGGTAAAGGATTCTTGGCTGCATGTCCTTCCCATTCATCACATCGAAGATTTCCTGCCATTCCTTTCTGGCTTGCCAAGTTTCTGTGGATAAGTCCGCTACTACCCTAATGTGTCTGCCTTTGTAAGTCAAGGCCCATTTACCCCTAACTGCTTTCAGGATTCTCTCTTTATCTTTGTATTTTCCCAGCTTCACTATGATGGGTCATGCTGAGGATCTATTCAGGTTACGTCTGAGGGGAGTTCTCTGTGCCTCTTGGACTTCAATGCCCATTTCCTTCTTCATGTTGGGGAAGTTCTCATCAATGATTTGTTCAAGTACCACTTCGACTACTTTCTCTCTTTCTTCTTCCTCTGGAATTCCTATAATACGAATGTTATTCCATTTGATTGCATCGCTCAGCTCTCGAATTCTCCTTTCCTGTTCCTGAATCAGTTTCTCTCTCTTTTTCTCTACTTCCTCCTTTTCTGTAATTTTATCCTCTAATTCCCCTATTCTCTCTTCTGCCTCTGTAATCCACACTGTGGCCGCCTCCAATTTGTTTTGCCCCTCATTTAAAGCATTTTTTAATTCCTGTAGATCGTTTTTTAGGACCTTAATCTCTGCCTCTAGGGTCCCCCTGCTTTCTTCTATGCTGTTTTCAAGCCCTGTGAGTATTTTTATGCTTATAATTCTGTATTCTTGTTCTGTTAAGTTGCTTATGTCTGCTTTCATCATTTCTTGTGTTGTCACTATTTCCTGTACAGTCTTTTGGGGAGTTCTTCCATTTGGTCATTTTGGCAAAGTGTGTATTGGTTTATTTCCTATTTCTGCCTGGAAAGGAAAAGGGTCAGACCCACAAACAGGAAACACAAACTCACAACCTTACTGACCAATAATACAGATAAAGAAATCACAACATAAAAAAGATTAACAAATGACAGTCTGGAGGCATGCAACCTGATGTACCAGCTACACGATAATGATGGGATGTGCGCTCTGCTGATGGCAGAGCATACATAGAGTAGTGACAGGTGTGGGCAGAAGAAGAAATTGAACTTTGACCAGGTAGATAGATTAGAAGACTTGATCCAGCACGAGAGAAATCAGAATAAGGAAGGATGCGAGGAAAGAGAAATGAAGTTAGATTTTGCCCAGATGCACTGTGTGGTCTGACCGTTCCATAGAGAGAGATAGGAAATTAAAGAGGGAGGTGTAGAACATGCATTGAGAGAGTGGGTTAAATGTCTGTTTAAGCAAGCCAAAACCCCCAGGTGACAGGTTTAGAGGTGGGGAGAGATAGGAAGGAGAAGAGGAAGAATATATCTAAAACCGGAGAATTGACCTAGAATTAATCCAGGCAATGCTGCAGTATTTGTGTCTCCGAGGCTACCACTCCTGCAGACAGGCGTCTCCCATATGAGGAGGGGCGTTGCCTGGTGTAGGTGGGTCCCACCTCCTCTGCTGGGGGGTGGAGTCCTAGGGTTTGTCTTTGGGGGAATGCGCGACCACAATGGCGCCCTCCCAGCCCCAACAGTCTCAGATCACTCCTCACAGATCCACAGTCTCAGATCACTCCTCAGTTTCCATCCTCAACTCTATCCAGGTTACCAGCACGGTTCAATTTTCTGGGCGATCGTGCCCCCAAGCTCATCTGAGTTCCTTTAACTCGCTCTGACCGCCACGCCTTATGTAAATTGAGTCTCTGACTCAGCACCAGCTGTGACCACAATGGCGTCCCCCTACCCTCTCTTCACGGACCTGTAGTTTCCGAACCCTCCTCTGTGTCTGTCCTCGACTTGGTCAGGGTGCAGGGGCAGCCCGACCTGCTGGGTGGTTGCGAGACCCTGCACGCTCAGCCTTCCCCACCCAAATTATGCCTCTGACTCAGCACTGATCCAGTGATGGAGTGCGCCTCTCCGTGTCAGGGGCTGGGACAGCGTCACTGGCTCCGGAGTGAAGAAAGCTCTGCCAGCTCCGCCGTGAGCAACGACTCTCTCTCAAAAAAGCCTTGAGGATAGGGACTGGATGATAAGCTCCCTCTCCACCCGGGTTCAAGGTACTTTCCCTACTGCTCTTTCTCTTCCCCTTGTCTTTTGGAGGAAGGGGCCCAGGGCCCGGGGCCCACTCCCCGTGGCCCACTCCCCACAGTCTGCACCTCCGCAGCTCTCTTTCTTTCTCCCAGATTGCACTCACTCAGTGTCCCCAGATGCTCTGGATTTCGCGTTCTCTTTCCTGTAGCCTCCAACTCCTCTTCCTGCAGATCCCTGCGATTGAGTTTCTCATTCTCAGTCCCTCTCAGATTAAGAGTCACCAGAGACCAGCAGCGGGTATTCCTTCTTTTCCGCCATGTTGGCCCATTATTTGTGTGTTCTTAAAAAAAACTGATAACCTTCCCTAAAGTGCATTATTTACTAAACTGGTAAGAGTTGCATAGTACAAACTGTTCATTATCATGTAGAAAATTGGCTGTAGAGTAGTGGAAAATTGTGGATCATCTCAACAGAACCAGAATGGGGAACTTGAGGTGTTTAAGGGGCCCATTTGTGATATAGTTGGGTATGGGTGCCAAATCGCTCATACAAGACTAAAGAAAAGCCCAGGGACTGTACTAGGTGAGGAGAAAGAATCTTTGTTAAGCCAGAATCCTGAACCAGAGAAGCTGTAATTATCAAGCATCAGGGCCAGATGAGGTAATACTAGAAATGAATTAATTAGTTAACTGATTTTTAAAAAGTCAAGTTGATGCTAAGACAACCTCAAATAGATTCAGTAATAAAGTGTAACAAGGCCTGGGGTAGATTGGAAAGTGATGTCGCCACAATGGCAGAGGAGGAGACCCCAGCCTCTGTTCCCCCGAGAAAGATCAACAATTAGGCAGCTATCCACGAACCAAAATAGATCTAGAAGAGCTCTAGAAGCCGGTTAAGAACTTTAACAACACACTGAAACAAAAACAGCACAAAATGGGAAGGAAGACAGCTTGATTTTGCTTAAATCATCCCATCCTTCAAGCTGGCATTGGTCCACACCAAGAAGAAACTTCCAGGCTAGAAAAGAGTTCCTCTTGAGGAAAAGGAAGAAGAGGGTGAGTGAAGAACTTCCCCGGCCTTCAGGGCCTCCATGAAGGTCACAAGTCAGTTTCATCCCAGCTGAGGGATGGACAGGTAAAGCTGAGATGTATATATAGAGATGGTAGAACCAAGGAAAGAAGCAGGGGTTGCCGGTAGCAGTCAGGCAGTGGGAGTGATCATGGTTTTCAGTGATCTGCTCCATAGACAAATCCAGTGGCTTTTGTCACTGGAAAAAAAAAAAAACCAATGGCCAGCAAAGCCACTGACCCTCTGTAGATTTTACCAGCTTTCATTTCACAGGTGTTCATGTTTGCTGACACCAGCCACCCAAGTCTCTTCCTGTTCCCTCCCCCAAACTCTGCCTGAGCCCAAGAACCACACCCACAGCCAGCCCAGTCCTCTCCAAGACATTAGCCTAGATCCCAGTGGCTGACCTCCACCACCGTGTTCATGCTCAAGGCTAGCTCCTCCAGCTGCGCACTTGCACATCATCAGCCTAGCGACCACCACTGGCCTTCACTGAGGTGCACGTGGCCAGGGAGAAGACTGCAGCTATGGGAAAACACGCCGATGGCCAGGATCCCCTTGGCTGCTTGTGGGCTCCGATCGAGGCCTGCCTTCTGTCACAGTGCTTACCTGCAGCTCACCCCTCCAGCGAGCTCCATTTGTGTGCTCTAGCCCAACCTCCATCACCAGCCTCCATTGCTGTGTGCTCGTGGCAAGACACAGCAGCCACAATAGAGGCACGCCAATAGCTAGGGCCCCTGCAGCTGCCAGTGCACCAGTAGTGCGCCTTGGTCCTTGCTGCCTGCCTCGGCCTCTGCTGCTACATGTGTTTTTCAAACCAGCCCCTGCCATCACACAGGTGCCTGCACTTGACCCCCACAGCTGAGTGTGTGCAAAGCACTGGCTCTGGCCACTACCAGTGCTTGCCCTAGTCTTTAGCTCTTGTACTTAGGGGGGCTGCTGAGGACTCAAACACCTTGCACCCTCAGCAGACACCCTGCAGTGCTCCCCCAAGACCATGCAGTTGTCAATGCTGTGGACCCTAAGGCAATGGCCTGAGGCAATGAACCACATGGCCCCTTAGGCCCGGGGCAGCCACACACCTCTATACTTGGCCCTCACTGGATTTTTCAGCAGAGACCTTGCAGACCAGAAGAAAATAGGGCAATATTCTAAGCACTGAAAAAATGAAACTGCCAACCAAGAATGTTTTACACAGCAAAGCTGTCCTTGAGAAGAGAAGGCAAGATAAAGACTTTCCCAAACAAAGGCAAACTGAGAGAGCTCATTTCCACTAGACCTGCCTTACAAGAAATGCTTAAATGAAAGGATAATAACTAGAAACATGAAAATAAGTAACACATAGTGAAAGATAAGGATATAGTCAGATTCAGAACACTCTAATACTGTAATGTCAGTGGTGTGTTGGCCACTTAATTCTGGTACAAACGTTGAAGAACACTAGTAATCAAAAGTGCTATAGCTATCACAACTTGTTAATGGACATACAATATAAAAAGATGTTAATATCATATCAAAAACTTAAAAAGTGGAGGAAGATGATAAAAGACTGGAGTTTTTTTCTTTTCTTTGAGAGGAGACCACGTGAGTGAGGTGAGAGGGACAGAGGGAGAGAGAAAATCTTAAGCAGGCTCTGCACTCAGCACAGAACATGAAATGGGGCTCATTTCCACAATCCTGGGATCATGACCTGAGCCAAAATCAAGAGTCAGGCACTCAACCAACTGAGTCACCCAGGAGCCTCAAAGAGTAGAGTTTTTGTATGTGATTCAAGTTAAGTTGTTATCAGCTTAAAAAATTACTGTTATGTTTATAAAATGCTTCAGGAAAGTCTCAGAGTAATTACAAATGAAAACCTATAGTAGATACATACAAGATAAAAAGAAGGGAAAGAAAGAATACTACTACAGAAAATTCATCAATTCACAGAAGAAGATAGCAAGAGAGGAATTAAAGAATAAAGAAACAGCAAAATAGCCACAAAATGATGAACAAGATAGCAAAAGTATGTCCTTACCTACTAATAATTACTTTAATGTAAATGGATTAAACGCTCCAATCCAAAGACATATAGAGGCTCAATGCATAAAACAACAAGACCCGACTATATACTGCCTACAAGAGACTCAGTTCAGCTTCAAAGACACACATAGGCAAAAAGTGAAGGGATAGAAAAAAAAATATCCGAAGCAGATAGAAATCAAAAGATCAGAGTAGCTACGCTTATATCAGACAAACAGACTTCAAGTAAAAACCTCACTATGGTGGCTCAGTTAATTAAACGTCTGATTTCAGCTCAGGTCATGATATCAGAGTTGGTGAGTTTGAGCCCCGCATTGGAATCTGTGCTGTCAGCGCAGAGCCCGCTTTGGATCTTCTGTCCTTCTCTCTCTCTCTGCCCCTCCCATGCTTGTGCTCTCTGTCTCTCTAAAAAATAAATAAACATTAAAAAAAAACCCCACCTTATTATGTAATGATAAAGGGGTCAGTGTATCAAGAGGATATAACAATTGTAAATATATAGGCACCCAACATAGGATTACCTAAATATATTAAGCAAATACAAGCACACCTGAAGGAAGTAATAGAAACAATACAGTAATAGCAGGGGACTCCATACCTTCCACTTTTACAAAAGAACAGATCATTCAGACATAAAGTCAATAAGGAAAAAAGGATATGAACTATACTTCAGATCAAATAGACCTAACAACCATATGTAAAATATTCTATTCAACAGCAGCAGAACGCACATTCTTAAGTGCACATGGAACATTTTCTAGGATAGATCATATGTTAGTTAGAAAACAAGTCTCAGCCAATTTAAGATTGAAACCATACCAAGTATGTTTTCTGACCACAATGGTATGAAACTAAAGATCAATAACAGGAGGAAAAGTGGAAAATTTACAAAGATGTGGAAATTAAACACCACACTCCTGAACAACAAATGGGTTAGGGACAGAATTAAAAAGGAAGTAAGAAGATATACTGAAACAAATGAATATGGAAATATAACATACCCAAACCTATGGGATACAGCAAAATTAATGCTAAGAGGAACGCTTACAGCAATAGATGCCTACTTTAAGAAAAAAGAAAGATCTCAAATAACCTAACTCTACCTCAAGGTAGTATAAAAACAGGAACAATCTAAGACTAAAGTTAGTAGAAGGAGGACAATAGCAATGTTCAGAGTGGTAATTAATGAACAACAGAATAAAAAAAAATAGAAAAGGTCAACGAAATTTAGAGTAGGTTTTCTTAGTTGGTAAATAAGATTCACAAACCTTTAGCTAGACTTACCAAAAAAAAGAGAGAGAGAGAATGAGAGAGAGAGAGAAAACACAAAATCAGAAATGAAATAGGAGGGGTGCCTGGGTAGCTCAGTTAGTTGAACATTAAACTCCTGAGTTTGGTTCAGGTCATGGTCCCAGGGTTGTGGTATTGAGCCCCACATTGGGGCTCTGTGCTGAATGTGGAGGCTGCTTGGGATATTTTCTCTCTCTCTCTCTCTCTCTCTCTCTCTCTCTTTCTCTGCCTCTGTCCCCTGCTCATGCTCTCTTTCTTTCTCAATAAAGAAAGAAGAAAAGAAAGAAATGGGAAAAGGAAATATTACAACCAATACCACAGAAATACAAAAGATCCAATAAATAGTTAAACACCAATAAACTGGACAACCTAGAAGAACTTAATAAATTCCTAGAAACATACAACCTACTAAGTCAGAATCATGAAGAAATAGAAAATCTGAACAAACCAATAAGAAGTAAGGAGGTTAAATCTGTAATCAAAACCTTCCCAACAAAGTGAAGCCAGATGGCTTCATGGGGGAATTTTACCAAATATATAAAGAAGGATTAATGCCAATTCTTCTCAAACTCTTAAAATAATTGAAGAGAGGAAACACTCCCAAACTCATTTTCCGAGGCTAGCATTACCCTGATACCAAACCCAACAAGGGTACTACAGAAAAGAAAATGACAGGTGAAGATCCCTAATAAATAGATGCAAAACTTCTCAACAAAATACTAGGAAACTGAATTCAACATCACATTAAAAGGATCATACATCATGTTCAAGTGGGATTTTTCCTGGGATGGTTCAATATGTGCTTATCAATGAATATGTGTGATATGCCACATTAATCGAATGAAAGACAAAAATCAAATGATCTTTTAAGTAGATGCAGAAAAAGGATTTAATAAGATTTAATGTTCTTTCATAATAAAAACTCTAAAAAAATTGTGTATAGAATGAACATATCTCAATATAATAAAAGGTCATATATGACAAGCCCGTAGCTGACATCATACTCAGTGGTGAAAGATTGAAAACTTTCCCTCTAAGATCAAGACAAGGGTGCCTACTCTCACCATCCTGTTCATCATATTCCTGGGCGTTTTAGCCTGAGCAATTGAACAAGGAAAAAAAGTTATAAAAGGCACCTGAGTCAGAAACAATGTAATAAAGTTGTCTCTGTGTTCTAATGATATAATTTTGTAAAGTGATTTTTTTTTAAGTCTATTTATTTTTATTTGTGAGAGAGAGAGAGCAAGCAGGGTAGGGGCAGAGAGAGAGGGAGAGAGAGAATCCCAAGCAGGCTCTGCACTGTCAGCGCAGAGCCCAAAGTGTGGGGCTCAAACTCATGAACTGTGAGATCATGACCTGAGCTGAAATCAAGAGTTGGAGACTTAACCTACTGAGTCACCCAGGTGCCCCTAATGACATAATTCTGTATATAGAAAATCTTAAAGACTCCACCAAAAAAACCTGTTAGATCTATGAGCCAATTCAGTAAAATTTCGTGATACAAAATCAATATACACAAATCAGTTGCATTTCTATACACTAACAAAGCATCTGAGAACAAAATAATTCCATTTATAATAATGAAAACAATAAAATACTTAGGTGTAAATGTAACCACTCAAGTTAAGTATCTATACACCAAAAACTATAAAACATTGAGGAAAGAAACTGAAGATAAAAATAAATGGAAAGATAACTGTGTTCATGGATCAGAAGGGTCAGTATTGTTAAAACGTCCATATTATCTAAACTCATGTATACATTCAATGTGGTCTCTATGGCACTTCTTACAGAAATAGAAAAAAAAAACCCTTGGATTCTTATGAAACCATAAAAATCTCAAAGTAGTAAAAAAAAAAAATAGCCAAAGCAATCTGGAGAAAGAACAAGGCTGGAGATACCATACTTCCTGGTTTCAAACTATAGTGGAAAACTATAGTTATCAAAACAGTATGATACTAGCACAAAAATAGACATATGAACTGTTGGAACAGAATCCAGAGGCCAGAAATAAACCCACATAAACAGAGTTAGCCAGTATTTGACGGTCTCTTCAACCAACGATGTTAAGAAAACTGGATATCCACGAGTAAAAGAATGAAATTAGAGCCTTATCTTACACCATACACACAAATTAACACTAAATGTGGTGAGGACTTGAAAGTAAGATTTGAAATCATAAAAATCCTAGAAGAAAATGCAGGGAAAAAGCTACTTGACGTTGGTCTTGACAACGGTTTTTTGGATTTGACACCAAAAGAACAAGCGATAAAATAAGTAAGGGGAACAACACCCAGCCAAGTGCTTCTGCACAGCAAGAGAAACCATCAACAGAATGAAAAGGCAACCTATGGAATGGGAGAAAGTATCTGTAAGCCATATATCTGATAAGAGGTTCATCTCCAAAACATAAAAGGAACTCATACAATCCAATAGCAAAAAACCCCGTGTAATAATCTGATTTAAAAAATGGGCAGAGAACTTGAATGGACATTTTTCCAAACAAGATATACAAAATATACATGAGAATGTATTCAATATCACTAATCATCAGAGAAACGCAATCAAAACCACAATGAAATATCATCTCACACCCGTTAGAACGGCTGTAGTTGAAAAGATACGAGAGAACAAATGCTGATGAGGGTGTGGAGAAAAGACAACCCTGGTTCCCTGCTGGTAGGGACGTAAACTGGTACAGCTACTACGGAAAACAGCATGCAAGTCCCTCAAAAGATTAAAAATAGGGGCACCTGAGTGGATTGGTTGGTTAATCGTCAATTTTCGGCTCAGGTCAGGATCTCGCAGGTCTGTGAGTTCCGGCCCCACGTCGGAGTCTGTGCTGACTGCTCGAAGCCTGGAGCCTGCTTCAGACTCTGTGCCTCCCTCTTTTCTTTGCCCCTCTTCCACTCACACGCTGTGTTTCTCTCCTCTCTCAAAAAAAAAAAATAAAATAAAATAAACATTAAAAAACTTAAAAATAGAACTAGCATATGATCCAGCAATTTCACTGTAGGTACATGTTTGAAGAAGATGAAATCACTATTTCGAGGAGATTATCTGGACACTCATATTCATGGCAGCATTATTCACGGTAGGCAAGACATGGGAATGACCTAACTGTCCCTTCACAGGTGAATGAATAAAGAAAAGGTCTTTCTATATAAATATAATAATAATTAATATTATTTCCATATAACATTATATATTTACATATAAAATCATTTAATTTATATATTTATATATATAATGGAATATTGTTCAGCCCATAAAAAAGAAATTCTGCCATCAACACGGATGGGCTTGAGAGCACTGGAATCTGAAAACCTTGAATTCATAGAAACAGAGTAGAATGGAGTAGTTGCCAAAGACTGAGGGGTGGGGGACGTGGGGAGATGTTGGTCAAAGGGCACAAGCTTTCAGTTATACGATCGATATCTTTCAGGGATCTAATGGACAGCACAGAGATTATAGTTAACAATATCGTATTGTAATTTTGAAAGTTGCTATGAGACTAAAGCTTTAATGCTCTCACCACAACAATTTAAAAATGACCATGAGGTGAGGTAAAAGGGTATGTTAACTAGCCTAACCGTGGTAAACATTTTGTAATATATGTGTGTAACAAATCATCACACTGTATGCCTTTAAACTTACACAGTGTTATATGTCAATTATATCTCAGTAAAGCTGGTGGTGGGGCGGGAAGTGCTCTAGGTATAAGGTTCGGGAAGGGGGCCCTGAAAATGTGAGAGCAACTGAAGTTTTACTGGGGTGATTAACTAAATTAAAGGAATTGGACCCACTACTGCACTAAATCCTTCTGGATTTAAGCTGTGTTAGAAGCCTCAAATGGTTGAGAAGCGCAGACTGTAGAATCACCCAGACCACCTCCCCAGCGCAACCTTCTTAATGTATTGTTGAAGAAAAACAGGCCGAGGATACAGCTACTTAGGGTCAGATTCTGGGCTTTCTCTAGGACTTCCCCACGCTCCATTTTGCTGACAAACATTTTTAGTCGAATACATAATCAGCATCTACTACTGCTAGGTTCTGTCATAGTGGGTAGGGATTCAAAGATGCATATGAAGATTATGACCTAATTAGTGAGACAGAGAGCTTCAGAACTAATTATTTTATACGAGATACAAATTTAATAGATTTTTTTTAAACGTTTATTTATTTTTGAGAGACATAGAGACAGAGTATGAGCAGGGGAAGGGCACAGAGAGAGGGAGATACAGAATCCGAAGAAGGCTCCAGGCTCTGAGCCTTCAGCACAGAGCCCGATGCGAGGCTGGAACTCACAGACCGTGAGATCATGACCTGAGCCGAAGTCGGCCGCTTAACCAACTGAGCCACCCAGGCACCCCAAAAATTTAATAGATTTTAACCATATGGGTAAGCGGATATACAAAAATGTTAAGTGAAATAAACCGGAAACTTAAATATATACGTATTCCGATCTCAGTTGTATTAAAAATTACATAGAATCTTGAAAAATGCAATAACCCACTAATGAGGCAGGTGTTACAGAACATGCGAAGGCCTTTCCTTATAAACACTGCACTTATTTGATCTCCCTCCTTGGAGGGCCAGGACACAGTGTTTGTTTGTTTGTTTTGTTTTGTTTTTTTTACTTGTTATTGGTGCATCTTGCTCCAGACCTGCCCCCCAGTAGCAGTTCAGTAGATGGGGAATGAATGAGACTCCCTTCTGCACGCGGTCCCCACCCCTAAAGGAACACTTCTGCTAAGGAGGAAAATAAGAGAAAGCGGGAAAGAACGAGGTTAGCACGCTGGTAGGACAGAGGTGGGCAAGAACCATAAACTCTCGGGAAAACAGAAAAGGCCAGTGAGCCTCCAGACAGACAGAAACGGACGCTCTCCCCCTGGCGGCTGCAGGGGACGCGCAGAGGGACCCCTCAGCCCAGCCGGGGGTGGGCGCCTGCGGGACCTTGAGGTTGGAGGCAGCGCTCGCACTGGGGGGATCCCCGTGTGGGGGATACATGCCAGGAGGCGAAGTCCCTAATAGAGAAGGGTTGGGGAAACAGCTCTTCTAGACGGCTGGGGTCTAGACGGGCACTGAGAAAGTGAGTCTCCATGAACAACTCCCATGCACCCCCGACACCCCTCCCTCCTAACTTTAAAGTCTCTTCTTGAGGCTATGCAAGGGACGCGCACTGTCACGGGGACAGACATCTCTTGTGAATCGACTCAGGAATTCTTCCTGATGCTGCATTATTTCAAAACTCCGGGGACAGAGATGCTGGGGTGAGAGGTTGCCCCGTGGGCTCTGCATCTCCAAGAACCCCCTCCCCCCCCCACACACACATACACACTCCTTCGGTCCAGCGTCCGGGTTCCTTCCCCTCCCTCCCTCCCTCTCTCTCCTCTTGCCCACCCCCCCTCCGCCTCCCCCCGCGTCGGCCGGGCGTCATCGCCCCCTCTCCCCTCCCATCTCCCGGCCCGCGCGCAGCTCGGCTCCGGCCTCCTCCGCAGTCTCCGCCACCAGCCGCCGGTGGTGCTGGCGGGTCCGCGACGCTCGTGGCAGCAGCCTCCGCCCGCCCTCGCCGGCGCCGTGCCCGCCTCGGGGCCTCTGAGTCGAGCTGGGCAGCGTCCCGGGCACCGGGCACCGAATAAGCCTCGCAGGTAAGGACGGAGCCCCCCGCCCAGACAGGGCAAAACCCAAGAATCCGCAAGTTTCTCTGAGAAAGGCAGACCCACCCGAAGAGAGCTTCTTTGAGCGGCTCTAAGGATATGGATCAAACTTAGCACTTTAAATCCTCAAAGAAACTACTGTCTCAATAGGCGACTCTGTGTGCCGGCCTCTGCACAGGTTAATATTAACAGTAACAGTGTTTGCATTGGACTATAAACGGAATTCTTTCTGCTTAAGCATCACCAGAGGGGACCCTCTTTATTTTTATGATTATTAACAGATGCCATTGAAAAAGGTGTAAAACCGTTCTTGGAAAGTCTACTCTGGTTGAAAGCCTCTTTGGCAGGGTTACTATGAAAGCTAGGAATCTCTGTCTCTCTCACTCATCAACTTGGCTGCACAGGTCAGCAAAAGGAGCAGTGAAAAACATTTTTAAAATGAGAAGGTGGAATGAAATGGAAAAGTCTTGTCCTTGTTTTAAAATACCAAAATGAAAAAAGGGGGGGAGCAGTGTAGATAAAGGAAGATTGGCAAAATACTGGGAATTGTTGAAGCAGGGTGATGGGCACATGGGGTTACACTTTTTTTCTCTGCCTTTTTATACTTCCCTTCTACTTTTGTGTAGCTGGGAAATGTTCTACAATAATAAAGTTTTTGAAAAGTTGTAGAAACACCCCCACCTGCTTCCTTTGACCTTTTTACACCGTCATTGATTTGAAAAGAAGCTGCTCACCCTCTGTAGGTATTTCCCCCACTCCCCTTTTATTAACTCTTCTCCCTTCTGAAATTAATTCTCACTTTATCCCAGGACATTTGTCTCTACGGAAAATTATAAAAGTCATATTTTGCTGCTTGGAGAATTATGCTTAGAATCTGGTTTTTAATTTAGAAGAGAGAATGCAAAAATTCCAGCCAAATAAGACATCTAGGCTGGAAAGTAGTGGCCAAGTATATGGAATTTTATTTTTATTAGGAAATCTTAGAGGAGCCCCTTTAGTACCAGAGGAGGTGGGGCACGGATAACTCTGCCCACTTTTCTTCCAGACAGCCCAGAAACCTGCATACTCTTAATCTTTTTCATGTCTTTTAAATGTGAGATTGTTTAGCTCAGTGCTTGGCGCATAGTATGTGCTCATTATGTTAAAATAAACAGCTGCTAATGTGAGTTAATTTTCCCTCTTGAGTAAATTATTTATCTTTCTCTGCCCAGTGCTCAGATATCCGAAGCAAGCATATTGCATTTTAACAGTAGGATCAGATGTGGAATTTTGGAGGCTGAGTTAACTTTGCAGATGAGAAACCGGAGAGGAGAGGTTAGAAACAGCAAAATCAAATTAGTGGTGTAAAAGTTATTTTAGAACTTTGCTTAACCCGGTTTTTCTCTCAACGCTTCCAATAGGTTAAACGGATGCATGATTAGCCAAAAAGATTGTGATCATAAGATGCTTTGAAGACTGATGAGTAGCGAACCTGATACATATATTCTTTGGTCTCAAAGGCCAACTTGCAAGATAAAAAAATAAGTCAGGGACTATATGCTGTGCGCTTCCTATGTCAGTGTATGGGAGACAGCAGAGGGTTCCCTTGGGGGTCCCTTAGTGCCATGCACCCCAAAGTTGATTTACACACAACACATCCATTACATATACTGAAATGTATATGTCCTGGAAAAATAGCTAAAAAACAAAGGAGGGGCTTTAGTTTTTATTGTGATGAGAAACAGAAGTTGTGGGTTACTGTAAAATAATCAACTGTGTAACTTTACCATCTTCCTTTCCCTCCAGTACTGCCAAATTTTTAAAGCAGACATTACTTTGTCTCCGTTCCTGAAGCTACACTTGAAAACAGTGCTATGGTATGATATTTTGAGTTAGAAATTGGCACACAGTCAATGAACTTTCTAGCCATGTCTTTGCAGCATGGAGCCGGTGGAGAGCTTACCCTTTGGTAATGGATTACAAAGTATTTGATAAACATATGTGAAATATTTGGCAAGTTGAAGGTTTTTTTCTTTGGGTTAAAATTGACATGCAGCACATTTCAGGGACTCTTCAGCTGTGCTGTAGGTCACAGTGGAAGTGTGCTGGCACGACCATGGTTTTTGGAAAACCACCTGCCAGAAAATTGTCTGACTGTAGACAGCATCACCGGCCGTCAGTTCATCAGGATAGGCTCTGTGGCCTGTAGGTGGGTTTTCTAAATGTGATAGATTCCATATGTGACAACCAGTTAGTATATTATTAGCCATTTGGACTTATCCCCCTGCTGAATCCTATGGGCTTTTAAAATAAGTTCTGTATATAGCTCAGTGGTAAACAGGGCTTTAGATTCACCATCAGCAGGCTAGCTCTGCCACCTACTGGTGACAGTATGCACAGCAGGCAAATTCCTAATTCCTAACCCCAGAGACCAGCAATAGAAGCTTCTCAAAGATCACGGATGAGTAAGCTGCTTGTGTTTCTCATTTGTGGCTTATTCTAAGACTTTACAGCTGAAAGGTATCTTAGAAGGATTCGACTCCAGCTGGGTAAGACAGGAGGATTACCACAGAGATCCTTAAACAAGAAAGGAACTTTGAAATGGTGCATAACCCAGCAAGCACCCAGCATGCATTTGTTGAATAAACAAATTTCTCTATCCCGTTCCAATTCTTGTCTCTCTGTAGCAATATTGCTCCATGCCACCATAAGTTTTTAGTATTATCTTCTATTTTTAGTTCTAAAACTGCATGACTGTCTGATTTTCCATAAAATGAAAATTTCTGTTTATGTCTACATCTCTGGACCAAACTTTCTTTCCCACTTTACATCACTCCCTACTGTTCTTTCCTTCTAAACATCCAGAGTAAACAGTTGTAAAAGCTAGACTCTTATCTTTGCTGCTGCTATAAAAACTATCAAAAACTGAGAGACTTAAAATAACACTACATTATCTTACAGTTCTGGAGGCCAGGAGCCTAAAGAGGGTCAGCAGGGTTGCATTCCTCCTGGGAATTCGAGGAGAGAATTTGTTTCCTTGCCCTTTCTGGATTCTAGAAGTCGCCCACAGTCCTTAGCTTGCGGGCCTGCAGCACTCGGACCTCCTCCGCCGCGTCTGTCTTCTCAGCGCCTCGTCACTCTTGACCCTCCTTCGTATAAGGAGCCCTGTGATTATACGGGCCTCACCTGGATAATCCCAGCTAAGCTCCTTGTGTCGAAATCCTTTACATCCGCAGTCTCCTTTTACTATGTCAGAAACGTATCCGCAGCTTCGGGGGATTCCGATATGGCATTTTTGGCAGCCATTATTTGGCATACCATAACGAGGTGCCCGACAGATGGAGACGTATGAAGTCCCTTATAAAAATCCACCTATGCTTTGACTCCTGCCGTTTGGTATTAATACTAGTAATTGCTGTCATCTGTGAGTGCTTGCTATGCTCTGGGCACGGGGCTTATCTACGTCATATTAGTTTCTCACAAAACTACTCTAAAATATTATTCATGTTTAAGCACTGTAGGAAATCATGTTGGGAGGGGCGAAGTAACCTTCACAAAATCATACTGCTAGGAAGTCACAAGTATACTTAAGTTGGTTTGCCCTCAAAGCCCACTGCCTCCATAATTGTTAAACACCCATGTTCTTGCTCTCCATCACGCTTCCATCGCTAACACAGTTATTTCCTCATCACTGTGATCCCACACACTTCGTAACTTACATGTTGCCTCCATTCCGTGCCCCAGTCACTGAGTGACGTTAGGTGAGGGCCTCCAGGGGGCTGGGAATTAGACTTTATAGAATCTCCGTTCTCCCCTGCATCTCTCCCAGTTGGAGAAAGTGACGATTAAAGCTTTTACAAGTGATCTCCACAAGCTGGCCCGTGCGATGCCCGCTGCACACCTGCTTGTTCTCCCTGGTAATGCCCCTCCCCTCCGGCGTGGCCTCTCGCCTAAACCAGCGCTTCTCTCTGCGGTTATTGGGAGCATCTGGGCCGGGCCCCAGTGTCTCCCTGTTGTGTGTCAGTCTTCCACCGGGCAGGTGGAGGGTGAAAGTAGGGGAGGAGAGAAGACGGCCATGTGTGTTTTCGCATGTATGTAGTGTGTAAATGTAGGCAGTGCTTTGGGAGGGACAGGTGGTTGGAATCATGGATGGCTAACTACGGCACAGGCATGTCGTAAAAAGTGGGTATGCAATCATTTCTGTGTCCTAACATACACATTAGGTTGAAATTGGTGTTGGCCTTTCAAGGTCATTGATCTGAGCAGTCCCTGACCCACGCCACCCCTAGAAAATGTGTGACAGGTTAATGCAAAATTATGTCCCATGGCAGCACAGTATACACTTGAATTTGGACAACTATGTCACCATACATAACAAGGGGCCGGTGCAAACACAGGCCTGAGTAAGTGAGAATCTCTTACCTGGTGAGGAAAAGCAACTCAGTGCAGATTCTTGATGGTAAGTCAGCATCCTTATTTTCACAGGCAGGAAAAATATTTCATGTGAAATATTTAATCTAGTGAGCAATCATCTAATCTTTCATTAGTCCACCTGCCCTACTTAAGCTGAACTATACGCTTCTCTGGGTAAAAAAAAAGTAAAACAAGCCAAAAAAAAAAACAAAAAACAGAAGAGAAACTGAATCCTAGAATATAATTATGTCATGCCATAGTAAAATTCTATATACTCTAGATAGACTCGCTCAAAAGGTTAGGTTTTTATTTCACTGTAAACTGCTCCCTTGTAGTAATTATTTTGATATTGACCCTGTTTCTTTTTAGGCTGTGGGCCTGATGCCGTTCTAGAATTCCTAATGTAGATCCAGGCTATAAATAAGACACAGGAAATACAATTCGAGTGTTCTGTGGCTGGATAATGTTTAATCACACTTGAGTTTAATAGCTCTAAGAAAAATATATTACAAAGCCACAGATATCCACAGACATGAGTAATTAGGAAAACATCCACATGGGAAGGCTCTAAAATGTAGCTGTCCTTGAACAAAAACCATAGCAAACAAAACAAAGAAAAGTGGAGTTTGAGAGCGTGTCTGAAAATCTCCTGAAATGAAAAAAACATTTGGCTGTTTAGTTTTAGAAAAGTAAGAGTGTGATTGCTGTGGCTTATGTAATAAACTATGTTAAAGTGATAATCATTCGGCCATTAAAGTAGAGTAATCATTATAAAAGAACTATTATTGGCTGCTTACTGTGCTCTGGGCTCCGAGATCATTCTCTGGATATATCGTCTTGTTTAATCCCCATGATTATCTTGTGAGGGAGAGATTACTGTTCTCCCCACTTAGCAGATGGAGATGCTGAAACTGAACTTCGTGAACTGCCCATATTCACATGTGTAGTAAGTGGTCAAGATGAGACTTAGCCCAAGTGTTCTTACTCCCTGGTGTGTACACGTAACCACTCCGCTGGACAGATGCACCAGGATTCTAAGTACCATCAGCCATCACAGGTCTAAGAAAGCATAAGCAAACAAAGGGTGATAGTAAGTTATCTCTTGTAGTTTCGTGTGGTCATTTTCATTAATCTAGACCAAGAACGAACGTGGAGTAATATCTGCTCCATTGGTAAGAATTCATCTACAAATCCTGATTCTTGCTTCTTCCCTAATTCCCTTCCACTCCGTTTGTCCCCATGATCCAACTCATAATCTGCTGTGTGTACACTGACTCACGGTGGAGAGCGGCTGGAACCTCACTTCTGCTAACCAGAATTGGTATTCAAAGCCCCAAATCCGAGGCATCTGGAAAGTGACAGTGAAGGTCACAATTATAATGGGAGACAGGAAAAAGGAGGAGGAGGAGGGAAGACACTAGACATTAAAGCTTTCAAAATGTTATGGCTGCCCCGCCAGTTGAGACTGTGTCTCCTTAGATCAACGAGCTGGTGCTTTTTGGGTGATGGGCACGTGTAGATGTGTTGTCCACTGAACCATGGATTGCTCTATCAGCGAGAGCTGTCATTTACCTTACACTGACGTTTTACCACAAGGCAAACTTAGATTTTCCAAAAGAAAGTGTCCTTAAACGTTTGTCCAGTTTTAAATTACAGGCCAAATTAGACAGGCTAACTGAATTCATGTCCTCTTATTACTGTGATTCCGAGGTCGTATTTCAAGGCTCTGCCCTTCCCATGCCCAAGGACAGATGTGGGCATAGCTTTTATTCCTGTGGTGCTCTGTATAACAGGGCTCCCTCAAAGGGCACCAGACAGGGCTGGCAAACCCATGCCGTCGTATAATTTGTAGCATCAGATGTTGGAAGCATTGCATACAAGCCTACTGAATTTTTTAAATTGAAGTATAGCTGACACACAATGTTACCTTAGTTTCCGGCATAGTGATCTAACAACTCTATAGGTTGTGCTCGTCACAAGTGGAGCTACCTTGGGTCACCATACAAGATTGTTATGATACCATTGACTATGTGCCCTAAGCTGCGCCTTTTATTCCATAACCGGAAGCCCGTGTCTCCCATTCCCCTCCACCCATTTTGCTCTTTCGCCCCCCAACCAGCCTACTGAATTTGAATATTTTCAGACGTATTATTAAATCACTTATATTAAAGGTTTTTTCTTTATTAACAGTTGAACCACTTGATATTAGCAATTGCTAACATAGTAAAAGAGCAAAGTCAAGAATGAATTTGTTCACAAAGATGAAGTAAAGGTCATTTGAAACTTGGCTGAGCAGCCATCCCTGGGAAAGCGGCCTCTGGGGTATGGCTCGAGAGGCTGCCCCAGGGCCTTTCCCACTGAAGTGGTTCTCAGACTGTACTGAGTATCTGAATCGCCTGAGGGCTGGTTAAAACACGGATAGCTGGGGACCCCACCGCCCACTCCCCACCCCACTCTGGAGAGTTTTGGAAAGTATCTCTGGGTTGGACCCTGAGAGTTAGCATTTTCAACAAGATCCCAGGTGATGTGGGTGCACTTGGTCTGGGACTGCAGTCTGGGTATCCCTTCATGTGACAGTTTATTTTGCCATACACAGGTGTGGAATTTTATTAACAAACCAGTAACATTCTTTTGAGTGGTTCATTTTTCATTTTGTGTTCGAAGGCAAGAAAAAAAACCAATGTCCCAACTCAAAGCAGTCAGGCAGGAGTTCCCTCTTCCTCACAGGAGGGTCAACCTCTTTTCTACTATTGAGACCTTCAACTGATTGGATGAGACCCACCCACCCTCAGCAGGGAAGTCGGCTTTACTCAGTCTACCAATCTGAGTGCTACTCTCTTCCAGAAACACCCTCGAGGATGCACCCAGAATAATGTTTGACCAAACATCTGGACATCCTAGTACCAACTAGTCAAGTTGACACATAAGAGTTACGATTACATGGGGCTTTCTTAAAAAGTCTGCCTAGAGAATTACGGCACACGGCACATGTTTTATTTGGTAAAGAGTAGAGGAACTTCTATATTTGAGATTCATGTTCTAGTTCAATGATTTGTGTAGCAAAAGATCATCTTGTCAATGATCATTTAATGTTTGCATTCTGCCTTTCTAATCCCTAACTAGCTTTAGCTGTAAGACTAAATTAAATACCAGTGGAGGGGCACCTGGTGGCTCAGTCGGTTGGGCGGCCGACTTCAGCTCGGGTCATGATCTCGCGGTCTGTGGGTTCGAGCCCCGTGTCGGGCTCTGTGCTGACGGCTCAGAGCCTGGAGCCTGCTTCCGATTCTGTGTCTCCCTCTCTCTCTGCCCTTCCCCTGCTCATGCTCTGTCTAAAAAAAAAAAACACACCTAACTGGAGAAACAATATCATAGTACCGTGGTTTAGATGGCTTCTGTTTTGCCTAGGATCCGCATGTTATTACTCTGTGGATCTTTAGTATGAAGTGTTAAAATGTACAGAGTGATTCTTTGTATTTCTCAGCATGGATATTTGACTGACATTCAGTCTTTGGTGTATTCTTATATTAAGTTCACAACAGACAGCTTTTGCCATTAAGGACTAAATGAAAAAAGCAAAATTTTTAAAAATTTTGTTTCCCACACTAAAAAATTTCTTTGATTGAAATTTTGCTAAGAATCAAATAGACAACATCAAATACACAAACACACACATTTTTCTAAATGTTTATTTATTTTGAGAGAGAGTGAGAGTGCACGCGCATGCACACATGTGTGTGTGCAAGTGGGGGAGGGGCAGAGAGAGGGAGAAAGAGAATCCTGAGCAGGCTCCAGGCTCAACACAGAGCCCTACATGGGGCTCGATCTCACAAACTGTTAGATCATGACCTGAGCCAAAATCAAGAGTTGGATGCTTAACCAATTGAGCCAGCCAGGCGCCCCTACATATATTTTTAAAAAATAGTCGATTTTGCTCTGTTGTTAGCCTAGAGGCAGAAAATAAGTCTCTGATTTTAGCATTTTTTAAAAGGCAAAGACATAACTTTTCATCATGGGAGCTACTCACTTAAACATGATTTCAAGGCCTCAATACAGTTACTGAGTTGTCAGCCTTTTCCACTCCAATTCAATTAAATAAAATTGACAAAATCAAATACTCATTGTGAAAATTGTATAGGTGATACAAAAGAAATTACTAACTGGCTCAACAAAATCATTGCCAATATAATTACTCCTTTGTATAAAGTGACATTCACCATGGTGCTGATTAGAAAATATTGTGACACAAGTGTGGATTTTTTCTGAACAATGTTTGTTATTGATTTTTTGATGATATCCATCACTCTGTACGGAAGAATGCCCTGTCTCCAAAATAAACGACAAGCTCTTTAGCAAACAAAACAGCCTATTATTAACCTGCATCATCATTACTCAGCATTCAAGTCTGAGGAGATAAAAAAAAATGGAAATTGCAAAACTTCGATGTAATTTTCCTGATGCCAAATCATGGTAAAGATTATTCTAAATTTGCTTAATGTGTTCAAATATATGATGAAAAAATTAATTATGTCATGTTTCAGTGAATGCATCGTGTTTAAACAATAAAATGTTCCTGTAGTCTACATTTTTGTTCTATCAAAAGAATGTTCTTAGCGTATTAACAAACATCTCTACTTACATATGGCAAAGTGAACTCTGTTGTGTCAGGAGATGCCCATACTCAACTCTGCCTCAGAGACAACTTCTGCTTCTCATGGCAGTGCACAGGCTCTTATAGCTGTGCCCTGGGTTGTGGGTCACTCCTAACATTTCTCGTTAGTTTCTTTTCCATGAAAAAAAAAAAAAAAAGCTCATCGGAAAGCACTGACACTAAGGCATTGTAGGAAGAACATAGCCTTGAGCCGTCCCAGTTTTCTACAGAGCGAAGAGCATATGCTGAGCCTTAGTGCTGTAACTATTAAAAATGACTTGGAGCATAAGTCACAAATAATAGTGACCCGGAAGTTCAAAATTGCTGCTGTAAAGAATGCCACCACCGTCTCCCACCCACACAAAGCAAAAACGGAGAAACATAGATTCAATGAAATAGATTTACATACCAGCGAGCCCAGAGAAGCAGAAAAAGAGGGCAAGAAGGCGTAAACAACAGAAGAGGTGTTATATAATGTGTAAAGTACTGACAGCTTAAAAGATGTTTAACACAAAAGCACTGCTCTTAGATGATGAGACTAATGATAAAAGGGACTAGAGTTCATCAGGGTCATGTTCCTCCAAGGGGCAAATTCAGAACCACGGCCTTGAATTCTTGTAGCTAATTTTAATATACAGTAAGCTTCTACTGTGAGGCTTTTTTGTACGTTGCTTTGCTTAGATGGTGGTTTCGAGCACAACTTTGTTTTTAAAAAAGTGCACGGAACTTTGCACCATTAGTGAGCTTGGTCAGCAAACCATGGTTTAAGGAAATTCACTGTATTCCAGTGAACATTTTTTGAGCTCTGTGGTAGGCATTTATACTCCCGGGATGAGGAATTTATGATCCTTAAAGAGCTAAGTGCAGGGGCAAGTGCATAACATTTGCTGCTATCTTTATTTCTAAGTCATCTGCAGATAAGGTTGTAGAAGATCTAGGGAGGGAGAGTCCGGCTCAGGGAGTAGAGGACTCCAGTTCGTTGCCCCATCTTACTCTCCCGTGCATTGGGCCATCTGGGGAGGTAGAGGCGGAGAGGGCCGGTGGGGGTGGTGGGGGAAGTAGGTTATGCCTGGTGGAGGGAAGGTTGGGTGAAATACGGTGTACTAATTTTGGAAGTTTTTGTAAACCTTCTTAGCAGGGTGTTTATCTAATCTCGACAAAATTGAAGTACATTGAAAATAAGGACTATTTGGTGGTGATGGTACACTTAGGACTCAAGGCCTAAATGAGATGGATAATAGCATATTTAAAAAGAAAACCTTAGTGAGCTTCTCTTTCTCTTTATATTTTTAAGGACAAAAGAGAGGAACGAAATGGAAAACATGCTCTTCTGTTGGATATTTTTCACCCTGGGGTGGACCCTCACCGATGGATCTGAAGTGGAACACGATTTTATGTGGCACTTGAGAAAAATACCCCGGGTTGTCAGTGAAAGGACTTTCCATCTCACCAGCCCCACCTTCGAGGCAGAGGTTAAGATGGTGCTAGATAGAGTGTGTGGCATTGAATGCCAGAAAGAACTCCCAGCTCCCAGCCTTTCTGATCTGGAAGACGCTCTTTCCTACGAGACTGTCTTTGAGAATGGCACCAGAACCTTGACTAGAGTGAAAGTTCAAGATGTGGTCCTTGAGCCAACTCCAAATATCACTACTAAAGGAGCACCTGTGAGGAGGCGGCGGCAGGTGTATGGCACAGACAGCAGGTTCAGCATCTTGGACAAAAGGTTCTTAATCAATTTCCCTTTCAATACAGCCGTGAAGCTCTCCACGGGCTGCAGTGGCATTCTCATTTCCCCCAGCCACGTTCTAACGGCGGCCCACTGCGTGCATGATGGAAAGGACTACATCAAAGGGAGTAAAAAGCTAAGGGTAGGATTGCTGAAGATGAGAAATAAGGGTGGTGGCAAGAAACGTAGGGGTTCTAAGAGGAGCAGGAGAGAAGCAAATGGCGGTGACCAGAGAGAAGGTACCAACGCGAATCTGGGGCAAGGCAAGGCTGGAAGAAGAAGAAAGGAATCTGGAAGGGGCCGGAGAGTTGCCGAGGGGAGGCCCTCCTTCCAGTGGACCAGGGTCAAGAATACCCACATCCCCAAAGGCTGGGCTAGAGGAGGGAGAGGGGAAGCCACTTTGGACTATGACTATGCTCTTCTGGAGTTGAAGCGCCCTCACAAAAAGAAATACATGGAACTAGGCATCAGTCCAACCATCAAGAAGCTCCCTGGGGGAATGATCCACTTCTCAGGATTCGATCATGATCGGGCAGATCAGTTAGTCTACCGGTTTTGTACTGTGTCTGACGAGTCCAGCGATCTCCTCTATCAATACTGTGATGCCGAGTCGGGCTCCACTGGTTCCGGGGTCTATCTTCGTCTGAAAGAGCCGGACAAAAAGAACTGGAAACGCAAAATCATCGCTGTCTATTCAGGCCACCAGTGGGTGGACGTCCACGGTGTTCAGAAGGACTACAATGTGGCGGTGCGCATCACTCCCCTCAAGTATGCCCAGCTCTGCCTCTGGATTCATGGAGATAATGCCAACTGTACTTATGGCTAACAGAAATCTGAAACGAGTCAATGGATGATCTAAATCGTGGAGCAAACCAGTTATTATGGTAGAAAGATCGCTTCATAGGTGATGCCTGGACTTGAACCCTGTCAGTAGCAATTCCACGTTTTTATAAATTTACCTTTTCAAAATTAGAAGCTTTTCATATGTTTAAAAAAATACTTAGGTACAAATACTGAAACGAGATGGGCACCTCAAGTACGTATTCATCTTTTACATGGTGATAAGTATCATTTGTGGGAAGTCTTTTGTTTCTCTCTGCCTTCTTAAAATTAGTCACTCTTTAAAACTTCAAACTGGTATTATAAATAATATGTGATTTCTCGGTGGACTTATTCTCAGGGTCCTACTCTAACAAGAATCTAATAGGGTGCTGGTTGCATATTAAATGTGAAACTGCATAGACAGACATAGACAGTAACATGATTAGAGTCAGGGTAGAGACAATAATCTACAATAGTTTGTACTACTTGGAGCTGGACCCATTCAGGTCATGCCCTCTATGTTTATATTGTGTTTTCTGTTGGGTCTGAGAAACTCTGGTTTAAATTTTTTTTTTTTTTAAGAATTACAAGGTATAGCAAACTTTATAAACAAAGCTAGCAACTGTTTCACTGCTTTAAAAAATACCAGTTGAAGTGTGTATTTTTTAAAAATGGGAGAAATACTTTGTTCTATGAAATAAATCTAGTTTAAAAATAGGGAAGCTGAGACATTTTAAGATCTCAAGTTTTTATTTAACTAATATTCAAAGCATGGACTTTTCATGAATGCAGAGCGAAGAAGTTCAAAAGTTATAAGTGATCGTGTACTGAAAGCCTCATCATTTTATGCTATGGTCTTCTGTGTATGAGGTGTTACAGTTTTAGGACAAGGAATTTTATTTAGTCTTTTTCCCTAGAGAATCTTTTTCCCAATGACATGACAGATTTCAGCTTTCTTAATAAAGCCATACACACATTATTTTGACTATTTCTCTGCCTAGTAATTTTAGATAAATCCCTAAAAATGAATATAATTCACAAATACAACTTTTAAAAGAAGGTTCTGATTATTTTCATTAGGGACCAAGACTGTATACTCCCTCTGGCCATCATGGCCGCCTGAGCAGACCGAATCCAATGGCTGCCTTCAGGTACAGCACAGAGTAGTTACATATTTCTTGAATGAACAGATATTTTGCTAAATTGTTGTAAAAGGGGGTTAGTTCAGGCCATTATGTTGAAAAGGTGGTAGTGATGTGCAGTTGAGTGCCCCATAAAATTTAGGAATTGCGGGCCTAATTTCTGGTCTGCTATTTTTGGCAGTTTCTGGGGCATACATTCTTTTTTCCCATGACTCACCAAAGTCACTGATTCTGCCGGAGCTCAAATTTATTTTACCTATTATTTTTTTAAGAGAATGGGGAATTATACCCTTGATTAGTATGCAAAAGAATATTGGATTAGGATATGATAAAGGGTGATTTTGTGAATGTTGTCCAAAATAGCTGGAATTCAATACAAGTATACATTCTTTTATGGTGTGAATCTGTTTAAAAATCATTCAATAAAAATTTTAAAAAGTAACCAATCATAACTCTTACTGTATCTATACATATGTATACACAGGGTTTCAGGAAATATTAAATTGTGTCATTTATTAAAAACATTTTTATTTAATTCTGAATGCATTTCACCAAGCAGGATTTTATCCTGGGTGCCAGTGGGATAGGACTATGGACTCAAAAGTTTTGACGAAATCTTTTTTGGGGAAACATCTATATGATCGCTGCAGCAGAAAGTGTTTCAACATTAATTTTGCACACTTACACGTTTGCAAACACACACAATCTTAGATTCTTAGGAAATACTTCTTGAGATTTGATTAAGTGCAGAGTAATTTAGGGTGCTTGGTAGCAATCGTTTAGAGCTGAAGCTAAAATTCTGAATACATATAATTTCCCTGAAATCATTGCACTTTTCAAAAATGTAAAATTTAGCTTATTTTATTTGCAGAGATTTATTTTATTCTTCCCTTTTCTCTTTTCCAAGTGAATCATGAGTCTTATGTGATCTATTCAGGACCACTAAAATATACTGTATTACTCAGAAGGTTGTAATGCAGATACTTTCCCTGTTATGCTTATCAGACTTGAAATAGAAAATTAAATTGAATTCACGGAGCTGAAGAAATCCATTCAAGCACACACATGATGTCTCCCATGTGCAAAGGACTATAGTGACTTTCTGCTTAAGAAACTTATCAATGATTGAGTTCAAATAACTACAGTATTTACAAAACAAATGATATCAAAAATTGTGAGGTGTTTTCTTTACCCTAATAATGTATTTCATTTTATTTGTTTTCTTCCTGCTCAAATGGATGAGTGTGTGCACAGAGACATATTTTTTCCTTTTTTGATATGCTTATTTAAATTCCAAAAATTTTAAACTTTTATTATTTATTTATTTGTTTTTTTATTTATTTATTTTGAGAGAGAGCAAGTAGGGAGGGGCAGAGAGAGGGGGAGAGAGAGAATCCCAAGCAGGATCTGCACCATGAGCGTGGAGCCTGACATGGGCCTCGAACACACGAACCGCCAGATCATGACCAGAGCTGAAACCAAGAATCAGACGCTTAACCGACTGAGCCACCCAAGTGCCACGTCAAATGTTTTCTTTGAAAAAAGATTTAAATGTATGTGTGAACAAGACCAGAGCTCCAGACAAATCATTACCTTTTTTTCAATGAAAGAATTCTTTGAAATTCTTGTTTTCATAGAAAGAATCTCAGAATTAGAAGAGACTATAAAAATATTTGGTTTAAATCCAAAATTTAGATTTTAATTTCCCTCCATAGCATTCCATTCAAGTGGTTATCCAGTAATACAAATTTTTCAATATTTTCACTTTAATGTTGTTTAGTTATAAAGATTAATTGAGGAATTTAACTTTTAAAAATTATTCATTCAGGTTAGTACATTCTGCAAAAATTATATGACTTATCTTGCATTTTATCACAATCTCCACATTTCAGTTACTCACAATTCTTTGGCCTTATGCTAGCAAATTGGGTGTTTACTCATGAGAAATGAACTGTGATCCTTAATTAAGAATATTGGGGTAAGGCAATTGAACCAAGCACGAGCATTGGTGCAAGGACGTGGATCTACCGTAAATAGCCAGGAAATAGCATTGTTACTCTTTAATGTGATGTCCCTCTCACAATTTAATCTATTTTGGCTACTGATTTTAAAGATTACCTGCCAAGGCTTAAAAAACTAGTTTTATGTTAGTCAACATTTCCAATTAATTAATGGAAAAATCTTTTTAATAATTTTTTTTCCAGCTAGAATTGCTCTTTCTTTAATGCTCTAACCATAAGATTCAAAGATATTTAGGAGATTGGGTCTAATCCATCGTGAAATCATTTTCTCATCAAATGAGGTGAGTGTATGGATGGATTCACGATTCTTTATCGAGTCACTCTTTAGCTGAAGGGGGAAGCCTCTTAGATGGTCTCCTCTTCTTCTTACAAACAATGCCCAGGGAGGGAAATTCCCTGTTTACTTCTTTCTGTATATTGATTGAGTTAGTTCAACTGTCTAGAGCTTGGTGGCCAACTTAACTCGGGATCCACATCTAGGCTTGTTTGTTTTACTTGCAGGTGAGGTGTTGTCTTAGCTGGGCTGCTGTAACAAAATGCCACAGACTGGTGGCTTAAACAACAGAAATTTTACTGGCCGCCATCTTGCTGTGGACTCACATGGCCTTTTCCTTGTGAACACTCAAGAGAGAATGCAAACGAGCTCTTTGGTGTCTCTTCTGAGAAGGGTATCATCTCATTACAAGGGCCCCACCCTCATGACTACATTTAAATCCAACTACCTTGCTAAGACCCCATTTCCAAATACCATTACACTGGGGGTATGAATTTTGGGGCGATGCCCTCCATAACAGGGGTCCATTCAAAAGCCACAAGTTACACAGGAAAGCTCACAAACACATCAGTCACCAGAGGAACGAGGCAAAGGGTGTGAATGTCAACTGAAACCAACCAACCTCCTCCTCGATGCTTTCATCATCATTGCCTCAAGTGCTCATACCTAGCACAGAGGAGGTGGGCAATACATGCTAAAAAATATCACCAAGTATACTTTGAGGTTTCCTCTTTCAGGGCATTACTTATTCTGTGCTACATGACGAGGTTCCAAAATGCTAGAGGTATCGCCTTGATTGTATGTTGCACTAAAGGTATAGCTACATATTTAAATAATGGGAATAAATAATGGGAATAATCTAATAGTTTGTACTACTTGGAGATAAACTCTCGTTTATTTGTAACGAGAATTTTATTATTGAAATGCTGTAGCATGGCACTTACGGAATCAGATATTCGCCATATTCCCTACTCATGTGCATGTTTCTGGATAAAAGTGCCTACAAATTGACAGGAGCCAGGCCCCCTGGAGGACTCCTTACCCTCTCCATCTCCATGTAAACGTTTAATCAGATCATCTCAGCCTCAAAATTTGCCCCTAAAATCTTTTTGCGTTAGTAGTATTTAAAATTTTCCAGGGTGCCTGGGTGGCTCAGTCGGTTAAGCATCTGACTCTTGATTTTAGCTCAGGTCATGGTCCCAGGATCGTGGGATCAAGTCCCATGTCGGACTCTGTGCTGAGAGTGGAGCCTGCTTAAGGTTCTCTCTTCCTCTGCCCCACCTCCCCCACTTGTATGCTTTCTAAAATAAAATAAAATAAAAACAAAAAGTAAATAGATAAAATTTTTCAATAGCACCTTAAAATCCATCTACTTTATAAAAATTTTTTTTGTATTTATTTTTAATATAATTTATTGTCAAATTGGTTTCCATACAATACCCAGTGCTCATCCTAACAAGTGCCCTCCTCAATGCCTGTCACCCAATTTCCCCTCTTTCTCACCCCCCATCAACCCTCAGTTTGTTCTCAGTATTTAAGAGTCTCTTATGTTTTGTCTCTCTCCCTGTCTGTGACTTTTTTTTCCCTTTACCCTCCCCCATGGTCTTCTGTTAAGTTTCTCAAAATCCACCTATGTGTGAAAACATATGGTATCTGTCTTTCTCTGACTGACTTATTTCACTTAGCATAATACCCTCCAGTTCCATCTACATCCAGTTCCATCGACATTGCTACAAATGGCCAGATTTCATTCTTTCTCATTGCCATGTAGTATTCCAATGTATATATATACCACCTCTTCTTTATCCATTCGTCAGTTGATGGACACTTAGTGTCTTTCCATGATTTGGCTATTGTCGAAAGTGCTCCTGTGAACATTGGGGTACATGTGCCCCTACGCATCAGCACTCCTATGTCTCTTGGGTAGATTCCTAGCAGTGCTATTGCTGGGTCATAGGGTAGCTCTATTTGCATTTTTTGGAGGAACCTCCATACTGTTTTCCAGAGCGACCGCACCAGTTTGCATTCCCACCAAGAGTGTAGGAGGGTGCCTGCTTCTCCACATCCTCGCCAGCATCTATAGTTTCCTGATTTGTTCATTTTAGCCACTCTGACCGGCGTGAGATGGTATCTTAGGGTGGTTTTGAAAATCCATTTACTTTTATCAAGCACTGGGGACAAGCAGACTACCTAGAACACATTGCAATCAACATGATCATATGATCCATTATTGCATTCCAGTGTGGTTTTACCAAACTGAAGCTATTTCTTTCTTTTTTTTTAATGTTTGTTTATTTCTGAGACAGAGGGAGACAGAATGTGAGAGGGGGAAGGTCAGAGGGAGAGGGAGACACAGAACCAGAAGCAGGCTTCAGCCTCCAAGCTGTCAGCACAGAGCCTGACGCGGGGCTCGAACCTACGAACTGTGAGATCACGACCTGAGCCAAAGTCGGACGCTTAACTGCCGGGGCCACCCAGGCACCCCCCCAAACCAAGGATATTTCTGTCTATCCTTGTAAATGCTTTACTAATACTTAAACTTACATTTATGTTATTGAAATCCTCTATGTATCTATTCATAAGCTGAAAAAGTGTGTATACTTTCACACATGCAGCATAGATTAAAGGGAATACTTAAGAAACAGCTCAAACAGCTGAATACAGAGTTTGGAAACTTCCTCTAGGCGCTTACTCAGTCTGAGGACCACACCCACACGGTTCCTTACTCTTCTATTTTACTTTTAATTTCATCAGTAATTTGTAATATGTCATGCAATTTAACATCTGTTATCTAGAATTTCAAGTGTCTAGAATATCACAAAAAGTATTAAGCCAACAATGAGTGACATGAAATTACTTCTACTCCAGAAATAATCTGAACAAATCGGGTCATCTGTTTTCTCAAATTACAGTTAGAGGGCAGCTGCCAAGGCAAGTCTACGGCAGTCACAGGAAGGCACAGGCAAACTACTAAGAAGGATGCAGGCAAACTACTAAGGGACTTTTCAAAAAGGTACAGAAACTACAGAATTCTAGTCATGTGGCGCTATCGAGCTTTGGGGTGGTTAGCTATGGGAACACACTGATATATGTCCTATTTATAGTGATGACTACTCAATCAATATTACATTTACTTATATTCTGAATGAGTTTTGGAAGGCATTATTTTGTAGAAAAATTTTCATCCAAAAAGCTTAACACATTAAAAAAAAATCAACGTCCTGTTTAAAAGAAGAGAAACATCAGTGGTCTATGTAATTGACTTGTTTTTATGTCCCAACGAAATTGTAATCTCAAAAGTCAAGAAAAATATCTTTCCCAAATATTTTATCAAACCCCCAACATTCTTAACTGCTAAAATATTTGTGCATTTTGAATGTTAATGTGTGTCATTGAAAGTTGAGAATCTGTCATACAGCTGTCCCCAATTTATGCGTGCACCTAGCACTATGGCACTCTGGGGTAATGGAAAAAATTCGGGAGGTGGAGTAAAATACCTTTAATGGTCTACTCACAGCGGACTGCCCTGCCTAATGTAAATGTTTGGCAAATATAATATGCTGACAATTATAATTAGTATAAGATTGTAGAAGTTACCTTATATAATTGGAAGAACGAGAGACTGGCATTTCCTAAAAGCAGAGACCAGCAAGCGTTCATCCCGAAGAGCAAGTGGGAGAGTGTATGAGTGTGTGCGTGGCACACGTGCTAGGAGCCTCTCTGAGACAGTACCCTCCCTCCCCCCGTTATGTTACTCCTAAGCGTCTAGCTTACTGGGGTTTAGCTAACGACGTAATGTTTTCTTAAAAACTGCCCATGGAGGAGCTTAGAAACGAGATAAGCAATTCAGAGATTTCCTAAAAGTAATCTTTACAGTACTGAGGCTTCTGGATGGTAAGGGGAAGGGCTCCAACCACCTTCCCCTTCCTAGCCCTTCTCTCCCCATTGATTGGCAGGAGTTGAGACTTTGCGATTTTTGCTTTACTTAGAATTTAAACTATTGCTAATGGCTCAGATGCCAGATCACAAAACAACATAGATCTCAGGGTATGGGAGAAAGGAGTACACTAGCACCGAGTAGGGAAATATTCAGGAGAACACATGAGTATATTTTTCCCCTCGAAACCATTTTATTATTTTATTTATTAAAAATTTTTTTTAACGTTTTAATTTTGTTTTTGAGAGACAGCGAGACAGAGCACGAGCAGGGGAAGGGCAGAGAGAGAGAGGGAGACACAGAATCTGAAGCAGGCTCCAGGCTCTGAGCTGTCAGCACAGAGCCCAATGCGGGGCTGGTACTCACTACCTGCAAAATCATGACCTGAGGTGAAGTTGGCCGCTTAACTGACTGAGCCACCCAGGCGCCCCCCCTCAAAACCACTTTAAATGGATAAGTGGTTAGAAAAACTTGCAGTTAACAATTTTAGAACATACGACTTTAAATATTTCAAAAATTCTTCTTTGCATTACCTACAAGAACACTGTTTAGCTTTCCTTTTAAAATCAGTGTGGGCTTGAGGCACCTGGGGGGCTCAGTCAGTTTAGGTCTGACTCTTAATTTCTGCTCAGGTCATGATCTCATGGTTCGTGGGTTTGAGCCCGGGGTCAGGCTCTGCCCTGACGGTGTGGCCCCTGCTTGGGATTCTCTCTCACTTCCCTCTCTCTCACTCATGCACGTGCTCTCTCTCCCTGCCTCTCTCCCACTCATGCACGTGCTCTCTCTCCCCCCCCCTCAAATAAATAAATATTTTAAAAAATCAGTATGGGCTTGGTGCCAAGATTCTACTGCCAAACAAAAGTACCACCTTATCAAGCAGTTGCCTAAAAATAAAAGCATGTCATTTTTGAGACAGACCTGAATTTAGTATTTTGCCACTGCACTTAGAACATTTTCTTTAAAAGGCTCTCTTTGTGGCCTGGGAAAATGAGTGACACTTCTGTGCCCATCAAATGGCAGCTGTGGCACTTGACGTTGACTGGTCCGTGAGTGATGTGGCCCCACCAAAGGATGTCACCGGCCCGCAGATGGCAGCATCTCTCCCCGGCACATACCCCCAAATTAAAGCTTGGGTTTTGGTGGAAACTACTGTATCATAAGGCCATGTGGGCCACCTTTTTTTATGACTAGCAACTGAATGGCTCAATTTTTAGACTAGATGAAACAAACCCTCTTTGTGGCTTTCCTATTTTGAAGTATTTAGACAATTTCTCTTTTGCTGGAATCATCTATAGCTTTTAAATAGAGCTACTCACAGCGATTCCATTGGCTGTCCTGGTTTTTCAGTGGTTTCCCTCAGCCTAGTGGTTTCCCAGTGTGGCTGCTCATCGGAATACCCGAGGGAATTATTTTAGGAAGCCTGTTTCCAGGGGCTCACCAAGATCTACCCTGGAATCCCCCAGAGTGAGGCAGATTTGATAAATCTCTCCAAGTACTGATGAGGAGGTTTGGGAAACCCTCTCATAATCTGCTCCCTAGACAAACCGTTCTTCCCCCTCCCGCAGCTCTCGTCATCTGCACCGCAACGATGATGTTTGTCCTTTTCTTGCGGGTTAAACATTTTCTCCGTTTTACCTGCTTTTATGTTTTCTCCTGTAGGCTACCTCAAGGACTTTGGTAATGAAAGTGGTGGTAAAAGTATCAAATATGTGCACAGCATTCTTTTCAGTACTTTTATAAAATGGAAATACAATTTGGCAAACACACTGTTAGGATACTGTTTTATGGTGGTAAGAAATGGGTCACATTTGCAAAACTCTTGAACGTAAGTGATCATTTTGCAATCAGTGATGAAGTCCAACTTTACCTATTTCCTGAGAATTAGATACTATATATTTTTTATTTATAATCCATTTTAGGTTAGATCAATTTAATATACTTCGACAAACTTTTATTGAGTCCCATCCTAGACACATAGCATATAAGTTAAGTCCTAGATTCTACCCTTCTTCGAAGAATTCATAATGCACTAAGGAAGTCAGATATATATTTTAAAAAACATAGTGTGGAAAATGTTTAGTAGAAGGAGCTGAAGGAACACATTTGAGAGGGATCAACTCTATCAGGGTAGATATGATAGGAGAAAGGTTCCTTGGAGGAGGTGATACCTGAGTTGGGTTTTGAAGGGTGAGTGGAAGCTTGGCAGCCTATCCATGGGGAACTTCAGGGAGAGGAGGGCGTCCATGGGAGAAGAAACAGCCTGTACAAAGGTATGGAAGCGTGACCCGGCACGGTGTGTTTAGGATACGGTGAGTATTTAAGGATTGTTGGTATAGGAAGTTATCACCTCTTACTGGTGAGGACTGGCAAGAAATGAGGTTTCTTGTGGACTTGTGGACTTGAATGCAATGCTAGAGACTTTGACTTTAACCTTCAGATGACCAGAACTTGATGCAGGCTTTTAAGTTAGAGAAATGTAAACAGATGATAATTTTGGGAGGGAAACCGGGCAGCACCCTTTAGGCTGGAGGGAAGTGGGTTTGGGTGGGGATTCATCTATAAGCAAAGAGCCCGGTGAAGAGGCTGCAGGAGCTTCTGTGCTAAGGAAGTGGTGGTGGGAATGGCAGGAGAGGGCAACATGTGAGACCTTTTGAGAGTGGGATGCTCAGTACACTCAGCAGCCCAGTGAATGGAGGAAAGAATTGAGGGTGCCATGTCACCCAGGTTTCTGGCTTGGGAGATGAGGGAGACATGAAACCACCAAGCAAGACAGAAAAAGTAGGCTTGATGAGAAACATAATGAGTTCACTTTTAGATACATGTTTAACATTTTTGTAGGGTATTAATCAATAAGGTTGATAACATCGATACACAAAGAAAGCAATGCCAAGAAAGTTACATAATAGACATATGTGGTTTTTCAGCGAACTAACCTTAGTTAACACATAACCACCCAGTAAATCATTTAACTATATTTTATTCTGAACCCAATCAAATAGCAACTGCACCTTTGTCTCTATTCTAAACTAAACGCTCCTTTTAATGTAGCTTTGAAGCCATAATTTTGTTTTTCCCAGAGAAAGGATAGATCTTCTAAAAATCTAGCCCTAAAATTACATCTGAAACATTGCACACATGGTCACAACTCCATTTCCTGTTTTCCACTGAGTGCCAAATCCACGTGATCCGAAACAGCAGACACTTGAAAAAATAATCCCAAAATTCCTTGGGACAGATTTACAAGGCTTTTCAGGCTGTAAAGTATAACTTCCTGTTTAGATTTTACAAAGACCACTCTAAATCACAAAGTTAGTTGAGCCACCCCAGAGACGTTCTTTCCTCTGAGAGAGATGAACCACGGGATGTTTGGGTGTCTGGAGATGAATCGCGCATTCAAGTTGGGGTTAACGGCAGAGAACATGATCACGGAGAGAGGACGGTCTCCCCCTCACCTGACTGGGAAGGGATCCTTCTAGGTCCGGACCCTTATGGGTGCTGCAGTCTGCAGGCCTGGGTTCTGTCCCAGGCTACAGTCTCTTGCAGCCATAGGCTTTTATTCAAAATTATCTTGCTCCTGCAGCCATGATGGCTACCACCTGCACACAACATGTCCGTTCTGGATATATGTAACTTTGACGGGATCTACCATCTCCAATCATCCTAAATATTTCTTCTAGCTTTTTGAAAAATTTCAAAGTATATTTTTTTGCTAACCTTCTTCATCTCCAGGTAGAAAGACTTGATTCTATTATAAAGCATTGATCACGTTAGCATCTTTCACTTACGTTCTTAATAAGTATCAGTAGGTATTGGAAACTCTAAGAAGGAGCCTCTAGGAAACCGGCCTGAACTCTGGTGGGTGCTGTGCCCTTCCTGGACACCCTTTCCCAGCTGACACACTCATCCTCCAGCTCTGTGTTAAACTGTGAGTTGTATTTTTATGTATAAAAGGCACTTACGCTTACCGAAGTTTTAAACACATTTTGAACTTCTGGCAACCGCGCTTTATTAAAGAATATTCCTACTATTGACTGTTTTTATACTTCTGTCTTTTCTGTCCTTTAGTGTTCTTCTAAGTGTAGACAACTGGCAAAGTCTACAGCAAAAATAACCGTAATAGTTTAAAAAAAGAACAACAGCAACCTGCACGAAGCACTACTTTGTGTCAAGTCTTTTCCATGCATTATCTCATTTAATAGTACATGCTAAGACAGACATTTTCATTCCACAGACAAGAAAACTAGAGTTTAGAGAAGGGAACTAACTTCCCTAAGGTAACAGTGAGTGTGAGCAGAGGCCCCCTTCCATGCAGACTGCTGCGAAATCCTCATCCCTGCATGAGCCCCAGCGTCACCTAAAAATGTAATGCGGGGGTGGTGGAGGGGGGCATTTGGAGAGACACTGAGCAAAAGATGCTGGTGGCGGTGGGATTCTTATGTCCACACGTACACGGAACAATCCAACCTAATAAAATATAACTAGTAAATTTCATCTCCCTTGCAAAGATGAGAACGATTCTTTTAGATGTAAAGAAGCTGTTTTCAAAGTATGGTCAGGGATGCCTGAGGCCCTCAAAGACCCTTCCGAGGGGTCTGTGTGATCAAAATTATAACAACACTGGGAGGTCGAAACTGTTTTCATAATAAGTATATACTAAGTTACTTATTTTTGCAGTTGTGCTCTCATGGGGAAGTTTGCCGATGACTGTCTGACATGGGACACTGCCAGCCACACAGTGAGAGCTGAAGCAGGTGTAAGAATGCAGCTGTCTTCTGTTAAGCCTAACATTAAAGAGATTTACAAAGACGGCAAAACAATGCCACCCTTCTAAATTTTTTTGGAATTTTCATAACCATCTTATGCATATTAATATGCAATGTTTTTAATATTTTTATTTTTAAATGAGTTAAAGACATTTAAAAGTTTCTGAGATATATTTCTTAAAAAAGTTTACTTATTCTGAGAGAGAGTGTGAGCTAGGGGAGAGGCAGAGATAAAGGGAGAGAGAATCCGAAACAGGCTCAACATTAAGAACGGAGCCCAACATGGGGCTCGATCCCAAGGACTGCGAGATCATGACCTGAGCCGAAATCAAGAGTCAGATGCTTAACCGACCGAGCCACCCAGGCGCTCCTCTCAGTTTTAATTCTAACACAGTAAACATTGAAAGATAACAACCCATACAAAAAAAGCTTTTTGAGGGCCTCGATAAAAAGTGCAAAGGTGCAGAATGAAACCAGAGTCTGATAACCCGTCTGTAAGTCAGTTCTAGAGGATGTATTACAGAGTCAATTATAGAATACCTTTATGTTTCAGAATTATTTGAACATGCATACATGGAGATGAACTCAGATGCATCAGCTCAGCGGCTTTGAGAGTTTAGCTAAGGGTAGTTACTGTATCACCAAATCACAACCATAGCTCCCTCGTGTTTCCACTCTTAGAAGGGATCTGAATAATGTGTGCGGTAGTGACATCTTCTGCCAGGAGGCTGTGAGAAACTGAAATTTTCTTACAGTCCCAAAGGATGAAAAATAAACTACCACAAAATCTGGTGCCTTGAAAATATACACTAATGTGACTTCTCCATTAACACTGATTTTTATTTTCAACCAGCACTTCCACACAAGAAACACTGTGATAATCACTGTTGTGAGAGTGTGCCCCTTTTCCACCAACAAAGATTTGGGGCTAGATTATTAAAGGTGTCTGCCCTAAGAGGCCGGAGGAGGCCTTCACACGATTTATCTTTCCGTCAATTGAATTTCCATTTCTCTTTTTGTGTGCACTCCTTTCTTCCGCTTGCAAACCCCATGACCCTTCCTAAAAAGTCTTTGGCCTTTATTCTTTTCTCTTTAAGTACAATAACAGGCAAGAGAACAAAGGAGACACTCTGATATGGAGAGAACCTGCAATCATTATACCATATAAAATGTGGTTCAAATCTTCAACTTGATGGGTTTTTAACTGACATCAGTTCTTCTATTAGAATGAGCTGACAAGAGAGCTATTAAACTCTAAAAACATTTGACAACGTGCTGTAGGAGAGTTACTCCTCAGCAGTTAGAAACATGGCATCATCTCAGCAGTATCTGGGTACAGGAGGCCACCCCTAAGAACTAGTATATTTGTATCCATCCCACAGACGCTTACCTGGCCCCTACTGAAGTGCTATTCCTGAGGATACGAACGGGAGACGTTTCCTGCCTCCGAGGCGCACAATCGTCCAGAGCAGATGCCACTGTCACAGGGGTTACAACACAATACGCTAAGCGCCGTAAATGCTGGTGAGAGTTGTGCTCTGAGAAGAGTAGGGTGGGGGCCGTGACGGACAAGTGGGACTTCGCTGCACTGCCGGAGTCGGTGAGGGCCCTGGGTGAGCCAGCAAGGTGCCCGGTGCCCCTCTGCCTCAGGAGTCGTGTGGGTATGCGGAGAACGGTGTGCATGTGCCCGTATACCCGTGCGCGTGGAGGATGGGGCCGAGGCGGAGGTGAGACTGGAAAGGCATGCTCACCATGTGGAAGAACATCAAGGGTAAGTCAGCCCTGGGCTGAAAATTATCCAGATTCATTTTTTCAGTACCCAGAGGACCTCATTCAGCATCTCATCTATATGACAATTCTTCAAGGTCCACCAAAAACCTCACTGCAGCAAGGTTCGAGGGAATGACTTAAAAATAATGCTCTTGCAGCTTGACCGATTAAGAATTTATACTACATGGGCCACTCAATGCAGAGAAAAAGCTTATTAAAAAATACAATATTGGGGCACCTGGGTGGCTCAGTCAGTTAAGTGTCTGACTTTAGCTCAGGTCATGATATTGTGGTTCGTGGGTTCGAGTCCAGTGTCGGGCTCTGAGCGGGCTCTGTGCTGACAGCTCAGAGCCTGGAGCCTGCTTCGGATTCTGTCTCCTTCTCTCTGTCCCTCCTCTGCTTGCATTCTCTCTTTCTCTCTCAAAAATAAATAAAACATTTAAAAAACTAAGAAAAATACAGTATTAAAATTAAAACTATTTAAAAACTAAAACATCTTTGTATTACAATATGCCTACAGAGTAATATATGACCAAGACATAATCTACAAAAATCATATTACATCATCACATACTAGCTTCTGAAAGTTAGTTCCCAAGATAAAAATTGTAGTTAACTAAGGGAAAGACAGTTTTAGAAATAAGAATATGGTTTTAGCTGAAAAATACTTCTATTTGAGATTGGACTACTTTTTGAGTTATTCTTACAATCTAGTTATAGGTATAAACTATAATAATATAATATGATATAATATGACATGATATATGATGTAACTGGCTGGTCTAGATTTTTTTTTAAATTTTTTTTAACGTTTATTTATTTTTGAGACATAGAGACAGAGTGTGAGCAGGAGGAGGGCAGAGAGAGAGGGAGACACAGAATCCAAAGCAGGCTCCAGGCTCCAAGCTGTCAGCACAGAACCTGACATGGGGCTCGAACTCACAGAACCTGAGATCATGACCTGAGTTGAAGTTGGCCATTTAACCAACTGAGCCACCCAGGCGCCCCGGTCTAGATTTTTGTGTCTGAGTGCATGAGCACGTAAGTGTGTGTGTAAACGATAATCTAAAATCTTATTATTCTTCAACTTCCATGGATAATTCTCACCAAACTATTCGAAGAGTTGCATAGTTTAAAAGATACTTCATCCTCTTCTTTTCTGAAATGTGGAATCTCAGTTTATTTGGCAGCAGCCAGAGTCCCAAGTTCAATGACAGATGATTAAAATGTTCTTTTTTCCCTTGTTTTTGATTTATTGCCAAATAATCAAAACTATGTTGGCATGGCCAGCATTCCTCACTGTGAGTGTTTTTAAATGTTTGATATTTGTATATCCTGTGTGCCATCTGAAGCAGACGTTTGCTCTATAATATAACGAAAGAGAGAAAGATTATGTTTGCATTTTCTTTGTTCAAGGTGTTTATTGCATCTCAGAGGGCGTACATGCACTGGGTTTTTAAACTGAAATAGAAAGAACTGCCATTTTGAAATTGGTTTTAGGTAATTTTTCCCCATTACAGTGTATGTTATCCCCACAGTAAGTTCAGATACAACCACTTTTAAATGGTACCATACATCTATTAAATAATTTGAAAAATAGGCAAACACCTTTCCAACCCAGTATGCTTTTACAGAGAGCGGCCAAGCCACTAGCGACACTGATCCACAGTGACCTCATTTACGCACCGAAATCTGAAGCCAAGCCATCAGCACATACGGTATGACAACAAATGAAAAATTAAAGAATACAGTATGTACAGTAAAGGATACAATTCTCTGAATTAGTTTAAATTCTAATCACAATGGTACAACAAAATCTACTTTGAGCTTGATTGAGGGATGGAAGAACACTAGTCTACAGAACACACAAAGAAATACTAAATTAACAGATGTACATAAAACCCACAATAAAATAAAAATATTTGCAGTAATCTTTAAATTACAGATACCCCTCGGGGCGCCTTCATCACCAAATGAAGAGCACATCTCTAGTTTCCTTTTCACGGACATGATAGAAACGGACCCTTTACTTTTCAGTGCATTTAATCAAGAATGAATAAATAGGTCAATTTAGATGCAAAACCTGTCAAATATAATCAAAATATACATTTTAATATAGCAGTGATTAAATATGGAATTCTTTCCATAGGATTTTTTTCATTCTTGATAAGGTAGCTTCAAGGAGAAATATTTATTATGGACGTTAACCCTTATATTTTTTTTAAAACAAAATTTCTTAACATATACAGTGCCACAAAAATAAACATTTCTCACAACAGTTGAAGTTGAAGTTCCTGTGATTGGAAAAATGTACTCCACACTGAAAAAGTTTTGTATATTTAAGAGTGTTTTCCTTACTATTTGATATTATCACACTATGTTTGTAACAGAGATACAGAGAAAAAGAGAATTCGTGGGGAGAGTTTAGGTTTGTCCAAAAGTCATATATACATCAAAACCTTCAAAAACACAGACACGTCTTTCCCAATGGCTCACCACGCAACAGCTGCGCCATCCGTCCATGGGCGAGGTCCAGAAAAGCACTAAAGGCGTCAGAAACATCCATTCATTGTTTTTACATCGTACAACACACAAATAACCCAAATACACTACAATTTTGAGAGTAGGGATAACAGCTAAGGTAGTACACATTCCTATGTTCACTTTCACGGCTGTGCTACACATTTTGGAAGAGAAGTTACGAGTAAGCATTGGGTTTGGTACTGGTGGCTCACTTTGAAACTCTGAGCATCGATTTTATTTGAAGTCTCCAAACTCATTATTTTTTTCCTATTCGGTCACAAAAATTGCAGCTGTGAAGATAAAAAGCAGCTGAGTTAGAAACAAGATTACACACTCCTCAAACATTACCTCCCTTTCAATTTTTAGTTCACAATTACTATGAAAAATCTTCATGCAAAAGGTTTCTGTGTAACAAATTCACATTTATCTACTTCTCACAATTCCTTGCTTAAAGTTTCAGCCAGGAAGGAATTTTTTAGAAACTTTTTAATGTATAGTTTCATTTTAGATAAAAATACTAGCAAAATTTTGAAATGTGGATACTTACTAGACATCTTAGTAGTAAGACATTTGCTATTAATTAAGAACAGTTCACCTTCAAAACAGGGCGGGGGGGGGAAGGAATAGCAGTGGTTTTCATTATTTTTTGCTTCTTTTCAGTTATAGTGTTCGCTGAGTCACTAAGCAGTTGAACAAGGAACAGAATAGAGGAGGGAGATTTCCGAGGTGACTCAGTGCCTTTGCAAACGCCACTTCCCCTCTCCTCTGGCCAGTCCGCGCTTTACCAGACACCTCTGCCAGGAAATCTTCCTGGCGTGAAGGTTTAGTCACATGGGCAACTCTTTTTCATACATTAGTCTGTGTCTGTCTCCCTTGTGACTGTGAACCTCTGGGGGCAGGGCCGTCTCAAGCATCTCTGTCGCAGGCGCTCATCAGAATTCCCAGCATATGCTGAGAGCGATATTTACTGAATGAGAGGTGGATCGAAGGCTACTCCCTGCACTATCTTGTTAAGTCCTGAAACTTTAATGGCTAAGAAGTGCTCGTTGTCTCACTTTTGCCGACACCAGCCCAGTCCAACCTAAAGTGGAAAAGAAAACTCAGGCGCAAGGAGAAATTACTTGGCTGAGATGTCAAGGCCTTAAAATGTACAACTTATTAACCTGATATAAGAAAAAAAATCATCAAGTAGGAATCTACAAAAATCTTAGTAGGCATTAGAGAAAGTTAAAAAAAATATATATATAGGTTTTAAGATACATAATAAAAATTACATTGGACGATGGTCCAAAACGTTGACACTTTTACTCCTCCTCTAATGTGTGACCTTGGGCAAAACACTCAATGCCAAGGATCAGTTCCTTCGGCTGTGAGACAAAAAGTATCTGGCTAGCTTACTTCACAGGGTTTAATTCCTCGCAAAGGTGCAGAGGCGTCCATGATTAGGAAGTGGGTATGAGAAAGCACTGTGCACAAAAAAGCAGCACTATTATTGTTTATCCACTTTCTGCAAGTATTTGTTGAAAATCTACCCAGTGTTAGGTTTGAGGTTAAAGTAAACTTTTTTTCCTTTATTGGTTTCCTTCCATAAGATCATCACTGCATAAATTATATTAGAAATTTAAAACTACAACATTAGAAATTTAAAATTCTGCTTGAATGTGGAATTGCGAAGGGTAACAATCTAAGCTTTATTTGATGCGGTCAAAAAGGATAAACAAATACAAATTACACAATTCTGTAGACAAGTATATTCTTAGATGATTTCTAAATGCAATATGACAAATGTTAGCTTTTTATAAATTACAGTCATTGAGTAATAAAGTGGTAATTTTCTAATTTACGAAGTAGCTTGGGCAACTTTTTGCTTTATCAGTAAAATTTTTATGCTTTTCAGGACAACATGGAGGCTTTTCTCCCTCTTAGTTTTATAAATTAAGATTTAAAAAAAATTACTGATAATTCATTGATGACTTTTAATACTGACTTAATAAGTATAAATACTCCAAGTATTACTTGATACATGAGTTCAAAGCACAGAGGTACAAATATCAGACCTGAGATAGCTAAGCACTGCATAGGTCATAATTACAAGCCCCCAGGAAAAGCTCAATATTAGATACCTTAAATTGTTTACAAGAAATCCTTGATGTTAAGATCCGCTAATGGGTCCTTTGCTGGAGGTTTCTTGGGACTCTGAGTGGCAGGTGTAGGGCTTGGAGAAAGCTAATGGGGAAAAGCCAGCCCAAGATAGCAGAGAGAGAAATCAAACAGAGAGACAGGTAAGCGTTAGGCAGAGCACATACCACAGAAAACAAACATGCAGAAGATCAGATGGCTTAAGGTTTACAAAATCTTCTTTGTTCTACTCAGCCACAGTGTTGTGTTTAATTCTGGACTCATAAAGTACACTTCAAACGATATTTGGCTTTCTTGAAATATTTTGATATCAGAGTTCGCCAAAGTTATTTTTGAGGACTCTGGCAGAACGACATGGGTATGAGTTAGGGAAGACGTGGAAAACTAGTCACGTACAGATATTATGAATATAGAGTAAAAAAACACAATAATCGATTGCTGGATACGAAAGCATTTTTACTTTGAGTTATTAGTATCGCTAAGATAATAAAGGGATTTTAATAATTTTTCCGTACAGCGAGAGTGAGTTTGAAGGAAAAATGGAAAGGAAATAATTTGCAGAAAGTCACTTAAGAAATTACTTTAAATTATTAACTAGATATTCTAGAATTTCACATAAAGTATTTTATTTTATTTTTCATTTTTATTTTTTTTTCCAGCAGAATTCCGTGCTTCTTGGTGAATAGGGGAGTCCTTGAATGGCGGAGAAGACACAGAGGGGACCCCCAAATCCACATGGGGCGCTGGGGACCCCCACATAAAGTGTTTTAAATGAAAACAGTTTGGGGGCACTGTCTGTTTCCGATGGGCAAAGAGTTTCCCAGTTACGAATGTCGGTAAATTGCAATATTGCCTGTCCAGCTCGCAGAGAGGGCTAATTAATTACTAAATGCTACAGGACAAAATCATATTGCATTTGCTAGCAAAAGCAACAAAGAATGAACTTACCTTGTTTCTCTTTAATTAATACCTACATTATTTCATTACATGGCAGAAATAAGCTTTGGAAGCAGGCTTTTGCAGGAGTGTTAGGTTATGAGGCCTTGAAAAAGGTCATGTAATCTAAACAGGGAAATAACTGACATGGATTCTTCGAGTCTAATTATTCTCCTCCGCTGTAACATGACAGAAATCTCAGAACTCTGTGGCTGTGGGGTAGTGATGTATGTTTTTTTATCGGCTCAGTAAACAGAGCTCCAGAAGTAAGGACTTTTAGATTTGTTCCCATGTCCAGAAACTACTGACCGACTGCAGTACCTATCAGTCAAATTTCCCTTTTTAAAAACAGGACTCATACTTCATAGGAAGATCAAGAATAAAAAAATGCAAGTGTTGAAGCTGTTTAGAAGATAAGAAACTCAAGAGTTGGTTCATCATGAATAATTTGGTTAGATGACAACGTCAGACACCAACCACATGAGATGGAGTGGAACAGTCCGGGTGTCAGGGATGAAAACCTGTTTCGTTTTCTAAAGTTACAGAATCATATTTATTTTACTATCTAGTATAATCACCTCTGCTGCTTCTCTGATATGGGAAATACAATCTAAAGCTTCTATAAATATGGCATACCATTTCCTCAATCACGATTATAAATTCAATTAAATGATTAAAGCACGGTTTTCATGATGTCATCTATTTTTCATGTTCATTCTTTGAATTAAGTAAATGAACGGATGTGGCATTATGGAAGAAAAACAACTACTTTAATAATACTGTGTTGACTTATTTCTAAAGCTTTCGGGACACTAAATACAGTAAGTCTCAATAATAATTCTTCCAAGTAATAAAATAGAGATGTCCTGCCTTTTTCCAAAAAAGTGGTAAACAGTCACGGGTGTATTCAACCATCAAGAAAACATTCATAATAAATGAGATCCTTCTTAGAAGTTAAATATATCTAGATTAAATTGAACCCCAGGTATTACCCCCAGAACCTTCCTCACTTCCTTCAGAAACCATCTGAGGCAGGGTTCATTTGTCTCAGAGCAGGGTAGAAAATGTCTCAGGAAGCCAGTGCTTTGAGTATGGCCTTGAAGGCTTGGGTTTTTCACATTTTAAATTTATCTCTTTGAACACCCACCATTCTCTCTTCTGGTGACTGGGGCTTTTGGGGGGTTGAAGAAGCTGAAAGTAAAACTTGGGAACAGGTAGAGAGGATGGATTTTAGAGATGATGAAAGGAAGCAAAAGGGATTAAAGTGCACTCAGAAAGTTCAAAGTAGGTATCCTAAGGATAACACAATATAAACACCATCTGGTAAGTTATAAACATTATAGAAGTGAAACCATTTGCCGACACCATCACAAACTATTTGAGCTATTTGTTTTGGTTTGCTCAGCGTGGTGCTGGTAAAGTCGTAACTTGGTGTTTTGACTCCGTCCATATCAGTTTCTCACGGTGTAAACCTCTTTGGTTCTATGAATACCGCCACCTTGGCCAGGAAGTTCATAAGAGGAATCAAGGACTGGTTACTCATCAGCATGACTATTACTATTAGCAAAACAGGTTAGCAAGGTGTGCATGCTTTAGCATCTTTGTAAGTAAAGGTAGCACTTTGTGTAGGAAGCAACGTGGCCTCTGTAAAGAGAGCTTTGTCCTTTGTCCTGGATCCTGGTAGATAACCTCTAAGCCCTTGGACTTTCCTGAGTGATAGGAATGTCTGTGTCATTCAGGGTGGGTTCTTGGAACCACACTTGACAGTTGATGCTAATAGAGGGACTCAGGTTGGGGGCTAGCCACACCAGAAATACCAACATGATGAGAGTGTTGGGTCTTGGGGCCACATGATGTCGGCCTGACTTTCAGTGAGGTGGGGGAGGCTGGAGATAAAGTTCAACCACAGAGACAAGAATTCAGTCATTCCTATATACGGAAACTTCAGAAAAACGCTGCACACTGCAGTGCAGGGGAGCTTCCTGGGGGTCGGCGATACTGCACGCATATTTTTACACACTGATGCCAGGTGAGTAACACACCCTGGAGGACAAAGAAGCTTCGTGCTTGGAACCTTCCCAGTTCCAGATTTCCCCCTGCACGTTTCTTCTTCTGGCTACATCTAATTTGGACCCTTTCACTGTAATAAAACCTGAATTCTGTGAGTTACTCTAGGAAATTATCTTGAGAACCTTCAGATTTGTAGGCATTGGTCTGAAGTGAGATAGTAGCCCTCGGCACTCCCAAACTTGTGGCTGGTGTCTGAAGTGAGGGCAGTCTTGTAGTGTGATAGGAGAAGAAAGGATTCAGTAGGCAGAGAGGGAAAGATTAGGACCTGAGGTTCCTGAGTGGGGAAAAACACCTATTTTGGAACAATGCAGGGAGCATCTGACCACAGCGAAACCCCTTAGGCTTAAGGTTCCTCTTAAGAATGTGACAGACCCCACCTACTCCCCCTCAGGTTTTCCCTCAGAAATTTGACCAAAGACCTAGGTATGGCCATAGACCACCCCTTATACGATGGAAAAAACCAATCAGGAATGGACAACCCAGCACCTAGAGCTATCAAGCCAATAAGGGTAGAACCTGAGAAGGAACAAGGGGGAAGTGATGGGGGGAGGGCTGACTAGAACCTTATAAAACAAGGACCCTCCCCTATAGTCCTTGGACATTCACTTTCAAATGTCTCCTCTCATGAAAAGAGCTTTCCTACTATTCTTCCTTTCTGATCTTATCCTCTAATAAACTTTTCCCTTCTGCTCATTTTGTGCCCACCTCCTAATTCTTCAAAGCGTGAGACGATGAATCCCGGCTATTGTGGTAAAAAACCCTGCAGCAGTAGGGACTGCTCCCTTAGACTCTGCAGTTTGGCAAACTCATTGCCATTAGCATCACGACTCCTGGGCAAACCTGGCGGTCTGGAGGACTGTGTCCCAATTGCAGAGTTTAGCTAACACTGGGAACACATAATAAAACTATGAATCGGAAGTACTCATTTTTCTTGAATAAATGCTCAGATCCTTTAAATGTCTAGTTGTTCTCAGGAATTATTCCGAATTAAGTAGGAGAGGAATGGAGGGACTTAGGATAGTAAGTTACTTCTATCCATTTTTCTCACACTATTGCTAATCTGTCTTTTGTGTTCCCTTTACTTCTGAAGCAACAGATTTAAGGAGTATATCAGGTAAAAGATTAAAGAGTCTGTCACAGAGCAGTTTTATACTTATACATTAATGTCATTATTTTGAGGACATTAAAGAACTGACCTGTGTGCCAGGCACAGCTGCAGCTCCAAAGGGTGGCCTCATCATGGGCTGGGCAAACATGACTGGCTGCTGAGGCATCATGGGCATGCCCGTCCCAGCAGGAGGCTGAAAAGGAAGAGTGGTTCACAGCAAAAGTGGAATCCGCTATGGTAATATGATGGGGAAAAGATAGGATCAAATAGGCAGAGGGGGAAACGTTAGGACGTGAGGTCCCTAAGTAGGGAAAAACAAGTATTATGGAACAAAGTGGGGGAGCATCTGACCACAGCAAAGCCCCATCGGGCATAAAGTTCCTCTTAAGAATGTGGCAGACACCACCTACTCCCCTTCAGGTTTCTCTCAGGAATTTGACAAAAGACGTAACTAAAATAAGTAGTTATGAAACTACGTCAGAAAACGTATGACCCAAGGAACAGTAAGGCCACAGACCACCCCTCATGCAATGGAAATGAGCCAATCAGAAAGGAATGACTAGGCATTTAGAGTTACCTAGCCAAGAAAGGTGGGACTGAGAAGAAACAAGGTGGAAGGAAAGGGGCCAAGCAAAACCCTATAAAACAAAGCCCCTTGCCCAGAGTCTGTGGGCATTCACTTTCGAATGCCCCCTCTCTGTAAAGAGAGCTTTCTTACTTTTCTTACTTTCTGATTTTTACTCTAACAAACTCTTGCCTGCTGCTCATTTTTTTCTGTCTTCATTCTTTGAAAGAGCAAGACAGCAAACCCCAAGTAAGGAATCCTATAACAGTAATGCCCTGACATTTATGTCTTTAATATGTTTCTGAAAATTTCTGAGGAATGCAGGTCTGTGAGAAAGTAATTTTGAACACTAGGTGCTGTAAGGCTGGCAAGATGGCAGGGAATCACTGAGGTACAGTGGAAGCCTGGCTGGCCCAGGGCATCCTTAGCCAACCAGGCTTTGTTGGTGATTATTTGTCTTCTGTAAGCAAAATTCTTAAGAGATAAAACCGTGTCGATTTATGGACCATAGTCCTAATATTTGCTAGTGATAAAAGTGATAATTGAAAAGTCATCGTACAGTGATTAGGTTGATTTTGATGATTGAGCTAAGAATATGTTTCATAAATATTACTCCAAAAATGACATACCTATATACTATAGAAATTATTTTGACGTAAGAACTTATTTTAAATATAAATATATTTTATTAGAGAGAGCATGAATGAGGGAGAGGGGCAGGGGGGGAGAGGGAGAGGGAGAGAGAGAGAGAGAGAGAGAGAGAGAGAGAAATTGAGAGAGAGAGAGAGAGAGAGAGAGAGAGAGAGAGAGAGAGAGAGAGAGAGAATCTTAAGCGGGTTCCACACTCAGTGCAGAATTCAACGTGGGGCTTGATCCCACAACCTTGGGACCATGACCTGAGCAGAAAACCAAGAGTTGGATGCTCAACTGAGCAAGCCACCCAGGCACCCCGATTTTAAATATTTTCTAGCTGACTTTGTCATGTCACGTGTAGACTTCCTAATGTCTAAAGCAGATGACTTACTTTTTTAAGTTTTACTTCACTGCATTTTTCGAGGAAGAATTATAGTCCGTAGCAGTATTTGTTAATCCAGGATTTGGCAAAGGCTTCAAAAATGTCAATTACAATTTTTAGCACGAGTTGCCACTCACCATTCCAAATCCTGCTCCAGGCTGTCCAACAGATGGGGCCCCGGCAACAGGAGGAACCGAACTGGTAGGAGGTACAGCTCCTTGCTACCAAAAAAAATCACAACACACACACACACGCACACACCCCACATCACCACCAAGGACAAACAAAAAGGACATAATATGTTTTTAAAATGACAAAATATAATTTTAAAATACATACCCCTTTAAATATGTGTGCGAATGTGAAAAACATCCCATTTTAGTTTTACATTTAAAAAAATGGCTCTAGCACCATGCTGATATGAAGAAGGCTACTAACTTGATGTTCACTGTTGTGCTATTTGGGCTCACTGGCGTATAGCCTACTCACAGCACTGGGCTTCCTCTGTTCTTCTTACACTTCTCCTTCACCCTCACTGTAAATGAGCTGAATTTCTCTAAGCTTGTCTTTTCCTATCATTATGTCCTCCTACAGGTACTGGGTTAGACATTTGAAAAACATGTCTTCATTTACGTAACAGTGCCCCACCCCCTCATTTTTAGACTATTTTCTGTGTTATACTTCTCTCTGAATTTTGATGGCTCTACATTTGCTCAAGGGCCAAAATTAAATCCAAGTTTTAGGAAGTATTTAGAAGACCACACATCACAAAATAAAGCACAAATATCCCATTTTAGATACAGGTCTGACAGCTTTTAGTCAGACCCCCTAACATTTACAACAAACCCACTAATATTTCCCTTATGCTTAAAACTGACCCTACTGTAATCTCTAAAATTGAACTCGACCATTAGAGCAAAATCCTAATTAAAAAAGAAAATAGTGATGGCAGAAAAATGGTGAAGCAAGGAACTCTGAAAGTCTCCCCAATCCATAAAATCAGTAGAAAAACAGGCAAAACCTATTAGGTTCAACTATTTTAGAACTCTGAAAATAAACTAAAAGCTTGAAGCAATCAAAAAAGTACTTATTCAAGAAAATCAGCTGGATCTTGCAAGAAGAGTGAGCTCTGTGGCATCCTAACTTACCCTAGTTTCACCCACTGTTCTTCAGCATAGCTGTAGTCTTGAAACTAACAGCTTATGTTCTCAGTAATAGTACCAGAGGGAGCAAAATATATTTAATTATTTATTTTGTCTCATCTGTGTGGCTCCCTGGAAAGACTGGGCTCAAAAGGCTTGTCTTTGTCTCACCAAACAGGGAATGCATCTAGTGCTAAAGTTGTTACCTGATGCCACTCGTGGAAAACATTTACAGACAAATGTTTTAGCTGTAGCTGTCTTAGGCAATGGATAACAGGGCAAACAGTAGACTAAACAAAAAGCTTGTGAGGAAAGGTTGCAGAAGGAGATACTTTGGGGACTAAGGGTTTAAAAATCTTGACATACTCCTGGGAATTCGGAAGGCCATGCACAAGCCCAGGGCTGTGTGCCTGGTCAGGAAAGACATGAGAAGGCCTCCAGCTGACTCTGGGGCTTTTCGCAAGCAGTAAGTGATTGCTAAGGCAGGGTTGCAAACTGTCTGGTTGACTCTGAAGACCTGCCCTAACACACACTCAGAGCTCCTCTACAAAGAGGGGGAGATATTCTGGTTCAAGGAATTTAAGTAATCTCTCCCCAATCATTAGCTCATTACTTAGCTAAAGGAACTAAGACTTCAACGGCCACACATAACAAAGGAGAGAGACTACAGAATTAGTTCAGAATGGTCACTGAACAACAAAAAAACAAACAACTACAAAGAGTAGCCACAACAAACCCTTAGGGAAGAGATAGAACTTGATTTCTAGAGTAGACACATTATAATATTCAAAATGTCTAGGTTTCAACAAAACAATTCTAAGACATATAAAGCAACAAGAACATACAGCCCATATGCAGGAGAAAGATCTCAAATTAATAATCTAAACTTTCACATTGAGAAGCTAGGAAAAAGGAAACAAACTAAACCCAAAGAAAGCAGAGGAAGGAAATAATAAATACAAGAGTAGAGACAAAGTACAAAAACAGACTGAAGAAATCATAAAAAAAATCTAAATAAATTTACAACAAATAAAGAGACTGTATAAGGAATCAAAAACTTCCATTAGTAATCAAAACAGTCCAGAACCATATGATAATTCCAATAGCAGTAGAAAAAGCATTTGACAAAATACAGTATCTGCTAATGATAAAAACCCTCAACAATGTAAACTGAGAGAGAATATATCTGAACATAATAAAGGCCATACATGAAAAACTCACAGTTAACATCATAATCAATGGTGAAAAACTGAAAGCTTTTCCTTTAAGATCAGGAACAAGACAAAAATGTCCACTCTCATCACTTTTATTCTTTTATTCAACATAGCACTGAACGTCCTAGCTGTGGCAATCAGACAAGAAAAAGAATTAAAAGACACCCATATTGGTATGGGAGAAGCAAAACTCTATTTGCAGATGATATGATACTAAATACAGAAAACCCTAAAGACCGCACCAAAGCACCATTAGAACTGATAAAGGAAGGCAGTAAAATCGCAGGATATGAACTCAATATACAGAAATCTGTTGTGCTTCTCTACACTAATAATGATGTAGCAGAAAGAAAAACTAAGAAAACAACTGCACCAGAAAGAATTAAATACCTAGGGATAAAGTGAATCAAGGAAGTGAAAGATCTATACTCTGAACACAAGAAGACACTAATGAAAGAAACTGAAGGCGACATACACGCACGGAAAGATATGCCTTGCTCATGGATTGGAAGAATTAATATTGTTAAAAAGCCCATATTACTCAAAGCCATCAACAGATTCAATGCAATTCCTATCAAAAAACTAATAGCATTTCTCACAGAATTAGAACAAAGAATACTAAAATTTGTATGGAACTACAAAAGACCTCTCATAGGCAAAGCAATCTTGAGAAAGAACAAAGCTGGAGGTATCATAAAGCCAGATTTCAAGTTATACTACAAAGCTATAGTAATCAAAACAGTATGGCACTGACACAAAACCAGATACACAGATCAAGGGAAGAGAATAGAGAGCCAAGGAATAAACCCATGCTTATTTGGTCAATTAATTTATGACAAAGGAGGCAAGAATATACAATGGAGGAAAAGACAAGTCTTTTCAAAAGATGGTGTTGGGAAAAATGGACAGGTACATGCAAAGGAATGACACTGGACTACTTTCCTGTATCATGCACAAAAATAAACTCGAATGGATTAAAGACCTAAATGTAGGACCTGAGACCATAAACTTCCTAAAAGAAAACAGGCAGTAATCTCTTGAATATCAGCCTTAGCAACATATTTATGGATATATCCCCTCAGGCAAGAGAAACAAAAGCAAAAATAAACTTGAGACTACACCAAATAAAAAGGTTTTACATACCAAAGGAAATCAAATCAAAATCAACAAAACAAAAAGGTAACCTAGTGAATGGGAGCCGATATTTGCAAATAATAGATCCAATAAGGGGTTAATATCCAAAGTACACAAAGAGTTTACAGAACTCAACACCAAAAAGCTAAACAATCTGATGAAAAAATAGGCAGAAGATCTGAAAAGACATTTTTCCAAAGAAGACCTACAGATGGCGAACAGACACATGAAAAGATGCTCAACATCACTTATCCTCAGGAAAATGTAAATGAAAACCACAATGAGACATCCCCTCACACCTGTCAGAGCGGCTAATAGGAAAAAGGCAAAAGATAACAAGTGCTGGCGAGGACGTGGAGAAAAGGGAACCCTCGTGTGCTGTTGGTGAGAATATAAATGGGTGCAACCACTGTGGAAAGCAGTAGGCAGGTTCCTCAAAAAATTTAAAGTAGAAATGCCATATGATCCAGTGATTCCACTACTCAATATTTACCCAAAGAAAATGAAAACACTAATTCAAAAAGATACATGCACCCTTACGTTTACCGCAGCATTATTTACAATAGCCAAGATATGAAAGCAACCTAAGTGTCCATCCAGAGATGAATGGATTAAGAAGATGTGGTATATATGGAATAGAGTGTTACTCAGCCATAAAAAAGAATGAGATCTTGCCACTGGTGACCTACAAGGTATTTGTTAAGTGAAATAAGCCAGAGAAAGACAAATACCATATGATGTCACTTAAATGTGGAATCTAAAAACCCAAACAAACGAACGAACAAAAGCACAGGTTCTTACATATGAAGAACTGGTAGCTGCCAGAGGGTAGGTGGATGGGCAAAACAGATGAAGGGAATTAAGGGGTACAAACTTCTAGTTATGAAAAAAGTGCAGCATAGGGAATATGGTCAACAATAAAAAAACTTCCACCACAGAAAAGATCAGAAATGGATGGCTTTGCTGGTGAATCCTATTAACTGTATAAAGAGGAATTAATAACAATCCTTCTCAAGCTGCACCAAAAAAAAAAAAAAAAAAAAAAAAGAAGTGGGGGAATACTTCATAATTATTATTTGATGCCAGTATTGTCCTGACGCCAAAACCAGACAAGGAGATTAGAAGATTATAAATCAATATCTTTTATGAACTGTGATGCAAAAATTTGACAAAATACTAGCATACTAAATCCAGCAGGATATTAAAAGAATTATATACCATGACCAAGTGAGATTTATCCTAGAAATGTAAGGTTGGCTCCAGCAATGTAATATGTCATATTGATAGAATATAAGAAAAAATACATAATCATTTCACTAGATGCAGAAAAAGCATTTGACAAAATCCAACACCATTTCATGACAAAAAACAAAACAAGACAAAAACCACTCAACACACTAACATTTTAAGATAGGAAATTCCTCATCCTCAATAAAAGCGTCTACAAAGAACACATGGCTATCATCATACTTAAGGCTGAGAGACTGAATTCTTAAGGCTTTCTCCTTAAGAATAAGACAAAGGTGAACTGGAAGTTCTAGTTGTGGCAATCAGGTAAGAAAGAAACAGCATCTAGAAAGAAAAAAAGAAATTAAACAATCTCTATTTGTAGATGACATCACCTTATATATAGAAATGCCTAAGGAATCAATATACAAAAAGCTCATTAGAATAAACAAATTCAGCAAAGTTGTAGGATACATCAATCTGTAAAAATCAGTGTAGTATTCACTGTATGCTAGCAATGAACAATCAAAAAATATAATTAAAAAGATAATTCATTTACAATAGCATTAAAAACAATAAAATACTTAGGAACAAAATTAAGAAAAGAAGTACAAGACTTTGGGGACCTGGCGGGCTCAGTCAGAAGAGTGTGCGGCTCTTGATGTTGGGCTCATGGGTTCGAGCCCTGCACTGAGTATAGAGATCACTAAAAAAAAAAAAAAAAAACTAAAAAAAAAAAAAAAAGGACAAGACTTGTTGAAACATTGTTAAACAACTTGTTAGAACACTGGTGAAATAAAAAACTTAAAGAGAAAGATATCCTGTGTCCAAGGATTAGAAGACTTAATATTAAGATGGCAATATGTCTCAATTGCTTTATAGGTTTAGTACAATCCCTATCAAAATTTCAACTGCTTCTTTTGGGAAAATGGACCATCTGAACCTAAAATTTTTGTGGGAATGCAAGAGATCCAGAAGAGCCAAAACAATCTTGAAAAAGAACAAATTTAGAGGACCCACATTTCCTGGTTTTAAAACTTAATACAAAGCTACATCAAAACAGTGATGGTACTAGCAGAAAGACAGACATATAAATCAATACAACAGAATAAAGATTCTGGAAGTAAACCTAGACATCTATGGTCAACTGATTTTTGACAAGGATGCCAAGGCCAATAAATGATGCATAGTCTTTTCAATAAAAGGTTTTGGGAAAACTGGATTTCCACATGTGAAATTATGAATTTGGACCCCTATGTCACACTACATATTAAAATGAGCCTAAAATATGTCAAGAAGCTAATGTAAGACATAAAACTATACAACTCTTGGCAAGAAATATAATTGTAAACCTTCAAGATCTTGGATTAGGGAATGGTTTCTCAAATATGACACCATGAGCACAAGCAACAAAAACAAAAATAAATAAATTGAAGTTTACCAAAATTAGAGTCTTTTGGGGGCACCTGGGTGGTTCAGTCGGTTAAGCATCGGGCTGCAGCCCTGGTCATGATCTCATGGTTCATGAGTTCGAGCTCCACATTGGGCTCTCTGTTGTCAGCAGAGAGCTTGCTTGAGATTCTCCTGTCTCCCTCTCTCTCTGTCCCTGCCCAGCTCTCTCTCTTTCTCTCAATTTCAAAATATAAATAAACTTAAAATATTCAAGTCTTTTGTGCACTAAAGGACACTATCAAGAAAATAAAAAGACAATTTGTAGAATGGGAGAAAATATTTGCAAATCACATACAGCATTTAATAAGTATCTAGTATCCAGAATACATAAAGATCTCTTAGAACTCAATAATAAAAAGACAGCCCAATCATAAAATGGGCAAAGGATGTGATGATGTTTCTCAAAAAACAAAAACAAAAACAAAAACCAAAAACTAATGGCCAAGAAGCACATGAAAAAAAGCTCAACATCATTTATCATTATGGAAATTCGTATTAAAACCGCAACTGAAACCCTACGTACTGCCGGTGGGAACGTAAGATGAAGTGGCTGCTGCGGAAAAGTTTGGCAGTTCCTCAGAAAGCTCAACGGAGAGTCACACATGACCTAGCAATTCCATTCGTGGGTATCTGCCCAAGAGAACTGAGGACACATATTCACACAAAAACTTCTTTACGAATAACATAAGTATTTTTCCTAACAGCCAAAAAGTGGAAACGACACAAATGCCCATCGGTTGAAGAACGTAGTGTATCCAAATTCTGCCATAAGAAATGCATGAAGCACTGATACGTGCTACAACATGGATGAGCCTTCAAAATGTCATGCTACGTGAAAGAAACCAGGCACAAAATGCTCCTTATTTTAGGAGTCTGATAATATGGAATACCCAGAATAGACAAATCTATAGAACCAGAGTAAATTATTAGATGCCAGGGAATCGGGAGAGGAGGAAATTGAAAGGGGTTGGAAAGGGGTTGTGTTTCTTTTTGGGGTGATGGGGCTATTCTGGAGTTAGACAATAATGACAATTTTACAACATTGTAAATATACTGAAAATCACTGAATTTCATTCACTTTAAAGTTGTGAAAATGGAGAATTTAATGTTTATGTAAATTTTATCTAAAAAAATTAAAAAACAGAACAGGTAAACAGGTATTATACTTCAGATTCACTCTTTACTCATCATTTCAACAGGTTAGGTAGTAGGTTATTCGCCAGACTCAGAATCATACCATTTGTCACGATAGTATCATACAATAAGAATTGTATTATTTACCAGAATTATTATCATTATACCTTGAGGCTATGAAAGAAAAAAGATTTTATTAGTTATCGAAATAAAATGAACTTGTGGAAATTCCTGATCAAATAAATAGGTCAAATAATTTAAAGATAGTCTAAGTTTGCCATTTTGCTTGAATAGATTAACTCTTAATAATTTACTCCTCAAATATTATTTATCCTAAGGGTTTTTTTTATTGTTTTCTTTTCGACATTTAACTGACTGCTTCATATGTAGGCATATAAAGATTAGTTGTTTTTAGTGAAAGAATTGTGGATTCTGTGGCCTCGTGCCACACGCATAGATTTCTGAACTGCAAGAATCTTCCCACTTTGTATGAGGGAAACTTAAGAGATCTGCTGGGTAGTGGAAAATAGGAAAAAGTAATCCTGGAAGCACAGGGCTCTTGATGGCCATGACGAAGAGCCCTCCCAGCAGACATAATTTCAAGTATTCAAGCCCTGTGAAGATTTTTAGATCTAACTTGAGTTCTGTGATCTGAAAAATTCTGTAGCTGCACCTCCAAAAAGCAATTGAGGGAAATTTGAAACAAACTGGGAAGGGTAACCTCAGCTCTTGTCTATCAATAGAAACTTTAGAAGGCAGCAGAAAGAGGCTTACCCTCACATCTGCTCTTTCATCTCCTACTCAAAAGGAGAGGCCTGCAGATGACCAGAAAACACGGAAACACTGCTTTGCTGCTTCTGAGGCACAAGTTTTATTTCAGTGTCCCTCTTCTTTTGCTTGACTATTCTTAGAAAAAGAGGCTCCAACATATTTTAAGGAATAGGAAAGTGGAAGAAATGTTTTTATGAAAGAACTGGGTGGAGGGAAGAAGCCAGAGGCCTTCTTAGATAATTAAGCCAGAATAATATCTTAAGTCAAGGCAAAGCCAGAGCTTTGTTAAAGAAGAGTTTTGCAGTAAATGGGTAAATGGAAGTAAATTTATATAGACTTCCTATAAGACTTAGAGTTAATGAAGATAAAATAACTCTGCATTTGACTATCTTTATATTGTTGCCTAAAAAGTCAAGGAAAATAAAAAAAGAAACAGAACGACATGTGACTCTGCCTTCTTGATAAATTATTTCTTTTGTTCTAGTTTCTCTTTCCACAGCTGTTGTGGATACTTTCTGCTAAAGTGTACTGTCCCTTACTTTCTGGAGTTTAATTACTAACAACTTCAAGTCTTCTGCTTCATAAATAAAAATAAAGGAGTTTGGGAGTAAAAAAAAAAAAAAAGAGAGAGATTAATCTCATTCTCAGTGACAGTGCCTGCCAATCAGATAATGAGTAGCCTTGTTGCCCTGAAGACGACCAGCTGTGAATTAAGTATCTAATGAATTCGTAACCTTGTATGGTGAAAATCTTGATCTCAGGAGAGGTGCTGACCAAGGAAGCGCTCCAGCTAAAAACTATTACTAAAGTAGTTCTCCTTCGTTCTTCTTCTTGGTTAAAGGGCCTTATTGTTTAGTGAACCGCTCCATAAAGAAACCCAGGCAACGACTGTCTTGTAGCTTCATTCACAGTGATCCTCAGTTGTGTGGATTCTACCTGAGGTTTTCTTCCTTGTCGCCCTTTCCACCCTCACTTGTGGCTCTCAACCACTTTTTTTGGTTTATTCTTTTTTTAAGTCTACAGCCGTTATGCCACACACCCACCCTTTCCTCCAGTCTACCTTTACAGTCTGTTATCCTTGTGACTGTTCTGAAATTAACCTGCTAAAAAACAATTAAAAGCTTTATCCTGCTGATAAAGTTTATACTAAAGTATAAACTTCTCAGAACAACACATGAAGTCTCTCTAATTTTGCATAGGAAAATTAGTTCCTTTAATTTGGTAATGATAATGTAAATCGTGAGATTTAATGTCAGTATGTGGTATTCACTGATGAGATAACAAAAGACAAGGTGAGGGCAAAAAATCTCCCCACCGTCGGAGAGGGATATATATAACATTTCTCAGGCACACATGATTGTCCAGGAACAAAGGAAAGAAAAAGCCTATGGTCAAGATCACAGTCATGAAGGACATGAAACTCCATCAGTTTGTCACTGTCTTAATGACTTACAAGAAAAGCACAGTCTTGAGAATAGTCAGACCTCCAGAAACCTATAGACTCAATTTCTTGGAGCCCTAATGTCATCTTCCCTTCCATAAGACAAAAAACCCAATTATAATCAGTCACTCCTCACACTTACAATGCAGCTTTTTCTGCCCCTGGGTCCTGTCTCTGTGCTTTAAAAACACCTTTTTGCACCGTAAATCGTCTCAAAAATTCTTTTTTAACTGTTGGACTTGATGATCTCTCATCAGTATAAATTGTAATTTGATTAAAACTATTAGTATTGTTTAGTGGTAAATTTTAGTTTGAAAGGCCCTTTTCAGGTTGGTTTAAAGTTATTTTTATTTATAAAATTATAATAAAACTTTATATGGAAAAACATTATTATTTACCAAATTATTTAAAAGAAAACATGTTTTAAATTCTAAAATTCAGGTATTTAAATTAATTTATGGAGCATGATTATTTTTAATGGAGTCTATCTAAAATGTTTATATTCTCATTTATATTAATTCATTTTGAAAAAAATTTTAATGTTAATTTATTTTTGAAAGCGGGGGAAGAGCAGAGAGAGAGAGGGAGACACAGAATCTGAAGCAGGCTCCAGGCTGTGAGCTGTCAGCACAGAACCTGATGCAGGGCTAGAACTCATGAACCATGAGATCATGATCTGAGCTGAAGTTGAATGCTTAAACTGATTGAGCCACCTAGGCGCCCACATATTAATTCACTCCTATGCATGTTTGTTTGGCTCAGGTTGGTGGGTGATGGTTAGGAATTCATTCAGGCAACAATGAGAGGATCGCATCAAGAAAGGCTTAGTAAAGAGTGTGACTTAGGTGAAGGGTAGTAAACAAAGCTGAAAAATTACAGGTGAGCTTGGGAAACAGTGACTAGCCTAGTTTTGCCAAAAATGTGGCATATATAGGAAAACAGTAAATTTCACTACCCTGGAAACACCCTTTTTGTGGTAGCAAATCTTGCAAAGTAATAATTAGTCTTTACTTTCGGTGATACACTCTTTCCCAGAGTGAATGACGATATTAATAGAAATTTAATACACAAACACGAAATCTATTTAAATTTTATAGAAAAGATGGTGTTAGTAATTTCATTTTAAAAATGGTGAGCAGCATTAATAGGGTTTTAAAATGAAAGTCCACTTACACAATAGAAAACTGCCCAATCTTTCTGGTTAAGAAAAAAAATAAGTTTTCGTTACTTCTTAAGACAATCAGGCAACTTGGGCAGGAAATGAGAGCAAAATGTGGATAATGATCAATGATACTAAATGCTTTTGAAGTTATTTCCATAACTGTATGAATACAGAAGTAATATCTAAAGAAGCATAAGTACTACTCTGAAATAATGAAAATTAAAAAAAGGGCCACAATCTATTAAACAGAAAGTCAATGAAATTTGCATTTTGGTTAATATTGCATCTTGCTTATGTCCCCTCAATGTGGATAAAAAATACAATGTCAGTAACAAAGCTAAACAAAGTGTACGCTGTCCTATATACTTGGAAACTGGTGAACTGTCGGCACTGCCCTGGCCCTGGTGGCTACGTACCAAAGGTGCACTTGGTGGTACACCTGCTGACCAGGTTGCAGGGGCGACTTTGGGCTGCCAGTTGGCTCCACCGGTCAACTTTTTCTCTCCAGCATTCCACTGAAGATCGCCCCTAAAATCAAGCATGCAAAAACAAACAAAGTATTAAAAGCACGCAAATCAGAAAAGAATGTGTGCAGCTCCTTGGATACTTTTATTTGAAGTTAGACGCAGTCTGTTTGAGGCAAGTGGTAATAAAGAGAACGGATTAAAACTTTTAGAGGAGTCTTACTGTATCTAAGACAGTATTAAAAAACCGTTTGATAAAAAATCATTCAGAGTTTGGATCTCAATATTGAGACTCTATAGATGTCAGGCACTGTTGTAAGCACGTGAGGTAAATTAGTGAAGAAAATAAAGATCCTGATGCTGGAGGAACTTACATTCTTCCAATAGAAGAATACACTTCTAGTAGCAGAATGTGACACAAAATTCAACCAAATTCCTCACCAGTTACAAAAAATTCCAAATGTCATAAATACTGTATACCTATACTTTGTCAGATACCTGTATTTTGTTTCATCCGCGATGGCACTTCTTCTAGATGTGGGAGGGTTCATCAGAAGGTTTCACACAACTACATCATGACTACAACCTGCCTTACAGTGACTGTCAGATGTATCTATTGTAAAACGCATCACAGTTTCAAAGATACTGAAATGTGCATCTAGAGAGAGGGCACAATCATTCTTTCTATCCTTCCTTAAAATTGATCCTCCATGACAGACTTTTAAAAACCAATGTTATTATGTTAAGTGAAATAAGTCAGTCAGAAAAAAACAGATACCATATGTTTCCACGCATAGGTAGACTTTGTGGGGAGGGGGAACCAGGGGGAGGGGAAGAGGGGAAAGGAAAAAAAGACACGGAGAGAGAGGGAGATAAAACATAAGAGACTCTCAAAGACTAAGAACAAACTGAGGGTGAGGGGGGTGAGGGAGGGGGGAGAGGGGGTGACGGGCATTAAAGAGGGCACGTGTTGGGATGAACATTGGGTGTTTTATGTAAACCAATTTGAAAATAAACTATTATAAATTAAAAAAAATAAAAATAAAAACCAATGTTAGCTAGGAATAGTGTTCTAGAATTTAATGCTATTAAAGCATTCACACCATAATTCTGAAGTATTTCTAGCTATAATTTAGTGACAATCTTGGAGACTGATCCTTTTCATTGCAGAGCCAATAGTCTGGAGGTTCCAGCAGCATAACAACAAAAACAGAAGTCCCGAATGCAATAGAAACCAATTTTGAAATTACCTAGTCCGAGAATGAGTTGTTACTCCAATGCATTTAATTGTCTCAAATAAATGTAAAATACACTGCTACAAGAAAACCAGATAGTTTCAAAAACACTTACTTTTTGGATGTGGTACCAGAAATTCCAAGATCTATAAAAGGATAAAAGAAAAAAGAACTTAAACCTCTATACTCAGCTTAAATGATATGACATTTAAAAGATCAAAGAGTCAGAGTTCTAGAAAAAGTCCACATTTTGCCTAAGAATGACTGTATTCAATTTTACAAAGGAGACACTGTTAGGAAACATGTTTGGAAATCTAAAATTTTCTTTTACTTCACACTATACTTAAGGATCACATTTTAATGTCAACTAGTATCTAGGAAAGAATAAACATAGCATGCTTGAGACTGTTCTCTTAGGAAGGCCTATGTGGCTGGCATCTGGGAACCTAGCTTAGTAACCTGTTCTCCATACTGAGATAATACTTTTCCTAATGATAAGGGTGGCTTACTGCGTCTGAACTGTTTGTACAAACAATGCGGTTTATGCTGAACACCTGCTTTCCTTCTTTCTGCAAGGCTGAAATTTTGGGCCGTGTTAAGCAGAGTGCTTACATGATCAGCATCTGATAAAAGACCTGGGTGTGGAGTCTCCACAGGGCTTCCTTGGGCAGAAACGTCACACGTGTTGCAGTGTTTTCGTATGTTTTTCCCCCCATGGGAGGGGAGAACATAAGGATGTCAGTATATGGATACTTCCAAACTTGCTGGGGTCTTTTTCCCTGATGATCCAGCTGTGTGTCCTTACTGTGCTGCTGTAAGATCTCAGCTGTGAGTACAACTGTGTGCTGAGTCCTCGGAGTCCTAGTGAATCTCTGAATGTGAATGTGGTTTGGGGACTCCTGACATAATTGGCTTACTTGTTCCACTCTAATCTGAATTCACTGATTACTTCAGCGAATATTTATTGAGCCTTTATAGATGCCAGACACTGTAAGCACTTGGGATATATTAGTGAGGAAAACGAAGACCTTGTTTTTGGAGGAACGTGCATTCTAATACAGTGAGATGGAGGATAAAGCAATAAAGTAATAAAGTAAATTACTCAGGCTACCACAAGGTGATAGGAAAGCCTACAGAAACAAGCAAAGGGAGAGCAGGACACAGGGGATCTGGTCAGGTAGGATGAGGGTGAAGGACAGGCAGCATTAAATAGGGTGCTCAGGGAACGCCTCGCAGAGGTGAGATTCGTGCAAAGCTGAGCAGAGATGTGGGGAAGAGCTTTCTAGGCTAGTTATATGGAATGCTCTCTGTCTACGGGTAACTGTTTCAGGTCTGGAGAGACTGCCAAACTGCTTTCCACAGTTACATTTCACCAGCAAAGTTTGAGTTTTCAGCATCTCCACATTCTCACCAGCACTTTTTTTTTTTTTTTTTTTTTTTTTTAAATTATGGCCATCCTAATGGGTGAGACGCGGTACCTCACATGGTGTGGATACACATTTCCCAGATGACTGGTGTGGAGCATCTTTTCATGTGCATATTGACCACACATAGGTATTCTTTAGAGAAATGTCTATTTAAATCATTAGGCCATTTTAAAATTGGGTTATTTGGGGGCACCCGGGTGGCTCAGTTGGTTGCGCATCCAACTCTTGGTTTTGGCTCAGGTCATGATCTCATGGCTCGTGAGTTTGAGCCCCACATCACATAGGGCTCTGAGCTAACCCTGCAGAGACTGCTTGGGATTCTCTCTCCGTCTCTCTGCCCCTACCCCACTTGCCTTCTCTCTCTCTCAAAATAAATAAACTTAAAAAGATAAAATTGTGTTACTTGTATTTTCATTATTGAGTTGTAAGAGTTTTTTATTTATTCTGGGTATAAGTTCCTTGGCAGATATATATTTTACAAATACCTTCTCCCATTCTGTGGGTTAAATTTTTACTTTCTTGATAGCGTCATTTGTAGCACAAAAGTTTTTAATTTTCACATAGTTCTATTTATCTATTTTGATCTATTGTTGCTTGTGCTTTTGGTGTCATATCTAAGAACATTCCCCAATCCAAGGTCATGAAGATTTATTTACTAATACATTTTCTTCTAAGAGTTTTATAGTTTTGTCTTCTACATTTCGTTCTATGATCCACTGTGAATTAATTATTTTGTAGTAAGCAAGATATCCAACTCCATCCTTCTGCACGTGGATATCCAGGTATTTCGGCACCATTTGTTGAAAAGATAATTCTTTTCCCATTGAACTGTCTTGGCACCTTTGTTGATAACCAACTGATCACAGATGTATCTTACTTCTAGACTGTCATTCTATTCCACTGAGGTATATGCCCATCCCTAGGCAATACCACTTATCTTAATTACTGTAACTTTGTAGTATGTTTTAATATCATTAAGTGTGAGTCTTCCAAAGTTATTCTTTTTTATTTAGAATGTTTGGCTATTCTGGCTTCCTTACATTTCCATATGAATTTTAGATTCAACTTGTCAAGTTCTGTAAAAATGGAAACTGGAATATTGATAGGAGTATGTAGATCCTTTTTTTCAGTTTTGGAAAATATTTCATTAAAAAATATTTACTTAAGGTGAAAATCAGTGGTTTTTTTGGGGGGGCTGTTACATGTCTATACATTTTGATAGATACATGAATTCATGTAATCATTACTATAAACAGGACACAGCAATTTAATTACTCAAAAGTATTCTTTCTCACTACTCTTTGCAATCAAAACTGCACTCTTGGGAGCTGGAGGTAAAAATTATTTATTTCTGAAGGAGAATCTGGATGATACATTATAGTGCCAGTGAAAGCAGTTACCACTGCCAACTGTCCTCAGTGAGATGAAATACTCAAATAACCCCTGAGTAGAAAGAAATACTCAAATAACCTCTCCAGGGGTGTCCTCAAAGCATTTTCACGGATGCCCACACCAGGGACAATGAATGGGGAAAGTATGCCCATTTGATAATGCATAGAAACAAAAAAGTCTGTATCAAGGATCTGCCAAAGCCTTGAGAAAAGTGAAAGGTATCTGCAGTAGTGAACCCATTCACCTTAATAAAGAATCAAATTCAGGGTTAAAGAGAAAGGCCAGTCTTTATACTAGCTACCCTCATCACCTAGGCTCTCTACGTACCCATCTCTAGCCTCTGGTCTCCTTGTTGTTCCTTGAACATTCCAGGCAGTTTCCTGCCCCAATGCCTTTGCCCTGGCTATCTCCTCTGCCTGAAAATATTCTCATTCACATCCACGTGGTTCATTCAGATCTTTGCTCAAACTGTACCTTCTCGGGAAGTCCAACTCTAACTCCCCCCTGCAGTGTTCTCAATTCCTCCTCGCCTGGTCTGTTTCTTCCCCATAATGCTTATGACCTCATGTACTATAGAACTTACTTATTTGAAGATGTTTGTTTGTCTCTCCTCTTCCTGAGCATCTTAAGAACAGAAATTTATATCTGTTTTGTTCACTGATTTATCCTTAGAGCCTGTTAGAGTGCTTGGTACTCAGTAAATATTTGTTGACTGGGTAACTGAAATTCACACGGATGCTCAATTGTCAATATTTCAGTATTTAAGTTACTCTGTGTTCTTATTTCCAAGTGAAATGAAAAATGAAGTACTTAGTATACATAATGTACTTGGTTTCACACTTGTATATGCACTCTAATCATGCCTTTAGTGATTTATACTAAAAACAGCATGGGGACTGCTTGTGAGAGGATGGCACGGCAATCATCTATCTTTCAAGGAACCGTATTGGGTAGAGGACTAAGAATTTCTGTCCACTTCTTGCTATACTCACCCGTAAATGACTTTACAAACAAATATACATGAAGAGATAAAGAAAAAAATTCACATATGATGCAGTAAAAAACCCAATGACAACCAACTGTATTACTCACTGCCTACTAAGCTGGCAAGAGATGAGTCAAGGTCACTCCCAAGGGCTTTGCTCGCTGCCATGGCTGGACTAGGCGGTACCATTGAGATGGGTGTAGGCTGCCCGGCTGGTGCCATGGTTGGCATCAGTAGATCACCTAGACCATCAAACACTAGAAATCAAATAGACCAAGTTCAGAATAATTGGAAAAAAAAAGGCCACATGCATACTTAAAGGGAAGTTGTCTTTTGAAAAACTATAAAACAAATGAATATACAATCTTGCAAAAGAAGGCATGTAATTCACACTTTTTATGACTATAACACGTAGAAAAACATGTCTACATATGTCTACTCATAAAGTACAAAAATACTAGTAAACATAAACAAAGATGGAAAAAAATCTGTGTAATGTACAAGGAAGAGCACAGATTTTGGAGTTGGAATTAAGCTCAATTTAGTTGCATGCCTCGCTAACTGTGTGAATTTGAGAAAATCACTGTCTGGGCTTTAGTTTCCTCCTCTGTAAATGGGGAGGGTACTACTACCACATGGTCCTATTGTTAAGATCAAATTAGATAATATATGTCATGTCTTTATTATAATGCTTGCTCTATATGGGCATTCAGTAAGTGGTAGCCACTGATACTCTTATTAAAAACAATCGCTGAAATACTTTTTATTGAAAATGGTAGTAATTTACAGCAAAGCCTAAATAATGTATTCTCAGATCCTACAATGCTTATCTTTAAAACAATTCTGAAATGAGAAAGAAGCCTGGATCTCTTAGTTTCCTATGAAGTGAGTTGTGGAATAAAACCTGATCTAATGGTTAGTACCTAGTAACGAGTATCTAACGAACAGTTGACCATATTTTAGAAGTAAAAACTTTTGACCCTCTCCCTCCTCACTACAGTAATCAATTTAGGTTCTAACATTAAAGGAATGTTTAAAGGAAAACTATCTTAACCATCAGGAATCATGCTATTATTGATGGTTCCTAATCAGTATATAACCAATTACCACCTGTTTCATCCCTTGAATACAGAAAGACCATTCAAAATGCAGACTCAAAGGATCTACGTAAATTGTTGCTAATATCTTATCTGCACCAAAATTTTTGTGGGTAATTTTCATTAAAGAACTTTGAGAATTTACCATAAACACTACCATACAGTAATTCTAAATTGGAAAAGGACAGCATTCGACTAGGCACTGGCAATAGAAGCAACCAAATTGTCAGGCAGGGATATATTTAGGGTGTTTCTGAAGCACATTTAATTGCCAAAAACTCACCAATTGAAAATTTGTAGTAAGGACCCAGCATGAGAAGAGTAGAATGGAAGAGAATACAAACAAAATGACAGCAGGATGAAAGATTAAAGGCAGGCAAAGAATACTATTTGTGTCTCAACTTCATAAAACTGAGGGCCATGCAAGCTTCAGAGGGTGTAAGCAAGAGCAGTTGGGAGTGTCCATACATTCAGATACGGCATAAAATGTTTGTTTTCCCTCAACTGTCTCTAAACCATGTGCATGTAAGCTCATGCAAACAGATATGGTATGTGTGTTGTTAGATCTCTGCTAAAAATTGAAAACAGAAACACAGAAAAGGATTACAGGTTATCCTTAAATCTAAAATGTACTGAAATATTTACTTTAACAGAGAATAAGAGATTATTATTAAAGTTTTAAAACCAGGTCGCCACTCAGTATTTGCTTATGAGTTTCCTGATATCACACTAACCTTAGGTGGTATATTTTATGATGAGAACAAATGCAAAGAACGTTTGAAAGTCACTGCCTCACCTGATGGATCAAAGGAGCTGCTGCTAGAAGTTGAAGGCGTTGTTCCAAAAGCTGCCTCAAAATTGGGCTGCAGAAGGTTATTCTGAGCTGGAGTGACTGGTGATGGAGAAGGGGCCATAAAAGAACCCCCAAATCCTAGGGGAAAAAAAAACAGTTCCATAAAAATATAAGTAGAAACAACTAAAGGCAGGTAAAGGCAAGAAAAACAGTCAGGAAGAGTTACAGAAGACCGAGAAGGAATCGAATGCAGGTAGACGAGAAGTCAGTGAAACCCGGGAAGTCAGTTTTTTAAAGGTTTTTAACATATCTTGATATCTGTCATGTATTTTTAAATGATTTTTACTGACTTTTTAAAATTCAAGTATAACATTCAGTGTTTTACTAGTGTTTCAGGTGTATAATACAGTGAATCAACAATTCTATACATTACTCAGTGGTCATCATGAGAACTATGCTCTTTAATCCCCATCAGCTACGTCACCCATCTCCCCCTCCAACTTCCCCTCTGGAAACCTCTGGCTTTGTCATGTATTCAATAATTTAATTAGAAATGAAATAGCACATAAGAATATATCTCGACCCTGGTTAAGAGAACCTGGGACAACCAAATCTATCATTACAATGGAGCTACAGAGAGCTAAGAAGGTCCCAATAAGGTTCAAATGGAGATAATTTCATTACATTACATTTTTTATTTCAAATCATAGTATCAGGTAGGTAGAAAACACTTAGTGTACACACTGGCTAAGTATAATAATAAAATACAAATCCAAAAAATATGCATGGACTCTGCCACCAAATCCTTCTTAATATCTTTCATATATGTTCTTATCCCATTGCTGCTACTGCTAAGTGTGGGCTCCCCTCACTCAGCTCTCTGGATTCATCAACAACCACCCAGAGGGGCTTCCTGCTTCTAGTCTGGACTTCCTCCAATCTAGTCTCTGTAGTACAGCTAGAGTGAGCTTTCTGAGTGGAAAATTCTGACAAAAGTTACTTCTCTAAATAGAGTCCTTCAGTGGCTCTCCATAACTTTCAGATTCATCTAACGCAGCTCTTTGCATAGTAATCAAGCTCTTCTGTCTCTGTTCCCCTCCCCTTCCTCGCTTCCATAACACCATCATGGTGACTCAGATGCCCGCTCCAGGAAGACCTCCTGGACTCATACTGTCACCCACTGCTATCAGCCACAGCTATGCCCACCCCTCCCACCCCAAGTCCAAGTGAGTTACATGCTCTGCCTCTGTGCCCTCTGCATCTGATACAGATCTCCATTCGATTCCCATCACATGTTTTTATTTCTACCCCCCCCCCCCCCCCACCAAGCCCCATGCTGGGAATGGCTTTTTGGTGTCAGGAACTGTGTCTTCTGTTTTTCACTAAACAGCACAATGCCTAAAACCCTGGATTAATGTTTACTGAATAAGGACACTTTTGAATATAAAAGGTGGGGAAAAATCAAAGGCCACTGTAAAGCAACCAAAATTTAAATTACTTATATCTTTTGAAGGCTGGAAGCAAATAATTTATCTTAAACAGACAGAAGCAGAAGCAAAGCTCACTCTATATTGCTTCTGTACAAAACGCGCAAACGGACAAGGCAGCGATTTCTTAATAAGACATTAGAGGATGCTCTATTATTAAAGAATTTTATTACTTCCAGATGTTTTCCTATATTTCGTTTGGGTATATACATTCCTTTCTAATCTAGCCACATCTTCTCTTTTTCACAAACTTCTTGCAAAAACATAAAGAATGCTTTAAAAAATCTTTAAGCTTACATTGTATAAAATCAGTTTATGATATTGAAAATAACTTCCCCTGAAATTCTACTATTTTCTAAAGCAGGCAATAATGTTCATGTCTTGTTCCTGGACATTGAAAATGACACAAGTTTAGGCTTTCCTTATAGATGTATGAAAACAATGCAATTCAGAAAACTGTTACCTAATAGAGGATGGTCCTTAAAGTTAACAGCGGCTACCTGAAGTGACTTTAGGATTTTAGTGACATAAGTATTGAAGAAAAGGCATTCTCCAGATCTTTAAGAATATTATGAAGCAAAGATGGGCAGGAAGTAATTATTTTTGTGGATGGGGTCATTTGGTTTTAAGGAGATTGATGGCTGTGTTAATGCTGAGTGTTTTGAAACATACCACCTCAAGTTGGAATATGGCTGTGGTTAATTTAGGCAATTTTTCTTTGGTGTGGTTCTCTTTGTTATAGGTGAATGTGGAGATGACTGTTCTTGAATCTCAGTTTCTTAAAACTTGGCCGAGAAAATTTTTCTAGAATCATAGCATATTAGTGTTAGAGAAAGCCTTGGCTCATCTGATTCAATCCTATCTTTCTAGGACTAGAAGTGATGCAGAGGGAAGCTAACATATCCACCGATATTCAGTAGTAGAAAGAGAAAAACATGTATTTACAGCACAGGGCTCATCTGCTTAGGGCTGTTGAGTTTCATAAGAAAAGCAAATCACATCCATAGGTGAATAAATAATGAAAAAAAATTAGCCCCTTCTTTAAGAAAGCAAAGGGTAAAGGTAACGCTGTCATGGGGCTCACAAAGTTCTAAGTATTTTTAAAGGTTGAACTATACAAACCATATGAATTGCCAGTATTTGACCACTTTGGTCCTACAACAGATTTATACTGTTCAACCCAAAACATACATTAGCTCATTTAATCCTCACCCCAACTCCGTAAGTTTCATGGATGAAGACACTGATCTCAGAGAGGTTAAATAATCTGCCCAAGGCCAAATGCTGGCAGATAAGAGTGAGGATTCCACACAGGAATCTTCCAGAGCTTGGGTTCTTCGCCACGATGCTACACGCCTCTTTTTCACAGGCAGGAGTAAGTAATGCCAGAGTTGTACTCTTCCTGTTGGTTTATGGACCTGACAGAGATCTAGAAAGATGACTTTTTCCCATGATGCTCAGTCTTATGAAGTAGGTGCCATCACAAATCTAGGCTAAATCAAAAGCTATAATGTGTTATAAAATAATCAACTGATTATCTTAAAGAAAAAAATCTGTTGCTATACTTTGAATGAATTATAGATATTAATGAGGGAACTCCTCCTGTTAAGGGAAAAATTTTAGAGTGCTGGAATAGAGGTAAGTAAGAAAACTCACATCACTAATATTTCTTTCTGTATGGTTCTAAGTTACATTGAGGAAGACGTTCTATGGAATTTAAGCTAATAATCAGTAGGCTTATGGATATCCAGCAGGCATATTTGGACTGTCCTACACGATAACTGAGTCGCCAACTATCTCCAAGTGCTCAACCATCTACAGACATACTGACTTTTGTCACAGACACTTAGTCTTATGAATATATCTTTCTAAGGGGAATAGCCTACACACTTAAGGAAGTTCTACTAACATATATCAAAATTGATAGCCACAGTCAATATAATAGATCAGTTGGGCCAGGAGAGTAATAACTTAAAATTAGATAAACACACTCCCACACGCTCCCAACGTTATGTTAAAGACGATGTCATCTCAATTACTCTGTAATACAGTCAGTTATTAACACATTCCATTTACTAAAATCAATCTGAGATAGTATTTCTAGGATTAACAGCCTGGGAGCCTTTTGTCTGACACATTTTAGACTGCCTTCCACCCCCACAGAGCATGAAAGAATTGGTTCTCTGTAGAACCTTCTCATTCAGTGGCTATTATTAGTTATTAACTTCACACTGAACATTTTTATATTTTAAATCAATTCAAAGACCTCTGTAGCTCTGCTAAAACGTCATCTGTGTCATGTGGTTAACAGAGAACACAAAACTACAAATGGCCTCAAAGATTGATCTGTATTATTTCCTGCCTTTAGAATTAAAGATAGAATTAAAGATAGATCTATCTATCTATTAAGGATAAATAGATAGAATGTGTAGTAGAGTACGACACTAGTACAAATTTATGCGCAGTCACCCCAGAACTGTGACTATAATGGAAGAAAATGGTTTTCCTGCTTGAGGTCAAACTCAGAAGTTCGGTATAAACTCGCTTAATCATCCATTTTTACATCTGTCATCCAGAAATCTATATATTTTGAACATCTATAATTTCAGCTGGTGTATCTTAGGAGGAGTTTGAGAGCTTTCTTATTCACTGTAATGAAACAAAATTTCCTTTTGCTTGATAGAAATTTAACTTTCAAGTTTCCAGTCAGATTCCACCTGAGATAGATAATACCTGTATGTTACCAGTAATCTCAATGATTTGGAAAAAATTACTCTTTGAGTCTGCCCTCTTTGGCCAAAACAGTTGTCTTTTCTAGAATATTGTCTAGTGTCACCATTCTGTGTACACCAAACAGAACTTGAAATTTTTATTCAAGGGGTAGAAGATGACTAAGATGATATTTCATGCACAATTCACTTCTGGAATTGGTATTATTTGACAGTTCTAGAAGCAAATCAGAATAAAGAATAGCCCATTTTTATGACAGATATGCCCAATTTAAAAGACTATCCATCTAATCTTTGTTTTCTAGTTTTAAATTACGTATCAGTTTTTGAGAAAGCTTTTTCCCAATTTTGAGATGATTTTTAAGTTTTGGTTTAAAAATTCTAAAGATCATTTTGACATTTAATCATAATACATATTTATTGCATTTCCCCTGTTGCTTATATGTAAATATATTTCCTTAAAAAAATGTGGGGAGCAAAGGCCCCTGTTCAGAAACCAACGTTACTTTTAGAGAGTCTACACCTTCCATTACTGTGTCTGTGTATTATTTTTCTTTTTTATTCTCTTACAAAACAGTCTTATTAATAAAATCCAGTAATTCAAGATTCTAGAGACTCACAAAATACAACTTTCCCACCCCCTTTCTCTTTTCTTCTCTCTCTCTCTTTTTTGTTTCAAATTTCTACTTTGAAATTGATATTTGTAGACTTCCTTGGTATCTATCATTGGGCTCATTTATCTTTAGGAAAAAAAACCTTCCTCTTTATTATGGACTTGGCTGCTCTCTCCCTATAGATACACACATAAGTATAACACACATGTTAAACTTCACTGCCAATTACCATAACATAGTGCCCCAAATATTTTTTCTACCATTGATATTCATTCAACAGAAATGCCTGGGCAATCTGAAATAGCTCCTGTCAGCTAGATTAAATATATGTAAATGTGATCGGAATTTTATATTGTGTACTTTAGCAGGGCTTTTTGGCTAGGAAATTTGCTTCTAGTTCATAGTACAAAATTCTATTAATATTCCATGATATTCTTCAATGAAAACATGGATTCTTGCTGTGTTACCCGAACAATACGAGAAATGTTTTCCTATAAGCAAAACAGAGAGAAGTATGAAAAACTAGCCCAAATACTTAAGATCTAGAGAAATTAGAATTTAAAATCTCTTATATCCGGATATAAGGTAAAAGACTAGTTGGCTTCATGCCAAGTAAATCAGACTCAGATATATACAGATTAAATTATAGGAACTGTTTGTAAAACAAGCTAGTCATTAAAACCCATTCACATCTACTTACACTAAAAATTCATTTATTCAAATAAAAAATAGAGAAAGAGAAAATGTGCACAAAATACTTTTCCCATCACTAAAAAAGTCACAAGATGATGCACTGGAAAAAGTGGGAAGTGGACAGTCAATAAAACATATGCAAATGACACTGTCACTTTCATCACGAATTTTCACCTTTCCCATGTCACTTTCATCACGAATTTTCACCTTTTCCATCTCATTTTACTAGGATTTCAGGATGGGCAGCAATTCAAGCCTGCTTCTGGTGGAGAGTCCTAACTTGAACTCTGTGTGTACTTCCCTTGTTGCATCTCCCTGTATTCGAAGCTGTGCAGGCTTAGGAACCTGACACTGCACTTGGCAGTGGGCGAGAAAGCTATTCCTGCTTGTTCCAGGTGTGACTTAGACCCTATCTTACCCCCAGGATCTGTTGGCTCGGCCACTGACTTCTGACTTGGAATTGGAAGGGAATATTGTCTTTTAAAGACTTCTGAGAATTCTGCAAAAAGCCAGAATATTTGATTTCATATGCCATCTCAACCTTAATTATAACTGCAAAGCCAAAGGCTTATAATCAGTAATCTCCTTTTATTTATTTATTTTTAAACAATATTTTTATGTTTACTTATTTTTGAGAGACAGAGTGCAAGTGAGGGAGGGGGAGAGAGAGGGAGACACAGAGTCTGAAGCAGGCTGTAGGCTCTGAGCTATCAGCACACAGCCAGCCCAGTGCGGGGCTCAAACCCACAAACTGTGAGATCATGACCTAAGCTGAAGTCGGATGCCCAACTAACTGAGCCACCCAGGCACCCCAGTAATCTCCTTTTACAAGGTCGTTTCCCCCAAATAACCATTTAAAACTATGCTATTTCTGTGGCCTGTTAGCACTCTATTGCTGAACCTTGGAAACCTGAATTAAGGTTATTGGCTTTGTAAGAGCTTGAAAGTTTCTGTGACCCATTTGAACCTGCTATGAAGAACACTCAGGCCAGGAGAACACCCAGGCAAGCTAGCACTTTTCCCCAGGTAACCAGCTGTGGTGTGTGTTAGATGCACGGCCTCTTATCATATTTGCGGGTTCCGAAGTCCACAGCAACGTTACAGTGGAACCCTGGTTCTTCACCATGCACAAAATACTAGCTGGTGGTCAGTGGTGTGAAGTGGATTCAGCAAACAAGAGTGTCATATTTAACCAGGGTAGTCTGGAGAGGGTGGGAAAGACACAAAAGAACCACTACTACCCCTGGAAAAGTCTGTTAGATAACCAATCTGAAAGACTGATGGAAGTAAAGGGTTGACAGCTAGGCCATGTTACCCTTTCGGGCCTCTTGAGAAAAGATGTGACCTCCATGATGTCATGGTCATGGGATGGAGCCTTGCATCAGGCTCCATGCTGACAGAGCAGGGCCTGCTTGGGATTCTCTCTCTCCCTCTCTCTGCCCCTCCCCTGCTTGCTCTCTTTCTGTCTCAAAATAATAAATAAGCATTTTTTAAAAATTAGCAGACAATGATTTGACCTCATATCAACCTTCTTACCATTCTGAAAGGTGATGAGGGTCCTTTAACAAGGTCATTACTCATTCGTAACCCAAGAATGAAGGTTCTCTGCCTGCTATACCTGGCCACGATTGTTCATTACATGAAAAACTAAGACCTGTCACTGTTTCAAGTGCAACACGACTAGCAGGGAATATAAGCTAAGAGACTCCGAACGTGGCAACTTTCTGGTGCTGACGTGACCCGCACACACACCAGTCCCTTGCCAACCCTTGTGGCGACTGAGGAGGGACACTGGAAGCTGTATCCGAGTGTCTGAGGCCTCTATGACGCCACTGCAGCACTCTCTGCTGTGTACCCTTCTCAGTAAAGTCAGAGTGAGGTAAACCAGCAGTGTCTTCTGAGTTTGACTGATAACCTGAGCCTCAAACTTACTCACTTACTGTGGTCTTGAAAATGGCAAAGGCTTTGCCTGTAAAAATAGTAATTTCTAAGTCTGGTTAACATTAAGCATACTTTGCCCTGCCTCCAAGGACGACTGACAGTTAGCTTTTACTATCTTTGTGCCTTTGAAATCTTCCCTGTTATCCCATCCTGGCCATAAGCAATAGTCCTAGGCATCTTGTGCCAGTCTATTCCACGCCGTGGCCCTGGTAACGGAGAGCTCTCCGGAGGCTTTCAGAGTAGGAAAAAAGACCAGCTAGTTAAAAAAAGTGGCATAGGTAGCAATAGTTTCAACCCTGGTGGAAATCTGTAACACTTTCTCCTGGAGAGATTCATGTCACAGAATCAATTGACAAACATAATGGTATCTTTCCACACATATTTCTTACCAAAAAAAAAAAAATGGGCACAGGCAATATGAGATAAGCATATTACCTCTTTAAGTAAGGTGTTTAAGAGCATCCAAGGAGCCACAGAGGTGACTTGTATACAACTGTGAATTTAATACCGATTTTATAAAATCCTGGGAAACAACCTTCTATTATACAATGTCTTGTTTTTTAATTTTATGTCTCAAAAGGAAAAGAATACATGCACAATGCAGTTCACATAACTTATAAAAGTATATCAAAACTTAACTTCCACAAAATACCATTTTATTTTAATTTAATTAATTACCAGCTAGTAGGTCTGCCGACGCTGATGAACTAGAAGCAGCCTGAGGTGCAGGTTGGGGTTCAGAAGCACTACTTCCAAATGCATCTACCCATTATCCATTGTGCAGCAAAAAAGTAAAAGAGTGTAAATAGTAAGTATGGTAAGTAAGTTAAGTGTTTAGCAGAGAAATGCATAGACGTGACACTTTGTGTGGCGAGCTTGTCACCTTTGGATATGTGAAATGATCGAGTGAACTGAATTATGTTCTGACCATGCTCTCAGTTTATTCTCTCAAAACAGAGTTCGAGAATATTTAAGATTAATACCTCTTTGTAAGAGTAAGATAATTCTCTTTTTTTCTTTTTAAAGAAAAAAAAAAGTCTCTGGACTAAATCCTGTTATCTCTTAAAATAGGATCAAGATTTTAAAAATTTTACCCGGAGGTAATACAATAGAACTTTCCCATTTAGAAGTCCATTCAACTTAGCAAAAAAATTTAACAAACTTAATTCGAGCAGCGGCAGCAGCCCAACTTGTACCTTTATACCAAAGTTCAGTGTTTATTTGCCACAAGTTTTGAGCTCCCGAATGTCAGAGACTGTGACACCACTGTACCCCTCTTAGCACATCCCATAATGCTTCAGCGTACGGTGGGGAAGTTAGTGTGGTTTAACTTGCGAAAAACGGTATTTTAGCTCATGGCATACACTTTTGTAGACATTCATGAAGAACTCACTTCAAATCTGTACTTTTCCCTATAAATATAATACTAGTATAAAATTTTAAATCCATCATCCAACCAAGTAGTGTAAGAGTTAATTCAGTACATCTCCCTGTCTTCAGATAATATACAAAGTAACAGGAGAACAGGTTACATCAGTGACACATCTTCCGGTTCTCTGGAAGGATTTAAAACATTAAGCTCAACATAAATAAACCCTACAGAATAATGTATGTCTCTCCAGCTTATGTTTTCAGTTTTGACTGGCTTATTTGTTTTCAGTTCCAAATCATCTAGTTAATATTTATATTGCTTTTTTAAGAACTTAGAAATACTGATTTAGCCAACAGATCAGGAGCACCAAGGAAGAACAGTAGAAGGAAATTCCAACCAGTTGATTCTACATTAGGAGGAACAGAAAGTTAAAAACACAAAGACTTCAAGTGAAAAAGTGATCTGGTTTTATTAGGCCATGCACTGGAAATTATGATGAGCTGATGAGGATGAAGATAATGATGGCAAAGAAATGGAAAAGATCTTAAAAACATGAAGTTTACAGCTGACAGATGGAAATAACTTCACGCGGTCAAAAGAAAAAATGATGGAATATAATGAAATGGAAGATGTAAAAACTATTCTGGGGGAGGGGAAGGGTCTTTACGTGTTGAAGGAGGAGATATACGCACCCCCGAAAAGGTCTATCACACCTGAAGAGTCCACCTTTGCTGGAGAGGCAGTGGTTGCAGGAGACGGTGCTGCAAATGCATCCACTGCGGTGAAGCACATGATAGGAAACATTGCATGTCACCCAAGGGAAAGACAACCATGAGCCTTGACAGATGGCTTCTCAGGATTTCATGTTTAACAGCAGGCAGTAAGACTGCAGGCCATGTTAACAGTTGAGAAGAGGCAAACGGACTTAAAAACACACGCTTTCCAGAAGAAAACAACATTTGACTCCCTGAACTCAGAGGTTTTAACGTGGGGGAAAAATATAAAAGCTGTGTCTTTTTACCAGCATTAGATTTGAAACTACTACCCTCATCAGTTGGTTAATGTTTGATGAGTCAAAATGAGATTTATTTTTTTCAAGTGAATTTTGAGTTTAAAAGAACTCCAGACGAACCTGCATGTTTCTGTATCCACCTCTGCACACACATAACCCCCACCAGACAGCTCAGAAGGCTTGGCCTTGGCGAAAGCACTCACCGGATAAGAGGTCAGCGGTGAGAGAACTCTCAGGCACAGGAGAGGCCCCTTGTGGTGGAGAGGAGAAAGCATCTTCCAAAAGTGAAACAAACCAAAACCAAGCAGAGGTAAGTAGAAAGCTGAAATCAAAGTTAAATATCTAACAAATGCATTATCACAGGTGAGCACAGAGAATTCAATCACGAAAACATCTGGGAAAACTAATATATATAAAAAAGGGGGGGTGCTTTAGATTTTTACCTGTACCAAACAGGTCTATGCTAGGAGCAGCATCTGGCTTAGGCGCCGCAGCGACTTCAGGAGGAGACTCAAACAAATCTAAGACCAAGAACACACATGCCTTTACTCAACTCGGCAAAGCTGCCTGACACAGCGTCACATTCCCGGTTCCGAGGGCAGGCGTGGGAGAATTCCTAAACAAGCAGCAAACAGTTTCTAGAGAAGCCTGTAGTTTACACGGTAGTCATGCAGTGATAGTTGTGTGTGCAGGGCACCTCAAGTACCGGAATTCAATCCACCAGGTGAGGAGAATTCAACAACAACAAAAAATTACCACCAAAGATATCTAGAGCAGGAGGAGCGGCGGCGGCGGCGGAGGTGGTGGCGGTGGAGGCGGCGGCGGTGGCGGAGGCGGTAGTGGCGGCAGCAGCAGCTGCGACAGCGGGAGCAGGAGAAGGAGCAGTGGCGGGAACCGGAGGGGCTGTGCTAGCTGTAGGGGTAACTACAGGAACACTGGTCTCAGGTGGCTTCATTGCAAAGAGGTCCAGCTCGGGTGCAGCCTCTGCGCTACCTTCGGATGGGGCAAAGGGGTCTTTTGGAAAGGAAAGTGGAGACACATACGGCATCAGTAAAGGAGAGACACAAGAGAGAGGCGTCATAACTACGGGTGAGAGACACCTGACACAGATATTCACACACTAACTAGGCACTGGGCTGCTTGGATTGCACTACTAGCCTATTAGCAAGGGTCCATGGTTAGGATGTTTTTCTAAAGAAAAAAAAAAAAGAAAACTTCGGTAACCCAGTTAAGAAACGGAAACACTGCAAGGTATTGTTAAAATTAGCCTACAGTCTAGGATCAGAGATTCTTCTTCAAATCCTCAACCTGGGCAATTTGGTAGCTTTGAAAATTCATTAAAACATGCCTATAGATTAGAACTCAGTGTTAGAAAGGAGTACAGTATAGCGTTGGAGGACAAAAAACATTAAGAGAGCATACTTGCACTGACAAAAATTGTCAATCTTGAGAAATTGTCAATTTTGATTAAGTATGCACTTGATCGTCTTAATGTTTTAAAGCCGGCACTATCTATACAGTTGTGATGAACGATACTCTCTACTCAGAAGAGATTAAAGTTAGAAAGACACATGGCCACGTCTAACTATGGGAGTTTCACATGAGGACAGAGAAACAACAGACTTGCTCATGACTTTCAACCCACCATTTCCTGAACATGCATCGAGTGCTGCTGCTACGGGGGTTGGGGTAGCTGGTGCGGCGGCCCCTTCGGATGCTGCAGGGGCCTCCCCAGGAGAAGCTGCAAAGGCATCTTGGGTGCAGTTTTTAAAACAACAGAAATTAAAGGAATAAAAAGAGAAGAAAATATAGTAAAAGAACCAAGTTAAATTGCGAAAAAGGCTCCCTTATACAACATGAATTTCTTAAAATGCATTTTTACGGCCCATGCGCTGCTGGCGGTCACAAAATAATGGTTCTTTGCGCTCCTTCATGTTAGTCACATGCAAGGGGGACGGTGTTCATACTGCTGAGGCCTATTAGGGTCCATCAGGTCACAAGATTCTCATTGTATAAGGGCTCTGAGAAGCATGTTTTATGTATCATTAGAAATTAATGGATGTGAAAATTAAAACAAAAATAACTTCATTATGTACTTTAAGACCTTAGACTTTCATGTCCAGGTAACACTTTTTCACTGTGTTACTGAGATGTCTCTGACTGGTGGTGTCCACCAAACACAGATGTATTCCTTAATGCCCGTAAAATTAAACATATGATGGTAATGTAAACGAATAATTCTAGATAAAAAATTTTTTATGGTCCAGTACAAAATTACACTGTTAACATGAAAAGTTTACTAAGTATTCATAAAAGTTAAGTCTTCATTATCCTTGAAAAGCATTTTCAGATACAAGCAAGGATTTAAGGAAATAGATAACAAAATTAGGGGATGACATCATTCTACCTTTATTTCAGCTTAAGTTTATTGCTGTTTTCAATTATTATATTGCTCTCATTATTTGGGAAATGATCTAGTTTCAACATACTAAAAACATAGTTTCATGTTTTAAGACTACAAGCATATTACTATTTAGAGCAGAAAATTCACTAACATACAGGTAGCCCCAGTTTATGAATATATAAATGGCTGATGTATATAAATGGCACCCCATGTATTTCTGCTAGTAAAGCATGTTAATTTGGTAAAAAAAAAAAATCCCCTAGCTTTCAAAGAGATTCTATAATTGGAAAGTACAAAAGAATGAGACATTGTAAGTATGATTTGCTTACAAGAAATTCCTTGAAACTGGGAGGACCAATACCCATCTAGAACCTGCCACTTACCTGTTAGACTTCTCATCCTACAATACTGCCTTCTACAATATCTATAAGTGTCCCCCAAAACACTGCTCCTCTGGCCATTAAAAACAATGTGTCAGATATGCTTGTGAAATACTACACAGTATCTCCCCTTTCTTGAAGATTTGTGTAGTATACATTAGGCTGTAGGAAGTCCTATAGTCAACGCACTTGATTTTGAGTTTAACTGAGCATGTTCCAAACTGATCTGAGTATGAAAAAGACTTTCCTGCTTTCCTTTCCTGAGGCCCAGCATTACGTGGAACAACAAACATTAAGTAAGATGCTTGGGTTAAAAGGTTCTTTACAAAAACACAAATATCCTTAGAATTCCTATAACAATCTCATGATGTAAGTTCTATTATCTTTACTCTGTAGATAAAAGAACAGAAGCTTGGAGAGTCTGAGTGACTTGACCAAGGTCATACAACAGGCAAATGGGAGTCAGGATTTGGCTATAAACTGACAGAGGCTTTGTGTTAACCACTACGCCACACTGTTAGGACCTGTGCGACACTCTACTATTTGGTGTTTGTTGGATGAAATAAACACCAGTTATATCAATGTCAGGGGTGGGGGTCAAATAAATATCTACAGGCTTCCCTCTTCAGTTACCACTTATGTGTAAGCAGGTGAAACACGTACGTGTAACCATGTCCTCAGAAGAGGTTTTTCTCCCTGTCAGCAAGACGTCTGTCTCCTTTTAATGCTTCTCCTGTTACTAAAAATTAAACATTATGAACTCATCTATTCTCATCAGAGCTTCTCTTAAAGATAGGAGCCCAGTTGCCCCAGGTCCTGTTGGCTAAGTCTTCCCAGGCCAGAGGGCAGAGATTTGCATGAGTAAGACAGCTCCAGCCCCAGCCCACTGGAGCCCAGAAGAGCATGAATGAGAACCGTCCAGCGGAGCTCAGTTGGCCCTAGAGCTGTCAGAGGTAACAGAATTTCTTTTTTTTGGTAAACAAAATTAAACTTGTTTTACTACTTAGTTTTCTTTCATTATCAAAGGCAGCATTATCCTTCCAGTTTTGAAAACTCGAGCTCTTCCCAATCAAGTTCTCTTTCCCTTGTTACTCATTTGTAGTTCATTTGTACATTCTGGCTATTTTCAACCAGTGCTATTTCCTGGAAATGTATGTTCCTGCTGTTCTATAATTATGGACCCGGTCCAGGCCTTCCCTTTTTACAAAACAGTCTCCTTGACGCTGCTACAGACCAGTCTTTTTTCTCCCTCTAGCAATCTAGGAAGAATTTTCTCTCAAACTTTTTATCATGTGATTATCTTGCTAAAAACTTCATATAGCTATCATTTTCCCAGCCTGAATTCTCCCCATCCTCCCCAGTCGCAGGAGCCATCTTTAAATCACTTACTCGGTACAGGGGATTCAACCACTGTCAACACCTGAAAGTCACCATTCCAGTCTTCCCCAAAGGCCCCAGGTTATGACCCCTACACAAAATCTAGTTTCAAGTGCTTATATTTAAGTACTGGATGTAAGGAAGGTTGATCGACTTAGTTTGTTAACCAACTTGTACAAATGAGAGCAGGCTTGTGAGGGAAGTTCTCTGGCCTTTTTCAGCCACCTGGTTTCAGGCTCACAGGCTAAACGCTCTTGAAGGCTTGCTCACAAACTGACACAGGTGATTAAAAGGGTACCCTGGGGAATGTGGAGAAGAATTAGTACCAACTAGCATTCGAGTGCTGAGAAAAACCCTGTGTTGTCACAAACTAATATGCTGCTGTTAGCAAGGTTTCTGTAAGTGAAAAATGGAATATTTTAGAGAAGTTTGTCTTTTATTTTTATGAATATCTGTAAATTTTACTAATTTTTAAAACACAATACTATCTTGCAGCCCTGTTTTGTATGATAACAGAGAGCATTTTTTTTCTTAAAAGTTCACTTTAAAAAATGAAGTGTTTATTAAATGTAATGTTTCTGAAAAAGTTTTAATGACTTACATTGAAATAACTAAAATGTATGTGGGGTATCAATGTGAATGTTTAAAAATATCAGACATTTTCTATTTTTGAAGTTTATAATGAGAATACATAGAAATGTCAATTTTTTAATATTTCATATTCATGAAATTAAGCAACTACTTTTCAGAAATTAAATTCTCTTTAAGTTATTTCTAAAGATCTCTACTTAATACTACTGTATGAGCTAGGATAAAACCTCAAAAGTGCATGTTTTAAAGTCATAAACAAAATATCTGGTGCTCTTATTGGATTTAAGAGTTCTGCCACCTACCCATTTTAGTGACACACACACACACACACACACACACACACACACACACACACACAAATGGCCACACAATATGGCCCATCTCTAGCTGATTCCTTACAAATCAATAAAGAACATAAAAGAAATTAGGAAATATCACTGAAAACACACAACTGTGACATGTATAGACTCTTGGCCATAATGATACAGATTTTACAGCTCCGAGGTCAGGAGACAGTTTATGGAACTATCCAGATCAGTAAAAGTAATTGTGATGAGATTTACAGATGTACTCACTTTGCCTACAGCCAGATGACTAGAAAGGATTTTGGTAAAATCACAAGGAGAGCCCCATTCTTTGGGACTAAGTTACACGACTTTCTGCAGGAGCAGACTTTTAAACTGGTATTTCAGGATAGAAAGAACCATGAAAATATTTACAAGTATACAGGTTTTTATGATTGACAAATGTAGAAAAATCAGCAATAAATGATCAACACAAACAGCATAATGGCACAAAGACTATTTCAAAGAAATATATCAGGCTTTACTATTCTGGAGAGCCATGAGGGAAGCGAGATGGAGTTGACTGATATCTTGAAAGCAATTAAGTTTCGTACAAAAGGATTGAAAAATAAAAATCTAAATAGCTAACGGTGTAGAAATGTTTAAGCACAAAATAGTTATCTACTCTGTTCATATTTTCCTTGAAGTGTTTCTGAAAACAGAAGCATATGAGAAACCACTCATACCCAATACCAATAATGGGTGTGTGAAGAAGTTCATTTTACAATTTTAAGCTAAAAATTTAACTTTTGGTCTGAAAGTTATAGAGTCCTAACTGAAAAACTAACTTTCACTAGTGGCTGACCACTTTTAATAAAATATCCCAAGAGCTTGCAAATCCCTTTCCCCTCCTTTTTAGAAAAGTTTTCTCCCGTAATAGGAATGGCAGTGCAGCAAAGCAGCAGCAACTTGCTTGTGTGAAACAATGGCAACCGTGCTGTGTCCAGCTGAGCGCTCCTGTCTGAGACAAGGCTGGCAAACCTCAGAGACTGAGGCATGGTGGGTGGCACAGGGGGCCACGGTGGTGTGTAAGCGTATGTTCCCAGGGGAATATATTAACTACACTAGAGCCTGCCAAATCTCTCCCGCTGTCCCCATCATTTGCTTGCTCCAATTTCTTTACCATATTTTCAAAATGCCCCGGGAAAGATGTTATATGGTAATGAAGAAACATAAAACTATGATGAATATAACACTGTCTGATGTGTGTATTTGACATGAGCCCTTCTCCAGGTGTGGATATCAGCACCGCTCAGATGGGAATATGTAAACATGCTGGCTTCAGTCGGTTCATCAGGTCCAGGCATCTTATGCTGCCAGAGGCTAGGACCCCTGACGGAAGCTCACAGCTGCAAATCAGCTCTGTCAGAATTTGCATTTGCACACAAAGTATATTTTCAGATGATCACTTCAAAGTCTGACCTAAACCTGGTTTCAGTCGGCAGGTGAGTGTTGTATCAAATGATCTCTCAAAGTTCCAAGGCCCAAGACGCTGCAACCCTTTGCTTGAATAGAACAAACTTACAGTTAACCAAATGGGCGTATCCCCAAACTTTCTCAGAGCGCTCCAAATCTGAACTACTCTTAGATGATGTTTTGTCCTACGTCTTAAAAAATAACGTAAGCCAGAACTTCTCCTTCCATATTCTCTGACTAGTATCCATTCAGCTGGTTTGAATGTGGTCAAAAAGCCACATCTAAATACGACAGAGGGGTCTGGCAGCGCTCTTACGGGGATGCTGCAGGGCAGGAGCATAAATGGGACAAGGGTTCTGACGGTAATTTAAATCCCAACTTTTAAAAAATGGAAAAACCACATGGGCCTAGAGCATTGCAACCTTTGCTCTACAACTACTAAAATTATGTGAAGATAAAGCTGATACAGTGAGTGCTGACATATATATGAAGAAACATTCAAAAGGTAAACACTCTGACGTGCTGTCCTATCATGTAAACATTTTTAAGCACCTCGCAAACCTAGAAGAAAAAGGACACAACAGTGATGTGACTGACTAACCTCCAAAGAGGTCCACATCAGCAGTGACAGCGGTGACAGTCGTAGTAGTTGAGGCAGAGGCTGAAGCAGTTGCAATTTCAGCGGTTGTAGTAGGAGGGGCAGGCTCTGGTGCAAACGGGTCTGAAATTTGTGCTTCAGAGGGAACAGAGGAAATTGCAGCCAGAGAATCTGTGTTGTACCACAGACAAAGAACAAACAGGAGGGAAGAAGAGGAAAGGACAAAAGATGTACCAGGCTCCAAATCATCAAATTAAGGACAGTGATGAAGAGACAGAAGTCTCTTAAAACAGAAGTTTAAAATAAAGCTTTACTCACCCTCTCCCAGAAGGTCTATCGATGTCCGTTATGTGTCAGCGTATGAGGAAATAAGAGAGAAAGCTGAAACATGCAACCACACCAACGTCCGAGCAGGGCGGGGTACTAACTGAACACGTTTTAGCTTTATGCGCCTTTCTGGACCATTTGTAATAAAAAAATAATGTATTATCTATCACTATCATAGAATGTTTGAGCAGGAGGGGACCACAGGGATCATCCAGACCATGCTTCCGATTTTATAGGTGGGAACACAGAGAGCGAGCAAGGTCAAAAGGCTTACCTGAAGTCAGCACTAAACAACTCTGACAAACTCAGTTTATTCCCAGATTTATACTTCATCTACTTTGATTGATTTCACTATATTATAAATATCAATTCTGAAGAAACTGTAGTTAATCAAACTTTATTACTTTATTAGTCCTCTGTATCTGATGTGTCACTTCTGTCCAGAATACCACAGAATAAATAAAGGTTTTATGACAGCTATAGTCTGACTGCAGAACATACCACACATAGTCAAAGAACTAAATGCAAGCTTAGGAGTTAGGAAAATAAACCCTAAACTATATGATTTTTTCTTCATAAATTTCACATTCTCAGAATTTTTTCAATTCAATATATAATCTTTCCTTTATAGACATTGTGTGACAACATATGAGAATTATTATGTTTTTAATTTTTTTTTCCAGAGAGACAGTGTGCGAACACATGTGAGTGGGGGAAGGGCAGGGAGCGAGAGAATCCCAAGCAGGCTCCACAGGCATCTGTGCAGAGCCTGACATGGGGCTCCATCTCAAGATCATGAGATCCTGAACTGAGGGAAATCAAGAGTCAGACGCTTAACCAACTGAGCCACAAAGGCAACCCAAGAATTACTTTTAAGATGAATGTGAGAGATTGTGTAGCATTAAAACTTTTCAGCCCTTCTGAGGTCTGCACTCCCTTCAGAGGTATGTACTTCCTTAGTGTTCAATAGTGAGATTACAGTTGGCACCCTAAATAAAGAGCCTGAGAGGGGAAATTCTTAACTATACTATGACTTTAGGTTAAACATTTAGAGTGTCCAACAGTAGGCTCATACTCCCAGTCAGGTGATATACCTCGGGGCTCATATTTGAATTCACGAATGTTACTGGAAATTTATTTTAATCATGAAGAAATTTTATCAGAACTCATTAGTGAGCTATTTTTTAAGAGCCTTAAAAACATTATGAGTGGAAACATATGGCATCTGTCTTTCTCTGCCTGACTTATTTCACTCAGCATAATCCCTTCCAGTTCCATCCATGTTGCCACACATGGCCAGATTTCATTCTTTCTCATTGCTGCGTAGTATTCCACTGTATATATAAGTCAGGCAGAGAAAGACAGATGCCATATGTTTCCACGCATAGGTAGGCTTTGGGAGACCTAACAGAAAACCAGTGGGGAGGGTAAGAGGGGAAGGAAAAAAAAAGCCACAGAGAAGAACAAAGACATAACATAAGAGACTCTCAAAGACTAAGAACAAACTGAGGGGAGAGAGAGGTGTGGGAGGGGGGAGAGTGGGTGATGGGCACAGAGGAGGGCACTTGTTGGGATGAGCACTGGGTGTTGTATGGAAACCAATTTGACAATAAATTATTAGAAAATTAAAAAAAAACATTATGAGAACTCAATAAAGTTCTAGAAGACATTAAAAAAAAACCTGAGAAACATAAATTTGACATTAAAAATGATCACATTCATTTGGGGCACCCGGGTAGCTCGGTCGGTTAAGTATCTGACTTCGGGTCAGGTCATGATCTCACGGCCCGTGGATCTGAGCCCTGCATTGGGTTCTGTGCTGACAGCTCAGAGCCCAGAGCCAGCTTCAGATTCTGTGTCTCCTTCCCTCTCTGCCCCTCCCTCACTTGTGCTCTGTCTCTCTCTTTCTCTCAAAAATAAATAAACATTAAATTAAAAAAAAAAAAGATCATATTCATTTATGCAATTTCAAACCCAATAAATATTAAATAAAGCACTCTATAGATAAACTAAGGTAATTGAGGCCCTACCTAACCAAATCTTATACATTTCTTACATTAGAAAATGATAGCACACAGGGTACATCACATTAGAAACAGTTTTTTAATTTTAGAATGTATGCATAATGAACACCAAGCAAACAGGAGCTATGTTGATTTGGGGCTGTGAGGTGATCAGGTCCCAAATCCTGAGAAACAGAAGGTCCTTCCAATAATTCCTTAAACCAATAGTATCAGGCCCAATACAACTGTTACTCAATAGTCACGCATCCTAAAATATTAATTGGAAATCAAAGTGGGTCATCAGAAGCCAGAAAGACTTGCTTCTCTATTCTCCTAGCATTGGTGGGACCCTCTCTAGCCTTGCTTTATTAATGGCTATTTCAAGTTGCAATGTGACTTTGCAGAAGGGCTAAGAGCCATGTGATTTAAGTTTCCAGACCTGCAATTGTCTGTGACAGAGAAGGGGCAATTTATTTCATATGCTTGATAAGTGAGAAAGGAGAAGACTATGTGTACTAGGAGAAATAGAAATATTTTTTAAAAGTATAAAAGATTAAGGGGCACCTGGGTAGTTTAGTCGGTTAAACATCATGATCTCTCAGTTTGTGGGTTTGAACCTCGTGTTGGACTCCTCACTGACGGCTGTGGAGCCTGCTTGGGATTCTCTCTCTCTTCGCTCTCTGCCCCTACCCTGCTTGTGCCCATGTGCTCGCTCGCTCTCAAAAAAAAAAAGATTTTTTTTAAAACAAAGTATAAAAGATTAAAATATTAGTTCCTCGCTTTTGACTAGTATTTTTTTCAGATGGAGGGCTATAAGACTTCTTGCAATATAATGAAAGATGGAAAGTAAAATTTCCTAGGAAAATGTATGATGATTAAATATACTGGGGCGTTACTGATGTTGAAAACTTTTGTCACAGGTTTTAGTCTCTAAAATCTCAATTTTCTGGATGAAATATAATTTATGTTCCTTTTTTCTTGCTTTATGCAATATTTTCCCTAGTATAAAAGAAAGCCCTAGTTTAGGATTATGGGAATAGTTATTATTCTCAAAGCTACCACTTTTTATAAAGGATTAAACTATATAAACCGTTGCCCCAAAAATCCACAGCAGCAGAGTTCAATTCACTTGCAAGGACTACATAATCAGACATATTTTTTTGCACTAAGGAAATTACTAGAAAATATTTGCTGTAATTGAGGAAACAGAACTATAACTAAATTAACAAGGAAATCTGTATTTTGCAGTGATATGCAGCTAAACTTCTTAGGTTATTATGAAGATTAAATATGTTAATATATTTAAATGCTCAACCATGCCTGGAGTATATCGAATGCTTGCTAATGATAACAATAGCAACAGCTAATATTTAAGTCAAATTATAGTTTTCATTACAGAAGTGTGAATTTCAAAGCTTCTATAAATCTTTTCCTGTGTGTGTATACAAGGCAAGTTTCTAAAAGGGCCCATAGGTATGCCCGTCAGATTTAATCAACAAGTAAACGGTAATACAGGTGACCAAAATTGCTTGTACTATGGCTAATATTCCCCATGGAAACTATTAAAGTCATATTATTGCAGAATAATGATGAGCCTTCAAATGCATGTCGGTGATTAATTTCTACTAGGTCTCTTAATTCTAATAAAACCCTAGCAGTAATTCTATATTTCTAAAAAAGTAGAACTTTCACTTCGAGCATTTAATATAAACAATGATCTGTTTCCCTCTTCTAAAATACACAGGAATACACCACACATACTCACTTGTTTGTGCTGAGTGATGAATTTATTACGAAGAGAAAAACACTCTCCTTATAGGGCCAAAGGCAGGGATAAAAAAAAAAAAGCTCTATCTTCTTTCAGTCAAATATGTTCCCTATCGGCCCGCAGATGCATATCTTGTATGCATTATTTAAGTTAGGCTTATTAAAATATGAATTTGCTAAAATTTGGTTGTCTCTTACACCAACAGAAAAATACTCTCATTTACAGTATGTCCCTTAAAGTGGCAATATTTATCAGTATGTATAACCTCCAGGAGAAATTCTTAAACATCTGAAGTAGCCATGGTTGTTGGAAAGTGAATCCTCTTACTAGCATTATGGTCAGATAAGAATATCCAAATAGGTCTAAAAGGGTTTTAGTTTGTATTTTACTGTCTGGTTACACAAAATTAAAATGTGCTTTAATAATAGAAGTGACCTGATTTTATCAAATGTGATTGAGAAAGTGATTTTATTTATTTATTTTTGCTTAAGTCAAATGAGCCAAAATATATTTGTTACAATTTAGCATCATGTTCAACCATCACCGCATATTTAAAGGATAAATGCAAACTGAAGGTGACTAATATTACTCCATTTCATATTATACAAGTTTACTTCAGTTTCTTAAGACTTATAATTTTTACTATTTTGCTTGGGAATTAGAGAATTTATTAGTATTTTTCTCTCTAGCTGATTTTTCTATGGCTATGAAATACTGCAATTGTAGATATTTTCTTGAGTCAGCAGACTAATGATGTTCGATTTTCAAAAAGTGACCATCAGGTCCTGAGCCAAGGTTCTATCAGCCTGAAGGGTGCTTTGTACTATATAAAAACGTGCTCCGTCTGTGCCAGCAGATTAGGAAAAAGCACCCCCTTTTCAAGGATGAAAAGGGTCACAGTTTGAATAGCAGCCAGTGGGCTGGATTTTAGCCCCTCTCATTCTGCCTTTGAGCAAGGCACAAATTGCTTGTCCCTACTGACCAGCCCTGACTAAAATCACACGATTCTGCTTTCTTCTCTACCCATTGCTATCCTAATGCTTCAGTTCTCAATGGTCACTTACTTCTAACAAGTATAGACTGAAATGTATTCTCGTAAAATTGGTTATTATAACCTATTCCTTACAGTATTGTGTGTCTTAACAAAAAGTGCTTGAAGATAGAAATGATTAAAACTGTTTCAGGTCAAGTTTAAAAGATTTTATATAGCTTTTACTTTTTACTTGGCATTCTTTTGATACAAAATTTGAAAAGAAAGAAAGAAAGAAAGAAAGAGGAAAGAAAGGAAAGAAAGAGGAAAGAAAGAAAGAAAGAAAGAAAAAGAGAAAGAAAGAAAGAGAAAGAAAGAAAAAAAGAAAGAGAAAGAAAGAAAGAAAGATGGAGGGAGAGAGGGAGGAAGGAAGGAAGGAAGGAAGAAAAGGAGAAGAATTTCTCTTCAATTTCATGCCAAAGAATAAGGTGAAAGGAGACAGTTTACAGTTTCACTGTTTATTCATTAATGTTCTAAGTCACTAAATGTTTGATAAGTTCTAAAAATTAACAGTGTGAATACATACTGATTTAAATAGCTGACAGAATTAAAGGGTTATTATATTCATATAAAACCAAAAAATTTTTGTATAACCCCACAAATTATAATTAACACTAAGTTTTAAATTATAAAAATTCTATAAAATTATAGATATATAATTATAAATAAAAGTTATTTATATGAATTTATGACATAAAAAGTCTGATTTAAGGATATGGATTTGAAGCATTTTTAAGTGAACCAGAAAACACAATTAATTGCATAAAATACTGTGGTAATGAAAATAAATTAGTAGTAAATTGAAATAATCAAACATTTCTGAAACCTGAAGGACAGAATAAAAACATGAGAGAACCAGAAGAATGCCCTATAAAATCTCAGCAGCAAAATTTTCCTTTTACCAATTGAAATTTGATAAAGTTAAGTGAAGTTGAAAGACCAATTTTATTTAAAAATATTGATAGCTGTAGGCTTAAAAGTTGAACACTTCAGGGGCACCTGGGTGGCTCAGTTGGTTCAACGTCTGACTTTAGCTCAGGTCATGATTTCACAGTTCGTGGGCTTGAGCCCCACATTGAGGTCTGTGCTGACAGCCTGAAACCTGCTTCAGATTCTGTGTCTCCCTCGCTCTCTGCCCCTCCCCCGCTCATGCTCTGTCTCACTCTGTCTCTCCCAAAAATAAATAAACATTAAAAAAATTAAAAAGAGATGAACATTTCAACACAGGAGGTATAAACATTTTCATTGGGAAAGCACCGATATTTAAAATGGTCATATATATAATTAGCAACTTTATTGTAGTACTGGTTATCTGTTGTTTATTCTGTTGCCAAAACAACTTGGAAATACAATCAGGAGATTATAGCATGTACTCTGATGTCATACTGACACATTATTTAGCAAGTTCACCCAAGAATTATTTAATTTTCTAGAGGAAGGTAACTTTACTTGACTTTGCAATTTAATGTTAATTAAGGATTCTGATTCTAAAATGAATCAGAAGTTACAGATCTTGTTGATTAGTGATTTCTATATTCTGTCTGAGAGAAGAAGATAACCTCAAGATAAGAGCTTTTATTGCCCTACTGGGCATTAACTAGTCAGAATAACTTATTCTAACATTTCTTTTCAAATGTCAATAAGTACCAAGTTCCTTGAAATGTCCTCTGAACCGTCTTTATAATTTTACTGGTTTCCTCATAGGCAAGTTAATGTCTTTCACCTGTGCTGTTTCTTCCCCGCTCCCCACCCTAGCTTTAGTGAGGTATAGATTTAAGATGTGCAATGTGATGATTTGATATACTTGGTGAAATGATTACTACAATCAACATAACACATCTATGATCCCACATAACTACTAGTTACTACCTTTATTTTTGTGGTGAGAATAAAGATTTACTCTCTCAGCAAATTTCAAGTATACAACAACAGCATTATTAACTATAGTCACCAGCTGTACATTAGGTCTCCAGAATTTACTCATCTTACAACTGACCATTTGTACCCTCTGCTTAATGTCTCCCCATCCTGTGCCTTACTCTCCATCCCCTGCCAACCATCATTCTACTTTCTGCCTCCGAGAATTTGGCTTTTTTAGATCCCACCTAATGAGTGAGATCATACATATTTGTCTTTCTGTGTCTGGCTTATTCACTTAGCATAATGTCTTCCACGTTTATCCATGCATTTGCAAATTGGAAGATTCCTTTCTCTTTTAGGCAGAATAATATTCCACTGGATATATATATAGTTATAGTTATAGTTATACTTACTTACATATAAAATACATTTTCCTTTTATATTTGTCCAGTGACAGATTTTTAGGTTATTTCTATATTTTGGCTATTGTTTATGTTGATGCAATGAACATAGGACTGCAGATACCTCTTTGATGCATGTGTATGTGTGTATGTGTGGGTGTGTCCATCCAGAAGTGAAATTAGTAAATCATGTGGTAGCCCTGGTTTTAAATTTTTTGAGGAAGCTCTCTACTGTTTTCCATAATAGCTATACCAATTTACACTCCCACCAACAGTGTATAGGGTCCCTTTTTCCATATCCTCATTAGTTCCTGTTATCTCTTAGCTTTTTGGTATAGCCACTCCAACAGGTGTGAGGTGATATGATGATGTGCTTTTGATTTGCATTTCCCTGATGATTCGTGATAATAAACACCTTTCCATATATCTATTGGTCATCTATATGCTTTCTTTGGAAAAATGTCTATTCAGGACGTTTCCCCATTTTTAAATCAAGTTATTTGTTTTTTTGCTGTTGAATTGAGTCCTTAAATATTTTGGATACTAACTCCTTATTAGACACATGGTTTCCAAATATTGTCTCCCATTCTGGAAGTTGCATTTTCATTTTACTGATTATTTTTTTTTTTTGCTATGCAGAAGTGTTTTAGTTTGACACAGTCCTACTTGCTTATGTTTGCTTTTGTTGCTCATGTTTTGGTGTCATATGCAAAAAAAAATAATTGCTAAGACCAATTTTGAAAAGATTTTTCCTTTTTCCTATGGGAGTTTTTATAGTTTCGGGTCTAACATTTAAGTCATTAATACATTTGAGTTAGTTTTTGTGTATGGTATAAAATAAAGCTCCAATTTTATTCTTTTGCATGCGGATACTCAGTTTTCCCAACACTAGTTATTAAAGAGACTAGCCTTTCCCTGTTGTGTATTCTTGGTATTCTTGTCAAAAGTTAATTGACTGTATATGTGTATATTTATTTTTGGGATCCCTGTTCTGTTCTGTTGGTTGAGGAATCTGTTTTTATAACAGTACCACATTATCTTGATTTCTATAGCTTTTTACTATAGTTTGAAATCAGGAAGTCTGATGCATTCGATTTTGTTCTTCTTTCTCAACACTGCTTTGGTTGCTTGGGGTCTTTTGTGGTCTGTACAAATAACAGGATTATTTTATATTTATGGGAAAATACCATTACAGTTTTTTTAGGGATTGTACTAAGTCTATAGATCACTTTAAGTAATATGGACATTTTTGCATCAAAAACCATAAGATACCTAGAAATAAATCTAATCAAAGAGGTAAAAGATCTGTACTCAGAAAACCCCGAATAGCCAAAGTAATGCTGAAAAAGAAAAGCAGAGTGGGAGGCATCACAATTCTGGACTTCAAGATATATTACAAAGCTGTAATCACTAAGACAGTTTGGAACTGGCACAAAAACAGACACACAGGTCAATGGAACAGAATAGAGAACCCAGAAATGCACCCACAGCTACATGGTCAACTCATCTTCAACAAAGCAGGAAAGAATATCCAATGGAAAAAAGACAGTCTCTTTAACAAATGGTGTTGGGAAAACTGGATGGCGACATGCAGAAGACTGAAACTGAACCACTTTCTTATAACACACACACACACACACACACACACACACACACATTCAAAATAGATGAAAGACCTAAATGTGAGATAGGAAACCATCAAAATCCTAGAGGAGACACAGGTAGCAACCTCTCTGACCTCAGCCATAGCAACTTCTTACTAGACATGTCTGGAGTCAAAGGAAACAAAATCAAAAATGAACTACTGAGACTTCATCAAGATAAAAAGCTTCTGCACAGCGAAGGAAACAATCAGCAAAAGTAAAAGGCAACCTACGGAATGGGAGAAGATATTTACAAATAACATATCTGATAAAGGGCTAGTATCTGAAACTCAACACCCAAAAATAAATAACTCAATTGAAAAGACATGAACAGACATTTCTACAAAGAAGACATATAAATGTCTAACACACATGAAAAAATGCTCAACATAAGTCATTATCAGGGAAATTCAAATCAAAACCACAATGAGATACCACCTCACACCTATCAGAATTAACCAGGAAACAACAGATATTGGTGAGGATGTGGAGAAAGGAGAATCCTTTTACACTGTTGGTGAGAATGCAGCAGCCACTCTAGAAAACATTATGGAGTTTCCTCGAAAAGTTAAAAATAGAACTACCCTATGACCCAGCAATTGCCACTACTAGGTATTTACCTAAAGGATACAAAAATACTGATTCAAAGGGGCACATGTACCCTTTGAATCAGTATGTTTCGAGCAGCACTGTCAGCATTGTCAACAGTAGCCAAATTATGGAAAGAGCCCAAATGTCCATCGACTGATGAGTGGATAAAGAAGATATGTGTGTGTGTGTGTGTGTGTGTGTGTGTGTGTGTGTGTGTGTGTGTGTAACGGAATACTACTTGGCGATGAAAAAGAATGAAATCTTGCCATTCGTAATGATGTGGATTGAACTGGAGGGTATTATGCTAAGTAAAATAAGTCAGAGAAAGACAGATACCATATGATTTCACTCATATGTGGAATTTAAGAAACAAAACAGAGGAACATAGGGGGAAAAAGGAAAAATAAAATAAGATAAAAAGAGAGAGGGAGGCAAACCATAAGAGACTCTTAACTACAGAGAATGAACTGAAGGTTGCTGGAGGGGAGATGGGTGGACAGAAGGGCTAAATGAGTGATGGGCATTAGAAAGAGCACTTGAGATGAGCACTAGGTATTGTATGTAAGTGATGAATCACTAAATGCTACTCCTGAAACCAATACTTACACTATATGTTAACTAACTTGAATTTAAATAAAATCCTAGAAGGAGTTAAAAAAAAGGTAATATGGACATTTTAACAACATTAATTCTTCTAATCTCTGAATACAGAATATCTTTCCATTTATTTGTGTTTTCTTCAATTTCTCTTATCAATGTTCACAGCAGTTCAGTGTATAGATCTCTCATGTCCTTGATGAAAATTTATTTGTAAGTATTTAATTCCTTCGATGCTACTAAATAAATGGGATTGTTACTAAGTAAATGGGATTGTTCTCTTTATTTCTTTTTCAGATAATTTATTGTTAGTGTGTAGAAATGCAACTGATTTTTGTATGTTGATTGTGTATCCTGCAACTTTACTGAATTCATTTATTAGTTCTAATGGGTTTTTTGGTGGAGTCTGTAGGGTGTTCTTCAAGATTATGTCACCTGCGAGACAATTTTGCTTCTTCATTCCTATTTGGATGCCTTTTATTTCTTTTTCTTGCCTAATTGCTCTAAGACTTCTAGCACGACAATGAATAGAAGTGGAGACTGGGCATGTTTGTCTTGTCCCTAATCTTAAGAGAAAAAGGTTTCAGCTCTTCACAGAGTAAGATGCTAGCTGTGGGCTCATCATATATGGCCTTTATAATGTTGAGGTACATTTCTTCTACACGTAATTTGTTAAGAGTTTTCATCATGAAAGGATGTTAAATTTTGTTAGATGCTTTTTCTGCATCTACTGAGATCATATGATTTTTATCCTTTATTCTGTAATGCTGTGTATCATGTTTACTGATTTGCATTAGTGAGCCATCCTTTCATTCCAGGGATAAATCCCACTTGATCATGGTGCATTATCCTTTTAATGTGCTACTGAATTTGGTTTGCTAATATTTGGTTGAGCATTTTTGTGTTTTTGTTCATTTGGCCTGTAATTTCCTTTTCTTGCAGGGCCCTCATCTGGCTTTGGTTTGAGGATAATGCTGGTTTCAAAAAATGAATTTGGAAGTGAAACCTCTGTGTCTCAATTTTCTTGAAGAGTTAGAGAAGGAATGGCATTCCTTCTTATTGAAATGGTAGAATTCACTTGTGAAGGTATCATGAGTTTTTCCTTGTTGGGAGTTTTTGACTCATGCTTCAATTTCCTTGCTCATTGTGCATCTTTTCAGATTTTTCTATCTCTTCATGGTTCTGTCTCAGTCAGTTCTATGTTTCTAGGTATTTATCCATTTCTTCTACGTTATCCAATATGATGGTATATAATTGTTCACAGTAGTCTCTTATGGCCCTTTGTATTTTTATAATATCAGGTGTAATGTTTCCTCTTTCATTTATTATTTTATTTTTGAATTCTTGTTCTTTTATTTTCTTGGTTAGTCTACTTAAAAGTTTGTCATTTTGTTTATTCAAAAAATCAATTTTTAGTTTCACTGATCTTTTCAATTGTCTTCTTAATTTCTATTTCATTTATTTCTGCTCTAACCTTTATTATTTCCTTTCTTCTGCTAACTTTGTGATTAGTTTATTCTTTTTCTAGTTCCTTGGGGTATAAAGCTATACAGTTTATTTGAGATGCTTCTTTTTCTTAATGTAGCCATTTAACACTATAAACCTCCCTCTTAGAATTGCTTTTGTAGCATCCTACATGTGTTGGTATGTTTCCATTTTCATCTGTTTCAAGATATTTTCTGCTGATATCTTCTTTGACCCAGTGGTTGGCCAGGAGTACGTTGTTTATCTCCACATATTTGTGAATGTTCCAATTTTCCTTCTGTTACTAATTTCTAGTTTCATGCCACTGAGGTCGGAAATGATACTTGATATGACTTCTATCTTCTTTAATTTGTTAAGATTTGTTACATGTCCTAACTTATGATCGATCCTGGAGGCTGTTCCACATGTGCTTGAGAAGAATGTATATTCTTCTGTGTTGGATGGAATGTTCTATACATGTTTGTTGAGCCCATATGAAGTAAGATGTTATCAAATCTACATTTCCATATTGATTTTCTTCCTGGATTATCTATCCATTGCAGAAAGTGGCGTAATAAAGTCCTCTACTGTTACTATATGGTTATTTCTCCCCTTGGTTCTGTTAATATTCGTTTTATATATTTAGGTATTCCAATGTTTGGTGTATATATATTTACAATTGCTATATCATCTTGGTGGGTTCATCTTTTTACTTTGCTGGGTACAGTACTCTTGGCTGAAGTTTTTTTTCCCCCCCCCTTCTTTCAGCACTGTGAGTATATCACCCTGCTTACTCCTGACAAGATTTCTGCTGAAAAATGTGCTGATAGCCTCATCAGGGTTCTTTTGTATATGAAAAACAGCTTTTCTCTTGCTGTTCTCAATTTTTTTCATCTTTGACGTTTTCTAATTGATTATACTGTGTCTTCTTTGAGTTTCTCTTGCTTGGGGACTTTTGAACTTCATGAATTTGAATGTCCATACCCATGTCCATATAATTTGGGAAGTTTTTAGTCATTACTTCCTTAAATAAGCTTTCTGACCCTCTTCTTCTGTCTTTTCTTTCTGGGACTCCCTCAATGCATGTATTCATTCATCTGACAGCATCCATAGGTCCCATCTGCCTTCTTCACTCTCTTTCTTTTTTGTTTCTCTAACTGCTATCTTCTAATTATCTTTGAGTTTGCTGATTCTTTATTCTGTCTGATTAAGTCTGCTATTGAAGCTCTCTATTGAGTTTTTCAGTTCTGTCATTATATTCTATAGTTCCAGGATTTTTCTTTGGTTCTTTCTTATGGCCTCTATCTCTTTATTAAACTTCTCATTTTGTTCATGTATTCTTTTTTAATTGTTTTGTTGTCTATTTGTGTTCTCTTGCATCTCACTGAGCTTCTTTAAGAGGATTACCTTTAATTCTTTGTCAGGAAATTCACAGATCTCCATTTCTTCAGGGTCAGTTATTAAGAAAGTTATTAGTTTCCTTTAGTGGTGTCACGTTTGTTTCCCTGATTCTTTATGATCCATGTAGCCTTGTGTTGGTGTTTGTGCATTTGAAGAAGTAAATAGCTCTTCCAAACACTCATTTTGGCAGGTAAAGACTTTCACCTGTTCTGGGCTAATGACATTGCCTAGAGTATCAGAACAGAATCAAAGGTGAGTGGAGTTGGAGCTGGGTCATGTGGCTACATGCTGGGTATGCTACGATGTCCATGGCTGGTGGGCCTCTTGCCAGGGGCTTGAATAGGTTTGGATCCTGCCTCATCCCTGGGTGGACCTTCAGACCTTGTCTGTAGGGCTGGAACTGGGACAAGGGTCCACTTTAGGGTCTGCAGTTGAGTCCACCGATGGTGGGCTGGTTAGCAAGTGAATGGATAGGTGTGGCTCTCATGGGGTCCCTGGGTGGGCAGGTCTATTCTGGACCATAGCTGAGTGGGGCTGGGATATGAGAGGGCTGCTTTAAAACTCACAGTTGGGACCAAGGTTGGCAGGCCTGCCTCTGGGGACACAGCTGGGCTTGTCTCCCACAGGGTCTCTGAGTGGTCAGGAATGCTCTCTGACTAATGCTGGGAGGGTCTGGAGCTGAGTCACAGGGCTGCTTCAGGATCTGAGTTTGGACTAAGGTCACTGGGCCTGCCTCTGGGGGCACAGACAGGTGTGTCTCTTGCTGGATTCCTGGGCAGGCGAGACTGCTCCCAGACCATGAGAGAGGTTAGAGCTGGGTCACAGGCCATTTCAGAATCCACAGCTGAGACCAAGGTCAGCAGACCTGTTACCCAAGGCAAGGGCAAGCATGGCTCCTCGTAGGTCCCTTGGCTGATGTTGCTGATGTCAGGACCAAGGCCAAACAAGACTATAAATGTGTCCATAGGAGCACTGTGGTGTTCCAGGTCTGTAGTCAGGATGAAGGGTGGTGAGCCCCCTATGTGGGCATAGGCCTGCCTTTTCAAAACAACCTCCCTTGGTCTTAGGCTCCAGTGGGGTTTTGCAACCTCCTACCTGGATCCCAAAGCTCCCACAAAGGTATTTTGTCCATGGATGGCTGCCAAATTACTTTTCCTGTGTGTGGGGAGCTATGATAGGGCACCTCCTATTACACTATATTGCTTATGTTATTATTCCCTCTATGTTGTTCTTATAGTTGTATGAATCACTTGTAACTTAAAAAAATTATTTTGATAGTTTGGTGCAATAGGGCAAGGTATTCAAAACCAACTCCGTGCAGCACTGAGAATTATGCAGTAATTAACTTATTTTTATATTATTATTTAATTTGATTTTTAATCAAACACTTATAAAAGTTTAATTTTTCCAAGATCCATGAATAAAATGGGAATCAAGCGCTTAGGTGCAACTCTTCTTAGTTAGTTTAGTATGGATCTTTTCTGGCACAAACAAGAATCTATCCCAGATTTCAACTGCCTGAAGTCAAATCCACTATGAATTAACACCACTGTGGGCATAAAATAATCCAAGAAGGAGACTACGCTTGAATGAATTTAATTACAAGTGCTGTTCATGGGAACGCCCAATTCTCTAAAGTCTGAATTTCTAGAGAACAATTATTAAAAATAATCAGAATTTTATTTTATCTTTAAAGTTTATTTACTTATTTGTGAGAGAGTGTGAGCAGGGGAGGGAAAGATAGAAAGCGAGAGAGAGAATCGCAAGCAGGTTCTACACTGTCAGTGCAGAGCCCAACATGGGGCTCAAACCCACAAACGTGAGATCATGACCTGAGCTGAAACCAAGAGACTGACGCTTCACCGGCTAAGCCACCAGGTGCCCCCACCCCTCCCAATAATCAGAATTTTGGAAGAGCAAAAAAAAAATACTGCCTTTTTCCAACTCTTAAAATAAAAACTATATGACTACTTGAACATTTTAACTGTACTATAGGTACTTTTTCTACCTCTGTCTCTCTCTCAATATATATTTAAATGGATACCATTCTTAGCATTTCCTAAGTTCCTAGCAACATTTTGGATAACTAAAGGTAAGTATAACAATAACAGCCTGAATAAAAACAATCGGATAGAAAAATGACATGGCTGTCTGGTCTCACTCACCTCCCCATGCAGTGGCTCCTCCAGAAGGTGGTGGTGGTGCTGGTGCCGCGGCTGCTGCCGCCCCTCCAGAAAAGTCTGGCTGGAGGTCCAAAAGATCACTAGATGGTTTAGAAGTGCTGAAAGAAAAATACGATTTTAACATCAGATTTTAAAATTTTATAAAGATGCTTTTAAATAAAGACTGATGCATAAAGCATCAAAGATTTGGGGTATTTTAAATCCAATAAGAGAATACTATTTTGGAAAGTAGAGCACACGTTCCTCAATACCGAGGGTTGGCAAACTACTTTGGAAAGGACCAGAAGCTAAACTATTTTAGGTTTGTGGGCTAGATGGTCTATCACTATGCCACTCTGATGGTGTACCATGAAATAAGACACAGACAATACATAAACAAATGAATGTGCCTTTGATCCAATAAAACTTTATTTATAAAAACAGACAGTGGGCTAGATTTCACCCATAGGACATAGTTTGCCAACTCCTGCTTTATATGCAATAACATAGGTAAACCAAACTTCAAGCAATGGGTCACTCGACAAATCATGAAGCAGAAATTAAAGGAGAAAACCTGAATGCCTCAAATTAAGGGAGGATTTTATTAAATATGTTAACGTCCACAGGGTAGCATTTGAAATGCTGGTTATGAATGTGATAAAACGAAGTGTACTCCAAATATTACAGTAAGAATTGCATAATTTTTTCCTTTTCTCTGTTTTCTAAATTGTTTTATATGGAAGAAAATTTTGTCCTAAGAATTTATAAAGCAAAGAATATGAAAATGAATAAGCACTAAAATATCTTTTTGATAAGTTAAACTACAACATATCAAGTTTGCCTATAAAAAGCCTCATCTAAAATACTTCTATATTTTGTATTCTCATTCAGTTCGGGGCTGTGCTTTTCAAAGCTCCTCCATCTGAAGTTCCGAGGAGGACCCTGGAGCTTTGCTGCTCAGTGTGGTCTTCGAACTAGCAACATCCTGAGACCCTGTTAGAAGGACAAAATCTTAGGCTCACCCCTTACCTGCTAGATCAGAATCTTCACTTTAACATGGTTCCAGGTGTTTCATTCGGGTTTGAAAGACACTGGTCTAGAGGTTACCAGAGCAGGTCCCAATCCACCAGGGTCCCAGATTCCCCACTTCATAAACAGCAGTTCCATCTTTATCTTTTTCACATATTAGATTTCCAAGTAATATTCTTTTGAAGTAAGGATTCCTCTACATATTTCTTTTTCCAAGCACCTGAAATGTGCCTGATTTTGATATTCACTTCATAAATATAACTGGTCTAAGCGCAGGGCTAGGGAAACATATTTATGATTAAGACCTGAATCGAAGCTTTAATAAGAAGCAATTTATTTTAGTATAGACACAGAAAGAACTTGGTTTTACCAAATTTGTGATTCTAAAAAGCAGAACTAAGCAAGTGGTGGGTAATTCACATAGTGAACATGGGTACATAATGTGGGCTTATTGCTCAGCTCGAAATTCAGGTCTCCAAATATAGGGCATTTATAGTAAGTCACAGATACTATACATCTTCTCAAGGCAACAGAACCAAACAAAGGTGACCTAAAATTATGATTTGAGGAAGCCTCTTTGAGTTGGGGCTTCATTTGAGGCAGTCCTGAGATTTGTACACAATGCACAGTCTTCCCCACTTTTCTCACTACTGTTAGGACATTTAGATGCTATAAAAGCTGATTAGGAAGATCCTGATGGTCTCCTCCTACCACCATTGTCTGAGTTCCTCGTAAGTACCAGCTAACTGGCTTACACCTGCAAGGCTGGTTTTTTTGTTTGTTCATTTGTTTTAAGAACTGTAAGACACCCTTTAAATTTTACACAAGATGAGGCTAATTGAAGAAATCATTTTCCATATCGTCTAAGGATGTGTACCATTCTTCCACCTCTTTTCCTAAATGTGTGAGCAAGGAGGTGATCTCCACAGCTTAGGCTGATGCTTTGAGAGTCCAGGCCTAGGGAACTGACTAAAACGTCAAAGAACTTACTTTGTGAACCTAAAAACAGCCCAAACTATCGTATATTACTAGGACTAGATTTCGTTTTGTGAAAACATGGCGGTTCAGCACACAAAAACAAAACACAAACCTAATCAAAGTATTAACAACCAGTTCACTGCACGCTCATGAACTAACCTGACAGGGACAGCCGCAGATGCAGTTGCAAATAAATCGACTGGTGGGGATGTGTCAATCGTTTTAGCTGGTGTAGAATTAGGAGACGTAACAGTTGTGGCTGGAGAAGACTGAAAGTGAAGATGCACAACACACTCTAGTCAAAAGAGAATCTAAAGGACACAGAACAAGAGGACTTCAACTCGCAGACCTAGGACATTCATGGCGATTTCTGGGAGGAAATCCTTGTGGGAGGAAAAAACTCAAGAAAATTCGAAATTGCGAATTATAATAAGCAATCAATATTGGACAAAACAGTTTTCAAATTTTAAAGGTTAAATGTAATTTATATAAAATTATCTTTAAAATATTTGGCTTAACATTGCAATGACTTTTAGTCATGTATTTAAAATCAAGGTTAAACGATGTTTCCTAAACATAAAATTAGCAGGAAGGATCTCACTAGCTGCTAAAAGTGAAAAAAAATATCAATTGTAATAATTGCTCTAAAACCAAGGCCATTCTTTTTCCTTCACATTCTAATCATACCTCATATAAAGTCTTCTCAGATGCTTTTAAATTCTAGAAATCTAACTTGCAAAATAATTCACAGATGGCAGAGAACAATTTATAAACAAGATTCAAGCCACTGACAGCTTAAGGGAGTCATGACTATATCCGATCCCTAATATGACATAGATACAACTAAAATAGTAAAATAAAATCTAACACTTACTGTCCTGGACTGGTTTATTTATTATTTTTTAAAATGTTTATTTTTGAGAGAGAGGGAGAGAGAGTGTACGTTTGCAAGTGGGGGAAGGGCAGAGAGAAGGAGAGAATGAATCCCAAGTAGGTTACACACTCACAACTGTGAGATTATGATCTAAGCCAAAATCAAGAGTCAGACGCTTAACCTACTGAGCCACCCAAGTGTCCTGTGCTGGACTCCTTTTTTTTTTTTTTTTAATGTTTTTAATTTATTTTTGAGAGAGGGAAAGAGAGAGAGAGAGAAAGAAAGAGAGAGAGAGAAAGAAAGAGAGAGAGAGAGAGAAAGAGAGAGAGAGAAAGAGAGAGAGAGAAAGAGAGAGAGAGAAAGAGAGAGAGAGAGAAAGAGCAGGGGAAAGGCAAAGAGAGAGGCAGACACAGAAGCCAAAGTAGGCTCCAGGTTCTGAGCTGTCAGCACAGAGCCTGATGCGGGGCTTGACCTCACAAACAGTGAGATCATGACCTGAGCCGAAGTCAGACACTCAACTAACTGAGCCATCCAGGTGTCCCTGGCCTGAGTTTTTAAAAAGAGTTAATAGTTAATATATTAAAAAATTAAAATTTTTTTGAGGTAACTATCCTATTTCTCTTTATTTGCTATATTTAATTCTCCATGTATTTACAAGGGAACTATTAATGGAGCATCTCAAACCAAACCACCTATACTTACTTCTATAAGTGGAGATGTTATATAATAGCAAGCAAAACACATGGAGACTAAGACCAACCAAGGGCTATCAGATATTGCTGTAAATGGACATCTAATTTCAAACAGACCAAATTTGAAGAAACCTTTAGGGGCAGCTGGGGCAGCTGAGCGTCTGACATCCACTCAGGTCATGGTCTCATGGTTTGCGGGTTTGAGCCCCGCATCGGGCTTGCTGCTGTCAGTGCAGAACCTACTTTAGATGCTCTATCCCCCTCTCCCTCTGCCCCTCTCCAGCTTGTGTGCCTCTCTCTCTCTCTCTCAAAAATAAACATTAAAAAAAAGCTTTAAAGAATAAATTTTTAGAAAAAGGGCACTAGTGAGATGAGCACTAGGTGTTGTATGGAAACCAATTTGACAATAAAAAGTTAAAAAAAAAAGAAACATACTTTTATCAATCAGAAAAAAAAAAGATTGAGGAAATAATGTTTAGGGGATTTAGACAAACAGCATTTGTCTAATACTATTGATCCATGAATCAAGAAGTCACAATTCAATAGACACAGAAGTGTTAAGCATTCAGCACGTCAAGAAAGACAAACACCTCAGTATGGATACTGTTGCTGAGAAAAGGTTAACTCAAACCTTTCTCTGCACCAAAAACTCAAATTTTTCAAATGGAACATGAAAGATTATCAAGGGAAAAGAAAGGACTAACAAAATTTAATTTGTATGTCATCCAGGGTGGATACTGACAACTCCTCTAAAAGAAATTAGTGTTTACATGAAAATAAGTTTGGAAGGCAAAGTTTATGAAAATACCACTGAGAACTTAATGACAACAATGAATCTACCACCATAAATGCAGAAACGAAGGTCTTCGAAGACCCATTAAAAACTGTCTTGTAACTATAAGCTCTGAAGAACTAAGAGAGCTAGGGAAACAGAACCAGAATAATCCTGTTATTACAAAAAGAAAATACCAATAAAATCTGACTTGGCCAGAATGTGGACACAGACCATCCCAAATGATGCTATAATTTTTACCACACTCTACTCTGCAGTCATATGTTGGGATTTTTCACAGAGACATAATGATTTTAAACCTGGTTTTACATCAGAATCACCAGGAATCTTTTTGTTTGACTGCCCGAGGGGATCTTAGGCAGCCAGCCCGGTACTGACACAGTACAGGGTGTCTGGGAAACACCACTGCAGTCATAATGATATCCTTCATGTCTGTAATGACAGCAATCACAAAATGGAAATCTGTCATAGAGAAAGAGCACATTTATTACATTTTTGCCCAAAAAAGTACAATGGCAACTGTCAACTACCGACCTAGGGAAAAAATACTACTGTCACTGATCATCTTAATTGCGTCCTTCAATATACTAAAAAAGAAGGAGGTGAAAGAATTATTAAAATTATTATAGTAGACTCTCTAAAAAGCATGCTTGCAGAAAGATACCCAACTACAACTGACTTTTTAAACCAAACACACATAAAATTATGTGCTTTATTTACCTTGCAGGGCTGTGATTCAGAGTATGTACGTGCTTTGTAACTAGTAAAATGTTATGTTTGTTTTCCGTTGAAATATAAATGTATGAAAATTTCTCCTACTCAAAAAGAAAAAACTTAGTCCAAATAGAGAATTAAGAAGACACTGCCATGGTACACTGGACTGAGAAACTAATATAAAGGAGATTACACAAAATTCACCATTCCTTTCCTCAAAAACGTAAAAATAAAATCACCATGATCCAGAAATTCCACTTCCGAGTATATACTGAGAGAACTGAAAGGAGGAACTCACACAGGTATTTGTACACCCATGTATACACAACAGCATACTTTACACAACAACTGAAAGGTGGAGGCAACCCAAGTGACCAATGACGGATGGATGGGTGAAGAAAAAGTGGTGCACACATACAACGGAATGTTATTCAGACTGAAAATGGAAGGAAATTCTGACATATGCTACAGCATAAATAAATCCCCCAAGATATCATGCTAAGGAAAATAAGCCAGTCAAAAAAGGACCCTGGATAAGTTCACTTATTTGAGGCAAATAGAGTAGTCAAATTCACAGAGACAGGAAGTGGAATGGTGGTCGCCTAGGGCTGAGGATAAGGACGTAGAGTTAGTGTTGAAAGGGTACGAGTTTCATTTTGGATGAAAAAAGTCCTGGAAACAGAATGACAGTGACAGTTGTACAACAATGTGAATGTTAATACCACTGAACTATACACTCAAAAATGGCTAAAATGGTCAAAACAAAAGAAAGAGCAAACTTACCTTACTTAATGGAGAGGGAGCACCAGATCTAAAAGGCAATCGAAAAAATTAAAACTGAATAGACGTGAATAAATTTGCAGAAGCATTTAAGTTTGGTATTGCTTGATCAAGTATTAGCTCGTTTATACACAGATGTTTTGGGAATGGATAAACTTTTTTTAAAAATAATTTTTCTTTCACTCAATTATGACGTCCTCTTTCAATGTTTTCCGTCCACTTAATTTTTAGTACTCAAATTTGTTTGTGTATCTGTAGCAATTCTTTGAGTTGACCATTATTGCCTGTGCCCATCAAAAATAAAATTGGAATTTTATAAATGTTGCCAAGACTTGTGGAATATAGATAGTACTTTATAGAATTAAAAAAAACAAAAAACCCTCTAGTGTACTATTTTAAAAAGTTCGAAAACTCATTAAGGTACGCTGTGATTCATTTAATCACGATTGTGATGCATGAAAGTAAAACTAGACTTTAAAAAATCCCTATGAGCCCTGTGTCTGAAATGTGTCTCAACTTCCACATAGTATACTCCTGAAGTCTGTTTTGTTCATAGCTTTAGTGAAAGCTATCTGTGGAAAATATTCCCATTATCCTGTTTGAACTAGTGGGAGCTTGAAAAAGAACCGTAACCTCAATGCTTGTTTCTAAAGGAGTGAGAAAATTAGAAAGCAGTAAAATTTCTTTTGGTGAGGTTACTGCTAGCCCTGACTATTGTGCATGATCTCTAGCAAAGTGCTTCAGAAACAGCTGCCTGAACAGCTTACCATTTACCAACCCAAGTTGGTGGAAAATAAATTAATAATGAAAAATGAAGAAAAAGTATATTTCAATAGGAATCCTAGTGTCAGAGGTGTTCAGGATGGCAGGGGTGGCTTTGTGCTCACCTACAGAGAAAATATCACAAGTAGCACTAGCAGAACAAAATTAGCAGAGATTTAGTAACTGAAATTTTGTACAGTATCAGGAATTTTTGTTTCATTGAATGTAGCAAAATAAATGTAATAATATAATGTCACATTAATAACTTTGATGTTCAGTTTTATTTGCAAATACCTGCTATTTAAAGATTATCATGCTCAAACTAAGTACAAATACCCCAAGTGGCAAAAGAATCAGTTTGCCAAGCTCCTCCATGAGCACCATTACTAAACGACACTCTAGTTACCCCATGGATTAAGCAAATAAATAAAAGCTCCTGTGTCTGTCCAGCCATCACCCCACTTACCATGCTGTACCTTATTTGTCTGTTTAGTTATCTGTCTTTTCCACTAGGTGCTAAATTCTCTGAAGGAAGGGAATCCATCCCATTGCTTTATATCCTCGGCACTTTACACGATACCTGGCAGTTTGTAGGCACTGATATTTCTGTATTATTTGAATTTTAGAGTAAGAATACATTCATGTACTCCTTGTAAAAAAAATTAACCAAGAGTCTTAAATTTATTTTGCGTGAAACTAAACTGTCAGGAACTGTGATGTCTGTTCCTATGGACCATACTTAGCCTTTGCCATGATTTCATATAAGAGGTCAGAACCAGAGGTGCGCTCCCGCTGGGCCATAGCTTTAAAAAGCATCATTAATCACTGATTAAAATCCAAGGGCTGCAAGGCTCAGTGAAGCAAAAAACTTGCCCAAGCCTCATCATTCTTTAATGGTGGATTTAAGGCTCTTGTCCAAGTCTGTCTGATGCTCAGAGCGTGCACTCATTTCACAGTCCGGCCTGTCTTGACAAAAACACACGTGGGCCCAGCACACGTGTTCCTCTCTTACACAACACACAAACTGCCTCCTTTCACCGGTTTCTTAATTGATTTAATACCCTACCATTGGCTATTCATCCTTCATGAAAGAAAATGCTACAGTCTTTTATATAATGACGTTTACTAAAAACCAATACTCATTTTAATAATTTTAATGAGAGAAATCTAGTACATAGTGAACTCTGCTGGGAAGAATAAAGCATGAATATAATTTTAGAAGAGAAGGAATGACCCACATAGTCCTTTCCTCAATTCTGTGAAATGCTAGAGACAAATCCACGGGTTTTTATGATGAACGTAGAAAATGCCAAGGTTTACTTCCGAGATGTTACTAGTTAGCCATCAAATGAGGACGTTTTGTTATGTTATATTTGCATATTCGCAATAATAATCCCTACAGAATTTTGGTTACAGATGGTAGACAGAAGACAAAAAAAACCAAAAAAACAAAAAACAAAAAAAACCCAAAAACCCAGCAGTGAAAAACCTATCTATGTCTTCTAAATAATTTTAAATGCAACAGACTTATCTCGGGTTTCCTGTACCCTCAACACTTAGTAAATCCACATATAAAATAAAATCAATTTTTCTTTTGTACTATGGAATCACAGAAACATACAATATACAAATATATCACGTAGTACTGCATAAGACTTCAAAAATAAGTATCAGTGGATAAAAGCCATCAAATATAAAGAGCATACATATTTTTATAGTAGACATTTAAAAATGCTTCATCATAAGCATTTCCTTGAATTAGAGATTAAAATAATTTTATACTGCTACTGAAAGACAAACAACTTTAATTTTCTCTATGATACTGTCTTTTGGCACTCCTGCCATATGCTGTGGGAAAATCTTTTGTTTACTAATCAAATAAAAAAAAACCTTTTATTTCCAAAATCCAAGAGTAATACACCTAAGAGAGACTGGTAGTCTTGATCTGAGAAGACCAAAATAAAGCAAAACCATTTATGCCAGTCACCTTGGGAGACAAGTAGAAAAGTATGAAAAACCACAGATGTGTAAAATTGACAGAAATCAGTTTTAAATGTTCTAAATACCAAATGTGGAGTCTTAAGAGTGCTTTTTGCATTTTCAGTAATAACCAAATGCAAAAAAGCCACTCAATGTAGTACTCACCCTTCACTTAAGTTCCCAGGCAAGCACAAACATACAAAGAAGAAAACAGTTAACTACTATAGTTTATTTATTTAAAAAATAGGGAATAAGCAAAAGACAAGTTCATATTTACTCTCTCAGCCAATTCAGAAAAGAAATATGACAAGCATAAAATGATTTTAAAGGAGAGAGAAATATTATGCTCAGAAAAGGTAATTCAAAACAGAAGATCATTGAAACTATTCCCCTGCTCTTAGAAATGTGACTATGGGTACATAGCTAAGTTTTCCAAAAATAGTTTGCAGCAGCCACAAGGGGGCGAATTTAGACTTGACGTTGGGGCTAATGAAATTCATCCTCGAAGGCTGCTTTGCTGTTGACTGCAGCACTGGCAGACTTAACAAAGGGAAGCTGTGGTTCTGTGCAGGGTGTGCGGGACCCTGATGGGGTAAGAATACAGACCAGGTGATTTTTCACCAATGTGCCTCGGGTATTGCCCAAGGGAGAGGCTTTAAATCCTGCCGATGTGCATATTTCCTAAGCTAGAGGTCCTTCTATCAAAGAAGCAGGGACGTTTCTTAGGCTTCGTGCCTCCTTTTGCTTAAATCCTATACAACTCCTTTGGCTACTTAGATACTCTAACACTGGGTGGCCCTGGCAATAACTGGAAGTGGGCATCTACTATACTCCCATGTTGCTTAATGTGCTCTCATGTCTTTTAGTTGATATCAACTTATCCACAAAAGTCTGATCATCCATGGCCACGATGAAGCAGGGGCAGACCTTGCACTGTGATGATAACCTTGACAGAGCCCCTGAGAAGTCCTGCCATGCATCATACACAACAGCTCTGCCGTAACTGTCTGAGAGATTCCTACGCTATTATCATTGAAAAGTTTAAATACGCAATAATTTTTATACTAACTTGGAAAAGATGATAGAAATGACACTTAGCTAATGAAACAACAAGCAAAAAGTAACATCAAGACATGAATCTAGATTCCGGGCAAATGCCGAGAGAGAAGAAAGCAGAAAGAAATTGCATTTTGATAGCTGTATCGTAGACAAAATCCATGATCAGCATATAGCCCTGCAATGGTCACTTCATAGGTCATCTCTGTTAACTTCTGCTGTCAATCCAAATGAAATAAACAAAAAGCTGGGACCAACAAAGACAGATTTCAAGCTCACTCTGTAGAGAGAACTATAGGTGAAGATAATGAAGTATAAAACAGTCCCTGAATTTTAGATTCAGAAAACCTATTTAAACCACATGTGTGGGAATAAAATGGCCACAACACAGGTAGTGCATGATTAAGGAAGGCTTAATGAGACAGCCTTCCCAAGATGGGTAAGATTTACACACACGAGACAAGGAAGGTAGGCATCCAAGACTAGCAGAACTGTAATTTGTGCAAGGCACAAAGACGGGAAAGCACTGGGTCTTGTGAATAGACCAGTTTGATAATTGCTAGAGAGAAGAAAAGAAATGGAACTTGGACATTTTTGCGTGCAATGAGTAAAAATAGTGAAAAATGTATGTGCCCAAACACAAAGATATGAAAATCCAGCAAAATTGCATTTATTGCTGATTGCTATTCTCTCTATAAAAAGATCTCTGAGCGAAATGTCAGCAGCATGCCATGCTGAATGGTTCAAGTGGGGAGAGTCTGAAATGCAGAAAACTATACTTGAGGGCTTTGCTTTTTTCACAATAGGGATGGCAATGTAAGAAAATGTTCAACGCTACCTGTGAAGCTGCTTTACTCATATGCCCAATAATAACAGCCTCAATTTTTAAACATGAGCAACTTTTTTCTGTATATTGTGAACCCCCTCTAAGGGCAGGTATATATGTCAGCAAGCTCAGGCAACCTATGTACGACCTACTAATTTGCTGCATGAGCCTGCAGATAGATTGCCGACATGTGGGGTCGCGTGGCCACAAGTTCATCAGATGAATGGGGTTTTTGAGAGAACCTTGAAGAATTACAATAAAGCATACCCTAAATCTGTAGTAGTATATGTGGTACCATGATACATCTCATTCTTATAAAGAACGACGGTAGCATTTTTCATCTTATTTAGAATATACAACTAATGCGTACTTGTTTCCGGGTTTCTTTCCTTCTAATGTATTTAGATGCTGTTCAAGGGTCTCCATAAGACTGCTGGGAGCCTACAATAAGAAAGTAAAAATAAATGTCTGCATTGCTTTCTTTCAAAGTAAACACACTGGAACATCACTGTAACTCTGTATGGTGGAATTCTGTGGGGGGGCCCCCATACATATGTGAGATGATTTCATTCCACGTCTTCTGGTACTTAAATATTTAAGTTCCATGGAATCTCAGACGGGCCCATCCTACATATACTTAACCCCACTGCATAACAAATAGCACTACAGCATGGAGAGTAGAGATTACATTGGATAGACTTTTTCTATGACATTATTTATATGCAGTAAACTCAAATCAAGTTCACCATATATTTCCACAAGACCACATGAAAAAAGAATAGGTATTTGTATCCAAGTAAGAAATAGAAGTGTCTAAACACAAACTTACAGGGGTTTGAAAATACAGTAAATTCTCACTTATCTATGTTTGACTGAAATGTTAGGAAAAATTGCTACAAAATTAAGTAAAAGAGGGGTGAGGTAAGTGTTAGTTGTGAAAAAAAGAATACAACTTTAATAGTCAACAACGATTAAGATTTTCTTATTACTGAGCTACTTAATTTATATACATAATAAATACTTTAGCAAATATAATGTTAAACTACTGTATACTGCCAAATTCAATATATTCCAACTCTTTTATTAAAAGGTACTTGAATTGTTTTTATAATAACATTTTAGACAATACAAAGTGACGGCATTTTATTGTATATTAGAAAGACAAATATTAGGTTCATACGTATATTCCACTCCATCTAGTCCTCAAGCATTAGAAATTTAATGTCATCTTTAAATAATTTTAACCTAAATTAGACCTTAACAGCAGTGTAAGCATTCAAAGAATAGCATTCCATGAATGAAATATGTAACTACATTTATAGATACATTTAATTCTAACAATTAGCCCTCAAATTAATATGAAATTAATTTTGAAGACCTTTAACTATGCTAACTGCTAAGACAGCTCATAGAATTCAAGGAAATTCATATAACTGTACATTGTACCTATAATGACAAATTAAAGTAAAATTCTTATTAAAAATTTTTAATTTTAAAAGTTCTGGATATTTAATACCATTTTCACTTCACGAATAGATTCATGAGCCATCTTAACAATTAAGTGATTATTACATAAGTAATTATATGACTAACATAAGTGTAAATTACTAAATGAGCCAAACATGTAAATTCATAAATATAAATTAAGTGAACAAAAACAGTAACTTCATCAAAGTGATGGACGTAGGGCAGAAAGGGTGAGACCTATGAACATTATCTAAAATGTTACGGACTATAGAGAAGAAAGAGTAATGATTGTAGGGGATGTAATAAATTAAAAAAATTATAAAAATTATAATTTAAAAATATAACTCAGGTGATGGTGGACTTACTCAACAAATTCCAACAAATTGCAAATGAGAATATATCTCTAAGTTTAAAAAAAGTAAAATTTTAAGATATAAGGAAAATAGTATAGTATAAAGACATGTTCATTTAATAAACAGAATATGCATTGTCTTCTTAAAAGGAAAAAAATAGAAAGAGCTTAACAATTTTGTCAAATTAACACCCAATAACTTCAATGTTATTATGCTAATTTTCATAATAATAATAATTATTATAATTTCCATAATAATGGAACCTAAGAAGCCTGGGAAGAGAATTTCAAAATTTTCATATTTCTATTTTTTTCACTGGGATTGTAGTAAGGAAAAAATACATCAAGCCACAGAACCTCTCTCTGGTTACAAGACATAGATCTTCTAAATGTTAAATGCAAAGTAAAGAAAATGTGATTTGTGCTAAAACTGTTTAAAAAGACAAATGCTACTTACAGTCACAAAGCAGAACAACATGAAATAACAAAGAAAGAGGTGGTGTTTTTTTCCTATAAACTTCCTTAGTTTCTTAAAAACAAATAAACCAAAAACCAGGGGAAAGTTTGCAATTCCATTCTTTTTGCAAGGTTTTTTTTTTTTAATTTAAGGATGAAAAGTTTAAAACAAAGTAGCAGTCACAAAAATCATAATAGTTAAAAAAAATCCTACTAAGAGCACAAGACTACAAATCTGACTTTTGTCTTTAAGGGGACTTACTTTGTAATGAATTGCACATACAATTAGGTTTGGAGTATTTTATTTTATAGGTTTAAAAATACTTCATCATTTATAGTTCTTATAAGGACATATGAAATGTAATAGAAATAAATTCCTCAAGTGTTTTTGGAGGAAAAAATGATTTTGATAGCAATATTCACAAATATAGCAGTATCAGCTGCCTTAACTCTATTTATCGCATGGAGTATATCTTGGCATATGGTACGCGAATAAACAAAAACAGTCTCAAATTTCCAAGGAACAGAATTTTGAGAGTACCTTTGCCGTTGGAAAAGGAAAATAACAAACTATAATTAGCAGTATCTTTAGTTGCTTATTTTTAAAAATGCTAAAGTCAACAGACCAATCAGGTGGAAAACACGAACCCAAAGATCAGAGTCAGCTTGGGAAAGCTAACAGGTAATAGCGATGTATCACAGTTACCCATTCATCAGTGGTACAGTGTTTGTTTTTTAAATCTTTTCTTTACCAGCAGTTTTCAGATCAACCAGAATTCCTAACAAGAAAAACTAAGGTATTTTTCATAAATGGAGATATTTTAAATTTGGAAGGCGCGCACACACACACGCACACACACACTCCAAACAGGAAATGGTATTTTGAAAATCCTTTTCTTGGAACAAATTCAAAGCTGACTTGTGAGTACAGGATCAAAAAGGAAGCGTTCATCCACAGTTCAGGTGCTTTAGATTCTAATGCATCATTAAAACCAAACAGAAAAAAAAGCAACCAAAAGATCATTCGAATTTTTGATCATTAGATCTTAGACCACTTGAAAGTGCTAAGAAATGGTTCTGATATTGTATTCCTCTTATCACCCAATGCAGCACTTTCGAATGTTTTGTTAAAAGTTCACTGATGTTATAAATCATTAATTGCAGTTATGATGACATTATATGCAAAATTATTTAAAGAGGGCTACAGACGACTATACTGGTATTTATTGAGCATTTTCCAACCAAAATGATGTCTATTAAATTACTCTGCTCCACCTTGCTATAAGAAGAATTCTCATCTTTCCAGTTATAAGCAGCCTATTCTTACTCCCAGTCAGTAGGTAGCCTTCTGACCTCCATCTCCTCCTTAACCCTCTTCCGTGTTGGGTATTTTGGTTCACTGCTGCAGCTAGATTCAGTGGCCATGATGGCCACACAGGAGCTGGCAGAGAGCAGGACCTAATTTCAAAGATGTTAAACTGAGTCCACACAACCTGTTATATCTGACCCGTTTCCAGATTAACCCTGGTCTAACACTGTCTAAAGGACAAACCCTAGAATAGCTCACATTCCAGCTCTGCCCGATACCGTCCTAGTGGGTCTAAATTGCCAGATCAATTAGAAGCCTTCATTAGACCTATGAAAAGGGTTCTAAATAAGAATTCGGGAGTATGTTTAGCTCTGTCATGGTCCTAACAGAAATCACAATTAGGTTACTTACTAAGAAATTTCAGAAGCACTCAATACTCTTGTATTGAGATCTAAGTATATGCAGGAGAAATTAACTAGGGAATGTTTGAGTGTGTGTGAAGAAGTAATTTAAAAATAAGTGTTAATATGGAAGTTTATATGCCTCTTAAGGATATTAAAAAGGCAGACGAAAGAATGATACCACATTCTAATGAATCTCTATCACAGAATACCCAGGGCAATGTTTTACCTTCTTTAAGAAATGGATCTCTGTTCTCCTAATTAGAGTAACACAATGTACACCATTAAATAGTATGTCTCTGGACTTCTTGAGAGAAGGAGATTATATAAGTGATAATGAATACTATAGTAACATTAAAAATTAAACCCAAGTATGTTAATCCTTATTTCAATGATATCTACAATTTTCTAATTTTAAAAGCAAAAAGATACTTAGGCATTCTTTTAAACTTTTGTTTCTTTCAAACACTGTACAAACTGAGACAAATGAGGTTCTATTTTCTTAACTGAGAGCCTCTCTGATAATATAAATTTAGTTTTACTTTTATTCTACTCAGTGATACTGGTCTATACAATTGAAATAAAGATGATTTACTATCTCTAAAAGCTATCCATTGAGCAAAATACTTCAATATCTACCTTTTATAGGTTAATATGTATTATTTATCTTGGCTGTTTTACCAAACTGCAATGTAAATATTTATTATCATTAAATAATTTAAAATTAAAGCACACTGATTGTCTTCACTTTTTATTACAGTGTTATCAAATTCATAAATCTATATATAATAAAAATTTTTAATGGTACTTTATACACACAATATCTAAACCATATCCAATATGATACCAATATCTTATTCAAGTACATATCTGATCAAAGAACACCATCTTCCCGTAACAGCAAAAATATCTTATATTAATATTCTGTCTACTAGAAGCAGTGATCTCCCAGTTTTTAAAGCAAAAAATGCCATCATGTTTTGAATTGCTCTCAGAATTTTACTTATGAAAAATTATTGGTATTTAATTGGTATTTTAATAATATAAATACAAAGACCATTACTTTGGGGTTCTCTAATTTTTAATAAAAATTTAAGGTTAATATTATTTTAAATATAAAAACATTTTAAGAGATTATAGTCTATTATATGCATTTTTATATTATTAAGAAGTAGGTTTTTATTATGACAATTTTCTTCTATTACAATTACTTTTTATTTACAAGGACAGAAAATTCATACATTCATTGTTGGTATGTAAGAAGCTCTATATTCCCTCTTATCATCTCACTATCTCTAGTTAAAGGACATGTTTGGGATAGAAATTTACCATAATAATGAGTCGATTAAATAAAAACAGTTCGTGCCTATTATGAGAAAAGTCACAAAGTAATTCTGCATGTGAATGGTCTTGATTCTACATATTAGGAGCCCTACAATGTACTCTCTTGACACATAAAAAGACTGACAAGATAGCACCACTATTGTTTTTGATTACTAGATGGTCCCTAGAAAAATCACTTGTCTACCGCTACCACTACCACTTTTTTTAAAAAGGTGCTTTTATAGTAGAATTTCCTTCACTTCAGAGGGGAGTCAAGAATAAGTACAGTAGAACTATGGTATCAGAATGCTCCCCTTTTATGCCCCTCCTGCATACCTGGGAAATGTTGAAAACTAGGAGAACAAGCAGGAAAAACATTCCTAATGTTCTGACTACATGCCTACCAATAGTCACTGTTCATAGATAATGCATTTTTCAAACATTATTCAAGGTTTCATTTTGAATCAAGTTCAAGAATGAAAAGATGGTCTCAATAAGTAAATTCAGTTGCCTTTAAAGAAGAAACTGTGTTAAATGGGCAGGAAAATCTTTACATTATCTCCAGAAATACATTCAATAGCTAGAAAAAATAAGCAAGCTAGAATAATTTCCAAGAAAGTTGGTTGACTTAAATTAAAAATGCATTAAATACTTACAAGACTATGCCCTAGGTAATTTATGGCAAACCATGGAGTAATAATTTCATGCATACTATATACTTTTTTAAGAATCACTTACCTGTGTGAGGTCAGGAATGTCACCTTTATCAATGCCAACTTGCTGCAGATTAAAAAAATAAGTTACTTAATGGGAATTTTTTAAATTAATTTCTTTGCATTTAACAGATTACTCACAGACTTAGTTAACCGCAGCTCAATGGTATAAAACAATTGTCGATCTCACTTTGAAAATATGCTTTGTGTAAGCAAATACGCTTAATGTAGTTAAATATAACAAATGCACAGAATCTTACTAGAACCCCCCCCCAAAAAAAAAGACGTAAGAAATTGAAATATAAAATTTAAAGGTTTCCTCCACGGCTCACGGCAACTAAAAGTCTAAAAAAATGCTTATACTAAATTTAAATTAATTATACTCAGTAAGTCCTCCAGACAGGGAACGTTCATTTAATTTTAATAACTTGTTCAGGGTACAGTATCCACCTCTCCTCCCACAGAGAACCATTTTGTTTGTTGCTTATGTACCCTTCCGGAGTTTCCTTATGTATACCCAAGGAAATAGGAAACATAAATATACATTTATTTCCCACGTTATTATACAATAATAGTGTATACATACACTGGGCTCACATTTTTAATTTAATGATATATCTTAGACCTATATCCACATTAACTCAAAGAATTTCCTTATTGTTAAAACAGCTTCTTTTCCTATTATTTATACAAGTCACGTACTAACAAACACTGAAGTTGCTTCCAATCTCTTGTCTTACAAACAATGCTACACACACATTTTGCACCTGTGTGGAAACACTTGTGGGATATGTTTGTTGAAGTGGAATTATTAGGTAAAAGCATATGTGAATTTTCAGTGTTGGTAGCTTGGGGAAGAGAGGAGAGGGAGGAAGAGCAGAAAAAGAGCAAGAAAGAGCACAAATATGGGAATGTATTAAAGAAGTGAATCGATGAAAGTATATAGGTGTTCGCTCACTTTCATAGGTTTAAAAATTATTCAAAATAAAAATCTGGAGGAAAATACAAATCATAACTTCAGTTCTCTCACTTTATGTAAATGATGAAATTTAGGCTCAAAGGAAGTGGGTTATTAAATCAAGTCTCTCTCTCTTTGAGAAATGAACTGCCTTGATGTTGATGGAAATGCAGAAGCAAATACATGAAGCGAATGTGTTGGGTTCCTACGATGACAATAAGCCAAACTAGAGGTCAGAAAATCCACCTCTATGATGAATGCTTACCTAAGTTATTTCTTTTGCTTTCTCTATGTCTACTGCAGGGTCTCTCAGTCTTGGGACTATTTTGGGATGATAATTCTTTGATGGGGCCTGTCTTGTGCACTGTGGGATATTGGCAATATCCTTGGTCTCCACCTACTGGATGTCCGTAGACTCCCCCCACCTCCAGTTGTGACAACCAAAAATGTCTCAGGACATTGGTTGCTGGGGAGGTGAGGGGAACATTAGTCTCCCAGTGTGAAGAACCACTGATGAAGAGCACTGACCCTCATCCTTGTAGAGCAAGTGAGGCTGCAGATTCCTCCCAGATGTAGAGACATTACCTGCCAATGACTGAACTCTGACTTGAGGGAAGCTACTCCTGCTTCCCTAAACTCACTTAAATATTACAAATTATGGAAATTATAAACTGAGGTAACTTCATTCCATTTATTTCCATATTTTAATATCTCTTTAGGTGATCCATTAAAATATTAATATGAATGAAGTCAGCATTTTTGAAATCAAGGTATTATGGATCTTTAATATTGGGATAATTTCAGTAAAAAATGATGTGTTTCTCTTAAATAGTTAACACAACTTTCTTGAACAGAAAGACATAATTTAGGAATTCTTCCTTGACACTGCTATTTTCACTCACCTGAACTTCTGAACCATAATGTAATTGGAGGCTTGAGCTGAGGGGTGGCTATATTACAGAAATCTCATCACTTTCTGTCTGCAAATATTCTGGGAGATATAACTCCTACGACTTGGTATTTATCTTAGAATAGCGAACTAAGAATAACTTAGTTCTATAAAAAGGGAAGTGTGTTTAGCAAAAACGCCTATTACCTATAAAACAACCATTTTACAGAGTTTCAGTTCTCTGCTTTAGGAGACTTCGTTTAAGAATTCAAAACATGGGAAGTTTTCTACACTTCAAGCAATTCTTCTGGCGTATCTGAATATTTCCATACTGGTTGTTAGACAAGTCTACATTTCTTTTAGTATGGCAATTTATTAACATTTTCCAAAAGGCTAATATATACAGTCGTATTTTAAAAATGACACTGCAAGTCTTCTGTACATTCTTCAGGAAAATGGTACTAACTACAAGGTAGCTATTTGATAGGAGTCCACACATACGTACACCACACAAGAGCTGTCTGGTAGAAAGAGAAGCTTTGTACATGTGCTAAGAAATTTCTGTATTTACCAGTAATAACCAGACCACTCGACACTGGTATTCAAACAATTAATGTCTAAATTATGAACAATGTAATTTAAATAAAGAAAACACAAATGGTTATTGTTAGCCCATTGTGGGTTAGCGTTTATGCTATTAAAATAATTTTGTAAATTAGTATAATTCTGTAAAAAGGTCTTGGTCATAATGTTCAAATAAAAGTATAATATCATATTCAGTAATTTGTAGAAAAACTCTCAAAATGACACTTAATTTACATATATTTCCTTCTCAACAGCCTAAAATGGGCCCAGGCTGGTATGAGGTTATCAAGAGACATAAAATAAAATTTTACATTTAAAAACAGAATGGGGCACCTACCTGACTCAATCAGTTAAATGTCTGATTTTGGTTCAGGTCATGATGTCATGGTCATGAGCTGGAGCCTTGCGTCAGGCTCCACACTGAGTGTGAAGCCTGCTTGGAATTCTATCTCTCTGCCCCTCCCTGCTCACTCATGCACATTCTCTTTCTCAAAATAAATAAACATTAAAAATGCTTTAAAAATAAAAATAGAATGAATTAACAAATACCCCCTTTCTCATGAAGACCTTGAACCCAGCCTTACAGGGTCGATTAGAGAAATGTAGACCCCAGGCTGTCACATGCCCAGCTCTTTACTGTAGTAGATACAGTAAGAGATAAGAAAACTCAGTAGCATGTGCACCAGGAATTAATGGAACAATGAAATGATGTTCTGCTCTGGATGCTTAGGTATTATTGATCTTTCACAGAAAAAAAAGGCAAATTTTACTAGATTACATTGATAACTAAGGTTAAACCATAGGAAAATCTTATCAAATACAAAAAATAAAACTTGCATGGCAGTAAAAGCAAAAGTTTCAAGCAATTCTATCCTTCCTTAAAGACAATCAACATCAATAAACCCACGAGAAGTAAACATGAATATGCTTTAATGTGTATGTAATTCCTATACATTCTTCTTTCCTGTTTCCCGTATTACATATAAAAAGAGACCTTTATTCTGATTACAAACTATTTGACCAGAAGTCAAGAGACAGCACTTTACAACATTATTTCGGTCTCCTAATATGAATGTGACAATTATTATTCCTGTGAATAGATGAAATTTGAAGGATAATGCTTGTTCTGGTGCTATAATCTGAAAATGGCAAAAACAGCAAAAACATGGCACGAATGTCTCATGTCCACGGCATCATATGCTTTGCTGCTGAGCTTCAGAACCCCTCTCGCGTAGCACCCATTAGTCCTAACAATTCGTTCACTGACATGTAAGATAAGAACAGACTGGTCACCCTGACAAAGGGCTACAATGACAATGTCATAATTTCCAATATCAGTATTCATCAATAACTGGATAAATTACTAACTTACAGGTAACCTCAGAACACCAACTATATGGTTACACGGTTATTGTGATTAAGAACAAAGAGACATCCTTAAGAAACAATGTATAAACTTCATAAAATTGATGACACTTTCTATTTAATTTTTTCATTGTGTTTAAATCATTGACAAAGTAAGAAGGTCATATTTATGACTTCTATACACTAAGAACAATACACGGGCTTTCCTAAGGGCTTTTTTTTCCCCCAGGGTTCAGTAAAAAGGAAGCCATTAAGTAGGAAGGAGGGATGAACCACCTCGCAGAGGTGTGAATCTGCTCAGTAGCCAGGACGCCCGTATTTGGACACAGAATGATCATCTAACCGGGATGCAGGAGTGCAGGGTACAGTTCTGCGTGAGAAGCCGGAGACGTGACCTCTGAGGTCACTTCCAATCCTAACACACTGGGGCTCTGGGACAGAATGTCTTGACAGATTATAAACCCATTTATTGATATCAGATACATAAATTAATATTCTTAAATTATATTTCCAACAGAGCTTAATATCACTTACCTCTGCAACCTTGAGAAATTCAGACACTCGTGTCATTCTAGTTAGAAATCGTTTGTAAATTTCTAGGGCATCTTTACATTGTCCTTTCTTCATTTCAAAAAACTTTTCTGGAAGAGATAGATAAGCATTTTGAAAGGCTATTATATCCATTTTTACTAAGCTTATGCCAATATTATTTAGGGGCGCCTGGGTGGTGCAGTCGGTTAAGCATCCGACGCTTGATCTCAGCTCGGTTCATGATCTCAGGGTTTGTGAGCAACAGGCTGCCAGCGCAGAGCCTGTCTGGGATTGTCTCCTCTTCTCTCTGCCTCTCTCCTGCTTATGCTCTCTACTCTCTCTCTCTCAAAATAAACAAACAAACATGGGGTGCCTGGGTGGCTCAGTTGATTGAGCGTCCGACTTTATCTCAGGTCATGATCTCCTAGTTCGCGGTTTCGAGCCCCACGTTGGGCTCTGTGCTGACAGCTTAGAGCCTGGAGCCTGCTTCACATTATGTATCTATCTCTGCCCCTTCCCTGCTTGTGCTGTCTCTCAAAAATAAATAAATAAACATTAAAAAATAAAATAAAAATCAACAAATAAACCAAAAAATTAAAAAAAAAAACTTAAATGAATGTTTGGATCAAAACACTAGGCCCCAAAACCCACATGAGGTACTGAAGCCCCTATTCAAGGAGACCTGCAAAGTTTCAGAACAGTGTTATGTTCTAGGTGTCTCAAACGAAGGCATTTAAATAGAAGTACAATGAAAGTAGAAGAACATATGAAATGTCACAAGTGAAACTCATGATCCATATATCCCAGTACCCTGCTTTATCAAATACTTGCTGATAATCTCAAAAGTTATGACTGCATTCTACAGCATCCTTATTTTCTTGCTAGCTCATCATAAACCAAGAATCTATATATCATAAAGCAATAAACTTACCCAAATTAAAGAATTCTTTAAATTGTCTACGCCCTGTATAAATTGATACTTTGTTGTCTATAAATGATTTTTTTTTCAAGCATTCTAATGTGTCTCTTAGTTACGAAGTAGTGGAGTTTTGTGAAAAACATTTGGTTTGCCAAACTCATCATGACTTTCTAGTTCATAATAGTATCCTTTTTCTTAAACTTCAACTTCCTAGACAGAAAAACAGAGGATCCTTCTGCTGTTCTCTTGCACTCTCCAAGACTGGAATTCACAATCAGTAAGGTTGTTCCTTACTGAACTATAGTTCCATCATAATTATAGTATGTGAGTGTATTTTCTCCATACATCTTTGGAAGGAAACCATCACTTTAGTAGCATTTTTGCCAGCCAGTTATTCATCGGTTCAGTCAACACTTAATGACATTGCAGATGGAGACACAGTAGACCCTGTCCTAGCTTCCAGGCAAGTCTAGATCATAACTGAAGATGACTCGGTGTTCTTCGTTATTGTATATTTTCACATAGTTAAACTCATGCTATTTTTATATTCTCTCATATTTTAAAGTTCTTAATTTCATTCAGATGTAATTTTGCTACCTTAAAAGTATTTTTAATTTTCTCAAGAAAGGTTTAATAATATATAATTACAGAAAGAACTAATTATTGAGGGTAGCTACTCATTACCTTCTGTTGACAGTCTGGATAATTTTACATTTAACACAGACCTCCCCTGTAGGGCATTCAAGGGAAGGAAAAGATCAAGAAAACAAACACATACTGTTTTCCAGTTGAGATTTGAGAGGGAAGTGAGCCTTTTAAAAAATGGCCAAATCTAACTCTGAAGGTATCATGCTAAAGTGAAGCAACTCAGAGAGAGAAAGACAAATATCATATGATTTCACTTATATGTAGAATTTAAAAAGCAAAACAAAAAACAGACTCTTAAATTCAGAGAACAAACTCGTGGTTGAATTAGATGAAGAGAATTAAGAGGTACAAACTTCCAATTATAAAATAAATCAGTCACAGAGATGACAAGTACGGCACAGGGAATGTGGTCAATAATATTGTAATAACACTGCTTCCCTCCATTTACGTCACACCGTAATAACACCGTGTCATGACAGATGGTGACTACACTTATGGTGAGCACAGACTGATGATACATAGAATTGTCAAATCAAAATGCTGCACATTTGAAATGAATATGACATTGTGTGTCAGCTATACTTAAATTAAAAAATATTTTTTTAAATTTTTTAAATTTAAAAAAAATTTTATCCATTCATTCCTGTTTTATTTAATATAATTTATTGTTAAATTGGCTTCCATAAAACATCCGGTGCTCATCCCAAAAAGTGCCCTCCTCAATGCCCATCACCCATTTTCCCCTCTCCCCCACTCTTCATCGACCCTCAGTTTGCTCTCTGTATCTGAGAGTCTGTTACACCCATTCCTGTGTCCTAATGCTGCAGGTGGAATCATGGTGGTATCTGGGAACAAATCTTTTTTAGCTTAAATTTTTGAAAAAAAGGACTTATTCTGGTAAAACGTAATTTTCTTTCTTTCCTTTTAAATAATCTTCACATAAGTAATTTCTTCCAAATGTCTGAATTACTCTTCTTTACTAATCTGAGTTTATTTCTTTGCATCGGATTTCAGCAATAACACAAAAATGAGGAATCAACTGAATAATCTCAATTTCTTTTTAGAACTAATGTATCAGAACTTTGAGCAACTGGTCTCCTCTGGATGTTTTTTAATTGTACTTATCTTTCACTGTAATTTAGGATATGGGAACAAAAGATATGAAATTATCATGGTTTTAGGTTATAATTTCATAATTGTTTCTATAACAGGGGTAATGACACAGCAAAGCAACATGTACTGATAAGTGCAGCTGTGAGGTTCCCTTTTCCCCTCAGAGACTAGCGTATGGCCAAGAGAAACTAATACTCTTATTTTTTTAAATATTTATTTATTTTTGAGACAGAGAGAGACAGAACATGAGTAGGGAAGGGGCAGAGAGAGAGGGACACATAGAATCTGAAGCAGGCTACAGGCTCTGAGCTGTCAGCATAGAGCCTGACGTGGGGCTCGAACCCATGAACCGCGAGATCGTGACCTGAGCCGAAGTCGGACACTTAACCAACTGAGTCATTCAGGCATCCCGAGAAATTAATATTCTTTTTAAAAAATTTTTAATGTTTATTTATGAGAGAGAGAGAGACAGAGCATGAGTGGGGGAGGGGCAGGGAGAGAGGAGTCACAGAATCTGAAGTTGGCTCCAGGCTCTGAGCTGTGAGCACAAAGCCCGACATGGAGCTCGAACTCACAAACTGGGAGATCATGACCTGAGCTGAAGTCAGACACTTAACCGACTGAGCCACCCAGGTGCCCCAAGAAATTAATACTCTTAGCAGAAGGGATGGCTCATTCAGAAAGGAGCCTCTGTCTTTATTTCATACTAAAGATAACATAAGTTGATTTTCAATATTAAATTTCAAATCTGGCCTTTGTAACATAATCTTTATAATGTGTTTATAAATTTCCTTGTCATATTAGTATTAATTTTCAAAGAACAACTGTCCTAAGGAAAAGAACCGGATGAAAAGGAACCTCATCCTGTGAAGTACACGGAGGCTTTCACATGGGCTATTACTAATGGCCATTCATCAGAAGGAAAGCATCTACTTGCTCACGCATCAGAGTTTCATTATAGGGATAAAATGTTTGCAAAGATTTGCAGCACCACTATTGATTCCAACGTTAGATGCAGAGAACTGTTCATGAAGTCTTTGATTAAAACTAACCCGCTGTGCATTTATAAACCTAATTCCTAGCACTACTTAGTAAACAAACAAAAAAACCCATACCTGTCTCAAAACACTCAGGACAGCAAGCGTCCCCATCTTCTAAGTGTTACTTTCACAAGAGCAATTTGACAGCAATGCTGAGTGAAGGCCAAGCAACACCAGAATGTGATGAGGCAAGAACACACACCTCTACCCCTTTTGAAGTCAGGTCTTTAATATGAAGATACGACTTGCCTTTTCTGTTCCTAATGTTAGCCAGCCGACTCTCTTTTCAAATTAGATGAAATAAAAATATATATTGCTTGGTTATTATTTTAATATAAAGAGAAAATTCGTTCTTACTACAATCTTATCTCTGAAGTCAAAATAAAGTAAAACAGAGCTGCATTTAAGTAGACGTTCGAGACAATCAAGGAGAATCACATGGCTTCATATTTTTTTTAAGTTTATTTATTTTTGGAAAATTTTTTTTCACGTTTATTTATTTTTGAGAGACATAGAGACAGAGTATGAGCAGGGGAAGGGCAGAGAGGGAGGGAGATACAGAATCTGAAGCAGGCTCCAGGCTCTGAGCCATCAGCACAGAGCCTGATGCGGGGCTCGAACTCACAGATCGTGAGATCATGACCTGAGCTAAAGTCGGCCACTTAACCAACTGAGCCACCCAGGCGCCCCCCCCCTTTTTTTTTTTTTAGAAAAAAAATTTTTTTTAAGTTTATTTATTTTTGAAAGGAGGGGCCTGTAAGGGAGGGGTAGAGAGAGGGAGAGAGAGGATCTCAAGCAGGCTCTGCGCTATGAGCATGGAGCCTGATGCAGGGCTCAATCTCACGAACCATGAGATCATGACCTGAGCCGCAATCAAGAGTCAAACGCTTAACTGATTAAGTTACCCAGGAGCCCCTGGATTCACATGTTTAACTGCTAAGTAAATTGTAAAGTCAGCAAGTTCAACATTCTTGAAGCAGAAGTAGGAAACAAACAGGACACACATTAGTGAGAGGGCACAAGTATAAATCAGCAGAACTTCATTTCTGACTGGTTATGGAGTTAAGATGAGCAACTGAAAGATAGCAGGTTTTAGGTTTCAAAGACTTACTACATATCAACAAAAATAAAGAGATTAGGACGGGTGAATTCAAGAGTTCATTTTTAGGAGATTGCTGAGTTTTAAAAACATAATATCTAAATTTTAGTGTCTACAGATAAGACTTGCAAAACTGAAGCTTGGAAGAAAGGTAAGGGCTGAAATAACAGATCTGAGATTTGTATCTCCATAGGAAACCATAGGGTTTTCAACGAAAAATATATACACAAAAGACTGGCTAGAAATGAACTTTAACAAAAACTCACATTTAGGGTGTTAAGGAAGAGTAAAATAAGCCCAACAAAAGAGAAGGAAGATCTGTGATTTGGTTTACTGAGGAACACTCCCACTTGACATAAAGGTAACACAGGGCTGCATTTTGTATTAAGGTATCTGTCCCCAATTAGGCAATATCTCTAAGAGTAGTGTGTCTGATCGCCTTACCCAACCTCCATTCTCTCTCTTTCCAGACTCATGAGAAGCCAGGATGCTAGGTGCAAATTCACTTCTGTAAATTAGACAGACCTGTGAGAGATCTGGAAGGTAAAATGGAGGCAGAAACCATCTTCCTGTACATCTTTAGCTATTTCTATGACAAAGTTCCCAGAAGTGTGAGATTACCTTTCGGCAGCATTCCACTGTCCATCCTCCAGCTTCCTAAGTTTTGAGAAGTAGTGGTTACTCCTACTTCATGTGACTCCCTACTTCCTGGACTGTAGCGTCAGGTGTCCATTCTCTCTCTTCCTAGGACCGCAAGGCAGCTGAGGTGGTGGCCACAGTTTTTTATTTTTAGTGTACCATAAAGTGGCGGCCTCAGAAGTAGTGGCTTCCCTGGTGTGTGAGAATTTATTATTCTGGAAGTCATTCTGGAGGCTGAGCCTAGACCAGGTGCTGCAGGCTTCTGATAATTACTTAAACACCCAACTCCCTATATTAGATCCCTTTCTAAATTAAGAGTATGTAGAGTGGTTTCTATTTCTTGAGTAAGTATGTTGTATTTGTTACTTGAAGTGGTTGTAGAAATCAGACTCTCAAAAATGTCAAAGATGGGAATCTGGGATTAGGCGTGTAACTAGCTGTATCTGAAGGCAGTGATGACCGCCTACAACTATCAGAAAATCGATTCTCACAGTCTGTGCCATGCAGGAGTAAAATAATTACTTCAATCATCGCCTATGGTTTTCTGAAATGAGCAGCTAAAATGAAGCTTACTAGACCAAGCAGCTGCTGGGGACAGACCACCATGATGGGAATAAGGCAAACAGAATATAGAGTGAACAGCTGCTCCGACTTCAAAGAACAATGACAACACGGGATTTTATATTATTGCCTCAAAGCACCAGTCAGACAGTGATACTCCAAAAGTGCCCTCAAATAATCTTATCTCTGGCAGAAATAGGGCTGTCATCGCTCAAAGTCAGAGAGTCTAATCTTGTAGGTTGCTGAATTACAACATATGTCATTAAGTTAAATTCCCAGCCTCACCATGGTCTCCTTTGTGAAAGTTAGGATGTTTATTGAGAAGGAAAACTAGAAAGGAGAGTGCTTAGGTGGAGTCAAACCAAAGTGAGTTAGTTTTGGTAGAAGAAGCTTTTCCTTCTCAGTCCAAAGAGGCTGGGTCCTGCCTTGTTTGGCGATCCTGCAATCAAGCCACCTTTCATGAGGGAATGAAAAATTTTCTCATGTCCAATCCATTTATTTCTTACCCCTTTCCCCTTGCCAACTGCCTTAATACCTTAATGAGACTTAGAAGCCAGCATGCCCTAGGGAGACAAGTACAAAGTCTGACCCAAGGAGGAAAAAAATATACAGGCTAAAAGAAGTGCAAGTTCTTAGAAATTTCTGTTGGCAGTAGGGTTGTCAGATAAAATATAGGACACTGACTTAAACTTAAATTGTAAATAGATAACTTTTTAGGATAAGTTGTCTCAAATATTGCATGGGACTTAATAATACTAAAATAATTATTCATGGGACACCTGCGTGACTCAGATGGTTTGGCGTCTCTTGATTTTAGCTCAGGTCATGATCTCACAGACATGGGATTGAGCCCCACATGGGGCTCTGCAATGGGCATGGAGCCTGCTTGGGGCTCTCTCTTCCCCCTCCATCTGCCCTTCCCCCTCATGCATGCACGTGCACATTCTCTCTCTCTCATAACAAAATTATTCATGTAGATATGAATACAAATTTAAGTGGGCATCTGGTATTTTTACTTCTGAATCTGGCAACCCTCACTGATAAAAAAGACAGCTGCTATGGATTCTAAAGGTTCTGACCAGGAGGGAAAGTGTATTAAATTAGATTTTGGATATAACTGATAATTTGTCAATTTGGGTGAACATGCCAAAAAACATGGTTTCAAAATACTAGCCTGAGTATCTGGAAGTAACTCTAAAATAGTGATTCCCAGACTGAAGTCCAAGACCAGGAGCAACAGCACCACTCAGGACCTTATAAAAAAATGTAAATTCTCAGCCCTACCCCAGACCTACTGAATTAGAAAGTCTGGGTTGAGGTTTAGCAAGCTGAATTTTAATAAGCTCTTCAAATATTCTTGAGAAGTGTCCTAGAAACATAGCCAAAAGCACGTTTTCTTACTCTTCTGCAATAGGGACCCTTACCACTGTGACTATACCCAGGGGAAGGGGACATACCCAGGCTCCTCAGAGACACTGACTCTAAACTAATGCTACTCCCTGTGGACCCCAAATGTCACTATTGTTCTATCAATTTGAGTGGAAGCTTTTTGGGGATTAGGTGATAAAAGAAAAGTGGATCCCGTGGTTATTTATCTGTGGTTATTTCCTCGGTTTCCCGAATATATATCTCTAATGGAGATACTATGAAACTAGCAGAGTCCCCACACTGGTTTCCTGACCTCTTGAAAGATACAGAGGTAGCAATTCCATCCTTTCCTCAGTGACCTTGTGTATCTGGTTTGTGAAATGGGTTGTAGGTAGAGATTTACAGTAGGTTACTGTGAACCTAATCTGCCGATGATGCCGACCTGCAGATTTTCAGATGTGTCCCCCTTACCAGCATAAAATCAGCATCACTCTTGACACCGGACAGGCACTTATCAAACCAGAAAACTCTTTTATCTCTATCCCAATAAACAGAGCCCGTCAGAAGTAGTTTTCTTTCATCTGGCAGGGATGATATCATACGCTTGCTGTCTTATTTCAAGGATATCAACCTCTCTGGCTCTCATAATCCCATGGGTTATCACGCTAATGATACCAAGCTGATTGTACCCGGTAGGCAAGAATTTCAGTTATGCTAGGTGCCTTGATAAGTCACATGTATGTCATGGGGTAGGAGACAGAATTTATGAAAGTTCAGAGATCCGCCACATCAATAAAGTTTCTTAGGGTACAGAGGTCCCCTCCATGTCAAAGACAAATTGTGTCATGCAACTAAAATGTAGGGAAAAACTTTGCTGAGCTTTTTTAGTTTTGGAGGTAACATATACAATATGTGTGTGCTCTGTTCTAAAAAAAGTATCAGGGATGGTGTCAGATATAAGTAGGATCCAGATCAGGGGAAGGCTCTGCCACTGCTCCAAACTGGAGCCACACGGGTCTTTGTTCCCTCAAACCTCAAAGTACTCAGAGTGTCTGCGGCAGATCCAAATGCTGCAGAATGCATCTGGCACACTCCGATAGGAAAATACAGTGGAAGCCTCTAGTGCTTTGGAGCAGAGCCATGTCTTCTTCAGACAGTAACTAATCTCCTTTGGAAAAACTGTTCTTGGCTTGCTTATAGAAGCTGAGATTCTAACCATAGAATATCAAGTGATCATAAGACCTCAAGTGTTATCTAATTTACAAACCCATAAGCTGGGCAAGTGCAAGAACACTCTATCATCAAATGAGAGTGGCACAGAAGAGGTCAGCCTCAAGCCAACTCTGAACACCCGTGCAGGCTGTACGAACAGATGGCTCGTATTCCCAGCACACTGACTCTTCTGCACTGCATTTCTCCCTCCAATCACACCTATGGCCTCTGGGGAGTTCCCCATGACTAGCAGACTGAGGAGAAAAAGAATTCAAGGTTGGTTTAGAGATGGTTTCTCGGGCTGGCACTAATGAAAAATGGTTTGCTGAATCATTAAATCCCCACAAAGGGTCACCTTGAGAGTGGAAAGAAATCTTTCACTGTAGGCCAAACTTCAAACAATGTATCTATCTGATTTTCACTTCAGGTCAAAGGAAAGATGGTGAGACAAATGGAACTATCCCTATATATGAGCAAACTAATTGCTGACCTGGATGACCAGGGACTTGGAAAAAATAAAACTGGAAGATTGGTGACAAGGTCTGGAGAAAAGGAGCGGGTGGACCTCTCAGAATGGATAAAGAGCATGAGACTATTTTCATTCCATGCAAATGTAGACCAACGGCCATATGCCACAAAAAGGTTCTCAATGATTAGGGGGCTAAGAGGACTACACAATCTGATGTATCTTCCATTGTTGCTAAGCCCTTAGTCTGTCAAAACAAAAGATCAATGCTGAACTTCTACCATGGCATCATAATCCAGGGAGTATGGAGTCATCCTCCAAGTAACAGGTTAAGGATTAATTCCTTTTACCAGGAAAAGAGCATAAGCGACAACTCATCCTGGATATGGATTTATCACCTCTGCCCATACTGCTTTGCCAGTGCCACCATCTGTGGAATTACTCCCCATCATAGTATCTCACACAATCCTACTTCTACTTTGCTACACACGAAGTGAGACAACAGATGCATCCCACAGAATTTGTCAGTCTTAGCACGAATCCCTTCAATCCAGAAATAGCTGACCTTACATAATGAAGGAATGGTCTACAGAAGACATTATTTTAAACCCACTTGAAGAAGATACCTTAAGAAGTTAAAGATTTTAGTATATGCTCTGAACTACTGATATGGTACCTTGCTCACCGCTGTTGGAGTATATGTGTCAAGGAACCTAGGAGCTGGCGTACCCCTTATACTTAATGAGGTGGCAGGTGGCTTCTTATTCCCTACACATCTCTACAGGTAGAATCAGAGGTGGCTGTTAACACAGTGGAGTAGAACATATTGGGATTTAGTCCAAGAGGCAAAGCCTAGGACCTTCAGTCATTTCAATATTTTGTAAGCACCGAAATCCCTGTATAAAATCCCTTCCTGCTTAAAACATCTAGAGTGCTCTCTGTTTCCTGCACTTAATCCTGACTGATATAAGAACAGAGAACTGTGACTTCAATGAATCATATATTTAGATTATTATTATTAAGTCTATGGTATCCAAATCTTTGCATTCTGATACAGTCTTTATTCAAAGGCACCATTACCAGTTCTACATACCAAGTAAGTTAATAACGCCATCATTGTAGCAAGCAAAAAGTTTGATAAGATCTTTGAAAAGAAGCATAAATGCAGCATTTATGACACCATTTGTTAGCTCATTTGGATGCACCTAGAAGAAGATAAAAATTTAATGTTAATTTCATGTCATTAAATGATATTTTTTCTCAGAGCACATGGAAATGTCTCAAACGATTACTAAGAAATTAATTCACATTCTACGAATGTCATATAACTCTTGTAGTAACTCTAACAATATTAAAAGATGGACTATATATATATTTTTTTGCTTCATTTTCAGTCAGAGAAGCTAGTCCTATCAATTATAAGACATCTATACATCCTATTTGATCAATGATCCACAGGTCAATCAAATCCACTTCCAAACATCTAGTCTTTTGTTACTTTTACCATGTTATATTATATTCTTCCACTTCCCCTATGTAAAGATCTCTGTGGAAGGGTTCAGGCTCTAGGGACCTGCAGTGACTCAGTGAGGAAGCACACCACAGGGAATAGACACCTTAGTCAGCAACCTCCAAAATAATTCTTGAGACTCATAACATTCACCAATCCATCAAATACTCTAGTCACCAACACAAAGAAGAATAATTTCTCCTCATCCCCAACCCTTGTTCACAACTCCTCAAGGTCTTTTTTCCTGTATGACTTTCCTCGCTTAAGACAGCACAATTTTTAAGGGAAAGAAAAGCAAAGAAAAATAAATGAATAAGAGAAAAAAAGTTAAGAGAAGCAATTCCATAAATACTTAGTGAAATCCTTACTGTAAAATCCATAAAAAAAAAAACCAAGATGGGTTGCTTTTACTGAAATTTCACAAGAGATAAATGTTGTGACTAGGACTCAGTTATAGATTAAACTGTGTAATTTTAACAGAAATTTTAAGTTACTAATATTAGAGGGAAATCTTTGTTTCAAGCAACCACCAAAAGAGAGGAAAGCTAACAATGTTCAGTGAAGAATCTTCTTACATGTCAGAATATTTTATTTTTGTGAATCAGACATATTTATTCAAGCTTTTCATTTTGAAATAATCATAAAACCACATGCAGTTGTAAAAAATATAGCAATTCTATGTACCATTTATTCGGTTTCTCCCAATGGTAACATCTTGCAAAACTACTGTACAATATCATAACTAGGATATTGATATTGCTACAACCCACCAATATTATTCAGATTTTCCCAGTTTCACTTGTACTCGAGAGTGTGTATGTGTGCTTTTCTACATAACCTTATACATACGTAGGTCAGTGTATTTGTCACCACACTCAAGATACAGGTATGGTTTTAAGACACATGTCACGTTGGTGTTGCTAGGAAGAAAGACCATGACAAAGTAAAGATAATTCTCTTTGGTGGATGGTGTCATTTAAGCTGTCTATATAAAATGGCCTCTAACAGCAGGCTAAGCTATTTAGCTGCTTGAAGGATACCTTGTAGCTACTTCATCCTGTCAAACACAACAGGAAGCCATCATTCTGCTCTGAAGTGGGGTACCAAGAATGTACCATTTGTATTTTTCCATGATTTAAGTAAACACCTGGTAAAGTGCCCAGGCAAACTGGGTAACCAAAGTCATCTCTACTGTGCTAACAGCCTAAATGAAGTGTTCAACCAGTTTACAGAAATGAGGGAGATCTAAACCCGCTTCCTGAGCATATTCTCAGCTTTATCTGTAGCCGACTTTCAAACAAAAGACAGTACTGACTGTGTAAGAAACATTTTCTAGTTTGATACATACATCAAATTCAAGCAGTGCATCGATTTGTCCCTGCAGTATTGGCATACTCTTTAGTAGCTTTTCAGGAGCCATTGTCCTCATTACACCATCGGCCCTACAATTTTTTTAAAAAAAGAAAAAGATAAAGCTTGCTTATATATGGAAAATTCAAGACCACATGCATTCTTCCAAGCTGACCGCCCCCATCCTCCCATTTCCTTGTTAATCTTATGGGATGATTCTGATATATTAAGAAGCTGTAGTTGACTACCCTCTCTCCCCTACTTCCTCTTACCTATTCTTGTTCCTCAACCACACAGGCAATGCTTTCTTTTTCTCTGCATTGCTCTAAGGAAGAAAGCAGTGTGGTCTGGATAAAAGAGATCAGTTGAATTATTGGATATATTTTTCCAAATCTACAACAGAGGTATACGTTTTGTGAATGCCAGTTTATTTGCTTGTTTTGAGAAACGGAGAGAACGTATGTCTTAGAAGCCTTCAAAACCCGTAGGGCTGGGAATGCAGACTGTATACTATTAACTATCAAGAGGAGAAAAATGCAAGCGGATATGCACAGTTTGGGCAAAAGGAGACAGAATTTAACTAGCTGCAGAGGACAGAACCAGAGGTTCATGGCAGATGGTGCGTCAGACGGGGCACTGAACCCTGTGGTCGCCCACAGGCCTCTTATGGAGCCCCTGCATCCAGTGATGGTGCAGGTGTGGCAGTACTGAAGTAACTGAGGGAAATGCCCAGGTGATCTGAACAGGCTAATGGCAGCAGCTCTCAGGCTCTCTCCCACTTCAAGGGTAGGGAAAGCATCCCAAAGTATCCTTATGTGCCCGTTAAAGGGTTCAGAAGTTCCTAAGAAGGCTAGGGACCTACTGCAGAAAGGCCGCAATGCAGCTGGGAACAAGAGGCATGGCTGCCCAGGCCCATGTAGGAAGTCAGGGGAAAGCATGTAAACTAGAATCATCTCTAATGAGAAGGAGATGAAGTAAAAACCTAATTCGATAAAACGTTCACTCACAAGAAGCTAAATATTTTGAATGGGCAAGTTTATGTTGTTCACCACCACGATAAAAAAATACTTCGAAGCTAAGCCTGATTCAGAATTAGAAAAATAGAGTTTTGTCTTTTTATGTGGATTCTTGAGATTAAAATATTAAACCTACAATATCTTGTCATTATTTCAAATCAGGAACAGATACAAGTTCTGCACAAAGTTATGGCAGAACACCTCTGAATAAATTCAACATCAATTTAGAGGGAGATAAATGATAATTATGTATTAAAAAGCAAGTGTTTCTCTTCCGATGAGGTTTTCTTAATTCATTGTTAGTATTACTAATCAGTTCAATTGTGCCTGTGGGTGTGTGTTCAGTTTTACCTCAATCAAAACACATTGAAATAACTATTATCAACTACAGCCACTGTACTTTGAACCTTGAATGACCTTTGTTTGAATTTTCTCCATTTAAAATTATTTAATGGAATATATGTGTTTCAGAATTTTGAATTGATTTTAACAAATAAAATGTTATACCATGTCAACTCTACGCAGCAAATTAGATTTTCTCCATGAAAATATAAAGTAATATATATTACAACCTCAAGGCAGCTACTTCTATAATACTATTGAGTCTCTTTTTTCAGGTGATTGTAAACTGGGCCTTTATAACCAAAATTATTTGGCAATTAAGCTTAGTTAAGGTAAGTCAAGTGTGCCCCCAAAGACTTACTCTGCTCAAATAAATATGAGAAAGAAAAAAGGCATACCCCTTCTTCACTCTGGCAAAATCGAATGCCATCTGTCTGTAAGAGAAAGCCTTTTCATTCAAATATCTACTATAGCGCCTTATGAAGGTAGACATATCATAACCTGGGGGGAGGGGCAGAAGAAGTAAAACGAATTAATAACATACCTTCGATGGTAAAAAATTCCCCAAGTGTAAATAATGCTAGGAAGAGGTCAATAAGTGTACCAGAAAGGCCTCATTTCAAACCCTACTGCAAGCAAAACTATTTTAGGCGTGAGACATTCTAAGACATTTCAATTTTGTTATGCTACCATCTTGTCCAGATTATCTGAACACACACTAAAATAACTATTTCTGATTTTCCTTGCATTTTTGTTCACCATTTCAAGTAACAGGCTGTTTCCATCTTAATGCGCATAGCTATCTGAGAACCACCTGTTTGGTGTGCTCGCCTTATACAAGATAGGCAACCAGTAAGTATGATGAAGGGACACATGACTGGTTCAAATTCTACTAATTTATGAAGAACGTTGCTTCAAGGCTGGATTTTTTTTTTAATTGGGAGATTATCTTTCATTTCATTGCCTTTTGTACTTTCATAAACAAACCACTGTGGGTCTAGAATACTGACATTAAGGTAAACATTGAAAAAGACAAAAAGTAAAATTAATGTGATTATGCTGAGTTGTCTAACAATTAAATATTTTAAAGCTCTACAAAGTAACTGTTTAATTATTTTTAAGTTTTTTCTTAAATACCCAACAGAATTATCAGCCACACTAATTACAGATTAATAACCTCACTTCAAAATTTTAAAAAATCCTGCATCAAAAGCATTATCCAAAAAATTAGAAAACATAAATATTCTCACCATGGGATCCGCTTTTGTCCAAAAAATTGCTGAGATTGAATAGTGTATTTCTAGAGGCCAAGTACTGAATAAATCTCTGAAAAACAAAAATCAGAATTAAAACTAATATTCCCAAATCATACCTTTAAGCAATTTCTGATATTAATGGATGCTAAAAATTCTCATAATGATTTTATTTTTTACTCAGTTATAACGCTTCTTACTCTTTCTTTGAAAGAGAAAAAAGACTGAAAAGTACTCACTGAATTAGAATTAAATTTTGTGATATTTCATTTCTTTTTTTTAAATAATTTATTTTCAAATTGGTTTCCATACAACACCCAGTGCTCATCCCAACAAGTGCCTTTCTCTGTGCCCATCACCTACTCTCCCCCCACCTACACCCCCCTCTCCCCTCAGTTTGTTCTTAGTCTTTGAGAGTCTGTTATGTCTTCCTCCCTCTCTGTGGCTTTTTTTTTTCCTCTTCCCCTCTCCCCCCCCCCCCCCCCCCCCCCCCCCCCGTTTTCTGTTAGGTCTCACAAAGCCTACCTATGCATGGAAACATATGGCATCTGTCTTTCTCTGCCTGACTTATTTCACTCAGCATAATACCCTCCAGTTCCATCCACGTTGCCACACATGACCAGATTTCATTCTTCCTCATTGCTGCGTAGTATTCCATTGTATATATATACCACATCTTCTTTATCCATTCATCAGTTGATGGACACTTAGTCTCTTTCCATGATTTGGCTATTGTCGAAAGTGCTGCTAAGAACATTGGGGTACACGTGCCCCTATGCAGCAATAGCACTGTTAGGAATCTACCCAAGTGATCTTTCATTTCTTATATAACAGAAACACTGCAATTTAGTATGATTCAGTAGGCATCCCATATAAAATGGTAATTTTTATTCTATTAATATTTTCCCAAATTAAGCATTTTTATGAAAGCAATTTTTACTTAAAGACCATTCTTAATGGGAAAAAGAATTTTATTGTTCCTTTCTCCTGACATTTTCACCCACTAATACATTTATATGGTATATATATTTTAAGTACCAGTAACATTTAATATTTCAATATCTCCAAAAGAATGTCTAACATTTATTTTTTGAAAAATAGCTAAATAGAAGATTAAAATTGTACTCTTGATGATTTTGAGCCATATATTTCCTCTTCTTCTCCTAATTAGTGAAAAGTCAAAGAACCCTCCATAAAAGCCTCCCTCCCCCACCAAAAAAAGAAAAGGTAAGTTTACTTTATTTACCTCATTTCCATGCACCATGAGATGATGTGTTGTGACTAAAGCTTTAAATACAACCACCCAGCTACTGTTTGTTGCCCGCTCAAAGAGTGTGTCGGCCATCTGAGGAATATTAACATTGGTCTCATTGGTAGCCTGGATCAAATCTATGAAAGCAGAAGAAATCCAACAATAATATTAATCATTACACACAAAACTTCATTTCAAATTTTAAACATTTAAACCTGTTTACTAAAACAGGAGTCCCAAAATTGCTTTGATAATAGCTAATAACCAAATTAATATGAAACTACAGGATCTTTACATATGAACACATAAATATATGATTTATCCAAAGCATTTATTTTTTCTTGAGCTTATTTTTTTCTACTGAATTCTCTTCTGTGTGCTCTTCTGAATTTTATTGGTTTCCTGGTACCAATATCATTCTTTAAAATTACAAACTCCAGGAAAGCTAAGCCTCATATTAATTCTTCTTTCCTAGTACAATGTCTCAAAAATGTGGACACTTACTCTATACAGCATTTGAAGGCAATAACATAAATGTATGTTTTGAAACATTAAGCCACCAAATGCATACATCACTTGAATTTTAATTCTGATGGGTTCTAATAAATATACTTGCCACCTACATGGCAGAATGAGAACAAATAGTAAAAAAAATATTCCATCACGCTTACCTAAGCTGCCAAAGAACACCATGCATGCATTAAATTACCAGGGTGTGACTTGAGTTTATAAGAAACCTTTATAATATATTCACTGTCCATACTTACGTATTATCAGTATGATTCCCGCTGTAACTCAGGGAAAAACATTTTTTATATAGTGGCCAAAGTGGGCTGCCTAGCATTCAGAAAAAGTGGCGAATGCTGCCAAAAAAATGTATCTGAGGTAACCAAAGATAATGTGCTAAGGGACAGAAGCTAAGCCACACTGGGGCAATGCAGACTTGAGGGTGGTACAATTGACCCTTGAACAACATGAATTTGAACTGCAAGGGTCCGCTTTCACAGATTTTTTTTAATAGTGCCGTACCGTAAATGTATTTTCTCTTATGATTTTCTTAGTAACTTTCTTTTCTCACTTTATTGTAGGGAATACGGTTCATAACACATGTAACATAAAAAAAAGTTGTGTTAACTGACTAGGTTACCAGTAAGGCTTCTAGTTGCTATCAGTCAATGGTAGGCTATTAGTCATTAAATTTTGGAGGAATCCAAAGTTATGCTCAGATTTTTGACTACATGGGTGGCCAATGCCCCTAACCCCTGGGGCTGTTCAAGGGTCAACTGGCACTTCCAACAGCACAGTATGACCCCCTCAGGACAATACCACAAGACTTCTTTTACAAACCACACCCATGCTGCAGAGAACTGCAGGTGATACTCAGTTATAAGACGATTCCATGCAACAAATGCAGACCCATCCTTTTCCTGACTAAAAATCTACACTCAGTAATCAATAAACCATACATTTGCTTTATTCTTTTCTCTATTTTATAAAGAATGAGGTTTTTAAAAAGTTGATATTGCATCCCTGAAATAAATTCTCGACTAACGGGTATCAATAACTGTTCTGAATTATAAATGGACCAGGCTTACTTTTTACTTTATATTTATTTAAAATTCCAGTCATCATCCAAGTTCCCTTTAACATCCCTCCCTCAATATTTTTCCTTTATTAGAATTCTACTCATCCTTCAAGAAATCTTCCCTGGTCTCTTTTAAGTGCAGGCCGAAGTGGCCTCCTTCTGTTTTAAACCCTGAGGCATTTTGTTCCTGCTGGGTATTCAGGTTAGATGTGTATCCGTCTAAGTTCCTACCATACCGAAGCTCCTCGATGATGGCAACAGTCATGCCAATGTCTGTTTTCTGCATAGTGCGCTGTGCACAATAAATATTTGTTGAGCAAAATTTACCAAAAAACCCCATACTTTAGCCCAAAATATGAGCAAACAATTCTTCAAAAAAGAAAAATCACTAAGCTGTGATATTATTTTCTGAGACTGTATCATGGGACTACTTTATAAAGTATACTTTATACTTTATACTTTCTGTGTCAGTCACAAATTCTTTTTTTTTCTTTTTTTTTTTATTACATGCTTTCTTTGTATTTCTTTTTATTTATTTATTAATTATTTTTTTAAATAATAACTTATTGTCAAGTTGGTTTCCATACAACACCCAGTGCTCAACCCAACAAGAGCCCTCCCGGAATACTACAAATTCTTTTTTTCATTCATTTATTGAACTGGACTCTGGGGATACAGAAACATACTGCTGGTCAGAGGAGACAAATAGCTGGTCAGGTAACAGAGAACGTCCTCTAAGAAATGAATAAAGAGAAGCAAGAAGACAAAACATAGAGAGCCCAGGTCCAGGGCTAGCTCCGCCTCTGTCTAGATGTACAACTCTAGCAAGTTAAATGTCTCTTGGATTTAGGCCCTATCTTTAAAATGGGAGGTAATAATTACTACCTTTCAGGACCATTATAAGGATTGCAAAGTGTCTGAATATAGTAGGCACTCAAAACAAATGTTTGTAAGTACTGTTATACACACACTGCATTATGATGACAGAGTAGGGTACTAGGAAAGTCTCTATGGGGACGATCCTAAAGCCAGCTATGCCATGGGAGAGGAGTGAGAAGGACATTTTTACCAAGTGAGCAAAGTGTGGAGTTCTAAGAGGTGAGGAGTCCTTGGAGAACTGTGGTGGTCTGGGGGACAGGTGTCTGTGGGTAGGGGGTGGGGAGGAACTTAGACGAAGAGCAAGGGCATGACCATGAGAGATCTCACACATGACTTCGCCCTACAGGAGCCTTGGTAGGATTTTAGCAGAAAAGTATAAGACTTCACTTTTATTTATTTATTTATTTATTTAAAAAAAATTTTTTTTAACATTTATTTATTTTTGAGAGACATAGAGACAGAGTATTAGCAGGGGAGGGGCTGAGAGAGAGGGAGACACAGAATCTGAAGCAGGCTCCAGGCTCTGAGCCATCAGCACAGAGCCCGACGCGGGGCTCGAACTCACAGACCGTGAGATCATGACCTGAGCTGAAGTCGGCCGCTTAACCAACTGAGTCACCCAGGCGCCCCAAGACTTCACTTTTATACTCAACCACATCACTTGGTGACTACTCAATTTTATCTGCAAGGTAAGCAGAGGCATGGGATACGATACACTTGGAAAGATATACTAGAAGACAGGAAAAGAGTAAGTTAGAAAGGCCAGCTGAGAGTCAGATGAGGTGAGCCTGGCTAATGACAAGGCAGTAGGGATAGAGGGAGATAATGAATGGAGTAGAAAGATATTCACGAGGCTCAACTGATGGGATTTCCTGGTGAGCAAGTGGATATTAGAGGGTAAAGGAAAAGGAATGGTGACCAATTTCAGATTTCTGGTCTGGGGTCCAGTAAATGCCTTTTACTGGAAAGGGAAGAAAGCTGGCTTCGAAGGAGACGTAACTACTTTGAACACAATACATTTAAGGCTGCTGCTGGAGATTTATGTTGAGATGTCTGATAGTGGACTGGAAGCATGCTCTAAAGTTCAGGTTGGGATGCCTGGGTGGCTCAGTCAGTTGAGCATCCAACTCTTGATTTCGGCTCAGGTCATGATCTCAGGGTCATGGGATCAAGCCCTGTGTCTGGCTCCGCTCTGAGTGTGGAACCTACTTAAGATTCTCTCTCTCTCTCTCTCTCTCTCTCTCTCTCTCTCTGTTCCTCTTCCCTGCTCACGCTCTAAAATAAAAATAAAAAATAAAGTTCGGGACAAACATTCAGCCTAGATACAAATTTAGGAGTCATCGGCAATGAAATGGGAGCTGAAATCATGTAAGTAGAAGAGGTAACCCCCCCCTACACAAAAATGGAGATTATGTTATAAATAAGAAATAAGAATCAGAGCTAAAAAAGACTAACATTTAGAGATAAATGGAAGAAAAATAAGTGAGGTAACAGATGGCAAAGAGAAGCCCAGAAAATGAAATTATAAAAGCCAATTAAGAAGAGAGCTTCAAAAAGTTCAAGAAGCAATTAGGGGTCACCAATGTTAAATACTACAGAGTCCTCAGAAGCTGAACTCCAAGAATAAAATCTATACAACTATGAGACTGCTACCATGTGCAGGAAATAAAGCTCAAGTACATACTAGCTGTGAGGGGGAGAGGGTCAAAGGATGGTTTTTATGGTTTAAAGGTGGCACGCATCTAAGCATGTTTAAACCTAAGCAGGAAAAGCCAAAGTTGAAAAGAGTAGAAGTAACTTATGGGGAATTCTAGAGGTAGAAGGAGCTCTAGAATTCAGGGCTGAGATGTGAGCGTTAGCCTCAGAGAGGAGCATCACACGATGAAGAGAAGTAAGGGTGGGGAGAGGAGTGGAGATGGAAGAATGAATGATCAGATACAATGCTACTGATGCTATTGATGAAGAAGAGGTTCTAGATTTTATTAACTCCTGACCTTAAAATATTAAACTTTTTAGTATTCTATGTCAGGGTCTGGCAAACTGCAGCTTGCTGGGCAGCCTGGCCATGCTTCTTGGTTTGTAAATGAAGTTTTACTGGAACACAGCCATGCCCGTTTGTTTACATTTTATCTAAGGCTGCTTTCACACCATAGTGACGTAGCTGAATAGTTACAACGCTCAACTGTTAACTAAAGTCAGTGGTCCACGAAGCCTAATATTTGCTCTGACCCTTTAGAGAAAATCTTTGCTGACCCTGGTTTGTCACTAAATAGGAAGTGTGCATAAAGCACCTCTGAGGCACAACAGAGATGAACGGCTGTCTCAAGGAAAAGCAACTGCATGTTGAATTGTGAAATGAACTAACCACTTGTGTAGACTATTATTTTTACTCGAAAGAGGGACTGACAGACTTCAAACCATGAAGTGATTCTGCCTTGGTACTCAGCAGTTATTTTCTCAACCATAAAGAAAGTGAGCCCGTCAAAGAAAACAAATGACAGTACTGGTTGCCAATGATAAAATTCCATCTTTTAAGTAAAAATTAGAATTTTAGAACACTTGTGTCTGTCACACTAAGATTCATAATTTTCCAGTTCTCTGTTAAGATTCTTGGTGACGTTCATAAATATCATTTGTTGATATTATATAATGAAAAATGACACCATTTTGGAGGATGTGAGTAACTTAGCAAACCAATATTTTTCAAATGACTAGTACATAATGTTCCAAAATAAAAGTTTGATTAATTCAAAGATAGACCAATGCCAATGGATTTTAACATAACAGAGTACAAAAAATTCACTGACGTGGTTTCAGAATCAATATTGCAGTCTAAATTCAAGAAACTACTACTTAAGAATTGTCTGGATGGCTCAGTTGGTTAAGCATCTGATTTTTGGTTTCAGCTCAGGTCATGATCTCATGGTTCCTGAGTTTGAGCCTCACTTTAGGCTCTGTACTAACAGTGTGGAGCCTACTTGGGATTCTTTCTTTCCCTCTCTCTCTCTGCCTCTACCCTGCTTGTGCACTCATGCATCTTCTCTCTTTCTCTCTCTCTCTCTTTCTCTCTCTCTCTCTCAGTATATAAACATTAAAAAAAAAAGAAACTCCCATTTAAAGAGTTATAGTGCAGTATCAAAGAAGGGAATCCACCAATTTTCTGAAAAAGTTATCAAAATAGCTCTCCCCTGTGTATCTATGTGAGGTCCGATTTTCCTCATACACTTCAACTAAAATAATATCCCAAGAAACTGAATACAGAAACAGATATGAGCATCTGTCTTCTACTGAGCAAGACATGAAACAGATGTGTAAAGATTTAAAACAATACCATTCTTCTCACCATATTTTTTTGTTTTAGAAAATAATTATTTTCCCTAAAAGTATTATTTGTGTTAATATGCCAATAGGTTTACTACTGTTATTTTAAAGTTAAAAATATTTTTAAACTTTCTCATTTCCAATTTCTAATACATTTCTAAAGATACAACTCACATTAAAAAAAAAAAAAGCTCTTTGAATTCCTCAACAATTTAAAAGGACAAAGGTACCAAGACCAAACAGTTTGAGAGTTGCTATTCTTGGTATATATCTAAAAAGAGAATTGCTCGGTTGTAGGGTATCTGCATAGTTAACTTTACAAAATGTTTTTACATAGCGGTTGCAACATTCCTATTTTCACTACTAGTTTATATAATTATCTACTGCTTTATTTGCTCAACAAATAAAGGGTTTCCATTTTTCAAATTTCAAAAAATTAAAACAAAGCTAGCTAGACATAAACATTCAGAAAAAAAGTTCCTGGAAATTGTGCGAAACTAAATGCTAAAATATCTGTCGCATTTGAATTCCTTAGAATTCAAAGTGTTAGCCTAACTTGAAACAGAACTGGTATCTTTTTAAAGATAGTTTTTAATGTTTATTTTTGAGAGAGAGAGAGAGAGAGAGAGAGAGAATAAGTTGGGGGCAGAGAGAGAGGGGGGCAAAGAGAGAGAGGGACAGAGGATCCCAAGTGGCCTCCATGCTGCCAGCAGAGAGCCTCATCCGGTGCTCGAACTCAGGAACAACGAGATCACGACCCAAGCCGAAATCAACAATCAGATGCTTAATTGACTGAGCCACCCAGGTGCCCAAAGACAGTTACTAAAATAGCTTTATTGAAGTACAACTGACATACAAAAGAAAACTGCACATATTTAAAGAATACTATTTGATAAGTGTTGACAAATATGTATCCATAAAACTACCATCAAAATCAAGATAGTGAACACATCTGTCACCAGCAAAGTTTTCCTAGAAACCTTTTATAATTCCTCTTTCCTGCCCCTCCCCATTCTTCTCTGCTGCTGTCCTTTAGCAACCACCAATTTGCTGTCAGCCAATATGCATTAGTTTGTATCTTCTAACACATAAAGATTCTAATAGAGAGAATCGTACTTTTTGCGGGGGCGCGGAGGCAGGGGAGAGGTCTGGTTTCTTTCACTCAGCATAATTATTTTGAGACTCATCCAGTTGTTGCATTCTTTTTTATTTCTGAGGTGTATTCTGCTATATGGACGTATCAAAATTGTTAATTCATTCACCTATTGATGGACACTTGGAGTGACTCCAGTTTTTGACTATTACAAGTAAAACCGCTGTGAACATTTGTGTACAAGTATTCGCATGGACATATGCTTTCAGTTCCTTTGGGTAACTGCCTGGGAGTAGACTGGTTAAATCCTTTGGAAGTAAATATCTAAGAAACTGCCAAACTACTTCCAAGATGGTTGTGTCATGTTACATTCCCACCAGCAGTGTCCAGGCACTACAGTTTATTTTATCTTATTGCCATACTAACATGTGCGACATGGTATCTCACGGCGGCTTTTCTTCACATTTCTGTAATGGCTACTAATGTCGAACATATTTTCCATGTACTTTTTGTTACTTAATTTGCCATAGGTGTAAATTTTTAGCCCATTTTTATTGGATTGTTTTCTTATTCATTTTTGAGAGAGAGAGAGAGAGAGCGAGCACGAGCGAGCATGAGCGGGGGAGGGGCAGAGAGAGAGGGAGAAGGAATCTGAAGCAGGCTCTGGATTCTGAGCTGTCAGCACAGAGCCCAGTAAAGGGCTCGAACCCATGAACTATGAGATCATGACCTGAGCCGAAGTCAGACACTTAACTGACTGAGCCAACCAGGTGCCCCTATTGGACTGCTTTCTAATTATTGAGTTATATTGTATCCCATTCACTATGAGATGTATAATTTGCAAATATTTTCTCCAAGTCTATGGCTTTCCATTTCATGTTTTTAACTGTCTTTCAAAGAACAGAAATTCTCAATTATGATGAAGTCCTGTCTACCAAGTTTTTCTTTAAGGGTTTTGTGCTTTTGTGTCATACCCAAGAAATCTTTGCTTGAGTCAAATCACAAAGATTTTCTCCCGTGTTTCTTCTAGAAGTTTTATAGTTTTAGGATTGTATGTTTAAATCTACAATACATTGTTAGTTTTTATAAATAGTATGGGAAAGGGATATAACGTCTTTTCTTTTTTCTTTCTTTCTTTTTTCTTTTTTTTTTGGCATATATCAAATTGTTCCAGCACCGTTTGTTGAAAGACTTCTCTTTTATTCTTTCCCACTTTGTACCTTTGTCAAAAATCAATGGACCACATGTCCTGGAGTCTATTTCAGGACTTCTGCTCTACTGATCTATTTGTCTTTATACTAATACCACACTATCTTTGTTAATGTAAATTTTAATAATTCTTGAAATCAGGGAGTATTAGCCCTCCAATTTTGTTCTTCTTCAAAGTAGTCTTTGCTCTTTTAGATCCTTTGTATTTCCATAAGTTTTAGCTTGAACTTATCAATTTTAACAAAAATTGTTTGCTGGGATTTTGACTGGGATCATGTTGAATATATAGTTCAACTTGGGGTGATCTGGCATTTTAGCAATACTGAGTCTTCCCACTTACGTACATGGTCTGTCTCTCCACTTACTTAGATCTGCTTTCATTTGTCCCAGCAATGTTGGGCAGTGTTCATTACTCAGGTTTTACACATATTTTGCCAGATTGACTCCTAAGTATTTCATACATTTTGATAATATTGTAAATGGTATTGTTTCTTTTACATTTCAACTTTTTATTTCTTAAAATTTTTTTAATGTTTATTTGTTTTTAAGAGAGAGAGTGGAGAGGGGCAGAGAAACAGGAAGACACAGAATCCGAAGTAGGCTCCAGGTTCTGAGCTGTCAGCACAGAGCCTCGCGTAGGGCTCAGACTCACGAACTGTGAGATCATGACCTAAGCTGAAGTCAGATGCTAAACCAACTGAGCCACCCAGGCGCCCCTACATTTCAACTTTTTAAAACTTTTGTTTTTATTTGAGAGAGAAAGTGTGTGTGTGGGAACAGGATAGAGTGACAGAGAGAGAGAGAGAGAGAGAGAGAAAGAGAGAGAGAGAAAGAGAGAGAGAGAAATTTCAAGGAGGCTCCACGCCCAGTACAGAGCCTGATGCAGGGCTCGATCTCACAACCCTGAGATCATGATCTGAAGCAAAATCAAGAGTCAGACACCTAAGTGACTAAGCTACCCAGGTGCCCCATTTTTCATTTCAACTTCTAATTGTTCATTGCCAACATTAAGAAATACAACTCATGTAGTCTGACTGTATCCACAACTTTCCTTATCTTTACTTATCAGTTTTTTTGTAGATTCTATCATATATTATACATATGATATCTGTGATAAAGTCAGTTTTTACTTGTTTACAGTTTTGATACCTTTTCCTCCTCCTCCCATTTTTTTTTTTTTTTTTTTTGCTTGAAATTTTTCATTTGGCTAGAATTCAATTTGGAGAGTGGTGAGAAAGAACATCCTTTTCTTTTTTCTTGGTCTTAAGGAGAAAACATTCAGTTTTTCACTAGTAAATGTGATGTTCGCAGTAGGTTATTCAGAGATATCCTATGTCACTTTAAGAAAGTTTCCTTATAATCCTAGTTTGCTGAGAGTTTTTATCATAAATGGATATTGGATTTTGTCCAATATATTTTCTATATCTAGTGAGATGATCATATGGTTTTTCTTTTCCAGTCTGTTATTATGGTGAGTTACATGGATTAGTTTCCAAATGTTAAACTAACCTGGCTTGCATTCTTGGGATAAACTCCCTTGGTCATGATATTTTATCTTTCTATCTATCACTGGATTTGATTTACTGATCTTTTGTTAAGACTTCTTACATGCAAGTCTATAAGGGATACTAGTCGTCTATAGTTTCTTTTCTTGTAATATCTTTGTCTGGTTCTGCAGTCAGAGTAAAGGCCTCCATAAAATAAGTTGAGAAGTATTCTCTCATCTTTGATTTTCTGGAAGAGTTTGTACAGAACTGGGGTTATTTCCTTTCTTGACTTGGAGTTTTCTTTGATAGATGTTTTTAACTATAACTTTGATTTCTTTATTAGATACAGGTTATTTATTTATTTTTCAATGAGTCAGGGTAGTTTGTGCTTTTCAACACATCTGTCCTTTTCAAATAAGTTGTTATATTGGCATCAAGTCATTAGCAGTATTCTTTTATTTTCCTTTTAACATCTATAGAATCAGTAGTGATGTCATCTCTCTCGTAATTACATGATATTGGTAATTTATGTCTTTTTTTTTTTTCCTTTTTCTTTCTGATCCATCTGGGTAAGGTCATTTTAATTGTATCAATCTTCTCAAAGACTCAGCGCCATCTCTGCAGTTCAGAGAAGGCTGCAATTCGGGTGGGGCCCTCCACATTTCACTACAGCCTGGAACCTCTCTTTGCCACAACCGAGAACTCACTTTGTTTTCCACCTCTCAGAGATCACTGTGCCCTACTGCCTGACGTCCAAAATACTGAGAACAATTACTTAATACACTTAGCCCAGTGTCTCGGTTGTTTCAGGCAGGAGGGTATATATGGACCCTGTTACACCATCTTGCCACAAAAGCAGAAGTCTTTCATTTTGGTAGTTTTAAGCAACTGAACATCTGTTAGAAAATTCCTCTGAGGGGCGCCTGGGTGGCTCAGTCGGTTAAGTGTCCGACTTCGGCTCAGGTCATGATCTTGCAGTCTGTGAGTTCGAGCCCCGCGTCCGGCTCTGTGCTGACAACTCAGAGCCTGGAGCCTGCTTCAGATTCTGTGTCTCCCTCTCTCTCTGCCCCTCCCCCACTCACGCTCTGTCTCTCTCTGTCTCAAAAATAAACATTAAAAAAAATAAAAAAAAAAAAAAAGAAAATTCCTCTGAGGCAAGATAATATCAAAAAATAGTAGAATAAAAGAAATAGATGTAAGTGGAAAAAGAGCTTTAACTTTTGAGAGTTGTAAATAATTATTCACTAAAATAACAAAATAGCAACAAACCTGAATAGCTCTCAAATTCATGATCACCTACTTCTTTTTCCACGACTGTGTGAGACTCTCAACTACCTGAACCATGTGAGAAGGTAGCACAGGACAGAGCCCTTGTTACCTCCTACCTGGACTGCTCTGTAACCTGTTCTCTGGATCGCCTCCAGCCCAACTAGATACACTTGTGGAAAAATAACCGCCCAAGTGTACACTTCTGATGCTGGCAGTCCCCCGCTCAAAATCCTGCTGGGGCCTGCTGCTGTCCACTGAATTAAATACAATGACCTCAACTCTGAGGAAAACGCCTTTTATCAGGCACCGCTCCTTTCCTACGCTTCACTACACACTGCACCAACAATGTTGTATTGATACTTTTTCATTCTGTTCTTACTGCCTAGAATATCTCTGCCTTCATTCCTCCCTTGAGATCTCATCTCTTAAAGCAATCTCAAATAATATAATCTCCAAGAAGTCTCTTCCAAAACTGCCCTCAAAGGGAGAAGAGTCTTTAGTTTTCTCATCCTTGCTGAGTGTGGCAAAGGACGCTGGACTTGGGGCCGGAGACCTGGATTACAACCCAACTCTGCCACTTAATTTGTCTACTCTGTGGCTCTGTATTTTCACCTAGAAATGGGAGTAATTTAACTACCTTACAGGATAGACATTGTCATTTGCGCTAATCTTCACATCTCTATGATAGTCCTTATTACATAAAATTGTAACTGTTGATTCACATATGTCTTTGCTGTATTAGAGCTCAAGATCCCATAGGTGGAAATGAAGTCACATCTGTATCTTTTGATCCCTGGTACCTAACGCAAGCCGCGGCATCTAAGAGATACTTAATAAATGAGATGCCTATGACTGGGTTAGCATTATCTGCCTCAATATAAAGTATTTCCATACTAAAACTGATAATTGGTATTAGGGGTCTATTTCTTTCCATAATTATACTTGATACAACCGAATCACCAAATTAGAAAAAGTTACTTTCTATGTCATCGATATGCTTTTATCAGCAGCCTAAATTTAGAAAGGCAACTTATATTCCCATTTAAAAATCTCTCCATAAGTTTAATTACAAGATTCTGTCAAACGCCCCTGGAACAGCAATTTTCCTTGGACTGAACGCCAGAAAGGGGAGCAAAGATGGGTCATTCCTTTATCTTATGACCATCAGCTAAACGTATGCCCTCAGACAGAAAATGAGAAGCTATGGAACAACGACCAGCGATACACGAATACACATATTTTAAACATCAACATCTCAGAGCATTTGCCCTATGAACTGACTTATATGTAACTTTATTAACTGTTGTTTTCAATTTATATCTTTTTTTCTTCCTTCTCTACTCTCTCACTTCCTTCCTGCCGGTTAACAACATCAGAGAACTCAAACATTTGAAAACAGAAAGTAATTTGGGTGTATCTTTCCAATTTGGGCGCTACACAAAGATAATAATGCAGATGGTTCCGAGAGGCTGTGCTCCGGCTCAGTATGAATGGCAGACGTTAATGGCTGCCTCACAATACCTATTTCCTTCTCTCTTCCTCTGTACCAGCAGGATGCCACCCGCCCCCCATTCCTGGCCCACACATTGGAAAAGCAAAAAATGTCAGATGCGTGCCATCCCTGCTTCCCTTGTAGCTAGACATGGACATATAAGGTGCAGTCTGCCAAGAAACCTGGGAAAATCTCTTCCTTTGTAATAAATAGCACTTTATAACGAACAGTGGAAACGTGCCTCCTTCCATCAATGGACGTAGTTGTGTATGCATGTGACATGATGGTCACCTTGAGACAGGAGGACAGACTCCAGCAAGTTAGAGACAGCAGTGGGGAAGTATGAAAGGCACGTGGGTCTACGGAGGTGCTGTTGAACGGGAACTGCCCCACCTCCAGACTTCTTGTTAAGGAAGACAGTAAATTAATTTATTAACTCCCCACTCGGGGCATTCTGTTACTAGCAGCAGAAAGACCAAAGCCGCCCCAAGTGAAAAAACTTAAAAGCTCACATTTTGCACCTTTCTATTTACAGAGGAATTTATTTGAAGAAGGATACTGTTGTTAAGTTCTGCAAATAACTGTTCATCATAGCAGGCACACATACAAACTGCTTCCCCTTGGTCTCTGTAAAGCCACAGGTGTTTACTCTTTTATGTTCCAGCCCCATTCATCCTCGTCACCTACAGTTAACAGTTGAGGGTCATCAGCTCTTACTCCGGCTGGTCACCTTTGCTGTCATGTATGCCGCTCTCCCCACACCCCACCACCGTAGGCATCACTCCCACCGCAACCCTCATGAAGTCATTTCATTCTACAGCCCAGCCCTGCCCGCAGTGGCCACACTTCTCCCAACATCTCTCCTCAACCTTTGAGATGTCCATGTGATGTCCAGCCACCTCCTACATATTTTTGTTCTGATTATTTTCTAGTCTTCCTCATGTCACCTCAGAACTTCTATACGCAAAATTTATATTTCTTAAAATTAGGTTGGCGTCCGACTCTAGATTTTTTTTGGCTCAGGTCATCTCTCACAGTTTGTGGGTTCGAGCCCCACATCGGGCTCTGTGCTGACAGAATGGAGCCTGCTTGGGATTTTCTCTCTCTTTCTCTCTCTCTCTCTCCCTCTCTCTCTTTCGCCCTGCCCTGCTTGCACACACATGCTCTCTCTCTCTCAAAATGAATAAATAATTAATAAAGTGATTTTTAAAAAATTTAAAAAAATTTTTCACTTAATTTAGTCAATACAGTTCAATAAACTTTACTTGTATAAAAATACATTACTACATATGACCTTTAATGTAATCTAGTTTCCAAACTATTTAGGTAAACTATTCGTAAACTACTTTTTTTCATCTCAAAGAAAAATATGTAAACTTTGTAATTTTTTGTAGTCCTTTGTAGAAATTAATACTACAAAAATCCCTTTCTTATGCTGTTTGTTCCCCCATAGGCTTTTGGCAGATTTGAAATAAGGAGATGCACCCACAGTGTAGTGAAGTCATTTCAGTTAAGGTTTTGGAACCAGACCAGACCCATCCAGTTCAATTACCATCTGTTATTTAATAACTGTGTGACCTTCAGCGAAGTTGCCTCTCTTAACTTCCGTTTCTACATTACTATGATGAAGATAATAATGGCACTTATCTGACAGCTGTTTTAGTAAAGTGGGTAATGCAAACAAAATATGTAGCACACAGCCTGATGTATAAGAAATGGATTTCAAAGCACCCTATATAAAAATCCATAAGTATATAAATAATATTAATATATTTATATATAGATACACACACATACTCTATTATATACATAGTGTAATATACACTAAAAGGGACAGATAATACATACAATTATATTTACCTTTTGGCTACCTATATCAAAAAGGACTTAGCATACTTTGTTAATTCATTTAATTCATTCATTAACACATTTTTACTGAATGCTTAGTATGTGCCCAGCAGAGATAAGTACTGAGATGGAAAATAAAATAAGGGGAGAGAAAGTAATAGTGGGTACTGTTTCAGATAGGGTGACTGGAAAAGGCCTCCTAAAGGTAGTAACACTTAAAGAGACCTAAATGAAGAGAGGAAGGAATATTCCATGCAGAGCTAACAGCAAATGCAAAGGGCCCCAAGGTAAGAACACGCCTAATGGGCTCAAGAAACAGCAAGAGGGTCGGTGTGCCTGGAGAACAGTGAGCAAGGGACGGACTGGCAGACAGAGAACTGATCAGGAACAGAAAATATATTACAGGTCCCAAGAAGGACTTGATATTTCATTAAAATGCAACAGAAAGTTGCTAGAGGGATCAAGGGAATAACATGACCCAACTTAATTTTGAAGATTCACTGTGGTGGCTGTATGGGGGATAGTCTGGGTAGAAGGAGTGAAGTTAGGAAGAAAAGGAGGTTACTTTAATAGTTCGGGTGAGAGTGATATAATGAGCTTGTATCAGTGTGGCAATGAGATCAAAGTGGGAAAACAAAAGGTAGGATTCTGACTATTTCAAAGGTAGAGCCAAGAGGATTAGCTGACGGATTTGATGGGAGGCATGAGATACAGAGAAGAATCCAGAATGACAAGCTTATAGTATCTGGACAGTTGGATGACTTCCTTCTTGTACCCCCAGGGAAAGAGAAGCAGGATAGGTGAGGCAGGTACTTCTATTTATGTCATTCCTCTTTCTACCCACTTTCACCTACTCTTTCACTTCTTTGATTTCACTCCCAGCCATAGGGAATGCCATGCCCTGTGTAGTGTCTGAATGACATCGAAAGGTATGCCTGTTGTCTCTGGAGCACATAAAAGGATGTCCTCAGGATTATGTCAATCATTCTGGCATCATGACAAACTATGCCCTAAAGTGTTCTAAATTCTAAACATGGGTCAGTTTGAGGGGTAGCCATTAGCAACTTTTCAAAATCGACATTATAAATTACTTTTCTTCTGACTCATTGGAGTAGGGGAGATACTGACCATGCTGTCTCCCGAACGCAGCCTCATGAGTCACAAAGCTTCAAGGGGCCTGCTTAAGTGCCCAACCACCTGCCTCATGCATCTGAGTCCAGAGCCATGTACCACTATTGCATGAGACTGGGGGCTGGGGGAGCAGGTAAGCAGTCCATGTGCCAAATATTGCATCTTCAGTTAACTCTGGTTAAGTTTCTGTTGGTAGAAAATTATTAGGACAAAAATTGGTCGTTTATATTTTTGTCTTTCAGGATCCATACATAGCTCACTCTGGCATCAACAATGTAAACTGTAAGCAAGTCACTGGATTTATGTAGCCTAGAGTCTTCAAACTTGAGGCAGAAATAATCACATATGTCCACTAGAAATAACACTATGTTGCTTTTATATTTTATCCTCTTCCAAGTGTTTCCTTATAACTCATCCAATGGGTCTCAAAAGAACTCTATGTCTTAAGAATCAGATAATTTATATGAACAGGACTTGGAAAGGGCATGTAAAAAGTAGGTAGCACCAAAGAGGTGGAAGATGACATTTGCAACAGGCCACTGAAACAGAAGATCTTGGTGTTCTGGGCAATCCACAAAGAATCTCAAGCCAGTTCTCTAAGCTGGCAGTAATTGCTGGAAGGATGGCCTTTGCTGTCTTCGTTGCCAGGGAGATTTTAGAAGATACGTGTGGTTTGGGTTTCTGATTTCCTGCTACTGCCACACGATGACCAACTACCTGCGTCTAGTCTTCAGGTGCGTCAGGTAAATTAACTTATGTCTTATTTACTTGATGACCTTAAGGTTTGTTTTTTTGCAGAGGCTTAAACTAAGAATAAGCATAAAGGGTTTACATTTAAATCATTACAAAACGGTATTTTAGGGGTGTCTCAAGAATTTACCACATTAGTAAATTTACCATATCCCAACACTCATCAACTCTGCATGTCTTTTTAACTATCTAACCTAGGTTCCTCATGCTCTGACCACAGCCCACCACTTTCTATTCTGTCCTCAGAAAGAAATAGCTACTTCGTCCTCAGTTAACTTTTTATATTCAACACCTCTTTTGAGAGTGCTCTCGAGCAATAAAGAAAAGCAGTATTTCATAGTTAGGACCCAAGCAACACAGAAAGAAGGCATCAGTTTTGTGTTCCAATCAAGCTCCCTACCAACGTACGTGCAATTCATGTTTCCTAAAAATAAACAATAGCCCAAAATGGCGCCTTCTGCTGGAGACACTCAGGATTCTTCCCCTTTGCTGTAATCTACAGCCTAATCTCTAGACTGCCTCCCAAATTTATATCCATCTTTCACTCCAAGGCTAGTATAGGGCTGGATTTTTACCTACCCTCCACTCCTCCTCCCCTAGGCAGGGGCAACACTTCTCAATATTATCCTATCTCCTTGGCCTTTCCCAAAGTCTTATTTTTATTTTTTCAGAACCTTTTACAGAATCTCATAGTAGGAAATGTCCAAAAAACACCTAATTCTATGTTCTTTTGAAATACCAAGGAATACAACTTTACTTCTTAGTATCTTTACTATATAGATACAAAACTTTATCTCTACTGCAGCAAAAGAAAAAGAGTGTAAAGTGAAATGAAAAGAACATGTAAGTTTCTCCTCCATATAGATCCTTCATTCCTAGGGGAGAAATAAAAAGGAAAAAAAAGAGGAAAAACTGAGAATGGGTTCTACATTTGCTTTAGAAGCACGGAACAGGAGATGCTGAGACTACATTTACTGATGGGTGAATGTAGGGGAAAAAGTAATGAATGATCAGAAATTCAGATAAACAGATGGTAGCAGCAGCAAAATAAATCAGTAAGTTGACCCCTGAAATGCCAGGTCCCCTCCCTTTCTCTCCTTTAGCACCAACCCCTGCATAACGGAGAATCCCCACCAGGCTGAGGCTGCTCTCTTCCATTCAATGGCAGGAAGAAAAAGAATTAAGTTCCTGATTCCACAATACATTAGGGGAATAGGAGGAAAGAGCTTTCTGATGACCCATAACAAAACTCACTTTTTTTTAACCCTGGAAATATTGCAACAACAGTTAGTTTCTTTGGTAGACTGGTCCTAAGCTTTATGATACTTCAGGTACATTATGATTACTACAGGCTCTGGTGAGATACCTAGGGAACTTAAACACTAAGCAGACTGTTCTAGAAGAAGGTGACAGTTAAGATTTTACAAAGCTTCACTGTTTGTAATTGGCAACAAAAAGTTATATCCTACCCATGTCCACTTATTTTTTTTTATAAAGATAAGCTAACTCAAAATATAACCATCTTTCCCATTACAGAGGTAATACTTCATTATTATTTCTTTTTTTTTTAATGTTCATTTATTTTTGAGAGAGACAGAACATGAGCAGGGGAGGGGCATAGAGAGAGACACACACAGAATCCGAAGCAGGCTGAAGGCTCTGAGCTGTCAGCACATAGCCTGATGTGGGGCTCGAACCCATGAACCATGAGATTATGACCTGAGCTGAAGTTGGACGCCCAACCGACTGAGCCACTGTGGGCACCCCTTTTATTATTTATTCTTAATAGTTCTTTATAAAGACACCTTAACATCTCTTTAGCACTCAGAGCAAAGAGCAACTCAAGTCAAATATATTTATAAAGTCTTCTGGGTCACACAGTTAATTTATGTCACAGAAAAAGCTAAACCTCTCTCACATGTATCAGTAAAGTCTAAAAATTTAGTTCTCCAGAGTTTATCATACCACAACTCTTTTTCCCATTCATACCTGTACCACCAACTGTGTCTAGAATATTATATGCATTAATAACCATAGTAACAGACATATCGCTACACAATTTAAAAGGAACAAGTAAAGTTTTGAATTTGCAAACTTTCTGTTGTGGCTACTTCCCTCTTATCCTATTCTATAACTTCCAATCTTCTCATCTGCATTTCCCTTCATTCATATGGTATAAGAAATTTGGCACTGTTACTTCCTACCAAAAATTCACTCATTGGTGATCCAACTCTTCAAGACTCTCCATGTCTAAGTGCTCAGAGCAGCTTCACAAATACAGGATATTTTGGCCATCAGTTTTGCTCCACTACATTCTCTCCAAATTTAATTCTTCTCCGTTCTGCCCATTTCCTTATAAACTTTTTATGCTCACCACTAAGAAATATGATATATAACTTTGCAAGTGTTTTTTCCCTGGTGGCTCAGTCTAAGAGAAGTTTCTTAGCCTTGGCACTACTGACATTTTGGGCCAGATAATTCTTAGTTGGAGCAGGGTGGGGAGTGTGGTGTCCTATGCACTGCAGGATGATGAGCAGTTCTCCTGGCCTTTAACCACGAGGTGACCGTATCCCCTCCCCCAGTCAAGACGGTTAAAACCATCTCCAGGTATTGTCGAATTTCCCCATTTGGGGCAAAATCGGCCCCTACTGAGGACCGCTTGTGCAGAGTAAGAGTTTGGAGACCTCAGGAGCTGAAGTCAGGCTAGTAGGGCCCCAGGGAAGCTGTCCCAGCTTGTACTCAATATTTTCTCCAGTGTCAGTTGTGGGCACATGATCATGCCGTATGAGTAACAGTCTATAAGAATGGAATATATGGGTACAGCATTTACTGTGATAACCAAATAATATTTATAAGAAAAGAGATCCACACATAATCAAGGATGGCAGTTCCCAGCTTTAGAAGGGGTTAGGATCCAAAAGTTTACAAGCATATTTGGAATCAAGAACACATTCAGTTGAACTACCCAAAATTACCATTGTTGTCTCCGTAAAAAAAATGGCTTAACAACATCAGCAATTTCATATAATCCTACCTAGCAATTTCTTTCTGTAGCAATGGTGTGTTCCCACAAAATCCTACTGAACTATTCTACTCCTGCTGCCTCCTTTTTCTTCTGAGGTCCCGGGTACTGCGGACTTCCTTTTCATTTTCCCCAAAAGCAGTCACTGCTCCTTTTGAAGCTGTCCACCTCTCCAGACCCTGTGGAACAGTATGCACATAGCCTCAGAGCTGTTGTGACCTGCAGTCCAAAGAGAGGCGTATTTTCCTACGTTTCTCGTCAGCACTTTTCTCCCATTTGTTTAGATCCCCAAAATAAAGACAAATGATGAGTCTTTGTATATCCGAAAGACAGAAGATTCACCTACAGTTTGCAATATGACAAAGATTACTAGCTCACTCACTTACACACTCATGTACACACGCATACACACACAGCAGCAGCATCAACGGAAAAACAGATGAGGAAAGAAAAAGAACTGCACCTGTCAGAGGTGAGAAATACTAGAGAATACAGATAACTGAAGGGCACACACTCTGAACAGCAATTGTCTATCACAGATGAGAGCAAGGGTTGAGAGATAGATTAATCTATTAACTCTAATCTACTCTAAAAGCACTAACTTGCTTTTAGTCAGTCAGCGAAGATGACTGATTATGGCCTACCACGCTCCCCAAGTGCTCTGTAATAGGGATTGGTGACAGGAATCCTGGACCCAAAAACCCTTGAGATACGAAATTATTTTATTTTATTTTTTAAATATTTATTTTTGAGACAGAAAGAGAGAGAGAGGGAGAGGGAGCGAGAGCACGAGCACAAGCAGGGGAGGGGCAGAGAGAGAGGGGGACACAGGATCTGAAGCAGGCCCCAGGCGTAGAGCCTGATGCGGGACTTAAATCCATGAACTGTGAGATCATGATCTGAGCTGAAGTCAGACGCTTACCCGCCTAACCGACTGCGCCACCCAGGTGCCCCGATATGGATTTTAAACGTGAAGCTCTGTAGTTCACAGAACTCGCATTATTGAGTAACAGCAGGGAGAGCAACGTGCTTTTAAGTTACACGCTCCCTTGAATTCTGACACCCTGTAGACCTCCCTTCCATCTGGTGACATAACAGTCCACTCTTTTCTCTCCTTGACCTTGGAGAAAGATGAGCCCTCCCCTCCTTTCTAGCCACAGTTCATTCTGGTCTCCCACCCCTCACGCCTTTCTCCCTACTCTGTCTATATCTTTAAATTCTTTCTATTATACCCTCTCCTCTGTATCTTTTTCTTTCTTTTCAAATATTTTATTTAAATTTATTTAAATTTTTTAAACATTCAATGCAATACTGGTTACAGGAGTAGAATTCAGTGATTCATCACAGGTGCCCTCCTTAACACCCATCACCCACCCAGCCCATTCTCCACCCACTCCATTCTCCACCCACTGCCTCCATCATCCTCTATTATCTTTTAAATACATGCTTAACATAGTCCATTTCTGAGGAAAAAGAAATATGAAATCCCTCTCTTGATGCTATATTATACTCTAGACTCCCTAAACTCACAAACTCTTTCTCCGTTTCTTCACTCATACCTCTGGAATCCACTACAACTTGGTCAGCCCTTATGAGCCTCTATGAAATGACAATATTCCTCACTGAATCTGCTCCAGAGTCAGTAGTGACCACTGAACGGCCCAAACCAATGGATACTCTCTAGTTCCCATCCTAATCCATTTCATGTGCTATTGGACACTTGTCCCTCAGTGTGTAAACAAGACAGGAATTGAGTGGATGCCATGAGCCCAACATTTATGCTTCCAAGAAAGCTATAATAAGGGTCAGAAGACACCCTACACAGACACATTTGCTCTCTCATGCCCTCAGAGCATGACTATTGGTGCGGAGGAAACCCCTCTATGCCACCGCCAAATACAGAGTTGCACCAGCTCATTCCACACTGGAAGACATCTTATTTCTGGCAGAGGCTATAAGCAGTAGAGCAAAGCCTAAAGTGTTGCTTAGGACAGACTAAGAGAGAGAATCAAAAAAACATAAACACTTTGATTTTCCCTGTCCAAAAACATTCATCTCAACGTTATTAGAAATTAAAGTGAGGTCCAACACGAAGAAGTATCATCTCTCTTTTTTTAGCAGGTTAAAGACTATCGCACACTGCTTAATTTTTTATTTAACCATTCTGTAGGGCAAAACTAGACATGGAACCTGTCAACTTTGATTCATTTTCCTTAACACATTATTATAATCTTCTTCATGTCTTTTACTCTATCCATTCTTTCCAGTTTCCCTGTACACACCACCTACCAACCCTTTAGACCTGCTTCTGGTCTTCTGAGATAATCTTATTAAGTGGATTTCCATCATTCCAATCCTCTCTGCATTTGACAAGACCAACATTCCCAAAATATCTCTTTGAGCTGATCGTTCTCATGTTCTAAACAACTTCAATGGCCTATCACCTAGACATAAAATCCAGTCATTTTTATTTTACACTCAAGGCCCACCTAATGAATTCTTATATCTGTGCTTACATCTCTTTTTCTCTATGGATTTTTTTCTTTAATATCCTACTCAACTTACTTACTGTGTTTATTGCTTATCGACTATCTTACTACTCATCTCAAATATAAGCTGTACAAGGAAAGCATTTTCATCCGCTTGGTTCACAGACATAACCCTAAGTATCTGGAATAGTAACAGGTGTATTGTAGACCTATTCGTTAAGTATTTGTTGTGAACCTGAAATGTACTCTGCCTTGATCTCAATTGCCTTGTTCTAGTCTTCCTTCATATCCTATACTTAGTACTGATTTTTTTTCTTGCGTCTCTTATTTGGGTTCTTCCTGTGGCAGGCCTAAGAAAGTTCACTGAAATTAGATGAAGTCTCTCTGGTATAAGTTGACTACTTAGTTAACCACTATTTTTATTACATCAAGTGTTCCTCCAAATAGACTAGTCATATTTATATAGCTCATAATAAAATTTGCCATTTAGTTTTTAAAAAGTTACTGGCCACAGAGGTATTTAACAACAGGGGGTAGAGTGTAATAAGTTCCACAGAATTTAAATATTAAAGCATCTCTTTTGTTCAAAGCACTGACAAAGCTTTGTGCTTAAACTGCGGTTAATAGGTCTTTAGAGAGTAATCCAGCAAATAAATTATGTAAATTTAGGGCACAATTTGGGCCCAGACATTAAATGGGGATAAGACAGCTTTCATACTTTACTTTTATATTGTCTTTCTGTAGCCCCCTTGAATTTCAGGTGCAATGCATTAGAGGCTAAGCATCCTTTAGGACAATGACTACAAACATTTGGATTAATGGAATGATTCAATAGAATTTATAGAATTTACCAACTCTAATTTCAATTAGTAGAGCTTAATCAAACTTTTCTTTAGTGCCATTTCACATGGGGAATGACTGAATAAGGATGAGACGAAAGCCAATTTCCACGGAGATTAGAAATAACTTGAGGCGTTCTTACCAGCATGTTTACAACCACACATTTGGCTAATTAACAGTGATGCCATTTTTGTTGTTGTTGATGGCCATGAACATCCGTTTAGGCACTCATAGTGCCCTGCTTTAATAATAAGGTATGTTCACTAGGTTTTGACTTTCTGGGATAGTAATTCTTATGTAAACACTTAAGTCATTGATAAAGGTCGAGTTTATCAGGTTTTGATACCGAAGAATACATTTAACATAATTGATTTGATTGTAGTCAGCCAGATACTCCATGCCTCCTTTAAGCTAGTTGTTAACTCTTTAGCTTGTTGAGTTCATACGGGGGTTTGATGAGCTCTCATAATATAAACAGAGTTAAGTGCTCAGGGGGATTTGTGGTAAAATATCAGTCACTTCAAGTGAACATGTGAGCTGCATGGATTCAGTTGTTTTTATTTAAACTGTGACAAGGAAAGACACCATTTTAAGAAAAAAATAGCAATTTATTCCATGCCCTTCAGGAAATCATAATATCCTAAATGGGTCATATGTTTGTGATGAAGTGCACTTGAAATTCAGCTACAATGTAACTAGTTAGAACTTCTAAATCAGACCTGTATCACAGAATTTAAAACCAAAAACATAAATACAATTAATAATATGCTTAAGAATATTCTTTCCTACATATGTTTCTTTTTGTCCTACTATACTGTAAGCTCATCTCAGGCAGAAACTATTATGCTTATCCATGCAGATATTTGGGGAAAGCGCACTTGAGGCAGAGAAAAGAGTTGGTGCCAATACAGTGGCTTCCCTGACTTGTTCAGAAAGTAAAAGGCCAATGTGCCTGAAGCCCAGTGTGAGGTGGAGGAGGCAGGGACCAGATGTTATAGGGCCTTGAGGACCATTCCAATGGCTTTTAGATTTGGGGGTGAGTGAAATGGAGGGTTTTTAACGTTTGTTTGTTTGTTTAGAGAAAGATGCAAGTGTGCACATGGGCAAGAGGCAGAAAGAGGGAGAGAAATCCAATTAGGCTCCCCACTGACTGTGTGGAGCCTGCCACAGGACTTGATCCCATGAACCATAAGGTAATGACTTGAGTTGAAATCAAGACCTGGATGCTTAACCAACTGAGCCACCCAGGTGCCCCTGAAATGGAAGTTTTGAGCAGAGCAATGCCATGATTAGGATTATGTTTAAAAGGATCACTCTAGTTGTTGTGTTGAGAACGCACTGTTGCGGATGGGGCAAGGATGGAGGCAGAATCAGGCAGCTATTGCAGTAATCCTGGTAAGAGATAACGGTGGCTGAGATTGGATGGTGACAGTGGAGGTGGTGACAAGTGGTTGGATCTATATGTTTGCAGACAGGCAGAGCCAACTGGTTTTCCTGACTCAATGAATACGGAGTAGGAAAGAAAAAAGAGTCAAGAATGACTTTAATGACAAACGACTGGATAGATGAAGTTGCTGTCAAATAAGATTCAGATGACTGACATGAGATTAAACAGGGTTGAGGGTAAGATAAAGAGTCCAGCCTTTGATGCGCTGAGGGTAAGAGTCTGAAAATGTTTTCAAACTGATGACATTTGCCTCCATAGTTTGTCCAACCAAAAATGTTGGGTTCCCCTAATCTCCTAGGCCTCCTTCCCCTTCAAATACAAGCCCACAGCTTCAGGAGCTGAATGTCCTTTCCCATCCAGCCTCTCCATTCTATCTGGTTGGTATTTTCTTTATTCAGGTCTTCATTATCACTTGGCTCACTCTAGTATCTTTATCTGATCTTGATTCTCCCTAATGAGCCTGTCTTCCGCATAACCTGATGTATATCCCTAAAAAATAAATCTGATGATGGTACACTCCTATTTAAAACTCTGCACTGTCTTCTCACTGCTTTATTAAATAAAACTTAGGGCTGGCTTTTGTGATTCTTTACCACACTGTCGCGCCCTTCTCTTTTCACTACATACTAAGTATGTCCTGTCTAGTCATGCTTCTTTGTCTGGCAAACTCCTATTCATCCCCCAATATCCAGCCAAACAACACTGCTTCAGAAAAGCCTTTCCCAACAACTTTCAGGCAAAATTGGCCATTCCCTCCTATGTGTTTTCCTATTATATTCATCATACCTTCACTATTTCACTTATGATGGCATATCATTACTGGTTTGCTTATATATCTATCCTATGAGGCTCTCAATAGAGGCTGCTTATCTTAATCTCTGTTTTCCACAGCATCTCAATAATTTCTACCCTCTGCTTACGGAGCTCCTGAGGGACTTAAGTGTTGCTCACCGGGAGCAAAAGTACCTGTTCAAGACCTTCAACTTCAAGTGTGCTACCATTCAAGGCTCAGGGTGGGGCTCACAACATCCTCTCTCATTCTATCTGCAACATTAGGGATGAAGACATTTAGGACCACCCAAAGAAAGAGAAGCTGGTAGCAGGGCCAAACAGCTTGATGACAAAGTAGCCATCATGGTAACTGAATTGTCAACCAGCCCTTTATATTTGAATATATTGCAATCTTTAGAATGTGCCTATGAGACTACATGGCACAGCTTTCAAATAATCATCCACTTAAATTCTAGAAATTAAAGATTCCATTTCGACTATCCTACCAAATTATGAAACCATAAAAGCAAGAAAACCAACCCTTGGAGAGTATACTATGGTCTTTAATAAACACTTGTTGAATGATGTTGAAATGATAAATGAACCTTAATACATTTTGCTCACATAAAAAAACAGTAAAAAAAAAAAAAAGTAGGTGAAAAAGTAAACACAAAACACACACTAAAAATGGAAACTTCCAAATAACTCCAGGATAAATATTTTTAAAATCTGGTAAATGTTAACCTAATTTCAGTATGATGGGCTTCCTTTACTCTGTTATCTAAGTTTAAAGATCAAGAGAGAAGATACCAAAGAAAGGAATGAGGTCTCAAATTTAGAAAATAATTTTTGGCATCAATTCTCAAAAAAGTATGGATATAAATATCACATGTTTGATTTCCTATTAAACTATGTCAAATATTTGTCTCCAAATCTCCTCTATTTCTTCGTGTTAGCTGCCTTACTGTTCTTTATTTCTATCCTACACATTCTGACAATTAACTCTTCACCTTTCCTTCAGGATATAAAATTTTATCTTCAGTGATTTAGTATAACTGTCTTCATTTTTTTCTCTTTTACTTCTTTTCCATTTGTCATCATTTACTTTATTTTCATTATATATATATATATAACTTTTTTAAATTAATCTTAATTTCTTCTACCTACTCCACCCTATCTCTGAACAATTCATTAAAATTATCTTTGCAGTTGTGATTACTATAAAAAATTCTCTCAAGTAAGTTTTCTTAAACATAGGGAAAAAGAGACTATCATATATTGAGCGTTTTCCGAATGATTATGGACACAGACCAATAACTTAATTTTCCATCTTAACTTTTTCCAGGGAATGGTTCCTAATAGTGCTGTGATGAACGAATCTCTCCTTGAGGAATAAATAATACTATTATTCAAGACAAATGTAACACATTTCTGAAGTACCTCCCCTTTAGCACTTTTTTAAAAAATAATTTATTGTCAAATTGGTTTCCACACAACACCCAGTGCTCATACCAACAAGTGCCCTCCTCAGCACAACTTTTTAAGAGATCTGTGATCTCATTATGTTTCTTTGCTCTATAATCAAAAAGATAATAGAATATATTTTGAGATCTCGAAATTAGTTAGGAAGCACATGATTTGCAGGTCTAAGAAAACAAAACTCAGCTCAGTAACACATTACTAAACACTTAATTCTCTATTAAAGCAATAGGTACACTGAACAAGTTGTTTTGTTTCATTGGTTATATCCATATTGACTAATGTAACTCCAAAAAAGACAGTGCCGATGTTATAAAACCCTATGAGTTTTCATAGAAGTTTACAAACAGGAATAGTGAATCTTTAGCTCAAAAGAGACAAGTCTTACAACTTTAACAATTTCTTCTTTTATAGCTCATGCCTCAACACCCTTCAATTTTATCTCTTCTGTATGAACTACAAGAAAACAGAGATGGGTAGTATTAGTTTGGTTCCCATATTAAAATTCCAAAAATAAATTAGTATGGGAAAGGAATTAGTTTTTCTAAAGACTTTCATATAATATAAAGAAAACTATTTAAACTACAAACTATATAACTGAGTTTTATATAAGATAACCAAGATTAGATATACATAATGGATCAAATATGACACAGAAATTGCTAATATTCCATCTTTTATGCATTTTGATTCCAGTATTCTTACTACTAATAATTAATTCTTGGATTTTTAAAGTTAAAGTTTTAATTCAAGAATGGTACTCCTGAGTCAAGGCAAATGTTTGCCCTTTCCACACTTTTCATAGAAGCTGGCCAAGTTTAGCAGTTTAATTAATTAAACAAAAAACACAAAAAAAATGCTTAAAAATAAAACGGCTCATATTTATTACCTATTTAAGATTTTGACAAACTGTTAAGAATTATAAACTGCCTTAAGTTATACTGTATCTGGTTAATTAGTTTATTGATAGTTACAGATTCTTAACCACAACTATATAGCTTACTGATAGCTAGAAGGATGATATTCTTATATGTAAAATTTTAAATGATTCAAAAATCAAGTTTTTCAAAACGTCTTCAATTAAATGAACACAGTATCCTTAAAATTATTAAATTTTGTTATACAGTGCTGTTTTGTTCACCTATACGTTAGTATTAAAAATTGTGTAACTCCTTAAAATGTATTTCACTATTAGTATATACAATATAAATTGAGATTAACCATGAAAACTGACCTTAGTTTTCAACCAATTTTACTGCCAGTTCAAAAATTTTTTCCAAATATAAAAAAAAATTTCCTCAAGGGCAACTCATTAATGCCTAACGTGAAACAGTCTATTTAGTGTCTTCAACTATAATCAGACGGTAGTGAAAAATGCTAATCATGAAGAATCTAGGCCCAACAATAAAGGCACTCTGTCAGTTTTATCACTTCCTGTATGTCTTAAACATTTCCATGGACAGCCATCATTACTTTTCTTTAAGAAGCAATAACCCTCTTTTATTAACAGACTGTTTTTGAAAAATTTAGTATCTAAAAAATGCCAAGTCTAAACCTATACCACCAAGTCTCAATATATTTTAGGAGGTCATTTTAATCAAACACAAGTTACACTAATATTTTTATAATTAGTACTAACATTTGTCAATAGAACAAAAACAAAATCATGCAACCATACAGTGAGGGTTTAACTGTCCCCATTCTCTTTTCATATCTTCTTGGATAAACTATTATCTCTCAAGTAATGCAACATCAGCACAGAGTAGCTGCGGCTGGGCTCCTTTTGCATATTTCCTGCTGCATACAGGATCTGAAAGGTACCCAGGAAGATAATTGTTGGGACTCAAAGGTTTTTGCCTCTAATAACAATAATTTGGAGAGTAATTTAGGGTCAAAGTTTGCTGTTATTCCTGTTTTTAACAAATCTATTCATTTAAGTGTTACCATATCCCCAGGATGTCTTAGAAAAGAAGAGATTGATGCCCAAAGAAATAAAGTTAATCTGGCTAAGATCATGGCCTGAAAGAAACAGAGTCTGGAATTACACTAGGTCCTCTGATCACAAATCAGTACTCCTCCTGCTGTAGCTTCCGCCATCTCCTCAAGTCCTTAACTAATACATATGATAAAATACAGGCTTCAGTAGCAAGTCATCAAAAGACATAACACATGAGGGGTAAGACTGGCTCAAGAACAGTCATTTGAACCCACCCCCTCCAACTTTCTTCCCATTAGCCAGAGGAGGGTCTTTGCAGGGGTTTTGCCTATCTAGCTAATCTGCTAATAAACTGTCTTCATATCCCACCCCCTTTATTTTTCCCTCCCTAAAACAATCACATGGTGCTTTAGCTGGTTTTGTTTTGGACTATTGCTACTTGTGACACTAGAGACACACACAAGAAACAAAAAACATGACGTGAAGGAAATAAAACATATTGTCTTACAGTTAGAATCCCTGATAAAGTCCTGACTTCTCCCCTCATTATCTGTGGGATCTTGGATGAGTTCCCTAACCTCTTTTGGCCTTGTTTTCCTTCTCTGTAAAGTAAGGATAAGAGGATTTACCTCACAGGAGTTTGTGAGGATGGCAGCAATCGATAACATACATGTGCCAGGCACAATGCTCATGTGAGGGCCCCTCCTTCACCCCAGAGAATCCCTTTATTCATGAGAAAGTGAATAAAGAAGCACCTTACATTAAAAAAGAATCCATGTCCATGTAGGTGTCTAAGTAACAACTCAAAGCAAACTCCTTCGTACGAAAATTCAAATACGCTTTGTATAATGTATCTTAAGGTGATTAATACCAGACTTGATGCCTGAAGAAAGTTTAGTTCTTAAATGCAAATATTCAAACATCCTTTCCCTGTCTCACATTGGCTCTGTCTCTGTTAATGTAACATAGAAGACCAGGAACAACACCCTGTAGCTATCAAACAGAGCGAAGAACAACTATTCCCCATGGCCTAACCACACAAATCACTGAATTTCTAGATTTTATATTTGTTTATTTATTTTGGGGGGTGGGTCAGAGAGAAAGGGAGAGAGAGAATCTTAAGCAGTATCTGCACGGTCAGCGTGGAGCCTGCCGCGGGGCTCGAACTCACGAACTGTGAGATCATGTCCTCAGCCAAAACCAAGAGTCAGAAGCTTAACCAACCGAGCCAGCCAGATGCCTCAAATTACTGGATTTTAAAGACAAGGTCACCCAGTGAACGCTGGGTGTTATATGTAAACCAATTTGAAAATAAACTATTAAAAAAAAAACATTAAAAAAAAGTTGAATGAGATGAAGCCTTAAAGTTGCTATTATTATTTTCATTATCATCATTAATAGGTATCCATTCTCCCATTCTACTGTAAGTTCTCATTGAGATGAACACTTATAAGGCTTTCAATAAATAGCTGTTGACTAGAGCTCCTTTCTTCTGTGTATCTAACATGATTTTTAGTTAAAATGCAAGAAACTAGATGTCAAATAGTAGATGCTATGAAACTAATATATTATCCTGATGTCAGTTCTTCTCAAAGTTTAATTTTCTCCAGGTATTAATTTAGATATGTTTAAATGTATTTACACATTTTTTTTCAAATTGTCTTGAATAATAACTGTTAGAGGCAGAAAACTGAAATTTATTCTCATTAGAATATTGCTCTTCTCCCGCATAATTAAACTGTTAAATCTGTTGTCTACTGGAAAAAATAAATAAAGACAAGGTTACTGTCAGATGAATTCTAGGCTTGGAACCATTCACAATGAATGCAATCTGGGGTTCTAGGTAAGTCCAGCAAACGCTTTGGCTTACTATCTAGCATGGATAAACTACCTAGCCAAGTGATGGCAAATGTGTTTCATCCTGAGTGTCAACTATGACTGACAGCAGAAATTCAAAGTATTGTCTATGGATGCACAAGGAGGCCAAATCAAAGCTTTGAAAAAAACTGTGCCAGGATCAATCTGCAATGTCTGCCAAGGATGGAGAAATATGCAGCGAGTCTGCTGGCTGGCCATTAGTCATCCATTTCTAAAATCATGTGGTCTCACTGAAAAAGAAAATAATAGCAGCTAGCTTATTACTGGATATTAATGACCACATTACTATAGCAGTGAAATCTCTGGAGATCTAAAGTGGCATACCATAAGTGTTTTAAGATATAGGTGACAAGCCATAATCCAATTTCTTTTTCCATGGACATGGTAGAGTCAATACTATGTGTTCGTATCCCATTTCCTTCTCCTCGTGGATTCACAACTAGTCTTCATCTCCCACCTTCTCCTAGTGAGGCCAGTGAGTTCTTGCCAATGGAATACAGGCCAAATGATGCCTAGACCTGGACCCAAATCTTCCCCTGCAATACTCCCTCCCCCCAACTCGGCTGTCTTCCTTCTTCTGTTACATGCATAGAATTCAGTGGTGAAATCCTAAGGGATAGAATCCCTAGAAGGAAGGAGCCATCTACAGCAGACTGTGATGTGAGCAAGAAATAAAACTCGTTATCAAGCCACTAGTTCTTGGGATTCCCAACAAGGTAGTTCTGGTTAAGACCGACAACCATAGTATCATGCCACATACTCACAGAGATAAACCATGACCTGAGCAAAGCAAATCAGAATTCTTCCCCACGAATATGTAAAACCCTAGGATTAGGAAGAGAATTCCTTTCTTTTGGTCAGGCTGTGGAGATGTGAACCCGGGAGCTTTAGTCCACTGTGTTTCCAGACTCACTAAGAAAGCTGGTTTGTGAGACTACAGCACGTGCTCCGCCCTTATTGTGTGAAATGGAGGCAAGAGAAACAGGAGGTGGAGGAAGACTTCTAAACAAGCACCAGAGTGGTCCAGTTCACCCTGCCTTTCCCTCGGCTTCATTACAAGGGCCAAAATGATCCTGTCTTTGCCCAAACTAGTTTCCTCTATATTCCTGTAACTCATAATCAAACCAGTCATGATTAATATGGGTATAAAGTAGGAAGTAAAAATCTTTCAACACACAGATAGTATTTTGGCAAATATTCTACTGAAATACGTACAACGAACATATCTATCTATACATATTTTAAAAAATGAAAATTAGACCACATCTGATAAATTGTCTTTACACGTCAGATATACTTTAACAACCTCATTTTTCAAGGCTGTCCAGTATCTTATTGTTTGGATACACCATCATTTTTTAATCAAGTATTTAGGTATATTCAATTTTGTATTCCTATATACATTGCTGCAACAAACATCTTTGAATGCATACTTTTCTCTATTACGCTACTTATCAGATATAAATTTAGAGCCGTCAAATTGCTGTGTCAAAGGATTGTTAAGAGTTTTGACTAATATTCCCAATTTTCTCTCCGAAATATTTGCACCAATTTACATTCCCACCAATTGAGTGCCCAGCTTATACTCTTATTTTTCCACCTGAAAAAGTAATGCTGAACTCAACTGAAGAAACACTTCTTTCTGAGCTCATGGCATTATTGCATGAAATGATTAGTACAATCCAAACAAGGGCCAAAGTCACTAGGTTCCACTGATACATGATCCAGAGAGAGCACGCGCGAGAGAGAGCAGACTCTTGACAGAGTAATGTTACTGCAGCACACGGTTTTTCATAAAATGCAATAAAGTATAATTAAAAATTAAGTGACTCCTTTGGAACCATGATGGAACTCCCTGGTGGGGGAAAAAGGAAGTACAAAACAACAAAGCAATGAGGAGATGCAGGTGTTAAACAGTGGGTTCAGACTGTTCGTTAGCACAACCTCAAATCAGCTTTCCGTGGAACCTTCCAAGGGTGCACTCATGCTCATTCATGGCAGGCAAAAACCAGAATGTTAAATGTAAAATGCTTAATGAAGAGCCTAGAAAAACGTGAACACATTGCAACCCTGTTGACTTATGGAGACAAAAATAACAAACTTTATTAAGCCATGGCCTAACTGAATTATTTAGTCAGATGATGGAAGATCTGTAAACTGTACAGTTTGAAGCTAATCAAGTTGATATTGAGATTATAGATAGTTTTCTAAAATTCTGTTTCAGCTTTTAAGGAAAAATAATAAAATATTCTCTGATATTTTTGATACGTCTCTAAAGGAAAAGAATTACAGAAGATGATAATGTGGAAACAGCTAGCTTCAGTAAGAACAGAACGATAAAATTCTTCACTTGGTTATTTCCTTAACTTCAATTTTAATAACTTTTTTCTTTGATATTAACAGACTAACACACCCAGTGAAATATGGCATAAACATACTTAGGTATACATAATATATATGGTGATTTGGGGGGGTTACTTTTGGTTTTTTGTTTTGGACTGTTAATAGTTAAGCCTGATTATAAAATTATATTATTTCACTGGTAATAGTTAAGAAATGTTATAAATTTTGTCACCAAATAATAAAGTCAAACTACAAGGCCTTTAAAGTTTGTTTAATACACAGTTTTTAGAAGACTTTCAACTAAATTACACATGTCTATAATCTTTTTAGTCTTCACTGTCACCAATGGCAGAGGTAGCATTCCCTGGTGTTAGGACCATGACCCAACAACCAAGCAACAGACAAAAAGACGGAAAAGATAAAAAGAGGTCAGGCTGGCAAGGCGTGTCCTGGAATGCCATTAGGGACTGCTTCGTGACTGTCCACTGTGCCAGAAGTGCCCTGGGTTTGGTTTGCATTTAGATATATAGGAGAAGAACTTTCTCTAATTTGAATTCAGACTATTAAAGTGTATGTGGGTGTGTATGTATATATGTTTAAATATTTTTAAAAATTTGAATTCAGACTATTAAAGTGTATGTGGGTGTGTATGTATATATGTTTAAATATTTTTAAAAATTTGAATTTAGACTATTAAAGTGTATGTGGGTGTGTATGTATATATGTTTAAATATTTTTCCATTTCCCGCATGACTCACACAGATACTATTTCCTAGCAACAACAGAGCAATAAGAACTAGGTGAACAAAGCAATGACCCATTAGGGCACCTGCACAAGGCAGACAAATAGGAATATTCAGCATTAGCCCATAGAGAATGTATAGTTTTTCCTCCTTGGGACTTAGTTTCCTCATCTGTGAAAATGAAGGTTCTCTCCAGGCTTAGAGGGCCTTCCATATCTGGTCACCATTCACAACTCAGCTCTTGCTTCTTAACATTCTTAGGTCTTTTAAATGTACTTTTCCAGTACCACTTAACTTACTTAAATTCCGACAATGTGCCCTGCTCTCTCTGACCTCTTCTTAGAGAAGTGTGCTGCAGCTCCTGTCTGCACCTCACCCAGGTAGTCCATTCATTCTTCAGGTCTGGGCTTAAACATCATTTCTGCAATGTACCCCTGTTAATGCTTAATTCTTTTTGAGCCACTTGCAATTATTTCTTTCATTTTCTGTCCCCTCAATAAGCTGCCGAGAGCTACATGTATCTTGTTTACCATGGTGTCCTTGCCTCTTAGAATGATTCCTGACATTTAGAAAATACCCAATATTTGTTAAATGAATAAGTAATGGCATCATTGCTAAATAAACTACTGAAAGTCTCAATACTGAGAAATTTCTAAATTCTACAAACAAGTCATTAAAAGCCAAATTAAATATGCTAACATTTATTGCTCTCTTTACAAAGACAACACAACCCAAAATTTTAGCTTAAGCTTTTCCATTTCCTCATAGCTTTTTTAAAACCCTGAAGCTTCTGATGGTAAGACTGTGTTAGTGAATCACTATACACATGGTGAATATCATTTCAATGAAAATTAAGAGTATACAGCTACTTTGAAATAATATTTTTCTTCTATAACTGTCCCTACCACCCATAATGTATATACTTGAGAATTAGAAGGTAGACACTGAAAAACAATGCTACCTAACTGCATCCAACTCAAAACAAACTTAAGCAAATGAGTACACACATATACGCACGATGACTGCTAGTGAAGAACTTTCTCTAATATTAATAATCATGTACTACCTAATTATTGATGATATCCACCAAGAGAAGTACACATACACTTAAAATTACAACAAAAAAAATCTTTCCATATCAAGGATATAATTTCCCCCAAATAAAATTTTTATCATGCCATGGGAATGCAAGTGTTAAAAGACCATCAGAAAATGTATAGCCACATACATTAAGCAATTTAATATTTATTTTAATTGTTTGATTTCCTCCCATATTACACTTCTTTGGCTTTCAAAACCTTGAGAGAAAATGGATCAAGTTAAAGGAAAAATAAAATCTTTAAAGTGAAAGTTTATAAGAACAAAAGAGGTCTGAAATTTGGGAGATATGAAATCTGAAATAAAAAATCATTCACTAAAGGTTTACCAAAACCCACTCCCTTGTTATGTTTGATGTAAGAGATAAGGCAGCCTCAATAAAACTGCAGACTAGAGGGAACAAGAAATTTTACCAAACAGGATCCCACCGCAGCCCCGTGAGTGATATGAAAGGGATACATGCATGGAGGACCATTGAAGTCCCGAGAAGGAATGACTAAACCAGGTTTTAGAAATGAAATTTTAAAAATACGTTAAAACAGAGAAACTGCATAAAGGCCCAAAAGTAATACAGAGATAGATGAACCTAACGAATTTCAAAGTTTCTCAGGAATGAACTGTGGTGTGTATGGGGAGTGGAAGGAGAGGAAAGAACAGAGGACAGAATACAGAGGACAGCATACAGAAAAACACCACACCTGATAACTTAGATAAATATTACTGGCACCCTTCCACTCATTGGGGTGACCGCACAAGAAAATAAGAGCAATCCTTAAGGCCAAAACAGAACGAAGATGCAGAAAAACACATGGCAAAGTGACACTGAAGAGCAGGCTCCTTGAGGCCATGTGTTAATCTGAGTGGCCAGGAGGCTGAGATTTTAACAGCGCTGCGGGGAACAGGAAAAAAGGTCTTTGAGACTAAGCAAGATGGCTATTTGGAATAAAGACTCCGCAGAAAGATGGGATCTTCTATAAAATCAGAAGAAAAAAACAAAAACAAAAAAGAACACCTTACAGCAAAGAAAGACAAAGAGAAAAACTTATCCCACTCAGTCTAGGTTCTGGATAAATGAAAGAAAAAGAAGAAATATCTAGGGCTTTTATAATCATGCTTTTCCCTTATCCAAGTTGGTGACTCATATTTAGACTACGGATTCACACTCCTCTATCCCAGACCCTCAGAGCCATATGTGTTTCAGAATTTAGGATTGTTCAGATTTACAAAAGTAAAATGGTACATACACCATATATTAACACCCCAGTCTAATCTGGACAGCATACCATAATACAACAATATTTCTGTAGTTCAACATACTTCGATGGTAGGTATATAAAGACTGGATAAAGTCAAGTTCTGCTATCAAATGATTTATAAAAAAGAATTTTGGTATTCTGAGCTTTCTGGACTTTGAAAGTACAGACCTAGACCTGCACTGGATGGGAAACTCCCAACAACAGAAATCGACATCGGTTGCTCTCAGGACAGCAGCACTCGTGGGATCTGGCAGAGCCAACACAAATCCTCCCTAGGTTATCCTAAAGTTTCAGGATTCCCACAGATGAAGTCCAAAATTACAAAACACATGAGGAAACACTTCATGACAGAGGGTCAGTCAAAAACAATAGCAAAGAACTTCATGTAACGGGTCTATGAGATACAAAATGAGCTGTGTTCCGAATGTTGAATAAACAAAAGCGGAACTCAAAAATGTAAGAAATCTATGTCATCAAAAAATAAAAGCAAATTTGAAAAACTTCAAAAATGAAAAATATTAATGAATAAAATTCAAAACTAAGGATGAGTAAAAGCAGACATGACATAGCTGAAGAGAAAATTAATAAACTGGAAGATACCTGAAAAACAAAGCATGCTAAACAGTAAAGAAAGCATTTGAAACTATAAAAGCTATATAAGAATATAATGAGATAGAAGGATATAATGAAAAGGTTTAATATATGTATAATCATATTTGAAGATGAGAAGAAAGAAAATGGGTGCAGGCCACACTCAATAATAACAAACTATTATTGTTATTATTGTTACTAAATAACAATATAATAACAATAAGAGAAATGAATTCTCAGATTCAGAAAACCCAACAATTTCCAAAGAGTATAAATAAAAGAAAGTTACATCTAAGAGGAAGGAACGCATCCAAATTCATTCTATGAGGCCAGCATTGCCCTGATACCAAAAACAGATAAAGACACCACAAAAAATGAGAACTACAGGCCAGTATCTCTGATGCACACAGATGCAAAAATTCTCAACAAAATATTACCAAACCAACAATACATTAAAACATCATTCACTACAATCAAGTGGGATTTATTCTTGGGATGCAAAGGTGGTTCATTATTTGCAAATCAAGGCAATACATCACATCAATAAGAGAAAGGATAAAAACCATATGATTATTTCAACAGATGCAGAAAAAGAATTTGGCAAAGTACAGCATCCATTCAAGATAAAAATCCTTAACAAAGGCAGTTTAGAGAGAACATACGTCAGCATAAGAAAGACCATATATGAAAAACCCATAGCTAACATCATACTCAGTGGTGAAAAATGGAGAGCTCTTCCCCTAAGATCAGAAACAAAATCATATCCATTCTCACCACTTATATTTGACATAGTTCTGGAAGTCCTACAAGCCACAGCAGACAAGACCAAGAAATAAAAGCATCCAAAACTGGCAAGGAAGAAGTAAAATTTTCACTATTTTCAGATGACATGATACAGAAAACCCTAAAGGCTTCACCAAAAAAACTACTAGAACTGGTAAATGAATTCAGTAAGGTCACAGTATACAAAATCAAAATACAAGAATCTGTTTTATTTCTAAACAATAATAATGAAGTAGTAGAAAGAGAAATTCAGAAAACAATTACAACCATACCAAAAAAAAAAAAAATCAATAAAATGCCTAGAAATAAACTTAACCAAGGAGGTGAAAGACCTGACTCTGAAAACTAAGAAGCACTGATGAAAGAAATTCAGAATGACACAAAGAAAAGGAAAGCCATTCTGTGCTAATGGATTTGAAGAATACTGTTAAAATTTCTATACTACCCAAAGCAATCTACAGATTTAATGAAATCCCTACCAAAATACCAACAGAATTTTTCACAGAAATAGAACTATCCTAAAATCTGTATGGAACCACAAAAGAAAAGAAAAGAAAACCCAAATAGCCAAAGCAATCTTGAAAAACAAGAACAAAACTGGAGGTATCAACAATCCCAGATATCAAGATATACTACATAGCTATAGTAATTAAAACAGTATGATACAAGCACAGAAACAGACACACAGATCAATGGAACAGAACAGAAAGCCCAGAAATAAATCCACAACTATATGGTCAATTAATCTCCAACAAAGGAGGCAAGAATATGCAATGGGAAAAAGACAGTCCCTTCACCAAATGGTGCTGGGAATACTAGACAGCTACATGCCAAAGAATGAAACTGGGACACTTTCTTATACCACACACAAAAATAAATTCAAAATGGATTGAGGACCTGAATGTGAGATGTGAAGTCATAAAAATTCTAGAAGAGAGCAGTAATTTCTCTGACATCAGTTAAAGCAATATTTTCCTAGATGTGTCTCCTGAGGCAAGTGAAACAAAAGCAAAAATAAACTATTGGGACTACATCAAAATAAAATCTTCTGCATAGTGAAGGAAACAACAAAACTAAAAGACAATCTACTGAATGGGAGAAGATATCTGCAAATGACATATCTGAATAAGGGTTAGATTCCAAAATCTACAAAGAACGTATATAACTCAATACCAAAAAAAGTCAAATAATCGAATTAAAAATGGACAGAAGACATGCACAGACATCTCTCCAAAGAAGACATCCAGATGGCCAACAAACACATGAAAGATGCTCGATATCACTTCTCATAAGGGAAATACAAATCAAAATCACAGTGAGTATCGCTTCATGCCTATCAGAAGAGCTGAGCTAAAAACACAAGAAACAGTAAGTGTTGGTGAGAATGTGGAGAAAAAGGAGCTCTCTTGAAATGTTGGTGGGAATACAAACTGGTACAGCCATTGTACAAAACAGTACAGAGATTCCCAAAAAATAAAAAATAGAACTATCATACATCCAGTAATTCCACTGCTGGGTAATTACCCAAAAAATATGAAAACACTAATTCAAAAAGATATATATACCCCTATGTTTATTGCATAAACAATTTATTGCATTAATTACAATAGATAATTTATGAACATAGCCTAAGTGTCCATCAATAGATGACTGGGATGAAGATGTGATATACATATACACACATAGCGGAGTATCGCTCAGCCATAAAAATAATGAAATCTTGCCATTTGCAACAACATGGATGGATCTAGAGGGTATAATGCTAGATGAAATAAGTCAGTCAGAGAAAGGCAAACACTATATTGTTTCACTCATGTGGAACTGAGGAAACAAAACAAAGAACAACAACAAAAAAGAGAGAAACCAAAACACAGACTCTTAACTATAGAGAGCAAACTGACGGTTATCAGAGGAGAGGTGGGGGCAGATAGGTGAAACAAATGAGGAGGATGAAGAGTACACTTAGCATAATGAGCACTATGTATACAGTGCTGAATCACTATAGCGCACCTGTGAAACTAATATAACACTGTTACATTAACTATACTGAATTAAAATTTTAAAAAAGAAAGCTGCATGTGCACACACATGTACTACAGCAGGACAAGACAAACAAGATTTTAAAAGCTGCCACACATACTAAGAGATTACCTAAAGGCAGGTAGGCTCTAGATGACTCCTTAAAAGGAACAACAGAAGCCAGAGTGAAATTATCTTCCAAGAAAAAATAACTATATATATACAAACTATATACCAGAAATATATATACACATATATATATATATGTATTTTTTACACAGGATATATAAACTATTCTTCAAAAATATGGGCAAAATAATTTTTTTTAGATAAAAATAGAGTTTACTACAAACCACTCACTTAAGGAGTTTGAAAAGGATACAGTTCAGGAAAACCTTAGATATAACGAAGGAATGGTAAACAAAGAAGTCAAGGAGGATTTACCTGCATAAACACTGCCTGTATCAAATAATAATGTCTAAATTTGGGGGTTAAAACTACGGTAGAATTTAAACACTAGACAAAATAGCATGTAAGTGAGAAGTGGGTGACTGAAGTTTCTAAACTTCTATTCTTTAGGAGGAGATAAAAAGATACTATTCTACTTTAGACTTTAAGTAGGCATATTAAAATTTTAAAGGTGATCACGAAAAGAAATAATATTTTAAGCTTCCAAACTATAGAAAGAGAGAGTTGGAATTAAAGTACAAACTGAAGCAAATGAAAGGAGGGGGCGACAACAAAAACAGAGAAGTGGTAAGGGCAAATCGCTAATGATCATACCTGTTGTTCCAGTGGTGGTAGTAGCAGTAACGGGACTAGTAAGGGCAACAGTAGCACCAATGGCAATTGTACTAGTAACAGTGGTAGTAATAACTGACGTAGAGTGCACATGTGTCAGTCAAGCTGACATGTGTCAGTCAAGGCCAGGTATTACACATGCACTATATCTCACCAAAGATGACACGTAGGTACTGTTTCTCATCTTCATTTTACAAATGAGGTTTATAATTGATTTAAACCAAGGCAGGAACAGTTAAGGACATTTCAGAGAGTTTTTAACAACTGATCACTGTCTGGATGTGACAGATGAAGGATAGCTCTCAAATTAGTGGCTTGGCCAATTCGATGGGCAATGCCTGGAACCTAATAGCAGTCCTACTATTTCATACATGGGTTAAGCCAAAGACACAGAATATCTGAAGAGGGGATATTCAACACAAACTTGTGTTTGTTTTCTTTGGAATGGTGGGCTTCTGTTTCAAGAAGCGTGGCTGTGAAGGAAAAGAAAGGGACAACAGGTTGGTCGCTGGAAGAGGTCGTAGAGTCCAAGCAGAGTTGTGTGTAAGTGACTTTGTTTTAAATGGAGATACCTGAAAATGTTTATGAGAGAGCTAGGAGGAGAGGTAAAAGGCACAGATGACAGAATAACTGATACAGAAAGGAGGAGAGTTATCATTTAAAATAAAAATGCTAACCCTGAGAGAATAATTAATAATCAGGTCAAAAAGCAAAACCACACAAAGTAGACAAAGATGTAGCTTTTCTGTCTCCTGAGTAGCCAGGAATGGCGTATCACCAAATCCTTTAGAAAACATTAGAGCCTTCTTAAAGATGAATAGAGAAAGTTTATGTACACATAGGAGGGCAGGAGGGAGCTCACACATTTGGGACAAATGAAGAGACAGCAGGAACCCAGGTATAAAAAGGCTGTGGGCTTTTGGGTACAATTCCCTCTCTGGCTGTCATCAAACTGGTCGTAGGAGGACTCCATCCTGTCTTATAGGTCATCATGCAATTGACACCGGGTATGCCACTCTACTATTCTCTCCTTAATGAGAGACAAAACACAGAGCACATAAGCCGCTAAGAAAAAAGACAGCCAACATTTCCCTTCACAAGCAAATGATGTTTCTCTGTAAAGAGAATAAGAATTTGCAAACAAGGTGGAACTGAAGGATAAATATATTTTTAAAATTTTTTTAATGTTTATTTAATTTTTGAGAGAGAGACAGGGTGCAAGTGGGGCAAGGGCAGAGAGAGAGAGGGAGACACAGAATCCGAAGCAGGCTCCAGGCTCTGAGCTGTCAGCACAGAGCTGGACGCAAACCACAAGATCACGACCTGAGCCGAAGTCGGACACTCAACCAACTGAGCCACCCAGGCGACCTGAATAAATATTTTTTAATGGCAAGAAATGTGGCTTTTCAAATTATTTAACTAAACTATGATTATATTTGAAGGCTCACATACTAGCAGTGGGCTCAGGAGCTGAGCCACCTAAAAAACAACTCTGTTAAGGAAAGTACCCCAGGCCCTCAGGGAAGAAGGTTGTATGTAACTTCCGACCTTCTTTATGAAGTTGCTGAAACCTAGATAAGCTCCAGGAACATCCTACCCAGCATCGATCAATCTGAAGAGAGGACATAAGATATTTAGAGGATATTTATTTGTGAAAAGCTAAGTGATAGATCCATAGCAACTGAGTGTGCAGATCAAATTACAAGTAAGACTTCAGCAGCCATTTATTAAACATTAAAACTAATATGGCAATGTACCAAAAATCTAAATTTTAATCTAAAATGCTGCAAGCTAATACTGCAATTAAGATATAGATTTACCTACTCTGTATATAATTTTTTCCCCAATATATAAAGTTTTTGCAACTTTTAAAAAACTGATGTGTTACCAAATATATACCGGTTTGAAGAAAGTATCTGCTAAGCACGCTGATCACCAAAGGAGAAAAAAATACCCAAAGTGGCCCAAATAGAAAAAAAAAAAAGATTTAAAAAAAAAAAAATTCTTCTCTGAAAATTTGGAGGTAAAAAGATGCAGGAAAAAATAGTTGACCTAAAGCCTGCTTAATTATTTTATTACTTTTTTTTTTTTAGTTTTTTAATGTTTATTTATTTTGTGAGAGATAGAGAGAGAGACAGAATACAAGCAGAGCAGGGTCAGAGAGAGAGGGAGAAACAGAATCCAAAGCTGTCTCCAGGCTCTGAGCTGTCAGCACAGAGCCCGACGCGGGGCTTGAACTCACAAACCGCGAGATCATGACCTGAGCCAAAGTCGGACGCTTAACCGACTGAGCCACCCAGGTGCCCCTTAAGTCATTTCTAAAGTACGCTCTACTATTACCCGAGACTCTGCCACTCTTCTGCTTTGCCTGCTCCTGCCAACCCCTAAACCTCACACCGTCTCTCCGCCCCCCTCCGGGCATGCTGAGTGTCATCTGGGAACATCACAGGAGCATACAGATTGGCCTCTTGACAGATTTACTGGATAAATGATCATCGACTCAAATGCTTTTTCAGAAGTGTATTTCCCCCAGCTTTTCCTGACTACCTAAAAAATACTATCTCCATCTCCATGCTTGGGCTGGGTCTTCGAGTGAAATCAAGAAGAAGGAACAGAGCGTGCCTTGGTAGAGAAAAATGCAAGGGTGTATTTAGTCAATAACAAAGAGTGAAATGAGAACAACTGGGACAAAAGTAAAATGTATTACAGCAAAGTAATAGGCTTCTCATGTTGAAAGTTACTCTAGTGTTCAGTAAACTTTTATACATCGATCCTGCTAATTTTATTCAATAATCTTTATTTTTTGGATCTGTGTACTATAGAAAGCTTTTTTCAGTTATCACAAGTATAAATATGGTATCAACTGAATTAGCATGCAAAAGTATTTCTATAAATCAAAATATATTTTACTCATACTAAGCAAGCTTATATAAAACAAACTTTTAAGGTTAAATTTTCATTACATATACTCACAATATTTCTTATTTGCAGGTGTTTTAGGAATAAAATTAAAACGGCAGGAATTTTGTGGTAATTTGTCAATATTTGCCTTGAATCAAAACACAATCCATATCTCCCATTGCCTTTATTAGATATTCTAATAATAAATAACATCTTTTTCTTAATTTGGGAGAACAGGAATCATTTCTAAAATGACAGTCAGTATCCCTCAAACATAAGATTCAGAACCTGAATCACTTGTTCATTATGTCATATAAGCTCGCTATTAAAAACCCTCAAAATGTTTAGAACGGAAAAAATAGCATTTTTGATAACCAATTTGGCTTCTCACGAGGTTTGGTTTGATAAGAATGTCTAAGTTTAAACTTTGATGCTGTTAAACAGATTTTTTTTTAACTATATGGCATATCTAAAAGTTACTTATAAGAGCTACTAACAGAAATGAATCTTATACTAGGCTGCCAAACTTTCCAAATTTCTCCCTGCAGGTGTTACATTGGGCCGACTCTATTTTTTGGTGGTTCTTTAACCATGACACAGCACTTGGGTAGACACTAGGTGCCCTACTGGATCTGATCTCTTTACTATTTGACTTGTGCAGGCCCTCAACTACAAAACAGAAAAGGAGAAGCAACTGAAATGTAAAACAGTTGTAACCAAAAGTTAAATACTTGCTGAATCCTGGACATTTCATGTATTACCAAATAGGTACGCAAAGTTACAAAGAAAAGGAAACAAAGAAGTACAAAGGGACCCAGAAAAACTAACGTCAAACTAACACTGGTCAAGTATTTAATTTCCATGTGCAAGGGGCAAGATTATTATAGCAGGGTAGAGCATGGAATAAAAGTTTTACATAATGAAAAAGTACCTAAAGATATATATTATCAAATATTAATTTATTCTTTAATGTTTATTTATTTTGTGAGAGAGAATGAGCACACGTGAGTTCTCAAAAGTGGGGCAGGAGTAAAGAGAGGAAGAGAGAGAATACCAGGCAAGCTCCACGCTGTTAGCACAGAGCCTGATACAGGGCTCGATCTCATCAACAGAAATGTGAGATCATGCCCTGAGCCAAAATCAAGAGTTGGGCTTAACTGACCGATCACCCAGAGGCCTCAGTATTAATTTACTTTAAATTCAATAAATAACTGCTAATTATGGTGAAGCTTTTCTGAATATATTTTTCCTCTAAGAAACTTACTGTTATTGAAAATAGGGGGAAAAAATCTGAGACTATATGCCTAGAGTTTATCTCCACCTTCACATCATATGTAACTCTGCCCCCAGCTGTTAAAAAGTCATTCCTTTAAATGTTTAAATCATATATCATTAAGCATCATTTTATAAGTCACCAGAATTAACAGAATTAATTTTCTCGGCCGATCAACCTAAACAGAAAAAATATCATCTTTTAAACCAATACTTTAGATAAATAATATTCGGAGCCTATTCAATTAGTCCAATAGCTGAAAAAAATCGCAAAACCATAAACTTTAATCTTATAATCTCCCAACCTAAATTCCAAAATAAAAAGTTATACACAAATAAAACTAATTAATTTTTTTGGTTTCCACTCTACATTATGCTCTTTTCCTCCCAACTACTATTTAGTATTTTCAAAATTAAAACGTTACTTATGAGTCCTTCGATGCCTATAGGGTATGCCTATAACTGGTATGTTACTGAAAACCTCTGAATAAATTGCTAAGGTAGTCTATTATTATTTAAAGGAACTTCACAAGGAATTCCAAGTAAAGATGCCCTCTTACAATGCATATAAATATAACAATATCTGTATATTCAATTTTTCCATATCATTTTTTCTTAAGATAGGACATACCAGTAATGTGATATCTATCTCTCCAAATTCTGCACTAAGGTTGTTTTTTAAGTGCAGTTCATTTATTTTATTACTTACTCAAAACTGAAAAGTTAAAAAAGAAAAACTAAAACTCTTCAGTGCTTGCCTTTTGCTCATTTTAAGCAAATTTAAAAGTCTTCATGCATACCGTAGAGATTGCAGTAAGAGCATGGGCTGTGCTGCCTGATTTCACACAAAGCCATACAAACAGGATGGGTATTTTGGAGACTAAACCATTCAGGCTAACACTGTTCCTTTCCCCCCCACCCGTCCCCCACCCACCCCTATAGAAAATATTACTCAATAAGCCACAGACAATAGTTAAGTGCAGTGGGTAAAAGCTGTGAAAGCTAATTACCTTTCCTAAACCTGTTAAGCAACAATAAATTAATAATGCAAAGCCCGGTGCCCGGCATATACTAACTCCTCAATAAACGTTTAGCTCTTATGATTATTCACACTAATAATTCAACACCAATTCCTGCTTCATCTGGTTTCTAAATACAGAATCTCCCCCTTATGTTCCACATCTTCAAAATCACCCCACTCATAACATATGTTGGAGATACTGGAAAACCTCCCACCTTGACAATTTTTAAGAGACTTTCCCAGATCTAAAATACTAAGGCGACTAAATATTTAGATATGGAAAAGTGAGTCTTTATCTGAATGTTTTAATGAAATGCTCAAACCTGTGAATGTTTATGAAATGTATCAATATACTGATCTATCATTTTCATAGCATTTAGCAAATCCATAATCTATAGCTTTTTTATTATCAATATTTGCCAGACTGACACATACCTGTAAGAAGTGAGTCATCTTTCCAGAGTTGGGGAAACTGATGGAAAGATGGCTAAATGATTCAGCATGCTGCAGCAAAATGAGCTGGTCATGAATTTATAATTTCTACTCCTGTTAGGGGCCCTGGCCCTGATGGCCTCTTCCGTCCTGTACCGCATATATAACACAGATACCACGATCAACAAATTTTGTTAGAAACTCCCTCAGGAAAGGGGTAATGGTGTTTTCTCCTCAGACAAGCTTCTAGAAGCAAAATTATTCAATTCTGTGACACGACGGCTTCGCAAGCCTGGATAACCCTTACAATGTCCAGCTGTATGCTTCGTCAAGCTGTGCTCACACAGATAATAGTGCTAAAGTCAATTCTAACACTGGTGCCATTTTCTTAGCTGCACAAGGCAGACACTGGGGGAGGCCTGAAGCAAAAGAAACCCAGAAAACGGGCAAAGGAAGCTAGCTGGGAAATGCGTGTGGCTATAGTTGTGTCTCTTGCACCAGCACTGACCTTTACCAACAAACATCGTAACAGAGCAGGTCCTAAGCAGGTCAATGAGACTGAACAGCAGCTACAGAACACGTGCTGATGGAGCCTTACCTATAAAGAGCCTCGCCACCTACAGCCGTGAGGGCCTTTTCCTAAGTCCTTATTTGTCTTCTGATAACAAAATATTTACTGCGTTAATCATATGAAAAATTTGTATCAGATTCCAAACTAGAGTAAAGCTGTTTTCCATCAAATAACAAATATAAAAAGAAAGCATTATGAATGAAATGTTTTCATGTGAAAGTGCACCATCACAAATGCTGGAAGAGCACATCCATTTTGTGACCACAGCAGTCATGCTGCCCAGCAGCTTCCGAGAAAGGGACAAAGAAGGGTGCCAGGATGTGTAAAATGAAATCGCCATGATCTCTGAAGTCCAATTTCCTCGTTCAATAGCTTGAATTTATTTCAGTTTGGTGTGGTTATGAACAACACACGCTCACATACCCACAAACCTCAGCAGTCACACTGAAAAAGATGACACTATTTTAAAACTCTCAAAAATATATTTAGAGAACTAGGGTGATAAGTATGACCTTTTATGATTTCATCTTTTTCTTTTTTTTGGGGGGGGAGGGCGAGGGTTATGAGCGTGCAACCCCTGATTTCCCATAGCCTGGACAAAGGAGTGGCGTGTGGAAAAAGAAAAAAAAAAAAAAAAGAGGTGAAAAGTGCCTAATCCAGAATGTGCAATTTCTCAGTGTTTTATAGTATTAATACGTACAAGTATAATTTTTTTTCTTCTCCACCAAGACCTTGGAGGTCAGCAGGAGAAAAAAATGGCTCATACACAAGGTTTCAGAATTGCCCCAAGGCAACACCTCCACGTCTGGAGATTTGGAGCTCAGCCGGGAGTTCTGAAAGCCGCAGCATTATAGACAGGGAGCCCAGGCCGCACGCCGGCATCCAGGGCGCCTCTGCTGTGCGCATGTCCCACTTATATAAAAAGATGCTTACAGTCCAGGTGCTTTTTCTTGGGGCCCATCACTTCATGAGTGGTGGCTTTGCAGACCGCTCTCGCAACAGCGGAGCCTGTCACGCTGTATTGAGCGGCGGCGATCCGATCCGTGAGCGTTTGGCCCGACATCTTCTCCGGCCAAGTCTATCGCCTCCTCTTCTGTGGGAAAGAAGGGGAGATGGTCCTGCTTTAAACCCGCAGACCCTGCCCTCCGAGCACCCCGGCCTTGCCTCCTCCAGCCGCACGGCGGCTCCCTTCCCCTCCGTCTCCGCCCTGGTACCACCTCTAGGAGCCAGCAAAGCGCTAAACCCCTCTCTTGCGACGCGATCTAAGGGTCTTGAGCCAGAGTAGGTCCGTCACCGAACCCCCTCCGGTCCCAGCCTCTGGACACCGTCCCCGTCCCACTCCCTGTGTCGCCCGCCTCACCCCTCCAGCGTCTCCCCACCCCCCGTCAATCAGCACTTCGCCTGCAACCTGATCCCCGCGTGTCCGACCAGCTCCGGCGCGCGTTGGGGTTATTCCCTGGGCGCCGCGCCCACCGGGTGCCCACCTCTCGCTTGCCCGCCGCAGCGTTTCTTCCCAGTAGCCCGCAGTCTCCGGGGTCTGGATCGGATACCCAAGCCCTGGCCGTTTCCCTCCTCCTCCTCCTCGCGCTGCTGCAGCAGTGGGCTCGTCCTCCCTCAGGCGCGGTGGAGATTATCCTAGCATTGCGCCATATTATGCCCTCGCCTCCCCTTCCTTCCTCACCGCCGCCTTCAAAGGCCCGCCGAGGCCCTACGCCCGGGTCCCCTCCCCTCCCGTCGCCCCCAAATCCCCGCCGCAGGGGCCGCCCGGGGGCTCTGCGGAGGCGCCGGAGTCTCTCGGCGCCTCGCCCTTCCTGGCAGTGGAGCAGAGACGGGCTGACACCCGAGCCCAGCCCCCCGCCCGCAATCGAGCGCGCCGCGGAGCTGTCACCCAGCCGCTGCCCTTCTCCGCGCCCTAGGATTATCCTCCCGGGATCCGCGCGCTGCCCTGGCGCGGAGGAGGGGGCCGAGCAGGGGCCGCGCGTACTCACCCCGCCCCGGGAGCGGCGCCTCCCGCCGCAGGATGAGCGGTGCCCGGGCCGCCGAGGGAAGCCGCGCCGGGTGGGTGTGTGCGGCCGCGCGCAAACCCGGTGCCCCGGGGCGCGATGCCTCCAGCCCTAGCCCGGCCCCCTGCCCTCAACTCCTGCGCCCGCCGCCCGTGGCCCCAGGAGCCTGTACCCGCCCGCCGCCGCCTCCTCCGCCGGCGCTGCCGCGTCTCTCTAGCGATCCGCGCTGCGTTCCCATCCCCGCCCCCACCTCAGCTGTGGCTGCTCCAACGAGTCAGGTGACGGCGGCGGACTAACCCGGGCGAGCTCTCCGCGGAGCTCCTCGCGGCCCCCTCCCAGCTACTCACACACGCCGCACCACCCCCCGCCTCCGGGACGGCCGGCTTACAGGCAAGGGGGCGCCGCGCGCCAGCATCCCCGACCCGCGCGAGACGAGGAGAAGGAGGCGGGATGGCTGGGAGGCCGACACCCACCAGCCAACCACCCTGCGCGAGGCGCCCAGCAGCCCCTCCGCCTGCTAGACCCGCACCCGGCACGCACTGCGTGCGCGCGCCCCGCGCACACCTGCGCGGCTACTGCGGGATTCGCTGAGGGCGGCGGGGGCGTTGGAGCACCCGTGCTAGTGGGCTTCTCGAGTGCTACTGTGAAAGCCAAGGTTAGGGCGTCGTCGCGCGCTGCCTGGCGGAGCCCAGCCCTGTCTCCTCTACATTCTGTCTCTGACACGCCCGCTTGTCCAAGGCAGCCGTGGCCTAGAAGGGCAGGGCGGCTTAAATGTCAGATTCCGCCGACACACCGTGCCCGTTACCTGTGCCTCCGCAACTCCTTGGAGCTCCTGTACTTTTTTCAGTTACATTTGGGAGCTGGGGTGGGCAGGTAATTCTAGCCGCTTGGGTCTTAAACGGATACAGAAGTCTGCTGCAAGTGCGAATAATGAACAAAGCCATCGATCAAGGCCCAGATTATATTTACAGTAATTATTTGGTTGTGTAAGGAAAACTCTTTGTATCCTTAAAAAGTAACATCTGTCAATTAAATATTTATAGTGTTTGAAGGTCTTAAGTATATTTGAGTTGCGTACAAGAATTTCTAAACAGGGATTTGGCCTGGGTTAATAGTATCACGTGTTCACGTTTTCAGAGATTGTTAGTTATTGTAATCTAAAAAAAAATCCTTTTACATTCTCAAAGTAGAGTCAGGATCGGAACTTAAGTCGTGGATGCTCTTGACGTTTTTTTCTGGCCACACGTGGCCACTATTGGGCCTTAAGGCCTTAAAATGTCTACCTATAGATAGCAAATTTCTGTTGTGTACTCATGTTACCTGGCACAGTGTTCAGTATGAAGTCATGATTTAATAACTGTTGGGACTGATTCTAGCATTAGATAGAAGCCCGATGGATAAAGATAGCCTAAGACCACCATTCTTGAGTTTTAGGTACTAGTCTTACCTAAAGACTAGGTACAGTTTTAGGTCTAGCAATATGACACCTAGATATTTGTTCAAGAGAAATAAAATCACATTTCATTTTAGAAATGTGTACCCACATTTTGTAGTAGCTTTATAGAATGGCCCCACTTTGAAAGAAACCCAAATGCTATTTTACTAGGCAAACAGGTAAACGAAATGTGGTCTGTCCATACAATGGAATGCTATTAAACAATAACATAGAACAAACCAACAATATGGATGAAAATGCATTATGTTAAATCAAAGAAGCCCAAACTCCAAATGCTACTTGTTGTGATTCCATTTATATGACATTCCAAAAAGGGAAAAACTGTAGACACAGAAAACATAGCAGATGTCAGGAGTGGGGGGAAGAGATTGACCACAAAGGGATGATAGGTAACTTTTTGGAGGGATGGAAATGCTCTATATCATAAAGTGTGGTGATGGGGGGGATACATTTAAAATTGGTGAATTTTATTAGATGTAAATTATATCTCAATAAATCTGATGAAAAGAGCTGGAGTGATGATATTAATATCATACAAAGTAGGCTTCAGAGTTAAGAATATTAGTACAGATAAAGAGGCACATTTCATAATGATAAAAATTTATCAAGCATATGTAATAATCCTACACATTTATATCCCTAGGAGCAGAGCTTAAAAATAAGGTAAAACAAAAAACTAAGAGCTTTAAAAGAATAAATAGACAAATCCACATTATATTGGAGAATTTCAACACTCTTCTCTTGGTAATCGATAGGACAGGTAGATAATCAGTAAGGACACAGATAACTTGAAAAAAAACATATAAACATTTGACCTAATTGACATTTATAAAGTACTCCCCCCAACAACAGACAATATGTTCTTTTCAAGAACACATGGAACATTCACCAGGATAGACTACCTTCCGGACCACAAAGCTAGTCTCATAAATTTAAAAGAATTACAATCATACAAACTGTTTTGTCTTACTACTATGGAATTTAATTAAAAATTAATAACAGATATCTGAAAATCTCTAAATATTTGATAATTAACACATTCTAAATAACCAATGGATCTAACTTTCCCATGAGAAAATTTACTTTTGAGCTGAATGATAGTGAAAATGCAGCATATCAGAATTTATAGGGTGTAGGTAAAGAAGTGATTAGAGGAAAATTTATAGCATTAAAATGCTTGTATTCAGAATGAAGAAAGACCTAAAAGCAACTATTTAAGTTTCAATCTTAAAAAACTAGAAAAAGAACAAATTAAATTCAGTATGAGCTGAAAGAAGGAAATAATAAAAATAAGAGTAAAAATCAGTGAAAGAGCAAATAGACAAATAATAGATAAAAGCAATGAAACCCAAAACTGGTTTTTTGAAAAGACCAATGAAATTGATCAAGGGAAAAATTAGCCAGACTAATCAAAGAAAGAAAGAGATAACACGAATCTCCAAAGTTAGGAATGAAAGGAAAAAGAGATCCCATGGACATTAAAAGGATAAGAGAATATTATGAAAAATATTATGCAGATAAACTAGACAATTTTCATGAAATAAGGAAACAGTGTACAATAGTGGTTCTCCAATGTTCCACTGGTAATATCATGTGACATATATTGCTATTAAGAGGTTTTGAGCAGTAACATGTTTCCAGGAATGGTTAAAATAATACCTCAATAATAATACGTCAATCTGTGAGTGACGTATGTTTCAAAATTAAATTGGAGTAGATTTATGGTCAATCCTGTCATATGTGATATTACATATAGTTTTTTTTTTATGTACAGATAGCACTGTGAAGTGTGAGGATCCGTAGTCTGTCTCTGGTGTACTGCCCATGTCTCTGGTGGCATGCCTGGGAGAGTATCCCACACATGAATATCTTCTGTCATGGATGGCAGCAGAAAAATGAAAATCTGCAAACTGTAAAAGTGTCATATACAAATTAGTAACTTATGTCACAGTAGAACCAACTTTTGAAATGTTATTGTTTTGGAAGATGGTCTTACTGAGCTTTGGAAATAATAGCTTGTTCACAGTGGCAAAGATTAAGACATGCCAGGTTCTCATATCTAGGAAAACCTAGAAATACAGCCATGAGTGTTGTATATGAAATTGAAAGAAAGAAATTTGATCAAAAGATAGAAATACATTGAGGGAAGAAAAATGATCCATTATCAGTATATTCCCTTTGAAGGTCCAGGAACACAATAAATTACATTCAGGAAATTTTAGTCAAGAATAGGCATTGACATTCAATATTTTTACAAACTGGAAAATCTTTTGATCTCTCTCAGTGGTCATAAAAGAGATTAAATACAATAGATATTCAGAACATGTTTTAAAAATATATATATTGAGTTTTTTCTGAGTCAGTATACATGTATGTTACCACACAGATTTTTTTCTAAATCTGGTTTAATATACATGTTTTCTTCTGAGTATCAGATTTAATACAGAAAAAACAAACCAACAATGATGACATGTAGGCACAATTTATATCAACACCTGAAGGCAAATGTCTTCAAGCTCCTGGTACAGTTAATTTGTAAGATATAACGTGAGTAAGAGAAACTTTAATTCTTGATTTGCTCAGGCAACTAACTGAGGTGGTGTTGGAAAATTCACATTTTTCTGTAAAACCTATAATGTCCTCCCCTTAAGATAGTTTATTGGATAATTTCATTGTGGGGATGCTTTTCTATCAAATTAGGAAAAATATAAGCTGTGCAAAAATAATTATATAAATAATTATATTGGAATATAACCACCCCCACACATAAATATGACACAGCTATCCAAACTCAAAAGCAACTGGCAACAAAAAGCGAGTTTTGTTATCCTGAATGCACTTGTATAGAGACAAAAAGATTGCTTTACTTTTATAAGAGGACAAATGAAAGAGACCATAAACTGATGAGCATTGTAACGTGGCAAGAAAATAGGAGAGTGCATAGAATATCAGTAAGATTGAGATTCAAGCAACTAGATTATCTTGGAGAAGTATAACACTTCATCCATGAAATCATTCAAGTTATTTAAGAATAAAAGTAAATGAAGAGAGAGTATATTCCGAATCAGGACCAACAATATTTATTAAGTTTTGTTCCGCCTAACAGGTTAAAAATGAATTCCATAGCAAGCAGCACATTTGAAGGAACATGTACATCTTATGTGCATAATAATAAAAATAATATAAATATGGTATTTTCATTTTGCTTCCCTGTTTTAAATCTAATATACCCGTTCTGGTTTCCTATTGTTCTGGTTACCTATAATAAATTTTGTCTTAAAAATAATTTTTAATTATGTTTCATAGTTCTGTGAATTAATAGGGCTCTTCTGAGTAGTTCTCCTTTGAAGTCTTTCATTTGGTTGTCATCAAATGACAGCCCCAGGGCTATAATCATTGGAAGTCTCCATTGGGCTGCCCAAGATGACTTACTTATTCATTCATATGTCTGGCACTTGACGCTGGCCGTTCCCTGAGAGCTCAGCTGAGGTTTGGACCAGAGCACCAACACAGGGCATCTGGATGTGGCTTGGTTTCCTCATGTCAGAGTCCAGGGATGTCACATTTATTACATGGTGGCTGGCTTCCAAGAGGGAACATTCCAAGGTGGAGTGTGCCAAGAAACTTTGGTAGAAGTTTAAGGTTTCTTATGACCTAACGTCAAGGTCATGTAGCATCAGTTAGTTCTGTTATATTCTAGCCAAGGCTATGCAGCATCGGTTCTGTTATATTCTATCAGCCAAAATCAAGTTACAAAGACAGCCCAGATTTAAAGGGAGACAACTTTCACTGGGAAGTTCAATGGAGGACCAACTTCTACAGTGATGCCTGAAAGGAAACCTTTGTGAAGAACCTATAAAGAGAAACCTGTACTCCCAGAAATATGATAAGTGATTCACTTAAGATTTATTGAGAACTACTGAAAACTATTGGAAATTGATTTTTAAAATGATGAGCATAAATTAAAATAACGCAATGAATTATTTACTCTGGTTTGAATATTCTTTCCCATATCAGGCAAAGTCCTACTCATTCCAGAAGGCCCCATGGCAAACTGTATCATGACCTGCAAATCTTTTTCAGATCCTCTATTTTGGCCTTCTTTTTACAGATGAAGAAATTTAAGACTAGAGAATTTAAGTGACTTTCCCTCTATCACATTGAGATAATGGCATAACCAGTCCTAAACTTCACTTGTTGAACTTCCAGTCCAGTGTTCCTTGCACTCTGCCCACTGCTTCTAATAAAGATATAATAATGTTATGATAGACTTTCATTTCATTATATTAACTAGGTCCTTAGTCAGAAAAGTCCTTTTTAAAGTATATTGGCAGGAAAATATGATAGCTAATATCTTAGGTTATTGAATTAGTCAAGCCCCGGTTTGAGTTTCTGGCATTGGCCCTTTCGAGCTGCGTGACGCTGGGCAAATTCTGCAGTGTTTAGGGCTCTTCCTCATCTCCTAAATGACTTTTCCTCATCTATAAAATGGCCACAATCATAATATCTACCTCAAAGGATTGTTATTACCATTAAATGTGATGATGGCATATAAAGCAAATGGCACAGTGTGTGGCATACAGTGAAAGCCCAATAAATGTGATTAATAGTACTCAGTAGTTGATGGAGTAATTGATTTTATTATTTTTTAACTTGTGGTTATGTTATATTATATTTTTATTATATTATTTTATTATTTGGAACTACAATTCGAGTTTATATGATTTCTCCGATAAATATATTATTCGACTAGTATCATTTCTTTTCTTCAATTAAAAATTTTTTTTTAACATTCATTCATTTTTGAGAGACAGAGATAGAGCACAAGCAGGGAGTGGGGCAGAGATAGAGGGAGACACAGAACCTGAAGCAGGTTCAGGCTCTGAGCTGTCAGCATAGAGCCTGACATGGGGCTCAAACTCACGGATGGCAAGATCATGACCTGAGCTGAAGTCGGACACTTAACTGACTGAGCCACCCTGGCACCCCTACTAGTATCATTTCTAAAGTGAGAAAATAATAATTGACCTTGCTCCTGAGATATAAAACCAGATTACTTCCAATATCATCATGGGTGGGACTAAGTGCCTATTAGTCCCAGAAAACTAGAGTAGAAAACACATGCACGTGCAAATAGTCATGACACAACAATGCTGTAACAAACTGCAGTTTCCTCTTCATTTTTTTCTCAGTCTAAAGTGATTATTTCAAGGAAATTTGGGGGAGTGAAAAGAATTTTCTCTGAGAAAGGAGAGAATTAATCAGGAAAGGCTGTTTAGAGAAGGAAGTTTCCTAAATAAACTCCTAACTTAAAAGCATATGAGGGCTAAGCCAGTGCGCCTCGCCTTCCAGAAGTCTATCTCTTTAAGTTTTCCTCTCCTTATCTTACTTTCTCGTCTGTTTTTAAAAAAATGTTTTATTTATTTTTGAGAGAGCAGAAGTGGGGGAGGGGCAAGGAGAGAAGGGACAGAGGATCTGAAGAGGGCTCTGCACTGAGAGCCTCGAGCCAGCCCAAGGCAGGGCTTGAACTCAGGAACCATGAGATCATGACTTGAGATCAAGTCAGATGCTCAACCAACTGAGCCACCCAAGTGTCCTGTCCTTTATTTTTGGTTGTCGTTTGTATTTGTCTGCAGCTCAGTTTACATTCTGAGCTGCTTAGCGTGAGTAACTTGAGCTCACTTGATAACTCATTGCATGGGTGCTATAGAAGAAAGCCATGCACTTGTCTCAACAGCGCCAGAAACACAGCAGTGTTCTGGGAGAAGACCTGGTATTCTTACACTCTTTCAGATTGTGTAACTGAAACATACTCATTACTGGCCAGTTTTAAAAGTTCTCTCGCAAAAATAATTACTTAGATCAACTACAATCATAATTATAGAATTATCAACTATAATTATGTCAGTCAACCATTTCTGTTTCTCTGGTAAAGACAACATTAAAGAGAAATGGAAAGTTTAGGCTATCTGATGTTCAGTATAACCAGATGAGAATGAACTGCTGTGTTACTGTTTAAACTAATTTTGGATGGAACAAGGGAGGCCGTACTCTTTCTAGAGCATAATCCATTTAACAATATTGTTTTTCTACTTGCCATGAGTATTTTTCTTTGGTCAAGGACCTAGGCTTTGGCCATTTGAGAGTCATTATAAAGGGCAGGAGCATTGTCATGGGAGGTTTAGCAAGTTAGAGGACTCCACATATATAGTTTCTTCCAATACTTATTTTAAACTCATGCTAGAATGTTGCTGAATTAACCCTCAAAAAAAGTGTAGTGAAACAGGGGCACCTGGGTAGCTCAGTCAGTGAAGCATTTGACTCTTGGTTTTGGCTCAGGTCATGAAATCAAGGCAAGGTCATAGGATCGAGCCCCTCGTCAGGCCTGACACTGAACATGGAGCCTGCTCGGAATTCTCTCTTTCCCTCTCTCTCTCTGTCCTTCCCCAGCTTGCATGCCTGCTTACACTCACTCTCCTTTTAAAGTTTATTTAAAAATACGCTTTTTTTTAATGTAACGAAACAAAATATATAAATTCCTTTTTTAAAAAAAATTAGCTTGGAGAACTAAATTTTCAACAGAGGATCACATTTTCAGTTTTAAGGAGCAAATCGTTAAAAAAAAAAAAGTGCTAGAATGCCAGTTATTACCTATGGAGAAACTAAAGTTGAGTTGATTGTTGTAATTCTCCAAATTTATGGTTATTATTGACTTGGTCAATGGAAAACTTCACCTTAAAATTTTGTCTTTTTCAACCTAAAACTGGTTTAATTCTATTGTCATTGTGAATGATTTTAGATGTGGTCATAAAAACAAAACTAAGGAAATTCTCTGGCATCATTGCTCATCACTTATGGATTTGGATGCTTGTTATGTCTCTATATTGGTGTGTCTAAATGGGCATTATCAAAGATGAGCATTTGGTTTAATGACACCTGAAGCAGTGTCAGTGGTGCATCTCTTAGCTCCGTTAAATGTGAAGAGACAGCTAATTTGTTTTCATTGTTACTGACTTTATTCTACAGCCCCTGTCAACTTCACTCAGGATTTTGCTGTTAAGAAAGAATAAATATTGACAACACAAGAAAACTCCAAAGCTTCCATGTTGAGGGCGAAAGCAATGAAATATGAATCAAATAAGTCAGTCAATAAACCTAGTATTTATGCAGCATTATTTCCTAGGATCATCAAAATATTGCTCATTAATAGTCCACAAAAATTTTTTAAATGTTTATTTATTTCTTTTGAGAGAGAGAGAGAGAGAGGGGGATGGAGAGGGGCAGAGAGAGAGGGAAAGAGAATCCCAAGCAGGCTCAGCCCAACATGGGGCTCGATGTGGGACTGGATCTCAGGAACAGAGATCACTACTTGAGCCCAAATCAAGAGTCAGATGCTTAACTGAGTAGCCACCCGAGTGCCCCAGTAGTCCACACAATTTTGAAGATGTGCACATTTCGTTACATATTGAAGATGTAACGTGCATACTGTTGCTTGTATCTTCAACATTTTGTTAGTCCTTGGCCTGGTGATATCCAGTGAAGGACATTATTAGCCAGGTGCAAGGCTTATTGCTGGTTGCTGTTCTATGCACTTGGAGATGTCGTCGATTATCATTTCCACACGGTTCCTAACAGGCATCCATAATTCATTCTGAACTGTGCATATAATATTGTTGATTGATTTCCAACTATAGTAATAGTTGGTATGGCTACTTCTGTTTGAGACCTGCCTCGGATGCACAACTTTTTGCTCATAAGCCCTTGATGGTACATCTGTTCAACTCTGTCATCTTTCAGGGGCTATAATCCCCCAGCAGCCCACGGCCTTGCCACTTACTAGGCATCAGTAAATCCTCAAAATATCTCCTGTGCTTTCTCTAGTTGCAGTTGTTTAAGCTTCAACTAGCAATCATGGAGGTATTTCCATATCCCCATCCTCATCTGCTACATTTCCTACAGCTGTGTGTAAGGAAACACTTTAATGACAAGGATCTGTCCAGAGTCAAGGAACTCATTGCTGAAGAGACATGGTTGCCCCTTTGTTCTCCATTGTGACCATCTCAAAGGCTGAATGTGACATTTATGATGGATTTAAGTGTTACTTTCATCTGGAAATGTAGACAGACACCTCTGCAGCTTGATACCTTGCCAGTTTTTAACTTTACCAGCTTCATCCTGGCCTCCTTGATTCAGGAACCCAAGACCCCTATCATCAGACAATATACTATGGCTTTCAGCCCCACTAGGTGAGAAGACCTGATTGTAGTAGGGCTACCTCACAGAGGCTTGTCTGAAATCAGGTCGGCAGAGATATGCTCGTTCCATGGCTAGCAAATTTCTTTCTACATGGAAACTTCAAGAAGAATAGCACTTGGCAGAATTACATGAGAAATAAAAGAACATGAGCTACCTTTATGACGCTGAAGACTATCTTGGGCTAATGGAATGAAAGATTTTCTTACAGGTGTGGAAGAATGTTCTGGCACAACCTATGTCTATTTTTATATCAACTGTGAGCAATTTTATGTAGAATAGATTGCTTCAACTGTTGCTGAAAGCATGTACTCTGAGGTCTTATTTAGCCTGGGTTAGCTACAGAAAGATTTAAAAAATAGGACATGGACATCAGCCCATCTTTAGGGTTCCAAACACAAGAACCTAAACCCAAATTACATATACTACGGTAGCAAAGTGCCAGAAAATGCTAGGTGTCTGTTAGTTATAGTCAACCAAAGGCCAAGCAGGCAGTACGTGGTTATCCAAACAAGGGCACCGTGAGGGAGCAGAGTTCAGTCAACAGGCCACAAGGGTAAGGGCAGGATTCTATTATCAGTAGGAGAGCTGGTAAGAGAAACTCTACAACAGGGATTAAAAGTCATTCTTAAATACTACCTGGCTTGGTTCAGGCTTGGAATAGCACTGATTTTGCAAATGTGAACAAAGTACCCTATTTCTGAAAAGGAGTACAGGGGTAAGAAATAAGCTGAGAAAGAACTCTTCCCTGTTTTAGTCTTACTATCTTGCACAATGGTTTCACGTGTAACCGGTCTTCAAGTGGTTTAGAAAGTGGACTTAATAATATGTGAATATATCTCCTCATAGTACTAAACATACAATTGAAATAATAATTCTCTCCGGTTTCTATATTTGGTTTACTACATTTGTATATGTTTAATACGAAGATTTTCAATTATAATCTCAGCATCTGGTTTTCAGCATTACTTACAGCCAAAATAATTTTTTAAACTGGAGCTAATTTGAAGTGTTTTCTTTTCATGAAAAGCAAATATGTCTTCCTCTGCTTACTTAACCCTTCTCCCTTTTTTACAGATAAATGAATTTCCTACTATGTAATTATCTTATTTTACCTCTTAAAATCTTGCCTCTCCCCAATACAGATAAAGGAATGTTTGGCCAGTGAGCTAACAAATGAATGGACCAATAAGACAGTACCTAAAACATAGTAAAGGCTCAATAAGTGAGTTTCATATATGGGTGAATGGGAACTCATGGGTAGTAATGACATTGATGAAGAGAACGGATTTTTCAGAAAATTTTAATTTGTGAAATAAGCCAGGAAACTCTAAGGGTCCTTCTGATTCGTTGAGGTCAGATACAGAGGGAAATTAAAGGCAGACTGCCTGGCACTCTACAAATCAACTGGCTTTCCTCCAAGGAATTCTAGACATCATCCAAGCCGTAACTTGCCAACTGCCTGTTAGTCCTTAAAACACCTTCAAGTAAGGTTATAATCATTCGAAAGTAAGGGTTTAAAGGGTTAATCACTGCTGGGTTGTGAAAATACTATAATTTTGTTAGCAGTACATTTTGATAGAGAGATGTAACCACTTTGTAATATAGCTACGCTGCCACTGTGACTCATGAATCCTGACCCAAGTTTCATAATCTTTTCTTCTTAAAATCTGTTCAATTTAAAAGATAAACTAAAAACATTTTTACAGAAACTGTGAATAAGCAGATGATGAATTTCTGCTGCAGCAGCAAGTTTCATGTTTAAGAATTAAATTACAGTATATACTTTGCCCACAGACCACATAGTTAGGAAATAGTTATTTTAAACCAAGTGTGTTGAATCATTAACACTGATAAATAAACCAACTTATAATAGAGCTTTAAATAAAAATGTGATGTGCCATTAAGTCAACAAATATTTGTTGAAAACCCATCTGCTAGGCACTTTCTAGGAAAAAAATCAATGTGGAGCTTACATTCTAGGAAGAGAAGACAGGCGATGAACGAATAAGTAAGTAAATTGTCTAAAATGTTAAAAAGTGACGACGCTACAGAATAAAGAAAAGTAAGCGGTATCCAGAGACTGGTATGGGAGGAGTGACCATATAGTCTTAGGATGGTTGAAAGTGTGGAGTTCATGAAGGAGAGACATTTGAATAAAGATTTGAAGAAGGTGAATGACCCACTGGTGTACAATACATTGATAATTACTCTTGTGAATGTCCTTTAGAACAGCCCTCACATGTCGATATATTTATGCAGATGATGTCATTCCCTTGCCTAAAACTTCAATGACTTCCTGTTGCTTTAGCATAATGTGCAATCTCCTTAATTTGTCCGATGACAACCTCTGTGATCTCATCCTTGACTCAACCTCCAGCCCCCTGCCTCTTTCTCTTTTTTATTCTGCTTCAATCATGCTGGATTTATTTTAATTCCCTCTTGAGTACCAGTGGCTTTCCCACTTTCTGGTCTTCCTGCAAACATTTCTCTCTGCATGTAATTATTCTCCTAGACTTTTACCTGGCTGACTTCCCAACGAGCCATCCATCCCCCCCTCCCAAACAATCCCCTATTCCTAGACTCTTATTGCACAGGATTTTTGCCTTCCCAGTCCTTATTACAATCATAAGTAAATATGTAATTATTTGTTTAATTTCTGTTTTTCCTGATAGACCTTAAGCAAATTGATGATAGGAATGTTGTCTCATGTCTGTTCATTACTACGTCCCTAGTGCCTGGCACAATATTTGTTGAATGAATAAATAATACTTAAAATGGGTGGGTGGGAGGAGGGAATTCATGTCGTTGGGCTAGGTGGAAAGAATGTACCAGATTAGGATATGAAAGTGACTATGAAAAGTATTTCCCTGAATAAACTTAATGTACTATTAGGTTAAATGGCTGGGATGGAAAGACCATTAAGATTCCCTGAATCTTAATAGTATGTTAATAGTATATTAAGTTCAATGGCTGGGATGCAGAGACCATTAAGATTCTTAAGTAACTCTTTTAGGGTATATTCTTCCCATGGACCGATATATAGCTGGCAATGAGTCTCCTTAGATAATGATTATAGACTAGAACATGTAGATACTAGTGTTCTCCAAATATTCCAGTTCCCCCAACACTTTCCTACTCTCTCTCTTTTTTAAAAATTTTTTAATGTTTATTTATTTTTGAGACAGAGAGAGAGAGAGACCGAGCATGAGTGGGGGAGGGGCAGAGAGAGAAGGAGACACAGAATCCGAAGCAGGCTCCAGGCTCCAAGCTGTCAGCACAGAGCCCGACTCGGGGCTCGAACTCACAAACTGTGAGATCGTGACCTGAGCCGAAGTTGGCCACTTAACTGACTAAGCCACCCAGGTGCCCCTCCTACTCTCTTAAATTTGGGTGTGGCCATGTAGTCTTCTTTGGCTCATGAACTAAGTGACTAAGAAGCTTTAAGAGTCACCACATAACTGGCCACCTTTCTTTTTCTGTTTGCCACAGCATCTGGCAGTGCTTCAGGAAGCAGTCAGTCTCTTAGCAAGTCCTGAGTGGGCATGACAGGGAGCTCCCACCTGACCCATTAAGGATGTAGAATAATTCACCTTTACTTGATTAAGTCACTGATACTTCAGGTGATTTGTTTTCACAGAATAACCTATCTTGACTAACAAGAAATAGGAGGTTTTGAGACTTGGATGTACAAAGAAATGTTCAAGTACCAGTACTGAGATGGAAAACTGAACTCATCTCTCCAAAACTGGTACCTCCACAAGACTACAAAGCTGAAGGAGACGATCGTCCAAAGCAAAGCAGTTGACTCCATCTTAGACTGTTTCCTTTCCCTCGTTCCCCACGGGCAATCTACCACTTCCCCAATGCCTCTTGAATACTTACCTTTCTTCACGCATTTCACTTTCCACCTGTCTCTGTCTTGTTTCTAACCCTCACCATTTCTCTCCCAAGAGTCTCTTAGCTCCTATCTCTGTTTCCTCTCTTACTCCTCTCTAATTCATCTTCTGAGTTGTTGCCAAAGTGGTTTTTCTAAAAGAGAGCTCTGATCACACTCGTCTTCTATTTAAAACTCTCCAGAGAATTCTCATTAATGTCAGAATTAAGTCCAAATCCTCAGCAAGATGTATTCAAGCAGGACATTTGAGACCCTCAGCCCCTGCCCCAGTCCTTCTACAAGCTGAGTTAGATGCCCATCCTCCATATTACTATAATATCTTACACATACCTTTATGTCAGTACTTTCTTCAAGCAGCGGCACATTGAGCTGCAAGGATTGCAGTGCCTCTCTAGGGTGGCACCCCTCAGCTTTGTAAATCCTTCTTACTCACAGCTAAGCCAGTGGTTGGCAGAGACCACCCACCATGCTTGCAAAGCAAACTATCAGCCATGTATTTCTGCTCTCTAATTTATTTTCTTTTTTCCCTTAATAAGACAAAAGGTTTATATCTTTGTGTGTGTGTGTGTGTGTGTGTGTGCTGAACATATTCAGTCTTGAAATGTTCTTCTCTGAAATGTGTGTTTCCTAAGTGGGAATCACAAGTCCCTCTTCCAAGTCTCTTCATCATTGGATGTTGCCTTCTTAGAGTTTATTGCCATAAGAACACAAACAAAGTAAAAATTTACGTACAGACTATTCTCAATATATCTCCATTACATTTAAGTCTGATTGGGTTTATAATGGGAGAAAAAAAAGGAGAAAAGTAACCCATGTCAACGGACATTCTCATAAGGTCAGAAACCAAAGGCTCTCCAACCATGCTCAGAGGGACCAAATTTCCATGTAGTCCTCTTCCAAGGAAGATACGTTATTGATTTAAATGTACTTGAGTATCACCCAAGCATGGAAATAAATTAAAAAGGCATGTTTTTATGTTACAGAAAAAGAAAAGGTAATGATCATGTTTGAAATACGAGGACCACATGACTCGGAAGATTATATGAGGATAAAGGGCTGTGGGACCAATGACAGTTGAATGTTTCTCTATTATATCCTCCTGCCGTCTGGCAACAGATCACTTAAGTCATTTTGTACTAAAGAAAATCTCTTTTTGTAAAGACTTGAGAAATGAATTCCATAAGCTGTCTTGATTGTTCATTCCACTGGGATCCCTTTGTGATCCGAAATTTGTGTCTCAACACGTTAGCTGTTTCCTCACTTATCTTAGCTTTTGACCCACCTTTTTAGTCTTTAATTTTAGCAATCTGTCTTGTTCTTGGTTCACAGTTCTCTTTGTTGAGGGTACCTTTGAGTGAACATTCGTTTGTGTGGGTTTATACGTTCAAAATCACATTGTTTTTGTAGGAAAAACTGGTGCAATAATCAGGCATATATGACAATATATTTACAGAATTTGAAAAAAAATATAAATCACATTTAAAAAATTCTTTGGTAGCTAACACTAAAATAAAAATTTTCACTTCATAATTAAGATTTTAATAGTCATTTTTCCAAAATAAAAAGATCTTTCTTCTTTCCATCTTAAAGTTTATTTTACAAGCCATAATATGAATGTTTAATTTTAAATAAATGAGAAATGTTGAGAATAGCCATAGTCATAGATGCTTCAGAAAAACTCCAGTGAGGGGTGCCTGGGTACCTCCGTCCATTAAGTTTCCAGGTCTTGATTTCAGCTCAGGTCTTGATCTCACAGTTTGTGAGTTCAAGCCCTGCATCAGGCTCTGTGCTGACAGTGCAGAGCTGCTTGGGATTGTCTCTCTCTCCCTCCCCAGCTCATGCATGCAGACGTGCACTCTCTCTCTTTCTCAAAATAAATAAAAATAAGCCTTTAAAAAATTAAAAAAACAACAACGAATGATGGGAAGGTCATTTTCTTTGCCACAAATAAAGTACTTCATTTTATCCAAAAAATTTTCCTGATGCTTTTTTGCTTAGGTGACCTCCCGGAAAGCCTGCAGTGTCTGTTATTTGTCACCTTGACATTAAAGCAAAGACACTGAATACTGTTTTCTTCTGAAGATACTATTCGGATGAATCCACAGGACCTGCAAGGAGAGAGAGAATGCCCCTGCTGGAATAACTTCTAACAATGGGCTTGCTGTTGTTCAATCGTAACCGCAATTGACCAGTCCATTGATTTCCTCTAGCGGACAAACCAAATACCTCTCTCGAGATCTTGTTATGTATCAGACTCTCTCCTCAATGTCTCCTAAATGTCGCAGATACAGTAAGTAAATAGATATGCTCCTGCTGTGGCGGCTCTCGCAGGCTAGCTTGAGCTAGTTAACCAAAATTTATTTGGGAGGTTCTCAACAGTGTAAATCAGCGAAGTGTGTCTCATCAGTCACTAAGCATGGAGTGCAGCGGTCCAGGCTATAAAGCGATACTCTCTTTCTTCGAAATGAAACGAACGAGGAGATGTCTGTTCGGCTATCTGGCACCTGGCGTTTCTCACCTCGTGCAAAGTAGCCTATTTCAGAGCGGATGCTGCCCCTCAGGAGTCAGAGAGTGGTTTTGTCGAAAGCATGGCTGTGCAAAATGTTATTTATCATAGAACTTAAAAAAATTTTTTTAAATGTTTATTTATTTTTGAGAGAGAGACAGACAGAGTGTGAGTGGAGGAGGGGGAGAGAGAGGGAGACACCGAATCCAAAACAGGCTCCAGGCTCTGAGCTGTCAGCACAGAGCCCAACGCCGGGCTCGAACTCACAAACGGTGAGGTCATGACCTGAGCAGAAGTCAGATGCTTAACCAACTGAGCCACCCAGGCGCCCTTATTTTTCATAGAACTTTTAATCAGAGGATTGTATGCTAGGCAATTCTATCTCCAAAATAATCAGATATATGAAGCTCATAGAGCTGAAAAAGCAATCTATTTAAGAATAAACAATTCATCTGCTTAAAGGGCATTCTAAATGGATTTCATAGTAGCACAAAATAACATGCATTTATTATTCTAATCTGAAGAACATGACAGTCACTTCAGGTAACTTGTTCTTGGATAAGCAATAAGGTCAGCGACTTAAAAAAGAAGAGTAACAGAAAAGGGGAAACAAATAGAGAGAAGCCAAATGTACAGTTCTGGATGTGTATTTATATATCCAACACCTGCTACTGAGAAAATCTGAAGACCTCATTCCATGCATGCTATACTAAAAGGAAACTTTTTATCATGTGTGCATTTGAATCGTTGGTGCATTAGATAATATTCTTTTGTCCACTAGCTTTCTACATACTGAGATTCCCGGAATAGTGAAGTGGCACTAATTATGGTGTATGAACACATGGTAATTCAGTGAGCTCACAACAAAGGGCAAATTTGTTTTATTCAGTTATTTGTATTGCCATGGGGCAAAATTTACTCATCACTACAATGTGGGGATTTAACATTTTCCATTGCACTCATCACTCTGTAATATGTATAAGCGGAATATTAATGTTTTCTAAAGTGTCCACAAATAACTTTTTGACAATGTGTTTTCATTTTATATCTTTGCTTGATGCCTATATTAAAATAAAATTGCGGCAAATTGCGATTAACATCACAATTAAGCTGGCTCTTTAGCTAAGTATGCAAAGGTGTTATTGCCCACCCACGAGTGATGCTAAACTGAATTCAAATGTGTGTGACTACAAAAATAGTCATATATGTTGCTACTTTACTTTTATGATTGGATTTTGAAGGGAAATGGCCAAGATTTCACCCAAAAGAGGAAAATACACAAATGATATAGTACTTGATAATTAAAACTGAGAACATGGGTTTTGAATGTGTTACTCCTGATGAAATGTAAAAGTAAAAGGATGATGGGGCGCCTGGGTGGCTCAGCTGGTTAAGTGTCCGACTTCGGCTAAGATCATGATCTCACAGTTGGTGAGTCTGAGCCCCGCATCTGGCTCTGTGCTGACAGCTAGGAGCCTGGAGCCTGCTTTGGATTCTGTGTCTCCCTGTCTCTCTGCCCCTCCCCCACTCATGCTCTGTCTCTCCTCTCTCTCTCAAAAATAAATAAAAATTTAAAAATTAAAAAAAATTAAAGTAAAAGGATGCCAAGATTCCAAACAATATATGAAAACACACGAACTAATATAGTACTTGACAACTAAAACTGAGAATGTGGGTTTTGAACCTGTTACTCCTGATGACATGTTAAAGTAAGAGAGTGCTTTTCATACTGGCAGCAGTTGTTCACTTGGTGTTGCCAGTGAATCAGCGAAAAAAACCCAGTGCATTTAAAGAATTAAAACCCATGCTAGCTTTCTCATTTTAAGCTTTCTAGTATTCCTACTATTTCTAGTAGTTACAGAATTCCCTAAGTACAAACTATTCATTCTTTTCAGTCTTGTTCTCTGGAATGAGAGATTATCAAAAGTCAGGATGAACAGGGCAAACATTACTCTAAAAAGACATAAGCTTAAAAAGAGGAATCTGGATTAGATTCTGTTTTCTGAATAGGGAGGGGTTAAACTAATAGTTCTAGTTCTGGGGCACTGGAGAAAAATATCAGGAGAGCTTGCTAAGGGAAAGCACTGACTAAAAGTTGCATGTGTGCCTTCAGCTAAGAAAATCCCCATAGCAATGGGAAAATGTCAAGAATTTCATAGAGGAGGTAAAAGGTTTTTTTTCATTTCTATTGTGTTTGCCCTGTTGCTAGGGTTAACATGAGGCAGGATGGAATTTTTTACATGCAGTCACTTCAGGACTTTTTTTTTTTTTCCTCCTGAGGGTCGGGGGAAGGGCCAGAGGGAGAGGGAGAGGGAGAATCTTAAGCAGGCTCCATGTCCTGCATGGGGCCCACCGTGGGGCTCGATCTCACGAACCCTAAGATCATGACCTGAGCCCAAATCAGGAGCCTGACACTTAGCTGACTGAGCCACCCAGGTACCTCGGTACTTTTTTTCAGATCTTGGTTGTGAAACTACTTTCTTACATCTGAGTTACTGAAAAATTATTTTGTAATACAAAGTAGTGTCTGAGGCAGAATTGAATTCCGTGAGTGTTTAGACCACTTAATCCGTTAGTTCAAAGTACCTGGAACTCTGTGCTTCAGTTTCACTTGAAGTCAACTTTAAAGAGGTCAATGGAACGAGGACTGAAAATGATGAGGGCTTTCATATGAAGACAGAAGTCACTTGGGATCAGGTGGAAAGAGTTCTATTTTTACAAACAACTGAAATCACGTAATTGTGAAAGCAACAAAACTACTTTTTTACAAGCAGGAAAAGTCTCCATTGTATTCTGAAAATAATTCCTATTTCTTGATGGCTATACAGAAGTAATTGCCTACTTGTAATACTTACTGGAAAGTTATTTTTATGCAAATCTAATGATCAAGAAATTCCTGATGAGTTAAAAAAAAAGAGTAACAGTCAATTCTACCTTGTGAAATATTTATGGCTCCCCTGAGGAAATTTACCAGACTTAGAGGAACCTTGGGAAACTATAAAACTAGGGACTTTAGTGAGTAGATAGCCTTACTTCTGAAACCTACAGGGACTATTAGGATGAAATGAAAATCAATAGCCATTGAGGGATATCCCGCATCAACCTTACAACTTCTGAATTTGGAAGAGAGACGCAATTAAGATAAAACAATGAAACATACATTTCACTAAATCACTGTGGACATTTTTTCCTTTCTTAACACAACTACATTGTTTGATTGGGCACATCTGTGTAAACAATCTACCTGGCTCTCAGGAAGGTATTTTCCAAAATCTCTGATGACAACGTGATGGACGGGAGAGACAAGTGTGGACTGGGTTACAGGACAGCTATATAGATCCAGAAGTGTTCCAATAGGACAGGAGACCTCACGTGTATGTAAGGGGTCTTATATTTGACAACAGTTTTGAGACAGTAAATCGGATGAAAACAAAAGAGATATTTTTATCAAGTTTTAGATGCAAAATTTGCTACTGTGAATATATTGAGAAGACAGAATTCATAGTCAGAAGAATGCCAAAAGGTGGATTAATTGGTTAAAATTAATGAGATTGACCTTTAAAGAAAGAGCATGACACTTGCCTTCCAATCTCAATGTCTTTCAAGATGTGACAAGTTTTCTCTTCTCTTCTTTTCTTTTCTTTTCTTTTCCTTTCCTTTCCTTTCTTTTCTTTTCTTTTCTTTTCTTTTCTTTTCTTTTCTTTTCTTTTCTTTTCTTTCCTTTTTGAGACAGAGATAGAGAGCAGGTGTGGAGGAGTAGAAAGAGAGGAAGACAGAATCCCAAGCAGGCTCCACGCTATCAGCACAGAGCCTGATGTGGGGCTCGAACTCAAAAACTGTGTGATCATGACCCCAGCCGAAATCAAGGGTCAGATGCTTAACTGCCTGAGCCATCCGGGCGCCCCAAGGTTTGACAACTTTCTAAACTTTGAAATAAGAGAATGGAACATGAAGAAAAAGACCAATAGATTCTCTCAATGCAATAAGGCAAGCTGGCATCTCTCCATGGGGCAGTGGCCAACGGGAGCTATGCCAAAAAGTGGCAGAGGATGTTAAAGTTGGAGACATAAGCTTGTGTCTACCTGTGTTGTGCCTTGGAGGATGGGTCTGTGCATTTACATGCTAAGGGACACCGTGGTCTCTTCAGGTGCAAACAACAGCTTAAGACTGTGACACCCAAAAGGTGAGGTCAGCTCAGGATCAGAGGAAACTTTTTATTGTCACTAAGTATTCTGTCTTATAGTTGGGGCAAGGCAGTGAGAGTGTCTCAGTAGAGGGTACAGTCTGCTTGGTAGCATCCAGGTGGCCTGACTGAGATGAGCAGATGTCTGGCTGAAGGAGTGGCATAGTCCCCAGCAATGGAGGCTGGAACAAGCTGTGGACAAAGTCAGTCCTATAGATAAGTGAATCTTTTAGTCCTAGAAGACAAAGTGTAAAGTACATTCTGTAAACAAAGATAAAATTTCCCCAATCCGGCCTGCATGTGGGGAGAGGGAGGAAGGGAGTCAGTGGGTATGAGGATGCCTGGGGCCAACTTGGAGTATTTCTTACTCTGAGGTCCCTAGAATCATATCCTGGCTCTACCACTTAGTGGTGGGCAAGCTACTTAATTTCTCTGTCTTCTGATAATAGCTATCTCAAACAGTTTTTGCAAGGATTAAATGAGTTAATATTTGTAAAGCACTTAGAGCAACCTGGCAAATAATCAATGCTGTATAACTATTTGCTAAATGAAAATAAATTAAATGAACATTTGGATTGATGAGAGAAAACAAAGACCCATCTCAGCATATAAATGGACACAGAGCATAGACAATCACACAACAATGATTGAATAAACATGGAAAAATACTCAACATTAGTAATAACCAATGAGACACATCTTAAAAAAATAACAAGATACCATTATAATGATAATGCCATTAGAGACAAGATGGAGTGGGTATATTCCTCTATTCTGTCATAAAACACTAACTCTTTACTAGGTACACTTGTAGGTACTGGTGACAGAAAAGTGAAGGCCTCATAATTACTTGAAAGCCTTCCTTACAGTCTAGGTGAGAGAAAAACATGTACGCAGTGATTATGAAAAAGGGTGTTGAATTGTGTATCCTACTCATGCTTACTGAAGCTCTCTTCCCCATGGTGCCTGTACAAAAGCCTACAGGAACAAGCAGGCCAGGTTATTAACTCTGCCTGGCTAGGAGGAAATGACCCTGGGCAAGGTCATCTGAGGGCCAGGTTATAACAGACAGACGCTTGCATAGCATTGCTAGGGAATTTGGCATAAAGTAGAAAAGGACAGTAATCGCTCTTTATTTTCCAACATTAAGAAGTTAAACTCAATATCCAGAATATTCATTCAGTAATCTGAGGGGAACAAAGATATCCTTAAATGCTCATTCCTGGAGAGTTAGGGAAAACTAGCAGAAGCAACTCCTTCCATTTTGGAAATAGTTTGGCAATAGTACTGTAGATTCATAGGGGATTCATCCAACCTTATAATTCTGGGAGTTTATTCTAAGGAAATAAATAGGATTATGTATAATAAAAACGTGAAACATTTAATGAAACTGTAGTATCAACTTGATGAAAGATTTGGCAGAAGATTTTAAAAAGATGGAAATTGTGGCATCCACACCAAAATATGGAAATACACTTATTGTACACAGTGTAAAATGAAATAATTCAAGATGGTTTCTATGATATAATTATTATTAAACACATAGGAAAGAGTTAGGGAAAAGTTTAAAGAGTTGACTTGACATGCTTAGATTGGTGAAATTGTGGGCATTTAAGCATTTTCCCGGGGCACCTGGGTGGCTCAGTCGTTTGGGCGGCCGACTTCGGCTCAGGTCATGATCTCACAGTCTGTGTGTTCGAGCCCCGCGTCGGGCTCTGTGCTGCCGGCTCAGAGCCTGGAGCCTGCTTCGGATTCTGTGACTCCCTCTCTCTCTGCCCTTCCCCCACTCATGCTCTGTCTCTCTGTCTCTCAAAAATAAATAAACGTTAAATAAAAAAGCTTTAAGCATTTTCCCAATTATTTTTTGATAGTTTATTTTAATATAAAAGAAAATGAAAATTTCTTCATATAGGTAAGCAAAAACCAGGGGGAGGGGAAGAAGGGAAAGGAAAAAAAGACAGAGAGGGAGGGAGATAAAACATAAGAGACTCTCAAAGACTAAGAAAAAAACTGAGGGTGAGGGGGATGAGGGAGGGGGGAGAGGGGGTGATGGGCATTAAAAAGGGCACATGTTGGGATGAACACTGGGTGTTATATGTAAACCAATTTGAAAATAAACTATTATAAAATTTAAAAAATAAATAAATAAATAAATAAACTAAATAAAAAAAAAAGGTAAATATTGGATTAAAGAGGTTGTACTGACAACCTATCAGATAAAAATCCCAGGGAGTTGAATTAACTGCAAATAAAAAATAAAACAAGTTGATATCACTCCCCAGAAAGCAAATCCCATTTTACTAATGAGCAAAACAACAAGAAGAGGATTTATAGGGGGAGGCCCTCTTTCAGTTGGCATTGATCAGACTATGTCTGAAACTTCTTTTGTTCTGGAAGCCACATTTTTAAAGATGGTTATAGGCAAGTTGGAGTACATCTACATAAGAAAGGGTGAGGGCATGAAATCGAAGAATGTGCCCATGTTTAGGAGAAAGGCAACATGGAGATGGAAGATGTCATAGTCATGTTCAAAAATGTCAAGTGCTATCTCGGACAAGACAGAATAGACTTCTTTATGTAGACCCAGGAGTCCCCATCTGCGGACATTATGGGAAAGCAGATCTAAATTTATGGCATTAAGGTCATTTATAATACATGTCAGTACTATTCAAAGCAAAATGGTCTGTCATGAAAGATGATGAATTCTTTGGAATTAGACTCTTTTATCTAGATGATACGCTCTGTGGGGGACATTACCAAGGACGTGAGAGTTTGGATCGATGTTTGTTAACAATCGTTAAAGTCAATAACTCAAATTGTCTTCTCAAGAAATCCGCGACTTGGCATGCTTTCGAATCTGCAGAACCTACTTATTACTGCTCTTTTTTTATCATGCTTATGATTAACTGGGCTGCTATGGTTAGGAATGAGACAGGGCTGCGTGAGATGCTAGAATGACAGCTGAAATGAAGAAAATTGGTCTTTAAGGATGAAAGGGGTGACTTGAAAAGATGTTACCATTCAATCCTTAGTAATAAACAGTTGGATGAAAGGCTGAAAGCTTATGTTAACGGTCACTATTCCAATTGCTGACATTTTGCAATGAGGAACGGTGTTATTAGATTTCATTCCAGTAAAAATTAAATCCATTTAAATCCTCAGAAGGAATGTTGAAGGAACATTGCAGAAGCCAGAGAAATAGCTATGGACTCACATAGTTTTGAGTCTTTGAGAACGAAAGATAGACTTAAGACATATTTTAGAGTGAATCTTTTTATTCTTGCAAAGCTGGTTTCTGAAGTAGGAACTTTCTGTGATTGATTATTAAAGACCTAGTCTTGAAAACTTCCAAAACAATAGAATATTTATTGCTTCCTATGTCAATGATTTTCATACAGCACCCATTTCTTTGGAGTACTAGTATAAACAGAGTCAAAGATTCAGATTGTTATTGTAATCCTTCAAGGCTTTTTGCTTTAATTGAATGATTTGTGGCAAACTACAAGGACATAATTCAGCCAAAAGAATGTGCTGAGTCTCTTTGATTTGTCTTCTCATGACCCTTGAAGTGTTGCACAGTGTAAGCGGCAAAAAACAACCAACATTTGGGAGTTCATTCTTATAATAACTTACTTTAATCTACTTGGTTTTAGGATTTCATTTTAATGTGGAATTTTAAGTATAATCATTATCTATTTTTTAAGTTCTTAAGAAGTGTGTATAAATACCATATTTAGCTATTTAATTAGGGTAATGGGGTCGTGTAGTAAACTAGTTTAATTAAAAATGCTTGATTGAAACTATTTTATCTTGTGGCAGATAAATTTTGTGGCTCCAAAACAGATGACCCATGTAACACACATTTCATCTCAAGACAATTTGGCTTTGTCCTTCCCGTCTAATGAGATTTTGTTTTGTTTTATTTTGGTTTGGTTCTTGCTGTCATCAGGAATTTTGTAGACCTTGAAATTTTGATTAGGTTTAAACTCTAGGTTCTTTATTTTGAAAGAAAATATATCACATATAGGTATATATTATCTGTCATTTCAAGAAATAGTTCAGAAATTATTCCATCTTGTAAACATTTTTTCTAATAGTAGATTAATTTTACATATGTATACATATAAGCTTATTTCTTTGTTTTGAGAGAAAGAGAGAGAGAGAGAGAGACAACATGAGTGGGGGATGAGCAGAGAAAGAAGAAGAGAGAGAATTCCGAGCAGGCTCCACATTGTCAGAGCAGAGTCTGACCCCCGGATTTGATCTCACTAACTGTGAGATCATGACCTGAGCCGAAACCAAGATTCAGATGCCTAACTGACTGAGCCACCCAGGTGCCCCAGATCATTTATATTTTGAGTCTATTTTTCCTTGATGAGTGCTAGGCCAAGCGGCATAGCAGTTAGCAGACATAAATAAATTGGAATGAAAGGAGCTAATTAGGTTCAAACCTATAACATGCTGCTACCCAAAAACATTTGAAAGCTTCCATTGCTAGAAAAACACATACTCAAATTTAAATGGATTAAATGCGAACATTAGGGCACATTTATTTATTAGATTGCTATCGTTCCTCTCCCACCTACATAGAAACTTTGCATTTAGAACAAATACTTTATAATCAAAAAAATGCAAGGTAAAGGAAGTAGAGCTCGACAATTGTAAGACTCCTTTCTCCAAAGATTTATAAACAGGTGTCCCTAGCACACACGCATACACACAAACACACACCCACACATGTCTTCCATCAACTACTGCTGCTGCTTTACACTACGGACCCATTCTGTTCTTGGCTGATGGCCATGTGTTTCTGGCTTTGGGCCTTGACGTTGTCCTTAAAAAAGGAAACAGATGACTGGAGGAAACTAGTCCAAGAAGATGTAGGTCTAAATGATCAAAATAGCCAGCGATCCAAGGGAGAGAAATGCACTCATGCCCTTGCAAAGCCTGAAGCACTGCCCGTGGAATCCTTTGATGGCAAGAAACAAATAAAAAGTGGCATTAATTGATAGAGGAGACCTTGTACACACTAAGGAGAAGTATCGCATCAAGTCTGAATGTTCTTGCATCCTGGCTACATTCAAGGGATTTTAAATTAGTAATATTGATCAAGACCTCTGTTTTGAGTAATATGGATTTACCTACTCTAAAAGGCATTAAAGCATGAAAGTTTACTAGGAAATAGAAAAGAGAACCTGATTAAATAAAAATTCACATGGTCCATGTTTCTAATTGGGAAGTCTAAGTAGGATATCAATTCTTTCCAAATTAATTAAAAATTTTAATACATCTGAACAGTATCTCAGTGAAAGTTGGAGGAATTTATATCAATATTAATATGGATAAAGAGATGATATATAACAGAACTAAATGGTTAGGATCTATTTCCCTATCCCACCCATTTCAAACAGAGAAATTCTAGATAAAATGTAATATACAAAGCAAGTAAATAGCTAAAAGGAGAGATAGAGGAAAAAAACAGAACCAAAAGAAAACCCTAAAACTTTGCGTTCAAAATGAGCTTACAAACCAAATTTTTACCATACATGAAGAAATTTAATTTCAGAAACATGACCAAATTTCTATACCACGTGAAAAAATGTAATATTAATATCCAACAAAATCAACAGTAAGGCATGAACTGACCTCAGATTAAAATTGTATTATATCAGTGGGATAAAAACTTTAAAATCAATATATGTAGAATGCTCAAAGAGTTAAATGAAAGAATCAGAGTAACAAAAGAATAAAATATAAAAGGTAAGATTAAAAAAGTTAAATGGCGATGAAGAAAAAAAAACACTTGAAAATTATGAAAATAAAAGATAATCATTGAAATGAGAGACTCTAAAAATAGACTGGACCTAGTCAAAGAGAGAATTAGCGAACTGAAAGATGGCACTGAAGAGTTTGCATAGAGTGATAAAGAGATAAGATATATGAAAGAGCAGTTGGGATATATGTATAGCAGCTCTCATGCAGGTCTGACAGAAGTTCCAGAAGATGAGAATGAAGGAAAAATAACAATTGAAGAAAATGTTTTCATTTTGAACCAGAATAAGAAATGAGTTCTCATAACAAAACATACTATGACTATCAAGCAAGATAAATAAATTCAAAGCAAGATGGTTATCATAGTGATAACCATAGTGATAACCACCTTTAAATTATTAAAGTGCCAAAGAAAAAGGCAAATTATATTGACAGGAAATACTTTAAAACCGGCAACAAATTTTTCTTCAGCATCCACAGATGCTAGAAAACAATAGGATAATATCTGCAAAGTGCTGAAGAAACATACCTGCCAAGGGGCAAAATTAGTATGAAAAAAAGGTGGGATAAAACTAAAAAAAGAAAGTCAGGCATAAGTAGGAAAATGAATTCACCACTGACATACTCTTTTTAAGTTATCATTTTGTCAATAATACTGAATGGAGACTGGGGGCATGGAATCCAGAAAACAACTGTGAGCTCAGAAAATGATAAATAGACCTATTAAATGTAATTGACTATTTAAACATAATTAATAATTTTTGCATTTAAGATGAAAAATATAATTCTCAGTGACATTAAGATCGTAGGTGAGTGGTTAACAGTTAAATTGAAATAATGTCCTATTTGAGAGGAAGAGAGAAGTGCTAAGAAAAAGTAAACTTTGTTAGAAGTATTTACATATATATAAACATTTAAGTGTAACCACCAAAAAAGTACAAATACAGTCTATAGCTTCCAAATCAGGGGTGGAATAAAAGGGAGGAATGTGAAAAATATCAATTCAAGAAGAGGCACTAGAAGAGGAAAAAAGAAATATATAAAAATGATTTTAAAAAGCCCCAAATAAGGTGGATAAATAAATCCAAATATATCAATAATTAGAACAAATACCAAAAGAATGACCTCATAAATTAAAAATAATTATCTAATTAGGTTCTTAAATCTAGCAATATACCACTTTCAATAAATACAACTTAAACAAAAACATACAGATAAGTTGAAAATCAAAAGATGGACAAAGATAAATACACTATTGCTACTTTAATAGCAATATCAATGTTACAAATAGAATTTGAACCAAGGAACTAATAGGAATCAAAGGGCATGGCATAATGATAGAAAAATACATCAAGAACATAAGTCACAAATTTGCAGGTACTTAACCAAATAGCCATTAAGCATATAAAACAAAAATTAAGAAAATAATAAGCAAATTTGTTAAGATCATAATCATAGTGGGTGATTTAACATAGCTCTCAAAATTTTACAGATCAACCAGACATAAAATTAAGGATGTGGAATATCTTACTAATGATGAAATAACATCTTTGATTTAATAGATATATATAGAAAACCATACTTTCCAATTAGACAATACTCACTAAACATTTATAAAACATTCTAGGCAGGAAGAAATTCCAGTAAATTCCAAAAAAATCAGTGTAATACCCATCGATTCTCTCAGTATAACAGTTTACTAGAATTTAACAATTAAAATGTCAAAACCTTCAAAATATACAGGCAAATATATAAGAAAACTTTAGAAAACAGCAAGAAAAGAGTTGCCAATCATATATGTGAACATACCACAGAGCCACAATAATAAAAACTGTTGCTCATGCAAAAATATAGTCCAGAAACAGACAATACTACCTAGACTGAAGTAGACAGTATCTGTAACTATAAATATCACATGCAAATGAATGAGAAAAAAATGCCATGAACTTCAGAAGATAATGAAATTATTATCAGAAATATGAATTATTCATAAAAGAAGAAATTCAATATAAATTGAATGTTTTCTATTTAAGCAAAAGATTTTATTTTCCCTAATTAAATTACGGAACCCAGTAAATTTTATGTAATCATTAATGTTATGATTATAAAGGATCTTATTATATTCTGATAGTGAAGTTTCGATGATTTCCAGGTAATTACATGATAATATGCTTTGTCATAATTTAAAAGCAATCAGCTTGCTGAACTATAAATACGGTGTCTTTTTAAATACATAAAAAAAACTGGAAAATAATACATGAGCATGCTAACTCTATTTCTCTTGGGTTGGAATTGTGGGTAATTTCTTTTTTTAAAATGTTTATGTATTTTGAGAGAGAGAGAGAGAGAGAGAGCAGGGGAGGGGCAGAGAGAGAGGGACACAGAGAATCCCAGGCAGGTTCTGCACTGTCCAGCATGTAGCTTGACTTGTGGCTGGAACTCATGAACAGTTAGGTCATGGCCTAGGCTGAAATCAAAGAGTTGGACACTTAGCCCACTGAGCCACCCAGGCGCCCCTAGTTTCTATTCTTTGAAATACTCTGCTGTGTTCTCTATGTAGAGCGTGTGTTCCCTTTCATTAGCAAGTAATTACATTAAAAAAAAAAAGAACTTGCATGTGGCTGGAGGTGAAATAACAGACCAGGTAGAAACTTTAAAGATAAAGGAAGCAACAAATTTTGAAATCCTAGAAACTTCTATAGGTGTTGCCTAGTGACAAAGACCTTTGTCTGCCTTTTAGTGTTCATATGACCTAGTCCAGGCAAAAACAATACACAGCAACAAACCAAAGAACAAAAATAATATTTGCATTTAATTTCATACAAGTGTTCACTGAGTAGTCTCACAATGGTGCTTAGAAATGGTACATAGGGCTCCTGGGTGGCTCAGTCAGATGACTGGCCAGCTTCTGCTCAGGTCATGATCTCCTTGTTCATGAGTTCAAGCCCCGCATTGGACTTGCTGCTATCAGTACAGATCCTACTTCAGATCCTCTGTCTGCTTCTCTCTCTGCTCCTCCTCCGCTCATGCTTGATCTCTCACTCTCTCTCTCTCAAAAATAAATAAATATTTAAAACAAGAAATGTTAAAGAACTACAGAGTTAGACTCCCATGTATTGCCATATAATTGGATTTGTCATTCAATTATTGGTGAATCTCTTGTTAGTAGCTAAAGCCCTTCTCTTAGTAATGTTTATTATACAGTTTAATGTTATTGTTTCTTCAGGGCCAATGAATTAATTGATTAGCCAATCATTACTGACACACTTTGTTTAGATACTTAGCTTCAGTAGGGCTCTGTTTCCTGGTACACATAATGAAGGGTGTTCTAATGCTTTCCAAACTTTACTGTGTTTGTGAATGACTTAGGGAGCTCGTTAAACCACAGATTCTGGTTCAGTGTGAAGGAAGTGGAGCCTGAAAGTCTGCACTGCTATCTAACACTTATTTTTAGTAGTAGTGTTCCAGAGACCTTCGAGGCCCCTAGCGGCTTCAGAGGACCATGTTTCAACACTCACTGTTAAGGTGGTTTCTACAGAAGTGTGGGACTTAGGGTGAGTTATGCTGCAAAGGGTCACCTCTTCATTCTCTCCCTACCAACAATTTTATCAACTTGAGTCTTTTGGCCAGAGGGCAGAGGGGAAAAGGGACACCTGCCAGATTGTGACCATTGGTGTGGAAAAGATGGCTGAACGGTGGTAGCAGCAGGAGGAGGAAGGGGAGTTATAGGCTGACAAGAGTCACATTTGCTGACTGAGTTCTATTTTATTGATGCTGCACCCTTCTCCTGCCTTCTCACTGGAACTAATTAAATAGGCCCGTCAGGCTGATATGTGATACAGCTTCAACCCCACTAAATTGTAAAATTACATTTAATTTTCCTACTCCTTCAAGCCCGGGGGAATGTTCTACCCACTAGTCTAGTGCCAGGCACTGAAGGCAATAGAAAGCTTGATTTTCTTCTCTGAGGCAGCTTACACTCTGGCTGAGGAGGCAAGAAAGAGGGAGAAGAAGTAATAAGAGAAAAGCAAGAAGAATCTAGATATTGTCACTTACTGTGATGGACTGAGGACATAATGTTAACCTTGCTTTATTCAAGGGAAGTTTTGGGTGATATGAATTTAAGAAGAGAAAACATTGCATCTGAGTTGTTCTTAATCAAGCTAATTGAACAAAGGGAAGAGTTCCAAGAATACCTTTAGTACCGAAGGAGAACATTTATTTTCACTTCAAGACATAGACCTTAAGAAACCCCCATTCCTTCCCAAATGACGTGTGAACTCTTACAGTAAGGTTGATATTTCATTTTTACATCATTGTTGGGATCAAATCATAGTAACAAGATTATTAATCAATGACATAAGTTCTAATTTCATAACACTAAACTATTTTTTGTTTTTATCTCAAGGAATAGATTTGACACAATTTTTATTGGCCAGTAGAGAAACAAAGGAATTTTGGTTTGACCGTTGGTAAGGCAGCCCAAAAGAGTGGCTAAGTATTCCTGATGTTGAAACTTATTAAAAATACCTTCATTGGCTAGTATCAAAAGGTACAGTGTGACCTTATGAAGCCTAATGCATAGGAAACTGACTTCAAATTAGTTCACAGCAAAGGTCTCTTGTCCTTAGGTAAGTAACATTTACATTTTGCCTAGTGGACCTTTTTCTGTTTTGGGCTGCTCTGCTGCTTAGTAGCAACTGTTTCAAGGGAAACCTTAGGGGTAACACGGTGCTCAGCTTGTGATAAGGGAAAACAAAGAAAACTCTTGAGGGAGAAAAGGATTAATGCGCCCAAATTAGGAATTTTAAAATGTTTCCCTGATTTAATGGATAAAGATTTTAAGTGCCCTGAATGGAATTTAAATTTTAGTTTCATGAGATCCTGATCTGGATTTAGGGAAACAGGAAAAGGCTAAAGAGGTTTTTGGGAAATGATCCCTGTACTCCTAGAATCTGGCCGAAACTCACAGGCTCAGAAGTTAATACCTAAAGCACGGCCTAGGCTTGAACATACTTCTATGAGATTCTAGCTCTCTTTTCCCCTGGTGATATTAAATCACTTTTTCTTAGAGTCCCATCATTTCCTCCAAAACTCTTTTTCATATTCAATCTTTCTTGAAAAACAAACTAGAAATCTCTTTCAAAATTACATTTTAAAAAGACTTCCTAGTGACCTCACAGTGCACTAAGAATTTAGGTCAGTGAGATTTTAGAGCATTTTCTAAAGTTAATAGGGAGGTTTTGGCACACACTCCAGGCTGCAAATTAAGATTAGGCTTGAATGAAATGTATGGTCTTTCCAGCGAAATCGGGGGTCACTTTGAAGGATTGGGATCTTTTTCAGACCTGACATAATCTGCATTCTCTCCTCATGGCTCTCGATGGTGGAAGCCATCCCCCCTCCAGGAAGAACTTGATGCCCCAGCTGTCAGCAGCACCTTCTAGGTACGCCTCAGCTGTAGACAACCCCTCCCTCAACGGCACACCCTTTCCAGAGGCCCACATCCAGGGACTGATGGTGTCAAGGTTATAAAGGCCCAATGAGACATCACGCTATTTCCCCAGGGGAGCGGCTGAGGCTTTATCTTCGTGGGTCATAGTTTGACATTTTCCAATGTTCAATCTGCCCCTGCCTCTCCCTTACACATGTCCTGATCGTTGCATCCAGAGAAGCCAACCTGACAGAGTTCCAGGAGTGGTTCTAGAATACAGGCAATAAGTTAGGGCTTTGGTGATGGATCACTTATGCCTAGCTGACTAGGAGGACTCCAATACTGGAGATGAGTAGAACATAGGGAGCCCCGAGCTCTGGTTGTGAATTAGGATGCTATACTATTGGAAAGAAATTCACTAGTAGATGCAATTTATCAAGCATGTTGAAAAGTATGAAGAAATAGTAACTACCAAGAAAATAGCACTGAATGGCGATTCCTTAGCACCACTGGTGCATCAGAAGATGGAAGCTACAGGGTATGAACCAGTGCTTTCGCCAATAGAAAATGAGTTGGGTTTTCAGATACACTAGTAAGAAGTCCACAGAGTGTTTGGAATAGGTGACAACACTCTGAAAGACAAAAATGAACAGGAGGAGGAGGAGCAGGAGAAGAAAAAGAAGTTTAGAAGGGATAAAGATTTCAGAAAAGCAAAAAGGGAAAAAAAAGAGTGTGAGGAGCTAGCTGCACCAATATAACTTGTGCAATAAAGCTGATTATCATTGGTCACTCTCCTTATTAGTCTTTCTTACTTTCTGACCTTTCCTTGTGGTTTTCCTGGGGTTAGGTATACCTACGTTTGTGAATTTCAGCTATGACTATTTAAATCCTTTCACACATAAATGTGTGGATTGACTTTCCTTCATTGAGCTATTTGTCGTGATTGCTAATAACTGGATGTGCAAAGTGATAATACATCTTTTTCATGTATATTGGCACTACTCTTGAATTACACTTACCTGAATGCATTCTATATTGATCACATCAAAATAAAAAATATGAGCTTTTTTCTGCCTTTATCATCTTGTCATATAGAATTAAGATATTGAATGAACATAATAAGCATTTTTTATTGAGGTATAACTGATATATAACATGTTAGTTTCAAGTGTACAGTATAATGATTCAGTATTTGTATATATTGAGAAATGTTTGCCACGATAAGTCTAGTTGACATTTGTCACCGCACATAGTTACAAATTTGTGTGTGTGTAATAAGAAATTTTAAGATCTACTCTCTTAGCAACTCTCAAATACATGATGCAGTATTATTAACTGCCGGAGACCAGAAGACAATAGCTCTGATGGCGATACCCAGGGTAAAGACCTAAGGTTCAAAGGCCGTTTGCCCAGAGCCTGGACCCTGCCGTAAGGCAAAGGTGTCTACAGGCTGGTCCTGGGCAGGGAAGCTATGGAGCTATGGTTTCCAATCCAAGTTGTCCTGTTTGTCCTCAGAGGATGGCTGGTTAGCCAAAGATGGATAAGATTCCTCAGAGGAGGAACAACCTAAGACAGGCACAGTTGCAATGGAGCTAGCAGGAAAATCTAGGCAGGGCCTAAGCAATATCATTAACCTGGGTCTAAAGAAGAACTCTTAAGAATAAGCCCCTGCTGCGATAGCTGCAGAGTGAAGCAAAAGGGCTCCAGTGGCCCCCCTCTCTGAGCCGGAATAGGTTCTGACCTGTTTATTTAGTGTTATAAGCCTTAGAGACATATAGTGTTGATTATTGGAGAAATAAAAAGAAAATCATTCAATAGTAATAACATAAAATATAATTCCTAATCTTTTCTCACTATACTCAAGAGTGCAGCCCGACCCTCAGGAATGTAGTAATTGCTGCAGGTTTCGGGTTAAGATACTATTAATGGTCAGTAGATAATAAATAATCTTAGAGAGTAACTTTAGAGAAAACATGTTTTTCACATAATCTTTCAACTGTAGCCAGAGCCTTTAATTGATATCTGTATACTTCGTTCTTATCCTTCCAACCCATAATATTTACCACAATGTATTCGTTAGTTATACTTTGATGACGTGTGAGCTGTTTTTTACCCTCATATACTGATTGTTTGAACATTCTATGTAACCTTGAGAACAAACATTCTTTATTTTGCTGGGAGCCTTGAGAAATTGGAATGATTTCTTCCTGTCTATCTTTACAAAACGTATACTTGCTGTGCTTAGAAAAAATGCATAAAAACCCTGAAGAAAAAATGAACTTTGGGCAGTCCTGATACGAGGCTAACTCCAAGAGACTCACTTTGTGTCATCTCTCACGCCTAGACCAGCCCTCACGCAGGTGAAACCCTGGACCAGCCGGATGTCCTGATAGAAGGAGCTGGCCTCCTCTCATTAGGTTGCCTTTCCATTTTGTTGATGATTTCTTTTACTGTGCTTTTATTTTATAACTGGAAATTTGTACCTTTTGACCACCTTCATCCATTTTGCTCCTCCCCAAACCCTGCGTCTGGTAAACACCAATCTGTTCTCTGTATCTCTAAGCTTGATAGGTTTTGCTGTTATTGTTTTATATTTCACATATACATAAAATCACACAGTATTTGTCTTCTCCATCTGACTTATTTTACTTACCATAGTGCCTTCAAAGTTCATCCGTGTTTCATAAGTGGCAAGATTTCCTTTTTTGCAGCTGACTAATATACATATAGTAATTTCTTTATGCATTTGTGCCGTGATGAATACTTAGGTTGCTTCCATATCTTGGCTATTGTAAATAACGCTGCGATACACAAAGAGGTGCATCTATCTTTTTGAGTTAGAGTTTTTATCTTCTTCTGCTAAATAGCCGGAAGTGGAATTGCTAGATCATATTCTATTTTTTGAAAAACCTGAATATTGTTCTCCATAGTGGCTGTACCAATTTACATTCCACCAACAGTGTGCAAGTGTTTCCTTTTCTCCACACCCTCACCAACACTTGTTATCTCTTACCTTTTTTGATAATAACCATTCTAACAGGTATGAGGTGATATTTCATTGTGGTTTGGATCTGCATTTCTCTGATGATTAGCGGTCACCTTTCCATATACCTATTGACTGCACATCTTCTTTGGAAAAATATTTATTCAGATCTGTCCGTTTTCAAAGGCAGATTTTGTTTTGCTAGAGTTGTATGAGTTCCTTATATATTTTGAAACATAACTCCTTATCAGATACATAATTTACAAATATTTTTCCATTAATTAGGTTGCCTTTCCATTTTGTTGATGATTTCTTTTACTGTGCAGAAGCTTTTTAGTTTGATGTAGTACCACTTGTTTAGTTTTGCTTTTGCTGCCTTTGATTTCAGTGTCAGATTAAAAAAGCATCACTGAGATGGATGTCAAGAAGCTTACTGCCTGTGTTCTCTTCTAACGTTTTAGGGTTTCAGCTCTTAAATTCAAGGGTTTAATCCATTTTGAGTTGGTATTTGTATATGGTGTAAGACAGTGATCCAGTTTCATAATTTTACATGTGGCTGTCTAGTTTTCCTAGCACCATTTGTTGGAGAGACTGTCCTTCCCCCAGAGTGTATTCTTGGCTTCTTTGTCATAACTTAATTGACCATATGTATTTGGTTCTATTTCTGGCTCTCTGGTCTGTTCCAATAATCTCTGTGTCTGTTTTTATGTCAATACCATACTATTTTTTGTTTTTTTGTTTGTTTATTTATTTCTTTTGAGAACAGAGAGAGAACAGGCAGAGAGAGAAGGAGACAGAATCCCAAGCAGGTTCTGTACTGCCAACTCAGAGCCCAATATGAGACTTGAACCCATAAAATTGTGAGATCATGACCTGAGCTGAAACCAAGAGCTGCATACTTAACCATCTGAGCCATCCAGGTGCCCTGGGCCTTTTAAGAATCTAAATGATTTAAAAATGAACAGAAAGCTAAAGCCAAAAAAACCCCAAAAACCTGGAAGGTAAACACTGGAGATATCAGAGCATTGGTTTAACTAGTAGCAGGTAGAGAGGTAAAATGACACCGAGAAAAATATATATTACTTTCCTTCATATTGGATTATGGATACATTTATGCACTTGCCATTTTAATGTAATAGAAGTTATCTAAGAGAGTTTTCATGGGAAAAGGGACAGAAATGTTTACTCACTCTCAAATGAAAGTGATCTCTCAGGCAGCCCATGGAAGCGACACTGAGCCGGTTTGTTGGGGACAGTATAAACATCTTAAGATCTGGGATTCCATGTATAACACACATAACCAAGTTCTGGTGCTATATCTTTTCCCCAAATGGCAGAGACAATATTGTTCACACAATTAAACAAAGCTAGGAATCAAGAGAACTTGGCCAAATCACTTCACTTCGTGGGACTTCCATTATCTCTTCTTTATATAAGTGGTTCTCAAACCTAGATGCCATTAGAATCATTTGGGAGCTTTTTACAAAAAAAAAATTCTAGCATCACAGATTACTTTTGGCTTTCCTTGAACTTTACAAAATGAAAGAATACATAATTTACTCTTTAGTGCTAGCTTTTAAAATTTAGAGTTATTTCTTTAAAATTACTGTAGTTCATTCTTCATTATTGCTATAAAATATTCCATAGCATAAATATGGAATAAATTATTTATCATTTTCTGTTAATAAACATTTGGGGGTGTTTCTAGTTGGAGGCTACCGTATGTAATAGTGCTATGATGAATTCTGACTGTGTTTTAGAGTTTACATGTGTTCTCGTTAAAAAAGATTTTTTTTTAATGTTTATTTTTGAAAGAGAGAAACAGACAGAGTGCAATTGGGGGAGGGACAGAGAGAGAAGAAGACACAGAATCCGAAGTAGGCTCCAGGATCTGAGCTGTCAGCCCAGAACCTAACGTGGTGGCTCAAAACCACAAACCATGAGATCATGACCTGAGCTGAAATCGGTTGCTTAACCAACTGAGCCACCCAGACGCCCCGTATTCTCGTTTTAAAGGGATAGATTTGTAGAATTGCTGACTCATAGGGATTTTGCATGTTTCGTGTTAATAGATATTGTCAATCAGATTTCCAAAACAGTTCTTCCAAACAGCAGTACATGAAAGTACCAACAATCTGACCAGTGGTATCATAAAAATGTTGTTAGTCATTCTGGAAGATATGCCGTGATATTTCATTGCGGTTTTAATTTTTCACTTTCCTACTTCCTGTAGATGTTGAGCACTTTTTTCAAGTTAGGGGATATTTGAGTATCTTCTTTAATGAAGTGCCTATTTAAGGTTTTTGCCCACTTAACTATTGGAGTGTTTGCCTTTTCCTTACTGACCCATATAGTTCTTTATATATTTTGGATACAAGTCCTTCATTGGATATATGTATTGAAAAAAGCTTTTCCCTCTCTGTGACCTGCTATTTCACTTTTTGTTGTTGTTGTCTTTTGATAAGAAGAATTTCTTAATTTTATGAAATCTAATTTATCATTATTGTCCTTTATTATTAGTGTTCTGTGTGTCCCATTTAAGAAATCTTTGCTTATTCCGTGGCCAATATTTAATCCATGTGTTCTTACCCAGACCTCAATGTTTTCACATTTAGGTCTATAATCCATTTTAGAATTAGTATGAATTAAGAATCAAGGTTCATTGTTCCCCCCAAATGGATATCCAACCATTTATTTGAAAGATTTTTTGCCTCTGTGTTCATGAGATAGATTGGGCTAGAATTTACCTGTCCTATAACGTCCTTGCCAGATTTTGCTGTCTGGGTTATGCTGGCATCATAAACAAGTTGGGAAACATTTCTTATTTGTCTATACTCTCAAAGAGTTTGTGTAAGATTGGTATTATTTCTTTCTTAAATGTTGGAAAGAATTAACCAGTGATGCCATCTGGGTGGTTTCCGAAATCAAAGTCATGCTGGGTTAGTGGTGAAGCCTTCCCGTTATTTCCCAGGGTGCCCATGCTTCTTTAAATTTTTTGCTTATTTTCTCAATTATAAAGCCGTTTAAAAGCACAAAGGAGAAATTGAATATCATTACAGAAGATTTTCAGAGGATATTCACATTAATGCCCCATAAGGAAATTCTAGTCATGGTTTTTAAAACTAGGAATCACATGTCATTTCTCCATAAAACACATTTAAGTGGATGAAAATGGGGGAAAAATCATGTGTAGGTGTGATAAGTGCTTTTCTTTTCGTACAAAACAAAATAAGAGCCCTGTGTCTGTGATCTAAGGATGCATTTGCTTATTTGTTAGATTTCTAAAAATGTGTCTTCACTAATAGGCCTCTGGGTGTTGGTAAAAATAAGCATTGCAATTAAACAAATGAAATGGCATGGCTCTGTTGAACTGTGAGAGTTTCGTTTCAGACTGTAGTCTGGTTTAGGGGAGAAGTAGAGAATGAGCAGACAGGTTGTCCAAGTTGGTAACAAATATAAGCATTCTCTGCCAAAGGAAGAAGGGAAAACATGAATGCCTCCATTAACTTAGCACTATATTAAGTGACTTGGAAAGTATTAACTACCGCAGCAGGTAGGAATTGTCTACACAGAATCTCTCTCTTTCTCTCTCTCTCTCTCTCTCTCTCCCCATCACCATCTCTGACAGCTTTGACTTTCTCTACTACATTGCAGCTCCTTGGACCTCCCTACCTTCTGAAAAGCCAATAAAGCTTTTTTTTTTAAATTTTTTAATGTTTATTTATTTTTGTGAGAGATAGAGAGACAGAGTATGAGCAGAGGAGGGTCAGAGAGAGGGAGACACAGAACCTGAAGCTGCTTCCAGGCTCTGAGTTGTCAGCACAGAGCCCAATGTGGGGCTCGAACTCACAGACCGTGAGATCATGACCTGAGCCAAAGTCAGGACACTTAACCGACTGAGCCACCCAGGCGCCCCAAGCCAATACAGCTTTACCACAGAATGCAAAATAAACTCTTGTCTCCCAACAAAACAAAAGGAAGACTAGACAGTAAAAGAACTCAAATGGGCAATCTGAAGAGGCACTAACATGACATTTCATGTGTCGTTGAGGGGAAAGACCTTGGAGAGGGGGCTCCCTAGGCACTGAGGGGACCCTAGATGGTGAAAAAAATTCATCAGAAAAATTGGAAGAGAACTTGGCAGCTTTTGGAGGTGTTAAAACAGGAAGAAGTGGTTGCAGCATGGGTAACTTTGAGTTTCTAAGCCAGGGATGTGTGATTGGGGATAATTTTATAGGCAAATTACGTTATGGTTCAAGCGGACTCAAGCAAGTAAGTGAACATGACCTGGAAACAAGTGAATCTGTAAGTTCAGAGAGAAGCAATTTCACTTTCTCACAAACCAGGAAAGCTGAGAGGAACATTTCCGGTGTGCAAGGAAGATGAAAGTAAAAGCAAGTCAAGAGAGGGCCTCTGAAATTACTGTAAAATGACATCGCATATGTCAACTTCTCTCAAAAGGAGCGCATTGCTACAAATTCATGTAGCTATAACCCATTTGCTTTACGTGTAGTGTACCGTTTGTGTATTCTGTACAGGTGAATAAACAACTGGGGAAGCGGGACGTAGAAGAGCTGAAGGAATCGTAGGTCAAGGGACAAGATCTCTTCAGGGGAAATGTCTGGTTTTCTGGGGGTTCAGGGCAGAAGGTAACCTGAGTGAAACTACAAAACGCTTTTTTTTTTTATTCTTTTTTTTTTGTAACTATTTTTTGTAACTATTCTTTTCACCTTATATTGCCGGAACACAGAAGCCAAGACAGAGATTGCTTGCCAAGCCTCTCGAGGAGTCCACCGTGGTTGGCTGCGAGAATTCCACTCATAACCTCGTGTCAGTGTCTGGACCTCTAGGGCAAGATTTACAGCTTTGCCTTCTTTGTCACCTTTGCCTTGCTACAGCCCAAACAGAAAACCCCTGGCCCTGATATCACCCTCTGGAATTCTTCTGTCAGATATTAGTGTTTCCCAGCCGTTCACAGTCGCATTGAATTGTTCACAAGTGCACTGCAGTGGAACCTTGAAGTGTTTCATTAGACCATTGACTGTACTGCTGCCTTGCCCTGCCCTGCTTGCCAGTCACCATGAAGCAGAGGCTAGCGTACTCTGCCATTGTTCTTCCTCTGGTGCCTTCCTCCCCGGTCATCCAGAATTCACACACGGCTTCACTTCCTTTCCAGAAGTGAACCAGAAATACTTTGCCCAGCCTTTTTAGGTGAAATGCCTGATGAAATAGAGGGATGTTGCTTGATCCCAGGGTGACGATCGTAGTATAAAACTCAATATAAGGATTCCTTCCCAATTCTTTCTCCTCATCCCTTGCCATCATGCTGGAGATAAGAAACCTTTCGTCAGGGAGTAATTATGGCTCAAGTTCAAACTACACTGGAAGAATTCAGTAACCATTTTTCTAAAGTGGGGGTGGGGGTGGGGGTTGGTAATTGCTAGTGACTCAGAGGAAGTTATACTTCTTTCGTCCCTAAACAATAATTTTATTTATTGCTTACATACCAGAAAGTGAAAGCGAATCTAAGAGATCATGCAAGTGAGATAGGCCAGAGGGTCCTCCAAAAGCAGCAGTTCCAGGTTATATTTGTCCCTACCCTTGATATTGACCATAGAGAGTAAAATCTGGAGATCTATGTCAACCCTCTTCTGACGCCTACGGAGTGAAGTCCGGTAAAGCCTTGCTTTAGTGAGGTCATGAAAGCCTTGCTCACTGGTTCATTGATGGCTAATCTTGGTGCATTCACATACTCCCAGCCTGATCTTCTGTCTTGAAGTTATAAGTGGTTGTGGTGTCATTGGTGGGTTGACCTTTCATCACACTCTCCTCTCTATGAGAGGAAATTAATGTTGATTAAATAGTTGAGTGAGGAATTTCTGGCTAATGTCAATCAAAGGAGGGCAAGAAAGCAGAGTGGCCAAGAAAGAAAATAGAGCATGGAAGAATGGACTAGGAGGCAGAGAGGTCTGATGGGAAAGGGGTTTAAGGGAAGAAAGCGAATAAGCTTTTGCGAAAGAGGGTTGAAGAGTTGTTAAAACAATTCTCCCTAGATGTTTAAGAGGATGCATAACCCCTCCCCGCATTGTCTCATCCACTATGCACACCGGTGGTAAGACATGGGGGAAAAACCTAGGGGTTCCACTAGGACCTATTTTAGGAGGTGAGTTTGGACGCTATTCAAGGAGGTAAAGATGCCAGGCTTTTGGCTCCTTGTCCTACTAGGTCCTTGGCGTGTGTATATGAGATCTATTTTCTTAAGGGTTCTCAAATCCATCCCTTCTTCTCCACCCCCATGGTGTGCCTTAATTCTGGCCCTCGCATCATTTCCTACCTTGAAGACTGACCTACCTAGAGTGACCTTCCAACTTATTTTTCAGCTTCTAGTAGCACCGGATCAAGTCGCTGCTACTAGAGACATCTTTATAAAATAAAAATCTGATTGTATTATGGCCTTATTAAAGATTCTTCAGTGGTTGCTTTGTCTTCCACACTGCCACATGACACCTCATGATCTACCCTGACTACCTCTTCCGTCTCTCTCTTGCCAGGCACTCAGCACTATCAAACCTCTTGTAGCCCCAAGAGTTTACAGTGTGTCACTGACCACTGTGCCTTTGCGTAAAGGCTTCCTCTGCCAGGAATCCCTTGCATTTTTCTCCCTCACCAACTTCCCACTCCCCTCACCTGGGTGACTTCTACTTAATCTTTTACACTTAGTTCAAGTATCATCTTACCTGAGGGACCTCTCTGGTATCACTGTCATTGAGGGCCCTTCCTGAGTGCTTTTTAACCCCATATATTGTAGCCATTACGATAACACCTGATAGCTATTGCTAGCTTGCTTTTCCCTCCTTATAAACAATTAGCTTCTTGAAAGCAGAGACTGAGTCTAAAACCCTGTTGCCTACAACAATAATGAGCACACAGTGGGTACTCAGTAACTATTTGAAAAAATAAAGAAACAAAGAGAAAGCCAGAAGACTATACTAAAGTGGTGACCATCGCCCACCTGGCTCATAGCCCCTTCTGCACCATGTGATCCTATTTCTTAGCCCCAGTAGATTAAGACCATCAACAGTATGGTTTATAATGATGAGCTGAGCCAATCAGATTCATTTCTTGGGGTTGGGGCATGAGAAGTGGAATGAATTAGGAAAGGGAAGCAAACTGAAGGCGTGATGTAGAGTCAAGACACACATGTGGTGGAAATAGAAATTATAGTAATGAGAAGTCAGTTAATATATGCAAAGAGGACAGATGCACAAGGAAAAACAGATGTCACAAGAGAGAAGTCACTCGACCAGAGAGAGAGAGAGACAGAGACAAACAGAGACAGAGAGACTTCTATGGTCTCAACTAGGGGTGGAGTCTCCATATTATATGTTAAATCTTTATGGGAACTAATCTGAATGATTTCTATTCATTATAAGTAAGAATCTAAACTGAAATGGAGAAAGGAGAGGAGAGGGGAGGGGAGGAAATGTGACATTGTGATTTATAATAAGAAATGTGTATTTGGTCTTCATCCTGTTTCTGACACAGAGCTCCTAAAACCCTTGGAAATTCTTAAGTGATGAGAGTGACAAAGGTGTTTTTTGTTACATTAATGAGTGATTTTGGACCTCATCTAAGGAAGAGGGAGAACCAGCCACATGATTAGAGGAGAGGGGAGCGAGACGCAGATGAACCAATCACCAATGGTGATCAATCATGCCTACGTAATGAAGCCTTCATAAAACCCCAGAAGGGTGGGGTTCGGAGGGCTTCCGTGTTGATGAACATAAGGGGATGTGGGGAGAGTGGCTGGGAGCCTTGTGCCCCTTCCACACATCTTGTCCTATGCGTCTCTTCTGTCTGGCTACACCTGGGTTATATCCTTTTATAATATAGTATAGGCATTCTAGTAAGTAAAATGTTTCTCTGAGTTCTGTGAGCCACTCTAGCAATCAATCAAACCCAACGAGGGGGTTTGTTGGAATCTCTGATCTGTAGCTCTTAGGGTCAGAAGCACAGGTAACAGCCTGGACTTGTGACTGGCATCTGTAGTGGCGGAAGGAGGTGGGGAGTGAGACTGTCTTGTAAGACTTAACCTCGGCATCTGATGCTATCTCCAGGTAGGGCATGCCAGAATCGGGTTGAATCGTAGAACACCCATGTGATGTCAGAGAATTGCTTGGTGGTGTGGGAAAAACACCTGCACGCTGGAGTTGGTGACCGGAAATATAGAAAGGAAAAAAAGCAAGTAAGACTTGTTTTAGACCCTCAGCTTCCCTCTTCTCTAAGTGTCTCTTCTTGTGTCAGCATTTAGTTCACGCTAGAAAGGAATGAGGAAACTCGTTTTTTCCACTAACCCCAGACCCTGGGGGCTGGATTGCATTGTCTTTTTCCTCCTTTGAGCTTACCCTGCTCTCTGCTGTGTGGCATTTATTCACTGTGAATAATGTGCAAATGAACAGAGGTCTGAGGAAACATTGTAAATCCCTGAGGCTAACATGCTGAAATTAATTAAGGAAGTAAAACATGTTAAATACTCTATCGAGGGGTGCCTGGGTGGCTCAGTCGGTTAAGCAACCGACCCTTGAACACAGCTCAGGTCATGATCTCACAGTTTGAGATAGATCCCAGCTTGCTCTGTGCTGTGCTAACAGTACAGAGCCTGCTTGGAATTCTCTGTCTCCCTCTCTCTCTGCCCCTCCCCTTCACGTTCATTCTCTCGCTCTCCTTCTTGCTCTCGCTCACGGTCTCTCTTTCTCTCTCTCTCAAAATAAATTAACTTAAAAAAATATTCTATTGAACTTTAGATGTAATTCATAAAAGCAAAAGTAAATAGTGTCAAGAAAGATTTTTGGCCTTAGCAAGTTGATTACTAAATGTTTTTAAGATTTGCAAATATCAAATATTACTACTTTCAGAGGAAAGTTGTAAAATAATAAATGAAAGACAAAGATTTTGTTTCTAATTCTGTATCTGAACAATTAGTTCATTGTTGCAAAACTGACATCTTGATTTAGAATTCTAAGAAACAGAGCTCTTATTTGATGGATTTCTCAAAAGGATTTTCTTGAAAGAATGTCTTGCAAAGACTCCCAAAATATTTTCAGATACTAGTTGGTAAATAAGAATTAATATAAATATGTTATACTCCAATAAACTGAGAGAAGAAAGTAATGATTTGCTTGTAGTTGTGAGCAACAGATGTTTTAATAAATTTTTAGGAAATAATTAAAATTTATGAAAAAGTTTTAAATGTTGGCAGAAGTTTATAAGCTGCTTGACAGATGTCGTGGAAAGATTATCTTGGGAAAAAAAATCCCCAAAGTATATTTGTCTGGAAAGGACCAAAATTTCCAAGCAAGGTTTTTGACTATTAAATGAGAGGAAGATTCACATTTAATTCTTGAAATCTTTCTTAGTTGTTTTAAAATTTTTATTTATTTTGAGAGAAAGAGAGAGAGAGAGAGAGAGCAAGCATGCAAGGGGGAGGGGAGAGAGAGAATCTCAAGCCAACTCCATGCTATCAGCACAGAGCCTGATGCAGGGCTCGATCCTGTGACCCTGGGATCATGACCTGAGCCGAAATCAAGAGTTGTATGCTCAGCGAACTGAGTCACCCAGTGGCCCCTTGGATTCTTTCTTTGTAAAAATCAGAAAATTCCTTACTAGAATGATAAGGTGTGCTCTGTAAAATCTAAGGAGTCCTTTGGGGAATTCCGTATATTGTCTTCAGCTTTATTGAAGTATAATTGACAAAATTATAGGACATTTAAAGTATCTATCGTGGTGATTTGATATATGTACACCTTGTAAAAGGATCCCCACAATCTAGTTAACTATACACATCCATCACTTCACATATTTATCTCTTTTGGGGGGGGGGAGTAAGAAGATTTAAGTTCTACTCTTAGCAAGTTTCAATTATATAATGCAGTGTTATCAACTAGAGCCATCACGCTTTACATCAGACTCTTAGGCCTTATTGATCTTATAGCTGAAAGTTGGTACCATTTTGCCAATCTCTTCCTATTTCCTCCCACCCCCCAACTCCTGACAGCCAGTCTTCTACTCCTTTGTTTCTAAGTTTGACTTTTTTTGTTGTTTTAGATTCCACACAGTGAAATCATACAGTATTCTTTTCCTTTTTTTGGATTATCTCACTTAGCACAATGCCCTCAAGTTCCGTCCATGTTATTGCAAATGGCAGGATTTCCTTCTTTCTAATGACTTGATAATATTTTATTAATATCAACAATATTTTACTATTAAATATTAATAATAATTCCATTAATATATATACCACTTTTCCTTTATTCATTCATCCATTCAGAGAAACTTAGGTTGTTTCCATATCTTGGTTATTATAAAAAACACTGAAGTAAAATGGGAGTGCAGATACCTCTTTGATATCCTGTTTTCACTTCTTTGAATGTATATACCCAGAAGTGGAAGAGCTGAGTCGTATAGTAGTTCTATTTTTAATTTTTTGAGGAAACTTCATATTGTTTTCCACAGTGGCTGCACCCATTTACATTCCCACCAACAGTGCACAAGTGTTACCTATTCTCCACACCCTCACCAACTCTTGTTAATCTCTTTTTGATGACAGCCATTCTATCAGGTGTGAGTTGCTATCTCACTGTTGCTTCGATTTGTAGATCTCTGATGATTAGTGATGTTGAGCACCTTCTAATGTACCTGGTGGTCATTTGTATATTTTTGGGTTTTTTTTTTCGTTGTTGTTGTTGTTTTGTTTTGTTTTAGAAAAAATGCCTGCTCAGTTTCTCTGCCGACTTGTTAATCAGGTTTTTAGCCTGTTTATTTGTTTGTTTTGCTTTTGAGTTGTATGAGTGCTTTATATATTTTGGGTATTTACCCCTTATCAGATATATGATTTCAAATATTTTCTCCCATTCCATAGGTCTGGGAATTTAATATACTTGAAACATAGTTTATTTTAAACAACAGATGTTAGTGAAGATGTGGAGAAAGGGAATTCTCGTGCACTGTTGGTAGGAATGCAAACTGATGCAGCCACTGTGAAAAAAGTATGGAGTCTTCTCAAAAAATAAAAATAGAACTGCCCTACAATCCAGTAATCACACTACTGGGTATTTACCCAAAGAATATGAAGGTGTGAAATTGAAGGGATACATGCACCCCTATATTTATTGCAGCGTCATTTACAATAGCCAAACTATGGAAGCAGCCCGAGTGTCCATTGGTAGATGAATGGATAAAGACATGGTATGTATATACAGTGGGGTATTATTCGGCCATAAAAAAGAATGAAATCTTTTTATTTGCAACAACATGGATGGATCTAGAGAGAATAAGGCTAAGTTAAATAAGTCAGAGAAAGACAACTACCATATGATTTCACTCATAAGTAGACTTTAAGAAACAGAAAAGTCAACAAAACTGGGGAAAAAAAGAGACCAAAAACCCCCCAGACTCTTCACTATAGAGAACAAACATGGTTACCAGAGGGGAGGTAGGTGGGGGAATGGGTTAAACAGGTGAAGGGGATTAAGAGTACATTTATCTTGATGCGCACTGAGTAATATATGGAACTCTTGAGTCAGTACACCTGAAACTAATATAACACCTGATGTTATCAATGCTGGAATTAAAATTAAAAAAATAAAATAGAAATAGAATATACATTAAGTACACAGGTCTTTTCTACAGGAGGATTTTAGCTATATTATTCTTTATTAAGTAGTCTATGGCCAATGTAGACAAACCAAATTATATATCCTATTCTTGCTTATATAGAGTATGAGTGAAGAACTGATTCTCTATCAAATACCATTAATTTCTCAATGTTAATCAGCTGTAGGGCATATAAAAATGAAAAGAAATTACTTGAGTTCTTTTGAGAGCTATCAGAAATGTTCCAATCACTCATTTAAATACTAACTAGAGGGGTGCCTGGGTGGCTCACTTGGTTGAGCATCAGAGTTGAAATCGGGTCATGGTCTTGCAGTTTATGAGTTCAAGCCCCACACAGGGCTTGTGCTGTCAGCGCAGAGCCCAATTTGGATCCTCTGTCTCCCTCTCTCTCTGTCCCTCCTCTGCTCACGCTCTCTCTCTTTCTCTCTCTCAAAAATGAATAAAAACATTAAAAAAATTAAAAACTGACTATAAAGAGGGGATATCACTACAAATCTCATGGATATTAAAAAATGATAAAGGAATATTATGAACAACTCTATGCCCACAAATTTGATAACCTAGATGAAATGGACCGATTTCTTAAAAGACATAATCTGTCAAAACTCACACAAGAGATAGATTATCTTTAAAAAATTAAAAACAATTTTTTTAATGTATATTCATTTTTGAGAGACAGAATAGAGCGTGAGCAGGGGAGGGGCAGAGAAAAGAGGGAGACACAGAATCCGAAGCAGGCTCCAGGCTCTGAGTTGTCCGCACAGAGCCCAATGCGGGGCTCAAACTCACTGACCGTGAGATCATGACCTGAGCCGAAGTTGGAAAGTCAGATACTCTACTGACTGAGCCACCCAGGTGCCCCTAAAATTTTTTTTTAATGTTTGTTTTTATTTTAGAGAGAGTGTGAACAGAGGAGGGGCAGAGAGAGAAGGAGACAGAATTTGAATCAGGCTCTTTGCTGAGAGTGTAGAGACTGATGCAGGGCATGAACTCACGAACCATGAGATCATGACCTGAGATGAAGTTGGACACTTACTGAGATGTGCCTGAGATGACTGAGCCACCCAGGCACCATGAGATAGGTTATCTTAATAGGCCTATAACTTTTAAAGAAATTGGATCAATAATTAATAACTTTCCAAAACAGGAAGCACCAGGCCCAGATGACTTCACAGGTGCATTCTACTGATCATTTGAGAAAGAAATTATACCAATTCTCTATAATCTCTTCTCACAGATAAAATGAGATGATACTTCCTAACTCATTCTATGAGGCCAGCATTACCCTAATACCAAAATTAAACAAAGACACTACAAGAAAATGGCAGCCCAACATTCTTCACAAACATGGATGCAGAAAATTTCAATTATTAGCAAATCAGATCCAATAATTATATATATAAATTATACATACCACAACCAAGTGGGATTTATCTCAGGTATGTAAGGCTGGTTTAATATTCAAAATTCAATTAATATAATCAACCACATTAACAGGCTAAGAAGAAAAATCGTGTGATCATATGAATAGATGCAGAAAAACATTTGACAAAATTCAACACCCATTCATGGTAAAAATTCTCAGTAAATAGGAACAGAGAAGAATTTTCTCAACTTCATAGAGCAAATCTACAACTACACCCCCACCCACACACTGCAGCTAACATCTTAATGGTGAGACAATGTAAAGATTTCCTGCTAAGATCAGGAACAAAGTGAGGAAGTCTGCTTTTACCACTGATTTTCAACATCTATTGAAAGTCATAGCTAATGCATTAAAACAAGAAAAAAGGGGGGGGGAAAGGTATACAGAGTGGAAATAAGAAATAAAACTGGCTTCGTTTGCACATGACATGATCATCTATCTAGAAAATCAGAAAGAACTGACAAAAATATTCCTGGAACTAATAAGTGATAATAGCAAGATTGCAGGACACAATGCTAATGTACAGAAGTCAATCACTTTCCTATATACCAGCAATGAACAAATGGAATTTAAAATTAAAACCACATTACCATTTACATTAGCACCCTAAAAATGAAATACAGGGATATAAACCTAACAAAATAGGTGTAAGATCTATATGAAGAAAATTGTAAAACTCTGATGAAAGATATTAAAGAAGAACCAAATAAATGGAGAGATATTTCATATTCATGGATAGGAAGTCTCAATATTGTCTATATGTCAGTTCTTCTCAACTCGATCTATACATTCAATGCAATCCCAATCAAAATTCCAATAAATCATTTTGTGATTGTGAACAAAGTGATTCTAAAGTTTATATTAAGAGGCAAAAGACCCAGAATAGTCAACTCAATATTGAAGAAAAGCAAAATTGAAGGACGAACACTACCATACTTCAAGATTTACTATAAAGTTATAGTAATCAAGACATTGTAGTATTGGCAAAAAAAAAAAAAAAAAAGACAGATGTATGGAACAGAGACAGAGCCCAGAAGTAGGCCCACAAAAACTGAGTCATCTGACTGGACAAAGAAGCAAAGGCGATACAATGGAGCAAAAATGGTTTTTCCAACAAATGGTGCTGGAACAACTGGATGTCACATGTGAAAAAGAAATGAGCAAAAAAATGAAAAAAGACATGAACTTTATCTCCTTCACACATACACACACACACTTTAAACTAGATAATAAATCTAAATGTAAAATTCGAGACTTATAAAACTCCTAGAAAATACTAGGAGAAAACCTAGATGACCTTGGTATGGTCATCTTTTCAGATATGATACCAAAGGCACAATCCATGGGAGAAATAATTGATAAGTTGGAATTCATTGAAAATAAAAACTTCTGTGGGACACAACGTCAAGAGGATGGGAAGATAGTCGATAGATGGGGATAAAGTATTTGCAAAAGAAACATCTGATAAACATCTGATAAAGACTGAGTCTGGCTGGCTCAGTCAGTAGAGCATGCGACTCTTCATCTGGCATTGTGAATTCAAACCCCATGTTGGGCGGTGAGCCTACTTAAAAAAAAAGATCAAAATATACAAAAGGTCTTAAGACTCAATGATATAAAGACGAACAATCTGACTAAAAAATGATCAAAAGACTTGAACAAATACTTCACCGAAGATCTACAGATGGTAGGTAAGCATATGAAAAATATTCAATGTCCTATGTCATTAGAAAATTATAAATTAAAATAAGATACCACTACACATATATGATAATGACCAAAATCCAAAATACTGACAACATAAATGACGATAAGAATGTGGAGCAACAGGGACTCTCATTTACTGCTGGTGAGATTGTAAAAGGGTGCAGTCACTTTGGAAAACAGTTTGGCAGTTTCTTAGAAGACTGAACATACTCTTACCATAAGAGCTAGCAGGTGCACTCCTTAGTATTTATGCAAATGAACTGAAATCTTATAATGCAAAAATCTGCAGATGCAGCTTTATTGATAATTATCAAAATTTGGAAGCAACCAACATGTCCGTCAGTAGGTGAGCAAATAAGTAAACTGGGATACAAGCAGACAATGGAAAAGTATTCAGCTCTGAGAAGAAATGAGCTATGAAACCATGGAAAGACATGGAGGAAACTTACGTGCATATTACTAAGTGAAGAAGCCAATCTGAAAAGTCTAAATGCTGTCTGATTTCAACTTTATGACGTCCTAGCAAAGGGAACACTATGGAGACAGTAAAAACATTAGTGGTTGCCGTGGGTTAGTGGGGAGGGAAGGAGGAATAGAGCACCGGGGATTTTTAGAGCAGTAAAACTACAATGATGGAGATGTTTCATTACACATTTATCAAAACCATAGACTGCACAATATCTAGAATAAACTCTCGTGTAAGTTTGGATAATAATGATGTGTCAACGTATGTTCATCAGATGTAACAAATGGACCACTCTTGTATGGGATGTTAGCAGTTGGAGAGGCGGTGTGTGTGTATACGAGGGGGCAGGAAGTCGATGGAAAACTTTCGTACTTTTCACTAAATTATTTTGTGAACCTAAAACTGCTCTAAAAAAGTTTATTACTTAAAAAAAATGACTGATGACCTGTATTCCATAAGCACAAAGAAATGGTACGTAGTTTCTCTTATATGTTGTGACCAGTTCAGGAGGAAGCGGCACTGTCACCATCCCCAGATCCTCTTTCTTGTTCCATCTTCAAGGCCTGATCTCCAAAACTGTCTATTCCTCCCCTAGTTCTAACAGAGGGAATTTGGAGAAAAGTGCTGAAAAATTTTACGCAAGCAATTGTCCCATATGTGCAATAGTTCTGCTGTTTTTAATGACAAGAAATTTGTTCTTTAGAGACTCTTAACTAGAAAACCTTCACAGAACCAGATGGAATTCATCTACTCAACAAATCAAATCATGACTGAATGCTTTAGCATTATTGTAGTCTTCGAGTCTAGCCAAAATTTATTTTTTCCTGAAACTGATGGAAGCCTCAATATTTTTGATCCAGACCTAAATCATGATTTACATGTTCTACATGACCTGAAAATATCTCTAACTTATCAATATTTGATAAGTATTCATGCAGTCATAGAAAGGTTGAGAGAGTGTGTTCTATTATGATACCATGAACTGAGCAGGAATTTGGAACTAGGAAAGATCTCAGGAGCCATCTCGCAAAAACACCTCACTTTACAGGTTAGGACGCTGACAGTGAACTTAGCGACCTGACCAGTGTTTTCATTGCTAGTTAGCAACAAACCTGAAGCTAGAATCCAGTTCTCTGACTCCATAAATTGAGTTCAGAGTTCACAGAATACAGAGCGTTGGCCTCAAAAAAGAAATGGGAGAACACTTGCAGACTTAGCTTTTACCAATTAAAATTTTTGAGCAATACAAGTTACTAATTGGACCAAAAAGAGTTAATGCATCAATTCAAACCTTCCTGGACTTGGTATTGTTTGCTTGCAGTAGCGATGCACTGTAACACAACTCAAAGGAACAAAGAATTTATAGCAGGATATGACTTCAGTTTGTCTCTCCTTAAATAGAAGCCAACTCTATTTAGAGCACAGGTGTGTTATTAGGGAAAACACACCAACCTTACACTTTGAGTACACTCCAATAGAGTACTCGGTTCCTGACAAAGAGAAGTGAGGACATATGCTGAATATTTAATGACACGCTGTTTTGTGGTTTCTCCCAAACCACAATGTGAAGGCAGTATTTGTCTGTTTTGAGCGATGGTTATATTTGGTACATTATGTTCCATTTGGTGTGTGATATACACCATGTCAAAATCGTTAGTGCTATAAGAGGAGAAACAAACAAAAGTAAAGTTGTTTGTGGTCTCAGAGAAGAGGAACAATATTTTTGTCAGTGCATAAATAATTTTTCTCAGATAGAATGCATCTTCACCGGAGACTAGCAAATAATAAATTATTCCTTTTATTTGAGCGTGTCCTTTCCTTCATGTTAAAGAGTGTGTTTGATTGTTGCTTTCACATCACCCAATTCATTGATTTACTTCCCACGTTGTATTAAAGTGGATTCAAGAACTTCTGTTAAGATGGTTTTTTTTTTTTTATTTCTATGGAAAAACAAGGCTGAAGGCTCCCTATCTTGAACTTGATTTAAATATTTTGAATCTACCTACATGACATTTCTTTCTCTTGCTCAGTCCTCAAACAGCTATTCTAATTGTAACTTCCCCCTGACAACTCTATAGAAAGAACCTGGCTTTTAGAACCAATACTCACTATGGAGTAGCAAGCACAAGCAAGCAGTGTGTTGATTTCCCCCCACTAATTATTCCTGGCTTCTATTTAAGTTAATGTTGGCATTTTGAAAGAGTGATATAACATCCCCAAAATTCAATGCAGAACGTAAACATTCTAACATTCTTGTCCTGTGTCACTGTCCCTGATATTGGTGAACTATCAGGCCCTTCCCTGGGCATTTGTTGATTTCTTCGCTCTTAGGTACAAAGGATTTACATCAGGCATATAAATAACTTTGAAAAATCATTAGGTGGTAAAAATTATATATCTATTGGGACGCCTGGGTGGCTCAGTCAGTTGAGTGTCCCACTTCGGCTCAGGTCATGATCTCTCAGTTCACGAGTTCGAGCCCTGCGTTGGGCTCTGTGCTGACAGCTCAGAATTTGGAACCTGTTTCAGATTCTGTGTCTCCCTCTTTCTCTGACCCTCCCCTGCTTGCACTCTGTCTCTCTCTCAAAAATAAATAAACATTAAAAATAATTTAAAAATTGGCCATTCCTAAAATGCATAATTCCTCCTTCCACACTCTCTTGATTATCCTACCACTTCTCCGTGTCACTGACGCTGAGCGTGCGCAGATACCCACGGGCCGGAAAACCAAAACAGAAAAACCATGATTGTTTTATGAAAAGTGAGATCATTTAGGTGAGACTGATTTGTGTTTGCAGCACAAGATAGTGTAAATGTAAATCTAAGGTGGCAAATTATTATTAGGGGCTGTTGAGGCAGGGACAGTGGACTAGAAGACAGGGACGCTTAGTTCTAGACTCAGCCCCACCACTAACCACTTCTATAATTCTGGGAAGTGAGTTTATTCTTTTTCTCTTTGTGCTTGTATCTATTTGAAAATTAGTGTAAAACCAAATCTATTCTGTTATTATTATAATTTATTATAATTATTTGCCTATATATCTTTCTCACCTATTAACATTTTATTCTCCTTTAAAAAAAAATCACGGGTCCCTCCATCACTCATGTACAGCCCTATTATTGATACAAAGTGAGTGCTTAAAGATCCGCCGATGAATATATTTTACCCATCTGCACTTCTCGGATCTTACCAGTAGTGCCTAAGTCTCATGAGTCTTGTCTTGACTTGTTTAAGTCTCTGGGTCTGAAGGCTGGTGTCGGTTTTTTTCACATCTGATTTAAAATAAGCTCTGTGTAAGGAAGTGAGATGGAAGATGTAAAGCGCCCGGGATCATTTTACAGACAAAACCTCGGCAGATCAGTTGCTGTCTTATTCAGAGGAGGCGTTTACATGATCGATCGATCGTTGTCAAAGTTGAAATGTATGCACGAGAATCTCCCACGGAAGCAGGAGTTCTGAGCCTCACAGCCTGCCAAATGGAGCCTACCCTCTCTATCTCTGTGGGGCAACTCACCTACCGCAACGTGAAAACCACCTCAAATGCCTATGCAGACTCCGTTTCTAATGCATTTTTAGGGTGTGCTCTCAAGTAAGCCCGATTTCCAGCTGTTCATGCTTTGAGATATAGGTTTCATCTGGGTCAAAAGGAAGTGGCTGGATGAAGCACAGTGTTCAGGGCTCTGTCAGAATGATTCCGAGCCTATCTCTGAATTCAGTAGAAGAGTGTGCTCTTATCATGGGCTGTGGCCATGTACCTGCCAATGGTTGCCCCTCTTGGTCAAGTATGTTCAGTATTAATAATGCCTTTAATAAACACTTACTGTTTATTAAACACTTACTGTTTCGGGCACTTCTGCAAAGCACCGTAGGGCTGATACTTCATTTAATCCTTTAATAATCTTCTGAAGTATGTACGATTATTATTACCACTTTTACAGATAAGGAAACTGGTACAGAGTTAAGGAACTTGTTCAGGATTGCGTATCTATTCAGCAGCTGGTTTAAACATAGGCAGTCATTTTCCAGGGCTTGGATGCTTACTACTATGCATACTGTCCAGATATATTTACTGAGAAATATCTTATCTAATCTCTCTAATAATAATGACACCAAAACTTACGAGACGATGAAGGCTCTGAAATCCTCTGCCACCCACCATGACATTTCATTGAAAAGCCAAACTGATGCCCATGGGCAGGGAATCTGACTCCTCCCTGAAAGTAGGCTTGAAATGGTGTGTCTCCAGTAGAAGTTTCTTTAAAATGCATACATTTGGAAGTTTTAGGGGACAATGGGCTTATTGAGTTCACTGCTATTTCTTACTTCTTCCCCAGCAAAGACACTAGATATGACATGATCTGACAAATGATTTTGCTTTCAATATACCGACTTCTTTTGTAAAATGCTCAATAAGCACCTGTGTCTCAGAACCGAACATCAACATTCCCAAGAACTCACGGGAGGGTGCATAAGTGAACTTCACTTACCAATGTTTGGAAGACAATAGAATATTGTCATAAAGAGAAAAATAGAAGACTTTTCAAATGAAGTACAAACCCGATATGATTATAGTGGGCTATGGGCAATGTGTTTTTTGGTTTTGTTTTGTTTTTTACTCTTTTTTTTTTTTCGTATACAGCATGGTTTCTGTTTCCAAACCTTTTCTAAAGAGGGGCAGCTTCATGCAATGAAGAAAACATAAGGATTTCCTTCTAAATTAGCCCCACATGTTATTGAAGGGAAGAAGATGCTCATTAGTTGGCAAAGATGTTTTTCCATGGTAAAATTTGGGAAAGATATTCCTGGGTAATTTTGCATGAATATAGTCATACTCTAACCTTCACAAGAAGAGGATAAATGACCTCTCTCTACATAAGGACACAATTTTCCCAGGCCACACCTCCAAATATCATATCTGTTTAAAGTTATAAATGGGTACCTATTTTAAGTCCAAGGTTCTAATCGTAAAATGTAGGAGAAAAGTCTTAGATGTAGAAGATTTTGAAGATTGGAATTGTGAGATGCCTTAATTCCCAGGTACCCTCATCTGACTTCCTATGGTTACTCTGATTAAATCTCATCAGAGTGCTCCTCACGTATTTATTTGTGCAGAAATGTAAATTTACAAAGTATATTCAATAGACATTTTTGAGCACTACTGTGTGCTAGTATCTGTGGCCGATAATATTAGCTACAAAACAGACTGAGCAGAGACATGAGCTGATCTGTGAAACACAATTATTTGATAGCATTCGGCAATATGCTAAAGTACATTTAACAAAAATGACAGTTTGGGTAAGGCTGTAATTAATATTTAGATTTCTAAAAATATAATGTTTTTCTTTTAAGGCCATTCCTAGTGCTGCAAAGAGTCCTAAAATCAGTATCAGGGATTAAATCATCATGTTTATTGTGGCTCGGACACCTGCGTTTCCTGGAACAGTGCATGTTGATAGTTGTTGCCATCATGTACTTACTAACAAGTCTCCATTTTACTTTCAAAAATGTCCTGGCTTGGATGACAAGTTCTATGATTATCTTTGTATTGGCACATGTCCTAAGTCAGATACATTCAGGCCTGACATACGCAGTGAATGAGCAATAATGGCTGAAGAGGGGGGCAAGAAGAAAACGTCAACATAAGGAGAATGGAAGGGAGAGTAGAAGATCTTAAGCAACTATAACACACTAAAGGCCCCACGTAGTGTGTTTTGGTTCCAGAGGATGTTACCCAGAATCTAGTCTGTAGATGAGACCAGTAACAGGCACTTTTCAAAAAGCAGGCATATCATCCAGTTCTGCTTAGATAAGACTCCATGTGAGCAACTGTGCCTAGAACAGTTAGTTGGCTATGGTAGTGATGGTGGAGGCATACCAGTAGGAGGTGAGCTAGTCAAAGCTCCCCAAAGTAGACCGGCTTAAGTTAGAGGCCATGCCCCAAGCCTAGGAGGGAGACTAGACTGCTAGTTGAGAAAACCGAATTATAGACTTTATTGTCCATATTGGTTAATACAGTGGGCATTGAGAGAGAGCTGCAGTGTGGTGGATTCTTTCCAGGTACACTGGATGTTGGGGTCCACAACAGAAAGACCAATCACAGATTCAATCCTCCATTAAAGCTGCATCTCTTACTTGTCAGTGTTGGCTCAAGAGCTGGGTGTGACTGAATGATAGGTGGAAACCATCATTGTAAGTAAGTATGGATGGAAGGGACAGGGAAGAGGATTTTTAAGTCTCTGGGGAAATAACGAATAAGCTTGAGAATTTTGTCTCAAGGCAGGAAGCTTGACCCAAATTAGCTGCTTTGTAAAGCTTTATTGAGTGAATGAATACCCAAATGGTGTGGGTTTTACTACTGAGAAATCCCAACTGAAGAGAGCTATCAGTACAAATGCAAGCCAGTCTTTGAAGGGGAATCAAGTGTGGATCAGAAACTCACAAGTCTACCAGGTCAGGAGTACAATCACACACAACTGATGGAGGCAAAGACCAGAAACCAGATTAGGTCGAAGGAGGAGCATATGAGAATAAGGAGGAAGGTCCAGGCCCATCCATGAACATGTCCACCACTGGATGACAGTCACTAACCTTTATGGGCCTGCGGATGTGTGGAGCAGAGAGAGGTGTGTCTGTTACAGATTCCAGCTGGGTGGTTGGTAAAACTGACCCACAGGAAGGAAGTGGCTCTAAAAACTGACACAATTCTGAAGCGTGTCGTAAAAAATGAGAGGGGCTATGGTAACATCCTATTTTATGCCAATATCAAAAACATAAATGCTGGGCATCTGGATGGCTCAGTCAGTTGGGCATCCAACTTCAGCTCAGGTCGTGATCTCACAGTTCGTGGGTTCAAGCCCTGTGTCCCTAGCTCTGAGCACTGGAGCTTCCTTCAGATTCTGTGTCTCCCTCTTTCTCTGCCTCTCTCTCTCTCTCTCTTTCTCTCTCTCTCTCTCTTTCAGAAATTAACATTAAAAAACTTAAAAAACATAAATGCTAAAAAGGCTTTTCTGCCCACAGTTATTCATAGGGTGGTATTATAATAAAGATTCTGAGAGAGCTTTAAATCAATATTGCAATTGTAACATTTTCTCTTACATATGAGTCCTGTTCATGAGGTAAAAAGGGCAACACAATAAATACTTCCAAAAATAAGCTCAAACATTTCACACAAAATGTTCTCAGTTAATATAATAATAGTCAGCGATACAATGACTTAAAATCTGATTACTCTTCCCCTGGAATATTGGCTTGAGCAAAATTGTATCCCAATTTATTGGAGAAAAAAGTGCATATTATTTTAAGAGAAACATCCAGTTGAAAGATAGGTTTGTAATTTGGAGAAACTGAGTTTTCCCTTTTATAGATAAGCTATAGACTATATTTTGGTCTGCTAGGTGGGTACTGTATTCAAAGTCTTATTCCAGATTAGATAATTACATACAAACACACATGTACACATGTCTCCAATTCTCACAAGGTGGTAATCACCCTTTTATAGATGAGGAGACTGGGGATAACTCATTTCAGTCTAAGTGCAGGATCCTGGTAAGGGGTTTGAAATCCAGACTCACCTGACTTCAAAGCCCATTTTTCTTTCAGAAAACCAGCCCCTCATTTGCCACTTTACTTTGATTATTTTATTTCCTAGCCTGGTGTTCTGTATGTGCTATGAACTCAATAAACCATACTTACTTATTAAATTGCATAAAGAAGCACACTAAAGGCTATTGAAAGTTCCATCTTTGATTAAAATCTATCAACTCCTAAGATTAGAAGTTCCTGTCCACTGATGTATCCTGCGCAGCAGGCATGTAGTAAGTTTTTAACACACATTTGATAAAGGAAGGGTAAGAGGACAGAGGGACAGGGGGAAGGAAGACTAGTAGAGCCTGGGATGATCACAGATGATCCAGGTGGCCGTGGAGAACGGAGAAAAAGGATTTGAAATAGCAGCAGTAGAAGGTAAAGATGATATTGTAAGTATCACCTAATGGGCAGGGTGGCAGCTGAGACAAAATTGAACAATGAAAGGGCCTGACTGGCTCATATGAAGTCTGTGGGACAGAAGGGGGAGGTAGAAACATGTGGAAATCTGTGATTTTGAAGGGCGAAAGTTTGGAGGACATTGAGGTGAAAAGAGAAGGAGAGAGGAAAAGGAAGAAAACAAAAGTGATGTTGTTAAGTTTGCGCACTACGTCGAGCTCGATGAAGAAGATGGGAGACTGATGGCATACATACAGGGACAGATGTGACAGCAATGGAGTCCACACCGGTCTAGCTGTCTACGGAAACCCTCATTAAGGTAAACGCGGCACCTGGGTGGCTCAGTCAGTTAAGCATCCGACTGTTGATTTTCCCTCACCAGGCTTTGCGCTGACAGCACAGACCTTGCTTAGGATTCTCTCTCTCTCTCTCTCTCTCTCTCTCTCTCTCTCTCAATCTCTGCCCCTCCCACATTCTCTCTCTCACTCCCAAAATAAATAAACTTTAAAAGTTTTTAAAAAATAAGGGAAATGTAGAACATCAGCTAATTCTGTTATTAACAATATAATACCACAAAAGATTGAGAAAGCAACAAGAACAACTTCTGATATACATTGATCATTAGCCTGCAACAAAGCTTGCGGTTGAATGAAAATGATACGCACCTTCGAGAACATTCTAATACAGTTTATAATATCCAAGAGGCCAGCTCTGGGACCCATCAAAGTGGATCCTCTTTTGTGCTTCCTGACACTTCCTTTACCCAGTGTGCATTTTGATTCACAGATAAAAGGGATCTAAAATTTCAAGGATCGATATGTGAGGGCGACATAAATCTAAGGGAATAATATCAGAAAGGCTCAAGTACAGGATACACTGAATCTTGTGGAAATGCTAACAATATTTTTAAAAGGGTTTCCAGTGATCTTTTTCTTATTCTGAGTTCAGAGTGAGAACAATGAAAAGAGACATGGTCAAGACACGGGGCAGATGGTGTGGTATCAACAGACTTAAAGAGAAAAGACAGAACTTTTGAACTCTCTTTTTATTTCTCTGTGATGCAAATGGTATTTAAACTGGGACTCATAAAGTCAATGTGGTTTGGAGGGCACAAAAGACCAGCCTCAAAGAGGCAGTTATAGAAAATCTCTTGCTTCTTTGAATGTGTTTAAAGCTACAGGCATCCACAAATCATCCCCAAGATTCCACACCCCCCCACCAAGATTTATTGAGAGATCATTAACTATATGTCATTATTATATGTAACAAAGATTCTTAGAGATATGACCACAGGGCTTTCTGGAAGTAAGCTTGGAGGTTCCTAGTGTTAAAGTTCAGGTCCCTAAAATAGGAAAAGATGGCCATGAGTTTGGAAAAGTCAGATTTTGGAAGGTGGATCTTGAAAATACAGATCATACGAACTTGAAGTCAATGCCTGGCAAAATTCTAGCATAGGTTATTAAATAGATGGGCCCTGAGCCCTTAGGAAAGGCCACCCCTGAGCCACAGCGAGGGGGAATATGAACAGTGGAAGGAAAAAGTAGCGCAAGGTGGACTATAGAACCTGAGGAGTTTAACAGGCCTGAAACGAAGAAGCCGAACAGAAGGAATTAGAAAATCATTCTGACAAGGGTCAAGAATGGAAAATAGGATACCGACCAAAGGCAGAGTGATGATGAGATTGTTGAGAGGGCTGAAGCGGAGACAGCAGGAGACAGAAATAGGGCTAGAAAGATACTTGAGCGAGACAAGCCGGTGGCAATGAAACAAGCTGGATCTGGCGAATCAAATTGAAGCGGGGTGCACGAGGGCTACACTGTCTCCTCACTGGTTGGGTGCCTTTGGAAGCTTCTAATCCAGCTGTACCCAGGCTGCTCAAGCTTAAAGGGCTAGACACCGGGGAACAAGGTCTCCTGACCCCCTTCCAGGGAAACCTCCAGATGCTTTTATTTCCTTGTGTCCGAAAAAAAAATCATATTTTGAAAAGAGGAAGAATTTAATTTCATTATACTGTGGCTTGTTTAAGATGCTACTTCGGGGAAGCTGTGAGTTTACTTAGCTGCCACGTACTAAGCACTCACAAAGAAAAGGCACTTTATTCTTAGGCATTACTGGAAGCAGAAAATGAGTATTGCAGAGGAAGTCATGCTTGGCTAAATGCTTTTTTTTTTTCCTGTAACTTAAATTAAGGATATTAGGAAAGAAACGGAATACATGCTTTCCTTAATTAATTGCAGTGAATATGCTTATCATTTTCAGCATCATTTTTTAAAATGGTAACTCACCCCAAATTAGCTAACTCTTGGCAAAACTGTGTCAACTGCTATGGCTCATGTTTCCTGGGCAATTCCTCATTAGAAGGACTTCGTTAGAAGTTCAGTAATTTTAGCAGAGTGTATGTATGTATATACATAATTTTTTCCCCTCTGACAGTTATGTCATCCATTCTCTTCTTAGGCAACTTCCCCTCAGATTAAATTTGCCATCAACTGTCATGTATTTTTCTCATCCTTAAATGTGTTCAGAGTTAGGAATAAAACAGATTTCCTTTTCTTTGTGGGAAATCTCTTGATTTACAGAACTCTTTATTTGATATTTTCTTCCATTTATTAACTTTCTGACTATGTGATCAATGATTTATAAGAAAATGTATAGGATTGATGATTGGAAGATGTTTATTCTTAAGAAGTTAAACAACTGTTTTTCCTGAACTCAATTTCTCTTTTCTCTCATTGTGCTCTTTTCTCCTCCCTGACTCCCACCTCTAATTTTGACACATTTTATTAAAAATATTCTCAGTGGCAAATAATAGAAAACACTCGTACAGTGGCTTCAGCACATAGGGTTTCTTTTTCTCACATATCAAGAAATCTGGAGATTGGCAGTTCAGGGCACCTGGTGCCCAGCTATCCCATCAAGAACGCAAGTTCCGGGGCGCCTGGGCGACTCCATTGGTTAAGCATACGACTTCAGCTCAGGTCATAGTGTTGCGGTTCCTGAGTTTGAACCCCATGGCAGGCTCTGTGCTGGCAGTTAAGAGCCTGCTTTGAATCCTGTGTCTCCCTCCCTCTCTGCCCCTCCCCGGTTTGTACTCTGTCTCTCTCTCTCTAAAAAATAAATACATTAAAAAATAATAATAATAATAAAAAGAATGCAAGATCTTCCTGTCGCACACATTCCACCATCTTCAGCATGTTGGCTTCTACTGTGGCCATAGTTGCCTTATGACTGCTCTACCTTGGGCAGTATAGAGAAGAGAGAATGGCCAGAGGCCAAAGGGCCATGCCAATCAAGTCTGTTCCCTTAAAAAATAACCTTTCATTCACTTCATGGGGCCTACCTGGGTTACATCAGCATCCCCACATTACTGGTAGATGGCCAGAGAGTGGAGGTGTGGACAGGACAAGTTCGATCAAGCAACATCATCTGCCACATTTACCTCTTTCCTCCTACCCCATCCTATATATGAGGGAAGAGTAATTTTAATGATTCCTAGCGTGTTTTTGAGTATTCAGTACGTACCAAGCATTATTCTGTTTAAACCTGATAAAATTCCATGCAATAATCATATGGTTACTATTATTATTCTCATTTTAAAGTTGAGAAAAGAGAGAAGAGAAAGGCTTCGCTAATACAAGATCACACAGCTAATGAGTGGCAGGGTGCACCTCTGGCCAAATCGAAAATCCATGAACTTTAATAACTGTTACTTTAGCCTCCCAGTTGTGAGCTACAGTGTGAAAAATGAACTTAGAGATTCTTTTTATCCCCCAAACAAAAGTGAAAAATTCTTCATGTTAAGATATTAAGACTATTCTGATACCTAAGCTTTTATTTAAAAAATTTTTTTAATGTTTATTATTTTCGACAGAGAGAGAGAGGGAGGGAGAGACAGCAAAAGAGGGAGACAGAGAATCTGAAGCAGCTCCAGGCTCTGAGTTGTTAGCACGGGGCCGAATGCATGGCTAGAACTCACGAGCTATGAGATCATGACCTGAGCTTAAGTTGTTTTTTTCCAATAATACGGATGCTTAACCGACTGAGCCACTCAAGCTCCCTGATAACTAAGCTTTCATTTATTTATTTATTTATTTATTTATTTATTTACTTACTTACTGACTTACTTATTTACTTATTTACTTATTTATACCATTTCTACAGAAAATACCCTTTCTGTATATAATATTTTTAAAAAATAATTTATTGTCAAACTGGTTTCCATGCAACACCCAGTGCTCATCCCAACAAGTGCCCTCCTCAATGCCCATCACCCACTCTCCCCTCTCCCGTACCCCCCCATCAACCCTCAATTGCTCCAAAAATCATAAAATACCTAGGAATAAACCTAACTGAAGATGTAAAAGACTTAAGCTTTTAAAATACAGTGGCCCTATAAGATAAGATGTGAAGAAAGGAAAGAAAGGAAGGAGACATTTGCCTACAATTAATAATTGTAGTCCTATCCCCTTGCTTCTTTGAAAAGAGAGACCCGGAAGTTAGAGAAAAGGATGCTAAGCCTGGGCCAGAGGATCAAAGTTCGAATCACCCTTTTAACACTAGCTATGTGAACTTGGGCTGGTAAATGTTTAGCACCTGGCTCTCTGAGTGTAGCTCGGATATGAATACTGACTCATATTTTCATTTATGTTACAGAGTGAGACAAAAGTGAGACAATGAGAATGTATGTTGGAATGTCAATGACATGACTTCTTTATTAAGTCAGATAATAGGATTTAAATAATGGAAATGTATTTCCTCAATTGTTTGTGCTATTTACAATGTAACAGTCATAGACATAAATTTTTTTTGATATAACACATCTTTAAATTTAATATGCTTTATTAACATTTCTTCATCAATTATTAAAGTATAGGCAATCAACACAGTAATAAATAAATATCTATTTTCATGGTATAAATACCATCACCATAGCCATTTTCCTACCTCGAAGTAACAAATTCACAGATAAATTTAAATCTTTCTTAAGGTATGCAAACATGGAGACAGGTAATGAACTGATGTATATTAAGTCAGAATAGTTGATATATATTATCTCAGAATTAAAAAAGAAAAAGAAAAAAAATGGGCCATGTGTTTACTCACACAAACACCGGTTTTTATTAAGAAGCTAGATAGGAAAATGCTGAATTTCAGTATTTTCTCCAATTCTCCATTGTTCTTTCCTTAAAATATCCTCACTCTCATGTCTCACCTTTTATGTATACATAAATGTACATCCTCCTGTATGGATTATAAAATAGGAAATTCTGGAATACTCTGCATACAGCAAGAAATTGTTCACTCCTTGCTTGCTATCATCTGTTTTGCTTCCTTGTGAAGTAAAATTATTTTGAATTAGCTCTTCAAAACCACAGGGAAACCAATGGAATTATTTGCACATTTCTTTCTCAAAAGAAACTGCAGGAAGTATAAAGCTCTTCAAATATGTTTATGTATATATATTTATATTTCTATAAATGCATAGAAATACAAATAAAAATATATATAGATAGATGCAGAATTGGTCACAGGCAAATCATGAAAGATGGTCACATTTGTCTTTGGAGTCCCCATCTCCTGACTCTGGGCTCATTCTACTTTTCTCCTCTACTTTTTTCACAGCCTCCTCATGCTCCCTTCCCGCTATCCATGGTGGACAAGGCTTTCTCGCATAACCCAGGGCAAGTATGTGCATTTTTATAAAAGCCAAATCCTTAAACTAAACAGAGCAGATTTTATAGCAAGAAATTCTCAAGTTAGTTTGGTTGGGGGCAGTGTGCATGATCAAAAAGGAGGGGTATGTGAATCAACAACATCACATCACAATCCCAGTGACCTGTTTCATGTATGTGGATTTGGATCTCCAAGACTCTAAATACTGAAATAATATTGCCCTTCCACATAAAAATATTAAACTATGAAACAAGTGCAAGGAGCTCAACAAAGTTCTGGATTTTCTAATAGAGTCTACTTGAATTGGTTTTAAGATCAACGTTAAATACTTTTAAATGTATGGTTTTGTCATTATCTTTGGGTCTCTGCTTATCTCTGAAGCCATCACCTGGGTGCTGAGTCCTCTCTTTGGTGATCAGCACAGCACATGTGGCTAAGATGACAAATAGCTTACATTTTAGGGACAGTAATAGTAACACAGCCTCTTAAAAGGCCATTCAACGTGGGTGCAAAAGCTTACTTCTCTTTAGTCATTTTTGAATTGCCAAGTAATTGGAAATATCTTTGGGGATAATTAGCCTAAAAAATCTTTATATTAATTCATACAAAGTCAGAAAGGATGGTAACCATGATACTTCTCTAGTATCATTGAAGAGGGAAGGGGAATGGACCAGGTTGGAACAGTATCAAAAGGGGACTTTAATCTTATCTGTGGTATTTTGTAATTTTTACAACATATATATATATATACATATATATATATGGTATGTATATAACAAATATATAACATATATATACTTGGGTATATAAACATAATTTACTTGGGTTACTTAATTTCAAATGAATTAATATGGTTAAATTTAAGTGTCATTCAGAACTCTCTGATTTTGGTCCACTTTAATTTTTCTTGGAGTCTCAGTGTGGGTTCCCTGCACATTATCTAAGCCTCTTCCTAGCATTGCTCTTTCCCCTCTCCCAGCTACTGAGCCTCATTCCTCCTGGTGAGATTTTGTACTAAATTCCCAAGCTCTTATCCTGGTTATGGGATTGCAACTTGCCTTTTGTAGTATTTGCATTCTGAGAGTGGAGCTCCTGATCGTGAGCTTACCTGTGGCCCAAGTTCTTAGCGTCCCTCCACATTCTGAGACTTTTGTCTGTTAACCTGCTTAGTTCTCCATCTCTACGCTATGAGTACCAGGGCTCTGCCTTTGTTTTGTTTGACTCTTGATGCAAGATTGCCTATAAACCTGACTCAGTAGTTGGAGCCTTGATCCTGGGGACACACCTCCCCAGGAACCACCGCCCACCCTGTGTAGCTTCCTGGTATTACACACCTGCACTTTCCCCACCGCCATGACAGCTCCATCAGCCTGCTGAGAAATCTCATTACAGCTGAGACTTCTACTACCCTGTGCTGTTTGCTTGAGTCCTGAATCAAGCTGTTCAAACAGGTCAGCCAGGCCAAGAAGCTGCATCCCCCCAATCCTTTGCCACATGAAAGAGCCCTTGAGATATCTTCAGAAAGAGTGTAATATCGGCTGAAATGTCCAGTGAGAACACGGCCAAAACAGCTGAGGGACACAAATCCTGCCCCCGTAGATGGAGATTAGCTAACGAACGAAGGAAGTGGCGGCAGGGGAGGTCAAGTCAAATTAGGCTAGGGTGGGGCAAGGTCTGGCTGCACAGCAGATCTGCATAAAACAAACCAAGCCAATGAAAAACTCAGGCCAGGAGGAGTCTTTCAAATGATTTAGCTTCTCCCAAGGATCTGGGTAGGGTGAGGAAAGAGCCTGATGCGATGAGCACCACCAGCCATATACTCTCTGCTCCTTCTGCCCTATTTCGCTCTGAGTCAACGGCCATGACTCACTAAAAAGAAAAAAAAATCCCAAAATACAGCAGTCGCATCCAACGGTACCCTTCTGAGTCACCAATTCTGACATCCTAAACCATGCCAGGGGCACTTATATGAAAATGAGTCTGTTTATTTTTAAATGCATTTTGTATTATTTTCTTCTTTCAAAGTAATACACGGTAATTTCAGAAAATTAGGAAAATGCAAACAAGTAAATTGAAGAAACAAGAATCAGCCTCAAATATACCACTTATATGTAAGTATTGCTAATATAACATAATTAGGGGGCATCTTTTATACTTTAAACTGGGTGCATGTGTGATCTGTCTCTCCTCTCTCTTTCTAAATGAAATCAGACTGTACATACGGTTGGCAGGTTGGTTTTTTCATGCAACAATGTGTCATAGATATCTTTAACAGAACCACTTTCAAATAGTTCTTTTCTTTTCCCCTGCTCCTTTCATAGAATGATCTGACAGCTCCTTACTTTTGAACATTCAGTTATTTTGAATTATCTGATACAGTTTTTAAAAAGTGTGTTTTGAACAGCCTTACACTCAGTTCATTTGGTTTATAGAGAACCCATCAAGGCGGGCAAGGAAAGCAAAAGCAAAATGAGCCTGGAGAAGGGTTAGCCCAAAAAGATAATTCATATATTTTGAAATTTTTTCCTAATTTTGCAATAAAAATAAACCATTCCGACTCCCAACTTGTCTCAGAGCCCTTGCAACTTGTATTTTGATTCAACTTAAATTATTCATAAATTGCTATTATAATTGTATTCCTATGGGTGAGACATGCAGGAAGTATCTAAAAGACATGCATTCGATGAAAATACAGGCCCACGGAACGTAACCCGGAACGATTCCCCAAATCACACTGTGATTCTACATTTCACAGTTTTCCTAGGTTCCAGGGCAGCGAAGCCCTCTGAACGTGCGGAGTCCCCTTCTGTTAGCTGCACTGCTGCGAGATTTTTCTGCAGATGTTCCAACACAAAATACCACTTGAGATGCGCTGTGTTTCCCACCCACGCCCTTACCTGGAGGAGTTTATCCTGACCATCCGGGATGGAATTATTGCTTTTCTCAGTAGAGCACAAAGCTCAGGCAGGTGTCTGCAGCCTCTTAGTCAGTTCTATTAGCACCTTCCTAAATATTGCTGGAAGGTTTACATTTTTGTCTCAGTTATGTTTTTCCTACCAGATACTAAATGTTTTCTTCCCATATTACAGTCTTGGCTTCAATATTTCCAAATTCTTCTGGTCAGTTTACCATGTTCCACAGCTGTCATATACACCTTTGCCACTTTCCCAGGAGTTAAACTGGGCTGTTTATTTCTTACACACATGACCGAAAAGCCCGTTGCAGTGAAATACCGTTTTGTGTTTTAAAATAAACACAAAGATCTGATGATTTGTTATTACTTTTGGGCATGTGAATTTTGTGGTTCAGTCATTCAAAGGTAATTTTAAAAAAAAGAATTAATTTAGTGCTCATTTGTGAGTTTATGGCTGCTGCACTCACAAACTTCCTCTGCAATGGCCTATGCAGTTGATGTTCCTCCTTCCAGTTTCTCTTATTCTCATTGTAAATTCTTGTTATTTTTCCAGCTCATGGTATATTTAGCTGCAGCAAGTCTCTTTAATTCTCCTTAGAATTATGTGGCCGGGGAGGCTGTTGCCCCATTTCACCTTTATTTCCTCCTGAGCCTTGACCATACTCTGCGTCTTCCTGAAGAGTAGCTTCCAAGCATATGCTTTGCCTCCTGAGTGGGATTTCAGTGATTTGGTAGAGACCTGACCAGTGCAAAGACCTCTTGGGTTGGGCTTGGTAGCAGCCATCTTTGTCTGGCATTAAAATGTCAAAGGTCAAATATCTCTCCCTTGTTCTGCTCTGACATGTTTCCCCATATCAGCTTTTTGTTGTTGTCATTATAAACATTTAGAGTGACACCAGGTTTCCAAGAGCCTGAAGGATGACCACTGTGTTCCAAGGTCCTCCGTGCTCTGCTCCTTCTGAGATGGACCCATTGCTTACAGTTCCGAGAGTGTACGCCTAGCTGGGTTTGTCATTTTCCCTGGCCTTTTCCCTCAAGGGCTCTGGGAACACTTATCTTCTCATTTAAGACCACCTCTATCCTTAAACCAGGTTTAAATGCTGAGTTCCTGTAGACACATTAGTGTTGCATGATTTTTGTTTTAGTGCTCAGGTTGTCTGGTGGTTGCTTTTGTTTTCTCTTTGTCTTGATGTAATTTTTCTCTCCTCGCCATTTCATCAGAACATAAAAGAGATGCCCATCAAACTCTTACCGTCAGATCCTGTGGTATGCCTTAAAGTAGTCTGTGCTTGGTTATTATTGACATAAAAATGTTAAAATTATTTTTATCTTTGAAAAATGTAACTTTAGCATTCCTTGGAGCTGACTCCCATGGTGCAGAGAGTTATAAATTCAGTAAACATATATTATGTAATCTTGTTCTAAACAATTTTCCAAGCCACCCTTCGTCAATGCACATATTTGCTTAAATGTTCCGAAATTATTCCTTGATGATTAGAGTTGTAATTTCGTTCTCAGACTTTAAAAACATGTTAAATTAGCTTTTTGGATCATATGGTGCACTCTAGTGGGGTCTACTTGAATTACAAACGGTCCTGTTTCCAACACTTTCCCACCATTTTTGAGAGGGTGGGGCATGGCTTGGAGAGGCAGAAATTAGCTAAAAAGACGCTATGACAGTGTTCATGATGAAAAAAGCTGAAGAACTTTTTGAGTAAGAGAAGCATGTATCTGGAAAGGATGTAGAGAATGGAATGTGTTCATTCCATTGCCTCTAATTAGCACTTCCCCCAAGGTAATCCAGAAGATAGGTTTCTACCACAAGCATATGTTTGAAGGAGAGAAGATGTGAACCATGCAATATAATCATGTTAATTTCACTTTGAGAACATTTCCAATAGATGTTAAATGCCATTATCATCAAATATTTACAGAGCATGGCTTGTGTATATGAAATTGTACTAGATGCTACGATTAGTTTTTCCCAGGCCACTACATACACCATAACTACTCACAAGCCACTTACACATAACTGTGTTTACACAGGTCAAATAGTTTGATAGAGAAACCAAAATGGAGCTCTTCTAGGAGGAAGCAATACCATGACATCGTGTGAAATAGCCATGTTTTTTCAATAATGTTCAGGGATCACGGACAGTCCAGCATGGGGTATTTCTAGTTCATTCTCTTTTAAAATAGCACGTATTTGTTTTTTGTTGTTGTTGTTGTTGTTTTTTTAAAAAGGAAACGCCAATAGCCAGTCTAGGTATGAGGCCTGTGCAATGTTGCAAAGCAGAGAGGACTGAGGTTGGTAAGAGATCTAGATTCTAGATTCTAGACCGTGCTCTTGCACCAGCCAGCCGGGAGACTGGGTAAGCTAACCACAGTATGGACTTCCATTTTTTCATTTATAAAGGTGGGAGGTTGGCCAAATATTACTTCATTATTTGGTTCACACGTTGATGTTGTCTATGAGATTATCTTATTCGTAAGTAGAAAAACTATGTTTTCAAGGCCCTTGAAAATCCCTGAAAATATAGGGTACTTTAACATTTATATCAAAGTCCTATCCTCACTTCAGAAGAAGGACATTTTAACACTGTTAACACTGGACAGTAGATGCCTGGGACCAGAACTCAGGCAGATAAAGACCACAGCAGACTGTCCATTTGCTTATGATGTCTGCATTCTCTCGGATCATTAGAACTCAGTAATTGATGCTCAGTAACTCATAGCAGAATTAATGCCTAATTGCAATATAGGTGATTTTTTTAAATTTAATGTTTATTTATTTTTGAAGGAGAGACAGAGCATGAGCGGGGGAGGGGCAGAGAGTGAGGGAGACACAGAATCTGAAGCAGGCTCCAGGCTCTGAACTGTCAGCACAGAACCCAGTGTGGGGCTCGAACTCACCGGCTGTGAGATCATGACCTGTGCCGAAGTTGGATGCTTTACCGACTGAGCCACCCAGGCGCCCCAAGGTGCTTTTGTTTTTGATAAGCAAACACATATACAGATAGATTCTGTCAGGGTCCTTACTATACCCTTCAGATTAGCATGGGAAATCATTGCCCACATGCTTTTCTCATTATTAATATTACATTAAATATATTATACATAAGTATATGTGGATTTAAATATATCTACATGCCCAAGATTTTTCATTAAAGCATACTAAAATGTATATAGATTGTAACTATTTCCAATTTTTCTTACTTAAAATTCATACAAGAGATATATTCTGCTGAATGGAGCAACGTTGGGGTATGAAAACTTCCTTGAGCAGTAATTAAGTCCATTTTTTTGCCCACAGCTAAACCTATTTGCTACATTACCTGGGCAGAAAGAGAATATTGATTGGTCTTAAAATTCCCTCTTCCAGTAGGTCGCTCAGTCTTCCCGAGTAATGCTAACATTCCTGTGTTCAATTGCCTCTTCAAACCCCACCCTCCACTCCAATACTAAAAAAACACTATTGAAGGATAAAAATTAAATAACATAGAATACATGATTTACTCTACAAACTGCATATATATTTCTATTCTGGTTTGCTCTTAGCACACCATGACTACCATATAGATGTAGTTGGGGCATAACTTCAGTCATTTGCTTAAATAATAGTTACTAGTACTTAATAGGCTCTGGGCAGTATATAAATGCTAGGATCCTAGTCTGGGTTATTACTAAGGCTTTTTTTTTTCTTTTTTAATGTCTATAACTTCACAAAATGAGCTCTGCAGTTAACTACTTGATACTAAGCTAAATGATTGACTTAGTCAATGCAGTGCCTGACAACGTGTAATCAAAATTTAAATAAAATTCAAGAACAAAGTCAGGTTAAGAAAAAAGAACACAATACCATCAAAATTATATGAGCTTACACGAAGCCAAGCATATTGCTACAGTGTAACACAATTTTTGTTAGTCTCTTATATACAAAGAAACCAAATGTTTAAAAATCTTGTTGTTTACCTAGGATTGGTAAAGTGCCCGACCCGGATGCTAACAAAATGCACAAGCTATGTAACATTCAGCTTACTACACACAGAAGCTTTAATCGTCTGCCTGGCAGTTCTCTATAAGGCACAAGCCAAGAGCAACTGAAGAATTTTCCATATAGACACCCAGATCAAGTTTCTACATTTAATTAGCTACAAATAGACTCTATGTTTAGGTCAGTTCTCAGAGTGGTACTTTAGTTATTATCTCTATCTTTAAAAAAATTGGTGGAAATGAGTCATTTTAAAGGCTGATAAGCTTTCAAAAGTATTCTAATTGACAAATTCAAGCTAAAAATGGATACTATACAGATTGGCACTGGAAACAAAATACTATAGGATGATTTAATTACTCAGAAATTCACAGGTACTCCATCTGGGGGAAGAATTTGTCTTAATCCAATAATTACCTCCTATAAAGTTCTTGTCTGTCATAGATCATTTCTATGAGGTAGGTGTTGAGACTTTATAAATAAAACTATGGTTAGAAGTGTCACATTATGGCAACCCGATCGACATTTGGCCTGGCGAACCCAATAAAATTTATTCACAGATTTTTAACCTGTCTTTTCTGTAAATGCGGAACAACCCAAAATAAGCTAATTACTTTTACTGTGATGGAATATTCTAGTATCAAATGCATGAAATACTAAAGGCCACTTTGTCGTGGTGAAAGCCTTGATATAATGGAAGACCTTGGAGGGAATATATTCCACGGAACAGACATTCTCATCTGAAAAGGGCATGCATTTGCCGGAGCTGTTTTCTTCCTGTTACATAAGGACCTGGGAGGCGGCCAGTGGACATCTTGCCACAAAGAATTGACAGATGCCTACTGAGTGAAAGTGGAAACAGGCCAGGGAATCCAAATTGGCACACTTCATATTGACTCTGGGCAAAACATTTGCTTTATGAAAGAGGTGCAACCAGTTTTCCAGTTTTGACAGAATTCTTAGAACTTGATTATCACTTTTATTGCTTCCTTCTCTGAGATTTCTTAATAGCAATTCATATATTCACTTACATCATGTGGATTGGTGTTATATTTTATTGTAGATTGGAAAATAAACTGCATTATGGTATGTGGCCAGAAACATTGAATATTCCAATATTACAGGCATACACCGTTGCTTCCGAGGTGGCGTTAGAAACCTGTATATTCGCATGAGAATGATCAATTAGTAAAAGTAGTAGGAAAAAAACCAAGGTGTTCTGCAAATAATCATTACCCCACAATACTACATTTTACTGGTGCATTTTGTGTTTTAAACACCCAATCTTATTCTAGTTATCCATATTTCCAGTTTACCCTGTAGTGTAATGGGAAGGGGTCGGGCTCTGAAATTGGCAGATGTGCCTTTTAGCCGAGTTCTACCACTTACTAGCAGAACGACCTCAGAAAATGAGCCTCAGTTTCATCATTTATACAATAGATACGGCACTATTTCACTTGAATGGTTGTTATGAGGATGAAATCAGGAGATGTGCTGTTTGTTGCATTTAGTGAGTAGGGGTTTAATCGCTGTTGTTTTGCTTCAAATTCACCCTCCCCCCTTCAAAACAACAAAACAGTAAAACCTGGGTGCATCATGAGTGCATCGTGGTTTTAGGTGGTGTGAAGCCTCAGAACACAAAATTAATTTAAAGGTAAATATATATTTAGGGGGAGAAAATAAATCATAAATTAGAGGGAGAAAATAAATCATAACAAATTACAAAACTTTTAAAAGCTGATTTAAAATTCCAGATAAAACATCATTCTCTTTGATGGCTTCCTCATATGACAACAATTTTGTAATAGCATTTTTCTACATTGAGAAAAGAAAAATCATTCACATTTTCTTTTAGCATGGTTGATTGAACTTTGGTTTTTATTCTATCTAGTCCAAGAAGATGGGTCTTTTCCTTTTTTCTTTTTTTAAGGGTCATAACTCATTATTGACAATGGCATGTTAAATTTTAGAATTGTTCCCAGTTTTAAGAAAATTTTTATTGGTTTCTTTCGTATACAAGTGGCAAGATTTGGGGGAATTTCGACTTTTCTCTAAGTGACAAATTTTAAATACCCTTTAAACTGGCAACACTTGACCAAACTTTGCTGATTGTTTTCATGTCATGACATCTGGTAGAGTGGACAAAAGCTATTTCTAGAAGATATTCTTACACCTGGTCGACCAGCAATAGTTTAACTATACCCAGACATGACTCTACCCCAAGATTTCAATAAATCTAAAGGAAATGTATCTCCAATTCAACCTCCCTGCGGTCGCATCTCATGCTGAGGAGGGGAAGTTAAAGTGGAAAGGAAATGGTTTTACAGCCAATTGCAGCTAAAATATCTTACTCTTGTAAAATTTACAAAACAAAAGACCATCCAAGGACATTGCTAGGGCTCCTCCCAGGGCCTTAGAAGGGGTTCAGGTGAGTGAGGGGCCCTAACGCTTAAACTTCATTACCTTCACCTAAAACTCACCCGTACTTTTCATTTCTTTTCATCTTTTCCTTTCCTGCTAAGCTCTGGTCACATCTTTGTCTCCATTGCTGCAGCTTCCTGTGCTCTAACATTGACCTCTATCCCTATGTTGAACTTGTTCTCTTAAATGTGGTAACATTCAATAGCTCTTCCTTTATTCTTATCCGACTTGTTCTTGTAACATTTTAAGCTATCGATCACATATGCCTGGGAAAGCCCCCTCCTTTGCGTTTTTGGTGACTCCTTAGTTCCCTGTTTGTTCTTCAGCCTTGCCCCCTTCGTTTTCTTCCCTATTCTGGCTTGTGTTCTTGCACCTCCCACATGACATGGGTCCCTAAAGGCCACCTGTCTGCCTTCAATACTCATCTCTCTGAGAACTTCAGAGGGAACCCTCCGCTCTCGGGGTTCCAAGAGTGATTTTCTAAATCTCTAACTCCCATCTTACCCTTTCAATATGTTACAATTTCATTTTTCCACCCATCCCAAGGACAGGCCTTTTCAAAGTCACATCAAGGCCTTAAAATCAAATATTCAAAAGCTAGCTCATCCTAGCCCTTCCTAAACTGACTCCACATTGGACTCAAGGATATAAATTTCAGAGTAATTTTCTGCAAGACCCTTTTTGTCACATTTTAAATATCAGGCTATCTCTAAAATGATTCCCTGAAATGTCCCCTTATCTATCTCTCAGTATAAATTTCCATTTCTTTCTATTTATAGGCTTTGAACCTAACCCCCAATGGTATACTTTGAGTAGCCAAATGTGACCCATCTTTTACTTTTTTATTATTTTTTATTGTTTTTAAGTTTTATTTATTTTTGAGAGACAGAGACAGAGCGTGAACAGGGGAAGGGCAGAGAAAGAGAGGGAGACACAGAATCCGAAGCAGGCTCCAGGCCCTGAGCTGGCAGCACAGAGCCCTACACGGGGGCTCGAACTCAGACTCTGAGATCATGACCTGAACCGAAGTCAGACGCTCAACCAACTGAGGCCCCCAGGCGCCCCGCCCATCTTTTAGAAGTTTGCTCATGACTCCCATCTTCTGCACAGTCTTTCCTGAATTTTCTCATGAATGCTTATTTTACCCACCTGGCAAAACCCTTCTCTAAACTGGGTCTAATTTTTGTCCTCCCGAGTTAAAGAAATGAGACAGAATTTAAGGACTCCAAGAAAGCCTGAGGCCCGTGAATTTCTCTGCCATCCCTTTAATTGTTCTCTGTTGAGAACAATATTTATATGGCATTTTGATATTACCCTTACAGGTTTTCGATAGTCAGTTGGTGAGTTTTTTCCCCAAGTGCCCGAGTAGATTTGAGGCTCTCTTTTGGGGGGAGGTGAGGAAATAAAGTGATATGTGCATCCAGGTTTTTGCTTCACCAGAGAAGGTGGCATTCTCACTATCTTTCTTACCTCTTATGTGACAAAATGATCAGCCATTGTGCTTACAAGCATAATTCTATGTCCTCATATGAGGAAGATTCAATGGGTAGGCCCCCTCTATTCTCTAAGAGTGACAATAAAACAGCAAAGGGAAACTGTTTTCCATTTGTTACAGTTTGTGAAATTTATCTACCTGGAGAGGCCTTACGATAAGCAATAAAGAATAAATCAACTAACTCTATTCATTTCCCCCTGGTGAGGACAAATATTCAGTTGTCTGTTGACATGGACTTCGGGGCCATGCAGGAGAAATTGACCAAGGATCTGCCAGAACTGAGCTATATCACTCTTCTCTGAGTTTCTACTCTACTGCTAACCTGTTTTGGGGGGCAGGTGGGGCGGGAAATGCAGGAGAAGCAACGCACTCCTGATATTTCCTGGGGATTTGGTACCAGAAACAGAATTTTTAGAAATGATTTCTTTATGGAGGTGTCACATATCAGCCCACAAGCCGAGGGAAGGTGAGAAACCCTTTAATATTTGAGTTCCAGCCTCAGTGGGGGCAGGGATTTAGTTAACGTACCATGCCATCTGTATTACCTATTTATTGACCTCTAATTACGTCATATCTCCCAAAAGACTATAAGCTTAGAAAGGGTTAGAAATGTCTCCTCCTCCTCCTCCTCCTCCTCCTCCTTCCTTTTAGAATTCCCAATAATGCTTGTTAAGTAATGGATACTCAGTAAACACGTGCAGATTAAATAATTAAGAGGATTTTTTTAAACATTGAGAACAATTCTATACATCTGTTGCTTGGAAGGAATTAGATTATGTTCAACCTTGCTTGCCTAAGTAGACTTCATAAGAGAATATTTATTATATTTCTAGGAACTCTTGAAACATGGGGAAACATGGGAAAACCACTAAGATCGATGAAGATAATGACACACGCACAATACTCCGATTGTTTGGTCCGTCATTAAGACGAGAAAATATGTCAAACTCTACCATCTGCCATCCAGAGAATTAGAAGATTAAAAAAAAACACAAAAATTAAATCAATTGATGACTCACAAAAGGGATACAAGCTGAAAGGCAACACATTACATAATGACTAATAAGGTCTGAAACAATGCCAGAGCCGCAGGGGTAGGGAAGGAGGGGGAGGTCGGGGGAGGTCTGATGGTGGTGATTATTTAGTTGCCATGTCACTGCCAAACTACAAGACAAGAAGATGTAGGGGGAAGATGACTAAATTAACTAGTTTCCCCCCTCATCATTACCAACCTCCTATTGCCGAACACAGGAAAGTGTTTCATTTCAGGAAGACCGTTGTGTTTCGGTAATAAGATTGTCTCTCATTTCTTGGTTAAATCTGTAATCAATGGTGGGGAAAAAAAGTGAAACGATCGAAAAGCTCTGATTTATTCACAGGAATGTAGTTATCCCCTAGCAGAAGCACGGTGGTCTATGGTTGTTCACATTTTCTCAGGATAACCCAGCCCTGAAAAGAAACCTGAAAAGAACCAGGTTCTTTAAAACCCAGTCCTGAAAAGAACTGGAGCCTGATATCACATAATCCAAACCCATATCCTGATCTCACAGGGAAGGAAACCAGGGCACAGAAAGGTTTAGTAATTTGTCCAAGATTATCCTGATTTCATGTCTTAATGAAAAAATTCTTCGTTCTTATCATATGTTACTATTTCACAGTGCATTTTAATATATATTGGGTCATTTTATTATAATAAAAATAGAATAATATGAATTAGTTGTAGTCATACTGTTAAAATATGAATAAAACTTCAGATTAAGTAAAAGTGGGTGACAACCATTACAACTACTTCTGTTTTAATAAGAGAAACTGAAGCATAAAGTATAAGTGAGAGTCGGTGTAAAATAATGACTCCCGAAGTATACAGATTCCCCCCCCCTCATTTATGGTGGTTATGTTCTAAGACCCCCCACTGGGTGCCTGAAACCGTGGATAGTACTAAACCCTATATATATATATACAATGTGGGTTTTTTTCCTATACATACATACCTCTTTCAATTCATAAACTAGGCACCATAAGAGATTAACAATAAAACTAGTAATAAAATAGAACAGTTATAGCAATATACTGTAATACGAGTCATGTGAATGTAGTCTCTCTCTTCCCCTCTCTCTCAGAATATCCTATTGTGCTATACTCACCCTTCCTGGAGGATGTGAAATGATAAAATGCTACATGATGAGATGAAGTGAGGTGAGTGACGCGTGCGTGGTGATAGAGCGTTAGGCGACTGTTGGCCTTCTGAAGATAAGTAGGGAGGGTCAACCGTTTCCGGATGGCGACCGACCCTGGTAACTGGAACTGTGGAAATCAAAACCATGGGTAAGGCAGTACTATTGTATCCCGCTTTTGTCTCTCAAGTGATCTCAGATTGTATATACTTTTACAACCTAGTTAAGAACCTTAATATAATTATGAATTTATCCATTTTTAAATTTAACTCATTTAAAATAAAAAGACAGTAGCTACAGTTGTGGTGAGCACAGCATAATGTATAGAGTTGCTGAATCATATTCTATCAGTATGATGTACACCTGAAACTAATGTAACAGTTGTGTCAATTAGACTTCAATTAAAAAAAAAAGAAAAAGGAAGAAAAACATATGAAACGTTTATATTCTACTATTGCCAAAAATTCAGATATAAACATTTTATTTAGTACCTTCATTCAGAAACTTTTGATAGGATTTATAAGCTTCACATCTGTAAACTGCTTAGGAACATCTGGCACAAGACACCTTTAAAAGATTTCCTTTTAAATCTTCTTACCTTTTTTTTTTTTTTTTTTTTTTTTTGAGAGAGAGAGGCAGGGGCAAAGGGAGAGAGAATAAAGCTTAAGCAGGATCCATGCTCAGCGCAGAGTATACATAGAACCTGATGCAGGGTTCAATCCCAGGACCCTGGGATCATGACCTGAGCTGAAATCAAGAGTTGGGCATTCAACCAAATGAGCCACCCATGCCCATGCCCCAATATTTTCTTTTATTTATTTATTTTTAAATATTTATTTATTTTGATAGAGAGAGAGCACATGCTCAAGCAGGGGAGGGACAAAGAGAGGGAGAGAGAATCCCAAGCAGATTCTGTGCTGTCAGCACAGAGTCCAACTTGGGGCTTGATCTCACAAGCTGGGAGATCATGACCTGAGCCCAAATCAAGAGTTGGACACTTAACCAACTGAGCCACCCAGAAACTCCCCCTCCTTTTTAAAAATTCTTTCAAATAAAACTAATACAAGCCAAATTCCCAATAATCTCCAATCTTAGTTTGGCCTCCCACAGATAAGAATGTAAGGGCAGAGAGTTTGTTTGGGAGAAAAAAATCACTACCAGAGGAGAGTGAGGAAGAGAGACAGGGAAGGAAGGGAGTTGATATGTGGTGAGTGCATTAGGAAGCAGCCATCACCATGTATGAGAGAAACCTTATCCCACTGGGAAAATCCTGAATGCCAGTGTAGACCATGCACTCCCGAAGGATGAAGGAGCTGGGATATTTATACGCCAACTCCCATCATGCAGTGAATGAGGTCTTCTCTGGGGAGGGGCAACATTTCCAACCTCTGTCAGGCCTGCCGTGTTGGAGGCAGAGTGGTCTCCCAAAGCAAGTTCTTGGTGTAGGCGTTGGCAACTGGAAGCCCACCCAGTGTGCGGCACCAGCGCCTGAGCCACCTCTCTTCCATTCTGCTTTTCACTCTTAAGGACATTAGCTTGTCTATATATCTGTATATCCAAATAGCATTTATTCTTGGAAATAATAAAATAGAAGATCAAATTATCCTATGAACAGACTCCACCATGTTGGTTTGTGTGAGGGCTCCGAAGAAGCAAATGCCCAGTGGAAAAGATCCAGGCTCCCTGTGTCAAGCTCCTCTGATGGTCAAACACACAATGTCGTACATGGAATCACAGAGTACGAGTTAGTGGGGAAGGAGACGAGGGCAAGGAGCTACTGAGTGTATATCTTGGATCTAGGGGATCAAGATGTCTGCTACCAAGCCTCTCTCCCTCCCAGCACCATGAGCAAAATGAGAGTTATTGTTGGGCCTTATGGTCAGTCACCATTCTTATTTTGTCTATTCATGAAACCGTAACATCCCATGGGCCTCCAAATCCTTAGTTTATGAGGCAAGGAGGTTTGTAGTCCAAAAAGAGATCAAGCGGCTTATCCTTGGTCGTAAACTCAGTTAATGGTTCAACTAGAGCTGAAGCTGATTCCAAATGGTTGAGGGGGGTGGCAGGTTTCCAAGTAAGAAATCTGCTCCAGTTCACCCACTCTCCTCCAAGGGGTACATATTTCCACTGTCACCCACCCTCTAATTTGTCTCATTCTTTTCTTTCTTTCACATAAAGCTTCCCAAATTGGCCAAATGGCCAAATGACGAAATAGATGTTTTTCTTCTTAGTGTTCTCACTTCATGGTGGCTATAGGTTATGACTTGCAACCTCTTTTTTAGGACAAAAGAAATGAGGTGGTGAGATAAACTCATGGGACTGGAAGATGCAAAGAACATTCCTACTGCCTTCTATTATTTTTATGCATCTGTTTCTCAGCTATATGCCTACATAAATAGAAAAATGGATTTGTGCGTCTTATAATTGCCCCAGCTCTTCCCATATTATTTTCTTTAGAATGTACTCTGATGTTTTGCCCTGAAACATCCTCATTCATTATCCAAACACTAATAATCAAAATTATTTAACTTTGAAAAATTAATCAAAAAGGTTTCCTAAGTTGGGAGAAAAAACATTCGAGAAAGAAATGTCATGTTTTAACAAGAAAAGGTGATAAAAAGTGGAAAATCACGTGCTCAAGTAAAGTGTGATTTTCACCCTCTTGTTGGATGCCTGGCAGGATTGCTTAAAAGAGGAAAAAGAGGATCAACTATGTGATTTATATTTGCATGCTGAAATTTGGTCCTGGCCTGAAATCAGATCTCTGTGTTTACTCAGCCATACGATGGAATCCTATTACTCCTCTGGCTGATGAGTCACAGGAAACACTGGGTGATTTTTAAACAGAAAAGTAAGCATGACATTCTTTTTTTTTTTTTTGAGCATCCTGAAAGATAGGGAGATAAAAAAAAGTTGGAAAATGTCTTCCCACAGTCATCACTTGGTAATCCTCATGGAGTTCTTAAGAGAGCAGAAATATTGACATTTTCTCTGGTCTATGCAAGGGGAAGTAGGAAAAGATGCTATTACATTGTAAGTGGATTTGCTGGAAGATTTTCTTCTCACCTATAACTCCAGGGTGTGTGTGTGTGTGTGTGTGTGTGTGTGTGTGTGTGTGTGTGAGAGAAAGAGAAAGTCGGGGGTATAGGACTGGGAAAATAAATCTTATAAATTATCACTAGGTTTCTTATATTTCTCTTTTATATCTTTGGAGAGAAACATCATAAAAGTCTATAGCATGTAAACATATAGATTATGATTACTATGGAAAAGCAAAATACAGCAGAATTATCAAAATTGCATATTAAAAGTTTACATAATCCAAACATTACATTATATCTTTAGCAGAATATTGTGTATTTCTGTTAAAAAATATATATATATTACTTACAGCCCAACATATGCATAGTACTGTGTTTTAATTGCATCAAGAATACTGGTATTCAGTAAACATTGATTGGATTTAGGATTGCCAAGAAAATCTTGCCAATTTAGGGTTTATTTATTTACTCTGCATGGTTATTTAGTTGATGCTATTTCAGTCATTCATTTAATGCTCTTGCTAATTTGATCTATACCACACGTCTCTTCATCTGTAGTCTAATAGACACTGGCTTTTAGGTATGTACTTATGATAGAAATTGTATTTCATTTATACTCAAGCGTGCTATTCCTATAAAATGCTTAGACATTCAAGTCAGACCAAAGGATGGGCACCAAATCTTGATTTCCTAGTGAACACTCATGTTCTACGTTTACAGCTTGACCTGGAATTTGAGACTCATGGAGTACCTAGGGACTTCAGATCCTTAAGTATGGATAAAAATTATGAAAAGATAATATCAACTTTATAGACATTCGCAGTTGCCTGACTATCCGGGAATAGTAGCAGATCACCTTAACTATTTCTAACAATGATCCATTTAGGTAAAAATTTTAACTAATGACAGAGGAAAAAGAACAAAACTATGAGGTTATTCTGGCATTATGTAGAGACATTCTGATCTGCAGGTAGAAAATGTTGTTATCCTATAAAAATAGAATCCCCTGCATCTGTAGAACAGGACCATCCAGTAGAACTATCTGTGATAGCAGAAATGTTGTATATCTGCTTTTGCACTGCCTTCACGTGGCCCTACAAATGTAGCTTGTGCAACGGAGAAACCAAATTTTAAATATTATTTAATTTCATTAATTTAAATTAAAATATCCACAGGTGGCTAGTTAGTGGCTACCATACTGCATAACATAATTCTAGGAGAAAAAGCTCATGTTTTAGCCTCAGAAAAAGTTATGGAGTGGCAGAGGTGAGATTAATTAGAGATTTTGAAATCAATGGAAATGGAGAAAATAATTGTTAGAGACACATCTGAAAAATAACTGTTATGTAAAACATACAAAGAGTTCTTAGAACTCAACCATAAGAACACAAACAACCAGAGGAGGAGGGGAAAGGCCAAAGACTTTAACAGACACCGCATGAAAAATAGTAGAGAAGGCAAGTAAGCGTATAAAAGATACTCTACGTCATATGTTGGCAGGGAAATGCAAATTAAAACAACCACGAGATGCTACTGGACATCTATTAGGGTGGCCGAAGCTCCAGGAAACTGACAACACCAAATCCTGGTGAAGACGAGGAGCAACAGGGCCTCTCATTCATTCCTAGTGTGGAAGTGCAGAATGGTACAAATGCTTTGGAAGGCAGTTGGGCAGTTTTTACAACACTAAACACTCTTACCATGTGACCTGGCAGTAGTGCGCCGTGGTGTTTGCCCAAAGGACTTGAAAACTTACCTCCGCACAAAAACCTGCACGTGGATGTTCACAGCAGCTTTATTCATAACCGCCAAAACGTGGAAGCAACCAAGATGTCCTTCAGTAAGAGATCAGAGAAGATCAACGGGCATAATATGAAAATGTATTAAATTACAAAAAAAAATTTACTGTTTTATTTTTAAGAGAGAGAGGGAGAGAGAGAGACAGAGTGTGAGTGCGGAAGGGGCAGAGAGAGAGGGAGACACAGAATCTGAAGCAGGCTCCAGGCTCTGAGCTGTCAGCACAGAGCCCATTGGGAGACTCGGACCCTCAAAACGTGAGATCATGACCTGAGCCGAAGTCGGATGCTTGACCGACTGAGCCACCCAGGTGCCCTGTGAAAATATATTAAAGATCTAACCCTAAAGGTTTGGAGATCCTTTAAAAAAATTTTTTTTTCAATTCAGCTTTGATTTATCTAAGAACTTTTGACTCAGCTAAAAATTCCTCGAAACTCTCTCCCCCTCTTAGAGTTCTTTGGCACTGAAATCAGCTCTAAGGCTACTCTTCTATTTCTTCCTTCCCAGCCTCCGTTTCTGGTTCCTTGGTTCCTCCTTTTTATATGCCTCCTATCTGGAGCTTTGTCCCCTGAATCCATAAGACTCTGTCTTTGATATCTGCTCATTCTACCTAGTCTCTGTGTTCACTTTTCGCTCTCATAGCTATGTTTTTGACGCCCAAACCAGCCTCTTAGGCCACAGCCTTCACATTAGGCTACTTCATCCTAGCTACTAGTTTTTTCTGCCTGAACATTACACACAAACCCAACATAAGAGGATTTGGCTCAATAACCTCCAATAGCTTCTGACACCATTAGGCTTCAGGTCTATCCTAGTTTGCCCAAATTGATGTTATCATTGACCTTTTTCCCACATCTCACCTTCTGTGGGTAATAACACTATTCTACTCCTGAGACCAGAAATATTGGTGTTTATAATAGTGTCTTTACATTCACCCCCCTGAAAGCAATTCATGAAGAAATCAGTCCTTCAAAACACCAATTCTTCCCCTTTAAATGTGTCTTTTTAAAAAAATTTTTGAAAATGTTTATTTATTTTTGAGAGAGAGAGAGGGAGAGAGAGACAGAGTATGAGGAGGAGAGGAGCAGAGAGAGAGACAAGGAGACACAGAATCCAAAGCAGGCTCCAGGCTCTGAGCTGTCAGCACAGAGCCCATCGTGGGGCTTAAACTCACAAACCGTGAGATCATGACCTGAGCTGAAGTCAGACACTTAACTGACTGAGCCACCCAGGTGTCCCTGTAAATGCGTCTTATATTCACTCTTCCTGCTCTTCCTGCGGCCAAGCTGGAGGCCCAGGTTTCTAAGAGCTAAGGCTGGGCCTGGGAGTGGAAAGGGGCTTGGCCATGACTGAATGATCAAAGCGCAGGCCACTTGGGGTTCACGCTCCCTGAATCACTGAGAGGTCAAGGCAGCACGTCCATGGGAGAGCACCGAGAATAACAATGGGAATGTGGGGAAGGGGTTGTAGCGTAGAACCTGCAAGATGGAGAAAGCAGGTTTGAGGGACAGAATCCAGAAAGAGTTCTAGAAACAACCGGATGTAGGGCAAAGGAACTTTTATGAACTTCTCTTGCTGAATTCAGGGACGCGATGGGAGCTGCTAAGATTACAGAGCCTACTAGACTGACCTTTTTCTTTTCCCTGATACAACTCCCTAATCTAAGCCCTGGTATCCGTATTACTTAATTACTTTACTACTGCTTTCTCTTAATTGTGTTACCTGTGGCAAGTTAGGAAGATCTCCGAGCCTCAGAGCCTCAGCTGTAAAAGTATTCATACCTATATCATAGGGTCATTTGAGGATTATATGTGAGGACTTAGAGTTTGGCACATAATAAATGCTAAGTCATTGGCTGTTATTATTATAGTGTTATATTAATATTATTATTATTCCCATAACAGTTTTTTTTACTTGTCCATCTATCCCCAGACTCTATCACCTCCTTTCCCTCCGGCATTCAGTTTTGTAATCATTTTCTTCATGGTATTCCTCTGGCCTTCAGTGGTTCCCAAATTACCTGATGGTCAAGCCCAAACTCCTCCATCTGACGAGCATGACCTCCAATAATCGAGCCCCTCCCACTCGGCTGGGCGTCTCCTTGCGGCCAGTGTTCCCCTCTTCTTCTTTCAGCGTGACTCACTTACAGTCTCCTACAGACGTCATGACCTTTCATGCCCCCTCACCTCTGTTCCTGTTGCTCTCCTCCCTAGAAGGGTGCCCTTTCTTACCTTCCGCCTGTCTCAATGCTAGCCGCCTTCAGGGCCCCCCTTAGGCTCTACCTCTTCTGTTACAGCAGCGGTAGTTTCCGTTGCGCTTTTCCTACACGTATGTCTAATAACATCAAGCAGAATTCCTGGCACAATAGTGAGTGTTCGATAAATATTTCTATTGGGGCGCCTGGGTGGCTCAGTAGGCTGAGCGTCTGTCAGGTCATGATCTCGCGGTTTGTGCGTTTGAGCCCCACATCAGGCTAGCGGCTGTACTAGCTGCTGCCAGTGCAGAGCCCACGTTAGATCCTTTTTCCCCCCTCTCTCTCTGCCCCTCCCCTGCTCACACTCGCTTTCAAAATCTCTCAAAAATAAATATTTAAAAAAGAAAAAAGGAAAAAGTAAACATTTCTATCTTAATTGTTAACACTTGCTAACACTCGACATCACCGGTTTTAGAACTTGCTATTGTTTAACCGATAGTTTAGGCATATACATGGTATCAGTTTAGAAAGCCTTCAGTTAAGTGTCACGGAAGACCACATGAATGGAAAGTTTAACTCTACGGATATTCGTTGTATGCTTCCAAAGTTTCAGGAACAACTCAAAAAACCATGTGGTTTCACCATTCTCAGACTGTCGGATTTGCATCTAAGTGCTTTTTGTTTTTTAATGTTTAGTTATTTTTGAGAGAGAAAGACAGAGTACTAGTGGGGGAGGGGCAGAGAGAGAGGGAAAGACACAGAATCTAAAGCAGGCTCCAGGCTCTGAGCTGTCAGCATGAGATCATGACCTGAGCTGAAGTCAGACGCTTAACCGACAGAGCCACCCAGGTGCCCCTGCAGCTATGTGCTTTTTGCCTCACTGTCACAAAATGGCTGTTGCAGCTCCAGGTATTACATCTTTACATGAATGTCCCAAGGTAGAAGAAAAAGTAGCTGTGTCATCCCTAGCTCGAGAGCTAGCAAAAATGTCATCTGGGAAAGGACAAAAGGCATGTCTTAGATCATTCATCACTTGGGGCAGGACACATTGCTACCCAAAGGAAATTGGAATTCTGTTGGGAAAAAGAAAGAAACACCTCTGGAGTAGCCATCTTAGTGTCCACCCCTCTTTCGTATTTTTATTCTGTACTGTAGTCTCCTTGAAGGGAGAAATAACATCTTTATTCCCCAGAATGCATGGTACAGTCTTGAAAACAGCAGCCATGCAGCAAGGGAATTGTTTGATTGTTGAATCCTTAACTGCCGTTCAGGGCATTTCCTAAGCCCTCGTCTTCTACCTTTGCTTTGATCCATTTCAGAGTCCCACGCAGCTCCCTATTTTGAAAGTAAGAAAGGCGCAACCGTCACAGTGTAAATGTAACACACTTTCTCTGGATTCCTGTAGAAACTTGGAAGTCAAACTACAAATTGTGAGAAGTCTTTTTTGTTGCTATCTGCCTGATGTAAACATTATGTGCTTAGCTGAGCTGGGAGTCCTTTAATTATCTCTTCAGAAAGACTTGTTGAGAGTGTAGACCCTAAAGCGACCAACCAGAGCATCCTCCTGACAGCCCATGCTCTAAAACAGGAGTCAGCTCCAAATAATAGTCCCTTTTCTGCACATTATAGTGTTTATCTGAGCACAAAATAATTAACATCTCCGCAAGTGAAATCTCTGATGGCATCAGATGGTCTCAGCAATTCTCAGGTCACCACCCATCTGGTTGCACTGACTTTGCCATTTGCCAGCATGTGGCTGTGTGTGTGTAGTGAAGGGTGGGTGAGGGAGCACAGGACCGGCAGGTGTTTGGAGTCACACGTTACCACATGTGCTCGGTTAGGTTTGTAAGGCGGACCCAGCGGCTCCATCCCTCTGCTCCAGGAAGAGAGGGGCAGATGCTCCTGGTCACATCGCTCTTGGATTTAAACCCTGCTACGTTTCTTGCTCAGTGCCTCTGGAGAGCACCACGGCTTTGAAGAGATAAATGTTTGACGATTAATTGGATGAAAAACTGTAGCCTGGAAAATTCCTCAGCTATGAAAGGAAAATTCGAAAGATCAAGAAAATAATGGCTGCACCGATTTTAAGCCATTGGAGAGAATGTTATGTAGAAAAAGAAAAAGAGATTGCTATATAGACTCAGTCTACATATGTGTTCCCCGATCACGCATATGCAGATTAATTTGTGATCGCTGCCTAAAGATTGAAGTGGAAAGTGAAAAATGCCGAATGTTATCAGATTATTTGGTTATATGATGGTCTACACCCAGACGCTTTGGATTCAAAGTCTTCCTTTCAGTTGCTTTGAAAGCACATACATGTGATGACCAATCTGCCACTCAGGGTTTTAGATGATCTGAAGCTCCTGATCATACAGCTATCTTAAGAAATCGTTGAACGAATATGGATGACATAGTAGACGTGTTTCCGTAACCCATGAATTGTCGTTCTGTATATACGTTGGAACACAGTAAAAGACATAAGACGGGCTACAGATACTCCACACAAGCTAAACATAGTACTTACACAAATCTTACATAGTACTTACACAACAAATATCACCTACCAACCAATAAGAGTTGTACATTTTTTCCATTATTTCAATATGCCTTTTCGTTTAGTTTTGTTTTGTGTGCACAAAAGAAGTCAACCCAAACTGGAAGGAGCACTTGCTCTGCTCTCATAGCGGCTATGATGGTCTTGCTTTGATAGTAACGATTCAAGCTCAAAGACTCCGCTGCGAGGTGTGTGGTGACTGGGAGTGGCAGAGAGGGAAAGGATCGAAATGGCCCTGTTCGGTGTTCATGACTGCTCTTTGCTACTGTTGGCTTGGGCTCGTTTTCTTAGACTCCATTAGCCCGTGCTGATGTTTCCACACAGAGTGACAGAGGGCATTAGAAGTCAGTGTAGAGGTTAGAGGGGCTAGATGGATTGAAAGCTGGCTCCACTGGGCTATGACTTGGGCAAGTTTCTTACCCTTTTGAAGTTTCGGTTTCCTTTTTTCTGTGAATTGGGGTAATAACAGTAACCATCTTATAGGATCAAGGGCAGATGGAATAAAATAATCATATACATTGTTTAATCCATCATAAACACTATAAATATTTATTATTATTATTATTTCGGTTATAACTGGTGAAAAAAGAGAGGGGTACAGGAAGGAGGAAACTTATTCCAGACATCACCCATTTACTCATTTCTTCGTTCAAAAGAAAAGTCCCTTGATTGTCATACTGAGTGCCTGCCCTATTGGGATAGACATAATGCCTTTGGTCCAACGTAAGATCTTGGTAAAATCTCACTTAGGTGAAATTTGCTTTTCAAATTTCTCGCCTCCCTTTCAGCTGTCCTCCTCCTGGGTGTTGTTTTCTCCTACTGCCCTGGCGGTTTAGGGCCAATCACTGAAGCTCACCTTAACAGGCAAAACTATCACCTCAGTCATCCCCCACCAAGTCTCCCGTGCAAAGTCCCTCGATTGACTTAATTCATGCGAAGCTGTTAGATGATCTCATCTGTTGGTACATTGCATTAACTCTTCCAGATAATAAACCTTCATTTCAATGGTGCCTTCCATAAAGGAGCCCTTCTCGTGTGGAATTTCACAGTGCGAAGTGAGCTTATCTGCCTTGGGGCAGATAAGATGTTCGGCGCCTGTGAAATAAATTCTCACAAGAAGTTTCGTCTGTGTACAGGAATAGCTGGTGGGAGGTAACGAGGTCCTGTCCTGATCTGATGCAGCATACAGATTGGTTGAAGAGATAAGAATTATATCAATTAAACAATAACTCTAATAGAATAAAACCCAAGCACGGTATTGTTAGATAACTGTCAGGTAATATTGTTCTGAGAATACACAAAAATGTCAAAATTATTTAGTAATAATAGCTAATATTTATTGAATTTTTACTATGAAAATATATTTTATTGTGACAAAGTACCACATGTAACATAAAATTTACCATGAGTGGCATACCATATATCCACAGTGTTGTGCAACCATCACCACTCTCTAGTTCCAGAACATTCCATCACCCCAGAAAGGAACCCTATATCCATTACACTCCCCATTCTTCCCTCCCACGAGTCTCTGTCAACCACTGATCTGCTTTTTGTTTCTACGGATTTGTCTATTACGGATATTTGATATACATTGATTCATATATGTTGCCTTTGGGATCTAACTTCTTTTACTTCTTTCGCTTAGTATAATATTTAAAATTACTAAGTATAATATTTTCAAGGTTCCATACTGTAGTATGTATCTGTACTTCATTCCTTTTTATGACTTATTAATATTCCATTTTATAGATACACCACATTTTCTTTGTCCATTCGTCAGTTGATTGATATTTGGATTGTTTCTATGTTTTGGCTATTGGGAACAGTGCTTCTCTAAATATTCATGTTCAAATTTTTGCTTGGGCACCTGTGTTCAATTCTTTGGGGCATATACTCAGGAGTGGAATTGCCGAGTCATATGATTTACCTGTATTTGACTTACAACGAACCGCTAAACTTTCTTTCACAGTTTCCATTTTATATCGCCACCAGAAATGTACGAGGGTTCTAATTTCTCCCCTCCTCACCAATATTTATTACTTTCAATTTTTTCTGGATTCTAACCTTCCTAGGTAGTGTGAGGTAATGTCTCACTGAGGTTTGGATTTGTATCTACCTAAAGACTAATGGTGTTGAGCATCTTTTCACGAGCTTGCTGGCATTCCTTTGTCTTGATGATAGAATTTTAAATATCTTACCTCATTTAACTCTTAGCATACACCGGATAGGTATTTTACAGATGAGTAAACTGAGGCTTTGTAATTAAGATGAAATGTATTCTGCCCGAAGTTATCGCAGAATTGGGTTCAGATTTTCACACGTCGGATCTAAGGGAAATGAGCCTGGAAAATGATGAACTTGGGCTTCCGAAGAGTATCTGGACTTCCTAGGTTCAGAAAAACTCCCAAGGACAGCACGGTTCCCATCAAGGCATGTTGGAAGGAACTCATCCATATGGCAGGTCAGTTGTAGAGGGTGAGCCACACACAGCTGGCTTGCTGAGCCAGTTGGCAAATGTGTTGCCCGAGGCATTCAATTTTCACAAAGGAGGTTTTAGGGAGCCTTTGGAGGTCATTGGCAATTTTGATTTCTATTTCGTTTCTCCTTATTCAAAAAAAAAAAGTAGCATCTCGTAATTGCACCGAGATCTAATTTCTTTCATGAAAATCCATTTTATTTGATTAACTGGAACATCGAGGCCAGGAAATAAAAGATGAAGAAGTTAGACTTACATAACCCAACCGGAACAGAATCCAGACTGTATTTCAAAGAGCTTCTGATCACTCGGGATGTTCAAACAGCTATGGAATAGGACAAGTGAATAAAAAAATAGATGCCCTGGAGCCAGTACTCCTGTAACCCATGGGCTGACCAACTCGACTCGAATGTCTGTGCATACGTGAACGTGCGGCAGGCTTGTCGTGGGCATGCCAGGTGGCATCGGCATCTGGTAAGACTATATCTTATCTTGGTTAACTGCCCTGCCTCCTCCTCACACGATTCTGCCATTGATTACATAATTTGGAAATTAAGACAAACAATGCATATATAGTAATGAGAGTTCCTATAATGTGCCCTCGATGTAGTAGTTTCTAGAAAGAGCCCTGCATGGTAGGAGATGCCTAAAGTCATGTGGAGATTGAGCCAAATGAAAGGGAATTCTAAGTTCCAGTCTCCTTTACCTCAAAAACTGAAGAATCGTTTATTCTCTATGAGATGATATTAAAGGGATGTATGGCATGGCAAAGAGAGTCAAATACACCATAGGACTATAGTTAGAGACACCAGAGGCTTAATGTCGATAACTTTAAAGTCTATTGGCAGATCGCATTAACAGACAAAGCTCGTGGCTCATGCTACGTGGGACCACTGCATTTTCCCAGGTCATCGTGTGAGTAACACTTGCCGGTCACACGCCACCTGGACTGTGTGCAGTGTTGTCATTAGCACTCAGAGGCAGAGCTCCAGACGACACCAGAGCTTTGTGTTTACGTTAAAGGAAGTGCAAAATATAAATGTTTACCAAATCTGGACTGGACTGCCTCTTCTCCAAATGAATTTGGTTGCGATGCTTTTCTTCAATGGATTTCAGTGTGGATAGAGCAATTGTGGACCGAAAATGTGAGATTCGCACAGGAGAGCTATGTTCTGAGCCTCTCAAGACAAGATGAGGACCTGGGCAGGAATTTTCTTATCAAAGATGGTGACTCTATAAATCACCTCTATAAAGCATAACAGAGTTATTTTTTTAAGAAATACTTTTTAAGGCAAGTGATTAAAAAAATATGTTTTCTCGTAAGAATCTTCTGTTCTCATATTAAATAACGAAGACAAAAACTCACGGCCAAAGAGACAGCATTAGTGAAAACAAGCAGGGAGCATTTGCTGGTGCCAGGCCTGATAGCTGGAGCATTTGTTCCTGGAGAGGGTGGTGAGATAAAGTGAGCTCTTTTGTCCTCTGGATCCAAGATACGGATGCCTGAAATCCTGTTTTGGTCCGGAGCTTAATCAGAGTTGGATTTGAACCGTGGAGAGCACCGACTCTTTGTGACATGTGACGGCTCTCTTTATGTATGTGACGGCTGTGTTTAGCAAGTGCAGCCCAGCCGCATCTATTTGAATTCCTTAGATGTTGTAAAAGTGTTTATGTAACTATTTAACAATATTTATAAGTTTATTTGAACCATGCAATTCCAAATCTGGAAACAAAAAGCCAAAAACCAAGATATTCTACGTTAAAAGCATATGGGAAATCCCAATTAGACATTACTGGCTCTTTAAAAATCTTCTCTGCCCTAAAACACACTTCACCAAGAGGGGTACACTGTCTAAACACAGCCGAGAGTTTATCTGTTTGATGCTAGTCAAAAAGAACTGTAGTAAGTTTTTTCCCCTTTTCCCTTTCATATTAGTTTAGTTTAACTTCCCTGTTTTTCCCGATAGGTGGGAAATGAGAACCTTGCTGAAAAAGTGGAAAGTGCAGAAAATTATAAAGAAATAAAACCGGCTATAATTACAACCTCGGCTATCACAAATTTTAATGTTCTGGTCTATTTTTCTAGTCTCTTGTCTAAGTACAAATGCGTGCATTTAGATACTTGATTCCCCACAAAGTTGAATTCACACCTTAGATACTTTTTGTCCCCAATTTTATTGAATTATAAAATGAGGTTTTAACATGTCACTAACTATTCTTTGAGCATAAGGTTTTAAATGGCTGCATCTTATCCGTTAACAATTTCTGTATTATTGAATAAATTGTTTTTAATTTCTGTTCTTATGAATGATTCGTGACAAGTATTTTGCTATATAAGTTTTTGATACCTAAGTTATTTCCTTTCGATAGGTTCTAGAATTGAAATTGGTGAGTAAGATAGAAAAGTGAGACATTTTCCAAGGTTCAAATATAGTTTGCCTTCATTGTTCTGAATGAGTGTGTCGACGTAAATTGTACAAACTCCCACCACCAGTGGAAGAAAATGTGCCTCTCCCTCACTATATTCTCATCCAGACTGTCTCTTAGGGTTAAAAAATTAGTTTCCAGTTTGATGTGCCAGAAATGGTATGTCACTGTAGCTTTAGTTTGCTTTTCTTTAAAATCAGTTAAAATATGGGGTGGCTGGGTGGTTCAGTCGGTTAAGCATCTGACTTTGGCTCAGGTCATGATCTCGCAGTTTGTGGGTTCGAGCCCAGTGTCAGGCTCTGTGCTGATGGCTCAAAGCCTAGAGCCTGCTTCAGATTCTGTGTCTCCCTCTCTCTGTCTCCCTTGCCAGCTCTCTCTCTCTCTCAAAAATAAACATTAAAAAAATAATAAAAACAAAATTGGTTAAATATACATTTAAAGTTTTTGGTAAATGGCAATTCACATATTTTCATTGAAAAATTGTTCATTTCCTTGACCATTTCTTTTTTCTATTAAGTTTTTATTCATTTTTTTTGTTTTTAAATAAAAAAGATGCCTGTTATAAAAACTTAAACAAAATAGAATTCTGAACAATAAAAATACGAAAATCACCTTCTGCCCAGTGGATACATTTTGTTTATACATTTCTTACAGACATTTGTTTTAACAAAATATACGGTTATACATATACATCTACAGGACTTTTTTAAACATGAATTACATCATTTGCTCTTTCACTTGAAAGCATGACATAGATTTGTTTACTTTTCAGTACTGACAGATACTCCTCACTCATTCGAAAAACAGTTCTGGGAGCGCCTGAGTGGCTCAGTCGTTTGAATGTCCGACTCTCTTGATTTTGGCTCAGATCATGATCTCACGGTTCTTGAATACAAGCCCCGCAGCAAGCTCTGTGTTTGACAGGGTGGAACCTGCTTAGCATTTGCTCTCTCTGCCCCCCAGCCCTGCTTGCATTCTCTCTCTCTCAAAATAAATAAACATTAAAAAAAACCTTTGTTCCGAAGTAACACAGCTCATTCCACCATTTCTATATTTATGCACGCCTTGTACATATATTTTTATGCTCCTTATGAATAAGAGGCTCTGGCCTTTTCTACGTATCTTCCCTCCAACTGAATGTAAAATATGAATTTAATTTTCCATTATGTCTCTTTCTCAGGGAAGAGGCTTCTGTCCTATAGCCGAGAACACAGTTGTCACTAACAAGGGCAAAGCGAAGTGCCCTAATAGACCCCATGCTCCGTGCTCAGAAATGACAGATGATGGCTGACAGCCTTCCCCCATCCTCATTCTGAAACCGGAGAAGAGGAGCGGAGCTGTTCACGGCCCTAACCGTGGGAAAAGAGGGCTGAGTCACCATCCTGCAGCCTGTCCTCTGCCGAACTGGTGGCTAAATGCTTGTAGCTACTGAGCAGGCTGGCACTGGCCATACCTAGAGGCCAGGCTGGCTGTTTCTAGTACAGGAACTAGTATATATGGCCACAGGCCTGTGCAGCTGTATGCAGCTCAGCGTCTACCTCTGGGAAATTGCTCAAAAGGCCATGTGAAGAAGAAGCTACCAGGCTCAGCCCCATTTCACTTCCTGCCTTGGGGTGTTCTTCTTCTTTTTTTAAGTTTATTTATTTATTTTTGAGAGGAAGAGAGAAAGAGAGAGAGAGAGAGAGAGAGAGAGAGATGGAGAGAGAGGGAGAGGGAGGGAGAGAGAGAGACCAAGAGAATCCCAAACAGGTTCCTCACTGTTCGTCCGGAGCCTGTCGTGAGATCATGACTCAAGCCAAAACCAAGAGTCAGATGCTTTAACTGACTGAACCACCCAGGCTCCCCATGCCTTGGAGTGTTCTAATTGGACAGCTGGTAGACCTGGCAGAGTCACCTACCTGACCTGTCTCAGGTAAGCTTGATGTGTGGATGCTGCCATGTAGACCTGTCATTCATAGTATATTACTCTTGGAGATCCTGGGAGAGGATACAGAAAACTCCATTCGTTCAACAACTAAGAATTTATTAAGTGCCTCCATAATATTGGTTTTTGGAATCTTCTTGGGTAGCAGGGACACAGTGATGAAGAAAACATGATCTTTTCCTTCAAGGAGCTTGCTCTCTATTACAAGGACCTAGAATGTGCACAAACAATTATAATAACATAGGATTGGTGCTGGGCCAGAAGTGTGTGCAGGGTGGGGGAAGCACGAAGGAGGAGAGGAGTTATTCCTACTTAGAGAATGAGAAGACTAGGAAAAGCTTCATGGAGCAGGTGCTGTTGGTGCTAAATGTGTTGGTCTTTCTAAACACGATTCCCTGTGCGTCCCTGAAGTTATATCTGACTCCACAGCCAGGACCTAGCAGTCATCAGCTAGAGTCCAACTGCTGAGCATGGCCACCCCAGTACCCAGGATTTGGGGTAAGCCCTCAGCCTCTGCAGAGGATTTTTAAACTAGAGACAATGGGTCTAAACCTAGAAACATAGTGTGACCTCTCAATGTCAACCTGGCCCTCAGAAAGGACATGGATTTGAAACCACAGTGAAATTTCACTTGGCCTTATCTTTATTTAGGTTTTCCCAAGCAGACCATGACACAAAGCAAAATCTTTAGGAAAGGCAGAGTGGAAAGCAGATTTATTATACAGAGTTTTGTTTTTTTTTTTACCTACTCTCCCCCCCTCCCACACACCCCTCACCCCTCAGTTTGTTCTTAGTCTTTGAGAGTCTCTTATGTTTTGTCTCCCTCCCTCTCTGCGTCTTTTTTTCCTTTCCCCTCTTCCCCTCCCCCTGGTTTTTGCTTAGTCTCACAAAGTCCACCTATGCGTGGAAACATATGGTATCTGTCTTTTTCTGACTGACTTATTTCACTTAACATAATACCCTCCAGTTCCATCCATGTTGCTACACATGGCCAGATTTCATTTTTTCTCATTGCCACATAGTAGTCCATTGTATATATGTACCACATCTTCTTTATCCACTCGTCAGTTGATGGACACTTAGTCTCTTTCCATGATTTGGCTATTGTCGAAAGTGCTGCTATGAACATTGGGGTACACGTGCCCCTATGCATCAGCATTCCTGTGTCTCTTGGGTAGATTCCTAGCAGTGCTATTGCTGGGTCATAGGGTAGCTCTATTTTCATTTTTTGGAGGAACCTCCACACCATTTTCCAGAGTGGCTGCACTAGTTTGCATTCCCACCAACAGTGCAAGAGGGTGCCTGTTTCTCCACATCCCCGCCAGCATCTATAGTTTCCTGATTTGTTCATTTTAGCCACTCTGACTGGTGTGAGGTGGTATCTCAGTGTGGTTTTGATTTGTGTTTCCCTGATGATGAGTGACGTTGGGCATCATTTCATGTGTCTGTTGGCCATCTGGATGTCCTCTTTGGAGAAGTGTCTATTCATATCTTCTGCCCATTTCTTCACTGGGTTATTTGCTTTTTGGGTGTGGAGTTTGGTATGTTCTTTATAGATTTTAGATACTAGTCCTTTATCCGATATGTCATTTGCAATTATCCTTTCCCATTCCGTCGGTTGCCTATTAGTTTTATTGGTTGTTTCCTTTGCTGTGCAGAAGCTTTTTATCTTGATGAGGTCCCAATAGTTCATTTTTACTTTAAATTCCCTCTCCTTTGGAGATGTGTCACGTAGGAAATTGCTGCGACTCGGGTCAGAAAGATTTTTTCCTGCTTTCTCCTCTAGGATTTTGATGGTTTCCTGTCTCACATTCAGGTCCTTCATCCATTTTGAGTTTATTTTTGTGAATGGCGTAAGGAAGTGGTCTAGTTTCATTCTTCTGCATGTTGCTATCTAGTTCTCCTAGCCCCATTTGTTAAAGAGGCTGTTTTTTTTCCATTGGATACTCTTTCCTGCTTTGTCAAAGATTAGTTGGCCATATGCTTGTGGGTCCATCTCTGGGTTCTCTATTCTATTCCATTGGTCTATGTGTGTTCTCGTGCCATATTATAAAGAGTTTTGTGACGGCATTATCTCCAGTTCCTCCCTGGTCAGGGGTGGGAGAGGGAAGAGAGCATCCACACCCAGCTGTGGATTCTGAAGGCCTTGGTTCCACTCTCAAGACTAACGGTAAAGAGAGAACCAGAAATGTGGTCTAGGACAAGAACCTGATCAGGGTGGGGCATTTCCCTGCGGTAACACCTTCTAGCGCTTTCCCATTTCATTTAATGAGGAAACTATTGTTATTAAGAATTTCAATAAGTTGGATCCTCATTACTACAATTCACTCTATGTTTAAAATTAAACTTCAATCTACTAACAAATTAAATTCAAATAATTAAATCTAATATTATGGAGCGAACGTGCCATGGGGAATAAAGTCTAAAATCTATTATTTCTCATAGAAAGGGCACTACCACACATCACTCATTTATCTGGGGACAGAAACCTCCAATGATAAAGTCAGCATTGGAGGCAGAGAGACATTTCTGAGGGTTCTGGAACCCCTGGAACTTTCAGTCAGAATTTCACAGCCTAGAATAGCCTCTGCCAACAATAGAGACAGGCGTGTTCATACCTGCTATGTTCTGGTTAGCCTAGTTCAGCCCCGAACCACTCATTATGATCACTGAGGTTTATAGAAGCCATCCTGATAAGGAGGTCACCTGGAAAACGATGACCCTGTTTGGAGCAGCAGCAGTTGATAGATGCCCTGTCTCAGAGGCAGCAGAGCCTCATAGTTGAGACCACAGACATTGGACTTGATTGTCTGAGCTCAAATCTCAGCAAAATTCCCAGCTGTTAGACCTGAAGTTAAGTTACTCAGCCTCCTGGTGACAATTTCCTTATCTGCAAAATGCAAATAAAATTGTCAGGAAAAATACTGCCAACCTCAGTTCCCTGGATTGTTTAAGACGATAGATGGATTCGTCGTTGAGCAATGTTTCTCGTAAATTCCGAAAGGGTCAGATTTCTATGGCACCATGTCAACAAGTGTGCCTCCCGAGGATGAGATAACACTAGGGAAGCCCCAAAATTTCTTCCCAGTTTATTTTCAGAAATGCTTAGAGTTCTGATTTCTTAAGTCACAGGTTTGGAAATTTCTGCCCAAGATCAGTTCCTTAACAGCTGTATCTAGATAATGTAACCTGATGTTTGATGTTATGAGCTTAAACCTGTTCATAATGATATTTTTTGGGGTGACTGGGTGGCTCAGTCGGTTAAGATGTCTGACTCTTGATTTTGGCTCAGGTTATGATCTCACAGTTGTGAGATTGAGCCCCATCAAACTCTGTGCTGGGCATGGAGCCTGCTTAGGATTCTCTCTCTCTCTCTCTCTCTCTCTCCCTCTCTCTCTCTCTCTTTCCCTTTCTGCCCTTCCTTTTCTCATGCTCGTGCTCTCTTTCTCTCTCTCTCTCAACAAAACAAAACAAAACAAACAAAACAACACCCACCACACCTTTCAACTAGATTTGACTTGTTAAAATCTGAGATTTTTAATTGCTTAATATATTTACTCAAAGAAATTAGCTAATTTCATTACATGAAACTTTATTATGACTATTGCATTGTCCTGAAGTCCTTTTACACTTTCCAGCTTCGAAGCGATGTAGTTGAAGGAGTAGAAACAATATATAAATACTATCTATTAACTAAATATATTTGTAGTGTTTAACCCTGATCTAATAAATGATTTTATGCAATGGATTATCATTACTTCTGCTCCTATGACAATTTAAAAATGGGGCATAATATGGGTGAGAAGATTGCTTAACATTTAGATCTCGAAGTCCAATTCATATGGAAAGATCCTCATCATATTGATATAGGCTGCTTTTTTCATACCTAAAGGGTTTCACATGGATAAGTATGTAAAATTAAAGTCCCTTCAATAAACATTAGCACCTATCATAGTTTCAGCACTGGTTTAAAAACTAGAAATACAGGGGCAGGACATGGTGGTGGCTGAGTTGATTAAGCACGGCTCTTGATTTGGTCTTAGGTCATGATCTCATGATCATGGGATAGAGCCCACATCGGGCTCTGTTATGAGCATGGAGCCTGCTTGGTCTCTCTCCCTCTCTCTGCCCCTTCCCTTCTCACACTATCTCTGTAAATAAATAAACATTTTAAATCAATTGATCAATCAGTCAATGACTAGAAACACTTGAATGATCTTTCCTGGAGAGGAGTTCATGCTTTGGCAAAGGAGAAAGTCTTTAATAAGTGATTCGGTGTGTTCAAAGTGGTGGAAACATAGTGAGTGAAGGAAGAATAGGGCAGGACTGTCTTGAGCAAAGGCAATTTGGGCTGAGTCTTGGAGCCTAAGCAGGAGTTTAACAGCTAATCAGGTGGATAAGAGCAAGAGTAGGGGGATAGTAGAAGCAGGGTTGCAAAATATTTGAAAAGCAGCGATTCCTCCACTGTGTTTGGAAGAGATGGAAGACAGAGGGACTGGAATGAAGTTGGGAAAGGAGGCTGGGGCCAGGATGGAAAGAGCCTTGGGAGCTGTATCAGTTTCAATTGCTGCTGTGATATGTGACCACATAGTGACTCAAAACAGCATGTGTTTATTTTCTTACAATTCCGGAGGCCAGAAGTCCAAAATAAGTCTTACAGGGCTAAAATCAGAGTGTTCTGGGGATGGCGCCTTTTGGAAGCTCCAGGGGCGAATCCATGCAATGGCCTCTTCCAGTTGCTAGAGGCCACCTCTAGCCAAGGCATTCCTTGGCTCATGGCCCCTCTTCACATCACTACAGCCTTTGACTTCCCTCACCACATCTCCTACTACTATCTTCTTCCTCTCTCTTATAAATTACCTTGAGCCCATCCAAATAAATAATCCAGGATAATCTCCCATATCAAAATTCTTAATCACATCCACAAAGTCCATTTTACCAAACATATTCACAGGTGCAGGAGATGAGGATGTGGGCATCTTTGCTGGGGTAGTGCGGGCAGGGCATTATTTTGCCTACCATAGGTATCACGCTGTTGGGTAGAAGTGTATCTATGGGACTATCAAGGACCATCATGGGTTTCTACACTGTAGAATGACTTGGTCAGATTTTTATGTTAAAAGATAATATCTGTGGGATAGAGGCAAGATTCTGGTGGAAGATGGCGAGGACCTGGACTGGGAAGGGCACAATGCTGAGGGAGAAAAGGGGACATGAAATGCTCATAGTAGAATGTAAATACTCAATCACCCTGTGAAAATTTTACTGTTTAGTTCTTTCTCAACTTTTTATTTGCTGAAGGAGAGGGAGAGAATGTAATTCTTTCTTACCCTCTGGAAGAGTTCAAAGACCAAGACTTCCATACCCTTAGAGGAAGGGATTTGACTATTTTGGCTTCTTTTGGCTTAGGCTCTAAATTTATTGAGTCATTGAAGTCTGTTATAAGACAACATGATACATGGAGAGGGATAAAGAGGCTGCAGAGATGAGAAGACTGAAGAGAGGAGCATGAGGTGGGCACACTATATGGGACTCCAGAAGCCTGGGAATTAATCTGGAGGACATGACCTAAGAAAGGAAAATCCCAGTGCTTAGAGAGTGGGCCTTAGGAGGGATCTAAGTCCTCTTCTATCCTTTTCTGTGATGGTCCAGCAATCACTGAGGCAAGACCTTCCTGAAAGATGAGGCAGAGACACTCCTAAGGCTCACCAGGTCGTTTAATTTTCCTCCTGGACACACAAGGAGTCTATATTCTCTTGTCCTCGGCATCTAGGTGCGACCATATTCCTATTTCTGGCCAATGGGATGTGGATGGAAGTAGTGAGTGCCACTTACAGACCTGGAATATAAGGAATCACTATCATTGATCCTGCCTTCCTTTTCACTGCACCCTGGAGATTATAAGGATGATGAATCTGCAGGATAGAAAGAACTTGAAGAACACACATCCCAGAAGGCTGTGTGATGAAGAGTATTTGCATTGAACTTTGCATAAGTGATAAAAATTTCTTGTGTAAGCCACTGAAATCTGGGGTATATTTGTTAATGCAGAATAGCCTTGCCTGTCATCACTAAAACACCAATTGATTGTGCTTTTAGTCCCCAAAAGAGCATCACTTTGGAGGCACAAGCCCCGTGAGTCTATAGGGAGAGGGACGTATTGGAAAGAAATATGATTTTCTGGGATTCTTTTTTTTTATTTTAGAAAGAGAGAGAGGGAGAGCACAAGAGTGGGGGAGGAGTAAAAGGAGAGAGAGAGAAAGAGAGAGAGACTCTCAAGCAGATTCCACTCTCAGCGCAGAGCTCAATGTGGGGCTCTATCACATGACCGCAAGATCATGACCTGAGCTGAAATCAAGAGTCGGGTGCTCACCTAACTGATTGTTCTGATTGTTCCCTAGTTGACCAGCCTTTTTCCTCTTAGGATGCCTGTGAACCAAAGAGTTGTCAGAACCTGGACACCTAGTAAAACACTGGGAGAGTGGGGAGGCTGGCCTGTACTTAGGGAGACTAAACTGTACTTGCAAGTCTACCCATGCAAGGGACCCTAAGATGGCACAGCAATTGCCGACACCTTGGATACACTGTGTTCGTTTTTCCTTTTAAGATTAGAACAGGGGCGCCTGGGTGGCTCAGTCAGTTAAGAGTCTGACTCTTGGTTTCAGCTCAGGTCATGACAGTGCAGACAGGGCAGAGTCTACCTGGGATTCTCTCTCACACCCCCCCCCCCCGACCCTCTGCCGCTCATGCTATCTCAAAATAAATAAATAAACCTTAAAAAATAAAATAAAATAAATAAAATTAGAATGAACAGCACCCACACAAATGCTGTTTCATGAGCACAATCCCTGAAGCCAACTTTATTTCGGCTCTCCAGTATGTGTTCTGTGTTAGCCTGGGTTCCCCTCAGGGCAGAGCCTGAAACAAAGATTTGTGCAAGGTTTATTCAGCACGTAGTCACAGGGAGCAAGAGTAAGGAACTGGAAAGTATAAAACAGGGAAGAAGAAAAAACTACTGCAAGGATATCTTATCAAGTCATTCACTACTGGGGACCACTGAGGCTTGATCTCACCAGGGCCCGTGGAGGGATGTATAGATAATTTCAGAACTGTCTACCAAATGACTGGACAGGAAGAGACATCTATCCATAATCTGTTGGCTGAGAGTGGCCCCAGGAGGCAATTGCTCCCCTGACTTCAGGGCTGTGCATGGGAGTGTGCCTAGTGGGCGCCCACGGTGTTGGCACAGCAGCCCCAGGCGGGCAGCAGAAAATGCTCGGGGTGTGCTGGAGGCAGCGTGCACCCACATGAAGCTACTGGAAGGCTTTGGGAAACTGCCTTTGGGAAACACAGCAGTTTCCCAAAGCCAAAGCTGCAAAAGGCACCGAGGCTGAAAGGATGTGAGGCAGGGCCCAACGGGCGTCTGATCCAGAGTCTCCGTCCTAAAATACCCTGATCTCTTCATGGAGAATTCTTGGGGGTGGGAATTCCTGGCTCTTATTGTGCATTTTTGAGAAGTTGGGCGCCAACTGCACACATCCGTCCTCTGCCTGATGTCGCCTCACCTCCTCAGTGAGTGGACCATTCTGGGAGGCAGACCCTACCCACCAGAAGGTCCTGGCGGGGTCAGGTTCAGTTTTCTGTGGTTGTGAACAACTTGCAGTGGCTTAGGTAGGGTAAAGGACAGCCCAGACCTTGAGCCCCGAAAGAGTATGGCACAGATAGAGACACTTTGAAGATCCATCTTACGCAGCATGGTGTCAGCGGTAACGTTCCTATCGGGCTGTTCTTTCCGGGTGACAGTCTGTGTTCCCTGCTTCCTGCATCAGTTCCACCGAGATTCCTTGTTCTTGTCATGCCTTTGCTTGAATCCCAGCATCCCTTTGGGTCTATCTATGAACCCCTGATATGCTTCCAAGAACTTCCCTTTTCCTTGAGTTAGCCACAGACTGATAGAACCATCAGTGAACAAATATAAGACAAGGTGGGGAGTGGGGTGGGGTGGAGAAGTAACCCATTACCCCCCCCAAACAGGTTGGAGCTCATCATGTGACTCTGCACTAATTTATGTAACAAACGACTGGATCAATATTCAGTATATAATATGTATATTGCATGTACACGTGTGCACTATGTATATTATGGCCCGCATAAGGTGCAGTAGATTTAAACTGTCTATAGAAGCCAGCTCTGGCATAATCCTGCTAGAATTAGCATCCCTTAAGAAAAAAAAAACCCTCTAATTTCTGCCTCAGCAGCTTATCAGTATTAGTCTTATTAGAATAAGAGTAATACACCTGATTTTATACAGTCGTATAGATCATTCTTAGTTCTGCTCCAGTCTAACTTACCTCTCATGATATAATTAAAGAGGTATCTGGAAATGTGGATTGAGTATGTACATTTGCCTCAGTTCGCTCCTAAAACCCTACTCGGATGACGGGAAAGGAATGCAAAAAGGCATACGTGCTCAAGGGCAGAGAGAAAGAGGGAATGAGGGACTAGTAACTGAGTCATCAGTTTGAAGAAAGCTGACACCTGAACCAGCAGCGGGAGAAGACGGTGCCCAGAAACAAGCTGACTCACGCTGCAGAACCCTGAGAAGCCTCAAGAATTAGAGGTGCCAGCTATCTTTGAAGATGAGAATGTGAGGGGATGCTGAAAACAGAAGAATTAGTTGCAAGTCTGTATTCGCAGCAGTTAGATTCCCTTTCCCCAGCCCAAGCACCTGGCAAACACCCCTCCCCATCCAGGGCTGAAGGCTGGAAAGGTGCACCCTGGTAATTTCTAGATCTGAGGACAAGAGGCGTAACTGAGGGGTGGGTGAGGCACAATACTGAAATGACAGGGAGATTCAATGTGCCTGTTACAAGGAAGCATCTTACACCCTAAAAACTTTAGCTAGACTATACATAATCAATTGCTATATAAGTTTCAAAAATTTTAGTATCTACATGTCTATTTCAATATAATCTTCTTAGCTATCGTTTATAAATGCAACTTCAGGCCCTTGTAGCATCCAGTCCTGGCTTTTGATAAGCCTCCGCTCTGGGAACAGGATGAATCCATGACCATGGACCCCAGTCCAAGAAAGGAAATCTGCTCTCAGTGCACCAACCACCCAGATACTGTGCATTTTAGTGAGTACTTCCAGCGTTCAGCTCTGCTCGTTGATTCTTCGTAATACAGTGGTTACAGAGCACATTGTCTGGAGTTGAGTTGCTTGGGTCTGAACTTTGGCTCTGCCAGTTACCTGCTAAGGAACTTCGAAAAATTACTTAATTTCCCAGTGCCTTGGTTTCTTGATCGAAAGTGAATATTTAAAATGTCTCCAAATCTTCGATAGTTATATTATGCCTAGGACTTACCTGGGGTTTTCATTTTAAAAATCACCCATCAATATTACATTGTGCTCCAAGACAGAATTTCAAGGACTTCCAGCCATGGAGTGAATTTCGTGCAGCCTCAAACTTCATATGTGGAAATCCTACCCCTCGATGTGATGCTTTGGGGAAGTGGGGCTTTGGGGAGGTGATTAGGTCACAAAGTGGAGCCCTCGTGATGGGATGAGAGCCCTTAGAAAGAAGACCCCAGAGGCTCTCCAGCTCTTTCCTCAATGTGAGGACACAGGAAGATGGCAGTCTGCAACCCAGAAGGAGTTTCTCACCAGAACCCAACCATGAAGGCATGCTGATCTTGGACTTCTAGCCTTAGAACTGTAGGAAATCCATGGCTACCGTTTATAAGACACCCAGTTGATGGCAATTTGTTATAGAAGCCTAAACTAACACACTTTGCTTACAAAACCATATTCTTTTCCATGCCCACGGATTTAAATATCAAACAGAATTCTGAATAATAGAATATCTGGATTTTTAAAAAACCAAAACACTATGGCCCAAAATGCCATTTAATACAGGGGGAAGGGATGACGGAGAAAAAAGTTATCTTTTGAAAGCATTTTGAAACCATCATCATTGCTATTGATTTAGGCAAGAATCATCAGCGGATTCTAAAACTAGTGGTGCACATTTGGTGAGAAACAGGGTATTTATATAGTCTCAAAGTATCTCCCCATAACTACTGATTAGTTACAAAGGGAAAATAACATCACAATGGAGAAACCTTGCAGATAACACCTGAAGGAAGTGATTAAATTTAATGTCACAAATAACGAGACAAAGTCACTTCATATACCACCTTTAGGATGCCTTGCAGGAGATAAAACATCCCTGTTGAGATATTCTCCCCCAATTTGCATAATCTGAATTAATCATGAAGAATCATCAGATACACTCAATTTGTGGAGCATTCTACAAAATAATTGGTCAATGTTCTTTAAAAATGCGAAGGCCACGAAAGACAAAACAAGGCTGAGGGACCGTCACAGATTAAAGAGGACCAAAGAGACATGCAAACTAAATTGAGTGCATGATTCTGGATTGAAGCCTAGGCCAGGAAAGGAAGCACAGGTACAAAAGACATTATTGGGATAACTGGTGGCATTCGAATATTCACTGGGGACTAGATAATAGCTATTGTATCATTGCAGAATTTTCTGATTTTGTTAACCGTGTTGTGGCTACAATCAAGAAATTCTCCTTGATTTTAGGGTATGTACAAAAGTACCTGGGGGTAAAGGAGCATCATGTCTGCAACTTACACTTAAATAACTGAGAAAAAAAAAAGTGTGTGTGTGTGTGCATGCGTGTGTGTGTGTGTGTGTGTGTGTATGACCGAGAAAACAATAAATAAAGTGGGATGAAATGTTTAACAATTAGTGAGCCTGGGTAAAGGGAATAGAGGAGTCCTTACAATCTTTTTGTAAGTTCGAAATGATACAATATTAAAGGTTATAAAAAAATATACTATGGCCAAAATATTGCTTCCTGGGTATAATATTCTCTATGTGGCATTCGATGATTAAGAATGATCTCAATAGACCAATTTATTCTGTCATCTCACCTTTGCAAACTGAGAGAAAACTTGCTTTCAAACTGCACCCAGTGCTATGATCAAAGGCAAGATAGGCCCAGACTCCCAGAGTCCACTGAATTTCTAAGTATGAAGAAGGGAATCAACTGTTTTATGAATTATTCTTCTGATAAAATTTCTTGCAGGTAGTGGGTTAAGTTGTGCCTGTTGTAGAACAGTGTAGCCCCTTCTGTTAGTTGCTACTCCAAGATTCATCCTTTCTTGGTAACAACTCCCCTGGTTTTTAGGTACAAATAGGGTTGTTCACAATAAAAGCAGTATTTCCTAGCCTTCTTTGCAGCTGGGTGTGGCTATGCGGCTAAATTCTGACCAAAAAGACTAAAAAGAAAAATTATATAGCGACTTCTAAGACACCTCCTTAAAAGACACCATTGTCCTTTTTACCCTTCTTTGTCTCTTCTACCATAATATTACCTGGAGTGTAGATTGATGGCTGGATCTCTAGCAGCTCTCTTGGGAAACAAAGGCAAGGTCCATATCTTATGGATGGTGGCACCAAGAGGAAGGAAACCATGTGGGACCCTCATTAAAAAAGAGCTATCATACCAACCCTGGAATATCTATTTAATAAACTATCTTATATGAGAGAAAAATAAACTTCAGTTTTGTTTCAGTCTCTGTTAATTCAAGTTTCTATTATGTATCAGAAAACAAATGGTATGTTTTTTTAAAAAAAATAAGGGGTGAAGGCCTGACTTAGACTCATAATTTCTTTTTTTTTAAATATTTATTTATTTTGAGAGAGAGAGAGCATGTGCAAGAGCAGGGAAAGGGCGGAGACTGAGGGAGAGAGAGAATCCCAAGCAGGCTCCTCACTGTCAGCACAGAGCCCAATGCGGGGCTCCATCTCACAAACTGTGAGATCATGACCTGAGCTGAAATCAAGAAATAGATGCTTAACCGCCTGAGCCACCCATGTGCCCAAGAATCATACTTTCTATAGAGTTTTCAGGAAATGATATTAAATGAGTATATCCCATCAATGTCTGTCTCTAGAGGCTAGCAGAGCCTTTATGTAATGCTACGGATGAATATTTCTGAAGATGAATGAAAATTCTTTTTGTAAAGACAATTCCAAAATGTTACCTGCCACAACAATAATAATTCATCCCAGTTTGGTATTGTTTTAACGAATATAGTTTGCTTCAAAGATCACATTAAATGTATTTCTTTCCCTATACATTTTGGTCAAAAGCGATACAATCCTTATCTAGTCTCCCAGCTTGTTAAAGACGGAATTTTATGACTATAGTGTTTGCTTTCATGGGTTTCTCTAATGGATCATAAAGTAAAGGGAATTAGGCAACACAGCTTGAGGTATGCTATAGGAACAAATAATTCCAAAAGCTCGCTAGTTGAAAACCACAAAGGTTTATCAGCAGAGGGTGTTGCTCCGTATCTTTCTCATTCAGCTAGCGGAATCTCCTCCATCCAGATAAGAAGGAAAGGAACACGACAAATTGCTTATAGGTTCTTACGGCTTTGGTCAGAAATGAGACATTCCATTTCCACTCATATATCACTGGCTACAGAAGTCACATGGCCACGGCTGACTTCAAAGGGCAGGAAGTGCATCATACTCTGTATCCAGGGTGAACATCCCCAAATTACTGGAGAACACTAAAGATGATCAGACGTAGCATTTCACAGTGAATTCTGAGCACATGCCTTCATATTTCAGTCTTCTCCCAAATTTGCTTTCAGTAACTTTTAACGTGTTAAAATATAAGACATAGAAGAAAATATAAGAAATATTATAAGAAATATATAGAAAATACATTTTAAATATAAGAAAAATTAGATTGGTTAATAGAATGAGCCAGCTACATTTATTATGATTATGGAGACGGAAATTTTCCTGAGGAGAGAATGAGATCTAACTCTCCTGATCTGCCAGTGTTTACTTGTAACTATGTGCTGATGAACAACAGAATAACATGGTTTCTCAACGTCTTGTTGGGTTAGTGTAGTTTATGTTATCTCAGGTCGGTGGCTTCTTAGGTGTGCAAGACTCCCTGTGGAGTTTCTAGAATGCAGTTAAGGGTTCACAAAATGCTTTCTTTTCCAAACATATCTGTCTGAGACTGGATTTTCTCCATGCCCTTCAATCAAGATAACATATTGCAACAAAATGAATGCAGAGCAGACATGAGAATCTAGTCATCTTCAATTAAGCCAAGTGTTAAAGAAATTCGCAAAAGAAATTAGTTCTGGAAAATTAGGGATGCCTAGGTGGTTCAGTCAGTTAAGCCTCCGACTCTTGGATTCAGTTCAGGTCATGATCTCACTGTTCATGAGATTGAGCCCCACATCGGGCTCTGTGCTGACAGCACAGAGTCTGCTTGGGATTCTTTCTCTCTCTGCCTGTCCCATGTGCTCTCTCTTTCTCTCTCAAAAATAAATAAACTTAAAAAAAAAAGAAAATGTAGTCATTTTTATATAAATAAATATTTTTGTTAATATGCAGTGGGTAATTATTATTTTAAAGGAATTAATACATATACTTTAAAATTTTCTCAGTTTTCATATTTAATAAAGTAAATATATTTTTTAATGTTTTATTTGTTTTTTGAGAGAGAGTGCAAGCAGGGCAGGGGCAGAAAGAGAGAGAGGGACAGAGGATCCAAAGTGAAGCAGGCTATAAACTGACAGACTGACATCAGTGAGCCCAATGTGGGGCTTGAACTCACGAACTGGGAGATCATGACCAGAGCTGAAGTCAGACGCTCAAGCTCAACCGACTGAGCCACCCAGGCGCCCCTAAAGTAGATACTTTTTAGAGTTTATTTATTTATTTTGAGAGAGAGTGAGCACATATGTGTGAGCGCAGGAGGGGCAGAGAGAGAGGAAGAAAGAAAATGCCAAGCAGGCTCCACGCTGTCCGTGCAGAGCCCCATAAGGGGCTCGACCTCAGGAACTGTGAGATCATGACCTGAGCTGAATTGGAGTCAGACACTTAACCAACTGAGCCACCCAGTCGCCCCTAATGAAGTAAATATTGATGGATATAATCTACATTAGCCAAAGGTCTTTGGGGCCCTCATTTAACTTTTCATTTTGAAATAATTATTCTCAGTAAGTTTTAGGAGTTTAAAGGACAGCTAACAAGATTTTGAAAGTAAATTAAAGGAAACCTCCTTTAAAATTGAGGAAGAGGATAATTTTTCTAAAAATACTTGACTTCTTAATATCTGCACAAAATTGGGGTTCTTTTAGCAAGAATTAGGGTGGAGATGGGAAAGACAACTGGTAGATTCTTGTACAGTCTTGAAAACTGAAATGTCTCATTGTAGTAACCAAGACTACTATGGGATAACAGATAAAATTGAGACAAGTTTTATGAAGATCATATTTGTCTGTTTTTCTTCTTTCAATTAACCCATCATTACTGAGAGCCTAATGAATGCCTAGCAGCATTAAAAATGGACAAAATCTCTTTCTTAGATCTCCACTGATAGTTCATTCTTCACTTGTAACCTTCTATAAATCCCCTTATATACTTCCTTCAAAAATAACAAAAAGTCAATTTCATACTACTACATTTTGGTTTCCCTACTTAAATTATCATGCAAATATTGCTGCTGCCATATTATAGTATAACACATTTTTTTCATCAAAACTTTTTCGTATTTTAGAGAGAAAGCGCATGAGGGGAAGGAAAGGAGCATAGGGAGAGAGAGAGAGCCCAGTGCTTAACTGACTGAGCCACCCAGGTGCCCCGTATAGTATGACACCTCTCAAATTTAGTAATTTCAGTTAAAATATGGCTCCCCATTAAACTGGGAATCATTAACATATTTAAGGAAAATAAATATTTTTCTATAATCCAAGTAATTCTCTAAGTGATTAATAAAACTCAGAAACAAATACAGAAAAATACTATTTAAGATATCTTTCCTTCTCTGGTGCAGCCCACACACCGGCTGTCTGGTCTCTCATTAATAGTAAGAGCCAGCCAAAGCAGGTAGATACCTTCTGCTACGATTTTGTATGGTCTGGATATAGCAGAAATAATTTATAGATCATTTAGAAAATGGTCTTGTCTCATTTTTCATTCAAGGCTGAGCCTAAATGTTATCTCTTAAGAGGCCTTCCCTGCCACCCTGCTTAAAAGAGGCTTTCCTGACTGATTACTTTGTATTAAATCCCTCTTCAATTCTGTCTCTAACACTGCTGCAACTCTGTGATTATCTACTTCATTTATTTGTCTATTTTCTGTTTTCCAACTAGAATACAAGCACTATGAGAACTGGAAATAAGACACGTTGGCCTTGTTCAAACTGCATGCTCAATGCTTGATACAGTGTCTGGCACATAGTGACTGATCGATAAATATTTAATTGAATTTAATTTACTTTTCTGAAACATCTCTCTATTTTATGTTATGTTCTAAAAACAAAATTTAAAACTAAATCTTGACATTCACATTTAATAATATAGATATTAAAAATGTATAGTTAATGGATATTGACATAAAGTGTCAGATGGACAAAACATGGTAAAATATAGTTTCATAAAGAGACATGTCAAGTTTTTATGTCAGGGGAACACACTTTTTACATATTGTATTTTTATTTTATATAGTCTATTAGGAGGAGAAATTATCCTATTTGGGCATAGCACAGAAGTTTTGAAATATCTAGAAGTGAAGCCACGAAGAAATCTGAATAGTTTAGCTATCAAAGCTAAACTTCTGCAAATACTTTGTATCTTTGATATACTTTGTATTGGAACCACCTCTCATACACTCTCCTTGTGGCTTTCATAATATACATCCAACTACAATGTAAAGCTTGTTGTTTTTAGGCCATTACATACCATACTTAATTGTTGTCATTAACAAGTAACCAAGTTGCTGGAGGGGCGCAGTGAAATCTGGCTGTTTTCTGTGGAGATATTCCCAGGTATGAGTGTGATTAGCACAGACTTGTTAAATCTCTCTCTGAGCCATCTGTGAGCACCTTCTTGGTTTAAAACAACACACGCCAGCTCCACTCAGTTCCAAGTCAGTTTTACCACAACTGTTATCTTTATCTTAAACCTGGGAAGATCCTCAAATCCCTGAAGCTTAGAAACGCCACCGTTCACTAAGAATCTAATCCTCGAGCTGGAAAGAGACTTCTACGAAATCAACCATCTCAAATAAGATTTCATTGGCATAAAGTGTTGATCATCGAGGTCTCAATCCAATTGTAAGGGGGAAAAAAGTATTTTAGCTTATTAGTAAGTGTAGAACCCATGCGTGGGTTTAACTTTCTAATAATGCAAAATAAAGATCCTAGTCACTTGAAAACACTTGCTTGCACTTTAGTTCGATCTCATATTGAAGTAATACAAGTGTTCCTTTTGTAATGGCCTCAGTATGAGGGCTTGAGTTCTGGCAAATTAGCAATAGTGGAGACTTTATTGGCAGACTTGACAGACAGTTTGTCAACTGCACTCAATAGTTTGGAGGCCTTAAGTCCTTATTGCAAATTCACTACAATCTTTTCTTTCTTTCTTCCTTTCTTTTTTTAATGTTTATTTTTAAGAGAAGGAGAGAGAGACAGAGCATGAGCAGTGGAGGGACAGAGAGAGAGGGAAACACAGAATCCGAAGCAGGCTCCAGACTCTGAGCTGTCAGCACTGAGCACGACACAGGGCTCGAACCCACAAACTGCGAGATCATGACCTGAGCCGAAGTTGGTCACTCAACCAACTGGGCCACCCGGGCGCCCCAAAGATGGATATTTTTAAAAACCCCAATTCAGAAACATTTCCAATAGGCTTGATTCTGACGGCAATGTTTGGTTTCGGAAGCCCAGACCGAGTGTGGTAAGGAATCAATACTTCAATGTCATACTTAAAGTTTTTATATTGAGGGGCGCCTTGGCAACTCAGTTAAGCAACCGGCTTCGGCTCAGGTCACGATCTCACAGTTGAGAGTTGAGCCCCACGTTGGGCTCTGTGCTGACAGCTCTGAGGCTGGAGCCTGCTTTGGATTCTGTGTCTCCCTCTCTCTCTGCCCGTCCCCTGCTCATGCTCTGTCTCTCTCAAAAATAAACATTAAAAATTCTTAAGAATAAATAAATAAAGTTTTTATATTGAGTATATTTTGCACACCATAAAATTCACCTGTTTTAACTGTACAAGTTAATATCATTGAGTAAATTACAGGGTTGTGCAACTATCACTGTGATCCAATTTTAGAACATTGCCATCACTCCAAACAGATCCCTCATACATGTTATGTATAGGGTTTTGTATTGGATTTTTCACAATCTTTTTGTCTTATGAAAGCATAATTACATAACTAAAATAAAATACCGAAAATAAATTAACTAATGAATCTGACTCTGTTGTCATTCAGACACAAATGAAGAATTATCCTAGAAATGAGCCCATTTTATATGTACAGTCTTTTAAAAAGGAGTCAAGCTAATTAGGCATATGTTATAATTTTCCTTATATAATATTAATAAAATCATGATAAAAAAAGATGTGTATAAACGGAGACTGGCCCTCTTCCATACAAGCAAAACTGGCATTATTCAGGAGGCATATGGCGGCAAAAGCAGACGTGAGTCATCGTATCCCCCTCAATCCTTCACACTTCTTTTTCTCACCTTCGTCTCTAAAGGGACACTAAGTCATACCCTAGTTGAGGTTATCCCGTCCATTGAAAAGGGTGGGGCAACATCAGATCACATTCAAAATGGGAACCTAGTTCAAGTTCAAATTTTTCTTTTCATTTGCAGTTATTTCCTGGATAATAGAGAAACACATATCCATTGTTTTTATGTGGTTTTGCTCTTTTCCATTTGTCCTCCCCGAGGACCCCTGCCTAGCACTCTTTCTCCAGGGTATGCTTCACTTTTCTCATCTTATACAAAACTACAAAAATTTAAAAAAAAAAAAAAAAAAGCATGTCGGGGCACCTGAGTGGCTCAGTTGGTTAGGAGATCAAAGTTTGATTTCAGCTCAGGTCATGATCTCATAGTTTGTGAGTTTGAACCCCTTGTTTTGGGCTCTGTGCTGACAGTGAGGAGCCTGCTTGGGATTCTCCTCTCTCCCTTTCTCTCTCTGCCCTTCCCCTGCTCATGCATGCTCTTTCTCCTCTCTCTCAAAATAAATAAACTTTTTAAAAAAGTTTATAAAAACAAACAAAACATGTTAGATACACAGGCACCAAGTGTAAGGTAAATTTATAATACTTTCTTTTTAGTAAATTACAAAAGTTGGTGGCTTAGATGTCTGTTGGAATATAAACTCCGTGAAGGTAGGAAGTTTTGTCTGTTTTGTTCACTGATAAATCCCAGGCTCCCAGAAGAGTGCCTGGCACATAGTAGGTGTTCAATAAATACTTGTTGAATGAATGAAGTTTTTTATATTTTTAATCCTAAAAGATTATGTAGACTAGTTACTTCATTGGTGTGTTATAAAAAAAAACATGTTGATGTGTTATATAAAGCACATGTTTTAGAAATGGAAAAATTCCTAGAAACGTACAATCTACCAAGTCTGAAACATGAAGAAATAGAAAATCCGGATAGGACAATTACCAGTAAGGAGATTGAATCAGTAATCAAAAACCTCCCAACAAATAAAAGTCCAGGAGTAGATGGCTTTACTGGTGCAGTATACCAAACATTCGAAGAAGAATTAATACTAATCTTTCTCAAACTGTTAAAACACTTCCAACCTCATTTTATGAGGACAGTATTACCCTGATGCCAAAATCAGACAAGGATACTATAAGAAGAGAAAATTATAAGCCAGTATTCTTGATAAACATAGAGGCAACATTTCCCAACAGAATATTAACAAAATGAATTCAACAATACATTAAAAGGATCGTACACCCTAATCAAGAGGGATTTATTCCAGGGATGCAAGGATGGCTCCATATCTATAAATCAATCAACATGATACAACACATTAACAAAGGATAAAAATCATATCATCTCAACAGATGCAGAAGAAGTATTTGACAAAACTCAACATCCATTTACGATAAAACCTCTCAACAAAGTGGGTATAGAGGCAACATAACTCAGCATAGTAAAGACCATATATGACAAGCCCATATCTAACATCATACTCAATGGTCTAAAGCTGAAAGCTTTCCCTATAAGATCAGGAACAAGACAAGGGTAACCACTCTCACTGCTTTTATTCAATACAGAATTGGAAGTCCTAGCCAGATTAATTATGCAAGAAAAATAAATAAAAGATATCCAAATGCAAAGGAAGAAATAAAGCTGTCTCCATTTGAAAATGACATGACATATAGAGAACCCTAAAGACTCCATCGAAAGGTTAGCTAATAACTGAATTCAGTAAGGTAACAGAATACAACATTAATACATAAAAATCAGTTGGGTTTCTATAAGCTAATAACAGATTATCAGAAAAAGGAATTAAGAAAAAATCCCACTTACAATTGTATTAAAAAGATTAAATTCCTAGGAATAAATTTAACCAAGAAGGTGATAGATGTATACTTCAAAAACTTTAAGATGCTGATGAAAGAAATTGAAAAAGACACAAAATAAATAGGAAGATATTCCATGTTCATGAATTATAAGAATTAACATTGTTAAAATTATTATTATACTCAAAGCAATCAGAGATTCAATGCAATCCTTTTCAAAATTCCAATGGCATTTTTCACAGAAATCAAACAACCCTAAAAGTTGTGTGAAACCACAAATGACCCTGAATAGCCAAAGTAATATTGAGAAAGAGGAACAAAGTTGGAGGCATCACACTTCCTGATTTTAAATCATATTACAAAACTATACTCATCAATACAATATTGGCATAAACACAGTCACCACATAGATCAATAAAAGAGAATAGATATTGAAGAAATAAATCCATGCACATATAATCAATCAGTTTATGACAAAGGAGGCAAAAATATACAATGTCACTTGCATAAATGATGTTGGGAAAACTGGACAGACACATACAAAAGAATGAAAATGGGTCAATATCCTGCACCAAACATAAAAATCAACCCAAAAATGGATTAAAGACTTGAAAATAATCCCTGAAACCATAAAACTCCTAGAAAAAAAAGCATAGACTATAAAATCCATCCTTGAGATCAGTCTGGCAATGAGTTGCCTAAAATCAAAGGCAACAAAAGCAAAATTAACAAGTGGGACTACTCAAACTAAAAAGCTTCTGAGTAGCAAAGGAAACCATCAACAAAATGAAAAAGCAACCAACCTAATTAGAGAAGATATTTGCAAAGCATGCATCCGATAAGGGGCTAATACCCAAAATATATAAAGAACTCTTACAACTCAATAGCAAAAAAGCAAATGAGCCAATTAAAAAATGGGCAGAAGACCTGAATAGACATTTTTCCAAAGAAGATGTACGTATGGCCAATAGGGAAGTGAAAAGGTGCTCAACATCGCTAATCATCAGGGAAATGCAAATCAAAACCACAACGAGATATCACTTCACACCTGTTAGAATGGCTATTATCAAAAAGATAGGAGATAACAAGTGTTGTGGAGGATGCGGAGAAAAGGAAACCCTTGGGCACTGTTGGTGGGAATGCAGATGGTACAGCCACTATGAGAAACAATATGGAGGTTCTTTGAGAAATAAAAAAATAGTGGGACACCTGGTCTCTCAGTTGGTTAAGCGTCCGACTCCTGATTTCAGCTCAGGTCAGGATCTCACGGTTCGTGGGTTCAAGCACTAGATCAGGCTCTGCACTGACAGTACGGAGTTGGCTTGGGATTCTCTCTCTCTTCCCCACTTTCTGCCCCTCCCCTTCTCTCTCAAAATAAATAAATAAAGTTTAAAAAAGAAATAAAAAACAGAACTACCATATAACCTAGTAATTGCATCTCGGGTATTTATCCAAAGGAAATGAAAACACTGACTAGAAAAAATATCTGCACCCCCCCCTTGCAGCATTATTGTCAAAGCCAAGACATGGAAACAATCTAAAGTGTCCATCAATAGATGAAAGGATAAAGAAACTTAATATATATATAACATAAAAATGTAATATATATATTACATAAAAAGAAGGAAATTCTGACAGTGGGACAACATAAGTGGCCATTGAGGGCATTATGCTAAATAAAATAAGTCAGAGGAAGACAAATAACATTTGATCTCACTTATACGTGGAATCTTTAAACAAACAAACAAACCTGCGCTCATGTATACAGAGAAGAGATTGGTGGTTGCCAGAGGTGGGGTGTGTGTGTGTGCATGAAACGAATGAAGGTGGCCAAGTGGTACAAACTTCCAGTTATAAAATAAATAAGTCCCGGAGATATAATGTACAGCCTGGTGACTACAGTTAATAATAATCTTCTGTATATTCGAAAGTTGCTAATAGAATAGATCTTAAAAATCCTCATCACAAGAAAAAGAACTATAACTATGTGTGGTGATAGATATGATCTAGACTTCTCGTGATCATTATTTCATAATATATGCACATATTGAATCATTATGTTGCACACTTGAAACTAATGTAATATTATATGTGAATTATATCTCAATAAAAAAGTACATATTTTAAATGCACTAATGGAATTCATACAGAATTCTAAAATAAATTTTGAAGGTAACATGAATAAGTTATATCGGTCTTGGTCACACTGGAAACAAGCTTCAAAATCTGTTTAAATCAGTGGAATAAATGAAATAAATATATAAATGGAAGACTTGGGATATTCTCTTTCTCAGTTTACCTAAATGTGGTCCAGTATAGATATTACCATATTTTTATTAATTGGTTCTCCCTTTTTTTCCTTCTGGTAATGCATTTTTTTCCCACAATTTTAAAACAATTGATATTGTCATTTCTCATCATCACATTCCCCCCTCCTTCTTCACGCCAGATCTGGTCACTCTGATTGAACTTGTTTCTTGAGTAATCACTGGTGCGTACATTCCAGCTGCATGACAATCCTCCCCATGGCTACCAATCTCATTTCTTCTTCCTCCTTGGGGACCTCAGGCCATTGTTCAGTCCCCTTTATCTAGAGGCCTCTCTTCTCCTGCCTCATCTCTTCATCGTATAAACATTCTCTCTAAAATCAAAACCCCTCTACTGACCCTGCATCTCTCTTATCTCTTTTTTCCTCTCAAAAGGGTAGTGTCAACATACTGTTTTTATTTTTTCATCTCTGCAGCTCAACTCACTATAAGAAAGCTTTGATCTCCAGACACTCAAGATATTTTAAAGTCACTATAACCCCTTAATTGCCAGATTCAATTAACATGCATCCTTATCTTGTTTGACCCCGTGGTGGCATTTAATGCCTTAGACCTTTCCTTCCTCGTTGGAATTCTTTCACCCCATGTTTCCACCACACCTGCTCTACAAGTGCACCGTTTTCCTACCCTCGCCATTCCTTTTCAGGGAGGTTTTGTTTTGCTTGGTTCCGTTTTGCATCTCTTCTCCCTTCACAGTCAAATGTTCATCTCCAGAGCTCTGTCCTTGGTACTGTTCTCAACCTACAAAATTCCCTGGGAAAAGCAACCAGTCCCTACTATTGGAAACTACTACTTTTTTTTCTTATGACTCCCACATTTAAATCTTTAGTCCTAAACTCTCTACTGAACTTCAGACCTCATATCCCTGATTGTCCTTTGGATATCTTCTCCACCTACATGTTACTAAGTCTTTAAAAATCGGTTAATTTTATTCCCTTCCCCCCTGTTACAACTGGCACTGTTCCAGAAGAAAGAGGTTCCATGAGCTTGTATGTACCCTTAAGTGAAGATGCCTTGGAGCAGATCCTACCAGCCAAAAATAGGATACAGCATGACTCAGAAATAAACATTTGTTATTTTAAGCTTATGAGAGTTTGGAGTTATTTGTTATTGCTGCAGAGCCCCACCTGACCTAACCGATTATTTTTCCCCTGTGCACAATTAGCAGAATAAAACAACATAAATGTATCTCGTTTGTTCTTCCTCCTATATTTCTTTTTTTCTCTGTCTTTGTTTGAGCCATTGCCATTTACCCACTTAACCAGGTTGGAAACCTGGGGAGCATATGTAGACTCCACTTACATGTCCACCCACATTTTATTGTTCAGGTAGTAGTGTAGATTCTATTTCCTGAGTATCCTTCAAGTATGTTCTTTCATCTCCATCCTTACTATACATCTTCTCATTACCTCTTGACTGAGCTATTGCAATGACTTTGTAAGTGGTTTCCTTGTTTCCAGTATCAGCCTTCCCTAAATCTGTCTTCCATATGGCTGTATGTAAACTTTGACCAGTCCACACTCCCGCTTAAAATATTTCACTAGTGCTTACAGAACAAAGCCGAAGTGTTTTATTGTGGTATATTAGGCTCCTGTCGGCCCAAGTCCTTCTATCTCCTCAGCACATCTCTGCTCCAGCCATCCTTACTCTCCAGAAGCGCTGTTCCTTCTCCTCAGCCTCCTGCACCATACACACAGACTATCCTCTTTCTTTACTGATCCTTCTAGAAATCCCAATTTAGATTTCTTTTACTCTAAAAAGACTTTCCTGGTTGTCCCTAATAGACTTGTCAATTCCCTCCCTTGTTTCACTTCTCTGGTTAAAAATGTGCTTTTCTTATTGAATCTGGTACATTTCAAAAACCTTTGCTTATGTGGCCATTGCAAAAGTCTTAGATCATAATGATATGACCCTCTTGAGGATAGGGGAGGGTATCTTATTCACCATTACATTTGGAAAGCACAGTACGTATCACATTATAGACACCTGAAAAGATGTTTATAGACTAGAATGGTGAAACATTTCATCAGACAGCTGAGTATCTGTTAAGGGGTTAGAGTTTAAAAAATAGCTTAAGGAGCGCCTGGGTGGCTCAGTCGACTGAGCGTCTGACTCTTGATTTCAGTTCAGTTCATGATCCTAGGGTTAGTTAGGGTCATGGGGTCTAGTCCTGGATTGGGCCTCGGGTTGAGCCCCAAGTCAGGCTCCACACTGAGTTTGGAGACTGCTTGAGATTCTCTCTCTCTCTCTCTCTGCCCCACTTCCCGCTCACCTGCTCTCTCTTCCTAAAATTAAAAACATATATGTATATAGTTAATTGCTTAAAATTTGTTGAGAGCTTCCCATGTGTGAGGCATTATAGCAAGTGTTCTACAAATTTTATATTATTTAGCCAACAATAATTCTAGGGTATTAAGATATGCATTAGGTACCTATCCTTACTGATTTCATTATCTGAAACAAACCGTATTTCACTTTCTTAATAGGTAGGTCATTATAGATCCTGAAGTATTAATTAGATTATTTTTCTACTACACAGTAGCTGAATGAATAGCAGAGACACTATGCCTCACATACAAAAGTTTTATCTACGACCTTTAAGAAGTTCAATTCTATTATTTAAAACATTTTGAAGAAAAATATGGCATTTATATATCACCTTTCTTTTGAAGCCTAACACTTTTTACCAAGTTTAATAGCCCTTTGTAATAAGTGAGGGTTAACTTAAATAAGAGAAGCAGGGGCACAGAGAGGTTGACAACTTACTTGTCCCGGTACCTTTTCAAGATTTCATTATCATTCTACACAACCCTGCCTCCACAAAATAGTTTTCTAATTATCATTGAGAGATAAAATGCCAACTGGTGACCGAAGTGTATACATGAAATTCTAGACTTCTCTTCGGGGGACACTGATTAGATGTTGGGAAAATCACACAATGATATGAGAATTTAATACAGAGCTATACGTCTGAATCACACAACTTAATTCTCTGGCTCTGGTGGCTGGAATAGTCTTTTACAATTCACCTTTTGTGAATTTTTTTAATTCTCTACAAATAATAATAGGCAAAACCTAGTCTGGCAATACCTTAACAAAACTTTCCTTTCATCAGGAGCCCATGCGTTCACCCAGAAGGAAAGAGAGTTAAGGCCATTCCTTTTCATTTAGTCGGCACCCCAGCCTTTAGAATACGGGGATGCAGAACTACTTGCATTTACCACATTCTAAAAAGCCCCGAGTCAAACAATTACCAGCCACTTGGCCTTCTTACAGAAATACACAAAACGTGTAGAATTGCTTCATTTTATCCCCTCCTAGACTCTTCACTTGGAAATTGGCTGCTCGGGCGAATGTTGTTTTTTCCCCACGCAGCCATGTGTCGAAGAGCGATTAACACTCGCTCGACAAAACCCATTCCCGGGCCATTTGGGAGTTGCACGCGTTCGCACCCGAGGTTCGGCCAGCCGCGCCTTCACGCGCAACCTTTTTGTTTACGCGGCTAGCTGGGGGGAGAGGGGCGGAGAGGGAGCGAACCGCTCGGTATGCGGCCGGCAGCCGGGGTTATATAAAGCTCGGGTCTCGGGCCGGCTGGGGGAAGAGGTCCGGCGTGCCCGCGAGCTGGCGGCCGCCTTCTGCCCAGCCCCAGCCCCAGGCCCGCCGCGCCATGGAAACCCGCGAGCCCTCGGAGAGCCCAGCGGGAGAGTGCGCGCGCCGCTACCGCCGCCGTCGCTGCCGCCGCCGCCCTCCGCCCGCGGGCCCCGACCGCTCCGCGGCGCACGGGGGCGCGGACTCCGGCTGCGGCACCTCCCCCACCCCGGCCCTGCAGCCCGCGTCTCCCGAGCTCCTCCCCTCCGCTCTCCGCCCCCCAGCGGCCCCCGGTGTGCCCTCTGCTGCGGGCCGTCCTCCCCAGTCTGGGCTCCCATCTCCCCTGCGCGCCTTTTGCCCCTCACCCCGCAGATCCGCAGGCCTCTGGAGACCTTGGGTTGACGCCAGAGGCGCCAGGGAGGAGGGGGCGAGGCACCACGCGGCGGAGGCGGTGAGTGAGCCGCGCGCCTCGCGCCGCGCCTCCCAGGGGCGCAGATGATCCACCGGCACTGGGTATGCCCTGCACGAGGGGGACCCACGCCCGGCCTGCCCGTCGCTTAAGATCGCGCCCGCCCGAGGCCCTCCCTACCAGAGGCCCTGGGGGTCCTGGTGCTGCGAGTGTGTCCTCCAGAGCAGCGGACACACGGATACGACCGCGAGCGAGGCTGCTGAGAGCCCCGGGGGTCGCGTTCCTTGCCGGCGCGAGGAACACGACATCGCGCGCTTCCCCCGTTTCTACAAGGTGAGTGATAACTGCGATTCGTCTCCTTTCATCCCCAGATGCCGGATGGCCCCGGGATGACCGAAACCGCAGGAAAGCTTTCCCAATACAGACACCCAGTAAGGTGAGTGACAGGCCTCCCCGAAGGTCTCCGGCTCCTCCGGCGGGGAATCGCACCGCCTAGCTCCATGGCTGGCCTTGCAGCTTTTCTGTCTTGGAAAATCTGTCTTCACGGATCCCAAACGTCCTTTACTAATCGAATTGATGTATGTAGTTCACGCTCTCGCCTAAAAGAACCGTTAATCAGTGCACACTGAGTGAACTCTTAAGGAATGTATTATAAAGAGGGAAAGTGGATGTTATCATGAAAGTAGACCGGTGACAGCCTGTGCCTGCAAACCAGTTTTTTTTTTTTTTAATGCTAAAGGGTCCAGTGAAATTGACTTCACAACAGGCAGATTGTGTGTATTCTTTTTAAAATTTTTTTTCAATGTTTATTTATTTTTGAGAGAAAGAGAGAGACAGAGCGCGAGCGGGGGAGGGGCAGAAAGAGAGTGATAACACACACAGAATCCCAAGCAGGCTCCAGGCTCAGAGCCGTCAGCACAGAGGCTATCCCGGGCTGAACTCGTGAACCCTGAGATCATGACCTGAGCCCGAAGTCGGAAGCTTAACCCACGGAGCCACCCAGAGGCCCCAGACTGTGTATAATCTTATTCTCTTGCAAACCAGAAGGAAGAATGGTGTTAAAAGTGACAGTTTTACAGCAAAACGAGCTTGACATATAAGAGAAAATGAAGTGTAATGAAAATCCTAAAGACCAGTAAGCACTGTAAAAGGGATAGAAGTTACTCCATGTAACAATGAGGAGCTAGTCTGCTGTTCCTAGGCACAGGAACCTGGTCTTTCTATAGAATTCTTTGTAGCTTTTATTCAGGTGAAAGGTTAATTCTGCAGTTTGCTTGCTTCAGAGAGCTGTGAAATGCAGACCTGTATGATATTTGTATGTAGGTGCTTACAAATAGCAGGTAGAAGGCAATACATGTTGATTCATTTCTTACCATGTGCTAGCACTAGTGATGGACACAGGAAAAAAAATAATCACACCCCTTTGGCAAGTGTTGTCATAGTTTAGTTTGGTCAGTTTTACCCCTATGGGCCAAACGTGAAGCACCTAACTCTGCCAGAGGGAGTGGGGAAAGATCTGGAAAGTGTGTAGATAGGTTGTGGTTACCTAGCTGAGTCTTGAAGTTAGCCAGATGGATGGTAGGTGTGGGAAAAGGGAACAGAAGAAATAGCATAGGAAAAGGGATAGAGTCATACAACACCATGCCCGCCTCTGGGAGTATCAAGGAGCTGGAATTTGGGTACACGAAGGTGTGGTCATTCCAGCAGGTAAGCCTGAGGCCGGATCTTGTACACCTTGGTAGAGAGTTTTGTCCTAATCCTGTATGTGGCATTGGGAACCCATGGACTTAATTCTGTAGATGGTTTTGGGGGTTACTCAGAAGCTTTTAACCAGAAGAGAAGTGTGATCAGATTTATGTTTCAGAAAAAGCACTAAGAAAATGGTATATAGGCTTAGAACACGGAAGTGAAATTGGAAGTTATCGTAGTTCAGGCAAGATATGCTAAAGAGCCAATTTAAGGCGTTGGAAGTGGGGCTGGGACTGGGGGAATTTGGGGATGCTTGGGTGACTTCATCGGCTTATAATGTATTGGATACGGTAGGTAAAGAAGAGGTAGAAAGACAGAATGACTCCCGAGTCTGTGTCTGAGTACTAGATGAATGCTGTACCAACAGAGTGGAAATTAGGGCTTAAAACAGATTTGGGGAACAAGATAATGAGTTTAGTTTTTCACTGATCACATTTAATGTGCTTATGGGATATCCAAATAGATATGTCCAGTAAAGAGGTGCATATATAGATAGGTAAGGGGCCCACAGTCAAGATCTTAAATGGAAATACAGTTTAGAGTCTTCAGTAAGTGAATATTTGGGGGAAATCATGGTGGCGAGTGAGGTCTTCCAGGGGAATTCGGGAGGAGAGACCATCAGTCTTGATAAAACGCTTGGGAAGGCCAGTACTAACCTGTGTACACAGAAAAACAGGGCCACAAAGGAGACCGAGAAGGCTCACTCATCATGTGGGAGAATTCAGGAAAGTATGAAGTCACTGAAAGAAAAATGGTCAGAGATTCTGGGGAGAGTGTGATAATAATTAAACAACATTCTTTGGATTTGACAGTTGTAGTTAAGCATTAGAAAATCAATTTTTCCTATATAAGAAATTCCTTTCTTTTTCTGAACTATTGTAGCCATTAATTTGAACTTCTTTAAAGTTCATTTTATTTTTATTAATTTCTATCTTGCATATTTCATTCTTTTTATTTAATCGTCAACTTCTTGAGAGTAGGGACCATGATTTTTTCATCTTTGAATCATGAGTTATGTCTGCCACAAGAGATCGCTAAAGTATTTATTGACGACTGAATTATTGATGATTGCTTATTTAGGCATCAAAATTAAAAACTTTTTTGTTTAACCATTTGGCTAGAAGCATTTATAAACTATATTCCCTACTTCTCTGCACTTTAAAATGGAGTATACCGGGCATAATGTAACCTTTTCTTTGTTAGAATCACTCTGTTATAAATGGGTACGTGGGGCTAATTACCCTACACTAAAATGACTGCATTGTTGTTGGTGAGTCAGTCATATCCTTCTTTTCTTTTCCTTGGATGAAAAATAATAGAAGACCAGATGGCAAGATTAATATTCGTCAAAAATTTGAGAATCTGAGGTAATTGTGTTACATGCAAATCATTGTATAAAGCCAGTATTATTCTATCTTAATATGGAATTTCCAAATTTAGTTGGATGGGGAAAAGTAAGGGAGATGTGATCAAGTTTGGGGGCAGAGGAAGCTTTTTTATACCCCTGGTGTGAGAGCATAGGAAAACTTTTTAAAATGCTGCTTTTTGTACTTTTCTAAACTTACATTGGCTACATCTGTAACTAACAGTTAAATTTGTGGGTTTTAAGTGAGATACTACGTGATTTCCACTTTTCTGGAAGATGCATAACATTTTGTTCTCTTTATAAAATTGGCTATCAAAAATTTTAATGTAAAAGTAGGATTCATTTTTTTCCCCAAGGAATTTGGAAATTGGAAGACAAACCTTCTGTATATTGTAAAAATAAATAAATCCATATAATACCTGAAGAAAGCTAAATACTGATCTTATGCTCACAAAGGGTGTAGTGTGAATTTATTTGATCCAATTTACAGCTTGGATAAAGATTTAAAATAATTAACTAGTTACTGATACTTTGGCAAGTAGACTCCCATGAAACCTGTGATAGTAACATTTAAAAACTATCTAAAGGCATACCTCAATTGCTAAGTATACGGAGCTCTTGAAATTTGAACATTTCACGAGTATAAGGACTCTGAATGTGAAAAAATAAAGCATATTATGTTATCTGCTTCTTTCAGACTATTTTGGCCCAAATCAAAGTGTTATGATTACTTATATCAAGAAGCAGAAGCTCTCCTGAAAAATTTTCCAATTCAAGCCACAATTTCATTCTATGAAGATTCTGATAGTGAAGACGAAATTGAGGAGCTGATCTGTGAAAATTAATCTGATTAGTTACTTCTGATGATATTCAAAGCTTAGAGAATTTAAATTTAGTGTACAAATGTATCATAATCCTTTAAACTAATTTATTTGTATATAAATTATTAATAAAATGAAATATTTTGTAATTACAAAGTAGTTTGACTTTTTTTTATCCTTACGCTATAATCCAATGTTGGAATTGAAAAATAAATGCAGTGTACAAATGTCTTGATTGTATTATAAACACTTGAGGCTTACAAAGATAATTTTCATCAAATTACAAATTTAAGTTTCATTATAATTCTGCGAATATTTAGCTAAAACTTTGCAGAGAGTGACTATATTTAATCTTCAAGACTAAATCTTGTAACATCTGGTATTTCTTACTGATCCCTATTAGATATTGTAGTTGCAGATGAATATTATCAGATAATGAAGAAAATCACCTTACATTACTAATCACACAGTATTATGTGTTTGCTAGCAGATGGTGAAAAACACTTTAAATCATTGTCCATAATTGAGAATGGGAATTAATGTCAGGGCTATTGAATTTTAGAGATGTTAATGAATGAAGAATCAAGTAATTCTCACTTTAATGCTTCTCTGCTGTCCTTAAATCCAGTAGTAAAATAGCATGGGACGTTCAAGAATTATAGTGCTACATTGAGGGATCCCCAGAACTAAAACAAAACAAAAATAAGTGAGTATGTCTTACATGGAGTCAAAAAAAGGGGAGCCAAAGCCTAGAATTTGATATTTTTCCATTTCTGTCCAAAGGGGAACTAACAAATTTGGCAGATACGAAGTGTTCTTCAACACTATCACCTTCCTTTGTTCTCATTCCTTGCTCCTAATAATGTCATCTAAAAAATTTTCTCATGGGAAGTGAATAAGAAATTGTCAGTGATTAGCTTTTTTTTTAGTCTTTTAGTTTTATTTTTTTAATATTTATTTATTTTGAGAGAGAGAGAGAGAGAGGGAACATGAGCAGGGGAAGGGCAGAGAGAGAGAGGAAAGAACGAATTCCAAGCAGGCTCTGTCCCTTTAGCGCAGATCCCAACATACGGCTTGATCCCAGGAATCGTGAAATTATGACCTGAGCCAAAACCAACAGTCCGGATGCTTAATGGACTGAGCCACCCAGGTGCCCCAAGCTTTTTTATTTTTTCATTTTTTTATTTTTTACGTAGACTTATAAAAGAACACATCATCATTTAATGAAAGAGAAAACAGGAGCACATTGCAAGGTAAAGGTAACACAGTAGACTATGGCCGTGAAGTTCTTTAGCTCAAATACAGTTTTTCACAATAAGCATTTTAATTGCAAATAAAATGTTTCCTATTATCCCAGAATGGTGATAGGTAGAGGTGAAGGTCCAAGATGGTTACCTGGTTAAGAAATGCCTCTTACTTGAATGGCTAGATTCACACAATTTGGCTCGTAACTTTAAGGACAAGGTGGTTGAAATAGAGTAAGTTCAAATCATGTGTCAGAGTCAGAAAAAAATTAGTAATGGCCTCGATTAGGGAGAGTTGTTTACAACTATATTTCTTCTCCTGAGAACGTTTTCTCTTCATTGGATTCTACATTCAGGATGTGTGCGTGCCCCAAGGAATATCCAAAAAATCCACCAGGTCACAAATCTGGACTTTGATCATTCGGACTGGTTTTTACCTGCATAGTATTTGAGCTTCTCTCATCAATATGTTGGAATATTATGAAGAGCCTACTATTAGGCATAAATAGTATGACTTGTTGCTTAATATGAACCAGGTACTGTACCAGGTAGTTTACATATGACATCTCATTTAATCCTTACTGAAACCTTAACCCATTAGGTTGGGGAAATGAGACTTTGAGGTACTAAAATAACTTACGTAAGGCCTTATTTATTAAGTGCAAAGATGGCATTCAAACTAAACCTATTTGACTCAAACAACTGCTCATCACTCCATTTGGGACTGTATCAGTAAATAATCTTCAGCGAAGACAGGAAGTTAGATGAAGAGGAAAAACTTGTGAGTGGTGACTGGAGCAGGAGACTTTACTTCTTCGACTCATTCGTTAGTCATTAGCGGGCGTTCTTAAAGGTGAAGTTTCATCTAGTAGGAGTGACTGTTTGCATTTGACACCTTAATTCTTAAAGGTTCTCTTTCCTGTACAGACAGGTGTCTTACAGGGGAGAGTTTCAAAGAAATCAAATGTTTTGATAGTGTTATTTTGTTCCTTATTTCGAGTAGTGGGATGGTAGTGCTTAGTAGACAGACACTTGTGTTCTGGGTTAACAGGAGTCTGTAAGAAGTTATTCTCAGATTCTGTCAGCACCAAGGCTAAGGAACAGCTTCCCTCTGTCTTCAATGCTACCACGGAATAGCTGTCACCTCACTGCGGTGCTGAAATTCAGGGCTCTGGACGAACGAAGCATGCGTACTTCTCTCAGGTTCCTCCCCTGCCGGCGCTGCGTTCTTTCCGCTGGCCCCGCCCCCCGCGGCCTCGACGTGCTGCGTCATGGCGCGCCTCACCCCGGGCGACCCCGGAAGTGGGTCGGGGGCTTGGCCTCTGCCCGGCCTCGGAGCCGGAGCGGTAGGTGTTACCGTAGAGGGGGTCCAGCCGAGAGATCTTGTCTGGCGGCGGACCCCGGGCAAGGCCCGGGCCAGGGGTCCAGGATGCTGAACGTCCCTTCCCAGTCTTTCCCGGCCCCCAGCTCACAGCAGCGCGTCGCCTCCGGGGGGCGTAGCAAGGTAAGCGGGTCACACGGTGAGTCTCGTTCAGCTCGCCTCCTGCCTGTGTTTTTGCTACCTAACGGCCCCTTCTTTCCTTCGGCTCCCTCTCCCACCTCCTGTCTGCCCTCGGCTTCCTTCCCTCCTGCCCTTGCTGGCAGTTTCTTTCTGATCCACTTCTGTCTGCAATCCTCGAATTCTCCTAACCTCCCTCCCTCCCTCTCACCTAGTAGCCTCTTTCTTTCTCATCCGCATTTCCCGTTCTGTGAAGTCTTTTCCCGCGAATTAAATTTAGTTGTGTATGACAGGGCCAGCACAGTGCTTGCCGTTATCATAGGTATATTAGCTTCTTTCTCTCAACCTGTCCTCGTCTCCAGTCTTTTGTTCTACACTTTCCGGAAGGAGTTGTAAGTGATGTGCATTCCCTAGAAGAGAAAGGTTGGGCAGTAGCGACATTGGGGAGTGACCATCCCTCCAAAGGTGGAGTCTCCTGGAGCTAGGGAAGATTGGGGAAGCGAGAACAAATATCTGCAATCCTCCGGAGGGTTTTCCAATACTTCTTTAGTCATGCTGCCTTTCTACTTCTGGTACCTGACTGTTTAATCACTGCCTTTTCTACTGATCTTCTCACTTGCTGACTTTGAAGGTAATACAATACTTTTTAACTCTTAGTTAAGCATAGTTACTTTTAGCAACAGGTGGAATACAAATGTATTTTATATTTACAGAATTTAATAAATTTATCTCCTGTGTTCATTGCAACATAGATGCTAATTACCTCAGTTATTTGTTACTTCCTCATTCTGTAACTACATGTTTTGTTTTTGAAACTTCCACCTACTTGGGCCACTCCGCCCCAGCCCCCATTTCTGAACTCTCGGATCTTAGCATTATTTAGGATCTTTAGTACCTTTTTTTATTACTTTTTTTTTCCTCCACTTAAACCTGGAGTGTGACTCTGGATCTAAAGTATGGATTCAGGGATCTGTAGCTTTCATTAGCTTTTCAGAAGTCTGTAACTCTAACAATAGTAATAATATGGCTAAGATTTATTTGGTGCTTACTGTGTATGTTCCAAACGTTTTGAATACTTCATGTGTATTATCTCATTTAATCTTTACAACGATCCCATGAAATGGGTGCTTTTGTTATCTCTAAATCACAGGAAAGGAAACTGGTTAAGACATGTTCCGTTGGATCCTAAAAGGTTGATGTGATGCGAGTCTGTCTGGGACATTCATTTATTGCTCCATATATCCAGCCATCTAATCATCTGACCCCCTCCTCCTTGATGTTTGACCGGTTTCTCTCCTTGAGCTAAATTCTTGGCCAAAGAGTGTAGGCCTTCCAGAGAAAGAATATCTGAATTAGAATATGAGATGCTGGCCTCCTGTTCAAATTACAAACCATGTTCTCAGCATCCTTTTAAAGGAGAAAGCTCAGAGGCAAAGATAAAAAGTCCACAGGCGGTGACGGCAAAGGTGAGTCTTTGGGTCCAAAAAGAGAACAAAATACAATTCTTGCACAATTCAAGAGGAAGCTCAGGACCCCTTTATGAAACAAGGTAATCTTGTCCGTGTTAGAACCTGCATCTGGACTGTATGATGTGGGTAGAGGTGAGAAAAATAGAAGCTAGTTGGGAAGGGTGTGTAAATATAATAGTTAAAAGCATAGATTTTTGAGAAAGACCCAGATTCTTTTCCCAATTCCTATGACTTAGTGTCTGAATCTCATTTTCCTCGGGTGTAAATGAGAATAATAGCACCCCTTTTATAAGGCTGTTCATAAGATTAAATGAGATAATGTTTCTCTTAGCACAATCTTGGTATATGGTATGCACTCACTGTGTTACTTGCCCTTAGGCTTTTATTCAGACCCCATGGACTGTTTTGGGATTGTTGTATGAAGCCCTTAGCATAGTGTGTGGTACAGAATATGCACCCGATATATGATAGCTATTATTATTTCCACTAACACTCGTAAATAAGTATTTATTGAGAACCTACATTGTGCTGGAGATGTTGTCTCTGTTTCCAAAGAGGTTAGTCTACTAGGCTGTGCAGACTAACAAATAGCTACAAATGTTCTAAGTATTAGAACAGTATGTTATGACCACAAGGGGTTGGGGTCAGAGAACGTTTCTGGAGGAAATAATGTCTGTGGGAGAGACGGAGGGAATCGATCCAGGCAGAGGAGCAGGTATTTCATACCGATCAAGGAGTCAGTTCCCATTTAGCTAAAGCATGTAATACGAAGGAGCAGAAACTAAAACTCAGAGCTAGTGAGGTGAACTATGACTAGATATGAAGGGTCTGGTAAACCAGGGAATTAAGAGACATTATTTATTGTAGAGTAGTGTGGAGAGCCACTGAAGGAGGGAGGGCCATGATTAGATTTGCTTAACTACCCAGTAGGTTATGGAATCCACACAGACAAGAGAGAAGTGATTTTGGTTTGGGATGGGAAAGATCATATTTTCATACTTTACTTCATTTATTGGGACCAAGAGACCTAGAGAGTTTCAGGGATGGTAAGGTTGAGATGTTGTAGTTGGTAGGAAGGAATGTGAAATTGCAGTGGTACCACAGACCTATTAGCTTGCTTATTTTGGGGTAAATGAGTGCCCACAATAGGTGGGATTCCAGAAAATGAAGTTTACAAATATCTTAGTCTATTCATTCTGTTATAATAGAGGGCCATACATTTTATAAGGTGGCTTATAAACAACAGAAATTTATTTCTCACAGTTTTGGAGGCTGGGAATTCTAAGGTCAGTGCGCCAACCACTTCAGTGTCTGGGGAAGGCCTGATTCCTGGTTCAAAGTCATCTTTTCCTCACATGGCAGAAAAGATGAGAGAACCCTTTGAGGCCCTTGTAATGAGGGCACTCATACCATTCGTGCAGGCTCCACCTTTATGACTTAATCACTGTCAGAGGTCCTACTTCCTCATATCACATTGCAGATTAGGATTTCAACATATGAATTTTGGAGAAGCACAAACATTCAGTGTATAGCAATGTACTTCCTTGAGTGTGCCTTCTTTTACAGTAAACATTTCTCTGGTACTGTGTAACGAACTAGTTATCTAAGTTTAGACAGTAGCTTAATTCCGTGTAACAGAGCCAGAACTGACCCATGTTTTCTGACTCCACGTCCAGTATCATTGTTTTACTGGATAGTCATTTTGATGAATGTTTGTGTGACAGTTTCTTTTCTTTTTTTTTTAATTAATTAATTTTTAAATTTATATTCAAGTTAGCATATAGTGCAACAATGATTTCAGGAGTAGATTCCTTAATGCCCCTTACCCATTTAGCCCATCCACCCTCGCACAACCCCTCCAGAAACCCTCTGTTTGTTCTCCATATGTAAGAGTCTCTTATGTTTCTTCCCCCTCCCTGTTTTTATATTATTTTTGTTTCCCTTCCTTATGTTCATCTATTTTGTATCTTAAATTCTTCATATAAGTGAAGTCATATGATATTTGTCTTTCTCTGACTGACTAATTTCAGTTAGCATAATACCATCTAGTTCTATCCATGTAGTTGCAAATGGCAAGATTTCATCCTTTTGATAGCTGAGTAATATTCCATGGTGTATATATACTGCATCTTTTTTATCCATTCATCCATCGATGGACATTTGCGCTCTTTCCATAATTTGGCTGTTGTTGATGGTTCTGCTATAAACATTAGGGTGCACATCCCCCTTTGAAACAGCACACTTGTATCCCTTGAGTAAATACCTAGTAGTGCAATTGCTGGGTTGTAGGATAGTTCTGTTTTTAATTTTTCGAGGAACCTCCACAGTGTTTTTCAGAGTGTTTGCACCAGCTTGCATTCCCACCAGCAGCGCAAAAGAGTTCCTCTTTCTCCACATTCTTACTAACATCTATTGTTGCCTGAGTTGTTAATGTTAGCCATTCTGACAGGTGTGAGGTGGTACCTCATTGTGGTTTTGATTTGTGTTTCCCTAATGATGAGGAGTGTTGAGAATTTTTTCATGTGTCTGTTGGCCATCTTGATGTCTTCTTTGGAGAAGTGTCTATTTATGTATTTTGCCCATTTCTTCATTGGATTATTTGTTTTTTGGGTGTTTGATTAGTTTTTTATAGATTTTGGATACTAACCCTTCACGTGATATATCATTTGCAAACATCTCCTATTCCGTCGGTTGCCTTTTAGTTTTGCTGATCGTTTCCTTCACTGTGCAGAAGCTTTTTATTTTGATGAGGTCTTGATAGTTCATTTTTGCTTTTGTTTCCCTTGCCTCCAGAGATATGTTGAGTAAGAAGTTGCTGTGGCCGAGTGTGTGACAGAGTTTCCAAGATCTACCTCATAGCCCAGGTCTTTTTTATTGTTGTATTTATAATTCTAATATACCAGAGATGATTTTGCCAACCACCTAAATCTGTAGGGAAAAAAAAAATGTAGAATTGTTAGACTTGTGTTTTCTTATCTTTTTGATGAGGATAAGAGGAACGAAGCAGCCCTTGAGAGAAGTAGCAGGAAGGGGAGAGGAAAGCAGCTGACTCAAAGAAGCCACATTGAATTCTTCCCTTTTCCTCTTTTCAGGTCCCTCTAAAACAGGGCAGAAGTCTTATGGATTGGATTCGACTCACTAAAAGTGGAAAAGATCTAACAGGATTAAAAGGCAGATTAATTGAAGTAACTGAAGAAGAACTTAAAAAACACAACAAAAAAGATGATTGTTGGATATGCATAAGAGGTATGTGGTATTTATTATGTACTGCAAAAAGTTAAAAAAAATTTTTTTTTAATGTTTATTTATTTTTGAGAGATAGAGAGTTAGAGCGTGAGCAGGGGAAGGGCAGAGAGAGAGGCAGACACAGAGTCCGAAGCAGGCTCCAGGCTCTGAGCCATCAGCACAGAGCCCGATGCGGGGCTCGAACTCACAGACCGTAACATCATGACCTGAGCCGAAGTCGGCCGCTTAACCGACTGAGCCACCCAGGTGCCCCCAAAAAGTTTTTTTTTTAATTGCCAGTTATGGCTTATTAATGGATCATGAAATTAATTTAGTGGGTAGCCACCATTCCCTCTTTTTTTAAAAATAATTTATTTGTTTTTAATTTACATCTGACTTAATTAGCTTATAGTGCAACAATGATTTCAGGAGTAGATTCCTTAATGCCCCTTACCCATTTAGCCCTCGCACAACCCCTCCAGCAACCCTCTCTGTTTGTTCTCCATATTTAAGAGTCTTGTATGTTTTTTCCCCGCTCCCCATTTTTATATTATTTTTGCTTCCCTTCCCTTAGATCATCTGTTTTGTATCTTAAAGTTCTTATATGAGTAAAGTCATATATTTGTCTTTCTCTGACTATTCACTTAGCATAATATTCTCTAGTTCCATCCACATAGTTGCAAATGGCAAGATTTCATTCTTTTTGATTACCGAGTAGTACTCCATTATTGATACCACGTCTTCTTTATCCATTCATCCATCGATGGACATTTGGGCTCTTTCCATAATTTGGCTGTTGTTGATGGTTCTGCTATAAATATTGGGGTGCACATGCCACTTCAAACAGCGCACCTGTATCCCTTGGATAAATACCTAGTAGTGTGATTGCTGGTAGTTCTGTTTTTAATTTTTTGAGGAACCTCCACACTGTTTTCTGGAGTAACTGCACCAGTTTGCATTCCCACGGGCAGTGCAAAAGACTTCCTCTTTCTCTGCATCCTCGTCAACATCTGTTGTTGCCTGAGTTGTTAATGTTAGCCATTCTGACAGGTGTGAGGTGGTATCTCATTGTGGTTTTGATTTGTATTTCCCTGATGATGAGTGATGTTAAGCATTTTTTCATGTGTCTGTTGGCCATCTTGATGTCTTCTTTGAAGAAGTGTCTATTTATGTCTTTTGCTCATTTCTTCATTGAATTATTTGTTTTTTGGGTGTTGTGTTTGATTAGTTCTTTATAGGTTTTTGGATACCAATCCTTTATCTGATATGTCGTTTGCAAACATCTTCTCCCATCCTGTTGGTTGCCTTTTAGTTTTGTTGATTGTTTCCTTCACTGTACAGAAGCTTTTTATCCCAATAGTTCATTTTTACTTTTGTTTCCCTTGCCTCCTGAGATGTGTTGAGTAAGAAATTGCTGCAGCTGAGATCAAAGAGGTTTTGCCTGCTTTCTTCTCTAGGATTTTGATGGCTTCCTGTCTTACGTTTAGGTCTTTCATCCGTTTTGAGTTTACTTTTGTGTATTGTGTAAGAGAGTGATCCATGCATTTTTCTGCATGTCGCTGTCCAGTTTTCCCAGCACCACTTGCTGAAGAGACTGTCTTTATTCCATTGAATGTTCTTTCCTGCTTTGTCAAAGATTAGTTGGCCATATGTTTGTGGGTCCATTTCTGGATTCTCTGTTCTGTTCCATTGATCTGAGTGTCTTTTTTTTTGTGCCAGTATCACACAGTCTTGAAGATTACAGCTTTGTAATATAGCTTGGAGTCTGGGATTGTAATGCCTCAGCTTTGCTTTACTTTTTCAAGATTGCTTTGGCTATTTGGAGTCTTTTCTGGTTCCACACAAATTTTAGAATTGTTTGTTCTAGCTCTGTGAAGAATGTAGTGCAGAACGTTTTGGCTGGGCTTTCCAGTTGAGTGCCATATAACCTCATAGTCATATTATTTGGTGTTAATGATTCACAATTAGAGAACAAAAATGTACCTTATACAGGGCTATAGAATATATAATTCTGAATTTGCACAGTATTTCTTAGATAACTGTTTACATAGCATACCTGTGCTGTACTCCCTTTGAAAGAAAACAAGTGTTTGTGGGCAATTTATTGGGTAACACTCTCGTTTATATATAATGATGTTCTGCCTTAGTGCCTTGTAACAGAATCTTTTCTGTTTTTAAGTTTTTTTTTTAACGTTTAGTTTTGAGGGAGACAGCACACGTGGGGGAGGGGCAGAGAGAGAGAGGGAGACACAGAATCTGAAGCAGGCTCCCTGTTCTGAGCTGTCAGCACAGAGTACTGATGTGAGGCTTGAACCCGCGAACCGCGAGATCATGACTTGAGTCAAAGTCAGAGCTTAACTGACTGGGTCACCCAGGATCCCCTGTAACAGAGTCTTTTTGAATAGGAGAAATTGTTCTGCCCAAAGAAAATGTCTCTGGGAATCGAAAGTAAATCAGAAGTCTTGTGTTTAAGCCAAATTTTAAGTTCTCACATGAAGCAATTTTTATTATTTAATATGTGTTTCTTAGCAATATTAATTATCTGATTTTTCTAGCTGGTAGCAAATTAATTTTTTTAATATTTATTTTTGAGAGACAGAGAGATGGAGCATGAGTGGGGGAGGGACAGAGAGAGAGGGAGACACAGAATCCGAAGCAGGCTCCAGGCTCTGAGCTGTCAGCACAGAGCCCAATGTGGGACTCGAATTCATGAACTGCGAGATCATGACCTGAGCTGAAGTCAGGGGCTTAACCACTTAACCAAATGAGCCACCCAGGTGCCCCTAGCCCATAGGAAATTAGAAGCACCAGCCAGAAATGAGTGGATTGGAGAGAGTGACCAGAGAGAGAGGAGGAGAGCTGATAAAAGCAGACCTCATGGTAATCAACAACCTGGCATCTGGTAGGGGAACAGGAGTAATAAATGGAATGGAAATTGTGGCGGGCCTCCGTAGCGATGTCACTGAGTCATGCAGACATGGCTACATATGCCCACTACCCTCAGTTAAGGTGTCATTTTGTCATTCAGTGCTGTTACACAGTTGTGATTTTATCGTTTTGTAATTATGGTGTGTTGTCAGTTATCCTGATCACACTGTAACCTGAATGAGAGAGAGACCATGTCGTGTCAGGCATACTGTTCAGTCCTTGGTGCCTGGCACATAGAAGACATCACTATGTGTTTGTGGAATGAATGTGCCTAGCATTGTTAAGAAGTCCTGTTACTTAAAGAGGTGTGTGGTTGTCACAGTAGGTTGGTGATGCGATCAATGGAAAGATACCAATCGGCACAATGAGTTTGCTAGGGATGCCCAAGCAGAGTAGCACAAGCTCAGTGGCCTAAACCTCAGAAAATTATTGTGTCCCAGTTGTGGAGGCGAAAGTCTGAGATCAAGGTGCCTTCTGAGGGCTGTGAAGAAGAATCTGTTCTCACTAGCTTCTGCTGGTTTGCTGCCAGTCTTTGCAGTTGCTTGACTGGGAGAAGCATCACACCGGTCTGCCTTCAGCTTCACATTGCATTCTCCCTGGGTACTTGTCTGTGTCCAGATCTCCTATCTTAGGACGTGCACCAGTCATGTTGGATCGAGGCCCTACCCTGCCCTAGAATGACCTCATCTGTCATATCTGCATTGACCCTGTCACGTTCTGAAATACTGAGGGTAGGCCTTCAGGATGAATTTCGGGCTGTATACCATTCAGCCCATAACATAATTAGAGAATGAAAGCTATTTCAGTGGCAAAGAGGATGGACTCTTCTAGCAGGCGATGATGACAGAGTTGTTCTGAGACAGAAGAGCAGCTGCTCGATTCCCCGGAGTTTCTCAGGGGAGTACAGCTGTGAATAGTACCCACAGGCTGGAGTGAGGATTCCGCCAGATGCAAAAAACTCCTTTTGTCCTTTTGGAGGGTGTTTAATGCCCTCTTTGCTCTCTCTCCATGCTGCCTACCTGTTTCAGCAGGTGTACGTATCTGGTGAAAAAGGACCACCACGCTCTGCCTGAGTGTTCTCGGCTAGACTAGGGGGGTGGAGGTGGCTGTCCCAGCAGCATCTCTCAGCTGGTCCAGGCCGCAGCACATCCAAGTTTCTGCAGTAGGAAGTCCCTTCTCCAGAAAACTCACTTCTCCTCTGTATCTGAGTGGTGTTGGATAAGTGAGGTACGAATAAAACACGCTCATACTTTACTATTCATTTGATGTACTGCTGAAGATAAGGGACTTGTTTGCCGTGTTTGAAAAGTAATATGCACACTGCTCCCAGTTATGTATCTCCGGTAAGAATTGAATGCAGGTACCTCTTCTGGTAAGGTTGTTGATGTGAGGATAAATTTATTTCAAGTTTCTACTGGAGAATGTGTTCCACTCTACTAACAATAAGGCTTTTTCCCCCTTCGCAGAAAGTAAAGTGTGTCTTCTTTTTTCCTTCTTGACAGGTTCAGTTTATGTTATCAAGAAACACTCAATTTAGGCCCTGCTCTTTGAGCTTTCTGTCTAGTAGGAGAGGATAAATGACTGACTGACTGTTAGACACATCCGAGTGAAGTGGCATAAGAAGTTCTACAGAAAGTGACATCAGGTTGGAGGGAGGGAGACGCGTGGGTGGGGAAAATCAGACTCTGTTGAGGTGGTGACAGCCTGAAAGCTGGGGGCAGGTTTTCACCAGAAAATGAGGATGTGCATCGAAGTGGAGGGAAAGGCCTAAACTACAAACACAAAAAGCCTTAAGATATGTTCTGGAACTTAGGTTAAGTGTTGGAGAATTATGAGAAAGAAGACTACAGAGGTGTGCTAGGTCAGATTGTGATGGACCTCGAGAGCCAGGCTGAGGAATATGCTCTTAACTTCGATGGCAGCGTGGGCTCTAGAAGGAGTATGAATGTGGGGACAGTGTCATCAGAGCACGCCTCAGAAAGGGGAGTCTGGTGGTGATGTAGTGAATTCAATGGGACAGAAAGCGTTCAGCTCGTTAGAGAAGTTCAGGTGGTAATGGGTGAACCAGCGTGTTGTTGACAAAGACCATGGAAAGTAGGATGAGTGCGAGACGACACTGGTAATTTCTGGTGACAGTCCTAAATCACAGTAAGAATTACAGAATTACTGGTAATTTCTAAGGCAGCCCTAAATCACAGTAAGCATGTGACTAAATGCAGTCACCTCTTTCTCTTTAGCTGTTCTAATTAAAAATGTTAATGATACTTTCTGAAAAGGGGAGTATATGCCAAATTTAGCTTCAAAGGTCAGAGATGATGTTTGGGCCCAATTTTTAATCAAAACTATACCACAGGGAAACACGGTATCATGTAATCATTTCTCCCCCTTGTTAAAATATTTAATTCTTCACTTGTCTAACAATTGCCTCGTCTTTAGTTCTGTTCAAAGCTGATTGGGTTCAGGGAGACACAATTAGTCTTTTTAAGAAATCTTAGAAAATAAACACTTCAGTATGGGTTTTTATGGCTAATACTGCGGAGATTATTTTCATTTTTGAGTGTCAGTATTTTTGTGCATGTTCAGGTTTGTTGAGTCCACTCACATTCCTAGAAACGATGGTGTAAAAAGAGCACTTGGCTGGCAGCTGACTGAAGCATGAGCTAAAATGTGAGCGGTGGGCTCAAACGTAAGACAGTATGTGGAGTTTCCAATTTGTTCACTTCATAATCACCGTTTTCTGTGAAGCATGTAATTACTGTAATGCGCTGGGAGGTAATTGGAATGTTGAGGGAATGGACAGGAGAGAGAATGCTTTTTAAAAAATCTTGTTGAATTTACCATTAATGCAGACTTTTGTGGTTTTCCTCATTATTGCTCTTTTCTCTCTCAAGAACTAAAAGTGATTTACAAGTATGTGAAACTGAGCAAACGTGTAGGTCACTCCTCTGGGAGAGCTCCATAGAGCCTAGATCAGACTTTGTTTTCCCTGTAGTATATTTTATTATAGTACGTACCCAGTGTGGGTAGTGATGTAGTGATGTATTAAGTCATGAAATCATTTTTTGGCAGCATGGTATACAGCCTTTAATCATAGTGAGAGTAAGGGCGAGTGTAGCCTGATACTCTGTAACAGTCATTTGAATGACTAATATTTAGAAAAGGTTGATTAGGTTAAGTAGACTGGCCACTCTGTTACAAACTTAGAGGAGCAAGTTGTTCATAAAGGATTTAATGGATTTCACTTACAACTTAGAAATAAACATGCTTTGATTTCTCCTAGTGCTGATTATCATATGCCAGTAAATTGAAGAGGCCTGCCCGAGACCACTGTAAAAGTGACTTTGGGGCGCCTGGGTGGCTCATTTGGTTAAGTGTCTGCCTCTTGATTTCAGCTCAGGTCATGATCTTGTGGTTCGTGAAATCAACCCCTGCTTTGGGCTCTATGCTGACAGTGTGGAGCCTGCCTGGGATTCTCTGTCTCCCACTCTCTGCTCCTTCCCTGCTGATGCTCTGTCTTTTTCTCTCTCAAAATAAATAAATAAACATGAAGAAAAAAGTGACTTTGAATGGGTCCGTGTTTTTCATGTTTCATTACTAATTAGAAAATCTTGGCAAATGGATTCCAAGAAGTAGTATTTAGTCCTATTTTGTGTTTCTAGTCCAGCTTCCCAGATTTCTAGATACATTTACAGTAAACGTTTTTAAAGTTTACTTGTGGGATGGTAGTGTAGATTTTTGTGAGTACAGTCAGTCCTCATTATTCATAATTTCAAATTTGCAAATTTGTGTCTCGCTGCAGTTGCTCTGTAACCCCAGAAATCAATACTCACGGTGCCTTCATAGTCATTTGCAGACATGCACAGTGCAGGGAAACATTCGTTTGACCTCTCCCAGAGGTGGAGCAAGGCGATGCTCTGCCTTCTTATTTCTGCTCTTATGCTGTGAAGACGTGTCTTTTTTGAGGTCTATTTAGTGCCATGTTTTTCATATCTTGTGCTTTCTGTTGGCGGATTTTGTTTTAAAAGGGCCCCCCAAGGAACGTGTTGAAGACTATGACGTGCCTTACAGAGAAAATACCTGCGTTAGATAAGCTTCGTTCTGGCGTCAGTAACGGTGCTGTTGGCTGTGAACTTAATGTTCAGCCATCAGCAATACATATTGAATAAGGTGTCTTTAAAGAGAAATACACTTTAAGCACAGTTATGTATTGATTATTTGACAAAAATGTGACCAGAGGCTTGGAAGAACCTAACAGTATCTTTTCCCCAAGGAGCAGTGGTTCGGTATTTGCTAATTCATTGTTCACAGTGACTTTGTAGAACAAAACTGCTGAGAAGAAAGAGAATTGACTAGGCTATTTTGTATTTATACTCCAGAAATAATAAAGTAAGCTTCATTCTTTTTGGGTTAGATTCAAATCCACCAAGAACAGAGCGATTTTTCCAAGAGTAGACTCTTTTCATTAGGATTCCGTAGCTCCTTGCTTCACTGTTATTTTGAGAAACTGCAGTATTATTTGTCTCTAGCAGAGAAGCCTTTTTCTTGTAAGAAGAGCTTTTCAGATTTGGAACTAACTTTTTAATTTATAATGGAATGCATTATCACAGTCGTACCGCGTGTATCCAAACAATAACGTATTGTGACTACAGTTAGCTCAGCTATGCCGTACATGGTCCGCGTTGCGTACTGTCCTCGTTACTGCTCAGTGGCAGATTTCCGAACACCTCCGTTCTGCTGTCACTTGCTTGTTGAGGAAATACAAATCAACATTTTTTACAGTACGCTTCCCCTTACTCATCCACTTCTTTTTTTTCTTTTTTTTTTTTTAAATATACTTTATTGTTGGCTAACATACAGTGTATATACAGTGTGCTCTTGGTTTGGGGGGTAGATTCCCATGATTCATCGCTTACATACAACACCCAGTGCTCATCCCAACAAGTGCCCTCCTCAATGCCCATCACCTATTTTCCCCCGCCTCCCACCCATATCAACCCTAAGTTTGTTCTCTGTATTTAAGAGTCTCTAATGGGTTGCCTTCCTCTCTGTTTGAAACTATTTTTTTTCTCCTTCCCGTCCCCCATGGTCTTTTGTTAAGTTTCTCAAGTTCCGCATATGAGTAAAAACAAACCCTCCAGTTCCATCCATGTTGTTGCAAATGGTAGGATTTCATTCTTTCTCATTGCCAAGTAGTATTCCATTGTATATATATATATATACCACATCTTTATTCATTCATCAGTTGATGGACATTTAGGCTCTTTCCATAATTTGGCTATTGTCAAAAGCGCAGCTATAAACATTAGGATACATGTGCCCCTATAAATCAGCACTCCTGTATCCTTAGGTTAAATTCCTAGTAGTGCTATTGCTGGGTTGTAGGGTAGTTGTATTTTTAATTTTTTCGAGGACCCTCCACACTGTTTTCCAGAGCGGCTACACCAGTTTGCATTCCCACCAAGTGTGCAAAATGGTTTCTCCACATCCTTGCCAGCATCTGTTGTTTCCTGAGTTGTTAATTTCAGCCACTCTAACTGATGTAAGGTGGTATCTCAATGTGGTTTTGATTTGTATTTCTCTGAAGATGAGTGACATTGAGCATCTATTCATCTGTCAGTTGGCCATCCGGATATCTTCTTTGGAAAAGTGACTATTCATGTATTCTGCCCATTTCTTCACTGGATTATTTGTTTTTTGGGTGTTGAGTTTGGTAAGTTTTTTATAGATTTTGGATACTAACCCTTTATCAGATATGTCATTTGCAGGTATCTTCTCCCATTCCTTCAGTTGCCTTTAAGTTTTGTTGATTGTTTCCTTTGCTCTACAGAAGCTTTTTATCTTGTTGAGGTCCCAATAGTTCATTTTTGCTTTTATTTTCCTTGCCTTCGGAGATGTGTCAAAACAAGAAGTTGCTGTGGCCGAGGTCAAAGAGGTTTTTGCCTGTTTTCTTCTCTAGGGTTTTGATGGCTTCCTGTCTCACATTTAGGTCTTCCATCCATTTTGAGGTGGTTTTTTTTTGGTGTATGGTGTAAGAAAGTGATCCAGGTTCATTCTTCTGCATGTTGCTGTCCAGTTCTCCCAGCACCATTTGCTAAAGGGACTGTCTTTTTTCCATTGGATACTCTTTCCTGCTTTGTCAAAGATTAGTTGGCCATACATTTGTGGGTCCATTTCTGGATTCTCTATTCCATTGGTCTATGTGTCTGTTTTTGTGTCAATACCATACTGTCTTGATGATTACAGCTTTGTAGTAGAGGCTAACGTCTGGGTTCGTGATGCCTCCCACTTTGGTTTTCTTTTTCAAATTTTTTTTAACGTTTATTTATTTTTGAGAGACAGAACGTGAGCAGGGGAAGGGCAGAGAGAGAGAGAGGCAGATGCAGAATCCGAAGCAGGCCCCAGGCTCTGAGCCATCAGCACAGAGCCCGACATGGGGCTCAAACTCACAGACAGTAAGATCATGACCTGAGCTGAAGTTGGCCGCTTAACCGACTGAGCCACCCAGGCGCCCCTGGTTTTCTTTTTCAGCATTACTTTGGCTATTCAGAGTCTTTTGTGGTTCCATACAAATTTTAGGATTGTTTGTTCTAGCTTGAGAAGAATGCTGGTGCAATTTTAATTGGAATTGCATTGAATGTGTAGATTGCTTTGGGAAGTATTGACATTTTAACAATATTTATTCCGATCATGAGCATGGAACATGTTTCCATTTCTTTATGTCTTCTTCAATTTCTTTCATAAGTTTTCTACAGTTTTCAGCATATAGGTTTTACATCTCTGGTTAGGTTTATTCCTAGGTATTTGATGGTGCAGTTATAAATGGGATCAATTTCTTGGTTTCTCTTTCTGTTGCTTCATTACTGGTATATAGAAATGCAGCCAATTTCAGTACTTGTATTTTGTATCCTGTGACTTTGCTAATTCATGTATCAGTTTTGGCAGCTTTTTGGTGGAGTCTTTTGGGTTTTCTATGTAGAGTATCATGTTGCCTGCGAAAAGTGAAAGTTTGACTTCTTCTTTGCCAATTTGGATGCCTTTTATTTCATTTTGTTGTCTGATTGCTGATGCTATGACCTCCAACAGTATGTTAAACTTAACAGTGGCGAGAGTGGACATCCCTGTTGTGTTCCTGATCTCAGGGAGAAGCCTCTCAGTTTTTCCCCATTCAGGATGATACTAGCTGTGGGCTTTTCATAATGGCTTTTATGATATCAAGGTATGATCCTTCTATCCTGACTTTCTTGAGGGTTTTTATTAAGAAAGGATGCTGCATTTTGTCAAATGCTTTTTCTGCATCTGTTGACAGGATCATATGGTTCTTATCTTTTCTTCTACTAATGTGATGTATCATATTGATTGATTTGTGAATATTTGCAGCCCAGGCTTACTCATCCATTTCTAATCTGATCTGTAGATTTTGACATTCGATCCAGAGATATCATATTCTCTACCATTAAATGCAGATAATCTCATCTTTATTGATTTTATTCATCCGGTCCTACTGACATCCAAGATGATTTGCTTTCTTTTACTCTTTTTCTCCTAAATTGTCAATATTTTCCTTTTTTTTTAAGTTTTCCTTTTCTGTACCTCCCTCTCATTCACTAAAAATTCAGTAGAGGAAAAAAACTGGTGGTCTTGGGACCTTGTGTAACCCTCAGGTGTTTTGTTGGGTTGACACAGTGGTTTACAAAATTCAGCCAACATCTTGAAATTTTTGTTTTTGATTACAAATTCAATTTTTAAAAGAGATACAGGGCTTTTCAAATTTTCTTTTGTTCTTATGTCAATTTTTGCAGGTTATGTGTTTTCAGTGAATTTGTTAATTTTATCTCAATTATTGAACATATTGTCATAAAGTTGTTTACAACATTCCCTAATTACATCATTAGTGTCTTTAGGTTCTGTAGTGATATACCCTATTTCAGTCCAAATATTGCTAATTTTTGGCTTCTTTTTTTCCTTGATCAGTCTTACTAGAAGTTTACCAATTTTATTAACTTTGGGTTTTGATTTTCTTTGTTGCTTGTCCATTTTCTATTTCATTGATTTCTACTCCTATCATAGTTAGGAAGGTGGCTATTTTAAGACCCTTTCCTGCAGCTTTGGCATCAATATATTTATGGAGATAATTTGCAATAACTCTCATTATATTCTTGGTGAATATGTGAATTTACCTGATTTCTAAGTTCTTATGTTTAAACTCTTACAGTCTACTGCCGCCTGTTTTGTATTCAACTCTAGGTTGAGTCCTGATTTAGCATTTGAGTGGTATTCACTTTAAGTGCCATATGTAAATTAATTCATTAAGAGATTACTACAGGGGTGCCTATTACTTGTAGTTCTTTTTTGTGTTAATTAACAATCATATAGGATATCCCTCTGAGACAGTTTTAATTTACGGTGACAATGAAACATGGTTTTTGCTTCTTTTGTTACCTTATGTATAGTTGTCATTCATAAAAAATAGAGAAGATGGAGTTGAGCTTTTCTTCTACCTTGGCTCATTCACTTAATCAGTATTTCTTGTCATGCACTCTACCAGATTCTGGGGATAACGGAAATATAAAACAGATGGCTTTTAATCTTACGGAATTTACAGGCTGGTAGGGAACACAGAGCATTAAGTAAATCTGACAAGTGTTGGGAAGTGAAGGGAAGGTACAGTGTGCTGTGAAGACTGCAGAAGAGCAGAGAGCTGAAAGATAAACTAGAGTTAACTAGGCAAAGAGGAATGGGAACAGTATTCCAGGCTCCAGGAAAGAGCATGTGCAAAGGCTAGGTCATATGATCACGTGAGAGAGAGATCACGTGCACACACATCATAAGTGTTCGCCGTGAATATGAGGCGTTTATTAACATTAGTGATACCTGTATTCTTTCTTCTCTTCTCTTGTATTGGAAAGACACACTCTCTTCAAAGATGTCCTTCTTTCCAAGACATTTCTTTCCTAAGGCTAGTGTGTTTGTGCTCTTACAAGTCTCCTCGTGATCTTAGGCAGTTGCCCATCCAACATTGCTTGATATCCTCAGTTCTTTCTTTTCTTTCTTCCAACAGTTTCTTCCTTTTAGTCTCCTCGTGACTTTGGCCCTCTCTGACTGTGCTTCTTTCCCTGGGCTTTCTTCCTTAGCACTTGGTGTTGGACCTCTGTTAGAACATCTATAGCATTCTATTTTTGGCCATTTTTAATGTTCTCCCTATTTAAATTGAGTTTTGGGATACTAATATACTGCTTCTCTCCCTACCCCAAGCATCTGGCACAGGGCATGGCTCCTGGTTAGTGTTCAGTAAATGTACCTTGAATCACGTGTAAAACCTTGGTTTGTAAGCATAATTTGTTCCAGAAACATGCTTGTAATCCAAAGCACTTGTGTATCAAAGCAAATTTCCCCGGAAGATACAATGGAAACTCAGATGATTCGTTCCACCAGGCAAAAATATTCATATAAAAATGATTACAAGACTCTAATAAAAAATAATAAAACACAAAATATAAAGAAATATAAACAAATGAACCTTCACTTACCTCTGAAAACCATTGTAGCTGGTGTGAGGGAGACAAGAGACAGGAGGGTTATTGTGCAGGACAACTTTCATTACCACTCATGGAATCACCGCTCCTATTGGTTCCATGGGATCTTTTTCATTTCATACAACATTAACAAGGAACCTTTCCAATGACACTTGTTTTTGCCTTCTTTTGAGGATTTCGTGGAAATGTGACTTTGTATTGTTGTTAAACAGATTCATTGCTTACACTGCTACAGCCTTATTTGGGTGATATTTTCCTACAAAATTTTGCATTGTTTCCCACATTTTACACATCTCCGTAACCTCATTTTAAGCGAGGGATTCCTCAGCCTTTTTCTCCTTCTCTTCTGCAGACGAGATGCAGACCTAGACTTCTTATAAAATCTTGCAATTTTGGCCACTCACATACCTCATTCATACTTCTTGATGACTTCCTTCTTAACTTCCACCGTAATCTTCTCCTTCCATAAACTTCCTCCTTCTTTTTACTGCCTTTCTTTTCAACCTTTTCCTGCCTGGGGGCCATTGTATACACTTGTACAGATGTTGACTACAGTATAGTATTAATAAACTCTTGTCATATACTGTATTTAATGTAACTGACAATAAGGCACAAAAGAAAGGGTAGAAGAAAGGTAGGTAGCCTGACCTAGAATGAATCAAAGCATTCCTAGGCTTACTCTTGTATAGAAAAGCGAAGGACTGTTCATAGGTGCTTTGAAGTGACAAAAAATACACTAGTGCCACCTGTGGGCACCTTCCAGCGTGCTAAGAAATCACTGATTTCTGCCAAACACCACAGCCTGAGACCAACATCTGAGAATGGAAAACGATCACCCACAATCCCACCGCAAAAGAGAGGGAGAGAGAGAGAGAGAGAGAGAAAAGAACCTCTGGATCAGTTGTGATCATGTGACATTCAGCATCATGTATTACCAGTATTGCAGGACATCACTCATTTATCAAGTTAAAGTGTATTAGGAATGTTTGCTCATCTTGCAGAACACTTGCAGAACAAGTTATTCACAATCCAAGGTTCTACTGTATTTTGAGTGTAGGAGTTTTAAGCCACATTATGGTTCTAATTATTTCACAGAATAGTAACCAGTTGAGAAACTCCATATTTGATGTTTCCAGATTATTGGCCCCTGGAGTTTCTTAATCAATTTGAAATTTTGTTATTTCTGGATTATTTTCTTATATAGATTCCTGGTCCATGGTGAAGCCCCATTTAAAAAAGTATTAATATTTCCATTAGACTCCTTTTAATAGTTTCTATCTCTGTGATGAAATTTCCCCTCTGTTAAATGTCATTCACATTTTCTACTAGATTTTTTAAGAAGTTAATTACATTTATTTTAACATCCCTGTGTGATAGTGCTAACATATGTGCCATCTTAAGTCTGGTTGTGTTGCTGTTTTTCTCTTTTGACAATGGGTTCTTTTGTCTTTTTTATTTTTTCCAGTGTGATGTTTAATGTTTGATTGAATGTTACACATTACATATTGGTGAACAGTAGATCCCGAGATATTTACACTTAGAAACAGGTACGCTTTTACAGGCAGATGATAAGATTGAGTCAGTCTAGTAGTAGTTGAGCCGGATTGGGGGTTTATTGTTGCTATTGTTACCATCAGTATACCACAGACTTCAAATTCCTCCAACAGCGAGTCACTGCTAAATTGTGTTTAGTGTGCAGCCTGCAGCGTTGGAGGATTTTCTCATTGCCTGTTCCGCTCTTAACGGACGGCTTGCCTTGCATACCCACGTAAGTCTCCTTCCATGCTCTCGCCCCTCTCCCAGTGGCGGACCTCTTTTGCTTGTTACTTGGTGCAAGACTTGGTGGTGGAGGCAGAAATTTTGCTATTTCCCTATTTCAGCCTCAGTCTTAGGCAGGTCCTGTGCACCTGCCCCAGAGGCTGAACTTTTCCAGTGCTTCTGTCACTTCCCCAGTGGAGCTATCTTCTGCCTCGTACTCAGTGCAGGATCTAGAATGCAGGCAGGTTTCCTGCCTCTTCCTCACCCCCTTCCTGACAGCTGAGCTTTGCCTTGTGTCTGTAGGGAAGGAGGAGGACAAGGCAGAGGGTGTGTAGGCTAAGAGCATTTTCCCTTTCTTCCAGTGCCAGAAGACCTCTATTTTGTATCAGCATAGAATCTGGGCATGAGTGGGCTTTCTGTCCCTCCTCCAGTGTTTATCTTGTGTTTGCCTAATGTCAGACCAGAGGAAAGGAGGAGGTGTGTTTCCTTCCCTTTCCAGCAGCAGCTAACTTTTGCCTGGCATCAGTGCAGGGACTCGAAAGTGACGGCTTTACTATACCTTCCCAGCAACGGGCAACTTTGGCTGCGTGTCAGGATTCAATATGAGGCATGGGTGAGTTTCTCACCTCTGCCCCACCAATAGCTGATAGCACCCTGTATTCGTGCAGTCCGAAAAGTGTAGACGGACTTTTCTTGAAAAGTATTTCTGCTCTACCCTCAAATCTTAGAGCAGGCACTGCACGCCGGTGCCAGCAGTACACCTTTCTCAGCTCTGCTCAGGCTACTTCTCAGGAGCATCTCAGGGGGTGGGAAACTATGAAAAAGAAATTTGTGAGTGGGTGGGTACAGGATCTTCTGTGTCTGAGGCCCTCAGGCTTTCAGTTGGCATTAGTGAACATTTGACCCTTAAAGAGTTTGTTAAAATTTCAGTTGCTTTATAGCAACGTCTCTTTTTTCCGTGCTCTGTCAAAGATGAAACAATTCATGTGTCCGATCACCTCTGAGGGGCTTGTCACTCTGGGTTTTGATTAATGGTTGACTTAGGAGCTCACCTCCCTGTTGGGCTCAAAAACGTGTCGTTTTTCTGATTGTCTGGCTTTTTCTTTCTGTTAAGAGTAGGAACAAATTTTTCTTGTGGCTTTCTAATTCTGAAGTTCATCATTATATCTTAAGTAATCTTTGCAGCTGACTTATTTTGTAAAATAAAAAATAATCCAAAGCAAAAGGACACATTTTCTTCTTCTTCCTTTCTTTCTTTATTTCTTTTTTCTTTCTTTTCCCACGTAATTAATAGCAAGTCAGTCAGGTGCTGGTAGCTGTCACTGGTAGAACTAACTACAGCATGGACAGACAGGGAAGTGATTCCATGGAATAGGGAAAAACCCATCTTTTAGAGAGAGGGTATCTTGCTTAATATTGACATAAACTATAAATCCAATTTAAGGAGATAGCACATGTGGCTATTGCTAATGATGTTTGGTCATTGTTCTCCTTAGGAGAGGTTTGCAAATTTCTTTTCAAAATATTTAGACTGTAATTGATTGCTCAGACTTTTGGTTAATTTTTCATGTTTTTGCTGATTAATTTCCTTGTAGTTAAATATCAGGGCTGTTTCTCCTTATACTAATGGCACATAAGATGATCTTTGATAATTATGCCCCGTGACTTTCTGAAGTGCATAGAGGCCTTTATCACATTCTATTTAAAATTTCCCATACAAACTGAGGCATTCAGTTAGATTCTCTTAGCTCTTTTGTAGATTGGACTTACCATCATTGAAGTTGTTTGGTAGAATTAGAAGCTCCAAGTTGTGTTCAGGACGGTTATATTCAAGACTCTTCTCTAGTTTCTGTGAAGTAGTGCTGGTCTCATTTTTCATCTGTCTTTTTCTTTTTAAAATTGTGCACCACAGGTTGACAATTTAAGTTGCTTAGATAACCAACCTCGGTTTAGAGGCTTTCTTCAAATGTTTGTCCTTTTATTTTGAGACTGATGAAACAGACAGTTAAATGGAAGCTCTGGTGTGTGGACAGAACTTTTCTATGAATTGGTTGGCTGCACGGACAGGTGTCCCCAACCTACTGTATGCAAGTCTTTGGGGGTAGGATCCTCCCCATCATCTGTAAATAAGTATTCTGAGGGCTCTTCGGGAAATGGGAGCTACTGGGATGGGGGCGGTAGGAAAGGATCTTAATGTTTTGACCTGTAAACTTTGCTTCAGGTTTTTAGTTCAAACCTCTCCCCCACTCCCAACTGTTTCCTTCAGTATAGTGTTTCACTGGTTCATCCTCTCTAGAGAGTAAACTACACTTCTTGCAGGGTTGGGAAGGGGCTGGTTGCTTGGTTGTATGGGATGAGGGAGGGGATTTAAGGCTCATACTGCTTTTTATATTGAATTTTGAGACCTTCCTGTACCCTAACTTCAGAACTGCCTGGAATCTTGATTCTTACACTTTTGGGGGGGGGTTCCTTTGCACACATTGGCTTTTTATAGGTTACCCTCCAACTTACACAGGCTTTATTTTCACCTTTCTTCATTCTGCTAAGTACGGTATCGCTTATCCATTTGCTTTCAGGCTTCCAAAACTTTACTGCTGTCATCTCCTTCTCTGGTTTCTGTTTCTTTATGGCTTTATGTATTATTTATCCTTTACAATCATTTTATAGATTTTTTTTAACTTTTATTTATTTTTGAGAGACATAGAGACAGAGCGTGAGCAGGGGATGGGCAGAAAGAGAGGGAGATACAGAATCTGAAGCAGGCTCCAGGCTCTGAGCCGTCAGCACAGAGCCCGATGCGGGGCTCGAACTCACAGACTGTGAGATCATGACCTGAGCTGAAGTCAGCCACTTAACCGACTGAGCCACCCAGGCGCCCCTACAGTCATTGTAGAAACTTCTCAGGAGTGTGGGAGACAAATGAATGCTTTCAATCCTGAAATCCTAAGATATTCTACTATTCACCATCTTGTAAGCCTAGTTTCTAGTTACTGTTCTTAAATACCAAGGCGACTTTTAATTTTTAGAAAATCCATTCGTCTTTCATAAATTTATTTTCCATTTTTCTCCGTTGAAATTAGCAAGGCATTATTACCTACTTTTCTAAAATAATATGCAGGGTTGAGTTTTAGATTATAGCTAATTGGTTCCTATTGGACTGACATTCCAGCAAACACCAACTATAAGCTAAAGACAAAATATTTCTTAAAAATGACTATCTAACGACACTGGCAAGCAACCAAAAGCAGACAGAAACTAGAGGTTAGGAATTAATCTATATTTAGATGAAGGAGTTACTGGGTGAGTTTCCCATTTTGGGTGGTATTTAACTTGAAGTCATGCCCAGGTTGGTACTGTAAAGGATGATTAAAACTCAGGGGAGACTCCCAGTCTTACTGGCTTGAAGAACTAGGTGACAGAGTTTGGGTCATCTGGAACAACTGGAAAGTGAGGGAGGAAATCCAGAAAAAGAGAAATCTAGAGAGGGATATAACCTGTCTAAATCTTGCATAGATAGACTCTGAGCAGTCCAATAAGGCTAAAAGCATTGAAGAGAAGTTCCAGTTTTCATTCCGCCAGAGGGGAAACAGAGCTTGGGGTTTAAGTCCAATTAATTGCCTACTAAAACTGTCATTTTCTTTGGAGGAATGTAACAGAATTTAGAGTTTCTGCAACATATTATGTACAATGGCCAGAATATAATTAAAGTTTGCAGACATGCTGAAGAGAAAAGGCAATTATTGGAGAGTGACTCTGAGATGATCCAGATGTTAAATTTAGTTCAAAAGGATTTTAAGGCACCTATTTTAACTATACTCAAGAAAATAAAGGAATGCATGTATATAATGAATGAACAAATAGGAAATCTCAGCTGAGAAAAAGAAGCTATAAAGATATGGAAATTTAGAACTGAAAAATATAATACATGAAATAAAAATTTTTACAAAATGGTCTTGATAGCATATTAGAGGTAACAGAAGTAAGATTTAGTAAACTTGCAGATAGATTAATCTGAAAAACAGAGAAGAAAATGGTTAGAAAGAATTTGAACAAAGGCTCAGGGACCTACAGGACAAAATAAAAATGTCTAATATATGTGTAGTCATAGTTCTGGAAGGGGAGGAATAGGAGAATGGGGCAGAAAAATATGTGAAAACATAATGGCCAGAAATTTCCCAAATTTGGTGAAACACATGAAATTGCCAATTTAGAAGCTTAGCAGATCCAAGCATAAGCAATACAAACCATATTACATAGAGGCACATTATACTCAAACTGCTAAAAGCCAAAGATAAAGAGAAAATCTTGGTAACAGTCAGAAAAAAAGCATACACATGGAAACAATAAAAATGATTTGTTGAATGAAAAAAACCCCACAACATCAGCCCTGAATTCTGTATCTTGAAAAATACAGAATTCTTTAAGGAGAAAAAGGAAATAAAGACTTTTTCAGATAAACAAAAGTTGAGAATTTAGTACCAGCTGACCCACACTATAAGGAGTTTGACAGGCAGTTCATCAGGTTGAAGGGTAATGATGCCAGATGTAAGCTCAGATCTTTAGGAACTGGCAAATATGTGAGTAAAGAGGAAAAAATTACTTTTTCCCCTCTTAACTATTAAAAAGAGGTAACTAATGTTTAAAGCAAAAATTATAACGTTCTATTGTAGGGTTACACAAAGTATAGGGAATGGAGAGTGGTAAATGGTTCTTATAGTAAATGTAAAAGGGGTACAGTGTTAACTCAAGTACGTTGGTTATAGTTAACGACATATACTGTATATCTCTGGAACAATCACTTAACAAATAATGCAAAGAGGTATAACTAAAAGTCAGTAGATAAAATGAAATTCTAAAAACTACTTTGTTAACCCAAAAGAAAGCAGGGAAAGAGGAACAGAGACACAGGCAGAAAACTTGGAAGAAGAAAAAGAAAATTTGAGGATAAGGAAGAAGACTGATCAAATGTAGCTCTGAATTCAGCCACATCAATAATCAAGTGTAAATGGACCGTTCATTTGGATTGAAAAATAGAGGTTGTGTGTTTATGTGTGTAAAGACCTAACTACATGATGGCTATAAGGGATACACTTTGTTTATTTTAGTGTTTCCGTATAATTTTGTCTTTAGTTTTACATTCCCAGTCAAAACATTGGTTTCCAAAGTATCTTAGGTCAATTCCTTTCCTTTGGTTTTCTTTCTTTTTTTATTGAACTATATTTAACGCACAGTGTTATATTAGTTTCAGGTATGTAGTATAATGATTCAACAATTCTATACATTACTCAGAGCTCGTCACTGTATGTGTACTCTTAAGCCCCTTTATGTATTTCACCCATCCCCCAACCCGCCTCCCCTCTGGCAACCACTAGTTTTTTTCTCTGTGTTTAAAGAGTCATGTTTTTTTGTCTCTTTTTTTCTTTGTTCATTTGTTTTGTTTCTTAAATTCCACATATGAGTGAAATCATATGGTATTTGTCTGTCTGACTTATTTCACTTAGCATATAATACCTTCTAAGTTCATCCATTTATTGCAGATGGCAATATCTCATTCTTTTTTTGTAGCTGACCAATATACCATTGTGTATATAATATACCACATCTCTATCCATTCATCAATCAGTGGACACTTGGGTTGCTTTCATATCTTGGCTATTGTAAATAATGCTGTAATAAACACCGGGGTGCGTGTCTTTTCAAATTAGTGTTTTCGTTTTCTTTGGATAAATACCCAGTAGTGGAATTACAGATTTTATGGTATTTCTATTTTTAAGTTTTTTTGAGGAATTTGTATTCCCACTGGCAGTGCGTGAGAGTTCCTTTTTTTCCACATCCTTGCCAACACTTGTTATTTCTTATGTTTTTTATTTTACCCATTCTGAGAGATATAAGGTGATATCTCATTTGTGGATTGATTTGCATTTTTCTGGTTATGAGTGATGTCGAGCATGTTTTCATGTGTCTGTTAACCATTTGTATCTCTTCTTTGTAGAAATGTCTGTTCAGGTGCTTTGTATAAGGGATACATTTTAAATATAAGGAGACAAAAGAGTTGAAAGTACGTGTATAGAAAAATATACACTATCTAGACAGTAAGCATAATAAGGTTGGACTATATTAAAATTAGATAAAAGATATTACCAGACAAAGACAAGAAACCATACCAGAGATAAAAGCATTTCATACTGTTAAAAGAGTTAGTTCATTAGGAAGACTGTTTATGCCTTGTGAAAAGTTTCAAAATACATGAAACAAATATTAATAGTATTGAAGGATAGAATTAAAATCTACAATCACTGTTGCATATTTTAACACCCTCTCTTAGCAGTTGCTAGAAGAAACTAGATAAATACCAGTAGATGTAAAATAAAAATAATGTGCTATTTCTTTATTGAACACAAGATGGCAAAGTGGTCATGGTGCTTGCAAAAATGGATCTGCATTTGAATACTGTGAAATATGCTATGATTTTACTGTGTTAACCTACCTTTCCCCTTCACTTCTTTTAGAGCCAACAAAATGAACCGTGGCGAATGGTGAGATAAATAGAAGTACCTCAGGGGCTCCTAGGTGGCTGAGTTGATTATGCAGTCAACTTTTGATTTCAGCTCAGGTCATGATCTCATGGTTTGTGAGATTGAGCCCTATGTTTGAAAATTGGGAGAACTCTAAAGGCAGCTTTTAGTCTGATTTCTCATTAGTACAAGACTTAACCTCTATAAGATCTGCACCATCGTCCATCATCTACTTAAATCGTACCAGTGTCTAGGAGCTCGCTGCTTACTTAAAGGCTTGAGTTCAATGATCAGTATCACTTTTGTACCTAAAAACTAATGTCGCCGTTTTATACCGAAAGAACTCTTCCCCATCTTGCTAAATGCTGCCCCTAGTTTTTCACATATACTTTTTATATTTGTTGTCATTTAAACCCTAACCATTATTGCTAAAGACTAAGGTGTCTTACAACAAAATATTTAACTTTAAGTTTATGTGTAAAAATTGTAAAAACTCACAACAAAACATAAAAGAAAAGAAAATATACCGGTTGCCTGACCTAGCTAACAGGATTACTGTGATTGAGTATTAAATGCAGTCCTGAACTTCCTAGCAGCCAAGTAAAAGAGACACTAGTATCACTGGTCACATGATCTGAACCTAAAAGTATTAAAAAGAAACAAGCAAACAAAAGGAGACTCATTAGTTTTTTTTAAAAAGAAAAATCTCCTTTAAGTTTTTGATACCGATATCTTGAAGAGTCTGAGTCCCTATATAGCAGTTACTGACTGCGGATACTATGATTTAACGATATGCAGAAACATTCTTTAGCCGTCTTGCCAGCTCTAGGTAACCACTAATGTCCTTTCTGTCTCTTGAGACTTGCAAATTTGGGACATTTCATATAAATAGAAGCATGAAATATATGGTCTTTTGTGTTTGCCTCCTTTCACGTAGTATAATATGTTCAAGGTTCGTCCGTGTTGTAGCACCTGTCAACACTTCAGTCCTTTTTCTGGCTTACTATTACTCCACATAAGGATGTGGCACACTTTATTTATGTGTTCATCAGTTCGTTGACATTTAAGTTATTATGAATCATGTTACTGTGAACCTTCATGGACACATTTTCGCGTGGACATACAGTTTTATTTGTTTTGAGTATCCACCTAGGAATAAATCTGCTGGGTCATATACAGTCTGTGTTTAACCTTTTAAGGAACTGCCAGACACTTTTCCATTCTCAGCAATGATGTGTGAAACTTCCCATAGGTAGAAAAAGCCTTTTCCCACTTGCAGAACCTGAATCACATATCTCAGATAACTGAACTCACACAACTGGATTGCAGCGAGCCTCAGCTTATTCTCAACCCCAGCTCTATAGCAGACACCACGGTGTAAGACTCAAGTGACATTTGTACCTCTTAATCCATCTCCCAGATGAGACTCCCGTAATTTTTCGGGTGATGTAACTACATGTGAACCCTACAATCTCACCAGGAAGGAGTGAACTATATCCCCATGGTTCAGGCCACACAGCTGCTAATAATTTGTCCTTTTTTCTTTGTTCTGTTGTATGTCACAGAGTCTCAAAGCATGATCCAGGGGTTCCTGAGGGAGCTCAAAACTCCTTTGGTGGGTGGTCCAAGGCCAAAAAATTTTTGTAGTAATACTGTTACCTGCCTTTTAAAAAATCTTTCTTTCACAGGTCTGTAAGATTAAGTGCAGAAGGTCACATGAGAATGCAGGCGTCACCTATTAAGCCACACTTTAAAGACATGTGCCAAAATTTAAAACAATGGCACTTCTCCATTTTTTGTTTTGGAAAATACAGTTATTTTTCATAAAAATATCTATTATTTGAGATAACATATAGTGAGTTTATTGTTTTTATTTTAAATTAATTTTAAATATTCTTTAAATTTCTTTCTTTCTCTTTCTTTCTTTCTTTCTTTCTTTCTTTCTTTCTTTCTTTCTTCCTTTCTTTCTTTCTTTCTTTCATTCTTTCTTTCTTTCTTTTGTCATTTCGTTAAAGAATGGGAACAGGACCCATGGGCAGAAAAAGCTGCCTCTTTAAATTTCTTAATTTTCATTTCTGAAAGGTAAAACCACCAATAGAGAACCATCATAAACAAAAGCTCCTTGGGGGTCCTCAATCTTAAAAGAGTAAAGAGATCTTAAAGGCCAAAAAATTTGAGAACTACCTCTGTAAGTAAAAGTGGTATTTTTGTAATCAGATTTAAAATTAATTTTTGTTTAAAATTCAAACAGATTTAACTCTAAAGCCCCACATTATATGCGTTGAACAAAAATTTATTTACTGCCTACCATGTACATGCCAAGTATTATGCAGTATTTCTATGTCTTTAAAATTTATTTATTTTGAGAGAGTGTGTGCACGAGTATCAGCTGGAGCGGGGCAGACAGTGAGGAAGAGAGAGAATCCCAAGCAGTATAAGTTTCTGAGGGTACCGAACACTAACTGGTAATTTTAAAGTGAGTAATTTTTATTCTAAGAACTTATTTGAGAGCTCAGAGTTCTAGACATATAACACAAAAGAGATCTTTTAGTGTGAAAATATTGGAACAGGCACTACTAGCACATTGCCTAAAGAACTTAGTGTAGCTGTTTTTCTGAATGTCTGTTTTCAATTGCACGGCAGTTCTGTCAGGATGAAGTAGCTAAAAAAAAGGACCCCTGAATATTGCTTGGGCATTTGAAAGGTGATGTATTTAAATGTGAGAGCAGGGGCGCCTGGGTGGCTCAGTCGGTTGGGCGGCCGACTTCAGCTCAGGTCATGATCTCTCGGTCTGTGGGTTCAAGCCCCGCGTCGGGCTCTGTGCTGATGGCTCAGAGCCTGGAGCCTGCTTCCGATTCTGTGTCTCCCTCTCTCTCTGCCCTTCCCCTGTTCATGCTGTGCCTCTATGTCTCTCAAAAATAAATAAATATTAAAATATATTGTTTAAATGTGAGAGCAAATGTTCCTAATAAAACTGTAGTATTTTAATTTTAGTAAGTTGTTCTTTATATTTTTTCAGTTACATTGAGATATAATTGACATATAACACTTTTTAAGTTTATGATGTACAACATTATGATCCATATGTGTATATATTGTGAAATTAACTTGCTTTTCTTAACAGGCAATCCTTGTATCTGTCCCTGGTTAGAATTTAAAAAACAAAATTCAAAAAAAAAAAAAATCAGCACAAAGGAGAGGATGGATAGATAAGATGGACAAATGGATGGATGGATGGGTCAGTGGGTGGTTGAGTGGATAGACCAATCAGTCAATAAAATCAGTAGATACTCTCCTTAAATCCTCCCCTGCAACTGAAGTGACCCACGTAACTGATCTAAAAGCACCAATTGGGCTGTAACCAGAGGATCTTGGTCACAGCAATTTTGTACCTTTCAGGATTGGTGTTTTATGAATCTCTTCCTGCCCATTTTTGTTCTTAATGTCATTATTAGGAATTAAGTTTTGCAGACTTTATTAATAGCCTAGCATAAATTTGAGATTATATCTGTGGGCCCCTGAATACTACCTACTTAGATTTAATGGGCAGTCAGTTGTACACATCTGCCATACTTGAGCAGCTAGAGCTATAGGAAGAAGTTAATTGTGTCATTGCAAAATTTAGAAAGTTGCAAAATTAGTTTCTAAAAACCAGGTGGTAAGGATATAGGAGGCTAGAGGCTTCTACAGAAGGATCATTGTCTTAAAAGGCATATGTAGTAGAAATGGTACAGTGAAGCACAGAAGGAGAGCATGCGGTTAGGTTCTTTGCATTTGTTTTCTTCTGCCACATTCAAGTTTTAGTTTTCAGGAATTGCTTTTGAAAAGGAGAAAGGAGATAAAATAGAGGAGGAAAAAGAGAGAAGAGCGAGCCTCAGCACCAGAGGAAAAACATCAGTTGCATTTTGGGAGCTAGGTTTATGTCTCATAATAAAGAAATCATGAGCCAAGTGTGGTTGGATCTAACATTTCTCGCGCTGAGACGCTAAGTCTCAGTTCCTTACAGTGTGGGATTGTCTAGGCATCTGGTTTTGTCCTTTTGAAAAGCATGGGAAGTTGTGCAGGTCCGAAGTGAGATGTTGAGAGGCTGAAGGTCAGTCTAAAAGGTCTGGAGGCCCAAGAGAACTCGTGCAGGGTGTTTTCGGCTTTCTCTGCTGATTCTGGAGCTGGCAGGGCTGCCTGTTTGTCTTTCTGCTGGTTGCTGGCACATGTGAGTCTCCATCACAGAGGTGCCTGATCGAGTGTTCTAAGCCTCATGTTCTTGAGAAACTCCTGTCGGGGCTTGGTTGCAGGAGAAGTTTGGGATTCTTTTATTTGGAAGGCATGCTGGCGTTCAAAACTCCATTGGGAATAATTCTGATCTAATCATTACCTCTGGTGTTTGTGGTCTGTGGATTTGGAAGCACTAAACAACAGGAAAAATTCCTTCCGAATTCGGTGGAGAAGGTGGATAGGGAAGAAGAAAGGGGGGAACCCCACCAGCTGTTTGTTGTTGTTTTTTTTCTTCTCAGACTTATTTGGAGGACTGCTGAAAGATTTTGTGAATTTACTTCTTTTTGTTGCCTTAAATCGCTTTTTATGCAGTTTTATAAAGAAATATACCCTGGTTGGCTATTCTCTAAAATTAAACTTGTGGAAAAACAACAGTACCTTTTTGGATCTGAAACCCAATCACTTCTTTCTTCATAAGATTATTCCGTAGATGAACATTTTAAGTTATCTGAGGTTATTTAAATTCCTGGAAGTCATAACAGACAGGGGGAATGGTCCTGGATAGAAGAAAAGCACTTGTTCTCATGGCACCCTTGGGGTGTCTCCAGGGCTGGATTTGTCTACTCTGTAGTTTTCAAGTAAAGGACTAAAAAGCGGCTCATTTCTTTGAGAAGGCTATTCATTGATTCGTTGAAGAGTTTTCCTCTGTTGTTTTCTGTTCTTTTTTTTTTTTTTTTTAAGATAAACATACATTTAAATGTATGAACAGATGAAGCAAATATTTGGGAAAGATAAAGGGATTATTAAGATCTAAACAATCATCTTTGTTCCTTGGGCAGCTGCAGAAAGAGGTGTGCTTGCCTTCTCAGAGCCTGCCTAAGTGGCCCAGGCACCCTTGCTTGCTTGCCATTCACTGGGATGATCAGACACAGGGAGGAGAGCTGGCCTCTTTTTCATCAGATTCTCCCATCAGGGCAGTAGAGGATGACGGAGTAGAAATACGAGAGAGAGAGCTTTCAAAAATTATACACAGCGTTTGATCATTTCTTTGTGTTAGGGGGCAGTTTTCTGTAGGTTTTTCAGATATCTGCACATCTTACAAGCGGAAGTACTGACTGTCTTTGTTCTGGATAATCTTTTCAGGGATGTGTGCTTAGTAAACAACCTTGGAGGCAGAACTAGTGACTCTAGAGCAAAGGACCACTTGCCTACTGTTTGGTACGATAAAGATAGTGGCTTCCTCCAGAACGAAAGGCACGTGTGCTTACCGCTCACTGTAAAAGATTCCACTTTCCTAAACTCAGAGTTCCCCTCCCGTCACGCAGCACGTTGAGTGGTCAGGGATTACCTGGCCCTCTTCACGTAGGTCTGTAGGAATTGGGGTTCAGGGAACGCATGCAAGTGCTGATGTTGTAGCTGCTGCTGATGATGTGAGTACTAAACTGTCCTTTGTGTCTGGCGTTTCCTGCCCTGGCCCCAAGGAACTGGGTGGCTGACTCGTTAGCTTGCGAGTATGGTGAAATCTTTGACCTTTTATGTTTTTAATGCTTTGAAATAATAATGATTTGTTACAAAGGATGTATTTGAAAAGATTTATTGAAACTTATATTTCTAGTTTGTACAGTTTAAGAAGTTTATTTAGGATATTATTTCCCCTCGTTTCGACGTAGGGTTTGTTTATAATGTCAGCCCATATATGGAGTATCACCCTGGTGGAGAAGATGAACTAATGCGAGCGGCAGGATCGGACGGCACGGACCTTTTTGATCAGGTAAGGTGGTGAAATTCATCACAGTATTACAGTGGAAGGGTTCTCTCAGATTTAGCAGCATGATAGTTGTAGAAAAAAAGAACGTAGTTGCACAAATCTCATATGCGTTGGCTTGAATTTTGAAATGCGGGAAGACGCTCGAGAGTAACAACTGTTTAATTTGCCTTTGAATTATTTTACTACAATTTTAGAGATGGTTTCAAATCGGCATCCAGGAGTCTACTCTTAAGTGCTTGCTGTCTCCTCTGCTAGCAGCCGATTACTCAGTTTTTATTAATTTTGATAATAATGATGATGATGATGATTGCCTTATGGGCGACAGTAACAATTAGTAGAAAGAACAAGTCACTTAGCTTCTCGGCCCTTAGTTTTTTCTCATTTGGGGATCGTTAGATAATTGGCCTACCTTGCTGTACTGAATCTGCATATCATGTAGAAAGTTAGGTGATTAATGAATAGAAAACTTATTTTTCCTAGGGTGATAGCAGAGATTCTGAATGTATATTTCAAAAAATGTTTAAATTAGTCATCTTTCCCCTTACATTTACTAAAAACAAACATTAGCTCTTATGCTATTTTAAAGTTACATAGAGTCAATAGACTGAACTGTTATTTTGAAACAACAATCTTGAAAAGAATAGAAATTTGCTTTTGTCTCACACATGCTGTATTTTTATATTTCATTTTATTTTTTTAATTTTTTTTAACGTTTATTTATTTTTGAGAGACATAGAGACATAGCATGAGCAGGGGACGGGCAGAGAGAGAGGGAAACACAGAATCTGAAACAGGCTCCAGGCTCTGAGCTATTAGCACAGAGCCCGATGCGGGGCTCGAACTCACAGACCGTGAGATCATGACCTGAGCCGAAGTTGGACGCCCAACCGACTGAGCCACCCAAGGGCCCCTGTATTTTTATATTTTAGTGATGATTATCCATGTTGTAGTACTGGGATTTTACCATTTCAGATACCAGAGTCAGATCGGGTTATATTTAGAGTTGACTTCTGAACAAATATAATTTTATTTCTGTTCCTTCTACTTTTTCATCCATTTTAGGATTTAGTTTTTGACAATCTTGCCAGAAATATAGTTTGTTTTATATATAAATGTACTTACATGCATCTGCTATTCCTTCTGAGTTGGAGAAAAGTCATGTTCGGCCATTGGTCATAATAGCATTCTCCTTGAGAGGTTCTTATTGCTGTGTTTTTCTTTTTTTAATTTTTTAAACTTTTACTTATTTTGAGAGAGACAAAGACAGTGTGAGGAAGGGAGGTTACAGAGAGAGGAAGAGAGAGAGAATCCCAAGCAGGTTCCACACTGGCAGTGCAGAGGCCGATGTGGGCTCGAAGTCATGAAACTGCGAGATCATGACCTGAGAGCCATATGCTTAACCGACCAAGCCGCCCAGGTGCCTCCTTATTGCTATTTTAAGGCAAATTCTCATTGTCATTTGGTAGTTGTTATTGTCTAGCAATGCAAGCCGAATAGAAAAGTTTGGAAACATTTGCGTGAAAAAATTGTGTGCCATACTTTTTTCTTATGTCTGTTCTGTAACCTCTTGATTCTGAATATACTCTTCCATAAGAAGATCCCCCAGTAAAATCTAGTCCTATTTATATTCCTCAGTGAGGAATATGGATCTTATTTAAGCAGAATGGTTTCGAGAAGTCACAAGAACTGCTGTATTGTTAAATTCTTCAGCAGTTTCAACAGTATGTTGGTTACTAGATTGCTGCATTCCCCTTGGCTTTCACAGGACCAGTGCTGTTTATTTAAGACTTTCACTTACCACAGAAGTAAACAACTTTATAGTCTAGAATCTGTGGTGAAGCTTTTTATATCTTTAAATACTTGAGAATTTATTCAAGGCTAGTATTTGAGTTGTACAAAGAATATTAAGTAATCATTTCTCTGTCAGATTTCTATATTTACTTTAGATCCCACTTCTGACCTCTCGTTTTGTGTTTTCAAATGCCTGATGGGCAATTTGATAACCTGTTGGCACTTCAACTCGTTCTGCCCTCAAATAATATCAGCCCATCTACTTCCCTTTTATTCCCCGTTTTCCCCTTTCTGGTAATGGGGACTTGAAGCCACTTGAGTAATTTTTGCCTTCTCTCATCGCGCACCAAAATCCAGTCACTGGTGAAATCCCACGATGCTGTCTTTAACCATTACACACTTTTCTCTCTTCCCGCTGCTTTAGATCAAGTCATTATCGCCTTCCCTAGGCCTACGACTTCCTACTATTTTTTAAAAATTTTTTTAACGTTTATTTATTTTTGAGAGACATAGAGACAGAGTATGAGCAGGGGAAGGGCAGAGGGAGAGGCAGACACAGAATCAGAAGCAGGCTCCAGGCTCTGAGCTGTCAGCACAGAGCCCGACTCGGGGCTCGAACCCACAGACTGCGAGATCATGACCTGAGCTGAAGTCGGCCGCTTAACCAACCGAGCCACCCAGGTGCCCTGATTTTCTACTATTTTAATACTGTACGGATCCCTTTACCTTCCATACCAGGGAAAATAACATGAGGGCTAGGTTAGGATTCTTAGAGACAGTCCTCTAGCGCCTCGTTCTACAACTCTGGGTGCTCGCCATTGACAGTGGGATGAATCAAAAGTCGTCATCATGGCTTGTGAGGCCTTAAAAAGACTGTGTTAAAGGAAATATCCTCAACATGCATTTGGCTTTGAGCAAATGGAAGCGCTTTGAGCCAGTCACCCGTTCTATGATGAACAAACCTCATACTTTTGCCTCCTTGAATATCTTTCTCCTCATTTATCTATTAAAATTCTACCCAATTCTCTAGCCCCAGGGATGGTGTTTTATAGGTCATCGGATGCTCCATAAATATTTGGTAAATGGAATTTTAATTTATATTAATAAATGAGAGCCTCTTTATAATTATATACACATGTGTATATTACATATTTGTTATTTTAGTATATATTTATTAACTCAGGAGCATACACAAACATTCTCATGTCAGTATTATTTGACCTGATTATTTTCCCAATTATCTAGTATTTTATTTAATAATTTATAAGTTCTCTTTTACTGGTCTTTTACAATTGGACATCTAGGTTGTTTCCCATAGTTTGCTAATGTAAATAGTGCTATGATGAATATCCTGGTACCTGCATCTTCATGTGTATGCGGATATTTTCTCAGGTAAATCCACGAATTACCCAGTGAAAGAGCCGCATAGTATATTGAGAAGGTGTCCTCCAGAGGGTGTTTAAATTTAATTCCCACTGGTTAGTCTGGCAATAAATAATGGCAGCTGTTTTCCTTGAAGTGACAATCTCAGTCTGTTCGTTTTCAAGAAAATTTCAGGAAACTGAATAACCAGTTTATTATCAGTCATTTTTTTCCTTTTACATCAAAACAGTCTTCTGAGACAGACAGCTCAGTTCAGTTTGCAAATCAAGTAATTGCCTAGGTGTTTCACCTCAAGGTGACGACCTTACTTTGCAGCAGAATTGTTTTTGAGAACTCATTTTGTCACACAGAATGTAAGCAGTCTACTCAGACGTTGAGACGTAAGAAAATTAATCATTTCTTCTACTTCACAAGCCATATTCTTAATGAAACCAATCCTCCAGCCCCCATGGGTGCGTGATGGTGAAGAATATAAAGATTGAAACCTCTATCATGACTCTTGCCAACACGCAAGCAGTTCCCCCCCCATACCTTTTCCACATTAGTACACGCGTCGACACTGGTGAAAAAGGCAAATCACACGTTAGTATTATTATGACGCTAGTTAAGACCTCATGGGTGTCTGAAAGGGTGTCAGGAGCCTACAGAGGTCTGTACACAACATTTGGAGAACGTCGTACACTGCCTTCCTGTCACTCCCTGCCTGGCTAATCAAATCTGCTGCTTAGTTTTTCAGAGCAGTCTAAGTGTGTTCAGTTTTGCTCCGAATAAAATTAGAGCATCTCATGGAGTCAGGGTCATGTCGCTTCTCTGTCATTTACATCCACTCCAGGTTCATCGTTGGGTCAATTATGAATCCATGCTGAAAGAATGCCTGGTTGGCAGAATGGCAGTGAAACCTGCTGTCCCTAAAGGTAAGTGGTACCCGTGCTAACCTGGCAGGGATGTGTGACACACACGTACTTTTTTTTACTTAGATTTCGACAGACAGATTTAAATAAATCACTATATTGTTCCTATTTTTCACTGGCCTCCTGGTCCAGCCACTGTAAAGATTTTACTTTAGTTCTTCAGATGAAGCAATGACTTTACCTTAAAATATTCACAAGTTTTGGGAGAACACTCATAGTTTGAGGAATGAGCATTATGGAAGTGAATGGACTCTATTTAGTCTTTATTTAGTTTTCATCAGTCTTTTAATCCGTTGTTACATAGGTTAGCTAGAACACTTGTTTAAAGGTGACTTTGAGACTCGTTTTTTAGAATTTATTGTTTTCAATATGTAATACATTCACATGACTCAAAATTCAGAAATTATAACAAGTTATACAGTGAAATTTTTCCTCCCAGCTTTGTCTCCCATTTGCCTTAAACCTTCCCCTCCATGCCCCTTTATTATGGAAAACCCGTGTTCTGACTTTAAACTACTTTTAAAATACAATGGATTCCTTCCCCCAACCTTTTGACCTGACTCTACAATCTGTATGGTGTTGGAGATCACCTGTCTGCCTCCGAAGCTTCTCTCAGAAGAGCACCCTCTGAAAATTTTAGACATGCAAGGGCCATGGCAGAAATGCTGTGCGTAATTCATTCCTGTGGATGGACTGGTAGTTGCTTCTTTTGAGTAACTCCTGACTTTGACACTCAATTAAGAATAAATTGGCTTGTTTGATCGGAGTCTTTACTATTTATTAGTTCAGTAAGCTTTGTAATTCAAGGCCTTGTCGCTAGAGGCCTCCGTCAGCAGTGTGGAAATATCACAGGCATACCGAGATTTGAACCCAAACTCCATGGCCTATTGGATGTGCAGTCTTTGAGCCAGTTTCTACTTCCGACCCTCAGTTTTATTCTGTACAGTGTTTCATAGGACTAAGAAGTAACATGAGAAAAGTTCCTTTCAAGGCGAGTATAATAGATGCTCAAAAAGGATTATTTCTTTTTCTTCCTATTGTTACAAAACAAATAAGCAATATGTGTATTTACTAAAATCATATGAATGTGACCTTTAGTGTGCGGAAATTCTTCCAAACCAGTATACTTTTGTAAATCAATCCCTTTCTCCTTTTAACTGACTCCTAAATTCACTAGTTCACTGCCAGCAGAAGACATAGTATTAATTAGAATTTCTAACTGACTACTTTTACCTCATCATGAGTGTTACTTACCTCATCTATATAATCTGGTACTGATGGTCGTGTATTCTTCTGTAGTATCAGAAAGTATGCCAGGTTCTGTAGGTTTTTACTCTATAAGGGATGTGAAGTAAGAAAAAGGACTTTTTTGGTTTCGTTCCTCCTCTCTGGAAATGAAAGACAGATACTCATCAAAATGCTTCACCAAATACAATAAACACCATTTAAAATAAGCACATTAGTTCAGAAGGAAATCTCCAGATATTTCCCCACACAAAAAGAGTAAGTTGAAGCAGCAGTCCAGGGTGACAGCCTAGCTGTGAAGCCTCTGTTTCCCTCCAGCACTTATCTAGATGATCTGGATATTATCTGGATTAAGAGCCGTGCCAGAACGTTAATGGCACACAGCGGGTGGAAGACCAGACTGTGGGTCTCTGTAGGCGGGGAGTTGGAACTAAGACCCCTGCCTATGGCTTGGACTCTGGAAGGCCTGCATCATGAGTGAAATGAGAAAGCATGAAAAGAATCTGTCCAACACAAGGGAATGTCAGGTTATTTTGTCTGCCCTGACTTGTTTATGAGGTGACAGGGGAGAGAAAGAGAGATTTCCTGAGAGGATTTGTAACCACAGCCCTGCCTACGTAAGAGTTGGAAATTCAAATGTATTCCATCCATGTGGTCTCAGAAACCTCAAACCAAAAAATGAAACGGCCTCTCATTAGTAGTTTCCCAGGCTGTTTGTCAGAGGTGTACACACATTTTTAACTGTGAAACATGCTTACAACCTAAAGCCTTCAAAATTCCCACAGGCGCACATCGGATAATTATTAATGTCCAATAAAAAGGTAGACAACACGTGAGGAAACAATTCAGCAGAAACAAGAGCAGAATTTAACCCCTAGGACTTCATTATTCATATACAGACTAAAACTAATTATATTTGAAATGTTAGTGACAATAAGAATCTATTAGTAACCCGAGTAAAAAACAAGAAACTGTTAAAATAATTGTGTTGAATTAAAAAAGAGAGAGAATTTCTAGAAATGAAAATAGGGCTGGTGCGATTAAAAAGTACATAGCACAAATGGCCAAAGAATTGAGACCTAGTAAAAGAGCTCAGTGAACTGCAAGATTGAGCGGCAGGAATTACACGGAATGTGGCAGAGAAGCAAGGGGGTGAAAAATGTGCAGGAGGTGTAATCAGATTTCTAGAGGTAAGTAGAAGTGAGAATGAAGAGGAGGCAACATCTGAAGGGATAATGGCTAAGAATTTTTCAGAATTGCTGTCATAAATCCTCAAATTCAGCAAGTTTGGCAGATCCCAAGCAAAATAAAGAAAATGAAATTCACACATGGACTCTTTTGTAGTGAAACTGCAGAACACTAAAGACAATGAGAAGATCCAGAAACAGCCAGAGAGAGACCGATTTAGTAACAGCCCAGTGTTCAGTGAATTGACAGCTAATTTACTAGTGTAATTTATAAGCTGCTATAGCTTGTTTACCAGAAGAACAATAGGAGCCAGAAAACAATAGAACAGTATCTTTAAAATGCTGAGAGAAAATAACTGGCAACCTAAAATCATTCAGTAAGGAGGAGGATTAGACACGGCAGTGTTCTTGCTTTTTTGCCCTATTTTACTTCTTAACTGCCCCGTGTGGCTCTCGAATGCCAGGACGTGCCTTGTCCAAATCGAGATGTGTTCAAAGTGTAAAATTCTGCATTTTAAGACTTAATTGGAAAGAATGTAAAGTATCTCATAAATTTTACATGGATTGCATGTTGAAATGATAATATTCTGGATCTATTGTGTTACGTAAAAATATATCACTAAAATTAATTTAACCGGTTACTTTTTGTTAATGTGGTTATTAGAAAATTTAAAATTATACTTATGGCTTACATTATATTTCTTTTGGGCAGCACTGTTCAAGACCAAATTCTTTAAAGTGGGTAACTTGGGGCGCCTGGGTGGCTCAGTCGGTTAAGCGGCCGACTTCGGCTCAGGTCAGATCTCACGGTCTGTGAGTTCGAGCCCCGCATCAGGCTCTGTGCTGGGGGCTCAGAGCCTGGAGCCTGCTTCGGATTCTGTACCTCCCTCTCTCTCTGCCCCTCCCCCACTCATGCTCTGTCTCTCTCTGTCTCAAAAATAAACATTAAAAAAAAATTAAAAAAAAAATAAATAAAGTGGGTAACTTAAACGAGGCGATTCTCTGCCTTACAAAAGGAAGCATCTGTAAATTCTATAAATGGCGGGATTCTCCAATTGAATGGTAGCCTTTAAGTAAGGTACATATATATAAAAACCTCAGTATCTTCACTTTTATTTTTATATTTAAAAAAAATTTAATGTAAGTAAGTAACATAAGTAAATATAATGTAAGTAAAGTAAGTATACTTTAAAAAATTTTAATGTAAGTCATATTTTAAAAATACTAGTCGTATTTTCCAGTGGTGTGGTGCAGTGTTGGGAGTATCTTTTTTTTTTTTAATTTGTCTTAAGTTTATTTTTTAGCTAGAGAGAGAGCGAGCAGGGGTGGGGCAGAGAGAGAGAGAGAGAGAGAGAGAGAGGGGAAGAATCACAAGCAGACTCCACACTGTCAATGCAGAGCCCAGTGGGGGGCTCAAACTCATGAACCATGAGATCATTAACTGAGCTGAAAACAAGAGTTGGGCGCTTAACTGACTGAGCCACCCAGGCACCCCAGAAGTGTCTCTTCCTAATTTCTCATTAGTTTATCATGGTTTCTAATTCTTTATGTTTTTTGTTTTCATACCCACTCTCTCAAGCAATTACTGACTATAAAGCATGTGGAACTATATGTCAGTAGAATACTTAAAGGTGGAAGAGGATTTAGAGCTGTTCTAACACCTTCACTTTAAAAGTGAAGATACTATATGTTACCTCACTAAAATTTAAATAAAAACTTGAAAGAAACTAAATAAATAAAAATAAAAGTGAAGATATCGAGGTTTTTATATATATGTACCTTATTTAAAGGCTATCATTATTCATTTGGAGAATCCCACCATTGATAGAACTTACAGATGCTTCCTTTTGTAAGGCAGAGAATCACTCATTAAAGTTACCCACTTTTGCATAATTTTTAAAATGTATGCCAGTGATTTTTAACAGAGATTGATTTTACTCCTCAAGGAACTAATGTCTGGAAACATTTTGGTTGGCACAACTAAACTAGGTGCTACAGGCATTCTAGTGTGTAGAGAGGGCAGGTGATGCCACGGAATAGCCTACAATGCAAAGGGTAGACTCCCACAACAAAGAATTATCCAGCCCAAAATGTTACTAGTACTGAAGTAGAGAAACCTTCTACTTTAGTTTTCTGTTCTTAAAAATGATCGTATCCACAGCACATGTCTGCGAAGCTGGCATGAAGACAAATAACTATTGAATGGGCTGACTGCTGGCTGGAAGTTTAAAGTAGAGTCAGAGTTCTCTCAGTTGAGGAGCTTCAGTTTCCTCGGTAAAACGGGCTCAAGTGGGTGGGCAAAATATAATCTCAGAGGCCAACTGGTAGGGGGAAAGCAAGGCCAACTGAGGTTTAACCAGTGGAGAGGAAGAGCAAGGTGGCATAGGTGATGGGGACACGGCCCGGTGAGTAAATGTGCCGTGTTAGTTAGGCTGCCTTCATTTGCTTTTGCTGCGGTTGGTCCATCGTCTGAGTGATTCCTGCCAGAAAGATACAAGGGAAAGGTCATTGAAAATGGGGGTGAGAAGTCCATGGTCAAGGGACAGGTGCAAACCTGAACAGGAAGTGTGTCATGCTTTATGGGTGCTACTGACCAGTGTTTGGTTTAGGTTAGTATTTGTTTTTCAAAGAAAGATGATGTTTGCACATGTATATATTCATGTGCAGGTGATTCCAAATAAGGAAGGAGTGGTTAAGCCCTCAGAGGTATGAAAAGAATGGAAAATAACTGATAAATTGGGGAATTGAATAAAAATATCAAGTATAGCTTACCTACAGAGAAAACATGAACTTCTAAAAATGCAGTTTATTTTGTGACTAGTTAAATGAGTAATAGGAAGAAAACTCACCAGGAGTAAGTACACATTATTTAAAATCTTTTTAACCCTAGAATTTTTCAGAGTGTGTGTTTCAACTGTTAATTACTTATTTTAATTCTGTCAGTAAACTATTTCTAGGGTGAGGGGTAATTCTGGGCCCTGAAGTTTGAGAGATGTACAAAATTTAAAGGTACTTCAGAAGGTGATTACAAAGATGAGTAAAGGAAAGTAAAAGGTAAAGATAGTTTAGAAATATAGAAATTATTAAATTTTATAAGATTTGAGAAATGAGTATATAACTTGACACAAAAATAAGACTTAAGCTTTTATGTTATGAGGAGTTCCATTTAAAAATATGGAAGAATTTCTAGAGAAAAAGTGGCCATTAAACATACCGTAGAGGGGCGCTTGGGTGGCTCAATCGGTTGGGTGGCTGACTTCGGCTCAGATCATGATCTCACAGCTCGTGAGTTTGAGCCCCTGCATCCAGCTCTGTGCTGATAGCTCAGAGCCTGATCCTGCTTCAGATTCTGTGTCTTTCTCTTTCCCCCTACCCTGCTCACACTCTGTCTTTCTCTGTCTCTCAAAAATACATTAAATAAAACATTAAAAAACGACAACAACAACAACAACAACAACAAAACATGCTGTAGAGAGCCAGGGAGTCATCTTCTGGCAAGCCTGAGTAGTTAAGGGAACACAGAATGCTACATTTTGGTCTTTGTGACAAGATCTCTTGTAATAAGACTGAGCTCGTATCTGGTGGTAACATGATATCAATGGTTGGAAGTAAGAAGAGAAGATGAGGTATGTAGCTACATGTTAAATGTAAAACATTCACATATAAATGCTCATCATTTGTCTCCCTAGAATGCTTTTCTTCAAGGCCTCAGTGACAAATACCTGCATATTGTCAAAACCTAGCTAAAATATTACCTCCTCAGTAGAGCCCTTTCAAATTCCTTCCAAGTAGAGATACCCATTCTATGCTTCTAGACCATCTTCTACATGCCTCTTTTAAAGCATTTACCATATTGTATGTGTTCAAGAGAACGTATAAACATTTTACTTTTAATTCTGTTTATTTAATTTATTTGAATAAGTTGTGCATTCACATGATTCAAGCATGAGAAGTGCCCTTGTCATACCTCAGTCTCCCATCTACTGGTTTCCCTTCCCACATACATACAAAGGTACCCGTGTTACTAATTTCATTATGAATCCTTCCAAATTTATGGTGCAGAAGCAAACTGAGTATATATTCATATTTTCCTAACTTTTTATCAAAATGCTTTCATATTATGTCAGTATCTCTAGTTACGATGATGACCAACAAATATTTATTTTTTTAATGTTTATTTTTTTATTTTAAGAAAGGTATCATGTGCACGGGGAGGGGCAGAGAGAGAAGGGGGGGAGAGAGAGAGAGAGAGAGAGAGAGAGAGAGAGAGAGAGAGAGAGAATCCCAAGTAGGCTCCGTGCTCAGCGCAGAACCCGAGGTGGGGTTCAGACTCAAAAAAAGGTGAGATCATGACCTGAACCGAAATTAAGAGTCAGATACTTGGCTGACTGAGCCCCCCAGAAGCGCTGATCAGCAAATATTTATTAAAAGAATGAGTATACTAGGTAAAACAGAATTTTTCTCTCTTCATCCTGGGGAGTCCTCCTGTGGCTCTACCCAACAGAGGTAAACTAGATTGGGGCCACAATCGAAAATCCTTACCTACCCTTTTATCACTGAAGAATAGAGTGCAGTCTGATCTCTCCAGAAAATAGAGGTTCTTACCATAGTAATGCAGTTTAACCAACATTATGAAAAAATACAAATTCTCTTGGCTATGTAGTCAACTAAATGGGAGAAATAATTATGGACGGAACATCAGATTTCTTGTCTGAGACTGACAAAAAAGGACTGAGATGTTTAATAAAAATACGCTTAGTAATAAAAAATAGTCTTTTATTTCTATGTCACTGTTTTGAAAGAGTTGTAGAAGTAGAGCTTTTAAAGGTAATTTAGATCATTTAAATAGAAAAATCTCCTCCTACTGGTACTTCTTGTATTAAAAAAAAAAAGATTCAGAAAAAATGACCCATTTAGTAGGATCCAGAAAGTTCTGACAGGTTCAATCAATTCATGTCAGGCAGGAGGTAAATCATATAAGATAAATATATTTTTTCCCTAGAAACAAATTATGTGGGGCAGTTTTTCAAAAGCTGTGATCCTCTTAGATAAAAACAAATTGTTTTACTTGATAAATGAGATTCATCAAACTGCCAAGTATGTGGTGTGCTGAAAATAGATTTAATTTACTTTTATCTGTGAGTTTGTTGGTTGTTCTAAGATAAAACAAATAATCACAACTAAGTAGGAAAGACAGATGAAACCCACCGAAGAAAGTAAGTGATCAAGCAAGGACAACAGTGATCTCTTGAAAACTGTAATGACTAGGTTTTTATTTGGCACTTGATAAGCAGAGCTCATTTTGAGGTATAATTTAAGTGGTTTTTAGGTCTTTTGTCTTTCCAGAAAGTATTAACACTAGCAATGGCATAGTAAGAAGTATGATGCTGAGTGTTAGAGGATGTGAAGTCTAATCTTGGCTTTGTTGCTGAAAAGCTGTGGATTTCATTCAAGTCCTTGACCCCTGACTTTCGGTCTTAAGTGAGGGGATCAGATGGTAATTTGCTGTATGTTGTTAAGATCCCTCTCAGCTTTGAAATTATTTTGGTAAAATAAAGAAAGTAGAAAGAATAGTCATTTGGTCCTCTTAATCATGATTATTTTATAATAGTTGAGTGAAGCGGAGGTAATTGTGGTATCCCTGGTTGATTGAAAATTGGAACATAAAAAAGTTGAAAGTCTTCGTTTAAATGGTTTTGTTTTTTCTATAAAACAAGGTCACCTCAACAACTGATATCTATCAGTTTACTGCTTGGATATTTTGTTGGCTTCTCATTCTTTCCTCCTCCTCCTCCTCTTCCTCTGCTCCTCCTCCTCCTCTTCCTCCCTCTCCTCCTCCTCCTCCTTCTCCTCCTCCTCCTCCTCCTCCCCTCCTCCCCCTCCCCCTCCCCTCCCCCCTTCTCCGTTAACTTGCTTAGGGTTTTATTTTGACCATATGGTGTAGCACCTTTGGTGATTAAAATAAAATGTAGATTTGTGAGTTCGCTGCCATTCTGAAAGAAATTACCTGTTAAATATTAATGGGTTGTAACACTAATAATTGCATTGTGCATACAAGTGAAAGTCTTATACTTTCGTCATTTTGCCTTTTGTTTTTTATTTTGTTTTTTAAAAAATTTTTTAATCATGTTACCTTTTTAAAAAATTTTTTTAACATTTATTTATTATTGAGAGACAGAGCATGAGCATGGGAGGTGCAGAGAGAGGGAGAGACACAGAATCTGAAGCAGGCTCCAGGCTCTAAGCTGTAGGCACAGAGCCCGACGTGGAGCTCAAACTCACAAACTGCAAGACCATGACCTGAGCCAAAGCTGGATGCTCAACCGTCTGGGCCACCCAGGCGCCCCTCATTTTGCCACTTAAATTTAGGAGTAACAATAATCTTTTTAAGTATTGACCTAGATTAAATAAAGTTATAAGGTGTCTTTCTTTGGGTTGTTAACATGAACATTTATTTATTTATTTATAATAAATAAATTCTAAATAATTTTGATTACTTTGAAATATGATAACCTACAAAACTTGAGTTTTTATAACCTTTCTAAAGAAATTAATCAAGATATTAGAAAAAAGTGTTCAGAGAAGTAGAAAAAAGCTCAGTGAAGTGGAAGACAAACACCTGGAGAAGAAATGGCCCAGCAGTTTTCAGAGATGAAACTTCCTTATTTGAAACATCAACCATCTATTTATCAGCCTCGTTTTTCTCCTCAGAACTTAGCAGAAAGCTCTTCAAGGAAGGGGCTGTTATCTTCAAATGTAATATTAACTGATACTCTCTTTAATGTTATAATATTCTTATCTGACTTTTCTTTTCTAAATCACTGTACAGACTATCGTGAAGAAAAGAAAGTCTTAAATGGTAAGTCATATAAATTTATGGTAAAAAATGTATCAGATTCATATGAATTACATTCATGTACGGAATTGCTTTAAAGAATTATTTAGGGTAGTATTTGGATTTTTATTGGGGGTGGAGGATATTTTTTATACAAAAGATGTCTTTACTTACCTACACTTAGAGGATTTGGAAGAACTTTATAGATCCCTTACTCCAGCCATTGCTCTTACAGTAAGTAGTCCCTCCTGTAACATCCTGAACATATGTTCATCTGTCTGCAGCTTGAATATTTGTATTGGTGAGGAGTTCCACCTTCAGAAGCAAGACAGACAAGTCACATCCCTCAGACATGGAGTCACTGCCAGTGTTTGCCTATAGATGCTGAATAGCCTATTTTTTCTTTTTTTTTTTTTTAATATAATGTGTTGTCAAATTGGTTTCCATACAACCCCCAGCGCTCATCCCAACAAGTGCCCTCCTCAATGCCCATCAACCACTTTACCCTCTCCCCCACCCCACCCCCCATTAACCCTCAGTTTGTTCTCAGTATTTAAGAGTCTCTTATGGTTTGCCTCCCTCCCTCTCTGTGACTCTTTTTTTCCCCTTCCCCTCCCCCATGGTTTTCTGCTAAGTCTCTCGAAATCCACCTATGCATGAAAACATATGGCATCTGTCTTTCTCTGCCTGACTTATTTCACTCAGCATAATACTCTCCAGTTCCATCCATGTTGCCACACATGGCCAGATTTCATTCTTTCTCATTGCCGTGCAGTATTCCGTTGTATATATATATCTACCACATCTTCTTTATCCATTCATCAGTTGATGGACACTTAGTCTCTTTCCATGATTTGGCTATTGTCGAAAGTGCTGCTATGAACATTGGGGTACACGTGCCCCTATGCATCAGCACTCCTGTGTCTCTTGGGTAGATTCCTAGCAGTGCTATTGCTGGGTCATAGGGTAGTTCTATTTCCATATTTTTGAGGAACCTCCACACCGTTTTCCAGAGCAGCTGCACTGAATAGCCTATTAAACTGCTCTTTTCTAGGCTCAGCAGCTCTGGATTCTTCAGCCATTCAGCATGACTGAGAATTATGGCTGACATTCTCCCCTCCCCTGCCTCCAAAAAAACAAAATAAATATGGTGTGGTGGTCAGTATTGACTCTTAGGAAATGCTTGGGGCTACTCTGATTAAACTACTTTTTTAAGGTATATTTAGAAATAGGGTTTTTTTGGTCCACGTTTGCAAAAGAAAGATATTGAAATTCAGCTACAAGCTAGATTGCCAGATTAGTTACCCTTCTTTTTTTAACTTGAGGAATACAGTAGTCTATATTGTAGACTGACTTATTTCAGTTTTTGATGTAACCCCTGAAGGTTGTGTCTGATAGTATAGCTCTGTATTAAATGATGAGCCTATCTTGGGTTCCATCTGATGATTGACTCTCCTGTGATAATAGGCATACAACCGTTGCTTAAAGACTAATTACCGATATGCTGGGCGTTTCCATTCCCACCACATATGGCTTCCAGAACCATTACTTTCCTATTGCCCTCCTTTGGATGCACTGCATTTATCTAATACCTCAGTTCAAGGCAGCCTCAAGAATGGGATGCTAACATTCCATAAGTGTTCTGGCCAGCACACTTGGATTCTATAAGATTGTAATATTTACATTTATTAGCCTTTTCTCATTTTGGTTTCTTCAGGTCTGTGTGGTAAGTGTGTGTATCTGCAGATGTGATCTGTCTGCCAGTAATGTCGTTATTCAAATAACTATTCTAAATCCCGAATGAGATAGACTGCTGTGGTATTCCCCTAGGGACCTGATCCCTTCAGATTAACTGCAGTCATCAAGCAGCACTGTGGGGGAGAGACTGTCCATTCAGTCCACCTAGCTCTAGTTAACTCTTTTACTCCACCCCTCATTCACCAGATTCCTTCAGCTTTTCCAGAATGATGTTATATATAAGGTGTTTTGCTTGGCAGATGTTGAAATCAAGACACATAGGCATGTACATATACAAGAATGCCTATGACATTATTCTGTTCTAAAAAGTCATATTTGTATGACACTATAGTTTTTTAGAATGTTTGAAAATTGTCTCCTTTGCTGTGTCAGGGCAAATTTCTTTACTAGTTTGAATTTGAGGAAGCAGAAATGGTGCTTTTTGTAAGATCCTAGTGCTGACACTGACCTCAAATCCAGATTTCTTGGTCCTAATAAGATCCTAATAAGATCAAAATTGACTGATAATCTGTGAATCCTGTTGATAGCTTTTTCTTATGCAAGTTCTTAGGTCGTGATGCATTTGTTTTTTATTTATATATCTACGAGGCCTCCAAATGATAAATGACATTAATCTCTTAGTGCAATATCTTTTAAGTGATTTTTCAAATAATTTATTAAGGTTATTTTTTCTTAGTTTTTGTCATTTGAGATAAAAATACATTTTCGTTGTATAGCGTCCCGTTGTTATACTTTCAGTTTCTGGTGGAGCATTCTTCTTTAGGATTCATTCCTAGTTAGTTGATAACTTTGGCTTTGTTATGTCACATCTTTGAGACTTCCTTTGTTTATCTGAAAATTAATTGTGTTCTGTAGAGTTGCATAGGAAGAGATGGAAGCTGAGTGAGTAAGGCCTGGACTCAGGGCTCACGATCGGCCTCATCCCCCCAAATATGGCTGTTTGATATCTTTGCACTTAAGTTGGATTTAAACAGAAGCTTTTATGGCTAGAGAGAGTCCTGAAATCTCTACACTCGTTTGTCTCTAAGATGCCTCCCTTCTCTGACTTTATAATTACTGACGTTTTTAGGTTTTTTTTTTTTAAAGATTATTTTTTTTTGAGAGAGACAGAGTGCAGGTGGGGCAAAGGCAGAGAGAGAGGGAGACACAGAATAGGAAACAGGATCCAGGCTCCGAGGTGTCAGCACAGAGCTCTACAAGGGGTTCGAACCCACGAACCGTGAGATCATGGCCTGAGCCAAAGTTGGACGCTTAGCCGACTGAGCCACCCAGGGGCCCCACATTACTGTGACTTCTGATGTGAGACTTCCAAGATTCACCAGGATGAAACATCAAGTTTGTTTTCGTGCGCAGTTCGTTCGAGGAATAGAAATGTTACTGTTGCAGAGATTTGGGAAAGTCTTTTACCAGCAGGCCTCCTTTTTTCCAAACGGAACCTTCTGGATCCAAACCACACAGTCCTGTTGTGGGAGGGACATACAGAATGCTCACAGAACGTCCAGAGTTCTTCCACGTCTCTGGGTTCTCAACCGAAAACCACGGTTTTGGTGGGCTGTTAACATGCTGTGTTGCCGCATGGCCACAGGAATGATTTCCGTGAGGCTGTGGAGTGGCTGGAACCCTCAGGCGTTTCTGGTATAAAATATAAATCGGTACAACCACTTTGGGAAATTGTTGAGCAGCAGCTAGTAAAGCCGAACCTGCACACACCTTGTATAGTTACAGAAATGCAGATATGTGTTCTTTAAGAATGTGCATGTACATATACAAGAATATTGATAACAGTGCTGTTTATGTATAATAGCCCAAAACCGCAAACAACTTAAATTTCCAGTAACAGAAGAATGTATAAACTCTCATATATTTATACAACGTAGTATAAATACAAACTACTGATACATTCAACAGCATGGGTAAAATTTTAGAAATCTTGAGGTTTGATTTATTGCTTTCTGTCAGTCATGCTTATTTGCCATGATGTCGAACAAAAAAAGCCTCAGACCAACAGAGAACATGTCTCATGATCCCATTTCTATAAAGGTCAAATACAGGCAAAAGCCGAAGATGCTAAAAGTCAGAATAATGGTTAGCCTTGAGGGAAGGGTGGTGATCGGAAGGGGGCACAAGGTGGGTGCTGGTACAAGGGTATGTTTTTGTACATGTGTGATTTGTGTCCTTTTATAATATTTTAATAAGTTTACTAAAAAAGAAGAAAAAAATAAATGCCATCTAGATGAATGGTAGCTGTTTCGTTTTTCTTTGTGAAGGCATGCTTCCCAAGAGCCAAGTGCCAGATACACTTGCCAAAGAAGGTCGTAGTTCTCCAAGGTATGCATTCTTGTTCTACTTTTTAAAAGCTAAATTAGTTCTACACCAAATATGCACATTAAAATAAACAAACAGCTTTGAGTTTGAGTTCTTGCTTACTGTATTAATCATGCTTCCTTGACACAAGAACTGTAGTGTCTCATCAGGCTTTGTTGGAGAATGAGCTGTTTTCTGTATACGTGAATTTTTAGTATTACTAAAGTTTGATCCATTTTCAACACTTGTGTGTTTAAGTCTTTGTGTTTAAAAATTTTTAAGTTAAATTTTTTCAAAAACATTTTTGACTTTAAAAACTGTTCAAAAATATTTTTCTGATTATAAAATATACATTCATGGTGGAAAACTTGGAAAAAAGAAATACAAAAGAAAGTGATAAAATCAGCTGTAATCTTTCAACTCTGGATATATACTTAATAATTGGTCTGTTCCACCCAGTTTGATTCGTATAATACCTATTTCTATATTACTCTATTTCGATAATACTGGCATTGCAATGTATTCTATGATCAGTTTCCTGTGTCATTAAATATTCTGCAAAAGCATTTTTTTGTCTGCTTTCTATCGTATGACCATACCATAATTTATTCAGCTACGCTGTTTTTCATATATTCAGTTTGTTTTATCAGTTTTTATGGAAATATATTGCACAGCAACTGTCTTAGTAAATTATGCAATCTGTATACATTTTTGTTAATGTTAACGTTTCAAATGCCCTCAGGGTTATATGGATTCTTTGAAATGTTGTTCTTTCTCCCCGCCGCCAGTCTGTATATAATAGCAGCATCCTGCTATATTTGTTAAATATTAAAGTATTTCATATCCAGTTTTAACTTACGGGCATAAGGAAGGCCTCTAGGATTTACCTCTGGGTGTCCTTGTGTTCGTAATAAGTGCAAAACCACTATCAGTTTGATGAACAGTTGTTAAAAAACAGAAGACTTGGTTTTACCTTAGGTTTTACTATTGAACCATTAAAAGACCTTGATGAATTAATATTTTGAATAATGATAATATAATAATATTTGTGACAGGAGGAGTGTAGGTAATAAGCATGTAGATTTCGTCATGCTTCTTAAGAAAATATGTTGTGTTATTGCTCTGATACAAGATTTTAGTAGAATGTGTAACCTTTCTAAAAAGTGTCTTTTCAAGGATATTGTTTGTTTCATTCCAAGTTAGAATAATTACCTAATTGTAAGGCCCCCTCCCCCCCGTTATTTAGAACAAAGTTTACCTAGAGAAATATACTTTTCACTATAGATTTTAAGCTGCATATTTAAAATCATATACTTATGTTAAGTCATACTGCATATTTTTAAGCCATATATTTTTAAATTGCATATTTAATGACTTAATATATTGTGTTACTATACAATTGGTGATGTAGTTATTCATTTTTTTACTATTTTATAGCTATGACTGGTTCCAGACAGACTCTTCAGTGACCGTTGTCATATATACTAAGCAGAAGGTAAACAGTGTCTTTAAAATCAGAACGAAAGTGAAGTCTTAATAAATGCCAGCTATTTTCTAAGCACTCTTTTTATATTATTAGCATTTGTATTCACAGAAACTCCATGGAGTAGATCCTTTTGTTATCCCTATTTTATAGATGGGGGAAACAGAAGGTTAAGTAATTTACCCAGTGTCACACAGTAAGTGGCAGAACCAGCATTTTGAACCCAGGCAGCCTGGCTCCAGGGTATATATAACAGCCATGCTATAGCCTCTTAAAAAAAGCTGGACTAGGAAGTATTTTATGTACTTTTCTGTGTGTGTGTGTGTGTGTGTGTGTGTGTGTGTGTGTGTAAGCGTGGATAACAAAAGTGAGAACTCAGTTAACTTCATTGTAAGAACTAATTTCTTGAGCATAAATCGGAATTTGAGAGACAGAGACAGGAGAGACTGTGATACTGTGGTTTAGTGTGCTTAAACCACTAATGGGATTCAGATACCCTCTTGAAATTAAAATTAAAGGGTTAATTGATTTACTAAGTACATATTGAACTTCTGCTTTATTTGCAGCACTATTTTAGGATTCAGGGATCTAATGATGGGCTAGATATGTAAATACTTGACTTTCCTGGGGCTTGCATCTGAGAAATCAGATCAGTACACAGATAACTTACAACATCTGCAAACACATTCTCCAGCAACTGGCAAGGTTCCCACACTGGAGGAACCATGTAAATGTAAAGACACGTTCTGGCAGCTAGGGATTTCTGAGAATGCATGCTACTTCTGTAGTAGCAGAACCACATAGGAGCCGTGAGTTCTTCCGACTGTCACAGTATGTTGTGACATTCTGAAGGAGTGACGGTAATCTGCTTGATCAGCCAAGAGGGCCAGAGGCACTGCCCGAACCACTTCCACGCCCTCTAATTATTGTCTCCTCATGCAGTCCAAACCCAAGAGGGCATGGCCTTGGGAGGCTGGGGTCTGCCCCCATTGGCGATGTCAGTGAGGCACCGAGGATGAATGACCACGGGAAGGAGGGAGATTCATATGTGAAATAATGTGTTCATTGTATGGTATAAATGATAGGTGCCAAAATAACTCGTGCCAAGGCTATGTAGAAATTAGAGTTATCTAGAAATTTGTTAGTGAAATTTTATATGTTATATTTTCTTATAAGCCGAAGTCAAGAGGTTGTGTAATTTGCCCAAAATCATGCAGTAGTTAAAAGGTTAAAATGAAGATACGTATCTTGATTTCTGGTCTGATTCTAATTTTTTTCCAGACTATTTATTCAACAAATATTAATTGAGCTGATACTAGGTACCAGGCAATATTCTTGACAGTCCCATACATTCAGAGCTTAGAGATGAGTGGGTGAGGTAGATATTAAGCAGAAATGAATGTCTTATTAAAATTGCAATATGTGCTTTGAAGGAGAACTAGGTTGTATGAGGGGAAGAGCAAGAGTAATGTTTATTCACCTTGTGGGTTCTATAAAGAAATGCCATATTGGGCACCCGGCTGACTCAGTCGGTTAAGCGTCCGACTCTTGATCTTAGCTCAGGTCATGATCTCACGGTTTTGTGAGTTGGAGCCTCACATCGGGCTCTGCACTGACAGTGCGGAGCAAATAAAAAAATAAAATAAAATAAATGCCGTATCAACATCCACTGATCATCTTAAAAGTATAGTAGTTGTAGAAATTTGGGGCAAATTTTACTTTCTGATTTTTCTCTTTCTGCTTTCTGTTTAAGGATATTAATCTAGACTCAGTCATAGTTGATCATCAGGATGATTCCTTTAGAGCAGAGACGCTTATCGAGGATCATTCATATATTATCCATCTTGGTAAGTACTTTATTCTTTATTAATGGAAGCAACTCCAGTTTCCTTTATTTTTGGCAATGACTTGGTCCACAGTCTAGGTAGCAATAATATTTTATCTGATACTGTCATTTTGGTTCATCATTTTTGATTAACCTTTTTTTCTGTTTTTTTTTTTTTCTTTATACTAACAACGGTGCTAGCAAGTGGCAGCCTAACCTCACCTTTCCCAAGTTTAAACAATTAAGTGCAATCAAAGTCACTAATAACATGAAATATTTGTTGCCCTGGCTTTGTTAAATATCTTTTACTTGATACCTACAAACAAACCCCTGGAGACCTGTCCCATGCTCCTACTGAGCTGCCATGGCTAAGCGCTTGTTCCACTGGCCTGTTCTTTTTTGCCAGCACTGCCGTAGGAAGTGCGAGGTGACACCAAAGCAGCATGGACTGTAAGGTTGTATGGTATCCCTCAGCTGCCTGTTCCTTCTTAACCAGAGATCAGCCCTACAATTCACTTCTGTCTGCTTTGAGAAATTAGAGATCAGAAGAAAGAAACCAGAACCAAAATCTGGGATCAAAGATGCCAGATTAAAAAAAAAATTAAACATTTATTTATTTTTTGAGAGACAGAGAGAGACAAAGCATGAGTGGGGATGGGTGGAGAGAGAGAAAGTCCAAAGCATGCTCTGTGCTCTAGGCTGTCAGCGCAGAGGCTGATGTGGGGCTCGAACCCATGAACAGTGAGATCATGACCTGAGCCAAAGTCGAATGCTTAACTGGCTGAGCCATCCAGGGGCCCCAAAGATGCCAGATTCTTACTCCACATTTCATCTATAATGACTCTAGGATTTCACCCTTTTCTCCTCCAATGAAGGTGATGTTATTCTAGTTAGAAGATAGAAATGAAACAAACAACAACAATAACAAGAAAATTGTGTTTTAAGCATTCTTTTTTCCTTTAAGTTTTTTAACATTTATTCATTTTTGAGAGCTAGAGAAAGACAGAGTGGAAGAGGGGGAGGGGGAGAGAGAGAGAGGGAGACACAGAATCTGAAGCAGGCTCCAGGCTCTGAGCTGTCAGCACACAGCCTGATGCGGGGCTCAAACTCACAAACCATGAGATTATGACCTGAGCCAAAGTCAGACACTTAACCGACTGAGCTACCAGACACCCCTAAGCAGGCATTCTTATATGAAGAACATATCATTTACTTTTGCCAAACAGAGACTGATTCTCCAGACCTTAGCTGGCTCAGGATTCCGCTCACTGCTTTACTGTATTACTGAAGTATCTTTAGTCCTGAGTTTGATCAGAATAGAAAAATGTTTTTTCTTTCCTATTTTCTCCATTCAATAGATTAATCAAAACGAAACCTTAAACTTTTCTTCTAGAAATAATAAGCTGCCTTATTTTTTCTTAGCATAAGACCTAATATATATTGCCTCTTGGGGAAGAGTTTTAACCAAACACTCTGATATCTCGAAAAGTTTACATTACTCATTAGCACCGCATGATTTTTCTTCAAGTAAAACCTCCTTGCCACCATCTATTAAGTTTCAAATACTTTATAGCTAGTTTGTTCACACTGTAGCTAACACTATTGTAGCACACAATACAAAGAAACAAAAATTCCATAGTGAAAAATACTCATATTTTTGACTCCAAAATACTGCAGAAATACTTTTGGATGCTGCTGTTGGATTGGAAGGACTAACTAATGCAGAATCGCAGTTCCAGGTAGCCACGTTAACACAGTGAAGTTTAGAGGGATGTCTGTGAAAATATTTCTTGCGTCTCCCCCTCCTGGCACGTAATTTCCATAAGGGCCGTGTTTTTTTCTTTCATTAACTATTGTATCCATAAAACCAAAAAAAATATTTTTTTTTCAATAACTGACTGAGTATTCAACCTCAGACAACAATAAGAAAGGAAGAACTTAAGCCAGACCCAAGCCGGGCCCGTACGTACACCCACGCTTGTGCTCCCACTGCGAGCATGCACGCTTCAGGTGCTGCACGCCTCCCCACCTTGCTCCCGTCTTGGTCTGTAGGAACAGCAGTCTGGGACCATGCTTGGGTTACTACTTGTGGGCAATTGAGTATTTGCTCTTTAATAGGGAGAGAAACTGAGAAGTTGAAAAAATGTATTTATATTTAAATGCTTTGACATTTTGGTTGTGTGCAGTTTCTTTCTCCAGGCTCTCAGAATATGTTTTACTTACCTTGAGAGATTTGAAATAGTGCATACAAGAACCATCTAGATGATCGTATGTGGTGTTCATAGACTGTATGAATTGAAGTTGGATTCTAACTCACATATTTTTCTTTCCTAGAGCTAAGCCATGAAATTGAAGAAGATTTTTCTGGTAAGCTACCAAAAAATAATTTCTTGCATGCATGCACACGCACACACATGCACACACACAGGCACATAGGGGGAGAGAGAGACAGGAAAAGGAAGAGAAAACTCATCATTTGTCTTATTTTTCATACCTATGTTTTCATAGTACAAAACAACGTTGTGACATTTTCTATATAAATAATTATGTTAATATTTATAGATTTGTCCTCTCTCTGGTTTCAGGTTTTTTCTCCCTTTTCTCTTTCCCCTAGTTCCTTTCGTTTCTTTACCCTTTCCTTTTTCTCTCCTTAGAAAAAAAAATCCTTGTCTTCTTTCCATTCTTCCTTCTCTCCCTATCTCCACCCTACTCCTGACATGCAGCCTGTAGAAATATACTAGACCAAAGTTTTCTTAGGTCTGTATGTTTAAATATGTAATGCTAACAGAGTTTATTAAGTTATGAATTTTGCTACATATAAAAGTACAATGTGGATTTTACAAAGCTGTTAATAACAGCAGATTCATAGAATGGTGGTTTCTTGTTTTTTAGCTTTATTGAGGCATAATCGACAAAATTATAATATATTTAATTGCATGATAATTTGATATAAGTATACAGTGTAAAAGGATTCCCCAAATTGAGTTAACACCTCCATCACCCCACATATTTACTGTTTGTGTGTGTGTGTGTGTGTGTGTGTGTGTGTGTGTGTGTGTGAGGACACTTAAGTTCCACCATCTTAGCAAATTGGAATTGTTCGGTATTATCAACTGTAGTCGCCATAGTTATACATTAGATCTTCAGACCTTAGTATCTTAACTGAAAGTTTGTTCGCTTTCATCATCCTGTCCCCACACCCTACCCCTAGCCTCTGGCAGCCACCATGCTACTTTCCGTTTATACGAGTACATGACCTTTTATTATTATTATTTTTCAAGATTCTGCATATAAGTGATACCATGCAGTATTTGTCTTCTCTGTCTGGCTTATTTAGCTTAATGCCTCCAGGTTCATTCGTGTTGTTGCAAATTGAAATATTTCCTTTTTTTTTTTTAAGGCTGAATATTTCATTAGAGATATGTACATATATATCTGTAAATACATGTAGTTTTTAAAATTTTTGTCATTTCTTATTTTAAAGTACTGTCAGAGTACTCTACAATGGTCCTGTGCCTTCTTTTTTTTTCTGTATAACATAGTTAACTCTGTAAATTATGTAAATTAGTGTCAAGGAAAAAAATAGTCAAGGACCATATTTTCATATTTGTTAAGCTTCAAATCAGTGCTCATTGAAATGAATGTATTTGACTAATCTACCATAAAAAGTTATTGTTAAATTGTTATTGAATTATGTGTTTACAGTGAAGAGTAGACTGTTTCTAAACACAAAATGAAATAAACTTTAGGTGTTCAAAAGCGTATTCAATTCATAAAATTTGATCAGCATGTAAAGTCTATATCTTTTTATTATACCCATATATTCTGAACTATTTTAAAAAGTCAGAAATAATAAGATAATATAAATAGTTTTTAATTAAGATTCATATGCACTTTATAGTGATTCATGAGGCTTTTTCTGTGTTTACTAGGCTCAGTATTGATCTACTGAATTTGAATTTATTTATAAGAACCTCTCAGATCCCAATTGAAAAATGTTAAGAGTATAAATAAATTAAATTTGCTCTTATGGATCCATTCAGTGACTAATTTATATATGTCAGCCCCCTCCTTTTTTTTGTTTTTGTTTTTAGCTATGTGTTAATTACTTGCCATGGCTATATTTGAGCTTATATGAAAACTGGCAATACATTTTAGTTAGGCCCTTGATAAATTAGTTTGAAAGAAGTTAACTTGAATCATAAAATAAATTAAACTGGATTTAACATCATTTAAAGGCATAAACAATTTTGGTATGTATGCAAAGTCTTACTAATGATTCCTGTTATTCCTATCAGCTCAGGACATTTGTATTGTTTTAGAGAGATTGATTTTACAATAATGTGTTATATTTAGTTTCAATGAATACAAATGGAATTTATCTTCTTTTCAGTGCGGGTTGTTGAGAATGTGGGAAAAATAGAAATTGTCCTAAAGAAAAAAGAGAATACTTCTTGGAAACGTCTTGGTCACCCCTTAGAGAACCATAATTCACTTGTTCCAAAGAAAGATACAGGTATGCTGTGCTGTGATTTTGAGTCCTGTGTTCATGAAATTATTTTGTCAATCATGCAGTTGTACCAGAATTTGGAAGGCCATTTTGAGATGAACGTTGTATCTCCCTTTAAGAAGTTGAAAAGAATATGGTATCTGTTTTCCTCCTTTTTTGTTAAAAATTTTTTAATGCTTATTTATTTTTTTGAGAGAGAGAAACAGTGTGCGAGCGGGGGAGGGGCAGAGAGAGAGGGAGACACAGAATCCGAAGCAGGCTCCAGGCTCTGAGCTGTCAGCACAGAGCCCGATGCGGGGCTCGAACTTATGAACTGCAAGATCATGACCTGAGCCGAAATCAGGCGTTTAACCGACTGAGCCACCCAGGTGCACTGCCTATTTTTTTTTTTTATTGAGGTATAATTGACATACAGTATATACTAGTTTCTGACGTATCATGTAATGATTCGATTTTTGTATACACTGTGAAATGACATCACAGTAAGTATAGTTAACATCTGTCACTGATAGTCACACAAGATTTTCTTTTTTTATCTTGTGATGAGCTCTTTTAAGAGCATCTTTCTTAGCAACTTTCAAATATTCATTACCGTATTGTTAGTCACCATGTAGTATATTATATCCCTATGATTTATTTACTTTATAGCTGGAAGTTTGTACCTTTTCACCCCTCCACCCATCTTGCCCACCCCCGACTCCTGCTTCTGACAGTCACCAGTTTGTTTTCTGTATCTATGAGCTTGTGGGTTTATTTGTTTTGTTTAGATTTTTAGATTCCACATATAAAAGAGATCATACATGTTTGTCTTTGTCTGACCTCTTTCACTTAGCATAATATCCTTAGGGTCCATCCATGTTGTCCAAATGACAAGCCTTTATTCTTTTTTAAAATAGCTGGATATATACCATTGTGTATGTGTGTGTGTGTGTGTGTGTGTGTGTATATATATATATATATATATATATATATACACACCACATTTTCTTTATCCATTCATCTCTCAGTGGACACTTAAGTTATTTCCTTACCTTGGCTATGGGGAGATGCATGTATCTATTTATATTAATGTTTTTGTTTTCTCCAGATAAATACTCAGAAGTGGAATACTGGATCATATGGTAGTTGTATTTTTAATTTTTGGACAAACCTCCATGCTGTTTTCCATAGCAGCTGCACCAATTTCATTCCCACCAACAGCACACAAGGCTACCCTTTCCTCTGCGTCTTTGCCAACACTTATTTTTGTGTTTTCGAGAATAGCAGTGCTCAGCGGTGTGAGGTGACAGCTTATTATGGTTTTGACTTGCATTTCCCTGATGATTGGTGATGTCGAGTACCTTTTCATGCACCTGTTGGCCATTTGTATGTCTTCTTTGGGAAAATGTCTCTTTAGGTTCTCTGGATTTTGCTTTTAGATTTTAATCTATTCTTTAAATCAGGTTGTGTTTTTGCTATTGAGTTGCATGAGTTCTTTATATATTTTGGATATAAACCCTTTATCACATTTATGATTTGCAAATACTTTCTCCCATTCAGTAGATTGTCTTTTCATTTTGTTGGTGGTTTTCTATTCTTATAGAAGCTTTTTATTTTATTTTTAAATATTTTTTAAATGTTTATTTTTGAGAAAGAGAGAGATTGAGCAGAGAGGAGGGGCAGAGAAAAGGGACAGAGGATCCAGAGCAGGCTCCATGCAGTCATCACAGAGCCTGACGTGGGGCTTAAACTCACAAACTGCAAGACCATGACCTGAGCCCAAGGCAGATGCTTAACTGACTGAGCCACCCAGGCACTCCTTGTAGAAGCTTTTTAGTTTGATGTAGTGTCCCACTTTATTTTTGCTTTTGTTGCCTTTGATGTCAGGCTCAAAAAAATCATTGCCAGGATCAATGTCAAGTAGTTTCCATCTGGTTTCTTCTAGATGTGTATTGTTGCAGATCTTACATTCAAGTCTTGAATCTACTTTAGTTTTTGTAGTGGTGTAAGATACTAATCTAGTTTCATTATTTTGCATATGGTTGTCCAGTTTTCCCAGCACCATCTACCAAAAGGGAGTGTCCTTTCCTCATTGTATATATTCTTGCCTCCTTTGTCATAAATTAATTTATATATATATGTGTGTGGGTTTATTTCTGGAGTCTCTATCCTCTTCCACTGATCTATATGTCTGTTTTTATGACTACCATACAGTTTTGCTTATCATAGCTTTGTGGAATAGTTTGAAAAAGGGGAATTTGCTACCTCTAGTGTTGTCTTTTTTAAGATTGCTTTGGCTATTTGAGGTGGGTTTTTTTTTTTTTTTTTGTAATTCCATACAAATTTTAGGATTATTTGTTCTAGTTCTGCAAAACATGCTATTGGTATTTTGACAGTAATTACACTGAGTGTGTAGATTGCTTTGAGAGTATAGACATTTTAATAATATTTATGGCTTCTTCCAATTTATGAGCATAGTATTTCTTTCCATTTGTGTCATCTTCAGTTTTTTCCATCTATATCTTACACTCTTCAGACTACAGGTCTTTCACCTCCTTGGTTAAATTCCTAGGTTTTATTCTTTTTGATGCAATCGTAAATGAGATTGTTTTCTCAATTTCTCTTTCTGATAGTTCATTATTAGTGTGTAGAAATGCAACATTTTTTGTATATCGATTTCATATCCTGCAACTTCAATTATTATTTCTAACAATTTTTTGGTAGAGTCTTGAGGGGTTTTTTATATGTAATATTATGTCATCTGCGAATAGTGACAGTTTTACTTCTTCATTTCTAATTTGGATACTTTTTATTTCTTTTTCTTGCATAATTACTCTGGCTGGGACTTCCAATATTATGTTGAATAAAAGTGGTGAGAGTAGGCATCCTTGTCTTGTTCCTGACCAGCTTTTTACCATTGAATATGATGTTAGCTATGACTTGTCATTAACAGCCTTTACTATGTTGAGGTGTCTTCCCTCTCTACCCACTTTGTGAAAAGTTTTTATTATAAATGAGTGTTAAATTTTGTCAAATGCTTTTTCTGAATCTATTGAGATGATCATATGGTTTCTGTCTTCCATTTATTAATGTAGTGTATTACATTGATTGATTTGTGGATGTTGAACCTTTCTTGTATCCCTAGAATAAATCCTTCTGTATTATGGTGTATAATTCTTTTAATGTAGTGTTGAGATCAGTTTGTTAGTATTTTGTTGAGGATTTTTACATTTATGTTCATCAAAGTATTGACCTGTAATTTTCATCTCTTCTGGTGTCTTTGTCTAGTATTAGGGTAATACTAGCTTTGTAAAATGAGTTAAGAAACATTCCTTCCTGTTCTTTTTTTGGGAAGGATTGTTACTAATTTTTCTTCGAATGTTTGGTATTATTCACCAGTGAAGATCTCTGATCCTGGACTTTGTTTGCTGACAGGTTTTTAAATTACTGATTCAGTCCTTAGTAGTAATTAGTTCATTCAGATTTTCTATTTTTTTTAATGATTAGGTCCTGAGAGATTGTATGTTTCTAGGATTTAAATACATCCCATAGGTTGTCCAATTTGTTGGTGTATAATTATTCGTAGAATTCTTTTATGATCTTTTACAGTTCTGTGGTACCAGTTGTAATATCATCTCTTTTATTTCTGATTTTATTTATTTGAGCCCTAATTTTTTTTTGTGGTGAGTCTAGCTAACGGTTAGCCAATTTTATTTATCTTTTTAAAGAACTATTTCTTAGTTTCTTTGATCTCTTTTATTGTGTTTTTAGTCTCTGTTTCATGTATTTCTCCTCTGATCGTTAGTGTTTTTTTCCTTCCACTTAGTGCTTCATTTTTTCTTTTTCTTATAGATATGAAAGAATATCTTGAGATATGAAGTTAGGTTGTTTATTTGAGATTTTTTTGTTTATTGAGGTAGGCATTTAGCATTATGCAATTCTCATCTGTCTGTGTCCTTACATCTGAAGTGAGTCTCTTGTAGGCAGTATTTAGATGGGTTCTGTTTTTTAATCTACTCAGCCACTCTGTGTCTTTTGATTGGAGAATTTAGTTCATTTACATTTAAAATGATTATTGATAGGTATGTACTTTTTCCCATCTTGTTAATTGTTTCTGGTTGTTTTGTAGTTCCTTTCTTCTTCTCTCGCTCTCTTCTATTATGATTTGATGACTTTCCTTTGTGTTAGATTCCTTTTTTGTTATCTTTAGTGTATACTCTGTAGGTTTTTGCTTTATGGTTACCATGAAGCTACATACAAAAATCTCTATTTGTAATGGTCTATTTTAAGTCAATAACAAGTTTGAATGCATTATACAACTCTACATTTTTACTCTCCTCCCCCACCCCGCCTGTGTTTTATGTTTTTGATGTTACATTTAACAAGAACTTTTTTCTTGTGTAAACCTTAAGTAATTATTGAAGTTACAGTTGTTTTTATCACTTTTGTCATTAACCTTCATACTAGTTTTTTAAGTGGTTAATCTACTACCTTTACTGTATATTTACTTTTACCAGTGAAACTTATATTTTCGTATATTTTCTTGTTCCTAATTAGTGCCATTTTTTACCAGCTTAATGAAGTCTCCCTAACATTTCTTGTAAGTCTGGTTTAGTGATCATGAACCCCTTTAGCTTTTACTTGCTTGGAAAACTCTTTTTTTAATGGAGATTAAATTTTAGCCTCTACTTTCTAATGTTTAGGCACTGCAGAGTTATTAGGTAGTGATACCTGAACACGGAGACCTACTTGTGCTTAGACTGTTGTTTAACCATTCACTCCTTCCCGTTCCTTTTTATAAAAGGTGCAAAAGCAAGTTTATGTTTATGCCTCGTAGGCACATCACCTTTTTTTGTATTAAAGATAATATGTTTATTGTTTTTCTGCTTATTTAAACCATTTTCTCAGTTTACTCCTGAAAGATGTAATTCATTTCCTTCTTCGTTTCATTTCTTCGTTCATTTCCATTTTTCCTTTATTTTTTTGGGGTTTTTAATCTTAGTATAACATATTTATACAAAGAGATGCATATTATAAGTGTTCACATGATGAATTTTCACATGGTGATGTCCTCCATATTTTTTGTTTTTTTTTTTTTTAAGTTTATTATTTTGAGAGAGAGAGAGAGAGAGAGAAAGGATCCCAGGCAGTTCTGCATGCTGACATTGCAGAGTCTGCCTGACACAGAGCTCAAACCCACGAGCTGTGAGATCGTGACCTGGGTTGAAACCAAGAGCCAAATGCTTAATCAACTGAGCCATCCAAGTGCCCAATACAAGAGTTTTGAAATTTCACAATATGATATGCCTTAATTTGGGTCTGTTTTCATTTATCATACTGGTTCTTTATCCTTTGTGTTATCTTTTCATTATAGAAACTTATGACCTTCAGTTCTGGGAAATAATGATTTTCCTTCTTTTCATAGTTTATTTTTTGCTATCTAGAAGTATTCTTATTTTAAGCCTTAAAAAATTTTTTTTTAACGTTTATTTATTTTTGAGAAAGAGAGTGCAAGCCAGGGAGGGGCAAAGAGAGAGGGAGACACAGAATCTGAAGCAGGCTCCAGGCTCTGAGCTGTAAGCACAGAGCCTGATGCAGGGCTCGAACTCGTGAACTGCGAGATCATGACTTGAGCTGAAGTCTGACGCCCAACCGACTGAGCCACCCAGGCACCCCTTATTTTAAGCCTTTTTAAAGAAGTCTTCTAAATAGCTCATCTTTTCTCTCTTATTTTCAATTTTGTCCTTCTGTTCTGTATTTTGGGTGATTTCTTTAGCTGTGTCTTTCAGCTCTTCTATTGAATTATTCATTTCTACAACCATATTTTTAACGTCTAAGAACTCTTTTGATTTCTGTTCCTTTGTTTTAGCATTGTGTTCTTCACAGCCTCTCTTATCATTTTAAGAGTGACTGACAAGAGTTTTAGAGTTTCCTTCTCCCTGTGTAACTTATGTCCCCAAAGTTTGTTTTAGTTATCTTTATATTAGATACTTTCTTTGAATGTCTTTTGATCCCTACCTGCTCACATTTCTGGGAGTGGAACTCTAAAAGCTGTTTAGAAACTTTGTGCATGTGGGTGTGACTTGTTAACGATAATACTAACTCTATGGATGGATTGTTTCCTTGGGAGAAGTTCAATGTCAGTATCTTGCAGAGTCTTCTAGGAGCAGACAGTCTCCTACTTTGCACCCAAAATTTCAAAAGAAATGGGGAAAGAAGGCTGGGTGTCTGTAAATTTAATTTCCTGTGTTTGTTTGTTGTCTTGTATACTATATTAATTTGCTAGGACTGCCATAACAAAGTACCACAAACTGGGTGGCCTAACAAATTTATTTTCTCAGTCTAGAGGCCAGAAGTCCAAGATCAAGGTGTTGGCAGAGTCGGTTTCTTCTGAGGCTTCTTTCCTTGGCTCGTAGATGGCCATCCTCACATGGTCTTCCCTTTGCGTGTCTGTGCCTCTCATTGCCTCTTTTTACAAGGACATCAGTCATATTGTATTAGGGATCACGCACGTTAATGACCTCATTTCACTTAATTAACCTTCTAAAAGAACTTATCTCCAAATACAGTCACATTGTGAGGTACTGGGGGTTCCAGCTTCAACATAGGAAAATTGAGGGGGACACAGTTCAGCCTTGTAACATATACCCAATCCAGAGACCCTTTGTCTTACCCACTCTGGAGAGTAAACTTCTAGTATTTTGCCAGAATTGGAGAGGATCAATATGGGGCCAATGCTAAGTAGGGCAGGACTTCAGAAAGGGCGAGAGATGGGTTATTTCTTAAAAGAATATTCATCTGGAAGGTGGTTTCAGCTCCACCTTTACTCTGATTCCAGAGATAATTGGTCCTACCAATTCCAGAGCCTTCAGGGAATTTTTTTTTTTATTATAAACGAGTTGAGTCTGACTTTCTTTACGTCTAGTTTAGGATTCAGCTGTATTGAGTCTGTTGAATCAGTTGCTAATCATCTCTTTGCCTTGTCAGCATCTAAAGTTTTGTTGTTTTTTTTTTTTATTTCTATTCTCTCTGTCCTTGTAGGCTTATGCCTTAAAAAACAACTGAACCCCCCCCACACACACACACAAATAACTGCATGTATTTACTTTAGCATCTTTAAATATTTAAAATTATTACAGGGGTGCCTGACTGGCTCGCTCAGTCGGTTAAGCGTCTGACTTCGGCTCAGGTCATGGTCTTGCAGTCTGTGAGTTCAAACTCCACATCGGGCTCTGTGCTGACAGCTCACAGCCTGGAGCCTGCTTCAGATTCTGTGTCTCCCTCTCTCTCACTGCTCCTCCCCTGTTCTGTCTCTGAAAAATAAACATTAAAAATTTTTAAATTCTTATAAATATTTAAAACTATAAAGATATATTTGTGGATAATATTTAATTTCAGAAAAGTATCAGTGTTATTTGGAGTATACATTGTGAGTAGAAGGCTGTTTTAGGCACAGTATTAATCATTTTCCCAAGTGGAAGAACATGCAGTGACGTGAGATTGAAGAGTACTTTTTTATAAAGAGGTAGACCAGCAGGAGCAAGTTCTGTAGTACAAACTGAACATATTCTAAGGTGACCCCAGGTGAGCAGATGCTGATGAATTTGTGAATGGCTCCCGGAAAGAGGTGAATTTCAAGCAATGTTGTGAAAGTAATTTACAAAAAAGGAATAAGAAACTATGAAGGGTTTTCCAGGAAGAACTTCAGACTATTCCTGGGTACTTATTGTGCCAGGTATTTGCAGGTTGTAGAAAAAGAAAACCGTAAGCCATGAGTAAGGAAAAGTCAAGTAGAATTCTTTTATTGTGCTGTTAGGAAGGCAGAGAGAACATAGAGGAATAATAGTGTGATCTAGCAGATCAGAAGAAAATAGATAAAAGACAGTGACGATGAAAAGAGGTACCATTAAAGTGAAATCTCTTGCCCTGAAATGATCTATCTAGTGATTAAAAAATCATAGCAAACTAGAAAAAGCCAAGCCCAAGAAATAAATGATACTAGAACTAAGGGTGACCTCTGTTTGGAAATTGTTAGAATGAGCATCACTCAGGTTTTCTCTGTAATTTCCTGAGGCTGTCTATGAACTCTTTTGTCTCTGCCATAAATTTCTGCTTGAGTCATGAACCACCATGGTTAACTTTAGCTTTCTTGTCTAAAATTGGATCAGTACGTGTGTTTTTCATTAATTAGATTTTTTACCTTAGAAAATGACTAAGATTTAGGGGATACTTTTATTTATTTGACTAAATTAGCAAAGATAATTTCTTCTTTGTCCTTTCCACTCCTTAAGTGATGACAAATTGTAGATTATTTTATTCACTAGCAAGGCTGAATACTTATATCATCAAATTATTGTGATCAACTTGCTCTCAGTAATATAAAATGTTTATAGTCCATCATGTGGTTCCTAGGTTTTCAGTATGTCGAAATTATTGACTTTATGATACTAGCATGCTGGCTTCCTCTTACTGAAATTTCTCAGCTTAAAGAATTTTTGTTTGAAATAGGTATGTAAGTTGAAGACTTTTAATGCGGTATCTACTTATGTCAAATCTAGAATTTACTTACACAAAAGATTAAAATAGAGCAAAGAACATAATTAGGGGAGAGAAGCTACTTTATTTTTGCCTTTAATCCAAATGTAATAGGTGATATTTTAAACTGCTATCCGTGGAACCAGACTACCACTTATAAGTTAGATGCTTCCTGCTTTTTTCCCCAAAAGGGACAATATGAACAATTAGTGTGTGCGTGTGTGTGTGTGTGTGTGTGACGGTGAGGAACTTGTCTGTCTATCGAGGGTCAGAAACTAATAGGTAATTGGGTTACTGTTTCTATACCCAACCTAAAATTTTATTTTAATGCAGTTGCCTTTACTGTGGGGACTTTGATCACCAAAGTTAGCATTAAAGATTTGCCAACAAACAACTCAGTACATGAATATTGATATACAAAATTGTAAAGAAGAATTTTAAAAGTTTTGTCATAATTGTGATGTCAGTAGCCACTTATAAGCCTTTATATTAAATATATTTATTGAATCTGTAGCTGTCCTTTTAATGTAAGTTGAACTATGTGAAATTGCTGTTACTCTACTATTTTTAACCTAGAAAGCTGACAGTTTTGTGTGTTTTGATCTATACTTTCATAACAGCTTCTTTTTTTTAATTTTTAAATTTTATTTATTTATTTTTTTTATTTTGAGAGAGAGAGAGAGAGCACGCATGCATGTGGGTTATAGAGGGGCAGAGGGCGAGGGAGGGAGAGAATCTTAAGCAGGCTCCACTCCTGGTGTGGAGCCCGATGACACAGGGCTCAAACCCGCAAACCATGAGATCTGTGACCTGAGCTAAAATCAAGAGTCGGATGCTGAGCCACCCAGGTGCGCCTCGTAATAGCTTCTTAACTACAGAAACCACACACTCTCACACACACACACGCTCTCTGAGTTACTATCTGTACTATACTATAGTACTACTATATACTATCTGTACTATATGTACTCTGTACATAAATGTGCTTGTTGACACACCATAAGCCATCATTTGATTGAGACTTTCTGTAGGGCCATGATTCTGCAGGCAAGCTTCTTGCTCTCACAATGGAACAGACCTTCTTACAGGTATAGACAGAACCACCTCCTCACTGCTCCCCAAATTTTGCCTGTACATCCATGTTTCTTTGCTGTTGAAAATAAGCGTTTGAAAGTACTAGAAATGAAGAAATACTGAAAACAGCCAAGAAAAACTTCTTGTGTTTTGTTCTCTTAAATTATCTCCTCTACCCAGCAGGCACGAAGTTGTTGCATACTCAGTAACAATACAATGCTTTTGCATCTTGCTGTCTTATTTTCATCTCTGTCAAAATGGCCCAAACGTGAAATCTGAAGAAACAAAGAATAGATGGGACAGACTGTAACTGCATAAGAAAGTACTTACTGTGTTAAAACATAAAGTGGAAGAAGTTTAATTTTTTTTTTTAACGTTTATTTATTTTTGAGAGACATAGAGACAGAGTATGAGCAAGGGAAGGGCAGAGAGAGAGGGAGGTACAGAATCTGAAGCAGGCTCCAGGCTCTGAGCCATCAGCACAGAGCCCGATGCGGGGCTCGAACTCACAGACCGTGAGATCATGACCTGAGCCGAAGTCGGCCGCTTAACCAACTGAGCCACCCAGGCGCCCCAGAAGTTTAAAACCTTAGAAGTCAGGTGGTTCAGGCACTTGAGTATACAGCGTTGGCTGCATTATTAGCTGTGGAACAAGAGAAGAAAGGTGATACGTATAGAAGTGTTCCAGTTTAGTGACAGTCTTGCTAAATGATGTGTGATCTAAGACTCCATTGACTCTAGTCTTGGAGAAAGAGCTACCTTTCTACTAATTCATGCTACTGTTTAACTCCACAGAAGGCTCACTTTGAAAGATTTAATTCCTCTCAGTCTGAGGTAGTAAAACATCTTAGTGTCACTTTAGGAATATATTTTTTTAACAGTAGCTAAAACAAAGAGGAATCTGTGCTTTATTGTCAATTCGATAATACTAATTTAACAATTATGTATGAAAATTCTCAGTCTTTAAGCATTCTGCTTCATTGTGTTTTACCTCAATATACGAATAGACGTGTGCCCACAGATATCAGCCATCCTTAGTGTTGGAAGACAGGTTGTGAATTTATTCTTATTCATAAATACAAGAGTGGTTTGGGCGAGGATATTAAAACTGTACTACTAGAGATTAAGCGGAGGGTTTATCAAAATTAGTGAAGAGCCTGAATAATTTTTTAAAAAAGCAACAAAATAAATGCAGGTATGTAATTCTTTTAAAAGTAATATAACTCGGGGCACCTGGGTGGTTCAGTTGGTTAAGCATCCGACTCTCGATTTTGGCTCAGGTCATGATCTCATGACTCTGTGACATCAAGCCCTGTGCCTTCTTGGCATACCCTCCCTCTCTCTCTTTCTCTTTCTCTCTCAAAATAAATAAACAAACTTAAAAAAATAAAATAAAAGTAATATAACTCAAATTTGGGAGTTATTTCTCCAGTATAGGAAGATGACTTCATAAGTTTGAATTATTTTATCAGTAGTCAAAGTGCACTTGAAAATAGTTTATACTCAAGTGTTCTAAACATCATCCCTGCACTCAGATTCACTGTTCCTCTACGTTACTGTCTTGGCACAAACAGATGGCTAGCAAGACCCCTACGGCATGAGCTGTGACAGATGAGTAAAGATAGATAGCATATCAGGAGGTATTAGTAAATGACGTTTAGGTGATTGAAGTAGTAATGAGTGCTAAGGAAAAGTATAGTTGGTCAGAGCAGTAGAGAATGGGGATACTCAAGAAGAGATATGGGATGAATCTTGACTTGCTGAACTGATTCCTTAATTTGGACATTAAATAGTAGGAACTTGTAAAGGATGGAGGGATAATCTATAAATCTGTACTTGAACTGACATGGTTAGGACAGGGATGAAGGCACTACAGAGCCGTAAGCTAGTGTAGAACAGCGGCTCTCAGACTTTTTGAACAAAGCTTATGAACTGGGGTAGGAAAGTCTAGTAACTTCTTGCCCCTTCCCACATCTTCCCCCGCTGCTCTGGGAGCTTGCACAAGCTGTTTGCCATCTACGAGCCTCTGTTTCCAGTTAGGGAAAATAAGAGTGGTAGGTGCTTTGAAAGTACACTAAGTTCGGGTAGGAGTCGAAGACTAGATTGATGGCTGCGTGGACTCATAAGCCAGGGTTCTCTCTCTGCTCAGTCTCCTGCTGAAGACTTCGTCTGGATTTTAGCCTTGTGAAATTCCATTCTTTAGAAGAATAGAACAAACATGCGTCTCATATGTTTCTTTTCAACCAGAAGGAAAGAGTATGCCCAAATTACCATATTAGCCTTAGTATTTCAGTATTACCCTGAGTGATATTATATGTGTGTTATTAAAAGAAGTTAGGTATTTGGGACTGAAATTTTTCTGTCTTAGGCTTTTGTTTCATCATCTTATATTTACTTCAGTTTCTCATTTTCTTGTCTAATTATTTATGCTCACAAAGCCAAAAACCTGACACTTCAATGATGGCATTGTGCAGACTGAGCTAGTCAGCACATCTGCTTCATAGTCTTTTCTCCTCATATGTTTCAGGGCCATCTGTCTATGCTGTTTCTCTCCTCAGTATAATTAAAAGATGAAAGCTTCCTTAAATGTTTCTGAAATTTTTGGAATCTGGATGTTCTTTGAAATTATAGCAGACTTATAGGCAAGATGTCGAAATTATCTCTTTGGTGTTAAGTAGCAAGAATACTCTATGAACTCTAACAGGAAGTGTCAGTAAATCACTGTAGCCCAGGGTTTCATTGTGTTTTAAATATAATCGAAGAGATGCATACTTCCTATAGCAAATCCTTTCTGGCAGACGCTAGAGTTGAGATTGTTGTCAGAAGATGAAACTTTTCATCCATCAGTAAAGTTTTCAGAAGGGAATGGTTACATTTCGTTATAAGAAAGCACTAACACCCTTAGGAGGCACTTGCCCTGGACTCCAGACTTGGAGAAGTCCCCAGTGTCGCTCTTCCAGTCACACCCCTCCCACAGGGTGAGAAGTGTGCAAGGCCAAGAAATGTCCACTTACTGTTCACCGTCTTTCTTCAACACTGCCCTCTGGGCATCTGGAACCCAGACTTCCTGCTCACATGTCCCCAAGTCCACTTGCATTCAAGGAGTGGCCAAGCCTGTTTATGAGGAAAGCAAGTAGATGAGCTTAAACATAGGGGCTGGTGTGTCCACACCCACATAAAGCTCCACTCAGTGTCAGACGGGGCCCGGATGAGAGGAGAAGGGGGGCAGGCCATAGCCAGTTAGTGGGGGTGCAGCTCTCATCCTTCTGCTACTTTCCTGCATGGAACTCCGAGGAGTTCAAGAATCCTGAATTTTGAGGGAGAGGCAAGATGGCGGAGGAGTAGGGGGCTCCAGTATTTCGCTTGCCGTTTAAAGGGGGACGACTGAAACCATTGTCTCTCTCTCAACTCCAAAAATCGGGGGGAAAAGGTGCTAGAGCTGACAAGAAACTAAGGCGAACACAGACACGGCCCAACTGAACTGTGAGTTTAATCTGGGTCGGATAAAACGAACTCGAACTCGGGAAGTTGAGCTGAGGGGAGGGTGAGCGTCTTCGGATATAGCTGGGAAAGTGCCGATCGAACAACATCTGAACGAGAGGGCCAGAGCGGGTGAGACTGCGACCATCCAGCCCCTAAATGCAGGGCTTTTGAAGAGAAGTTCAGTGGCAAGAAGCAGCACTACCCGCGCTGCTGGGACCGCACCAACCCCGTCCTGAGCCACTGCGACGCGCGCGGGAGGGACTGGCAGCGGGGACGCAGGCGGCGCCGCCTGCGGAGCACCTCTAACCCCAGCACAATTATAACGAAATCGGGGGTGGCAGACAGCCGCACCACTGCACCACCCTCGCCCAGCGCCTCCGGGGCGCGCGCGCTGCCGGGACAGGCAGGGGGGACTCAGGCGGCGGCTCCTGCGGAGCACCTCTAACCCCCGCACAGTTACAGCCAAATGGGGGGGTAGCAGACGGCCGCGCCACCGCGCCACCCTCGCCCAGCGCCTCCGGGCACGCACGCCGCAGGGACCCAGGCAGCCCCAGGTGGCGGCTCCAGTAAACCACACTAGGCCGGCGTGGGCGGTGGAGAGAGAACAGAAATAAAGGGGCGAATAAAGCCTCCAGGACTGGTGGCGCGGGTCTGGAGAGACGCCATTGTTGTCTCACAAGCCAGGAAGTCACCCCAGAAGCCATCCCTGCAGCAGTGGAGGCCGGACCCGCCTACACTAAACCACGCCCCTCCCAAACTATCAGCAGGAGCGACTGATCCAAGTGGAGATTGCTGCCTGGAGTAACGCCAGTCATTTCTTCTTTTTAAATTTATCCCTCCCTTTCTCATTCCTACCGATCCCCATCCCTGAGTTGGTCATCCAGGGTACTGACTGGCTTAATCATTTTTTTGGTTTTTTTTGTTTTTGGTTTTTTGGTTTTTTTGTTTTGTTTTGTTTTTTTCTTGTTGTCTTTTTTGTTTTTTTTTTTGTTTGAGTTTTTTTTGTTTCGTTTTGTTTTTTTTGTTTCGTTTTGTTTTTTTCGTTTTTTGTTTTTGTTTTGTTTTTTAACCCACTCTTCGAGGACATGTCCTACAACCTCTTCTTTACTTCCCTAGCCCTTTTTCTGGAATAACCAGGCTGTATAAGTTCATCTAGACGACATCGATCTTTATTCCTTTTCCCTCGCACCTGTCCTTATTCTGATTTCTATCAGTCTGGATTAAACCCTTTAGTCGCTCTACCTGGGCAAAGTCCACTTCCTTCTTCTCCCTGCACCAGTCATTATTCTGTCTATATATGCTCTGCCACCAGCACACTACATACCCTGTCCTTAACGTGTAGCTGTTACTTCAGGACATTGCCCTCAGAGAGTCACTTGTTATTTTTTTTCTGTTGTGAACTGCTTGTCTGGACCATTTGTCGGTACGTTTGAGTATTTCTGTGTTCTGTGTGTCTGTCAGTTTTCCTTTCCAGGGCAACTTCAAGAAACAACCCATAACACATCCAGCCAAAATGACGAGAGGGAAGAATTCTCCTCAAAAGAGTCTACAAGAAGCAGTGACAGCTCAAGAATTAATGAAAACAGATATAAGCAACATAACAGAACTTGAATATAGAATGTTAATCATAAAACTAATTGCTGGCCTTGAAAAAAGCTTAGATGAATGCAAGGGGTCACACGCGGCAAAGTTCAAAGACCTTAAAAACGGTCAGGAAGAATTAAAGAAGACATTGGAAGAAATACAGGGGAAACTGGAAGCAGCCACAGCACGGATTGAAGAGGTAGAGGAAAGAGTTAGTGCATTAGAAGACAAAATCATTGAAAAAGAGGAAGCAGATAAAAAGAGAGAGAAGCTGATCCAGGAACAGGAAAGGAGAATTCGAGAGCTGAGCGATGCAGTCAAAAGAAACAATATCCGTATCATAGGAGTTCCAGAGGAAGAAGAGAGAGAGAAAGGAGTCGAAGGGGTTCTTGAACAAATCATTGCTGAGAACTTCCTCAACATGAGAAAGGAAACGGGCATGGAAATCCAAGAGGCACAGAGAACTCCCCTCAGACGTAACTTGAATAGACCTTCTGCACGGCACATCATAGTGAAGCTGGCAAAATACAAAGATAGGGAGAGAATCCTGAAAGCAGCTAGGGACAAAAGAACCCTAACATACAAAGGGAGACATATAAGGGTAGTAGCAGACTTATCTACGGAAACTTGGCAAGCCAGAAAGGAATGGCAGGATAGCTTCAATGTGATGAGCAAGAAGGACATGCAACCAAGAATTCTGTATCCGGCTAGCCTGTCATTCAGAATAGAAGGAGAGATCAAGGTTTTTCCCAACAAACAAAAACTGAAAGAATTTATCACAAATAAGCCAGCACTGCAAGATATCCTGAGGGGCATTCTATGAAGACAAGGTGGCAAAGAACACAAACTACCAGAGACAGCCTTACAAACATGAAACTTACAGATAATACAGTGACTGTAAGCCCATATTTTTCAATATTAACACTGAATGTAAATGGACTAAATGCGCCAATCAAAACACAGGATAACAGAATGGATTAAAAAACAAGACCCATCTATTTGCTGTCTTCAAGAAACTCATCTTAAACCTGAAGACACCTTCAGATTGAAAGTGAGGGGATGGAGAACTATCTACCATGCTACTGGAAGTCAGAAGAAAGCCGGAGTAGCCACACTTATATCAGACGAATTAGACTTTAAAATGAACGATGTAATAAATTGAGATGAGGAAGGACATTATATAATAGTCTCAGGGACCATCCAGCAGGAGGAGCTCACAATTGTAAATATCTACGCACCGAATTCGGGGGCACCCAAATTTGTAAAACAACTAATTACAAACATTAGCAACCTCATCGATAAAAATGTCCTAATAGTAGGGGATCTCAACACTCCACTCTCAGCATTGGATAGATCCACAAAACAGAAAATCTCCGCAGAAACAATAGCCCTGAATGACACATTAGGACAGATGGGCCTCACAGACATCTTTAGGGTCCTTCATCCAAAAGCTAAGGAATTTACGTTCTTCTCAACTGCACACGGTACATTTTCCAAGATAGACCACATTCTGGGGCACAGGGAAGCTCTGAATAAATATAAAAGAATTGAGATCATACCGTGTACACTGTCAGACCACAATGCTTTGAAACTTGAAATCAACCACAGGAGAAAGCCTGGAAAATATCCAAGAACATGGCGGCTAAGAAATAACCTACTAAAAGATGACTGGGTCAACCAAGCCATCAGAGAAGAAATTAAAAAATACATGGAAACAAATGAAAATGAAAATACAACAATCCAAATGCTCTGGGATGCAGCAAAGGCAGTCCTGAGAGGGAAATATATTGCAATCCTGGCCCATCTCAAGAAACAAGAAAAATCAATAACACAAATTCTAACAGCACGCCTAAAGGAACTAGAAGCAGATCAACTAAAACAACCCAAGCCCAGCAGAAAGAGAGAAATAACAAAGATCAGAGCACAAATTAACCATATGGAGACAGAAAAGGTAGTGGAACAGATCAATGAAACCAAAAGCTGGTTCTTTGAAAAAATAAACAAAATAGACAAACCTCTAGCCAGGCTTCTCAAAAAGAAAAGAGAGAGAACTCAAATAGATAAAATCGTGAATGAAAAGGGAGAAATTACAACCAATCCCTCAGAGATACAAGCAATCATCAGAGAATACTATGAAAAATTATATGCCACCAAACTTGGCAATCTGGAAGAAATGGACAGCTTCCTAAATAGCCACACGCTACCAAAACTCAAACGGGAAGAAATAGAAAATTTGAACAGACCCATAACTAGTGAAGAAATAGAATCAGTTATTAAAAACCTCCCAGCAAATAAAAGCCCTGGACCAGATGGCTTTCCTGCGGAATTTTACCAGACATTTAAAACAGAGTTAATTCCTATCCTCCTCAAGCTGTTCCAAAAAATTGAAACAGAAGGAAAACTCCCGGACTCATTCTATGAAGCCAGCATCACTTTGATTCCCAAACCAGATAGAGACCCAGCAAAGAAAGAGAATTACAGGCCAATATCCCTGATGAATATGGATGCAAAAATTCTCAACAAGATACTAGCAAATCGAATCCAACAGCATATAAAGAGAATTATCCACCATGATCAAGTAGGATTCATCCCTGGGTTGCAGGGCTGGTTCAATATTCGCAAATCAATCAACGTGATACATCACATCAACAAAAGAAAAGATAAGAACCATATGATCCTGTCAATAGATGCAGAAAAAGCATTTGACAAAATACAGCATCCGTTCTTAATAAAAACTCTCGAGAAAGTCGGGATAGAAGGAACATACTTAAACATCATAAAAGCCATATATGAAAAGCCCACAGCTAATATCATCCTAATGGGGAAAAATTGAAAGCCTTCCCCCTGAGATCAGGAACATGACAGGGGTGTCCACTCTCGCCACTGCTATTTAACATAGTGCTGGAAGTCTTAGCATCAGCAATCAGACAACAAAACAAAATAAAAGGCATCAAGATTGGCAAGGAGGAAGTCAAACTTTCACTTTTTGCAGATGACATGATACTTTACATGGAAAATCCGACGGAATCCACCAAAAGCCTACTAGAACTGATTCATGATTTCAGCAAAGTTGCAGGATACAAAATCAATGTACCGAAATCGGTGGCATTTCTATACACCAACAATGAAGCAGCAGAAAGAGAAATAAAGAAGCTAATCCCTTTCACAATTGCACCAAAAACCATAAAATACCTAGGAATAAACCTAACCAAAGATGTGAAAGACCTCTACACTGAAAACTACAAAAAAACTTATGAAGGAAATTGAGGAAGACACAAGGAAATGGAAAAACATCCCATGCTCATGGATTGGAAGAATAAATATCGTCAAAATGGCAATACTACCCAAAGCAATCTACACATTCAATGCAATCCCAATCAAAATTGCACCAGCATTCTTCTCAAAGCTAGAGCAAACAATCCTAAAATTTGTATGGAACCACAAAAGACCTCGAATAGCCAAAATAATACTGAAGAATAAAACCAAGGCGGGAGGCATCACAATCCCAGACTTTAACCTCTACTACAAAGCGGTGGTCATCAAGACTGTATGGTATTGGCACAAAAACAGACACATAGACCAATGGAATAGAATAGAAAACTCAGAAATGGACCCGCAAGTATATGGCCAACTAATCTTTGACAAAGCGGGAAAATGTATCCAATGGAAAAAAGACAGCCTCTTTAACAAATGGTGCTGGGAGAATTGGACAGCAACATGCAAAAGAATGAAACTAGACCACTTTCTTACACCACTCACAAAAATAAATTCTAAATGGATAAAAGATCTGAATGTGAGACAGGAAACCGTCAAAATCCTAGAGGAGAAAATAGGAAAAAGCCTCTTTGACCTAAGACGCACCAATTTCTTACTCGACACGTCTCCAAAGGCAAGAGAATTAAAAGCAAAGATGAACTATTGGGACCTCATCAAGATAAAAAGCTTCTGCACAGCAAAAGAAACAACCAACAAAACGAATAGGCAACCAACGGAATGGGAAAAGATCATCGCAAATGACATATCGGATAAAGGACTAATATCTAAAATTTATAAAGAACTTACCAAACTCCAAACCCGAAAAACAAACAACCCAGTAAAGAAATGGGCGGAAGATATGAATAGACACTTCTCCAAAGGGGACATTCAGATGGCCAACAGACACATGAAACGATGCTCAAAGTCACTCATCATCAGGGAAATACAAATCAAAACCACACTGAGATACCACCTCACACCAGTCAGAGTGGCTAAAATGAACAAATCAGGAAACTATAGATGCTGGCGAGGATGTGGAGAAGTAGGCACCCTCCTACACTGTTGGTGGGAATGCAAACTGGTGCAGCCACTCTGGAAAACGGTGTGGAGGTTCCTCAAAAAAATGAAAATAGAGCTACCCTATGATCCAGCAATAGCCCTGCTAGGAATCTACCCAAGAGACACAGGAATGCTGATGCATAGGAGCACATGTACCCCAATGTTCATAGCAGCACTTTCGACAATAGCCAAATCATGGAAACAGACCAAGTGCCCATCAACTGACGAATGGATAAAGAAGTTATGGTACATATATACAATGGACTACTACGTGGCAATGAGAAAAAATGAAATCTGGCCATGTGTAGCAACATGGATGGAACTGGAGGGTATTATGTTAAGTGAAATAAGTCAGTTAGAAAAAGACAGATACCATATGTTTCCAGGGAATAGGTGGACTTTGTGAGACTAAGCAAAAACCAGGGGGAGGGGAAGAGGGGAAAGGAAAAAAAGACACAGAGAGGGAGGGAGATAAAACATAAGAGACTCTCAAAGACTAAGAAAAAACTGAGGGTAAGGGGGATGAGGGAGGGGGAGAGGGGGTGATGGGCATTAAAAAGGGCACATGTTGGGATGAACACTGGGTGTTATATGTAAACCAATTTGAAAATAAACTATTATAATAAAAAAAAAAAAGAATCCTGAATTTGAACCTCACCTTCTAGGACATTATTTAACAGTTATTCATCTGATTTATAACTTTTAAATGTTTAGGCATATAGTACATGGATCTCTGATTGCATTCTCACTCTGAGTCCCAGAAAGGAAGGGACAGGGATATCACTTGAACCTGCATTTCTCCTTCTGGGTAAGCCTATGTCTGTTGATCCTTCATCAGTCGAATACTGGCTTAGGATAACTTCACAGTGATTCCTTTAGCTGTAATCTGGTCCAAGCTATGCCCTGGCACTACATGGAGGTGACTTGAATAGTGCCCCTTGGTTTTGGTGTGCGATGCTGCAGTCTAAACTTACGTGCATACTGAGCTACCATGGGAGCAAGTGGAAAGATATAGTGAGCAGGGTCTTTAGGGCCCAAAGGGACAGGGAAGATGAGAAATTGGGTGTTACTGTGGTCAAAATGATTTCTTAGGACTATACGTGAATTTCAGTTTTCCACTCGCCATTATTAGGTGTTGGGCCTTCACCTCCTAATAATCTTTTTTAGGTTAAAAAAAAAAAGAGAGAGAGAGTGGGAGAATAATTAGAATAAGAAATTATCAGAGTTGATTCCTTTCCATCTCTGTAAATGCTATTATAAGAGAGGAAATAAAACAAACCAGCATCATCAGTCTGTCTGGTGTACTGATATGTCCAAAGGAGAATTTTGTAAGTGAAAATGTTAATGCTTTCAAGATTGCAGTAACAAGTTCTTCTAACCTAAATGATATTATTTTGTCCTATGTACATGTGATATTTCCTGAGCTTGGGATATTTATTTCAAATATTTTCAAAATTTATAGAAAAACTTTGTTCCTTTTTGTTGGTTTATATATTACTACCACAAACCAGGAATTTTCATTTTGCACTTAAATTAATTTTTCAAATAATGAAAACTTATACCCTTAAGTGTAAGTTTTACTTTAATCATTTCTTATCAAGTAAAATGTTCTGTAATTCATATACATATATTCATAAACATAGAGAAATAGAATGTATATTTTTCCTGTGCTTATCAAAGAAATATTTCTAAAATTACTTAATAATACTGATATTGTTAAATACTTGTATTTCAAGACAATTTGGTAAGAAAAGACCTTAGAATGTAGATTTTTTGATTCTCAAATATTTTTTACATCTGTAATTTAGTTATATGGCTGCGAATGTAAGGCTTAAAAGATGAACTTATTAAAATGAATTTAGGAAGAAATAAATTAGGTTTTAATTTCTTAGAATATAATGCTTTTAATATGTTATAAGTACAGATATGAGGAAATAAGACTTAGCGAAGTCATTTTTCAAACTACAGAGGTATTTACAGGTTTTAGAAAATAGATATCTCGGGAAATAAAATGAAAAAATTTCCAGCTGTGAGATAGTCAAACTTCTGATGAATTTTTATGTATTTTTTATTTATTTATTTTTAATGTTTATTTTTGAGAGAAAGACAGTGTGGGGGGGGGAGGGGCAGAGAAAGAAGGAGGCACAGAATCAGAAGCAGGCTGTCAGCACAGAGCCTGTGACAGGGCTGGAATTCATGAACCATAAGATCATGACCTGAGCCGAAGTCGAACACGGAACCGACTGAGCCACCCTGATGAATTTTAAAGCGTGTGGGCATTTTCGTGAAATTCCAGCCTGCTAAAGCATAGAAGCTGAATCCGTGCTTTCACTTAGTCTGGTGTTACTTCTTAATTTATTCATCAATAAGAGAAAATGAATCACTTTCTAGGTTTGTACTACAGAAAGTGCCGGTTAATTTCCAAGGAAGGCGTTACTCACGATACGAAGCTTTTCTGCTTGATGCTGCCACCAAGCACTCATCTTCAGGTGCCAGTTGGGCAACATGTTTACCTCAAGCTAACTATTACAGGTAAGGTAAATAGAGGCTTTGGGGAAACATTTTCTTTCCTTATGAGCAGTTCCAAATCAGCACTAATATTTTAGGAAGTAACCATTTAGGTTATTAATACATGTTTCTGGCAGCTGATTGATTGATAGCCAAATTCTAGGTTGGTAGATGCAGCGTTCCTGTGTGTTGGAGCCTCAGCCCTGCCTTTGTCACCGTCGGGCACACAGTAATTCAACCCTGTCAGAGAGAGAGCTCCACCAGCACCGCTGTTTATTACTAACAGAACACTAAAGGAAAGAGGGGAGGGAGTGCCCAAGTGGTCCTTTAGGGGGACAGCTACTTAAAACACATCCCAGGATCTCTTAGTAACCATGTATGGTTGTGTCATTTATGAAGTTGAAGGTATAAAATTGAAAGTGAGTGATGATCGTAAATGACTTCCTCACATGTGCTGCCAGAATCAGAAGCTCTGTAAAGGTGGTCCTTACTGTGAGTTCTTTCTCCCTCGTTTTCATCCTAAAGTTACTTCAGTTACTTGTTTCAAACACCCTTCTTATCCATGTCTGACATCTTCTGGCCTTTTGAAGTTGCAGAAGGTCACATTCTCATGTCAGTCAGTGTTCCCCGCAGTCAGTCTAGCAGACTGCCAGGCGGGGGTGGGTAGGTACAGTAGGTTCGCACGGCGCTGGTAAGTCTCCCTCCTCACCGTCACCAGTGCCAGGCTGTCATTCAGTAGCCGCTGTCTTCCCGGTGCAGTCATTGTCGATCTATTAAAATTTACAGGTGGATTACTTTTGTAGATGTCAAGGAGCCACATATAAAACTTTGGTCTTAAAAATGTGTGGGGACTCCTCTTTCTTTGGAATTTGGCTTGCTAAAATACAACACGAATTCTTACTAGGTTGACCCTGTTTTTTAGTAGTATATTGTTAGAAGTAGTTGGACTAACACTTTTTCCTTCAGTTGCCAAAGTAATATATATTAAAAAAATAAAACAGTTCAAAATGTATAAAGTAAAAAGTGAAATTCTTCCCTTTCTTAACCCAAATAATCCCAACGGCTATCTGTAACCGTTGTTAAAAATTTGGTGCATAATTAAAATTATTATGTAAGTAGCTTCTTACATCTCTGTTTAAGCTTTTGATGTCTTTTCTTTTTGTGGCCCATTATAAAGTTTATATGCTAATGGAATAGATGGATGTCTACATTTATTCTGTATCCTCTTATACCGCACATAATAAATGTACATTGTTTATATGGAGGATTAAATATTGATTTGTTAAATTTATTTTAGCATGCGTAAGCTTCAGGTGTGTATGTATACATACGTCTAATGTGGATATGATTCTATCCACGTGTTCTCTATAGTCTATGCGTGCATCTCCGTTTAGGGAGAACATACAGTTAGAATCGTAGCCAACTTAGATGTACAGTTTTCAATATGTAGTGATAGCATCATATTTGTATGTTTCAACTTTATTCGGAGCTTTTGAGACTTTTAGAATTGAATTTCTTTGTCACGACTTTTTCTAGGTACTGAAATTGTGAAGCCATATACACCTGTGTCTGATTCCTTACTCTCAGAGTTCAAGGAACCAGTTCTTCTCAACAATAAATACATCTACTTTTTGATCAAAATCTATCCTGCTGGACTCTTCACACCAGAGCTTGATCAGCTTCAGATTGGTTCGTATTCTTTTTTTAACTTCACTTCTGTTCCCATGTTCCCATCGGGTCCCATTATACTATCATCTGGTTATCTCCATGCGGGAGTCTAACAAATATCCCAAACTCAACACGTCTGCGACCGAAGTCGTGGTCTCTTTGTCCCACCCAGTCTACCCTTCTCCCATTTTCCTCATCTTATTATTTATAGCATCATGGTTCATCCTTGACACCGTCTGGAGGCTTGAGTTATCCTTGAATCTTCCCATTTTCTCCCTCCCAATCCAGTCAGCCAGTAAGGCCTGGCGAATCTATCTCCCAGGGCTTTTTAATCTTTTCTTTCCCATCCCTGTTGCCACCCTCTCAGATCAAGCCTTCATCATCTCTCTCATGACCTCTAACTGCTCTCTCTCTGGTTTCCTCTAATGGAGCCATTCTCTTTCTGTTTATCTGCATTTCCAAACTGCCCTGAGGAGACATTTAATCATGTTGCTCTGCAGCTTTGAGTCGTCTGGTGGGTGTCATTACTTAGCTGGTTAAGTCTCTGCATGGCCTGTAAAGACTCGCATGATCTCTCCGGCTTCATCTCTCACTGTAACTACTTGTACAAATACAAAGTACTTGTGCTATTCAGAGTTCCACAAGCTTGTCACCTTCATTCATAGGTGCATGTAGTTGCCTCACGTAGGACGCCCATTAGTCCTTCTCTACCCATCAAGTACCTTTTATTTTGAAAGACCCAAACAAAGCATCACTTCCTTTCTGAAGCCGCCCTTCTCATGAACCCCTCAGTAACTAACACTTTGTTCATAGCTCTCGGATAAGAATAAATAATATTCCTTCTTTACAAAACTTTGAGTTTGAGGATAGACTGTCTTCCTTATCTTTATAGTTCCTATACCTAAGCATGGCAATTGGCACATAACAGGCTCTCAATAAACGTACTTTGAAGGAATTAACAAAAAGACTATGATGAAATCTATTAAGATTTCTAGACCCCTCTTCCTGTTTCTATTCCTTTTTCTGTATCTTCAACTTTTCACTACCTTTCGTTCAACAGTATAAGTGCTCTTCCTGTTCTAACATAGCATTAGCAGTAACATCGAGGTACCATTGAGGTAGATCACTAAAATTTGTAAATAAAGAAAATTTGTTGCTTTCTGGAAGTTAAGCAGCCTATACATAATAGATATGATTAGTCCTCTTTGATTACAAAGATCAAAATATTGAATACGAGTCAGAACCTAAAGAATCTTGGAATGCCTGCAAATCTAGTGAAGATGACGATCATCTTGTGGTTGGCTGACATGATTTAGATAGCACGTGGAAACCAAGCCAGCGTTACTATAACAGAGATGGTCCAAACAGAGCAGGGTGGAGAGTTAGCCGACAGCATGAAAGGGAAAGGCCAAAGAATAAGATGAGTGTTTTTTCAGCTTCTTCCAGGGGAGCTAGACATGGCCCACATGCCTGTGCTCTTAGAGGGACACACTGGCATGATAGTGATAACTCATGAAGCCTCATCATGGCCTATGTGAGCTACCCTATAAAATTATCCACTTCTTTGTTTCAACTCCATGTTCACCAAGCAACTCTTTTTTTTTTTTTTTAACGTTTTTATTTATTTTTGAGAGACATAGAGACAGAGCGTGAGCAGGGGAAGGGCAGAGAGAGAGGGAGACACAGAATCTGAAGCAGGCTCCAGGCTCTGAGCCATCAGCACAGAGCCCGATGTGGGGCTCGAACTCACAGACCATGAGATCATGACCTGAGCTGAAGTCGGCCGCTTAACCGACTGAGCCACCCAGGCGCCCCCAAGCAACTCTTATATGATTATTCTGGCCTTCCAAATGTTCCAGTGTTGGGAATGAGATGCCCCGGAGGGAGTGTGTAATGTTCAGGTCACTAAGTGCAGATGGCCTTCTGTATATCAATTGCCGTTTTGGCCAGTGTACTTTAACTCTTGTGAACTTGATTAAAATCAGGTATCTCACCTGAGTCTAGTTTTATGACATCAAAGGACTGGACTGTTGACAAAAGTTATCAAGTTAATGTCATTCTGTGAGGCATCTTTAGTAAATAAACAGCTGACTTTTTCCTGAAGATGTTCTGATCTTATGGTCCTTTTGAATTATAACAGGAGCTTCTGTTACTTTCTAATACTTAATTCATCAGTTACTGCAAGACTCTTTACTATCCTGCTGTGGACAAGAAGGAAAAATTATGAACATTCAAGCATTTAAAGAAATAAAAGCAAAGTATTTGAAATTGTTTTTAAAACATGTTTAACTTTATTTTTTTTAATTACATGGAAAATTTCTGATATGTCTTAAAGGCAGTTCTCTTATATGAGTGTACATAGTGGTTATATCAAATGCACTGCAGAAAATGTTTTTCTCAAGTATTTTTATTCCAGATTGAGAAGTAGCATGCTCTAAGTACAGTTTCTGTCTGATCTTGCTTTATTTTTGTAGGCATTAAATTCAGAAAAGCTGTTATTTTAATTCATAGGTTTTTTCAAAGATTTCATGGAGGCGAAGTTAGCACGTTTATTAACATAAGATTTTAGAATGCTTTTCTATTTCCATTTTCTCTCCTACTAGTTTTATTGCTATGGCTAAGAATCAATATGTAAGCAGTGAGTATATATTCTCCACCTTGTACTGTACAAGACAGGTATACATGGACTCTGCTTTTGAGGTGCTTATAATTTAGTTTAGCAATCAGTCCTTTACTGAGAATTTGTACTTAAGTACTTGTCAGTAGTTTGTAAATTAGAGGCTCCAGATGGTTTGGGAAAATAATGTTGGGAAATGAGTATAATGAAACCTCATCGTTAATTTGGTTATAATGATATAATCCAGACATACTTGGGGGCTTAATGAGTACTCCCAAAACTCCTTACATAGCTTAAAGACTAAGAGGTTGTCTGAAAGTTATCCATTCATCCTGTTACTCCTCAGTGTTCTAAATTTAGCTAGGTTAACGTCAGTTTCCCTGATTTTTTTTTTCTGATTTAGTTTATTATATTTCATTGTTTAGGAGATTTTGTTTCCGTAAGCAATCCTGAGGGCAATTTTAAAATATCCCAGTTCCAAGAATTAGAAGATCTCTTTTTATTGGCAGCTGGAACAGGCTTCACTCCAATGGTTAAAATTCTGAATTATGCTTTGACTAATATACCCAATCTCAGGTATGTAATTTTACCTTTAATTACTATCCTTTGTGAGGTTGTTAGATTAGTGTAAGGTATTCTAAATTAATTAAATACTCGGTGGACCTTAATAGACATATTCTCATTCCCTCATTTATCATTTCTTACCCTACGTCCTCCAGTCCTAGCTGTTTTATTAACTGGATTCTTTTATTTTTGATACTTTGGGTTACCTAATTGGCACTAAAAAACATTCATGCCAGTTTGCATGTAGACTTTTCCATTCATGCATATTTTAAATGTAATCCAAATAGTTCTTTTTGAGTTTTTGTTGTTTTTTCTTTTAAGGAAAGTGAAGCTGATGTTCTTCAATAAAACAGAGGATGATATAATTTGGAGAAGCCAGTTGGAGAAATTAGCATTTAAAGATAAAAGGTATTAAACCGGTGTTAGCTCTGCATTTAAATATTCAAAAATGTATAGTCAGTCTAGGCCTTATCTCCTTTGTTTGGAGTGCTTAATTAGCCAGGAAGCCCCATCAAAGGAAAAATAATCAATAATTCCCTCCATGCAAATAATGTTAATACCCCTCCTCCAGAGAAATACTGTTTGATAAGATTAATACGACATCATATATATATTGGTAAAATATACTGGACTTTACGTTTGTGTTACTTACTCTGAGTTGGGTTTCACTGAAAATGATCTAGTGTGGCCAATTTGATAATTCAAGATTTTCGTGTTATAGTGGGTGCGAATCAAATACATGTGATAGAGTGGATCGAGCAGACGTAGATATATGTCCTTACTACAAGATCTCTTCTTAGAGCTTTTGTGACTTTTCAAGAGGGGGGTTCCTTACGCATTGTTCAGGTAAGGTTTTCTTCATTTCTGTTTGTCTACATTAACTCAGTAATAGCTGTAACACTGGTGGTCCTCAGTGCACACCTTGGGAACACTGGCGTAGGCAATAGGAAAAAGTTCGAGCCAGGCCGAACTCTGGGAGAATGAGAAAGCCCAGCGCAGTCAGCTGAAATGAGATAGTCGAGATGGGCATATGCCCTGTCTCCCCTAAAGAGAGTTAAATGCAGTAGGAAATTCTAAAGTGTATTTTTTAGAAGAGTGAATTGGACTAGCCGTCATACTTTCTAAAGCATATCTGTAGTCATCAAAAGCTATTTTTAAGAAATTCAGGACTTCATAAGGACTTCACACAAAATATCTGAAGTAAATAGGTTTAAGATCCTACAGTACGGATAAAATTCCAGGCCTTTTGAAAGTTTGAGTTAAAGATGTCAGAAACTCAGCTGTTCTGGGACTCCATTTCTTGTGAATACTTTCCGAACATCCTCACTGTGGGAATGCTTGGCCACCTCTAGTTTCTCCTCCCTCCTGTCTTCCATCCCCTTCCTCTCTCTCTCTCTTCATAAATAACGTTCGCAAATTAAGGATGACCTGAACTTACTTATCCTTGAAGTATTTAGTCTTCTTACATACTTAAACCATAAACCTAAGAGTATTTGTATTTGGGTAGCTGTATGGCAGTTTAGAGCATGAGTTAAAGAGATACACATTCCTGGGTTTTCAAGTGCCTTTTTCACAATTTTGAAAGTGGAAAATGAGAAGCAGCATGCACCACAAAGCCGAAAGCACTAAATTCTGGTTTTCATTCTACCCTTCACCAGCTTGGAACTTACTCAGAAATTACTTGGCTCTGTGGGCCTGTCTCTTTAACTTCAAGATGAAATGATGACATCTTCCCTGCTTACTTCCTAAGGCTAATGTGACAACTGGACAAGATTGTGTAACTGCTTTGGAACTGTGAAGCCCTACCTCAGATATTTGAATTGTGGTTTAGAAGAACTCTGCGTACATGTGTTTCATTTCTATATTGACTGAGCTCCTGTTTTCCTGAACAAACATTTAAAAAAATTTAAACAGCATCGCTAAGCTTTTTAACTTTGTTTTTTTTTTTTTAAAAAGTATTCTGGCAGCATTTTGACAAAGTTATTTTTGAGGATAGTCCCCTTGTACAAGAGGATCCATCTACCATTATTTTCATGAACAGACATTGTACCTTTAGACTTTCAATAGGAGCTAAACTTGATTTAAGAAGTACTTGGTAAAAGAAATGTGTCGACAGCCTCTGAACATGAAGCGTGTTCTCTTTTGTTTCATTCTGTTTTGTTTTGGTCTACATAATTTGGGTCGGTGGATTGCATAGGCTGGAATATTGAGGATGAGGAAAGGCCCCTTTTTTATCACATCTGGATAACTGGCTCTAACAGCACTCACCCAGGCGAGTGAACTCGCCAGCTTGCCGAAGAAGTGATGGCGCTCTGACTTCTGGCCTGCCTTTATCCCCGCTCTTCTGTTTCTCTTCTTGCTCTCCCCCCATGTTCCTGGGTGCGTTCTCTCTCTACTTGCTAACCACCTCCCCCCTCCTCCTTCTTCTTGGAGACGTAATTGTCCTTACTTGAGGTATTCCTTTGGCACGGACTTCCAGTGTCATATGATTGCCACTCCCTGGAGACTCGTGTCATGGAAGACACGAGTCTTTTGTCACTGGAAGACAAAAAGGCCATGCTTGTATGGAATGTTTTTCAGGAATGTTACCATATTCTGAGGCTTTATGAGAAACCTAGCCTGAAAGGCTTATTGATGGATTTTGTAGCATTATTGTTGAGTCCCATACAAAAAAGGAAAGTAAAAACTCAGATTTAATATAAGATTATTTTAATTAGTCACATTTGTATTTAGTTAGTATTCAAGGGCATCTTTATATATTAAGTCATCCTTTCCTCCCTCTTGACTTTCCTGTATTACTCCTAATTTTGGTAATTAAGTTTCTGATGACAAAAACGTGACACCTGAACACATTAAATAATTATTGAGTTGTAAATATCTTTTTAAAAATCCTCTTAAATTTTGTAGTTAAAACAAGTGGAACATCTCACTCTGTAGGGTTAGGTCTCAGCCTTCTACTCAGTCCTGGTGGAACAAGAAGGGACAGACAGGATGGATACTGAAGTTAAGATATGATCTAATACTTGGATTTTCAGCAAGTATGCTATGCTTGTCCTCCAGTTTATCTAGATAATATTAACAAGTGAAATTCTTAGAAATATCATTGCGTAATGGGAGCTTGTTAACCTCGTGACCTTGAGCAAGTTACTTGATCTGACTGAGCCTCAGTTTTTCCATTTGTAGAAATAAGGGTATCAACACCTACATCATAGAATTATTTGGCCACGGGGGTCAGTGAGACAGTCTGTGTAGGTGCCTATCCCAGAATTAGCATATTTGTAACATTCAATCATTCTTTAAATAAATGTGAGCTCTACTATGTGTCTCTATACAGAGGCACAACAGTAAACAAGATACTATTTTGGCTTATTTTCTCATGCAATCCAGGGACTGTATCTCTTCATTTACCCACATTGTTAAAGTTAATAGAATTGCAAAACACAGGTACACCATAAGTACTTTTTTGGGATCTTCCTATTTCAGTCACGTTTCCATGTCATTAAATACAAATTCGAACAGAAAACAGCTTCCTTGAATTTTATCCAGATACGTTATTACACTTGACTCTTAACTCCAGTAGTTAGAACTCCATTCACAACATTTCATATCTAGAAAAACCTCACACATTATTTTTAAGAAATTTGAGAGAAAACAGAGGCAAATATGTATGATAGTAGCTGTAGCTAATTACTATGTAAACTGGGATCCAAATTAAATTTCATTTATCTGTCTCTTCACCTCTGAACAATGTCATGCATGAGGCCCCATCCCAGTAGAATGCCTTAGCTCTGTGAGTTCTTAGCTTTGGCAAAATTATTTTTGAGGGGTGGGATAGCTTGACAATGAGATTGACCTCTGGACAGCATTTTATAATATATAAATATAACAGGTTATTTTCCTTCCCTTTCAAAACAGTCATTTTTGGAGAAAGTAACCTTCTTTTAATAAAGCTATCTTTTTGTCTCTCTTTCTGACACACACATGTGTGCACTTATATACACTCATCTTTTTATTTCGTGTTTTTTAAATAATGAAGCTTGGGGCTCCTGGGTGGCTCAGTCAGTTAAGTGACCGACTTTGGCTCAGGTCATGATCTTGCGGTTCACGAGTTCAAGCTCAGCATCGGGCTCTGTGCTGACAACTCAGAGCCTGGAGTCTGCTTCAGATTATGTATTTCTCTCTCTCTGTGCCTCTCCTGCTCATATTCTGTCTCTCTCTGTGTCAAAAATAAATTTAAAAAAATTTTTTAAAAATTTTTAATAATGTAATCATACTGATTAAACTTTTTATAACTACATTTTCTACTTAGTATATTATACATATTCTGTGTATAGAATATTTTAAACCAGTTTTTGTCTGCCACCTCAAACTGCCCCTCTACCCTGCCCCAGTGACTTTAGGGGACATTTATGTCTGGAAACATTTTTTATCATCACAACCGGAAGCATCTAGTTGGTAGAGCCAAGAATGCTGCTAACATCCTCCATACACATAACAACCTCCCAGAACAAAGAAGTATCCATCCCCAAGTTCCAGTAGTGCCAGCTGGGAAAACCTGTACGTTACCAGGATTTCTAATAGCTGCACTATATTCAGTCATGTGACCATACCATGATTTATTTAACCAGTCCCCTGCCATTTGGCATAGTGATTACAAGCCACTCTGTACCTCCGTAATCCAGGATAAAAATTCATCAGAAAAATCATCAGGTCACAGAATACCAAGGCTATGGCTACATTTTGACAAATAGCCTCTAGAAAGGTAAAGTATCCAGGACAGAATATTGTACCCATCCCCCCACACACTTGATATGTTAGTGTCATTATTTTTCCTTTAGAAAGGATGAGATGAATGTTTTGGGCATAAGGGAAGGAGAAGAGAAAGGGATTCCAAGCAGCAAAGGAGTGGGGCACAAAGGACAGGGGCACCTCGTTATGGGCACCAGGGGACCACGCACATCACTTCAGTCACTTGTGTGCTCACTATTTGCAAAACGTGCTTAATGTTGGGAAAAGATACAAAATGAGTAAGAATGCCCCAGCAGTGGTGAAGTTCTGAAGTTCGGCAATAACTGTAAAGCTTTGAGAGGAACAGGTCATACGTTTCAGAAGTCTAGGAAGAGGAGTGATTCTGTTTTTGTGAGGGTGGGGATGGCAAAGCTTCACGGAAGAAGGGCTGGGCTTCGGGGAGCAATTAGCATTTCTGTGAACAGGAAAAGAAATTTGGGTAATAGGATTTTTTATGAGCCAAAAACCGTGAGAGCCAGTATGTTTGGGTGATTTAGCAATCAGTCCAGTTATATTGAACAGTGTGTGGGAAGGAGAACAGCGTAAAACAACTTTGTGAAAATAAAAGCATTAATTGTCTCCATATTAGAAGGAATCTTAGTGATGATCACTTCTAATCCTCTTGGTTTACAGCCAATGAAACAGGGTAGGTTAAAACCAGGCAGTGGAAGACCTTTAGTGTAATCCTTCTATTCCACTTCGTACATGGGAGGGTCCAGCCACCTGGGAAGCACAGTTCCCTTTATTACTGACAGGCTCTGTAGATAATGACGGACTATGTTTCTGTGCTCTGGTGTCCGCAGTAAGACTAGCAATGTTTCAGTCTAATCGAGAGAGCAGGAGCTGATGATCTCAGAGGCACAAGTACATTGAAACTGTGCTGAACCCCTTTCTTTCTCTCCAGCCTGAGATGTGCTCAAATATGTGGGCCCCGAATGTGGACCCAAAAGGGACTCTCTTCCCCCCAGATGTTCCTCAAATGGTGTGTTTCTTGGAACGTGTTTTTTTAAATGTTCATGTGTTCCCCCCACCAAAGGGCTCTGTGATTAAACAAGTCTGAGAAAGAATGTGTACCATATTACCTTCTTGAAGATGTGTTGTAAAGTTAGCATATTCAAGGTTTTGAGAAATTCTGAAGAAATCTATTTAACTTTTCTTAACCCAGAAGTCCCAAACTCATTTCATAGGTTGGCCTTTTCTCATGGATTATCACTCACATCTGGAAGAACACTAGTGTTTCATCAGATTCATTTTGAGAAATGTCTCCATAATATGTATATTTTATCAAATTTTAACTCCTAGCTGTTTATTTTGCAAATTATTACCCTGTGACCAAAGGGCTACTTTTCCTGTTGTTTCCAGTATTTTTCTCTTTATTATTGTTTCCTATTTTGATTCCAGTATGGTTAACATTCAGTGTTCTGTTCGTTTCAGGCGTACAATATAGTGGTTCAGCAGTTCTCTGCGTTACTCAGTGCTCATCGTGATACGTGTGCTCTTTAATCCCCTTCACCTATTTCACCCATCTTCCCACCTACCTCCCCTCTGGTAATCACCAGTTTGTTCTCTGTAGTTAAGAGTGGCTTCTCGGTTCCTCTCTCTCTCTCTCTTCTTTCTTTTGTTTCTTAAGTTCCACATATGAGTGAAATCATATGGTATTGTTTAGCCATCAAAAAGAATGAAATCTTGCTGTTTACAACAACATGGATGGAGCTAGAGAGTAAAATGAAGCAAAATAAGTCAGAGAAAGACAAATAGCCTATGATCTAGTATTTTTCTTTATCTATAGAAATCAGGAAAAGCTGGGACTCCAAATACCCTGAAATTCTCTCTAGGCAATGACTCGTCATGGAAGCTTTCTGAGCAGAAAGTTGTAAGATGGGTTCTGGATTTTTCAGGAGAACAAATATAGCAAAGATGCGTCAGATAGATTAGGGCTAAGGAAATCAGAGCAGTCTTTTAGACAAGAGATATAAAGGCCTGTTGCAGAGTTGAGGCAGTAAAAATAGGAAGGCAGGGGATATAGGTAAGAATGTAAATGAATCAGTTTTGGAAGCTGGTTGGCTGGAGGAGGAGGGAGTCAGTTGTTAGCGACTGCGGGCTCTGCAGAGGATTTAGACTGAACGAATACATGTGTATTTCAAGATTTTTCATCTCAGATCGTTATCAGTCTATTTCAAAATAATTTTTTTCACCAGTTTATTTACTTCCATTGACATTTAAACCGCATAGGTATTTACCAGAAGCAGGTCTATTTTCTCTCGCTCGCTTGCTCTCTTTTTATGTTGCTTGTTTGCACTTAATGGATTATCTGAATTTATTTTCAGGTAACCTTTTCAAGAGTTCTAGTCCTCTCCTGCATTTTGAAATCATAGGGCAGAAAAGAATTTCAGAACATTGACCCTTATGCCTCAAGGCTGTAATTGTCACAGACAGCAAGCTGGCCTTCATTCAGAATAATCCAGAAGAGAGGATTCCATAGTAATCATCTGTATCTTGATATGGCCAAAAGGAATCCTTTAAAATATTCTTGAGCCTTAACCGAGTATTGCTCCTACCCCAGTTTAAGCTCTTCGAGTCCCGTGAAGGGGATAAGCAGGAGAGCACCCTGTTTACAGTATCCCTAAGAATTATATCCGTGTGGCTGTGCACTCTTTCCCATGAGCGCCGAAAGTTATGGCCGAGGGACCATTGTGTGAATAAATACGAAATGCATGAGAAGTTTACACCCTTTATGTGAGGATCTCAGTTCTTTATCACGCTTTGGTAGATGCCTGCAGAAGGTATGCCAATGACCAGGCTTTTTTTTTTTTTTTTCTTTTAAACATCTCAGTAAAGAAAATTATAATTTTTTTCAGCTGAGAGCAACACCGGTATTAATTTGTAGATCTTAGCAGTTTTATTCCAGTGACTGACTTGTTGGAAATAGAGCCAGAGGAAACAAGTTTTTGTTTTTAATTTCACTAGGCAATTGCTATGTTTTATCCAGGTGTCTGTGTGTTATTGGAAATGTCTTAAGATAGTAGTTCTGCAGCTGCTTTTGGGTCTCCTTTGATGACCTGCTGAAAGGTTGTGGATCTTTTTAGAAAAATGCACTTATGAATTCACGTCCTTTTTCAATGTGATCTCATAGATGCCAGCATATGACTTTGTTCTTCCCAGCACAGTTTTTATTTTTAGCCAATATGGCTTCTTTGTAAATAAATTTCTCTATTCCTTCATCAAGCATTTTTGCACACTTACCTCAAGCCAAGCCTGGATACAGTATTAAATAAGGCAGACGAGGCCTTATGGAGCAGTGAACAAATATGGCATTCTGGAATTATCTGAAACTGTCCTAAATTTTAAATGCCAGCAACGAAAAATAAGTTAGTGAAAGAAAGTATTTGGGGAAGCTGTTTTGTACAGAGTAGATTGGACTGCTGCTAAAATCACATGGGTACCTCAAAGGTAGGAAATAGAGCAGAAGTCTGTAGGGTTTTTTAATATAAAGTCAGAATAGTAGAATAGAGATGATACCGTTTTCCCACCTTGTTCCACAAATGGACAAACAAAACATAGAGGCTGGGATCTAAGTGAGAGCCTGGACTGGTTTTCTGAGCCCCGGCAGGCAATCATCGTTTGCCCGTGCTGCTCTGTGCCAGTCAGCTCGTGGGCACCTTCCCTGAGCTGTCACACAGTGACGTGGAGGCAGCTTCACTGGCCTCGTCTTGTTTCTGTTATGACATTTGGCTCCCTGAACGCCCTCACAAGAAAAACTGTTCACTTCTACTTTTTCTTAAGACCGATGTTAACATATGATTTATTTCTGCTAGTCTTGAGAAAACATCTCAGTTATTCACTAGGAAATGTAAAGAATCACTTGATCTGACGCTGCTAAAAATGGTTAAGAATGAACTGTGTTTGCTACGTTGGGGAGTGGGTACGACATAACGTGCTTAATTTTCTGTGATTCTTTACCGGCGGTTCACTTAATAGATCACAGAGCTGTGGGCGGAAACGGTCTGTAGTTACATTGTGAGACTTGGTTTGGTGTTCTTCTCTCTTGTTTTAATTCTGTACCCATTCTTTTTCTTTCCTGTGTTTCATTTCTTAGTCTCCGAACACCTCCGGTGTGTTGGCCACTAGGGATGCAGTGACAGCCAAAGCAGACGTGGTCCTTGCTCTCATGGACCTTATGATCTAGCAGGGAAGGCGGACATGGATAGGATAATCATCTTGGTCACCACATATGTACAGGCTGAAGTGAGGGGTAGGAAGAAAAGGGAAAGGAAAGCATTCCTACAGCACATGTGACAGAGCACTGGGGGGCGGCAGTGCTTCCCCGTTTGGAAGTAACACCTGAGCTAGGAACTGAAGAGTGAGGCTTGGTAGAAGCGTTGCAGAAAGAGGATGGGCAGCTCGTGAAGACTGAGCCAAGTAGACACACATTTAGGAGCTCGGACTTGGTGAGGATGTGCTTCTGGGAGGTGAGGCAGAGAAAGGTCCCCTGGCTGAATCCCAACCTCCTGGCTTTTGCAACCAAGTGGACCATGGCGCCATTCACAAAGATAACCTCAGGTGTGGTCTAGGGAAATCATAAGTCGATGTTGAAGTGGTTGAGACAGCAAGAAATAAATCCAGTAGGCTCTTGGGTCCGGAACTCCTTGGGGGGATTTGGGTCGGAGATTGAAATGCACATGCCAATAGTAATCACTCTGTTCTGTGATTTCTACAAGCAGAGTATTAGTTGACACGTGGAGTTCTTTGAGATCCCTCGGAACTCTCTTTCTAGTGAGTTCAGTAAATAACGCCAGGTTACTCTTCTTATTTGTAGCAAAAGCTAACCTTAGTAAATACGGATTTACCTTGTATATTTTTGTTAAACTTTTGCTTATCATCTGTTCTAATGCTTTTCTAGCAAGTGTATCAATTTATACACTTCATATACTACAGTTTAGCTATTCATTTGTTCTCCAGGGGAAAAAAAGAAAATGTTGTCATGAACTTAAAACATGCTAATTATATGTTCAAAATAATAGACTTAAAAAAATGTTTCTTTCCTCTAGATTTGATGTTGAATTTGTTCTCTCAGCCCCCACTTCTGAATGGAATGGCAAACGGGGACGCATTTCACCAGCTCTTCTTTCTGAATTTTTGAAAAGAAGTTCAGACAAATCCAAAGTCCTCATCTGCATTTGTGGACCAACCCCGTTTACAGAACAAGGAATACAGTGAGTAGCAATGTGGTATGGAAAAGAATACCCAACACTGTCAAATGAAAATCTTCTGTAAGAAGCAATTGACTTAGCTCTCTGTTCTTCCCATTCATACAAATCTGCACTACGATAGTCAGTATAGCCTTCGTGCAGGTGAGAGGTTGGAGGCCAGGATTATGCGTAGACTTAGATGCGGGTGATGATCATCGCTAACGACTGGCAGCGTGGATACATGGTGCCACATTCTTACCTGACACTGCATTCACCCTCTCCTTCCCCCAAAGCTTTATAACATACAGTAATTAATCAGCATTGTTCATCTCATTTCTTCATTCTGTGTGCTTAGGCAAAAGCTAGCAAGTAATACAGTGATTGAAAGCCAGATGGCAAGACAAAAGGAGAGACTAGAACATAAATAAGCAAAGGCTCAGTTGACGCTGGATAATGAAGCATCAGTGGTAGTGTTCACCTTACTCAAAATTCACCTGGCTCTGATTTAAATCTAAAATGACACTTTAAAGTATTTAGTTAAATATAGGCACTGTTGGGTGTGTGGGTGATTTTAAAATATGACTGCCTCGGGGCGCCTGGGTGGCTCAGTCGGCTATGTGTCCGACTTCGGCTTAGGTCATGATCTCACGATTCATGAGTTCAAGCCCCACATTGGACTCTGTGCTGACAGCTCATAGCCTTGAGGCTTCTTTGGATTCTGTGTGTCTCTCTCTCTGCCTCTCCCCCACTTGTGCTCTCTTTCTCTGAAAGATAAATATTTTAAAAATAATAATAATGAAATGAAATAAAATACAACTGCCTCAACTACCCTGTTTTCCTTGTTTGAGATATGACTAAACCTCACATTTTCTGGTTACTTTTCTCTCACTATTTTTAATTTTAATTAAGAAAAACATTGACCTCAGTAAATGCATTGAGAAATATTTCTATGTTGAATTTTGAAAAGTACTTTAATTAAATTGAATTGTATTTCTGGATTGTAATACCTTCAGAAAAAACGTTCTTTTGTGTAAGCACTCTCAACTTCAAATTTTAAAAAAAAAATTCCCATTTAAACTTTTAATCTTTCAAAGCTGAAATAAAACTATTAAATTATAGCGAAGACTTACAATATGATTCGAAGGAAAATAATTTTTCTAAAAGAAAAAGGCTTAGGGCTACATTCTACTTTGTTGGCACTGCTATTTTAGATGCATATTAATGCTTACCTCATGATAGACTGCTGTTGAGACTGAGAAAGAATCCTTGTACAGCCTCCTATTAGAAGTGTGTTGTTTTTTCCCATGAACGATGGGCTATTTGCGGGCCCTTCATATTCATACCGTGCAAGGCTTAACCCACTTCCTTGCGTTCTGGAGCCTTAGTCTACGTGTAATTGGATAGAAGGTAGCCAACATCCTAGTACTTCTGCATTTAAAAAAGACAGATGCCATATGTTTCCACGCATCGGTGGGCTTTGTGAGACTTAACAAAAGACCAGGGGGGAGGGGAAGAGGGGAAGGAAAAAAACCACAGAGAGGGAGAGAGACAAAACATAAGAGACTCTCAAAGACTAGGAACAAACTGGGAGGGGGGGGTGGTTGGGAGAGAGGAGAGTGGGAGACGGGCACAGAGGAGGGCACTGGTTGGGATGAACACTGGGTGTTATATGGGAACCAATTTGACAATAAATTATTTAAAAAAATTGACTGTAATCTCTAAGGCCTTATTTTCTCAGCTTTACCTCAGAGCTAATCTTTCTACACTGTACTGGCCAGCTTGCCAGGGATTGCTCAGGAGGATTACCGGCCATGTGTGGATCCCTGCTTTGCTCGCCATTGAGCACGCCGCACAGAATTGCCTTGTGAGACACAGCTTAATTCAAATAAGTACAGACATACCTCGTTTTATTTCTCTCCACTTACTGAGTTTCGCACATACTGCATTTTTGTTACATACTGAGGATTGTGGCAACCCTGCGTGAAGCAAGTCCATTGGTGTTCTTCCAACAGTGTTTCTGTGTCACATTTTGGTAATTTTCACAATATTTCCCACTTTTTCATTATTCTTATGTGTGTTATGGTGATCTGTGATCAGTGATTACAACTTGCCGAAAGCTCAGATGATGATTAGCATTTTTTTAGCAGTAAAGTATTTTTAATTGATTAATTTTAAATTAATTTTTAATTACAGTGTTTTTTTTTAGACATAACGCTGTTGCACACTGAATAGACTATAGGATAAATAGAATTTCCCTATGCATTGGAGAACAAAAAATTCAGTCGTCTCGCCCTATTGCGATATTTACTTCATTGCAGTGGTCTGCAGGCCGAATCCACAGTATCCCTGAACATGCTTGGACCTGCAGATCATGGCCTCTGCCCTGGGACTTGTCATTTAGGACTCATTTCTTTGATTTCCTGGTCTCAGTCATCTTAATGAATGTAGCATATCTCTTACTTGACATTTATGTGGATCTCTTATTAGATCATAGGTTTTGCTGTCCTGAAAAATGACTCTTTTGGGGGCGATACCCACTCCTTCAGGCCCTCCAAAATGAATCTCATGTCTGCTACCTAAGTATAACCATTTCAGCCACACTCTCCATATTTGGTGAAAATTTGTTAATTTTGTATGATACAATAAGAGAAAGACTCAGAAACTGATTTTATTGTGATATCGTTAAAGAGCAAGACAATCGCTTGCTCAGTAATGATGCTCTCATCTACCAAATCCCCGCCGTGTGACTCAGGTGAATATAACAGGCCCACACTGTCTCATACTGGAAACATGCGTACACTGATGACTAAAATATGACTCGAATATCATAAGCAGTCTTACTAGAGGTGAAAACCATGTGTTAGGGAAATTCAGGAAGAGGCAGGTTACACCTCGGGGATGTACTGGAGAGAGAGGAGCTGCATGGTCAGAAAGACCTGTTGTTTGAGTGATGGCCAGAAGGTTGCCAGTCAGAGGGAGTGGGGAAGGGCCAGAAGGGCGGAGGAGCAAGCAGACACGTGACGGGGAAGGTGTACAAAAGACTAGCCTGGTGCGGCCAGGCAAGGACATCAAGTGTGGCTGGAAAGGTAGGTCAGTTCAGACAGTGAGAGGCTTGACCGCTGCATAGAGTTGGCCCCACGACTCCTGCACACACTGTTCCTTTGTCTGAATCCCTAGTCACGTGTCCTGGAGTCAATGCCTTAACCTTTCTAAGCTTTAGTGCGCTCACCTGTACAAGAGAATAAATTATAATACTTAGGAATGTGAAGTGCCTAGCACAGCGACTACATATATAGCAAGTACTAAATAAATATTTTTATTTTTTACTTTTTTTCTTCTTTTTTATTGAAGCATAATTAATATACAGTGTTATATTAGTTTCAGGCATACACTATGATCCAACATTTCTGTACGTTACTCAGTGCTCACCTATTTCACCCACCCCCCCCCACTCTGCTCCCCTCTGGCAGCCACCACTTTGTTCTCTGTATTTAAGAGTCTATTTGTTTTGTTTGTCTTTTTTCTTTATTTGTTTGTTTTGCTTCTTGAATTCCACATGGGTGAAATCATATGGTATTTATCTTTCTCTGTGTTCAGCAGCATTTTAAACAGAGCTGCTTCTAAGATTTCAGTGTCTATAGTGTTTTCCAAATTGAATTAGACTTTAGCAACATTTCTGGTTGTCTTGTTTAGTTTGGGAGAATGAGGATAGAGTGCTAGGGAGATCAACTCCTTACTCTGAAAACTGGTGAATAGAAGGGGAAAAAAAGATGCATTTATTCTGCCCTTTCTATGAGCTGTACCACTGGACAACTACATAATAAATTAGTAGATGTTTGTTTTTCTCTGTAGAATTCCTCAGCTGATAAATGAAGAGTTATAGGAGTATCACCAACTTCAGTCCCTCATGCACTAATGGGTGAATACGTAGATCAGCAGTGGTTGTTGGCATCCAAAAAAGAGAGGCAACCAGGTATTACATGCCTCCTAATGGAAGAACACTATCTAGGAGGTAGTCCTGTCAAAAGGAATTGAACTCGAATCTGATCAAGCCTCTGGATCCAATTATTAAATTGGATAAAAGACATAGGAATAGGAATAAAAGACATAGGAATAAAATAAAGACATAGGAATAGGAATAAAAGACATAGGAATAATAAAAGACATAGGAACATATTAAAGTATACTGCAGGGATGCAGCAAAATGAAGACTCTGGGTGGCCCAACACGTAAAAATCTGGTTTTGTCAACAAAAAAATTACAGGACAAAGAGAGAGAGATGGAAGGGATCTTCCAAAGATACCTACAAGACATCAGCTAATCACACAGAGTAGACTTTGGTTGGCAGTAAGCAAACTTTAAAATTATGGCATTTATGAGACAGTTGAAAATTTGAACACTGACTAGATATTTGAAGAGAAAGTGCGCACTACATGGGGAAAATGAAAAAAATACTATAGTTATGGTGGTCAGCTTTGATCTTCTTTATTTTTAAACAACCATTTTTAAACCTTCTGCCAAAGAAATATGTACTTTTTATTTGTTTTCCAGGTTGCTGCATGACAGGAACTTTTCCAAAGAGGAGATCCATAGTTTTACAGCCTAATGAAGAACTGTCATTGTCCTTTATTCTACTGTTTTGTCTAAATTTGTGATTCCTTAGGATTTTTTAAGAGAACGTTTTTGTACATACTAACTGAAAGGTTAACTAGAATCCAGGTTTCAGTTTCTTCAATGAATTCAAATTTCCTTCAGTAGAGGCAACTCGTTGACTTTATTTTGTACCATAACTTATTTTGCTATTGATATTTGACCTGGAATCGATCATGGCAACAAGTACATCCAGGTGTCTTTTGTGATGAGTCACAGACCTCCTTACCATTTAAAGTGTGTCACTGTACCACAGTAAGCTCTGGTGTTTTAGGACGTGATAAAGTAAATGATCATTTTGATCACGTTTCTATGCTCTACAATGTCTTATTAGCAATACAGATTAAATTTTACATTGCACTGTTAACTCAGGAAATGATCATTTATGTCCTTGTTATTAGCTATTGAAATATGGAATGTTTTAACTTATTAAATGATCCAAACATTGTGTGTGTGTGTGTGTGTGTGTGTGTGTGTGTGGCATTGATACAGAATAGAATAAAAGTATACTTAAGAACTTTTTAATTCTTGTGGTAGAAATGTGTTTGAATTTAACAGTACTGGATGGGTGTCTAAGGGGAATTTAAAAAGGCAGCAGTAAAAGATTCTGGAGACATTTCATATCTGCAGCTTTGGATTAGATGTTACAGAGAGTCTAAGGGAATCTTAACAACTATTTTGATTCTTAGCCAAAATTAGAGGCATCGGGAAGTATAATGAAAGCGTAGCATCTGGTCCCATGACCTAAAGTAATCCTTTGGTGCTTTGGAATGGGTTAAATTTTAATTCTTTTTGAGCCCATCTAAAGGAACACTGTGTCCTAAATGGTACCTTCCCTAGCCGGCTGCTTTCCCCGCAGCTGGTAGTTCAGCAGGGAGCCCTCGTGAGCTCTGGTGTGTGGGCGATTCATTCTTTCCTCCAGCTGCTGCGCAGCAGCCTTCAAATACTTTCACAGATTGGGATTTAGCAGAGGGTATCAAGAAAAGTCACTGTGAGCTTTTCCTGAGGAAACTGTTGAATGCATGGGTGGCTACTGCCTAGCTAACTTAGATACTTTTTCAGTCTTAGTCAATACAGCAGCTCTCTTTGCACAGAAATGGGGAGGGGGGGAGGGATGGGAGCAAGCTCCAGTTTTCCTGAAAATGATGTAAATGGCTAAATCTCAGTGGATGATATACTCAGGAGGAACACGATATTCGCATTCCTGAAGTGACAAACACCCAGTCGATGGAGCTGCGCGTGTGTAGGTGGCTGGTGGAATCGTTTCCTGTGGCTTCCTCTTCCCTAGCCCTCTCCCCACACTGTCATTCACCCAGCCAGGATAGAGCCGTTCTGAGCCCTCGTGGCTAGCACGAACCTTCTCCAGCTTCTGCCTCCCTGCCACCTCCTTTTCTCTCTGAAAAAGATCATGAACTCTCTAGGCGTACCTTTTTTGTAGTTTATTAGTAAACCTATCAACTCCTCACCAACAGTTGTCTCATCTTTTCTGTCCTTTTTTCTCTCTAATCCTTTCCTAACTACCTCAGACAAAATCCTGTTTCTCTCTCTTCCTCATTCCTCTTCTTACTGTATTTTAAAGCAAAAGGGAACCCATGATAAGCATCTTCTGAACCTGTATGTTACTTATTCCCAAATTGGAGTCTCTAACTGAGAATCACTGGGCGTCAGTTTTCAGTATCCAGGCACTTCCTGGGTGCCACGTGGATGTCCCACAACTACCCCTTCACCATAATCAACTCATGTCATGGGCATTGCCCCCCGAGCCTCTCCTCTTGCATTCTCAGATTCACTGGGACTACTTTCCACCTACCTGGCCCTTCCAGAACCGTTTGGAACTGTTGTCTCTCTCTCTCTCCAACCTGACTTCTCCACAGCAGCTAGCCCTGCTCTATCGTCCCTCAACTGGATTAGGACAGTAACCTGATTACAGTCTTGATCTCACTGAATCTATCCTTCACTCCAGGGTCTTCTAGAAGGCCTTGGAGAGAAAATACCCTATATAGAGTTTCATTCTCCCATTGTATACAGCTATATACTGAGGGGCACAGGTGGGAGTATAGATTGTAACTTCTTTTTTGACCAAAGAACTTTAAGACTCCTACATCACATGTTTGCAATAAGAAAGGGGAATTCAAAGTCACTTTGGCCTAAGAATTCTGCTTGCTTGTTTCTTTAAAAAAAAAAAAAAATATATATATATATATATATATATATATATATATATATATATATATATATATATATATTTATATATATATACTGGGCCGCCTGGGTGGCTCAGTTGGTTAAGCGTCCAACTTCGGCTCAGGTCATGATCTTTTAGTCTGTGAGTTCGAGCCCCATGTTGGGGTCTGTGCTGACAGCTCAGAGCCTGGAGCCTGCTTCGGCTTCTGTGTCTCCCTTTCTGTCTGCCTCTTCCCTGCTCATGCTCTGTCTCTCTCTCTCAAAAATAAATAAACATTAAAAAAATTTTTTTCAGTGTGTTTATGTATCAGTTTTTCATTGCTGCCAGAACAAACTACCACAAACTTCGTGGCTCCAAACAGCACCCATTTATCACCTCGGTTTCATGGCTCAGAAGTCTGGGTCCTCTGCGGAAGGCCTCGAAAAGCTAAAATTAGGTTGTCCTCTGGGCCGCACTCTTCCCTAGATGCTCTGGGGAAGATTGTGCTTCCAGGTCATTGAGGTTGTTGGCCAGATTCAATTCCTTGCAGTTGTAGGATGGAGTTCCCCATTTCCTGGCTAGCTGTCAGCTGGGGACCGGTCTGTGCTTGTAAACGCTGCCCACGTTCCCGTGCTGTCTACGCAGCCCCTCCAGCACCGGCCCATCCAGCCCCTCTCAGGCTTCAAATCTCACTCGATTTCCCTTCTGCCATATCTTCTGCCCCAGCTGGTGAAAGTTCACTGCCTTCAAGGGCTCACTGCGATTAGATTGGACCCACCCACATCCCAGAATAATCTCCCAGTGGTAAAATCTGTTTTAACAGCTGCAGAGTCTTTTGCCGTTTAATGTAACATATTACAGTTTGCAGGTGTTAGGGATTGACACTTGGGGTGCGCATTCTGCCCACCACAGCCTACGAAGAGAAGAGACATCGTCCAAGGTAAGATCACCGTGTTCTGTCTAGATACTGCCATGGGCTCTCACTTTACCTCAGCGTGATAGAACGGGACGGGTGCGGGGCGCTGTCACACTCCAGAATGCTCCACTTCCCTATGCATTCCGGAGGCAAAGGCTCGGTCACACACCCTCTGCGGTCTGCTACCTCTGGCACATAAACTTGTCCTGTTTGGGGGCTGTATCTACTGAGGAACCACGTGAACCAGACTCTGGCCTACAGTATTTAAAATTCTGACTAATAACTTAGAAAAGTGAAACCTTAACCTGTCCCAGTTGCTTAGTATCTTTCTGCTCTGGTCTTACTGTGAGTTCTTTTCACCCAGGGTTGCCAGTGTGACAGAGCTCCAAACAATACCAGAGTGATCCGTCTACAACGCAAAAACAGGGTTTCTTGCCTGGTCAAGGTTCTCTTCTGCCGCCCTGTCACCACTCACGGTGTGGAGGCTTTACCTGGGGTGCGACACACTCAGACTGGGGCCCCACTGATGAGGCAGTGGTTCCATACCAGGCAAGCCAGGAGCACCTTAGGTGGCCACATCCATGCCTCCAGCAAGCACTCAGTCCTTAGGATGAGATGCCACTCAGAAGCTTGCTATTTCCCCTTTTAGTCCCCGTCCCCAGAACATTCATGTCCAAATCTTTTTGTGAACGTATTTTTTAATTTCTTTTGGATAGATAACTAGAAGTGCAATTGCTAGGTCCTATGATAACTATATATTTGACTTTCTTTTTAACTCTGTTTTATTCTGTATATATTTCTTTTTTAAAAAAATTTTTTAATGTTTATTTGTTTTTGAGCGAGAGAGACAGAGTGCGGGTGGGGGAGGGGCAGAGAGAGGGAGACAGAATCCCAAGCAGGCTCCAGGATCTGAGCTGTTAGCACAGAGCCCGACCCTGGGTTCAAACCCACAAGCTGTGAGATCATGACCCGAGCCAAAATCAGAAGCTTAACGGACTGAGCCACTCGTGGGCCCTTGTATGTATTTCTAAGTCTAATGTAGAGACAAATACTTACAAGTTTGGTAATTGTGCTTTTGAATACAATGTTTCAAACTTTTAAGGATATGCCAGGGTTTCTTCCCAAAAATATTTGTGCCGTTTTACAGTCCCACCAGTGTTTTATGAGATTTTTGGATATTCTACATCTTCGTGAGCTTTGACTTATTAATCTTTTAAATTTTAGTGTGGTATCTTTCTGTGATTTTGATTTGCATTTGTTTGATGTCTAGTGATGTTGAACATATTATTATGTGCTTATTGGCCATTAGTGTATTGTCTTTTGTAGGGTGTCTATTTAAATCTTCTGCCTATTTTCATTTTTTTTCTTTTTTTATTTTAAATGTATTTATTTAAATTCAAGTTCATTAATATACAGTGTAGTATTGGTTTCAGGAGTAGAACCCAGTAAATCCTCACTTCCATAAAATACCCAGTGCTTATCCCAACAAGCGCCCTCCTTCGTGCCCATCACCCATTTAGCCCATCCCTCCACATTCTGCCCATCTTTAAATTGGATTGTTTTTCTTGTTACTGAATTGTAAGCGTTCTTTATATATTCTGTGGATAAGGCTTTATCATATAGATTTTGTGAGTGTTTTCCCTCCATTGTGTGACAGTGACTCATGTGTGCTTTCACAGCTATTAGTGCTTCGGGCCAAAATAAGGTTAGAGATGCTTAGATTTGACCAAAATAAAAACGTAAAATAAGAGTACAGGCTGCAACTGTGAAATTGATCTGTGAATGAAGTTTTAGGAAGAGAACTCTAGCGGCAGAGTGGGGCGAACATTCTAGAGGAGACAGGCCGAGGGGCAGGCAGCGGATGACAAGTGGGGCCATGACGTGACACCTTCAATTCTACTTCAATGGAAAACAAGTTAAATGATGAACGTCATAACTCCGTCACCATGTAGGCAAGTAAAAAGCGTACGTGATTTCCGTAAGCTTGGCTGTCAGGAGGCACAAACCATTTACATGTAGTACATTCTGTCCATTGCTTTGTAGCAACTGGACACTTGGAGTTAAATCTGCAAATGAGCTGGCAACATTTTTTTCTCCAATTCAAAGAGCTATGGTCTGAGTTGGGAATTTCTAATCAGCCCTGTCAGCCCACGGTGATTAGAATGGCAAAGGGAGTGTTTGGATCTGTAGTATTTGCTGAAGCAGCCTGCCTAGACCTCATTACCATCCCATTTCCTCTCATTTAGACCATGCTGAGAAAAGCAGTTACTTATGCTCTGCAGTTGCTCTGTAAATATGTCCAAGGGAAAAAGGCTGCTGAAATGTTTAGTAAAATATATTCAGGTGTTTGTTACGCTGACGATTTTCCACTTTCTGAGCAAGTTAATATTTTATTTATATAAGAAATATCACCAGGCAATTTTCACGAGAGCCATATTCTTGTGCTGTTTGGAAAACAAAATCCCAGAAGTCATTACACGTCTAGATTTTCATCATTACCTTTCATATAGTAAGTGTGGTTTTGTAAATATACCTACTTAAAATTTAAAATCTTAAATTTATTATTTAACCTTCGACGAGGTGGGAATTCTGTCCAGGAAACCTGTAGAAGAAGGTGTTCTCCCTCACCCAGCTAGGCAGTGGCAACAGAAACAAAGACAGGGTTCTCTGCTCTCACTGGGGTCTCGGGAAGAACAGGGCACCAGAGTGAAAAGCAACAGGTTGCAGACACCATCAGCTCACTGGTAACAAAACCCCGGCGCTCTGCCCCGTTGCACTGGACTGGCTCCCTGAGAAAACCACCACCCTGGAGTCCCACCATACTACCTTGCGGTGCAGAGGAGGCCTTAAGTTTGTGTACTGCACTAGGTGTTCTGTGAGACACAGAACAATATTCTCGTGGGAGGTGTTTTTACTCTTAAAAGTTCTCCTTTTTGTTCTGATGGTCACGAAATCTTAAATAATAGTAGTATATTTATATACTGCTTTTCAATTTGACAGAGCAACTCCCAACAACGCTCACAGGGGGTGTTGGTAAATGCTTAACAACTAGCTCTCAAAAAAACCCCACAGAAAGAAAAAACCCTGAGATGTAGAAATAGCCAATTTCTATAAATCCTTCCACTAGGGTCAATTTCAAATGCAGGGCAGCTGAATGTGAATTCGGGAAGAGATGGGCACCATTGGCTCTGCCCAGAGGGTAACAGTCTCAGGGAGGTCCCCTGGCACTGTGCATGTTTTCATTTACCTCAGACGAACCTGATGAGGTGAGTAGTATTATTTCTATATTGTGAGGAGGCTTAAAGAAGCCACGTTATGAGTCGGAAGCGGTAGAGCTGGTATTAGAATTTGCTCAGGCTGATGAGCTCGGCCACAGTCACACAACTGGTGGCGGCAGCTACTTACTTCTGGGCCTCAGAGCCAGGTGTTCTGATTGGGTGGCCTCCCGTCTCCTGAGGAAGCTCTCTGAATTTTGTCTCTCAGTCTATGAAATTACAAAGCTTTTCCCTATCGTCAGTTCCAGAAACCGTCAGAAGCACTGATTTCATCTGTGCTTGTTTGAAGGTTACTCAGAAATGAGATAGAAAAATAATGGCTGCTCTGGGAGGGGCAGAAGAGAAAGTATAGTGAGGGCTCCAACCCCAGTCTGTCCCTGCTCATCTGGGTGGCTTGGGGAAATTGCCTTGGTGCCATGTTTTTCTCCTATAATATAATGGGGGTGATTGGTGTCTTGTGCAGAGTAGGTGCTTAATAAGTGTTAGTCACTGATGCTATCTCAAAACATTCTGGCTTTTTTATGTACTTGATGAAACAAAGAAGCTGAAATATTCAGAAGAAAGCTCACAAGGTTTTGGTAAGTTCAGAATCATATGGAGTTCATTAATTAATGAACAAGGGCGCCCAGGTGGCTCAGTTGGTTGAGCGTTCAACTCTTGATTTTGTCTCAGGTCATGATCCCAGGATCGTGGGATTGAGCTCCACATTCAATGCAGAGCCTACTTGGGATTCTCTCTCTGTCTCCTCCTCTGCCCCTCTCCCCCCAATTGTGCTTTCTCTCTTAAATAAAAAATTTAAAAAAATTAATGTACAATTTATGACCTATTGCTAACTCTTACACCAGCTGTGTGTTATGAGTTGTTATAAACACATTGCAGAGTTTTGACAAACATTAGGTTTTGATGACAGCACTTCCTTATCTTTTTAATAAAAATAAAATATTTCAGATATACCAAAAAGTAGAGAGAAAATGTAATGAACAGGCATGTATTTCTCACCTTGTGCCGGAGTCCAGCTCCAGTGAGTCCAGGAGTCCCCAAAGGATAAACAGTGTTGGCACAATGAATGACTGGAGAGAGCTGCTTGGTTTCTGGAACCAGTAGACCACTCTGCTCTGCTGGTCTCAGTATTTTTATTTTTAGGCAGTGAGTTACATTACAACAAAGAGTATTATCTTTTCTTAGAAGATAGTTAAAGAAAGAAGACAGTGTGTATTATGTTGATCCCCCAGACCTTGAGGGATGCCGGAGTCCTGCTCCAGCTGAATCCAGGATTTTCTGAAGGATGAACAGCCGGTGAAATGAATGAGAGAGCCACGAGATGTAGTCTGATCACCAAGCAGGCATCTCTGGCAATTCTGGCATCTCTGCTCTGCTGGTCTCAGTATTTTATTTACAGGTAGTAAGTGACATTACAGCAATGAGTGAGTGACATTTCATCAGTAAGCATAGTTTGATATCTTTTACAACAACGTGTTTTTGTCAGCAAAGCGGTGATTTCCTCAGTCTTGCAAGTCGTTCTACATCATTCTTTTTAGACCATAAAGGAAACAATTCTTATTACAACAATCACAATTATTTTGTGATTCTGCTCCTAAGTTAATAACATATGCTGTCTTTGAAGTAGGATTAGGTAAATTTGTGGCAGGGGGAGAAAACAGGATGTTTATGTAGCAAGTGGGGTTGTTACGGTTGTTATCATAAGTCTCAATAAACAGAGGGCACATACATTATCATCTTAATACCTATGTTAATCGTCCATAGAAAGGTTAAGAGTCTTCAGTCTAGCTTCCTAAACTACAATGAGGGGGGTGTAACTCTCCTCGTAAAGACATAATTCCTAAGGCTTGTCTAAGTTCCTTTGCTTGTGAATGAGTTAATTTACATAATAGGGGCCCAATGTTTACACAAGTCACACCAATATCCAGCCAGCTCATAACTGCTATCAATCTGTGCAACCCATCCCCAGGATGCAACTTTAAGATTACTTCTGGCCAGGCTACTCTCATTCAGATGTGATCCATCAAAGCATCGAGCTCCAGGTCCTTCCTTTTTATTTAAATACCATAAAACAAAAGAGCATTACATTCCTAGGGGCCAACAAGAGCAGCTCAAGAAATCCAAGTCTGAAAAATTGTTTACAAGGAGGTAAGACTGGGCGCCATTTGATTGGCAGGAGCCTTGCAATCATCTGCCTTTCCACACAGGTGTCTCAACCTGTGAGCCCAAGATGGCTTCCAACAGAAGGAGAGTCTTAACTTAGCTGTTTTTTTATTCTATTCCTGAGCTAGTGGTTATACACTGTTTTTGAAGTAGGGCTAGATAAATTTATGGCAGGGAGAAAACAGGATATCTAACTAGAAAGCAGAGTTGTTATTGTAACCTTGAGTTAGCAGGTGGTACATACATTGTTGCCTTAAGACCCATGCTAATCATCTACAGGCAGGTCAGGAGTCCCTTTGTCTAGCTTCCTAAACTACAGTGGGGGAAGGGTAACTCATTTGGCAAGGACATAATTCTCTAATGCCTGCCTAAGTTCCTTTGCTTATGAGTGAGTGAATTTACGTCTACATAAGTTACACTAATTTTTAGCCAGCTCCTAACTGCTATTCTGTATGATCAATTTTTGTAACCTGTCCCCAAGAGGCAACTTTGAGGTTACTTCTGGCCAGGTTACTCTCATTCAGATGTTATCCATCAAGGCAGCATACTCCAGATCCCTTTTTTCAAATGCCATAAAACAAAAGGCATTATATCCCTTGTGGCCAATCAGAGCAGTTCAAGAAGTCCAGGCCCGAAAGGTTATTAGAAGGAGATAGTATTGGGGTGCCATTTGGTCAGCAGGAGACTTTGCAACATCTGCCTTATCCACACAGGGAGGCTTCTCAACCCGTGAGCCCATGATGGCTTGAGAAACAAAGTATTTAAATATTGTTAAAGACTCCTGGAGACAACTTCATAATCCCATTTTCCTCTATACCAGTCCCAGAGTTACTACTCTGAATTTTGTATCTTCCCAGGTATCTCTTTTTTTTTTTTTTTTTTTACTTATTTAATTTTAGTTCCAATGTGGATAACATACAGTGTTATATTAGTTTCAAGCATACAATATGACGATTTTACAATTCTATACATTACTCAGCACTCATCAAAATTGTAATCCCCTTCACCTATTTCACCCATCCCCCCACCTCCCTTCTAATAATCATCAGTTTATTCTCTATCATTAAGAGTCTGTTTCTTGGTTTGCCTCTCTTTTCCCCCTTTGCTTGTTTGTTTTGTTTCTTAAATTCCACATATGAGTAAAATCATATGGTATTTGTCTTTCTGTTTGTTTCACTTAGCATTATACTCCCTAACTTTATCCATGTTGTTGCAAATGGCATATTTCATTCTTTTTTTATGGCTAAATAATATTCCATTGTGTATATATACCATGTCTTCTTTATCCATTCACCTATGGGTGGACACATGGGCTGCTTGCATAACTTGGCTATTATAAATAATGCTGCAATACACATAAGGGTGCATGTATCCTTATGAATTAGTGTTTTTTTTTTTATTTTAGGGGAAAATACCCAGTAGTGTGATTACCAGATTGTAGGATAGTTCTGTTTTTAATTTTTTGAAGAATCTCCACACTGTTTTCCACAGTGGTTGCTCCAGTTTGTATTCCCACCAACAGTGTATACGGGTTTGTTTTTCTCCACATCCTCACCAACACTTTTTTCTTGTTATTGATTTTAGCCATTCTGACATGTGAGAGGTGGTATCTCATTATAGTTTTGATTTGCATTTCCCTGATGATGAATGATGTCGAGCACCTTTTCATTTACCGGTTGGCCATCTCCATATCTGTTTATGTCTTCTCATTTTTTAAGAGAAAGGGTAAAACTCATATGATCATTTCAATAGATACAGAAAAAGCATCTGACAAAATACAACAACCATTCATGATAAAAACAAAAACAAAAAAACCTCAACAAAGTAGGTCTAGAGGGAACATATATCAACAGAATAAAGGCCTTATATGAAAAGCCCACAGCCAATATCATCCTTAATGGTGAAAGACTGAGAGCCTTTCCCCCAAGGTCAGGAACAAGTCACCACTCTCCACTCTCACCACTTTTACTCAACGTAGTACTGAAAGCCCTAGCCACAGCATTCAGACAACAAAAAGCAATAAAAAACATGCAAACTGGTAAAGAAGAAGTAAAACTTTTACTAGTTACAAATAACATGATGCTACATATAGAAAACCCTAACAACCTTCAAAAAACTACTAGAACTAATGAATAAATTTAGTAAACTCAATATATAGAAATCTGTTGCATTTATATACACTAATAGTGAAGCAGCAGGAAGAGAAATTAAGAAAGCAATCCCATTTACAGGTAGACCAAAAATAATAAGATACCTAGAAATAAACCTAACCAAAGAATTGGAAGACCTATACTCTGAAAACTATAAAACACTGATAAAAGAAATTGAAGATGACCCAGAGAAATAGAAAGACAGTCCATGCTCATGGATTGGAATAACAAATATTGTTAAAATCTCTGTACTACCCAAAGAAATTTACACTTTTAATGCAATCCCTATCAAAATACCAGTAGCATTTTTGACAGAGCTAGAACAAACAACCCTAAAATTCCTTAGGTTCTGTGGTTCTTTTGTAGGGAACCACAAAACACCTCAAATAGCCAAAGCAATCTTGACAAAGAAAAACAAAAATAGGGGTATCACAATTCCAGACTCATATTACAAAGCTGTAGCAATCAAGACAATATGGCACAAAAATAGACACACAGATCAATGGACCAGAATAGAAAACCCAGAAATAAATCCATAATTATATGGCCAATTCATCTCCGACAAAGGAGGAAAGAATATACAATGGGAAGAAGACAGTCTTTTCAACAGATGGTGTTGGGAAAAGTGGACAGCAACATGCAAAAGAATGAAACTGGCCCACTTTCTTACACCATACACAAAAATAAACTTAAGTTGGATTAAAGGCCTACTTGTGAGACCCGAAACCATAAAAATCCTAGAAGAGAGCAGAGGCAATTATTTCTCTGACATCGGCCATGGCAACTTCCTTCTAGATATGTCTCCTGGCGCAAGGGAAATAAAAGCAAAAATAAACAATCGGGACTACATCAAAATAAAAAGTTTCTGCACAGCAAAGGAAACAACAAAACTAAAAGGCAACCTACTGAATGGGAGATGATCTTAGCAAATGACATATCCAATAAAGGGTTAGTATCCAAAATATATAAAAACCCATGTACATCTTTATACTTTTGCTATTTATGTACATATCCTAAACAATATTCCCGTGGAATATGCATAATTATCTTTTGTTTTAAAACTTAAATGTGAATGATATTGTGTGTGGTCTTCTGCTACTTGCTTTGTCTTAATAGCATGGGTTAGGAGATCAGTCCATGTTGACAGATGTAGCACTAGTTCATTCATTTTATCTGTGATATAGTATTGTATTAATACAATATTGCATTAATAGATCATATTTTAAAAATCATTTCTTCTATCGATAGACATTTAATTGGTTTCCAATTTTTTACCATCCTCAAATGGTTCATATTCTTGGACATGTCACCTTGTTCATCCATGTGAGAACTTTCTCTGGAGTTTATACCAAGGAGTAGAATTTCTAGGTCACAGAGGGTGTGTGCGCCCTCAAGTTTACCAAGGAAAACAACTCCACTTTCAAAGTTGGCTGCGTCAAGTTTCCCTGCTCACTGCCGGTGGGTAAGAGTTCTCTTCAATCCATATCCTTAAAACACTTCTTAATTATTTAACTTGAGACATATTCCAGGTCTGATGGATATGAAATGGTCTCAGTGTAGCTTTAATACGCATCCCCCTGATGTATTGGGCATTTATTTACTAGTTTGCTCTCAGATCCTTCCTCAGCCTTTCCCTCTTGGAGTGAGCTCATCTCTGAAAAACATTTCCCAAGGTCTCTTGCTGACTGGCTCTCATTTGCATTCAGCCAATGGGAAGCACAGGTAGGGGATTGAAGGGAAGAAGCCAGGTTCTTTCTCCCCACCCACTCTGCTTCTGGTGGGGTGACCACCATCCCAGTTCCCTTTGTCCAGCCCGGATCATGGCTGCTGCTCTGCCAAATGGCCCTCTTTCTGTCCGGGACTGCGGGGCAGCCTGAGCCCTTACCTTGGGTTCTGAGAATACCATCTCTTTTCTCTTTTCTTTCGCACCTAGGGATTCCTGCAGTTATGTCTCCTGGTTGCCTTACTTTTTACTTTTCAAAGCCTCTACTAAATTTTGGAGTAGTTATTTTTCCTATCATTTAAAAATCCTTTTCTACCCAGGAATTTTTGTTTTTTTATATTTATAATGTGTGCATTTCACAGTCACATGTAATATTCTTCAGAGACCAGGTATTTAGCTCACCTGAAGTCAATTTTCATATGTGGTGTGATGTAGGTTTCCATCATTATTTTTTTTTTCCATATGTGTAACCAGTTAGACTTGAATCACGGTGTTCTGGGGCTGCCTCCTACAAACTCATGAAAGTCCATGGTTAGATCCTCAGGAATTTTGTTAGCTGATTGGTAAACACATTGCTGGCTCAGTGGTCACGGTGGGAATATTTATACCACAGCAATAGGCCAACACTACAACCGAACTCTCCCCCGAACCCTCCCCCGAACCCTGGGGAAACTGTTCTTTAAAAATAGCAGCACTCTACTGCACAGAACTCTTTATCAAGATTGCTTTTGGGGGGCACCTGCGTGGCTCAATCGGTTAAGTGTCCGACTTTGGCTCAGGTCATGATCTCACAGTTTGTGAGTTCCAGCCCCACATCAGACTCTGTGCTGATAGCTTGGAGCTGGAGCCTGCTTCGGATTCTCTGCCTCCCTTTCTCATGCTCCGTCTCCCCTTCTCATGCTCTGTCTCTCTCTCTCTCTCTCTCTCTCAAAAATAAATAAACATTAAAGAAAAAATTTTAAAGAATTGTTTTTGTTCAAGTATGAATTTTCAAATCGAAAAATCGAATTTTCAAATCTGTCATGGTTATGGAATCAATTTTGTGGGTTGCAGCAGGAATTATTTTTTAATAAAATAGGGATGAGTAGAAAATACCAGAATGCATGGCACATAGTAATTGTAACTGTATTTCTTGAATCTTCTGTTTTAGTTGTATACATATATTCATGTGTGTACACACCACTGTTTGTTTTGGTTTGTGATGGAAAATGCACTTGTTTTTTAAATTTTTATTTGTTTTTAATTTTTATTGAAGTATAATTAACATATGGTGTTATATAACTTTCAGGTGTACAGCATTGATTAAACAATGCTATATATTACTCAGTGGTCACTACAATAGTGCAGTCACCATCTGTCACCGTATGTTACTCCAATATTACTGACTATATTCCTTATGCTGTACTTTTATTCTCCACGACTTATTTTATAACAGGAAGTTTGTACTTCTTAATCCCCTTTATCTATTTCACCCATCCCCTGACCCTCCTCCTCTCTGGCAACCACCAGTTTGTTCTCTGTATTGAAGAGTCTGTTTTTTGGTTTGTTTATTTCTTTGTTCATTTGTTTTGTCTTTTAGACTCCACATATAAATGAAAGAGTATGATAATTTTCTTTTTCTGTCTGATGTTTCATTTATCACGATACCCTCTAGGTCTATCCATGTTGTCACAAAAGAGAAGATTTCATTCTTTTCATGGCTGCATACTATTCCACCGTGTATATAAATTAAACATCTTCTTTATCTATTGATGGACACTTGAGTTACTTCCATATGTTCAGTATTATAAACAATTCTAAGATAAATACAGGGGTGCAGATTTCTTTTGGAGGTAGTGTTTTTATTTTCTTTGGGTAAATACCCAGTAGTGGAATTATTGCATTGTATGGTATTTCTATTTTTATTTTTTGGCAGAAACTGCATATTGTTTTTCACAGTGGATATACCAATTTGCATTCCTACAAACAGTGCATGAAATTTCCTTTTTCTCCTCAATAACACTTGTTATTTCTTCTCTTTTTAATTTTTTTAATGATTATTTATTTTTGAGAGAGAGAGAGAGTATGGGTGTGGGTGTGTGAGCAGGGGAGGCACAGAGAGAGGGAGACACAGAATCTGAAACAGGCTTCAGGCTCTGAGCTGTCAGCACAGAGCCCAACATGGGGCTTGAATTCATGAACTATGAGATCATGACCTGAGCCAAAGTCAGATGATTAACTGACCGAATCACCCAGGTACCCCATAATTTCTTCTCTTTTTAATTCTAGCCATTTGGACAGGAGTAAGGTGATATCGATTGTGGTTTTGATTTATATCTCTCTGTTTGTTTAGTGACATTGAGCATCATTTCATGTGTCTATTGGTAATCCGTATTTTTTTTTTTAATATCTATTCAGGTCCTCTACCCATTTTTAAACCAGATTATTTGCTTTCATTTTTGGTGTTGAGTTACATAATTTCCTTATATATTTTGGATATTAATCTCTTATTGGATATATCATTTGAAAATACCTTCTCCTGTTTGGTAAATTGTCTTTTTGTTTTATCAGTGGTTTCCTTTGTGGTTCAAAAGTTTTTTATTTTAAAGTAGTCCCAATAGTTTAATTTTACTTTTCTTTTCCTTGCTTGGAGAGACATATCTAGAAAAATGTGGCTAAGGCTGATGTCAAAGAAATTACTCCCTATGTTTCTTCTAGGATTTTTATGGTTTTAGGTATCATATTTAGGCATTTAATGAATTTTGAGATATTACCATGCATGGTGTAAAAACTGATCCAGTTTCATTCCAGTTTTCCTAGCACCATCTATTGAAGAAACTGTTTTTTTCCCACTGTATATTCCTACCTCCTTCATCATGTGTCAGTTGACTATATGAGCATGGGTTTATTTCTGGGCTCTCTACTTTGTTCCATTGATCTATGTGTCTCTTTTTGTGTCGGTACCATTCTGTTTTGATTACTACAGCTTTGGAATGTTACTTGAAATCTGGAATTGTGATGCCTCCAGTTTTGTTCTTCCTTCTCAAAATTGCTTTCACTATTTGAAGGATTTTTGTGGTTCCATACAAATTTTAGTATTATTTGTTCTAGTTCTATATAAATACTGTTGGTATTTTGACAGGAATTGCATCGAATCTTTAGGTTGCTTTGGATGGTGTAGACATTTTAACCATAGTAATTCTTCCAAACTATGAGCATGAAATGTCTTTCCATTTATTTGTGGCATCTTTAATTTCTTTCATCAATATTTTCTAGTTTTCAGAGTATAGGTCTTCTGCCTCGTTGGTTAAGCTTATGTCTAGGTATCTTGTTATTTTTGGTGAGCAGAACCAGGTGCTCCAGAGGCCTCTCCTGTGTGGGCTGTGTGCACCTTCCATTGTGGCTGGGCTGTGTCTGCCTCCAGCCCAGTTGGCTGCGATGATCCACTTTGCTTGCTTGTGTACACTGGGAAGAGTTTCGTCCCAACACTGTTGAAACGCCTGTCTGAGGCCACAGCAAACTCATGGGCGGACATGATCAGCAGTCAAGCTAGCTGTGCACTGGTATGTGCAGTTATCTCCCTCACTCCCCGGGACAGGAGTGGCACCAGTCCTTGCTGGGGCTCCTTGCAGGATGTTGTGGGGCAGGAGGTGCTTTGGAGAGATGCCTGCCTGCTGTGCAGGTTGGATGGGGGGGCGGGTCCTCAGGGAGATGGGGGCGGAGCATGTGGTGCCCGCACAATAGGTGGAGGGTGTTTGCACTGGTTCCAGCGGTGGTTGGGGGAGGGAAAGAGAAATGGCGCTGCAGCACTTTTGTTCTTGACCTCTTCTGAAGACCCCTGCTCTTCGAGCTCACATTCTGAGATTAGTATATAAATCTTCATCATACCGCAGATGCTTTTCAGACTGCGGCTTCTGTACTGTGTCTTGGGCTGAGCTATTTATAATGTTGGCCCTTAAACATAAGACGCGCTGTTTCCTATCCCCCTCCCCCAACGGCTCTCCCAGTTAAGCCTGCTGATTTTTAAAGTGCCCAGAATTAAGCCCCACTGATTTTAAAAGCTACCATAGTTAGCCCCACTGGTTTACAAAGCCGGATGTTATGGGGACTCAGCTTCCCAGCCCAGGTTCTCAGTACTGGGTCCCTGGTGTGGGCGCTGATCCTCTTGCTTCTCCATGCTGGTAGTGTCCTCACCATTTGTGGTTCGTCTCACCAGCGGTTTGGTTCCCAACCGCATCTCTGCCCCTCCTACCCTTTTTGGTGTGGCCTTCTCTCTACAATTATCTGTGCAAGGTCTGTTGTGCCTGTCTTCACGTTGGTCTCTGAGTTAGTCATGCAGATGTAGCTATTATGTCGGTGTGTCGTCTGTAGGATGAGGTGAGCTCAGAATCCTCCTACTCCACCATCTTCCTGACCACCAGAAAATGTATTTCTTACTATGGGTTGTCAGTAAAACAAAATGTGAAAAACACTAGACTACTTTGTCCTTTGCTTTTTGATTTGCAAAGCTACTTCTGTCATAAGCCAGGTGTTCATATATGAACGCATCCATGCCTGAGTTCTCTATTCTGCTCCTAGGTCTCTTTGTCTGTCCTTCCCTCTCTACCGCACTGCTTCATTCTAGCTTTAGAAACATCAACAGAGCTGCTGGGATGAAGACCTTCCCCCAAAGTTCCCCAGAATTGTCATGTGTGTTCTTGTTTCTTTGCTCTTCTATGTAAATTTTAAAACAATGTTGTCAAGTTCCTTGAACAATGCTGTCGAGATGGTGACTGAGTTACACTGGCTTTATAGCTTATTTTGGGGGAATTAACAACTTTACAATATTTATTATTATTCTTGAACATGGTCTACATCTCCACTTAGAATTTCGTTAATGTATTCCGATAAAGTTTTTTTTTTTTAAAGCTTATTTGGAGAGAGTGACAGCATGAGCAGAGGAGGTACAGAGAGAGAGATAAAGAGAGAGAGAATCTCAAGCAGGCTCCACACTGCCAGAGCAGAGCCCAATGTGGGGCTTTCACCCATGAAACTGTGAGATCATGACTTGAACTGAAACCAAAAGTTGGATGGTTAGCCGACTGAGCCACCCAGGTGCCCCTTCAATACAGTTTTATAGGGGCTCCTGACTGTCTTAGTTGATAAAACATGTGACTCTTGATATCAGGGCTGTGAGGTTGAGCCTCACATGGGGTGTAGAGATTACTTAAAAAGTAAAAAATAATAAAAAATAAAGTTTTATAATATCCTTCATAAAGATGTGCACATTTTCATTAGATTTCTAGTACCTTATATTTTGTTTGTCTTGCATATGATATGCTTTAAAATATGTATATGTATATTTTGGTGTGTAGGAATGCAGCTGGTTTTTATATGTTTATCATATGTCCGGTTTACATTCTAATCTCAGTTACTAATTTTAATAATTGTTCTGTTTTTCTCTTGAGCTTCTATTTAGATAATGAATACTATTTGAGAAAAATGATGATTTTGTTTCTGCCTTTAAAATTCTTACCTATAATTTCCCTTTTCTTTTTTCCTATACTTTCTATACTTCCACACCACCCCCCAAAAAGAGCGATGGTGAAAAGTCTTTATCTTATTCTTAATTGTAAAGGAACACTTCTAGTGTTTGACCATTTATGATATTGCTATAGTTTTATGAATTTTATCAAGTTAGAGAAATTTCTTTTTATTCCTAGTTTGCAAAGAGTTTTGTTTTTATGTTTAATGGTGTTGATTTTATCAAATGATTTTTAAATTCTTTCTACATGAAGTATGATTTCACTATTATGTTAAAAGTTTTGTTAGGTTGAGGATATTTCCTTCTATTTTAAGTTTGTAAAGAAATGTTCTTTTTTAAAAACTTTTTATTTAAATTCTAATTAGTTAACATATAGTATAATATTGGTTTCAGTAGAATTTAGTGATTCATCACTTACATATAACACCCAGTGCTCATCCTAACTTGCCTCCTTAATACCCATCACCCATTTAGCCCATCCCCTACCCATCTCCCCTCTAGCAACTCTCAGTTTGTTCTCTATAGTTTAGAGTCTCTTGTGGTTTGCCTCCCTTTTTTCCCCCCTCCCCTACGTTCATCTGTTTTGTTTCTTAAGTTCCACATATGAGTGAAATGATATATGACTTACAAATTCCACATATGACTGACTTATTTTGCTAAGCATAGTACATTCCAGCTCCATCCGTGTCATTGCAAATGACATATATATATTTTGAATATATATGAATATATATTATGAATATATATGAATATATATTATATGAATGTTATTCATATTATTCAATAATATTCCATTATATGAATATATATTCACATTTTCTTTATGAATTCATCAGTTAATGGACATTTGGGTGCTTTCCATAATTTGGTTATTGTTGATAATGCTGCTATAAATATCAGGGTACATGTGTCCCTTCGAATCAGTATATTTGTATCCTTTGGGTAAGTATCTAGTAGGTTAGTTGCTAGGTTGTAGGATAGTTCTATTTTTAACTTTCTGAAGAAGCTTCATACTATTTTCCAGAGGGGCTGCACCAGTTTGCATTCCCACCAACAGTGTAAGAGGATTCTCCGCATCCTTGCCAACATCTATTGCTTCCTGTGTTGTTAATTTTAGCCATTCTGACAGGCTTGAGGTGGTAGCTTACTGTGGTTTTGATCTATATTTCCTTGATGATGAGTGATATTGAGGATCTTTTCATGTGTCTGTTGGCCATCTGGATGTCTCATTTGGAAAAGTGTCTATTCATGTCTTCTGCCTATTTCTTAACTGGATTATTTGTTTTTTGGGTGAAATCATAGTATTTTTAAAACATTTTCTTCCATATACTAAGGCAATCTGATTGTTTTTAGTTTTTTATTCATTTTAAGTTTATTTACTTATTTTGAGAGAGAGAGAGAGAGAAAGAGAGAGAGAGCACGCACAAGCAGGGAAAGGGTACAAAGAGAGGGAGAGAAAGAATCCCAATCTGAGCATGGAGCCAGATGTGGGACTTGACCTCATGACCATGAGATCGGAACTTAAGCTCATATCAAGAGTTAGACACTTAACTGATTGAGCCACACAGGCACTCTTGGTTTTCATTTTAAATCTGCTAATGTGATCATCAATAAAATAAAATATAGACATGGATAAAAAAAGACATTTTTCTGAACTTAACTCATGTTCTTGGGACCAGTTGGGTCATAATTATTGTTTGCTTTGTTTTCTTAATCATTGAGTTTGCTTTGCTAATATTTTATTTAGGAGCTTTATTGATCAGTGTTCAAAAGTGAGATTAGCATGTTATTCTTATTTTTTTGTCATTCTAACTTGGTTTTAATATCAAAGTCATACTGGTCATGTAACAAGTGCTTTGAAGTAGACAATACTTCATTTTTTTTTATTTTAGATCTCATTTGCCAAACTGTTTCACCACCTTTCATCCGCAGAGTTTTCCATTCCTGCTTGGTTGTCTTTAATATTTTTTAGTCTCTTTGGGGTTGTCTTAGTCCACTGGGCTGCTCTAACAAGTACCACAGACTAGGGCACTTATAAACAACAGAAATGTGTTGCTCACAGTTCTGGAAGCTGGAAGTCCAAGGTCAATGCACCAGCATGGTAGCACTTTGAGGGAGGCCTCTTCTGTTTCACAGCCAGCACCCTCTCACTGTGTTCTCACTAGGGGAAAGGGGATAGAGATCTCTCTGGAGCCTTTTTTTTTCAAAGTACTAATCCCGTTCATGAGGGCTCCACCCACAGGGCTAAAGCATCTCCTAAAGTCCCTGCCTGCTAATACTATTCACCTTTTTTTTTAAAAGATTTTTTTTAATGTTTTTATTTATTTTTGAGAGCAGGAGACACAAAGCATGAGTGGGGGAGGGTCAGAGAGAGAGGGAGACACAGAATGAAGCAGGCTCCAGGCTCTGAGCCCAACGCGGAGCTCGAACTCACAGACTGTGAGATCATGACCTGAGCCGAAGTCGGACGCTCAACCGACTGAGCCACCCAGGCGCCCCACTATTCACCTTTTGGGGGGTAGGATTTAATACATGAATTTGGGAGCAAACACAAACATGCAGACTACAGCAGGGATTCTGTGATCTTTTTTTTTTTTTTTGCTGATGTATTTATCTCTAAAATGGTTTGTTGCATCTAACTTTTGTAATTTACTGGGAAAAATTGTTCCAAGTATTTTTCTTATTTTTGATATATCTGTAGTTAAGGGCATTTTGTCATTACTTTTGCTCTTCAGCTGTGTTACTGTGGCTGCTTCACCATGACTCCTTTTCTTCCTGTAGAGAGCAGAGCTTGAGAGGAAAAAGAAGAAAATGTACTATTCTTGAAACGAAATTAAGCCAAGAAAAATTGAGGCTGGCATTTCCTCTGAGAAGTACTAGACTCAAGTTGTTTTTTAAAGGGGAAGTTTGAAACCCTTCTTCTGAGCTGTTTGGAAAGCCCTAGAAGGTATTTTCTAAGGGGATGGAGTTGCAGAATGTTAATGTTGTTTTATTGCATAACAAATTTCTATGCAATCTTAGAGGCAAAAGGAAAAGGATATTCTATTTTATTTATATGCTACAATTCATTCCAGAGCTCGTAAACAGTACATCACAGCATGGCAGGCAAGGGAGAAGAAAATAAGCGAGCAATGACTATCTGTATAATTTATTGGTAAGTCACAATCTGTGAGCTGAACTCTTCTAGTCTCTGGCATTTTGCCTACCTGCGGAGCCCTCAGCACATGCAGGCAAGACCCACACGAATGGCAGGGTTTTCCCTCCCTCCACCATCTGCACACACCCAAGAGCTATGGAAATATTAGGAGGAGTTTGTTTATGCAGTCTTCATTGTCACCCACCAATTTGGTCCCTGTTGTAACTCAGAATTTGATGTTGTTTGAGTCCACTTTGGGCTGATGCTTCTCTCGATAGAATGGATTTTTAAAAATGTTTATTTATTTTTGAGAGACAGAGAGAGACAGAGCATGAGCGGGGGTGAGGCAGAGAGAAATGGAGACACAGAACCTGAAGCAGGCTCCGGGCTCTGAGCTGACAGCACAGAGCCTGACACGGGCTTGAACCTAAGAACTGCAAGATCATGATCTGAGCTGAAGTTGGATGCTAAACTGAGCCACCCAGATGCCTCTGGATTTTTTTTTTTTTTTTTTTTTGAGAGGGAGGGTGCAAGTGAGTGAGCGGCAGAGAGAGGGGGAGAGAGAAAGAAAAACTTCCCAGGAGGGGCAGAGGGAGAGAAGCAGGGCTCTCCCAAAGTGGGGCTCACCCAAAGTGGGGCTGCTGTTCACCTGAAGGGGGGCTTGTGGCCACCCAAAGCAGAGCTCAAGCTCACCCTATGCAGGACTCAGATCTCATGAACCATGAAATCATGACCCGAGCCACAGTCAGACGCTTAACCAACTGTGCCTCCCAGATGCCCAATAATGGTTTTTTTTTCATTTATAATAGTTTATTTTCAAATTGGTTTACATAAAACACCCAGTGTTCATCCCAACATGTGCCCTTTTTTAATGCCCATCACCCCCTCTCCCCCCCATCCCCCTCACCCTCAGTTAGTTCTTAGTCTTTGAGAGTCTCTTATGTTTTATCTCCCTCCCTCTCTGTGTCTTTTTTTTCTTTCCCCTCTTCCCCTCCCCCTGGTTTTTGCTTAGTCTCACAAAGTCCACCTATTTGTGGAAACATATGGTATCTGTCTTTTTCTGATTGACTTATTTCACTTAACATAATACCCTCCAGTTCCATCCATGTTGCTACACATGGCCAGATTTCATTTTTTCTCATTGCCACATAGTAGTCCATTGTATATATGTACCACTTTTTTTTTTTTAATTGAAGAGCTCCTAGTTTAATGGGTACAAAATCAGTAGACCAACAATCGAGGAGCGTCACAATAAATGTTATATCAGAAATATGCAAAGAATGCAATGAGCGGCAGAAACAGAATCCCTCCCTCAACCTTAAGGAGTCATCACAGAATTCCTGGAGGAAGAATGGCAGCTTAGGTTATCAAGCAGCTAGAGTCTCTTCCAGAGTGGGCATGGATGGGTAAGAGGAGTTCCAGCCCGAGGAGAACAGGGATTGGTAGGTCTGTATAACGGCGGTGAGGCCAGACCTATCAAAGAGCCAGTGTTCCCATCTGCTAAAACACTTGAGGAAGGAGGCAGGAGAGGAGAGGAGAGGTGGGGAGAGGGTGGTGAGTGGCGAAGTGTGCCTTTCTTAATTGGAATGGCCGGTGGCACCTTCCGGCACAGAAGATGCACACCAACTCTCCGGTCTCACACAAAGGGAGAACAGTGCCACCTCTCTCGACCAGAGACACCCTAAGAATGAGCCATCTGCTCCCATCTTACCTGCCTAGCTTGCCATCTGCGTGTGCTCTCAGATAACTGACCTAGGGATAAGATCTCTCTCCCTATCTATCCCTTGCCATTTGTTGACTTTTTCTCCTACCTTATCATTTCTAGAAGGGGGAGTATCAGCTGAGCCAGACCAGGGTGGTGGGAGAGTGGGGCCTAGACTGACCCAATCAGGAAAAAGCCAGACTTTAGGACGTGAATACAGATGTGGGCTGTGCTGGCTTACCAGCAGGTGGACGACACTGTGTGCTTAGGGGCAGCAAACAGAGGACCCGACATTCTCAGAGAATGTTTTATTTCAAAATTACTTCAAAGCTATTGCTGTAAGAAATATAAGAACATTGTGTTAGAATTTCTAATTTTTTTTAATGTTTACTTCTTTTTGAAAGAGAGAGAGACAGAGCGTGATCAGGGAGGGGCAGAGAGAGAGAGAGGGAGACACAGAATCCAAAGCAGGCTCTAGATTTTGAGCCGTCAGCACAAAACCCAACATGGGGCTTTAACTCACAAACTGTGAGGTCATGACCTGAGCCAAAGTCAGATGCTTAACTGACTGAGCCACCCAAGTGCCCCTGTATTAGAATTTCTTACACTCACATCAGTTTATATAAAGATCTTAATCTGGCCCTCTATGAATGGGTGGTAAATTGGGACCAAGTCACTAATCCAAAGGGTTTCTTGGGTGGAGAAGCTGTGATGGATGAGCAGTCCCTGGCCCATCCGGTCACGGGAATAGCTGAGGTCTGAGGCAAATGCTGCAAAACACTTTCATAAGCCACATCTCATTTATCCCTCACTCAACCCTGAGAACAGCATTGTATTAATAATTCTTACTTTGTGGATGGGGAATAGATGCTAGGGGACATTACATAACTAACCCAGTTCCTCAGCTGGCAAGCGTAACATTCAGAACTCAAACCCAGATCTTCTCTCCTGAGCCTACGATCCTTTCCCTCCTCCAAGCCATGCCCATGGGCAACTCTCATGAACCTCTCTGAGAGGTTGGAGGTGAGGCAGGAAGTCTTGTCCTTTAAGGTCTGACATACCAACTGGGACCTCAGGTGGGGGGAAGCACAATGCAAGTCCAAAGTGAGAACAGAGTCAGAGGTCGGAGGAGCTCAGGCCGAGCCGATAAATTGATCTTCAGCCAAGACCAGAGTCATGGCAGTGGGAGTGTTCAGGTGGGAAGTGGCCACTGACGGCAGAGTGCAGGAGGAGGGAGGGGCGGATAGTTACAGCAGGACTCTGCTCTTTTCACCTCAGAGTTATTTGCATGCTGCTCAATAACGAGGAGAAAACTGTTCCATTTTCCTATGCCTGTAGCTCTGAAATTAATTGAGTACATAAGTGCCCGTTCTCTCAGGATGTAGAGATGATTCTAGTCCTCAAGGTATTTACATCTAGAAGGGAGATAATGCATTTAAAGGATTTCCATATAAGGCAGAATACTAAAAGAAAAAGTTCTATTAAAAAAAAAAAACACGGAGGGGAGGGAGCTGTTTTAGATTGTGAACATCAAAGAAGATTTTGAATGGAATTGGTATTTGGGCTAGCTTTTGTCAGGCAGTGGGTTTTGATGGGTGGAAGTGGGAAGCAAACACCGGAGCCTGGAAGGGCCAGGTGTACAGTTTGGTTGCCTGTAAGGATGCTTGATGGCGGGTGAGGTCTGTGGCCACGTCACAGAGGATCTTTAGTGTCAAGATAAGGAGTTTGTATGTAATACTAAGAGCAGTGGAGACTTTGAGTGACTTCCAGCAGGAAAATGGCATCATGAGAAGTAGTAGTGACCATTGATACTCTCCCAGAGAAAAGCCAGTGATTTAGGACATAATGGCAGGGAATCGATGCATTTTCAAATTTTTTTGACATTTATTTTTTATTATTTTTGAGAAACAGAGTGCAAGCAGGGATGGGGCAGAAAGAGAGGGAGACACAGAATCTGAAGCAGGCTTCAGGCTCTGAGCTGTCAGCACAGAGCCTGATGCAGGGCTTGAACTCACAAACCACAAGATCATGACCTGAGCTGAAGTCGGACACTTAACCGACTGAGCCACCCAGGCGCCCCTCAAAGTATTTTTTTAAAAATCAAGTTTGCTAGGGCCTGGTGCCCAGTTTGCTCAAACATTTAGTTTAGTTGTTGCTCTGATGCTATTTTTCAGATGTGCTTAATCAATCAGTAGACTTTAAATAATATAGACGACCCTCCATAATGTAGGTAAACCCCCTCCAATAAGCTGCAGACCTTAAGCCTTGACACTGAGGTCCCCTGAAGAAGCAGTTCTGTTCAAGGCTACAACATAGAAACCCTGCCTGAGTTTCCAGCCTGCTGGCATGCCCTGAAAGTTTTAGACTTAAGGCTGCACTATCAACTCTTACCTGAATTTCCGGGTCCACAGATTTTAGACTCGCCAGCCCCAAGCCAGTTGCTGAAAATAAATGTTGGCAAACATAGTCTTTTGTGCACAGTCTTCTAGCCCCAATTTGGCTGAGTAAGAATGGGCCTTGGCCTTTGAGACGGAAGGCCCACACAGCCCGGCCAAGCTCATCACCTTGTGTGGAACCATCTTTCCTGTTTCTCGCCCTGTGGGTGCTCCTTTTTTCTGCTTAAGTGTGTTGTAAGTGGCCCTCAGGCACACCCCCAGCTTTCAGTATTTCAGACCCCACAGGGGATGGGTCAGGGTCCTTCTGTTGCGGCAGGGAAGGGAGGCTTCTAGGCCAATTGCCTTATGTCGGCCATGCTGGAGGCGGACCCACTTGCCGCGAGGAACCAATCGATGTGCACCATTGGAACTAATCTTGCTCTGTCTCTTCTCTGTGTGAGTACAGACTTGTTCCATCCCAGTGCTTGACTGCGTTGTATCCTCCTTGGTTGCTCCAATCCAAGATGCAGTGGGCAGAAGTGTTCACAGACCTTCCCCTGAGATTGATGACTGATACATAGTACTCCCTTTGACACTAAACCCTTCCCTCTCATATATGTGTATATATATATGTGCAATATATATATACACATACATATACATATATACATGTACATATATACATATACATATATATAAATCCATATCCATTCACCTATCTATCTCTATATCTCCTGTTTGTCCCATTTCTCTGGAGAACACTAATACATACTCCAACTATTTCCAAAAGAATTTTGAGATGGCTAAGCAACCACCTTTAGTATAATCTGGCTTTACATTTGTAAGTTCAAACCATTTTTTAGAGCAATGAATGAACCTTCAGTAGATTTGAGTATCTCCTTTATTTCCTCCCAGTTCATGGCTGACTGTCCCCAGGGCACTGCCCCCCATCTGATGATCCTACAGTAAATGCACTAAAAGAATAGAAATGATGGGTTCGGCAGACTGATCTCTGGAATCTGGAAATAAGATTTAGTCTGTGATTGATACTAAGAAGCATTAATGTAGCCTATACTGCTGCCCATTCTGCCTTAGGATTTAGAGATCATATGTTTGTGGCATCTCTGAAGGAAACCAGAAGCCTGTGAAGTGAAACATAATTAAAGCAGGATGTACAGAGGTCTTAGAAGCAGTGACAAGAAGCTTACAGAAAGTGTGGTGATGTTGATAAGAGGAAAATGGAGAGGAAGAGATGGGACACTCCAGGACTGATGAACTGTGGCTGTGGTGAGGACTCCGTCTCAGATGACACTGGTCCTTTCCGTAGGCACACTCTGAGATTTCTCTGTGACACGGAAGACCTACTTCCTCCTCTTGGAGCCCCATTTTCTTGTCTGTAACATGACAGCATTGGGCCAGATGATCCTGAAATTCCTTTCTAGTTCTGGCTTTTTACAACTCTGTAACTCGTTTTCTCAAGTCGGCTATGTGATTTGGGAGAGATGTTATTGCAGAGGACTGTGTGTTCTCTTAGTAAATGAAACTGAAATATTCATGTTTTGGTGTTCAAGTCCACCTGTGTGGGCTTTGATTAGCACGGACGTGTTCTCCCTCCCAAATTATGTCCAGGCAGACTTACGGAATCATCTAACCAGTCCCGCTCACCCTTCGCACAGCATCCAAGATGTTTGCACAGTGACTACCGGGAACGGAGGTCCCTTCCTGCAACAAAGAAAATAGCTTTTAAAAGTTATAAATAATACATGGTAAAAAAAATTAGGCAATATACCAAATATAAGGAAATAAGCAAAAAAGGCTAGAATTTCACCATTCAAAGATGATCACCATTAACACATCAGTAATCATGCTAACATATATTTTCTGTTTACATGTACACGTGTATATAACTTTGTATAAGTAAGATCATATATATGCAATTTTGCAATATTTAAAAAAATTTGCAGTATTTAAAAAAATTTACTGAAAACCTATAGTTAAAATTTTTATTTCAAACTATTCTAGGGTTCAATAATTTATTGAAGAAATGATGGGTTCAGCAAACTGATCTCTGGAATCTGGAAATAAGATTTAGTCTGCGATTGATACTAAGAAGCATTAACATAGCCTATGCTGCTGCCCATTCTGCCTTAGGATTTAGATATCATATGTTTGTAAGATATGTAAAATCAAAAAAGATAATCAAAAAATTATAAAATATTTAAAGAAGGACATTGACATAAAAGGGAAGATTAGTACATTTGCTTTCTCAACTCATGGTTGTACCCTCCATGTCTAAAGATGTTGAAAAATGTGAGAATTGACACAATGGAGAATTTTCTGACTCTCCAAAGAGACTGGGCAGAACTTTAAATGAAACCAATGACAAAAACTTTGTTCACCTCAATTAATAGACGTTAATAATCTGCCCATTGGGTCTTAACACAACAGAAAAATTACAGATAATACACAGTATCAACTACGTTGTCACTCTATACTTCCAATTTAGAATTGCTAGTTTTCAGACCAATAACACAGTGATTAAAGCAGAAATAATCAAATATTTTAAATGTGGACTTGATGAGATCTTAAACGCCAACACCTATTTGTTACAAGTTTTTGACCTAGAAATGAAAACTCGATGGAGAATCTTCTAGGATTATTATGAGACCCGAGGAGTACAAACAATAATTCAGAGACAAAGCCTTTAACAATTTTACAATCAGACATTGCTCAATGCCTATTGGGTGAAAAGTAAGTCAAAGTAAGTCAAAGAAACAGCCAAAGTACCACTTTCCAGTGTCAGGGAAGACTTTGCCACAGACATGAAGACTAAGTCATCTCCTCTGCAGAATTGCACGTTTGCCTTACGAACAGCTCAATTAGCAGATACGAGACAGTGGCACCTGCTGTATGCATCTCCTCACCAGTACTAGGCACAAAGAAGATGTTCTTTTATGTGAATCCTTGGCCACAAGACACAGCAGCACTGAAATATTCAAAGGGTTGAATAACTGTTTTTGAATCTTACGGTTTATCCTTGAGACAACCGTGTGACATTTTACCAAAGATACAAAAGCAGCGGTGCGTGAAACCACTCCGCGGAACGACTTTTCAGGGCGATTATGAGCATTTCACGAACGAGTTTTTGATCTAATCACTTAAAAACATGTTTATGTATTTATTTTGTGTGTGAGAAAGAGAGAGTGAGAGGAGGAGGGGAGGGAAGAGAGAGAGGTAGAGAGAAAATCACAAGCAGGCTCTACACTGTCAGCCCGGAGACCAACGTGGGGCTCACAAACCTGGAGATCCTGACCTGAGCCGAAATCAAGAGATGGCCGCTTAACCAACTGAACCACCCAGGCACTCCTTGATCTAATCACTTTATTTTTTTAATTTTCATTTATTTATTTATTTATTTATTTTTAATGTTTATTCATTTTTGAGAGAGAGAGACAGAGAGACAGAGCACAAGCGGGGGAGGGGCAGAGAGAGAGGGAAGCACAGAATCCAAAGCAGGCTCCAGGCTCTGAGCTGTTTGCACAGAGCCTGACATGGGGTTCAAACTCACGAACCATAAGATCATGACCTGAGCCTAAGTCGACGCTTAACCGACTGAGCCACCCAGTCACCCCGATCTAATCGCTTTTAAAGTGATGAGAATGGTATCTGGCCATAGTAAGCTCTTTATAAATGTTTATTAAATACATTTAAAAATACATAAATACAGTATGGCTTGCTTTTCCTTTAGAGGCCTGTCTGATTCACAGTGGGTTGGGATCGAGGGTCTCCAAGTACCAGAGTCTCTCCTCCAGCACCTGCTTGCCCGAGTGAGCTGCTCTCTGGACCTGGTCCTGGCTCGCTACAGGACAGAACAGAACAGCAATATTCTGAGGCTCTTTTCAGCCTCTCTTCAGAATTGTTCTCAGCAATTACTCAAAGAAAGAAATAAGGGAAGAAAACTAAGTTCAGACTGGGAATAAACATTTCTGGATTATATTACAAATTTGGTTGTTGGGACAAATCGCCCTGCTTAAAAGGATTAACAAATCTCTTTTCTGTCTAGTGTTCTCTTCAGGCACCGTGAAGGCGCCAAGAGAAGGTTTGTCTCCTAAAAGCACATAATCTTTGCCTGCAGTGTATTCAATAGAAGTGGGTAATTATTATACATGTGAATTAGTCACATTATGTTGGCTGAGCCTTCAAATTACTTCAGACTGGATCAGTTGCAAACTTTTCTTTTTCCTATTTAAGCCCTAATACCTGGAGTTTAGATACATTTAATTTCCTATGAGCTGTTAGTGAGGATAATGTTCTTCTTCCAAGTTGGAATGAAAGAAAAACTTTCTTAAATAAGCCCCGGAAGGCCTGAGAAGTCTCATAGAACTATGAGGCCCTACAGACAGGAGCCAGCCACTGAAGAAGGAATGTTTTAAAATAGATATCTTTCATATGTTTCATCCACCATATTTTTTATGCATAGGAAAATTCCAGTAACTAAATTCACCTTGAAAGAATGGGTGGTCTTCAGTAAGCATTTGAGAAGATGCTAGAATTGCTGCATCTGCCAATGAATAACATGCGTACTGCAAAAACTATCACTCACGTCCTGGTGTGTAGCAACCACAGTGACACCATTGGCAATAGTGTCCAGCAGGATTTCCTGCCCAGAGGGAGAAGGAGGAGGTTATAATATGGCCTCCAGGGTGCCTGTGAAAAGTGACTTAGGATCTGCTAGCTAGTAGGTCATGTGCTTAATACATGTTAGTGCCTTTCTTTGACTTCCCTACTTGACTCCAGTGACCATAGAGAAAGCCGACAGTCTGTGTGATCTGTGCCGACCTGCGGGGACATTAGGGTCCCCTCTACATTCAGTACCACAAGTTTAGGAGCATAAACAACGTTGAAAAATATCGTCTCACCAGTAGGTTCTCTTGGCTGACATTTGATCTAATGTTGAGTGAGAAGAGCATGGTGGTCATTTTCCTTACAGACCCCACAGAAGGCTGGAGACATTCTCCAACATGTCTGGCTCCCTCTATGCACTCATTATGGCTCACCTCAAGTTACCTAAATCTATCCTGAGTCCTGCATCTTCCACACATTTCCTGCCCAGTGAGCAGAGCTGTGTTTCCTTTCATTAGTTCTGTGACTCCTGTGTGCAGACTTTAAGCGTGACCTTCCTACCCTACTTGGGTATTCCTGAGCTCAGTGAGCAGATACACTTGTACTACATCTATGTCCATGTAGTCGAAAAACTTCAGCTGGATTTTGCCTCAGCTCTGGTCTTGCCACATCCATGAGCCCTAATCACTGTTCATTCATTTGGGGTTGTGCTCACACCTGTTGTTTTTATTGTTTGGAATACTTTAGTTCTAAGCACATGATGGGCTTCAACGAACACTTGCTGACCTGGCACTGGGTTAGATTAAGTTGGCTATCTTATCCAGGCATCTCATGCAGAGCTGTGGTGGAGGCAGGATGAAATTGTGAAAAAGCAAACACGCATGGGTTTTGTAGTCAGACATACATAGTTGATTTCAAACCTTGCTCCTTGCAGGCTCTGTAACCTTAGGCAAGCTGCTGTAGAATCAGAACAGCAATGGCTCTTAGTACTGAGTGTGAGAATGAAATAAAATAATGCGAGAGAGCCTCTAGCCCTGTGTCTATATATATTCCGGCTCCCCTGCCTGCAGCCTCTTCCTGCCCCAGCCCACACCTGGAACCCAGTGCAACCTGGAGGCACCGACTCCAAGCAGCAGGGACATCCTCTGATCTCCTCTGGTTCTCACATGGGGCTGGGGACCTGCAGCCATGGGCAGTTGACACCGAGGCTCCTGGTGGATTCGATCCCTCTAATTAACAGGCCCCATACAAGGACTATGAGAATAAAGAAAAAAAAAAAAAAACTATTGGGAGGAAAGTATTTGCAAGTCATATGATTGATGAAGAACTTGTGTCCTGAATGTAAATAGAACTCTTCAAACCTCAAAAACAAGAGAACACACTATTTTAAAAAATAGGCAAATGATTTGAACAAACATACCACCAAGGAAGATAGATGGATGACAAATAGGCCCATGAAAACATGCTCAACGTCATAAATCATTAGGGAGAGGCAGTTAAAATCACAGCAGTACCACTGCACGTCCATACGAATGGCTAAAGTCGAAAGGGCTGACCAGCCGGGGGTTTGGTGAGGATGTGGAGGAACCAGAACGCTCACCCACTGCTGGTGGGAATGTAAACGGTACAACCGCTTTGGAAAATAATCGTCATTTTCTTAAAACTAAAAGTGGGCCTCTGCTGTGTGACCCCACCATTCCTCTCCTTGGTATTTATTCAAGAGAATGAAAGCATATTCACCCAGAGATCTGTGAACAATTATTCATAGCAGCTTTATTCATAATGGCTCCAAACTGGAAACAATACAAATGTCCATCCACAGGTGAGTGAATAAACAAGTTGGTATATCCATAGAATGAAATACTATCAATCAAACAAATGATGTTAGCTATTAAAAAATTAACTATTAATACTCATGGTAACATGGATTAAATCTCAAAATAATTTCGTTGAATGAAAGAAGCTGGATAAAAAGAGTACTTACTGTAGGGTTCCATTTATATGAGATGCTAGAAAATGCAAACTAATCAATAGTGACAGACAGTATATTGATCAGTGGTTGCCAAGGGGTCTCCGGAGCAGGCAGTCTAGGATTATGAAAAGCCACGAGGAACTTTTGCTCGTCGTGTATAGCTCACTATCCTGATTGTGGTGATGGTTTCACAGGTAACACACACGCCAAAACTTTTCTACTCTTTAAATATGTGCAGTGTATTCTATGCCAATTATACCGCTATAAAGCTGTTAAAAAATTTTAAAGAAATAAGTGGAGACAAAAAGAGGAGTCTGAAGCAGTCAGTTCTGAGTGGTACCTTAAGCATTTCCAATAACTAAACAGGCCACTGTGTCATCCAGTGACGAAAATGCAATCGCTTTTGAAGAACAATTCCTGATTCATTGTTCCTGTCCATTGGGACTACTCGTGATCCATTGCTCCGTGTCTCTGCCCAGTACCACCTGACCCTGCAGGAAGGAGACCGCACTCCAGATCAGGCTCAGGGCACTCATTCATTGTAGCCACCATCAAGTTCCTCTTCTCTCCTTTGCATTCGAATGAGAAAAAAATGACACATAGTTTCCATTAGCTTCAGACAAGACCAGCTTCACCTCTTTCTCTCCAGAGACCTTGCCATTCCTTCTCTAACCCTGCCACAGTCCTACTGTTAAAACCCTCGTGCGCCACAGTCCTACGCAGTGTGTGTGCACAGGAAGGAGTTTTCTGAAGATTGATTTTTACAAATTTCTTCAGTAGATTTAAAAATGAGTAAATTTATGAGCACGAGAAATCAGTATGACTTGGAAGTTATGTGTGAACACTTGACATAGTTAATAAGATGCATCAAAAACACTTAAGATCAAAGTTTCTTTGGTGCAGCTGCTTAGAGGGTGATTTTGTGACTTCCATTCCAGCGTCTTGGCACTAATAATCCTGAGTTCTGCAAAGTCGACAAAGTCACTAGAAGAGAAGCTAATAATGTAGAAAGTGAATAGAGAAATGAATATGATATATAATGTGGATATCAGAAGAATTTCTAAAAATAGGGCTTTGGTTAGAAAAAGACTGCAGGGCACCTGGGAGGCTCAGTCAGTTAAGCATCCACATTCGGCTCAGGTCATGATCTCACAGTCTTTGGGTTTGAGCCCCGCATCAGGCTCTATGCTGACAGCTCAGGGCCTGGAACCTGATTCAGATTCTGTATCTCCCCTTCTCTCTGCCCCTCCCCTGCTCATGCTCTGTCTCTCTCTCTCTCTCTCTCTCTCTCTCTCAAAACATAAATAAACATTAAAAAATTTAAAAACAAAAACACTTCAAAAAAAAAAGGACTAGATTTTATACCCTTGAGTATTAAGTTCTGGTTCAAAAAACTGCAAAACTTCATATGGGAGATTTTGTCAGATGTCTTACAGCAGAAAACTCCATCTGACAGTCATCTGGTATATAAAGAAAGACAAGCTGGTTCAACAGAGAAGAGCAAAGATCTTCAACTCCTGCAACTTGAGTTTGAATTCTGTCTCCACTGCTCACTAGCTGTGTGACCTCAAGTTACTTTTGCTAAGTCTCATTTTCCTCCTCCATAAAAAAGGGATCGTAATACCATCTGTCTCATTAAATTGTTTTCAGGTGTATTAATATAGGAAAACATTCAGCAGCATTTAGTTGTAAGGACTCAATAAGTGTCACCTTTGTTTTTATAGAACCTAATTGTCTTTCAGAGTTTCCCAAACTTGCCCCCTCATGACAATCATTTAGGACTCTTGTTACACATACAGATTCCAGGACCCGCCTCAGACCTACAGAACTCGCATCTCCAAGGGAGGTGCCTGAGAATGTGCCTAACAAGAGGCTCCAGAGCTCCAGGCACATTTGGGAAACATAGATGATGTTGGTAAAATTCCATATTCCCTATGTCTTGGGTCTCAAACTTGGGGATCTGGTTGAAATACACACTCCCAGGATTCCCCACCCCCAGGAAATTCTGATTTAGCTCTGAGATAGAGTCCATGAAATTACATTTTATTTTATTTTATTTTTTTATTCAAAAATAAACAATTTGAGAGAAGAGATAGAATGTGAGTCGGGGAGGGGCAAAGAGAGAGGGAGACACAGAATCCAAAGCAGTCTCCAGGCTCTGAGCTGTCAGTACAGAGCCCTATGCGGGGCTCAAACTTATGAACCACGAGATCATGCTCTAGCCAAAGTCGGATGCTTAACTGATTGAGCCACCCAGGCCCCTCCATGAAATTGCATTTTAAATAAGTTTCCCATCCTCAGAGAGATATGAATAAAAGAGGCGAGAGCTGGCCTGAGCATAGAAGCACTCGGTTCACAGTGAGGCTTCGGCTTTGTGATGCTGGGCTTCCCAGCTGCCCCAGCACCCCTCCTCATAGTTCTGGATTCACCTCATGTGCTGAGATAAAGCAGAAGACGATCCTTACAGTAAGGTCAGGCTACATGGACATGTGTGTGCGGACTTTATTGCACGACACTTGATGAGTCAAAGATAAACACACATCACATAAGCTTCCAAAGGACAGATCTGGAAAGGTGTGCTGGGATGCTGAGCCGGAGAGTGCTGAGACCTGGAAGGGAAGCACAACTCTAGCAGAGAAGAGCAGAGAGCGTTTCTGCTAATCCAGTGGACCTCAACCATGAACCAAGAAATACTTCTTTGGGACAAGTGTGCAGTCATCCACATTAAGTTAAGAGCCATAACATAACGGAATTTAGGGTAGAAGTATAACCAAAAATGTGTCGCCAACTTGGAGGAAGCATCTTGCTAAATAACTGACATTTCCAAATGTATATTAGTGTGTGTGATTCATAGACCTGAGGCTTGGATCAGGTCATCCATCTCCTTTGGAAATGGGTCTGCTCTGTTCTTAAAAGCCAGCCCTGGCACTCAGTCTTATTTTTCATAATGTTCCAATTCAAAACTACATTTCTCGAAACTATCTAAAATGGTAATTCAGGGGGCTTTTATTTCTGTAGCTGTGTCATTTTATGTGGCAACACAAAAGCTTAAAAGTTACCTCTGATAAGCAGCATCATTTAGAGAGGATGAAGGATTAAAATCTGGGAAGCTCTGAAGTTTATTCCCATCTCTATCCTCATTTGCTGAGAGAATTCTGGCAATGGTTTAAGCTCCTCATTCCTGAATTTCTTCCCCCGTGGTCTACAGCGAGTCACCGGGTGAATCATTTCACACAGCTCTCCTAAGAATGGAGAGAAACTGTTTTTCTACAGCTCTGCAGGAATCATACCTGGTGAATAATAAAGAGATAAATAGCGTATGTTTAGAATTGTAGGTAATATTGGAAATGATCAGGATGCGGGTCTTCTTACAAAAGTTCCAGGAATCTTAGTGTCCTGAATGAAGGGGGTTTTGTTTGTTTTTTAATGGCCACACTGGTTTATACCAATAGACAGAAAATCTCATTACTCTTTCTCTCCCCACACACCTGCTCCATCTAGCTTAGAGGCAAAGGAAGGATTAATTTGTTTTGTATCATGGACAGAGAGGTATTCAGGAAATTAAACCACAGATCAATTAGAAACAGACATAGTCAGAAGTGATCTCATCATTAACTTATGTTCCCAAAGACACACAACTCTTCCCACTTACAGAATTCAAGCCATTTTACGAATCTTATATATTTCTTTCTTCCCAAACTTCCTTCTATCCCTACTTCCCCAAATATTTGTTAGAAATGTTTTTAGCTGTAAGTAACAAAGCCCAACTAAGAGTAGCTTAAATCATGAGGATATTTATTATTTACTTAATTAAAAAGTCCAGAAGTAGATGGCTTCGGGGTTGTGTGATATTTCAACAACACCATTGAAGACCCAGACTATTTATTCTTTTCCTTCGCCATCCTTAGAGTGTTGGCTTATTTGTTTGTCTTTGGATGCACATAAAGTACCTGCTATGACTCCAGCATCGTATCCTTTACATCATTTTCAATGCCAGAAAGAAGAAAGATGGGGACAGGTGCAAAAATGGTCTGGCCACTGACTAGTTATATAAGGCATGAAAACAAGAGGACCCAGTCCTTAGCAGGGTGTAAGTGAGGAAGAGTTAGAGACAAAGAACAGTAATAATATCGAGCACTTTCGGTCAAGCACTGTGCTTTACCATTGTTATCTTTTTAAATTCTCACGACAATGCTGTGACACCAGCACTATTAAAATATGCATTTTATAGAAATAAAAATTTGATATAGCAAAATTAAAAGTGATTTAAAAAGTGTTTTTGAATGACTTTATCCTACCATTCCATATTCAATGTTTTCATTTTTGTCCTGGATATGAACATATGTGGCTCATACCCCCCTCAAGGAAGGAGCTGTTGGTTCAGCTACTAGGAGGGCTGTCAGCAGACAACCTTCAGATGGAGGCCCCTGCAGGTGGACGATCGCCTTTCCCAAGGTCACCCCTCCCTGGAATGTCCACATGTCCAATAACTGAGTTGGGTGGGAATGTGCAGGACACTGGCCCACCAGGGGAGAACTGATAGACTAATTTAGCTAGACTTCTCCCTCTGCCCACCTTCCTTCTTGCCTTCCCTTTTCCACAGGTGATGATCCTAAGGGCTCCCTGAAAACCATCTTAAACCCAATTCAGTCTGAGAGTCTGCTTCCCAGGAAGATCAAACTGTGACAATTTTGAATATCCTTTCTACCTCTTATCTACATGCATTGTATTCTTATTTTATATGACCGCAGATATACCCAAGTACTTCTAGTTTAATTTTTAAACGTCACATTCTGTCATGAACATTTCCTCATAGTACATAGCCTTTTTAATTTCCTATTTAAGATGTAAAAATAAAATATGACCATATTACACATGTCTGAGAAAAGAAGAGAAAGTTAGCCACAATCCTACTACCAACCATAGTTGATTGACATTTGATATATTTCCTTATTTTTTCCCTCTGAATAGTTCAATAAGTTTATAATCACAATGTATAAACTGTGTCCTTTTTATGCATTCTTTAATTTTTATCTATTTATTTTTATGCTCTCCCTTGAGCCAGAAAAGATTAAAGGCAAGTTATAAAATTACATAAATTTAGTAAAATGTACTATACATCAGCTAGGGCCTCCTATTCTTCAGATATTTTGGTAAACATATCCAACACTTGCACACATGACAAATGAGAATTCAGAGCCCTTCAAAGGTTTTGAGAATTCCCTACTATTCACTTATTCACAATTCTTGTTCCAGCTTCCTATTTGCCTAAGGGAGACAACTGGCCACCCCAATCCTGCCATGTCCCTCTAGGTGATAGCACCTTCACCAGTTGTCTCACACAAAACCCCCACAAAATAAACCAAAACCAAAATCCACTTTCATGATATTCTGTGACTTTTCTCACTTCTCTAAAGTTTGAGGGACCACTGGATGCAAAGCCTTCTGACATCTTGCTCGTCCCTAAGTTCTCCCTCTTCTGGAGCAACCAACTAAGTCTTCCCTTCCCCTCACGTGGTTTCATCCACTTTTGGGCTTTTCAGGCCAAGCTTCTACCCCAAAGCAGTTGATTTCAATTCAGATAATTTCCTCAACAAGGGCAGGTCTTGTTGCCCTCAAAGAGTTTTCTGTTTTTCCAGGCTAAGAAAAGAAAAATGTTTTTAGATATCTACATTAAGTTTAAAGGGCGAGGAAATAGGTCAGAGAGAAAACAAAAGAGAAAGAATATGATACCAGGAGAGAGGAGGGCACATAAAGTGTATGTTATAAAGTTCTGCATTTGAAAAGTTGCTAGGGAGGACTGAGGAGGGTCAGAGTCAAACAACATGACAAGGAAGTATTCCAATAACTTAGCATCTGGTGGGACCTGAAGAACAGAAGAGATGGTGAAATAAAAGGTAATACCAGAGGGGCATGTGGATGAGTCAGTCGGTTAAGTGTGCGACTTCACTCAGGTCATGATCTCATGGATCGTGGGCTCAAGCCCTGCGCCAGGCTCTGTGCTGACAGCTCAGAGCCTGGGGCCTGCTTCTGATTCTGTGTCTCCCTCTCTCTCTGCGCCTCCCTCGCTTACTCTCTGTCTCTGAAAAATAAACATTAAAAAAAATTTAAACAATAGGTAACATCAGAATTAGGAATCTGGGACTTGGGAAAGTAGCCCCACCTTGAGTTAAATGAGAAACTCTGGAGGAAGTTCAGTTTAGAGGGTAAGGCAATGCATTTACACTCACAGGTAAGGATCCAGCTGCATTTGTTTGTAAACGGAATCAGAGTGTGTATGAACAGGGCACTGAGTGTGTTGTTGGCTGTATCCTGGCTCCTGGCTGCCCACAAGCATTTGTGAAGAACTATGGAATAACACTGTGTCATCACATCAGTCTAAAGAGAAGGGAAATTTATAGTAAGAGGTGGGATGAATCAAAATATTTTTGGTAGGGATCAGATAATAGGGTGGTGTGGAGAGATGGATTAAAGGGACTAGCAGAAACCTGTGTCCATGAATTCTAGAGAGTCTACAATTAGGGTTTTTCTTTTTTGTTATTTTGTCTGTCAGAGTGTTGATGTTATTTTGTGAAAGAGGAAGGCATCGTGCTGGGAATGAAAAACGATTTTCAGCCACTTGCTGCTTTAACTCTGTTACCCTGGAAACCAATTTTCTCAGCCAGGAGGGAGGATTTTACTACAGAGATACCCTATATTGGACTATTGTGATTTCAAAGGAAAATATTTACAGCTCTGTCAGTATAGCTGTTCCAGTTGGGACTGTGGCAGCATGGCCCAGTAAACTCAATTTCAGTGATTTCTGAAGAGATTTTCCATTATTGACTCCAACTAATGTCACGGTTTTTAACCAAGAGCAAACCCCAGCAGGATGCATGGCCCATATTGGTTGGGGTTCATTTATCTTTTTCTTTCGTCTCTATCAATGATGAAATTAGTTGATCCCGTCTGAAGTTTAAATCAAACCAAAAGACTAAAATAATTGTGTGAGACAGATGTGGCTGGGCCCTATGGACTGTTTTGTCCTCATCCCATGACCCATCTTGGAAGAGAACTCAGGGGGCTCCTCATTTTTCCAAATGAAAAGCCTCCCCATCAAGCATTGGTGAGTAATGGACATTTCACTGCAGGTGTTGTGGGGAAGCTGGTTGACACCAGAGAGTTCAGAGCCTTTCACTTCCTCCCCATCTTGGGTAATTTTCCTCTTGTCTTCTGTGGTAGCCTGCTGAGGTCTCCCCTTTCTTCTCCCACCTGCCTCCCTCCAGCGTCACCCTCCCTGGGTTCCCCTCAACTCCCTCCACATCTCCATTCTTAGACTGACAGGGCACCCTGTAAACTCCTCCAGCCGGGCCTCATGCTCGTCTCCTCAAACTGTCATGTAAGTAAGCCACTGGTCATCATACTAGTGGCTTTATGTTCCACAAACAAAATCCATCTCTTCCCAGATTACTTCCTCCTTAGATATAGGAGGGACTTATAAATAAAAAAATTTTTTCTCTGTTGTTTGTGTTGAAAATTATATGAGTTGTTTTAGATTTCTCACGTGTTTGGTTTGAAAACCAAGTTTCTTGGTTTTGGAAGTAGAGCATCTCTCCAGATTCCTACGGTAACAAAATCTGGATGCACTGTTCTGCACCAGAAGTGTAAAGAGTGAGACTAAGAGTCTGAGCCTCTTAGTCCAGATTTTCTTCCTCTTCTAGTGTACGTTTGCTTCCAATCCTAATTAGCAAATTGTGGTTCTGATTTGAATTGAACATTTGATGACAGCATTCAGTTGATTACTTATTCCTCTTCCCATCCCATAGTGGTATTTTTTATTTTGAAAGATGATCTTGTTGATTAAATCAAGCATTTGTAGACTTTTTCTCCTTAAAAGGAAATAAACCAAAATGCTAAAACAAATTGGTAGTACTTTAAGTTTGGAAGTTTTAAATACACATGTTATTAGAAAACACATATGCAAATTATCATCTTCTTCAAGTAGGATGTAGAACTGATGGAAATTTACTTTCAATGCTTTTGCACATTTATATTCCCCACTGTACAATTGCATTGATGGCAAGGCCCCTGTACATCTCTTGAAATAGAATATATTCTGATATATTCAGGATCTATTCAGTACAGCCCCAGGATTGCCTTGGATTTTGTCCCTAACATTGTAAATATAGGAGAGCAGACTAGTAATCATCCCATTTCTTCAAAGTGTTTGAAATATATAGGCACAGAATGACTGCCTGGATTTTCTCATTCCCAATTGTGTTTTTATACCGCACTCTCCATGCAGTCAGCATAATTTGAGGTCAGGTACTAAGCTAGTTATAGGCCACAATATTGGTTTCTAGGGATAAAAAGATACGTCTGATATCTGCCAATTTTAATGGGGCATCAAACTCTATTCCACTGTTCATCATATAGTCTAATGAACAATAAAAAACAGAAATATGGGCATTTGGCATGGGAAGGCATAGAAGGGAAAAACAAATTGTTCCATAATTAGAAAGACTTCCAAAAGTATTTCACAAAAGTCTTACCTCCTGAGTTTCAAGAGTGAATAGGAGCTCTCTAGGAAGTTAAGTAGAAGGATATTCCAGGAAGTGAGACGAGCATCAGTAGAGGGAAATGCACAGGTTTTAAAAACAGGAAGTTATAACCAGACTGGAGGCGAGGTATATTGTGTGGAAGGAAAAAAGCAGGAATGGCCCAGCAATAGCCCTAGGTTTAAAAGTAGTCTGGGGCAGATTAGGAATGGCTTTGTATTCTTGGTATTCTAAATTAAAAAAAAAATGTTTTCTTGTTTTTGAGAGAGAGAAAGTGCACGCACAAGAGGGGAAGGACAGACAAAAGGGGACAGAGGATCCAAACTGGGCTTTGCACTGACAGCAGTGAGCCCCATGCAGGGCTCAAACCCACAAACCCACATGTGAGATCATGACCTGAGCCCGAGTCAGATGCTTAACCTACTGAGCCACCCAGGTGTGGACCAAAAGCCAGTGCAGGGTATTTTGGCTAGTGAACTGAGAGTTCTGTATTTCAAGGAGAGGTGGGCTTCAAAGAAAGCAAGTCTGTGTATTCTTTTGATAACCTAGCCCTGTTTTTGCAGGCTTATTTGGATATTGAAGTGAAATCATTCATGGTTTAACTCTCCTATCTCCTCTGTTTTCAGGGAAGATGGCAAATAGCTAGCAGCCAGTTTATATGTAGGGGTTCTCTGCTCTATCACCTTTCGGTTTTCTCTTTTCTAAGCTGAATTATACAGACTCACTCTTCATTCCTCGTGGGGCTTATGCTCAAGTCTTTGGATATTGCCTTTTTAGCATTCCACTGACCTTGTGCCAAGTTCTTTTCCTCCGCCAGTCTTCTTCACTTGAAAACTCATTTGTTTATTTTTGACTGGGCAACATATTTATATAAACCAACTATGAAACCCAATAGAATCTTTCTCGCCCTGTCCTTCATCTGCTCAATTCTTACTGTCGCCTCCCAAAGATAACCACTATTGTTAGTTTCCTGTTTGCCTTTCTAGAATTTTTAGCAAATAAAAGCTGATGCAATATATGTGATTTCTCTTCTTTTTTAAAACAACTGTTAGATTACTCTTCATTAAATTCTGCACCTTGTTTTTTTTTTCTTCACTTAATGTCTTGAAAATATGCCCAAAGTAGTTCAGAGTTTTTCTTTATTAGTATTCTTCCTTTTTTTTAATGTAAATTTTAGTTAACATACAGCGTAGTATTGGTTTCAGGAGTACAGCCAGTGCCCATTATAATGACTGCACTCCTTAATACCCATCACTCGTCTAGCCCATCCCCCACCAACCTCTCTCTGTCAGCCTTCAGTTTGTTCTCTGTAAGAGTCTCTTGTGGTTTATTTCCCTCTCTTCTCTCTCCCCGTCCCCTTCCCATATGTTCATCTGTTTGTTTCTTAAACTCCACATATGAGTGAAATCATATGGTATTTGTCTTTCTGACTGACTTATTTCTCAGTATAAAACATCCTAGCTCCATCCAAGTCATGGTAAATGGCAAGATTTCATTCTTTCCTATGGCTGAGAAATATCTCATTCTGTATATATACTCCACATCTTTATTCATTGATCAGCGAATGGACATTTGGGCTCTCTGCATAGTTTGGCTATTGTTGATAATACTGCCATAAACATTGGGGTGCATGTACCCCTTCTAATCTACATTTTTTAATCCTTTGGGTAGATACCTAATAGTGCAATTGCTGGATCATAGCGTACTTCTAATTTTAATTTTTGAAGAACCTCCAAACTATTCTCCAGAGCAGCTGCACCAGTTTGCATTTCTGTCAACAGTTCGAGAGAGTTCCCCTTTCTCCACATCCTTGCCAACACCTGTAGTTTCTTATGTTGTTAATTTTAGCCATTCTGACAGGTGTGAGGTGGTATCTTATTATGGTTGATGTGTATTTCCCTGATGATGAGTGATGTTGAGAACCTTTTCAGCATCAACTATCTGTTAGCCATCTAGATGTCTTCTTTGGAAAAGTGTCTATTCATGTCTTCTGTCCATTTCTTAACTGGGTTGTTTGTTTTTTGGGTGTTGATTTTGATAAGTTCTTTACAGATTTTGTAACTAACCCTTTATAACATACGTTGTTTGCAAATATTTTCTCCCATTCTATAGGCCGCCTTTTAGTTTTCTTGATTATTTCTTTCCCCTTGTAGAAGCTTTTTATCTTGATGAAGTCCCATAGTTCATGTTTGCTTTTGTTTCCCTTGCCTTCAGCAATGTGTCTAGTAAGTATTTGCTACAATGAAGTCAAAGAAGTTACTGCCTTTGTTCTGTAGGATTTTGATGGTTCCCTGTCTCACACTTAGGCCTTTTATCCATTTTTGAATTTATTTTTGTGTATGGTATAAGAAAGTGGCTTGGTTTCATTCTTATGCATGTTTCTATACAGTTTTCCCAGCACCATTTGTTGAAAAGATGCCTTCTTTCCATTGGATATTCTTTCCTGCTTTGTCAAAGATGAGTTGCCCATATAGTTGAGGGTCCATTTCATGGTTTTCTATTGTGTTCCATTAATCTATGTATCTGTTTTTGTGTCAGACCCTACTGTCTTAATGACTACAGCTTTGTGGTATACCTTGAAATCTGGAATTGTGATGCTTCCGATATTGTTTTTCTTTTTCAGGATTTCTTTGGCTATTCAGGATCTTTTGTGATTCCATACACATTTTAGGATTATTCCTAAATATTCTAGTCTGAAAAAAATTTCTGATAGTATTTTGATAGGGATTGCTTTAAATGTGTAGATGGCTTTGGGTAGTATAGGCAATTTAACAATGTTTATTCTTCCAATCCATGAGCATGGCATGCTTTTCCATTTCTTTGTGTCCTCTTCAATTTCATTCATAAGTGTTCTATAGTTTCAGAGTGCAGATCTTTTAACTCTTTAGTTAGGTTTATTCCCAGGATGTCTTATTGTTTTTGGTGTAATTGCAAATGGGATCGAATCCTTGGTATATTTTTCTGCTGCTTCATTATTGGTATACAGAAATGCAACAGATTTCTGAATGTTGATTTTATATCCTACGACTTTGCTGAATTTATGTGTTAGTTCTAGCCATTTTTCGGTGGAGTCTTTGGGTTTTCTACATAGAGTGTCACATTGTGTGCAAATAGTGTAAATTTGACTTCTTTCTTGCTGATTTGGATGCCTTTTATTTCTTTTTGTTATCTGATTGCTGAGGCTAAGACTTCAAGTACTATGTTAAATAGTAATGGTGAGATTGGACATTCTTGTCTTGTTCCTGACTGTAGGGGAAATACTCTCAGTTTTCCATTTTGTGGATGATATTAGCTTTGGGTCTTTCGTATATGGAAAGAAGTATGGAACAGAGGTATGTTCCTTCTGTATCTACTTTGCTGAGGTTTCTTTATCAAGAATGGATGCTGTATTTTGTCAAATGCCTTTTCTGCTTCTGTTGACAGGATCGTATGGTTCTTATCCTGTCTTTAATTAATGTGGTATATGATTTGCAAATATTGAACCAGCTCTGCAGCCCAGGAATAAATCCCACTTGATCATGGTGAATAATTCTTTTGATGTACTGTTGAATTCGATTTTCTAATATCTTGTTGAGAATTTTTACTTCCATGTTCATCAGGGATATTGGCCTGTAATTCTCCTTTTTAGCGGGGTTTTTGTAGGGTTTTGGAATTAAGTTAACACTGACTTTGTACAATGAGTTTGGAAGTTTTCATTGTATTTCTATTTTTTGGAACAATTTGAGAAGAACAGGTATTAACTGGTCTTTGAATGTATGGTAAAATTCTTCTGGGAAGCCATCTGGCCAAGGACTCTTGTTCGTTGAGAGATTTTTGATTACTGATTCAATTTCTTTGTAGTTATGGGTCTGTTCAAATTTTCTATCTTCCTGTTTGAGTTTTGGTAGTGTAAGAGTTTCTAGGAATTTTTCCATATCTTCCAGATTGCCCAGTTTGTTGGCATACAATTTTTTCACAGTATTCTTTTATAGTTGTTTGTATTTCTGCAGTGTCAGTTGCAATCTCTCTCTTTCATTCATGATTTTATTTATTTGGGTCTTTTCGGTTTTCTTTCTGATCAGTCTGGCTAGAGGTTTATCAATTTTGTTAATTCTTTCAAAGAACCAGCTCTTAGTTTCATTGATTTGTTCTATTGTGGTTTTTTTTGTTTGTTTCTATACATTTATTTCTGCTCTAATCTTTATTATTTCCCTTCTGCTAGCTTCGGGCTTTATTTGCTGTTCCTTTTCTAGGTCCTTTAGGTTAAGGTTAAATTGTGTATTTGGGAACTTTCTTGCTTCTTGATGTAAGCCTGAACTGCAATATACTTCCCCCTTAGGACTCTCTTGCTGCATCCCCCTAGGTTTTGGACTATCATGTTTTCATTTTCATTTGCTTCCTTGTATTTTTAAATTTCTTCTTTAATTGCCTGGTTAACCCAATCATTCTTTAGTAGGATGCTCTTTAACCTCTATGTGTTTGAGGGCTTTTCAAATTTTTTCTTGTGGTTTACTTCAAGTTTCATAGCATCATGATCAGAAAATATAGATGGCATGACCTCAATTTTTTTGTATTTGTTGAGGGCTGACTTGTGACCCTGTATGTGATCTATTCTGAAGAATGTTCCATGTGCACCCCAAAAGAATGTGTATTCTGCTGCTTTAGGATGAAAAGTCCTGAATATATCTGTTAAGTCCATCTGGTCCAATGTGTCATTCAAGGCTACTGCTTCCTTGTTGGTTTTCTGCTTAGGTGTCTGTCTTTTGCTATAAGTGGGGTGTTAAAGTCCGCTACTATTATTGTATTATTATCAATGAGTTTCTTTTTTGTTGTTATTAATTTATATATTTGGGTGACCTCAAGTTGGGATCATATTTATAATTGTTACCTCTTCTGGATGGATAGACCCCTTAATTTTGGTGTAATGCCCTTCTTCATCTCTTATTACAGACTTTGTGTTTTTTTTTCTTTTATGTTTATTTATTTTAGACAGAGAGAGAGAGAGAATGAGATCAGGGGTGGGTCAGGGAGAGAGGGAGGGAGACAGAATCTGAAGCAGGCTCCAGGCTTTGAGCTGTCAGCACAGAGCCTGGCACAGGGCTTGAACTCACAAACCGTGAGATCATGACCTGAGCCAAAGTAGGATGCTTAACTGAATGAGCCATCTAGGCATCCCCATGTTTTAAAATCTAGTGTGTTTGATATAAGTATGACTACTCTGGCTTTCTTTTGACATCTATTAGCATGACAGATGGCTCTCCATCCCCTCACTTTCCATCTGCAGGTGTCTTTAGGTCTAAAATGAGTCTCTTGTAGGTAACATACAGATGGATCTTGTTTTTATGTTTTTGTTTTTTTTATTCATTCTGATACCATATGTCTTTTGATTAGAGCATTTAGTCCATTTACATTCAGAGTGATTATTGAAAGACACGAACTTAGCGCATTGTGTTACCTGTAGAGTGGGTGTTTCTTGTGATGCTCCTGGTCTTTTTCATTTTTTTGTTGCTTTTGGTCTTTTTTTTTTTCTCCACTCAAAGAGTCCCCTTTAAAATTTCTTGCAGGTCTGGTTTAGTGGTCATAAACTCCTTTAGTTTTTGTCTGGGAAACTCTTTATCTCTTCTTCTATTTTGAATGACAGCCTTGCTGAATAGAATAGAATATTCTTGGCTGCATATTTTTTCCATTCAGCATGTTGAATATATCTTGCCATTCCTTTCCTGCTTGGCAAGTTTTCATAGACAGATCTGCTGCAAACATTATCTGTCTTTCCTTGTAAGTTAAAACTTTTTTTTCCCCTTGCTACTTTCAGGATTCTTTCCTTGACTGTGCATTTTGTGAATTTGACTATGATATGTCTTGACGATGGCTGGCTTTGGCTGAATTTAATGGGAATTCTATGTGCTTCTTGGATTTTGATGTCTGTGACCTTCCCCAGATTAGGGAAGTTTTCAGCCATAATTTGTTTACATAAACCTGCCCCCTTTTTCTCTCTTTGGATCTTCTGGTAATCCTATGATATAAATGTTGTCACATTTTAATAAATTACTGAGTTCTGGTAATCCTATGATACAAATGCTTTCATCCCTGACCTTTATCTCCCTTTACTTCTTGGCTTCATTATTTTCCATAATTTTATCTTCTTTATCACTAATTTCCTCCTCTGCTTTGTCCTTCTTCATTTTCATGGGCTCCGTTTGGTTATAGCATTTTTAATTTCAGCCTGACTAAATTTTAGTTCTTTTTCTTCTGCAAAAAATGATCCTCAGGTGTCTTCTATGCTTTTTTTCAAGCCCAGCTAGTATCCTTAGGATCGTTGTTTTAAATTCTAGTTCAGGCATCTTACTTGTATCTGCATTGACTAAATCTCTGACCATCATTTCTTCTTGTTCTTCTTCTCGAGGTGAATTCCTCCATCTTGTCATTTTGGAGGAAGAAACAACAACAACAACAATAGTATGAAATAAAATTTTTTTAAAAATCAAATAAAGGAAGTTGGATCCTAGGTGTGTTTTGGTCTTCTTGTTAAGAGAAGCCTTGATAAAAAAGAGAGCGAGAGAGAGAGAGAGAAAAGGAAAAAGAAGAGGAAAAAAATTACTAATTAAAAAGTAGTAAAATTAAAAAATTTGCCTTTTCTATATCCAAGAAACAAAAGAAAAACAAGAACAACAAAAACAAAAACAGAAGCAACAACAACAAAGCAAACAAACAAACAAATAAAAATACCCAAATAAAGATAGGTCCAGTTTCCCCTAGAGCTGAAAATTTGCAGCATCTATTATCAGTAGACTAAGCTCTTAGAAGGGATTTGTGCTGGTCTTCTGGAGGAGGGTCCTGCTGCTCTGATTCACAGGCCAATTTGCCCTAGTGGAGATGTGCCTGGAGGGTACAGGAGGCAGGGCTTGGTGTAAAGTTTCCATTCTCTACTTGGTGGCACTGTTTAGCTCACTGGGGTTGATCAGTGTTAGCGGGCTAATGGTGAAAATGGCTTCACCCTGTCTAGCCTCCAGAGCAGGAAGTTTGCACCTTCACAGATGTGTGATCAATCACCCTTCCTTTGTCCCCCATTTCCATCAGCTCTCTGCCTTCCCTATGTCCAAGCTATCCACCTACCAGGCAGCACCTATCTCCAGAGCTTTATCTCAGGCACGGCTGTGTTTCAAAACCCCACATTTCAGAGACCCCCACCGTTTGGACCCAGAGTGATCTGGGGGAGTGTCTTGACATGCTGTGGCCGGCTCGTCCCAAGAAATGTTCCCCCCACCATGCCGTGGCAGCCACTTAGAGTCTATGGTAAATCACAGCACGCAACTGGCACCAGGGTTTGCTGCCCTTAGCAGGGATCTCTGTTCCTATACAGGTGAACATGGGGGCTCGATGGAGCCTGCTGGGTCTTTTGCCTGTGGGGAGGCTGGATCCCCTCCATCAAATGCATTCCAAGCAGGGGAACTGCTTCTCTCTGTGCAATCCAGGGGATCCTCAGACCACACTGATCCCGGGGCTCCACCCTGCTTCCTCGTGGGAGTACCACCAGGGACTGACCTCTGAAACTTCAGACTCTGTGCTCCATTGTTTATTAAAAAACAAAACAAAACAAAATGAACAACAACAACAACAAAAAAACCAAAAACAAATACAAAACAAAAAAACCTGGCAGTATTGTAACCCTCTCCTTTTCCCCCGGACAGTTTTCTCGTGCAGTCCCCTGTATGTGTTTTCACCCTTTCTCTCTTTCAGAGAGAAAGCTGCTTTCAGAGAGTGCTATCTTGCACAAATCCAATGTGCTGCTCTCTCTCCTCCTATTTCTCCCCTCTGTAGCACTGCAGTTCTTCTCTCCCCCAACTTCTCCACACCAAGTATCTGTCATGTTCTTTCCCTTAAATTATGCAGATTTTCTTTAATCCTCAGATTGATTTCCTGGGTGTTCAGAATGGTTTGATTTTGATCTAGCTATGTTTGGGGGACAAGTCTAGGGTCCCCTTACTATTCTGCCATCTTATCTCCTCTCTCTTCATTCTTTTTGAAGATGGGTAATAAGCTATTGTATGACTACAACATGATGTAACCAAACCCCTATTGATCCACCCTTAGTTGTGTGAAAATATTTGCTATACAATTTCACGCTTGTGAACATATCTGGTGGATAAATTCTTGGAAGTGGTATTTCTATGGTAAAGAAAATATATATATACAATTATAATTTTAATAGATAATGCCAAACCACACTCTCCCACTATAACAGGAGAGTTCTTGTTTCCTCATACACTCACCAGTACACTGTACTGCCAACGTTATGATGTTTCCCGTCAAATAAGGAAAACTCTTATGCTGGGGTACATTAAATTTGCATTTCTCTTATAGATGAATGTGAAATACTTTCACTTATTTAAGAGATATTTTATAGGCATCATTTTCTTTGAACTGTTTATTCATACCTTTGCTTATTTTTCTGTGAACTATTTATATCCTTTGGCCACTTTTCTAAGTCTTATTGACATCTTATGAACTTTTCATATATTTAATATTCATGCTGTTGGATCCTTGTGTGTGTGTGTGTGTCTGTGTGTGTGTGTGTGTGTAAATTGCATTCATTCACATGCCCTGTCATGCCTTCTCCTGTGGGGGTTGGAAGCTGAAAAGTATATTTATTAGGCTCACTTTCCCCTATGGATGCAATTTATATTGTATGAATAAAATGCACACCTATATTGCTTTGGAAAGTAGAAAGAAGGCAGAAATCATGTTCTCTTCCAGCAATGAAGGCAGATGAGTGGGCTTCAGCTTCATAAGTATTTGCAGGAACCTTCAGGCTCCCCTCCTGGCCACCTTCCCCAGGACTATAGAAGTGCTGTGACGTGGACTGTAGTTTCCTAGAATGAATCAACAACAAAAATCAGCTGAGAAATCTTTTATAGTTCAGTAAAGGAGCATCATATAAAACTAATATTCAAAAATTATATATATAATTCTCTCTATATACATACCTATAGTCAATATAATAAGATAGTGGAAAGAGCCTATTAACAAGTGACAAATAAGATAAAAATATCAAAAACTAAAGGTGGCAATAATTAGGCAAAAACCTAGATGAATTAAATGATAAAATGCTCCTAAAGGAAAAATAAGACTTGGATCAATAGAAAGGCATTTATTTTCTTAGATAGCGAAACTCATTATCATAAAGAATTTATTGGGATTTTTCTTGTTACTTAGTCTTGTCAATTTTGGTGACTATTTGGGCATCTGGGTGGCTCAGCTGGTTAACCATCTGACTCTTGATTTCGACTCAGATCATGATCTCACAGTTTCATGAGTTTAAGCCCCACATCGGGTTCTGTGCTGACAGTGTGGAGCTTGTTTGGGATTCTCTCTCTCACTCTCTTTCTCTGCCCCTCCTCCAATCATGCTTGCTCTCTCTTTCTGTCTCAAAAATAAATTAATTAATTAAAATAAATGTTTTTTGGTGACTACCATGTATGCTTAAAAACATATAGTCTCTATTTTTGTTTTTTTAAATGTTTATTTCTTTTGAGAGAGAGAGAAAGAGAGAGCAGGGGATGGGCAGAGAGAGAGAGACAGACAGAATCCCCAGGCTCCACATTGTCAGAGTAGAGTCCAACACAGGGCTTGATCCCACAAACCATGAGATCAGAACCTGAGCTGAAATCAAGGCTCAGAGGCTTAACCAACTGAGCTACTCAGGTGCCTTTCTACTTTTTGAATATTGGATATTTATTAATTTATCTATCCTATCAATTTTGTTATCTAAGTTTTCTATATCCTTGTTTTTTTCCAATTTATCTCTCGTGGACTTAGAGATGGATTAAAGTCCCCTGCTAGAAATGGTTTTGTCAACGTTTCTAGTATTTCCTATCCTTTCTGAATTATGAAGATGTATCTATGTTATTTTGTGCTTAAGTAAATATTTCTAGCTATCACATACTCATCATTAATTGCAAGTTTTAGAAGTATAAAATGCCTTTTTATTGTTGCCTTTAATTTTCTTTTTCTGGTAATCCACTTATTCTGATATTATAGTTGAAATGCCTGCTTTCTTTTGGTTTATATTTACCTGACATGTATAATTTTACCCACACATTTATTTTTCACTTTTATGAATCACTTTGTTTTAGCTTGGAACTGTGTTTTACCTTTCGATCTAGTCTACAATTCTTTTTCTTTTCATAGATGAGTTAAATCCATGTATATTTATTAATTTGAAAAATACTTGTGGGCTTAATCCTATTATATATTTTATATTTGCTGTTTTTATAGTTTTAAAAAAGTATTTTACTCTGTGATCTATTTTCTTTATTTTGATATGGGTGTTTCATTTTATATTTAGGAAATTCAGTGTTTTGTGGTTACCTGTGTAATTATAAATATATAATCCCCTTAGCCTTTTAATTTTTAGAGACAGTATCTCTTTTTACCTACTATGAACAGATGATAAGACAAGCTTATTTGCACATCCTTTTCTCAACTTCCTCCCCTTGCCCTCCCAATTTTGATCAATAATATATTTTTAAAATTGATCTTTGTACCACCTATATATGCTCGTATTTATATGACTTCGCTTTCACCTCTAAATGATTTCACTCAGATGCATTACAGATCATTGTACTTACTCTTCCTCTCACCTTTTCCTATATGCACATTTCAATCTGTGATATTTAAATTACATTTATACTGCTGGATATACAACATTTACATTTCTCTATTGCGGGGAGAGTATAATATCTACCATTTTCTTTCTGTGCCTCTAATGTCTATATTGTCTTTTTTAATTTATTTTTTAGTTAATTCCAAATATGTGTCCGATTTCCTTAGCCTGTTTCTGTATCATTTCCTCCTTCATCCTTTTCAACTTTTAAAGAAATATATTTCTTTTTGTTTTGATTCCTTTACCATTTCTGTTTTATTTGATTTGTGTTCCTTCCAATTTTGCTTTCTTTCTGTGATTTTTCCCTTTTGATTCTCTGCTGGTTTCCACCAGCTCATCTTTCATCAATACCCATTGATTTGCCATCCCTTCTCTGAGTTCTTACATTCCTGTTTTCTAATCTTATAGAGAGTTAATAGTTTCAATCATTTTTTAAGTCCATTTATGGCTTCCTGTCCTGGTTCTCTCTCTCCACTTAATCAATGAGAGATTCTATGTTTACTTGAAATTTTTGCCATCAGAACAGGGATATTTTACCCAGGTAATCTCTGCAATGTACAGCAACTCATGAAAATAGATGGGGCATAAATGGAAAGAAATAGTGCTTTCTCTTTAATGGAAAGATAGTGTTGGACAAATATTAATAAAATATAAGGTTATATTTTATGTAATTTTTATTGATGAGACATCAAGTTCAAGCTTGTGTTTGAAAGAAGATTATAGTATAGGAAAGCAGTGTGAGAGATGACCTAGCAGAGATGTAATGATTGCGGTCCTTGGAGAGAACCTAAGTCAGCAAATTCATTGTTGTTAAATGACAGCTGGGAACCCGCGAGACCTAAATCGTGAAGCAATACCAACCCAAGTTCTTGTATGTATGACCAGAGAGGGATGTAGTACCAGTATTTGTGAATAAGATAGTTCAATGAATTTTTTATATTTTGTTAATAAAACATCTTAATCTAAGCTTTATAATCATGCTTATCTTGTATTTTAAATATTTGCTCAAATGCTCAGGAAAGGAAAGGAATATGCTGCCTGGACACTTCTCACAAAATGAAATATATCCTCATGGATGTGATATGCATTCCTCTATAAATGTCTCATAGTGTATGTGGACTATTCCACAACACTAGACGCTGTAGAAATCTCTAGTTAATAATATGCATGCTGAAGTACTTAGGGGGTATGTTGTACTGATATCTGTAATTTACTTTAAAATGTATAAAAAACAAGATAGATTGATAAGTGGACAGAGGGTGGACCAACGGATACGTATGTGAGAAAGCAAGTGTAGTGAAATGTTAATGACAGAATCTAGGTGATGTTCACTAAAAAATTATTTCAATTTTACTTGAAATAATACTTGAATATTTTCATTGTAAATGTTGAGGGAAATGTGGAAATAAAAGAAATTACTATAGTTGTTGTAATATATAATTACTACAGTTGTAGTTGCTGATTTCATGGTATTTAATTCCATTAGGTAAAACTGCAGGAGTCAGTCACAACGACTTGATGATTTCTCCCTATTCTGCCTTCTTCTTAAAGTCGTCTGATTGGCCTGCTAAATTAAGAGGTTGGGTTGTCCTAACTCAAATGTCTAGGGTAGGAGGCTCCTGGCCAGGATCCCTTCAAAAATGGAGAGACTAATACCCAGTGGAGGCACCCAATTGCTGCTAAAGCAATTCTCCTATTACTATTTTGAAATCAGAAAAACTACTTCCCAAAAAATCTTGTCCTCGAATTTCACTGGAAATACCACAAGTTTCATAGGTCATGGAGGAAAGTTCCAAAGTGGGTATCGAATTTTATAACCCCTACTTAGTCATCCAAAGGAGTTTCATAAACTCCAACACTCTAAATTTGCGTCTCGTATCATACATGGTAAATATGGATGTTAGATACCAACTTCAAATAGGCTATTTCTAGAGCTCACCCAAATGTAGTAACTCAAATGGATTGTTTTAATGAGGCCAAAGGGTACTGGCCTAACGGATTCCTTCCTTCCTTCCTTCCTTCCTTCCTTCCTTCCTTCCTTCCTTCCTTCCTTCCTTCCTTCCTTCCTTCCTTCTTTCTTTCTTTAGTGCACACATGTGTGCGCTAGCAGGGGAGGGGCAGAAGGAGAGGGAGAGAGAGAATCTTAAGCAGGATTCATGGCCAGCACGGAGCCCCATGATCATGAGATCATGACCTGAGCCGAAATCAAGAGTTGAATGCTTAACTGATTGAGCCACCCAGGTGCCCCCTGACAGATTTCATTTAAAAGCCAGTTGCTAAGTTGTGGCCTGCTGTATAACGTATAACTTGCTAACATCCAAATCTCATAGGTTAAGCCATAGGTGTATATTTTAGTGGTGGATAGGACTACAATATGTAGTGTCCTACACAAAGATATGTTGAGGTCATTTTCCTTGGTACCTGTGACTATGACCTTATTTGGGAAAAGGGTCTTTGCAGATGTAATTAAGATATAAGTTCAGGTGAAGTAGGGAGGGCTCCTTATTCAATATGACTCGCATTCTTATAAGAAGAAAAAACAGATAGGTAGAGAGGAACACCATGTGACGATGGAGGTAGATATTACAGCAGCGCATCCCCATGCCAAGAATGATAAGATGTTGGCAATCCCCAGAGGCTAGGAGAGAGGCACAAGAGAGACTCTCCCTTAGAGCCTCCAGAAGAGACCAAACTTGCCAGTCCCCTGATTTCTGACCTCGCTTCCGGAACAGTAAGAGAATCTATTTCTGTTGTTCTAAGCCCCAGTGTTTGTGGGACTTTGCTACAGCAGCCCTAGGAAACTTAGATGCTGATCAATACTAAGGAGTCCAGTGGACTTAATCTCAAGGGTCAATATGATCACAAATAATCTCTTCCTGTTTTCTACAATCTCGCCACTCATTTCTTCATTTCTTAGAGCCACGCCATGCTATTAAGTGATGCTTTCAACTTCACTTAGAAAAAACTGTAAAATAAAAATACAAGATTCACCAGTAAAAGCAGGTAGCCCCAATATGTGGGTCATTTAGGTGGTTACTCCGACAAGACTTTGTAGGTTGGATTATGATTTTACATAGAAAAGGAGGCTTATCACTCCCCTGATAAAATTCACACTCTCCCTGCTAACAGGCTTCCTTTCTCTAAAAGAAAGAGAAAATGGAGAAAATAATTTTCTAGAAAGCCAAACAAAATTTATGTAGGCTCTGGCTCATTTTATTGTTTCTTTTTTAAGTTTTTATTTAAATTCTAGTTAGTTAACATACAATGTAATATTAGTTTCAGGTGTACAATACAGTGATTCAGCTCTTCCATACAATACCTGGTGCTCATCATAAGTCCACTCCTTAATCCCCATCGCCTTTTTCACCCATCCCCCCACCCACCTCCCCTCTGGCTTCCATCAGTTCCCTATAGTTAAGAATCTGCTTCTTGGTTTTTCTCTTTCTCAATCTCTCTCTCTCTCTCTTTTTCTCTTTCTCTCTCTTTTCATTTGCTCATTTGTTATGTTTCTTAAATTCCACATATGAGTGAAATCATTTGGTATCTATCTTTCTCTGACTGACTTATTTCACTTAGCACAATACACTCTAGCTCCAACCATGCCATTACGAACTGCAAGATTTCCTTCTTTTTTATGGCTGAATAATATTTTATTGTATACCTATACCATATCTTCTTTATCCATTTATCAATAGACAGACACTTGGGCTGCTTCCATATCTTGGCTATTGTAACTAATGCTGCTATAAACATAGGGGTGCATGTAGCCCTTTGAATTAGTGCTTTTGTATTTTGTGGGTAAATACCCAGTAGTGCAGTTGCTGGATTGTAGGGCAGTTCTATTTTTAACTTTTTGAAGAAACTCCATTCTGTTTTCTACAGTAGCTGCACCAATTTGCATTCCCACCAATAGGGCATGAGGGTTCCTTTTTCTCCACATCTTCACCAACACTTGTTTCTTGTGTTGTTTAGTTTAGCCCTTCTGACAGGTGTAAGGTGTTGTCTCATTGCAGTTTGGATTTGCATTTCCCTGACCGTTAAGTGATGATGAACATCTTTTCACGTGTCTGTTAGCCATCTGTATGTCTTATTTTAAGCATTGTCTATTCATATCTTCCACCCATTTTTAATTGGATTATTTAGTTTTTGGGTGTTGAGCTTTATAGGTTCTTTATATATTTCGGATACTAATCCTTTATTGGATATGTCATTTGCAAATATCTTCTCCCATTCCATCGATTGCCTTTTAGTCTTGTCAATTGCTTCTTTTGATGTGCAGAAGCTTTTTATTTTGACATAGTCCCAATAGTTTATTTTTGCTTTTGTTTCCCTTGTCTCCGGAGACATATCTAGAAAAAAAATTGCTACAGCAAATGTTAAAGAGGTTACTGCCAGTGTCCTCTACTAGAATTTTTATGGTTTTAGGTCTTGCATCTAGGTCTTTAATCCATTTTGATTTTATTTTTGTGTATAATGTAAGGAGGTGGTTCAGTTTCATTATTTTGCATGTGGCTGTCCAATTTTCCCAACACCATTTGTTGAAAATACTGTCCTTTTCCCATTAGTTATTCTTTCATGCTTCATTGAAGATTAATCGACCATATAATTGTGAGTTCACTTCTGGGTTTTCTATTCTATTCTATTGATCTATGTGTCTGTGGTATGTTAGTACCATACTGTTTTGATTACTACAAGTAGATAATATAACTTGAAGTCTACAATTATAATGCCTCCAGCTTTGCTTTGAATTTCTTTTTCAAGATTGCCTTAGCTATTCAAGGTCTTTTGTGGTTCCATGCAACTTTTAGGATTGTTTCTTTTAGTTTGTGAAAAATGCTGTTGGTATTTTGATAGGAACTGCATTAAATGTGTAGATTCCTTTGGGTAGTATAGACATTTTAACAATATTTGTTCTTCCAATCCATGAGCATGGAATGTTTTTCCATTTCTTTGTGTCGTCTTCAATTTCTTTCATCAGTGTTTTATAGTTTTCAGAGTACAGTCTTTCACGCCTTTGGTTAGGTTTATTCCAGGGTATCTTATTTTATTTTATTTTTTTTTGGTGGATCCTGGCTTATTTTAAATAGGTTGTTTATTTCTAGTTTTGTCCTGAGTTTCCTTACTAAACTCATACTTTTCTGGTCTTAGAAAGGGGGCACAGATACACTTAACGCTATGATAACATTTTGTCTTTAGAAACAAAAAATGGCATTTTTAAAAAAATCATTTAGAACCATAGGCAGATTTTCCTTCATTCATCGTGATTTGCATGGTGGAGTCTTTAAAATTTGGCAAAAGGATGAAACTAGAAAAGTAAAACTTCTATGGCAATTTTCCTTTGTTCATTCAAAGAGCCACCGTGATGGAAAACTGTAGTTCTGGGCATCAGGAAATGAGACAATGGACTTTGAACTTTCCGAGAAGCGAGGTTCACTTGCTATGATTTGGTTTTAACACAGTTACTAATTGGCAAGGAGGAAATAATTTGTATTACCTGGACATTGCAAGGTGTGTGGCCTAGGATAAGCAAGATCATCTTGAGAAATGACAAGCGCCAGATATTATCTGACGAGAACTTTTAAAATAACGTTTTCTCAAGTTTTTATAATTGCTCTAAAATGGCTTTGCTCTGTTGCTACCCAACATGCCCTTATGGATATGTTCTTACAGCTCTCTCAGAGGACACACTAGCACTTTGAATCACAGCATCGAAAATCGTGATTGAATGTTTTTCCTTTCTTTTTGTTCGAAAGGCCTCAGATTCAGTTCTAAAGAGACACATGGAGCCCTAGGGTGATGCACTGGCTTGCTTAGGAACAGTCAGGCTCATAAAAACAAGTGTGAGCCCATAAATGTACTTTTCTGCTGGGATATAAAAGTGCCAGAGTTGTAGCTGCGGGGGAATTTGATGGTATCCTTACATTGGGTGATATTAGGAGAGCCCTTTAGTTGGGGTCTATAAACCATGTGGTCGTCTGAATCCCAAACCCTATACTAGTCGAAGGCTATGTAATTAATTGTGTGGTTTTAGGTTTTGCCTACTCTGTCCTTATCTGTATATCCACTGGGGTTAAAAAGGAAATGTTGAACATGTTTTCCTTACCCATTTTTCTTTTTTACACACTGAATTAAAGCCTTCGCATCCCCATTAGAATAGATGTTTTTTCCCTAAGATTTCTTCTTTGACTCTCTCTCTTCTTAAATGAAAATGACATAAAAACAATTTCTGAGCACATACTGCCTTTTCTTTCAAGGTCTTGTACTCTCATACTAATCCCATTCACAAACACATTGCCTATATGGAATCTGAATTCCCAGGATTTTCCAGGTCACAACAACAATAATTTATCCGGATATCATTAGGGACATTAGGGAAGGTGGGTGGGGGAAATCTGGCCTATAAAGAAAGTATATTGGCTGGCTCCATCAGCATGAAGCCTGGGGTGGTTTTGTTTTTTTGTTCTGTTTTGTTTTGTTTGTTTGTTTGTTTTTTGGTACTTCATTGTCTTTTAGTGCTGGGTTGACCAGTCTTACTTTACTTGCCTAAGGAGGCATTTCAGAACTTTATTTTTGGAACACAGCTCTGGAAATTGCTTTGTGGTTATTATCATTTACTTTACAAACTTATACAAATTGCAGTATGTATAAGCTGTTGAAGGAATGAAGTCTTTCAATAGGTTTTGGGGCTTTGCCTAATGTAAGCAATACTTAGGCTGTAGTTGTCACCATTTTGCTTGGAGTCAAGGTGCTCTTCAAAGAGGAGATAATGGAGTTTAAAGTAAAGAGAAAGATGTTTGCTTGATGAGATGGTTCTTCTTCAAAACACTTGCTACTTGAAGCTGGATGAAGCTAAGAACAGAGAGCCCAGCTCTGGTAAAGAAGAGGCTCTACTTATCTAGTTTGTTTTATTCTGGTTAGGAAGGACCCTCCTTCTCTAGGAATGCTTACAGAAATTTATGAAGATTGCAGAAAGAAATGATAGCCCATTCTAAGAAGAATATGTACGCTTATTATACTTGAGTAACACAATCTGCAAAGACTATAAAGTGGATCCTAGTTTCGACTGCCACTTCTCATTTTTTTTCTAATTTTTTAATGTTTATTTATTGAGAGAGAGAGTGCAAGTTGGGGAGGAGCAGAGAGAGAGGGAGACACAGAATCTGAAGCAGGCTCTGGGCTCTGAGCTGTCAGTGCAGAGCCTGTCATGGGGCTCAAACTTGTGAACCACGAGATCATGACCTGAGCCGAAGTAGGAGGCTTAACTGATTGAGCCACGCAGGTGCCTCACCACTTCTCATTCTTAAGAGAATGATAATAATTTAAAGGGAGTTGTCCTAGCTGTAGAACCGTCTTCATTCTTTGTCTTTTTAAAGGATTCATTGAATAAATTTAGATATCGAAGAGAGAGAGAGAGAGAGAGAAGGAGAGAAAAAGAAAGAGAGCGTCCCAAGCAGGGCCCATGCTCTCAGTGCAAGCCTGACACAGGGCTCGATCTCACAAACCTTGAAATCATGACCGTAACCACAAGCAAGAGTCAGATGCTTAACTGACTGAGCCACCCAAGCACCCCTGCATTCTTGTGTGTGTCCCTGTGGCTCTCATCTTCAACATTTCTATTGAATTAATTTCTGCCTTTTGTTCAGGGCACTTATTACTAAGTCTTTGTGTTACTAATTTTTAATTGAACTATAGTTGATAAATAATGTTATATTAGTTTCAGGTGTACAACATAGTGATTTGACAAGTCTATACATTATTCTATGCTCACCACAAATGTGTCTACCATCTGTCACCATTCAACACTATTACAGTGTTATATTTCCTTTGCTGTACTTTTTATTCTTGTGACTTATTCATTCCATAACTGGAAGCCTGTATCTCCCACTTTTCTTCACCTATTTTGCTCATCTCTACCCCCTCCCTGCCAACTCTGGCAACCACCAGTTTGTTCTCTGAATTTGAGTCTGTTTTTGCTTTTTGTTTGTTTGTATATTCATTTGGTTTTTTTTAAGATTCTATATATAACTGAAATAATATGGTATTTATCTTTCTCTGTATACTTAATTCACTTAGCATAATACCCTTTAAGTCCATCCACATAATCATAAATGGCAAGGTCTCATCCCTTTTTATGCTGAGTGATATTCCTGTGTGTATGTGTGCCACATCTTCTTTATCCATTCATCTATTGATGGACACTTGCTTTCATACTTTAGCTATTGTAAATAATGCTGCAATAAACACAGGGGTTTATAAATCTCTTCAAATTAGTGTTTTTATTTTCTTTGGGTAAATACCCAGTAGTGGAATTATTGGGTCATATAGTAGTTCTGTTTTTAATTTTTTGAGAACCTTCATATTGTTTTCCACAGAGGCTGTACAAACTTACATTCCCACCAACAGTGCATGTGGGTTCATTTTTTTCCCCACATCTTCACCAATACTTGCCGCTTCTTATCTTTTTGATTCAAGCCATTCTGACATGTATAAGGTGATGTATCACTGTGGTTTTGATTTGCATTTTCCTAATGATTAGTGCTGTTGAGCATATTTTCATGTGTCTGTTGGCCATCTGTATGCTTTCTTTAGAAAAATGTCTACTTAGGTATTCTGCTCATTTTTAAACTGGATTGTTTGAGATTTTTTTGGTTTTAGTTTTTATGTGTTTTGGATATTAACCTCATACCAGATAAATCATTTGCAAATATCTTCTCTCATTCAGTAGTTTGCCTTTTTGTTTGGTTGATGGTTGCCTTTGGTATAGTTCCAATAGTTTAATTTTACTTTTGTTTCCCTTGTCTCAGGAGACATATCTAGAAAAACGTTGCTGTGACCAATGTCAAGAAATTACTGCCTGTGTTTTCTTCTAGCAGTTTTATGGTTTCAGACCTCAAATTTAAGTTTTTAATCCATTTGAATTTATTTTTGTGTAAGGCATAAGAAAGTGTTCCAGTTTCATACTTTTGCATGTAGTTGTCCAGTTTTCCCAGTACAATTTATTGAAACACCATCTTTTCCTATTGTATATTTCTGCCTCCTTTGTCATAGATTAATTGGCCATAAAGCATGGGTTTATTTCTGGGATCTCTATTCTGTTCTATTGAGCTATGTGTCTATTGTTGTGCCAGTACCATACTGTTTTGATTTCTATAGTTTTGTGGTGTATCTTGAAATTTGGGATTTTGATTCCTCTAGCTTTGTTCTTCTTTCTCAAGATTGGGTTACCAATTTAGGGTCCTTGTCATTCATAAATTTTAGTATTATTTGTTCTAGCTCTGTGAAAAATATTGTTGGTATTTTAATAAGGGTTGCACTGAATCTGTAGTTTGCTTTTGATAGTGAGACATTTTAACAATATTAATTCTTCCAAACCATTAACATGGAATATCTTTCCATTTATTTGTGTAATCTTCATTTTTTTTCATCAGCGTGATTTTTTTTAATATTTTTCAGAGTATAAGCTTTTCACCTCCTCGGTTCAGTTTATTCCTAGGTATTTTATTCTTTCTGGCACAATTGTAAATGGGGTTGTTTCCTTAATTTTTCTTTCTGTTACTTTGTTATTAGTGTATATAAATGAAACCAATCAAACCAATGTTTATTAATACACAATGCGTAATAATTTTGTATCCTGCAACTTTACTGTACCAGTTTAACAGTTTTTTGGTGGAGTCTTTAGGGTTTTCTATATGTAGTATCATGTCATCTGCACATGGTGACAGTTTTATTTCTTCCTTACTAATTTGAATGACTTTTATTTCTTTTCTTGTCTTATTGCTGTGGCTAGGACTTCCAGGCTATGTTGAATAAAAGTAGTGAGAGTGGACACCCTTTTTTTCTTCCTGATCTTAGGGGAAACGCTCTCAGTTTCTCACCATTGAGTATGATGTTAGCTGTGAATTTTTCACATATTGCTTTTATTATGTTGAGGAATGTTTTCTCTAAATCCGCTTTGTTGAGAGTTTTTATCGGAATGGATATTGTACTTTGTCAGATCCTTTTTCTGTATCTATTGAGATGATCATATGATTTTTATCCTTGTTGATATGTATCACATTGATCGATTTGCAAATATTAAACAATTCTTGAATCTCCAGAATAAATCCCACATGGTTGTGTGAATGATCCTTTTAATGTATTGTTAAATGTGGTTTGCTAATATTTTGTAGAGGATTTTTGTATCTTTGTTTATCAGGGATATTGGCCGGTAGTTTTCTTTTTTGTAGTGTCTATGTCTGGTTTTGATATCAGGGTAATGTTGGCCTCATAGAATGTATTTGGAAGATTTCCCTCCTCCTTTTTTTTTTTTTTTTTTTTGAATAGTTTGAAGAGTTAGGTATTAACTGTTCTTTAACTGTTTGGTATAATTTACCTGTGATGTCATTTGGTCCTGAACTTTTGGTCCTGAACTTTTGTTTGTTGGGAGTTTTTAAATCACTGATCCAATTTTGTTACTAGTAATTAGTCTATTCAGATTTTTTATTTCTTCCTGATTCAGTTTTGGAAGATTGTATGTTTCTAGGAATTTATCCATTTCTTCTACGTTGTCTAATTTGTTGGCATATAATTTTTCATAGAATTTCTTTATAATGCTTTGTATTTCTTTGGTGTTAATTATTAATTCTCCTCTTTCATTTATGATTTTATTTATTTGTGCCCTCTCTCTCTTTTTTTTTTTTTGAGTCCAGCTAAAAGTTCATCAATTTTTTTTATCTTTTCAAAGAACCTGCTCCTTGTATCATGATCTTCTCTTATACTTTTTTAGTCTCTATTTTATTTATTTCTGCTCTGATATTTACCATTTCCTTCCTTCTACTAACTTTGAGCTTTATTTGTTGTTCTTTTCTAGTTTCTTCAGGTGTAAATTAAAAAACTTTGTCTTTATAGTTATGATTTAAAATCTGTTCCAATTACAGTTTGTGTACTGAATCTTTGTCAGTTGACTTCTAAGAGAGGGTTTGCTCCCCTCTAGTATACTCTGGCTCTTGGTGACCTTCTGTTTCTCAGGACCATAGGCACAAAGAATCTCTCCCCATTGAAAACCTCCCAGTGTGCCCCACTATTACACTGCCTATGTAACTATTCAATTTCTCCTTCTACCCAGCAATACCAACACTGGAAATTACAATGTAATTACTTAGTGTTCAATGTTATGTATTTTCCAAAAACTCTAAAATGAGGAATTGTCAGTCTGGATAAGGAGCTCCTCAGGATATAACTGCCAGATCAGGGAATCTCAACATTTAACAAAGTCAACCCTAGAAATGTAATTTAAAATTTTCTATGATATACACTTGTGCTTATAGTTGCTTTTTTATTGTCATCCTTCTCCAAAACTTGTACATTTTGTGAAGCAGGGACTCAGTTTATTTGGTTCACTAATATGTCCTTGGAACCTACTACCAAACCAGGAATGTAAAGACAGTTAATAATGTTTGTTTTTCTTCATATTACCATAGTATCTAGCACTGGTGCTCAGTAAAGTGGGATGAATCACTGATATTTGGTCTGTCTGATACATACTGGATTAACTTGCATTAACTTCTGAGTTTTTCTATCCCAGTCTTTAAATTTCTAGTCACATTTTTATATTTCCACTCACCTAGAAGATGCTGTCAATTATTTTTTATGCCAAGAATAGGCTTGGCATATGGAAAGAGTTTATGGAATACACAGTCTTGGGAAGGTTATTTGGCATCTATAGGCAATACAATTTGGGAGCCTGGGCATAGGACAGGAAACAGGAAAACAAATTTAAGACCCTCCACTCTGATCCAAATGATGAAGGCAGAACTGAAACAAGAGTGAAATTTCCAGGCTTTGGCAAGATGGTTGGATCAAAGCAGCAATTCTCTTAGTCTACTGTTCTGTGGATGATCTCTGCTTACTTTCTGCTGGAGGCTCCCCAGCCGACACGCCAAGGTTTCCATGCATGTATTTTCTTAGGTAAAGAAGGAATACTTTAAGATAGAGAATAATTAAATGCTTTTAGATTTTGCGTTTAAAATATTCAAAAAGGCAGCAAAGCAGAGTGGATAAGAGCATAGCTTCTGTAGCAGACTCTAGATTTGAATTAGGCAAGCTGTGTGGCTGGGACAAGTTCTCTGCTTCCTTTCTTCCTCAGTTTCTTCACTGGAATGACAATAACAATTAATACCTATCCTACTTCATATGATTGTCATGGGGATGAAAAGAGTGAATCTTTATAAGTCTTATAAAGTACCCTTAATAGTAAATGATATATAAATGTTAAATATAAACAAACAATTGTTTTGGGGGAAGGAAGATAAGGACATTGCCATGTATATTATCCTCTGAGGTCTCTTATTATGTTGCAAATATTCTGTATTTCATGTCTTCTTTAGAGTATGCAGATATCCATGTTTCCTTGAGATATCTACTTGAGTCATCAGTTGAAACCTTGCATCTGGCATAGAGTTAAACAGCTCTTGCCCAATGAGATATCTGAAATGAAGCCCACAGTAGATTGCTCTTTGATAGCTCAGTTTTCATTCTGCTTCCACAATCTTGGGAGACATCCATTAGAAACTGGCAGAAATTCTGCTCTCTAATCAGCACTGCAAGCTGTGAGTTTTCCTCAGAAGCTGGAGGAAAGAGCTGGTTGTCAAACAATGTAATTGCCATTTAAAGACATACCTTGTTTAGTTGTGTTGAGTCAAATGATTTCACCTGGTTCTGGCAGAGAACTGGCTAAAGCAACCGCATGAACATTAATATTCTGGATTTCATCAGGAGACATACTGCTTAATGATTCACTTAAGTCGTACAGCAGAATGCTTTCAGGAGGATGGAAGGAAAGTAATTCTCCCTCCATCATGCTTGCGAACTTTGTCATTGTTATTGTTTCCTAAACAAGCAGGTATCTTACCAAGGTTAAGCCCAGAGGGATGAACATGAATATAAGATATGGGTAGAAAGTCATAATGATTGGGAAGTCCAGGGACAAAGGTGGACTCTATGAACATATGTGGTAGTTGTCAAGAGGCGGAGCTGGAGGCAGGATTGAGGGATGTGTGCCTAGGAACTCAGTGACCCATATTCTACCTGGAAAGTATTGGTATCCCTACTTGGCATGGTTGTCCTGCTTGATTGACTACATTGATTCCAATATCCCATCCACCTGGCAAGATTTGACAGTGTTTGGTATGACCATCCCTGCTCTGATGTTATGAGCTTAGCTAAATTCAAAGAAGAGTTTATAATGAAAGCCCTTTATTTTGAATTTGAGAGAAATCTGTTGGATGGGAATGATATCTTCCACTTGGGTTTCTAAATTCCATCCTGTTTCCTCTTAAGATTCATCTAAACTATCTCTTTCAGGACCAAGTTCCAGGTCCTTACATATGGCCAATCTCGAAGGCGATTCAAAATGGACACTTGTGTTCTGTTTATGGAGCTTCCCAAGAAGGCATGACTTCCACCCTACAGCCTGATGCCTGCTACTTGAAATTTGAGCTCACCCCTTTCTCTTTCTTTACTGGATTCCTGGCTGGTCACGAAAATGGGACTGTCACATCAGACTCACACAAATCAGAGATCTTACCTAGGGTCAAATTTTATTAATAATTTCAAGGAGACAAGTAATCAAAAGGCATAGCATAAGCACAGGCCAGTCTAGGACTGTCAGCAAAGGTTCTAGGCCCTTTTTCAAAGTACTGAATTGATTCTGGCCCAGGTAAATATATGAGGTCTCTAAGGGATGTGTGCTGGTCAAATCACTTACCCAGAAGTAGCCCATTTAAGTCTTGAAAACTCTCCATTTTATACTCAGCTGTTTTTTTTTTAATTTTTTTAACGTTTATTTATTTTTGAGAGACATAGAGACAGAGTGTGAGCAGGGGAAGGGCAGAGAGAGAGGGAGACACAGAATCTGAAGCAGGCTCCAGGCTCTGAGCTGTCAGCACAGAGCCCGATGTGGGGCTTAAACTCTCAGACGACGAAATCATGACCTGAGCTGAAGTCGGCCGCTTAGCTGACTGAGCCACCCAGGTGCCCCTGTACTCAGCTGTTTATGTAGCTTGCATGACTTTTCAGAGAACCCTGCCCTCAAATTCACAGATGCCAAGTTTGTTTACCAGAAGCAATATAGGTAGCTTTGTACCTGTGCTAAAAGTTTTTTTTTGGGAGACTCTCCCACTAGCAATTCAATTATTTTACCTGGCAGGAAACCTGTCATTAGCATCTTTGTAAAATTAGACCATGTCATCTTTCTTATTTCCTTTATTTCCTGGGGACAACCCTGTGGAGAATGGATTACAGACCTGCTGTTAATCCTGTCCCAGACATAAAGTAGCTGCTCACTTGGAAAACCTTGGGGAGCAACGCTCTGGGGAATCCAAGTTGAAAGCAAACATCACGGAGTTCACTCTTCTTATCAAAGGAAAGAGCCATGTTATGAGACATAACAAAAAAGCAGCTAGTGAAAAACTTTTCCTTTTTATTTAAGTTTTTATTTAAATTCCAGCTAGTTAACATATGGTGCAATATTGGTTTCAGATGGAGAATTTAGTGATTCATCACTTACATATAATATCTGGTGCTCATCACACATACCCTCTTGAATATGCATTACCTATTTAACCAATCCCCCACACCTCCCCTCCAGCAAAACTCAATTTGTTCTTTATAGTCGAAAGCCTGGGGGCACATAGGTGGTTCAGTTAGTTAAGTGCTCGACTCTTATTTCAGCTCAGGTCATGATCTCATGGTTCCTGAGACTGAGCCCCCATTGGAGTCTGCACTGACAGCTCAGAGGCTGCCTGGGATTCTCTTTCTTTCTCTCTCTCTCTGCCCCTCCCCTGCTCTCACTCTCTCTCTCTCTCTCTCTCAAAAATAAAATAAACATTAAAAAAAAGAATCTGTTTTATGATTTGCCTCTCTCTTTCTCTCCCTATGTTCATCTATTTTGTTTCTTAAATTCCACACATGAATGAAATCATGTTGTATTTGTCTTTCTCTAAGTGACTTATTTCACTGAGCATAATACTCTCTAGTTCTATCCACATTGCTGTAAATGGCAAGATTTCGTTCTTTTTGATGGCTGAGTAATATTCCATCATATATGCATACATCTTCTTTATCCATTCATCAGTCAATGGACACTTGGGCTGTTTACATAATTTGGCTGTTGTAGATAATGCTGCTATAAACATTGGGATGTATGTCCCCTCAAATCAGTATTTTTGTATCTTTTGGGTAAATGCCTAGTGGTGCTATTGCTGGATAATAGGGTAGTCCTATTTTTAACCTTTTGAGGAACCTCCATACTGGAAGACCCTTCTGTTTGAACTGAGGATACTCTTGCCCAGAAATTTCTTTCCCTCATTGTTTTGCTTGTGTTCCAGAGTTTGAGTTCTCCAAGCCCACATCATTTCTAATGAGAAGGAAGCAACCCAGCACTATAAAACACTCAGGCACAGAGAAAAACCACAGTATGAACCACAGGAAGCAGCCGCATTGTCTCTCCAGGAGATGTTCTAGTTTCATGGAAATTCCGGTTGAGGCAAAATGCCTTCAGATCTTATGGTGATGTTGGTTGGAAGTAGGCCTTTCTTGATTCCACTTTTTATGTGGCTCTGAAATGGAAGCACAATTAGTTGTTACTTGTGAGGTTTGGATGAGTGATGCTTTGTCATGAAAAGGAATATAAATAGATTCATTTTTCCCAGAGTACAAGCTCATCTACTTTTGGACTGAAACTCAAAAGTCCAGACTCAAAAATCTCATCTTTTCTCTACAAGGTAGAGACTGTGGCCATGTGACTGCCGTATCGTGCATAACCAAGAACAATGGCTACTGCCCTCCGATGAGCATTTACTCTGTGACAGACCCTGTTGTAAGCTCTTCACATAAGTGACCTCATTCTAGTTGCAACAGTCCTGGAGGCAGTGTTTATCCATACTCTGTAGAGAGAAAACAGACGCAGAGCAAGTTGGTGCAGATCAGAAATTTGAACCAATGTCTCCTTAACTCTGATTCCTGTTCTCATTGACTGTTACAGTGACTCTCCTTGATAGCTTGGATCCCATCAAACAACCTCATTTCAATAATTGATTTAAGTTTTTTCCCCCACAAATGAACAAGAATAAACAATTGTTTTGCCAGGGAACAGACACCCATGAGTTTAGAGCTGTCTTCAGGACTGAGCATTTGTGGGTTTCCCATCTACCTAGATGGATAAGAATTTTAAATCATTTTCAGCTGATGCCCTCTCCCTTCCGCTGAATGTTCCCCCTCTCTCATATTCATTTTATTATGCTTCACTTTATTGCACTTTGCAGATATATTTTGTATAAATGGAAGGTTTGTGGAAACCCTGTGTGGAGCAAGTCTACAGGCACAAATTTTCCACTGGCATTTGTTCACTTTGTGTCTCTACATCACATTTTTAAAATTCTTAGAATATTTCAACCTTTTCATTATTATTTATTATGGTGATCTGTGATCAGCGATATTTGACATTGCTCTTACAATTACTTTGGGCCACCATGAACCATGCCCATGTAAGATAGCGAGCTTAATCAGAAAACGTTGTATATGTTCTGACTGCTCCACAATCTCTCTCCCTCTCTTTGGGCCTCCCTATTTCTTGAAGTTTCAATAATATTTAAATTAGGCCAATTAATGATTCTCCAGTGACCTCTAAGTATTCAAATGAAAGAAGAGTTGCAAGCCTTCACTTTCAATCAAAAGCTAGACGTAATTATGCTTAGCGAGGAAGGCATGACAGAAGTCAAATTATGCCAAAAGCAAGGTCTCATGTATGAGTTAGCCAAGTTTTGAATGCAAAGGGAAAAGTTCTTAAAGGAAAGTCCTTTTTCAGTGAAAACACCAATGATAAGAAAGCAAAACAGCCTTATTGCTGATATGGAGAAAGTTCTGGTGGTCTGTATAGAAGATGAAACCAGCCACAACATTCCCTTGACCCAAAGCCCAATCCAGTGCAAGGCCCTAACTCTCTTCAGTTCTATGAAAGCTGAGAGAGGTGAGGAAGCTGCAGAAGGAAAGTCTGAAACTAGCAGAGGTTGGTTCATGGGGTTTAAGGAAAGAAGCCATCTCCACAACATCAGAACGCAAGATGAAGAAGTAGGTGCTGATGTAGAAGATACAGCAAGTTATCCCAAAGATATAAGATCATTAATGAAGGTGGCTACACTGAACAATGGATTTTCAGTGTAAACTAAACAGCCTTCTATTGGAAGAAAATGCCATCTAGGACTTTAATAGCTAGAGAAGAGAAGCCAACGCCTGGCTTCAACGTTTCAAAAATACAGGCTGATTCTCTTGTTAGGGGCTAATGCAACTGGTAATTTCAAGTTTAAGCCAATGTTCCTTGAAGCCAATTCTGAAACACTCTAGGGTCCTTAAGAATTATGCTAAGCTTACTCTGACTGTGCTCTATAAATGAACAACAAAGCCTAGATGACAGCACGTTTATTTACAACATGGTTTACTGAGTATTTTAAGCTCACTGTTGAGAACTACTGCTCAAAATAAAGATTGCTTTCCAAATATTACTGCTTATTGACAATGTACCTGGTCACCCAAGAGTTCTGATGGAAATTTATGGCAAGATTCAAGTAAGATACTGCTAATACAGTATCCATTCTTCAGCCCACAAATCAAGGAGTAATTTTGACTTTCAAGTCATCTTATTTAAGAAATACATTTCATAAAGCTATAGCTGTCATGGATAGTGATTCCTCCGGTGGATCTAGGCAAAGACAAGTGAAAATCTTCTGGAAGATACTTACCATTCTAGATGCCATAAAGAATATTCATTATTTCTTGGAAGAGGTCAAATTATCAATAGACTTAACAGGAGTTTGGAAGAAATTGATTCCAACCCTCATGGATGACTTTGAGGGGATCAAGACACCAGTGGAGGAAGTAACTATAGGCGTGGTGGAAATAGCAAGAGAACTAGGACTAAACGTGGAGCCTGAACACGTGACTGGATTGCTGTATTCTCATGATCAAATTCAAATGGATGAGGAGCTGCTTCTCATGAATGAGCAAAGAAAGTGGTTTGTTGAGATGGAATCTCCTCCTGGTAAAGATGCTGTGAAGATTGTTGAAAGGGCAACAAAGATTTAGAGTATAATATAAACTTTGTTGATAAAGCAGCAGCAGGGTTTTAGAGAATCAACTCCAAATTTGAGAGACATTCTACTGTGGGCAAAATGCTATCAGACACCATCGCATGCTGTAGAGAAATCATTCGTGAAAGGAAGAGTCAGTCACTGCAGCAAACTTCACTGTCATCTTAACCTTAATAAATTGCCACAGCCACCTCCACCTTCAGCAACCACCAGGCTGGTCAGTCCGCAGCCACCAACGCTGAGGCAAGACCCTCCACCAGCAAAAAGGTTACAATTTGCTGAAAGCTCAGAGGATAGCTAGCCATTTTCAGGAATAAGGCATTTTTTAAATCAATGTATGTACATTAGTTTTTAGACATAATGCTATTGCACACTTAATACACTATTATAGAGAGTAAACATAATTTTTATGTGCTTTGGGAAACAAAAAATTCATTTGACTCCCTTTATTGCGATATTTGCTTTATTACAGTGATCTGGAACAGTACTTGCACTATCTCTGAGGTGTGCCTATATGTATATTTATAAATACACATGTTATAATTTTGTTATTTATGTGTGTACATATGTGTGTGCTTATCCTATTCTACTTTAGGTCTAATATGCTTTGTCTTCAATTAATGAGAACTTGAAGAGCTGAACCTGGTGCTGCCTCTTCGTTAACTTTTCCCTCTAAACAGAGAGCTGCTGGAAACCTGCCGTGGAAAGATGTGCTTACTTTTCTTAGCTTCCAAGGGCAGAGAATGTCTGTGATGGCACAAGATGACTCTACTTCTGGGTCAATACAATCTAGGGATTACAATGAAGAATTTAGATTAAGTACTGGAAAACTAAAGGCCAGAATTTAATTAAACAGAACATACTGAAATGCACTAAAAATCATGCAACTCTCAGAATAACCAACTGATGCTTTAAAATGAAGATTAAGTCAGACCCTTGCTTCTCCAAGGCAGGCAGCCCTAGCATGTCCTAACCAAGCATTCTGTAATCAACACACAGATCCTTATCTCACCCTTCTAGTTTTTTTGAAGTTAATGTAACAACTTCTGTTTCTGAGGTACTATGATTTCATAAGAAGAGCATACTTGATTTTTTTAAATTTTTTAATGTTTATTTTGAGAGAGTGAGAGAGAGCAAGCAATGGGTGGGGAAGCAGACAGAGAGAGAGAGAGAATCCCAAGCAGGTTCCACTCTGCCAGCACCGAGCCTGGATGCAGGGGTCAATCCCACAAACCATGAGATCATGACCTGAGCTGATATCAAGAGTCCGATGCCTAACTGACTGAGCCACCCAGATACCCCAAGAAGAGCATACTTTAAAAACCAGCATAAAAATAGCATTTGAGGGGTGCCCGGATAGCTCAGTTAAAGGAGCATATAGCTCTTGATCTCTGGGTTGTGAGTTCCAGCCACACGTTGGGTGTAGGGGTTACTTAAATAAATAAACCTTAAAAAAATAGCATTTGATTCTTATGAGTTGTGGTTATCCATTAACGAACACTGATAAAGCCATGCTACGTGGCAGGCATGAAGTTTTAAAAATGAGCAAGATAAAACATCAGTCTTTGCAAACCTCACGGCTTACAAATTAAAGTACAGGGGCGCCTGGGTGGCTCAGTCAGTTGGGCGGCCGACTTCAGCTCAGGTGGTGATTTCACAGTCTGTCAGTTCGAGCCCCGCATCGGACTCCATGCTGACAGCTCAGAGCCTGAGCCTGCTTCGGATTCTATGTCTCCCTCTCTCTCTCTGCCCTTCCCCTGCTCACACTCTGTCTCTCTGTCTCTCAAAAATAAATAAAACGTTAAAAAAAAAAAGAAACTAAAGTACATTAGGCTTGTAATGAGCACTGCTTCCGAGGTGTAATCTCTTTGCGACATTAAAAATGCAGTAATTTCAGGGAATGGGGATGCGTCGCCCACTCTCAGAGTCTGTGGTGGGAATTCGGGGGGCACGAGCTCCTCTCCACCGTGGGGACAAGGCAGTGGTTGAGCACTGCAGCAGGAGTCTATAGGGCCAGTTTTCATCCTTCTCCCACTCGTGTTTCTGGGGAAGTCACTGACCCTCTCTAAGCCTTAGCTTCCTTGTGCAGAGTGGGGAGAATCCTTGCTTGGCTCATTTCACCCAATGGTCATGACATCAAATAAGAAAATACAGGCAGAAACATTTTGAAGGTATTTGTAAGGCACACAATTTTGGCTGTTTTGCTCACTCTTATCTCCAGTATATAAAACAATGCCTGAAGGCTGCCTGGGTGGCTCAGTTGGTTAAGTGGCAGACTCTTGATTTTGGAGTCAAGGTCATGATCTCATGGTTCTTGAGATCAAGCCCTGCATGGGGCTTTGTGCTGCACCTGGTATTCTCTCTCTGTCCCCGCCCCTCTCTGTTCATACTCTCTCTCTCTCTCCAAATAAATAAATAAACATTAAAAAAAAAATAAAACAGGGGTGCCTGGGTGGCTCAGTTGGTTAAGCGTCCAACTTCTGCCCAGGCAATGATCTCACAGTTCATGAGTTCAAGTCCCACATCCAGCTCTGTACTGCTGATACAGAGCCTGCCTGGATTCTCTCTCTCCCCTTCTCCCTCTCTCTCTCAATAAACAAACATAACTTTAAAAATAAAATAAGACAAAACAATGCCTGAACCATACTGCATGCACAATGCATACCATTATAAAAAACACTCATATTTTCACTTTTAACAATTCAAATTTATGGTCATTGATTATTTTCTGTTTTACAACAGGAAAAAAGTCATTTTGTGTAACTTCTAACAGTTACCGCCTCTCAGGGCTGAAAAGATCTCAGGGAGCATCCAGTCCAGCCTCACAGGGCCACCTGGGTTCCCTGACTCATTCCCTGTCAGGCGCGTGTACCAGCCTGTCCCCGATCACGGCCCATAGGGGGCTGCCTCCGGGCCACTTGGCAGAAGTTCTCCACTCAGCTGAAACCTGCCTCCACCTGAGGCCACAGACCAAGTCTCCCCAGTTCCTTCACCTTCAAATATTTAAAGACCGTCATCACCTCTCCCTGCCCTCAGATTTCTCATGTCCAGGCTAAACCGAGTGGTTTCTCATTCATAAACTCAGGTGCTTAATAACTACATTTCTTGTTAACGGGATAAGTAGAGATTTACAGTTTGTAAACAAAGACAACACAAAACCCTTTGCTAGTATCCGTCTTCTGTTACCCACAGCGGGCTTTCGCCATGGCGGCCACTGTTGGCACCACGTGTGGGTATGCATCTGAAAAATGTCTGCAAATGTAAAATGAATATTAAGGTTCAGAGGAGGTAACTGCTGTGACTCTTGTCATATCTTCCACTATAGAAGATCGATACAAATATTTAAGCAAAACTTAAAGCAGAAAAAACCTGGAATCTATCTGAGTGTCTATCAATTATGAGATAGTTGAATGAATTATGGCACACACTCAATGAACTATTACAGCCAGTAAAGTTTATGCTTACAAAAATTATATGATAACATGGAAAACGCTTAAAACGTAATGGGATTAAGTGAAATATACATATGCACACACACATATATGGGTACCATATGATTACTATGTAAATAGCCATGTTTTACAAAAGTCTAACAGTAAATACAAAAACGCTAAAATTGATAGTTTTATGGTGGTGAAGTTATAGATGATTTTCTTTTCTTCCTTTCAGCTTTCCATAAAATGATGATACTACTTTAAAAATAATAAAATTTAAATGTTTTTACATTTAACGGTTCTTTGCAATTTTGTACACAAATACACATACCTAGATACATGCACGCACGTGTGTGTGTGAGCGTACACACGCGCACACACGTCTTCTGTTCCTCTTCCTCATTATTACCCACCTTCTTCACATTGAGTCAGTTTCTACAAATACAGACATGCCTTTTGGTAGAATCAGAAATATTAAGAATAGTATCAGCGATAATTTGAGGAAAGGCAGAAGCGTGCTGAATGCTTTCGCACCTAGGGGCATATTTCTGTCCTTTTTAAGCTTAGTTCCCTCAACTGTAAAATGGGAATAGTGAAGATAACAGCAGCCTTTTTTTTCATAGGATTATTGTAAGAATTAAATGTGATGTCTGCGAAGCCCTTGGTAAGGCATGGGGTAGTGCTGAGCGTTATTGGCTTCTATTCTAAGATAATTCTAAAATTGCAAGGGATTGAAATTGTGTGTGTGTGTGTGTGTGTGTGTGTGTGTGTGTGTGTGTGTGTAACATGTGAGTTGTTAAAGAAGGCTTCAGGGAAAGATGGCCAAGGGTGACAGGGCAGTGACTGACAAGTAGAGGCAGCCGTCCCCAGGGAAGTCCCCCAGGGCCCGTCTGATGCTCCTGGGAGATGAGGGAGAAACAAGGAGGGTGTGGAATATACTGGACAGTTTCAAACCAACAGTGTTAAGGAGCCTGCAGGAATTCAGCGAAGGCAGGTGGCGGTGGGCTGCTGGGGCAGCAGGTGGGATTTTAGGGACTCCTGTGGGTCAGTTTATGTTCTGTAATGGCAGGAATATACTGAGTTGGTCATAAGCTAAAGCCAGAGAAGGAAATCTTTCATGTAAAGATGATGAGTGCAATAGTCCCCTGAGATAAAGGGATCAAAAAGAGAAAAGTGGGAGAAAGGAAGACTTCCTGGGAAGGTGAAGCCATGCAGGGGCTGCAAGATCTCATCTTGTCCTCACCTACCTTCCTGCATGGAGGCGGGCATGCAGACAGAGGCCTGGATACATGGGGATGCACGCGGCTATAATCTCAATATCAGAGCTAGAGATATGTTTTTGCATTTTGGAATGATTCCTGCATGCCTAATATTAGCTGTGATCTAATTTAAGGAATAATAGGAAGCAAGGAGCCAAAACAAACTGGTCTCTTTTTTCCATTTGTTGTCAGTGAGTCAGCGAACCCAGAGCCAATAAACAGAAGCTTCGTCATTATTGTGTGATAGTAAACACATAAGAAGCCACCAGAAATTCACTCCAAAATGCACAACTTGATTTTGAGAAAAAGAATTAAGGGAGTGTTCGTGCCTGGGGCTACAAGTTACCACCACGAGGCTACGGTGTCTCTCTCTCTGGTGGTGTAAAATGTATTCGGGTTGACATTTCAGAGAGGCTCAGAGCTCCATCTTCCTGACTGAATGCCAAACGCGAACAAAAATACATTAGATGTTTTGTCTGCTTGGTCCCACGCTCCGTAGGTGGAAGTCTGTGCAGTTCCAGAGGAACAATAGCAGGCAAGAGGAAGGCTCCAAGCAAATGTGCTGGCACTGGAAGGGAAGGAATGGAATGGATACCGTGAGGAGGGGCCCTGTTTGTACACATGCAAGTGTATGGCGTGCCCTGGTGTGTGCTTGCCCTGCGGAATAAAAGGAAACAGTTGGCAGGGGAGAGCAGTTTACATATACTCAGGGATAATTATGCTAATTTAAAAAGAACAATAGTATAAAGCCAAGAGATGGCAATGAAATACAGTTTATGCAGAATAAGAAAAAGGTGACGATTCTCAAATCATCTAGGAAATTAGGTAGAGAACTACCGCTATTAAGGACTTGGGAGAGATTCATGATCAGAACAGGACCAACTGCAGCTTGAACTGCCCACATCTTAGAAGCCTCTGGATTTCTAAACACTCACCATTCTATCTATTTTCTGAAACTTAATTGAACAACTATGTCATTGAAGTGAGTTGTGCTTGGCGCTCCCTTGGAGAACTTTGCATGCTGCAGTAGCTGCGTCTGTGTGTGTGTTGTGTGTGATTTTGCCTTTCATATGGGTTGATGACGGATTATCCATTCTTTGAAGAAAACAATCAAGTCAGAGAGGTAACTGTGTTATATACTTCAATATATGAGAACAATGTCTATTTTTCTTTCTCGTCATTTCCTTTAGGGCGTCCTTGCCATGTTATTGGACTCTCTGAAACACTGCCAAATTTTCCTCACCCAGACACATTAGCTATTAGGAATCTGTCGTCCTCTGAGACAGGTCTGGATTTTTACTGCTTCCTGGCTGGGCGCATTGGCATGGGTCCTGTTAACTGGAAAATAAATGTAGCTGTCCCAGGTGCTGGGGCAACGCTGAGCCCTCACCTTCCAGATGCTGAAAGCTGCCAGCCAGCGTATTACCAGCAAGGCATACCAGAATCCACCTTGCTTTATCTCTTCTCTGCTTCCTTTTCCGTATTTCCTCTCCTTCTCTGCAGTAGATTTTCCTAATGTGTCCAGGTTTTCCCTCCATTCATTCTGTTCCAGATCTTTCTTTAGTACTCAGAACTTGGGATCATCCTTGCTGTGTTTCAGCATTGTTTATCTTTTTCCATGAGAAATTTCTTAACTAGATGGGGTCATCCAGAATAGCTGGAAGGGAATAATTCTTTCACTTTCTTGTGTATATCTACCCCGGCCCCATTTCCTAGAAGTTTATCCCCAGTGGGGTCCAGGATATAATTTTTTTTAAGTTTATTTATTTATTTTAAGAGAGAGCATGAACTTCAGCAGGGGTTGGGGGAGAGAAAGGGGAAGAGACTGCTTTGTCAGTGCGGAGCCCCATGTGGGGCTTGAACTCACGAATCGAGATCATGACCTGAGCTGAAATCAAGAGTCAGATGCTTAACTGACTAAGCCACCCAGGCACCCCTAGGGTCCAGGATAAAGCAAGGTAGTCACCATCAAATGAATAAATGAATTTACCAAAGGATGATTCAGATAAAAAGGTTTTTTGCCTCTAGTATTTATGTTGGTGTATTTTCTTACTCTATTCCATAGTGTCTTATTTCATCAATTCTTTCCTCTCTCAACTTCTCTCTTCTCTCTGGATTCTCACTTTCGATCTGTAAGCATGTTTAAGAATTTTTCATCTGAAACAAATAAATAAATGAAGACAAAACAAAACAAACACAACCTGTCACTTGACTCTGCATCCCATTAATTTATTCAGCATATGTTACTATGCTTCCTGTGTTCCAGGTGCTGCAGCTAGTCCCTGATGGTGACAGAACAGTTGCTGCTCTCATGGAGCAAGGGAGGGGGCCCCAAGAATAAATAGACAAACAAGAAAAGCTCCGACTACAGCTTTGTTATTCAAGGCTAGGCAATTTGGTGCCTCTGCTAGAAGACTTTCCATTGACCTGAAAGCTGATGGATGTGACAGAATGTGGGGCTGGATTTCAGTCTCCTGGACCCCTTGGCCTTCATATGCCTGCAGTCCCACCTCCAGCCCCTCCTTAGAGCACTAGCCTGTAATCACCATCTTTACTCTTTAACCAACAGTAATCTGACCTCAGTTTCCACCACATGACCTCTGTGCAAAGACCAATGGGCTCTAGTTCTTAGTCACCTAACCCCGGGCCTTCGACATTAGTGCCCATTTCTCCATCAGGTTCCACCTTCTCTGGTTCATCTCCTATTTCTCTGATTGTTCTTTCTCTGTCTTCCTTCCAGGTTTGTGTTCCATGTTTCTGATATTAACTCTTTCTCTTCTCTTGGTCTTTTCACTTCATGTTTCTGGGGGGTCAGTTTCATCCGTTCCTACTGCTTTAGCCACACCTCTCCACTCCCAGATTCCAAGTTGTCTGCAGATTGTCACTCCCCTATTTCTAAGACCTAGCTTTAGGAAGGTGTCACCAGTGTAGCAGCAGGACATTCCATGTTTAGGAAGGCCCTCCTTTGAGATTGAATCCTCTGTGGCCACCATATTGAATTTCCTAAACTTCCATCTTTGAATTTGAATTTATGTTTTGTAAATCTATTAGTTGTCTAGGGTTGCCATAACAAAATATCACAGACTTGATGGCTTAAACAACAGAAATTTATTGTTTCATTGTTTTGGAGACTGGCAATTTAAGGCCAAGGAGCTAGCAGGGTTAATTTCCTCTAAAGCCTCCCTCTTGGTGCCTCTTTCCATGGTCATCTCTTTGTGTACACCAGTCTCTGTGTGTGTTTACCTCTTCTTATAAGGACACAAGTCAGATAGGATTAAAGCCCAGTCATGTGACCTCATTTGACCTTAATCACTTCTTTAAAGGCCCTATCTCCAAATACAGTCATATTCTGAGGTATTGGGGGTTAGGACTTCAACATAGGAAGGTGTGGTAGGGGCAAAAGTCTGGTGGGGCAATGACTGAGGGCTTAGAATCTTGCTTCCCTGTGGTCCTAGTGTCTGGTAAATGTTCTCAGCTGTCATCTTCCTCCTTCTGGCATGTTGGCTGCCCAGCTCTGCCCTCCTTCTGACCCTGGAGGGGATCTGAGTGCAGGCGCTGGAGGGTCAGGGTTCAGCCATCCTTGCCCAGGGCTGGCAATGCACTCCATGTCTGGAGGTAATTTGGTGGGGTGAACCTTGGGCCCACCTCCCAGCCCTGGGTCAGTGAACGCCTTTGAGAGTTTGACTAAAGTTACCAAACCTCTCCTCTGGAAAGTCCATATACATAGGCATCCATGATTTTGTACATTTTAAGAGAGTAATGGACTCCATGAAGCTGATCCATGGATGCCTTCTGATTTGGCTGTGCTTACTTTTCCAACTTCCTTTCAGTACTGCTCTCACCGTGATGCACTCCCCCTGAATCACTGTCATTCCCTGAATGTACATTATTTTTCCATGCTTCTATATTTTTGCATATGTTCTTTACTTTCTCTACCATATGCTTTTCTCCATTACCATTATAACAAACCATACCCTTCAAAATTAAAATTATATTCTATCTTCTCAGTGAATCCTTATTGTCATTATTGAAGCTAAAACATAGTGTCCTTTTAGGACCTCTATGCATCTCTTTTATAAGCTTTATAACGCTGAAGTCTGAGTATTTCCTAATTTGTCTGTCCCTTCTACTAGATTGCAAGCAGTTTTGAGGGCAACAACTCTGCTTGTTCCTCCAGTTTTATTGAGATATAAATGACATACATCACTGTGTAAATTAAGTAACAACATAATCGCTGTATGTATAAACCACCATCATGGTTTGACTCACATGTATTGCCAAGTGATCACCGCAGTAAGTTTAGTTACCATCCATCCTCTCCTTCGGATACAATAAAAAGAACGAGCAAAAACAGAAAAAAAATTTCTTGAGATGAGAATGCTTAGGATAGACTCTTGTGGCAACATTCCTGTGTATCCTACAACACAGTCATCATGTCGTACGTTCCATCCCTAGTACCTATTCATCTGATACCTGGAGGTTTGTATCTTTGGAGCACCTTCATCCAATTCCCTAAGAACTGTGTTTGCTATTTTGACATGCCTGGTGCAGAGTAGAGACAGTAAATATAAATATTGATCGAAAGCTCAGTGAATGTGGGTGTGAATGAACGACTGAAGAAGGAGCAGCATGAGTTTGTGGTGAAGAGCACGCACTTTGGAGTCAGAGTCCTGGGTTTAAATGGTGGCTCTGGCGATGACTCCTACTATGACCTTGGAGCAATGACTCCTAAATCTCAGTTTTCAAATTTCAGAATGGGGCGAATAGAATTTACCTCAAAGCAAACTGTTGTCAATATCTATGGACAAGCAACAGCTATAGCTACATATAAGTCAGTCTTGTCAGTAAATTACCATGAGCTTGAAAGCTATTTTGGAATGAAAAGACAAAAGTAAGAGACGATGAAGTTGCATTCTTATAGATTAATTAACAACAAAATACTCATTAAAAGTTCACTGGGTGCAAGGCACTATGCTAAGACTTGTGGAGAAATTAAATATAAAGCAGGCCAGGGGCATCTGGGTGGCTCAGTCAATTAAGCGTCTGACTCTTGGTTTCAGCTCAGATCATGATCTCGCAGTTTTGTGAGTTCGAGCCCTGTGTTGGGATCCACGCTGGCAGCTCAGAGCCTGCTTAGGGTTCTCTCTCTCTCTCTCTCTCTCTCTCTCTCCCTCTCTTTCTGCCCTTCCCCAACTCGTGCTGTCTCTGTCTCTCAAAATAAATAAACTTTATATATATATACACGGATGGTGTGTGTGTGTGTGTGTGTGTGTGTGTGTGTGTGTCCATGGCAGGCCTATGGAGGATGGAGGAATAGGAGGAGATATTTTAAAGCCCAGCTCCAAAATGACCAGATGCTATAAAAAGAGATCAGATTTAAGAATAAGAGTTCATCTGTAGCTGGGGCAGTGAAAAGGCTTCCGGAAATAAGTGGCATTTGAGGTGGACCTTGAAGGACAGGTAGGAAGATGTTTCTGGCACAGCGGGAGGAGAGAAGGAAATAGAGGGCAGAAATACCCAGGAGAGAAAAAGGAGCTGGACCATCCTATCGATGGTGTTGCTCCCACTGGTTGCAGCAGTTCCAGCCTCTAAAACTGGTGTCCAGTGGCCTCTGCCATATAGTGCAATGTGCCCTTGTTCTCTGCCTCATGAGCCGTTGGCACTCTGCCCCAAAGCGGCCGTCAGATTCTGACTGCTGAGGCAGAGGCTGGCTGGTGTGCGCGCTGCCTCTCAGCGCCGCAGATTCGCGGCTCTGCTCTCTGATGCCCTCGCTCAGCCCAGCTGACCTGCGGTGCAGGCTCCACTGCACGGATGATAGATTGCGTCTGCGGAAACAGGAGCGGTGCACAGAGTTAGGGAAGCACCAGTGAATCTCATCACAGATGGTCAGTCAGATTATGTCATTGAAAATTAAACTGCCCGAGGATGAGGGTGAGGATTATACACACAGCTATAAAGATGGTTGCAAGATATCTTATATGACGCCTAATAATGGAACTAGATTTTTTAAAAAATCGAAGATATCGGGAATCTTTTTCTAACACTGAGCGATGGTGTTAATCGCACCGCCACCAGCCTGCATGCACGCATTCTCCCCACCGCCCCGTGGTTCTGGTTAAACCAGGGTTCTGGGGCACCAGGCTTCCTGAGTTTGAAGGCAAGCTCCTTCATTTACTACAATCTGTGACCTCGGGCAATTCATTTAACCTCCCTAAACTACAGTTTCCTCATCTATAAACTAGTAATAATACTGCCTGATAGGACACCTGTGGGTAGTAAAGGAAATGCCTCCCAAATAAAGAACATCTTAGTGCGAAGAATCCAGCAAGGGCCTTCTTCCCCCAGATGTCAGCAGAACTTGCTCTCTCATCTCGGTTCTTTTTTTTTTTTTTTAATATAATTTACTGTGAAATTGGCTAACATACAGTGTGTACAGTGTGCTCCTGGCTTTTGGGGTAGATTCCAGTGGTTCATCGTTTACATACTCAAGAGCCACCTTCACTTTGGCGCCACCTCCCACCACAGACATCAATATTCTTTATTCCGTCCCTGAGTTATTCTTTCTCGGTAGCATTTATCGCTATTGCGCACACTACGTATTTTACTTATTTACGTTTGAGTGCCTCTTTACTAGAATACAAGCCCCAGAAGGTAGTATGCACAGCGCCTAGATCAGTGTCTGGCATGGAATACGGATTCACTAAAAATTTACTGGAAGGGAGGAGTGAGCCACTTCTGCTAACTTGAAACTACTCTTGGTCCGGTCCTATCCTGTTGAGGCCCGGTTTGGGGAACATTTAGGCTGTCCGTTTTCCCTGTACCTGGAAGTAGAGGGGAAGTGAAACCGAGGTGATTTCAGTAGCTCATGCTAGAGGACCGTGGCCTTACTGAACTTGAATTCGACGCTGAGGATTTCTCATAAATCTCATTCATGCTGCCCCTCTCCAGCTCATTAGTCAAAATCGGCCGGAGGGACCCATTGCAGAGCTGGGGAGGGTGAAGAATCTTCGGATCCCCTTTCCTTTCTTGGAGGAAAGCTCGTATCCACACAGCGAGGGGCAGGTTCGGCAAAGCTCGCCTGCTCGGGGCTCCGGCATCCCCGGGCCGCCTCGGCTGCAGGTCGGGAGCGCGCGTCCCCGCAGCACCGCAGCGCCAGGAGCGACTCGCCAAGCCCGGGGCCGCGAGAGGAGGTGGAGGCGGTGGCGAAGCTCACGCACCTCGGAGGAGCTGTGCCCGCGGGCCGGGGAGCGCCAGCCGGTAACCGCGGGCGGGACGGGGCGCCCGGGACCACGCAGAGCAGAGGCACTGGGTGCGGAAGGCTCGAGGGAAGGCAGGCAGTCGGGCTCTGGTGGGTTTGGGGGTGGATTTTAGTTGGGGGGTGTTTGGGAGGATGAGAGTGGGAAGGGGGAAACTGGGGCTTGAGGGTGCGCAGGAGAAGAGTGAGACCCTATGGAGAGTACCCAAGTTTAAAACCTTCCTCGCTGCTCGCTGATGGGAGCGTTCCGCCAGAGGCCGTCCGAAAAGGCTGGGAGCGGAGGCGCTCGGGGCCGGGGCTTGGGCTGGGGCTCTGGCTCTGCTCCGCTGGGAAGGCCGTGGAAAACCTTCTCCCGCCCGTGAGAAAACTTTCCACGCCCTGGTCTGCCTGCCACCTTTGTGCCCAACAACGCAGAGCCCTTCTGGGCGCGGGGACCCTACGCATCCAGGGGAAACGCGCTGTCCGCTGACCCGGAGCGCACGCTCCCGGCAGTGCGCAGGGTTCTCGCAATCAACCCTGGCTTCACCGTTAATTCATTTTGTTTGCGCTAGGGAGCCCGCCCGCAGGTCATTTTACTGATTAGAGGGAAATACCGGTTTCGTTTTTCTTCCTTTTCCATCCTTGCTGCATAGTTAATTGAGGGAGACAAAAGGTCGCCTCATTAGAAAGTTGTTTGGAGGCTTTGCGGTTTCCTAAGCAGTTTAGAAGGCTCCCAGCTATTCCTCTGGATTTAATCTCATGACAAAAGGAAACATTTAATGGTGTCCTGAAAGCAAACGGGGCTTGGGGAAAATAGTTCATGCTATTTCAGGGAAGAGGAGGGAACTTCCATCTATAAATCCTCATGAAAACCCCAAAGGTAAGTGATAGTATTTCCAGTTTGCCCGTGAAAAATACTTAGCTTGAGATAAGTTTTCCAACCGAATCTTCCAGTTAATAGTGGGAGTAGAGGTCTGGAAACTAGGACTGTGAGGCTAGTGCCCCTTAGGTACATCACAAGGGGTGCCTTACCAAGAACACAGGCAGGAAAATGGCCTGGGCCTGCCACCCCTAAGCTCCAGGATGGGAGGGGCCACCCTGAGCTGGAGTGCCCACATCAAGGGGTTATGCTCTGATCATCCAGTGTTTCTGGAAGATGACAGGGTATCAGCAGGTGCAGGAGAGGGCAGAGTTGCTCCCAGTTTATTTCTTTCTGGGAGCAAAAAAACTAAGACCCCTTTAAGAGATCTTGAAACCCAAGACTGGGCTGGATTCCCACATAACAGGCAGCCTAGAGCAGTGAAAGCATTCATAATCACCCTTAAGCAGGCTTGATAGAGGAGAACTCCAACCAGACTTTTCAAAAGAGGGAAACAATGAATCCTGGCAGCATTCCAGAATAAAGTTTTAAAGGAGGAAGCTCAACACCACCTAGGAAAGGCTTGCAAAGACAATTTAGGCCAAACTATTTACTTTTTTCTAGAGACTTGCCTGGTTGTAGATTGGGGCATGTCATATCCCGTTGTTTTTCAAACATGCATTATAATTCATATAGGGTAATGATATGAATGTAGTGAGTTGCACCAGCATTTTTAAAAAGTTTATTTTATTTATTTTGAGAGAGAGTGAGAGAGAATCCTAAGCAGGCTCTGTGCTGTCAGCATGGAGCCTGACAGGGGACTCAATCCCAGGAAACGTGAAATCATGACCTGAGCCAAAATCAAGAGTTGGATGCTTAACCAACTGAGTCACCCAAGCTCCCCATCATCAACATTTTTTTTAATGTGAAATTAAATAGAAGGAAAGAGAAAACATTGAGTGCATGTGTGTGCAAGCGGGAGTATTGTTTTTGAGAAATGTGTGTGTGCGTTGTTCTGCATTGTTCATCCTGCTCTCTCAGTAGGGGTGTATATACCTATCCCTGGCTGCCCCCGTCCATCCTTCTAGCCTACCCCCACTCGGCTCATGGTGGGATTTCACTTTGCAAATTCTATCATCTGTACATTCTGGAAAATGTAGCCTTCCTCTTCCCCATGTCTCTAGGCCTGATACTTTGCTAGTCAGAATTCCTCCATGAATCCTTTATTTTTGACCTTTTATTTATGTTTTTAGAGTTTTTACTTAAATTCCAGCTAGTTAACATACAGTATAATATTAGTTTCAGGTGTACGGTACAATGATTCAACGCCTCCATACAACACCCGGTGCTCATCACAAGTACCTTCCTCAGTCCCCACTACCTATTTCACCCATTCCACCCCGCGTGCCTCCCCTCTGGTAACCATCAGTTCTCTATAGTTAAGAGTCTGTTTTGTGATTTGCCTCTCTCTCTGCCCCCCCCCTTTGCTCATTCGTTTTGTTTGTTAAATTCTACATATGAGTGAAATTATATAGTTTTTGTCTTTCCCTGATTAAATTATTTTGCTTGGCATAATACTCTCTAGCTCCATTCATATCATTGCAAATGGCAAGATTTCATTCTTTTTTATGGCTGAGTAATATTCCATTGCATATATAAACCAGATCTTCTTTATCCATTCATCAGCTGATAGACATTTGGGCTCCATAATTTGGCTATTGTAGATAATGCTGCTATAAACATTGGGGTGCATGTGTCCCTTTTGAATTAGTGTTTTTGTATGCATTGGGCAAACACCGAGTAGTACAATTACTAGATTGTAGTGTAGTTCTATTTTTAACTTTTTAAGGAAACTCCATACTGTTTTCCAGAGTGGCTGCACCAGTTTGCATTCCCACCAATAGTACAAGAGGGCTCCCCTAGCTCCACACCCTCAGCAAAACCTGTTTTGTTTCTTTTGTCATTGATTTTAGTCATTCTGACAGGTGTGAGGTGTATCTCATTGTAGTTTTGATTTGCATTTCCCTGATGATCAGTGATGTTGAGCATCTTTTCATGTGTCTGTTGGCCATCTGTGTATCTTCTTTGGAAAAATGTCTATTTCATGTCTTCTGCCATTTTTAAATTGAATTATTTGTTTTTTGGGTGTTGAGTTTTATAAGTTCTTCATAATCGGATGCTAATTCTTCTTTATTGGATATGTCACTTGCAAATATCTCCCCCCATTCCATAGATTGCCTTTTACTTTTGTTGATTGTTTCCTTTGCTGTGAAGAGCTTTGTATTCTGATATAGTCCCAATAGTTTATTTTTGTTTATGTTTCCCTTGCCTTTGGAGATTTATCTAGAAAAAGTTGCTACAGCTGATGTCAGAGAAATGACTGCCTGTGATTTCTTCAATGATTTTTATAGTTTCAGGTCTCACATTTAGTCTTTAATCCACTTTGAGTTTATTTTTGTAAATGGTGAAAGAGAATGGTCCAGTTTCATTCTTTTTCATGTGGCTGTCCAATACCATTTATTGAAGAGACTGTCTTTTTTCCACTGGATATTCTTTCCTGTTTTGTTGAAGATTAATTCATCATATAATTGTGGGTTCATTTCTGGGTTTTCTGTTCTGTTCTATTGATATATGTATCTATTTTTGTGTCAGTACCATCTGTTTTGATCACTACAGCTTTGTAATATAGCTTGAAATCTAGAATTGTGATGCCTCCAGCTTTGCATTTCTTTTTCCAGATTTCTTTGGCTATTGGAGGTCTTTTGTAGTTCCATACAATTTTTAGGATTTTTATTCTAGTTCTGTGAAAAGCGCTGTTGGTATTTTGATAGGGATTGCACTAAATGTATAGATTGTTTTGGGTAGTGTAGACATTTTAACAATATTGGTTCTTCCAATCCAAGAGCACAGAATGTCTTTTCATTTCTTTGTGTCATCTTCAATTTCTTTCTTCAGTATTTTATAGTTTTTAGAGTACAATCTTTCATCTCTTTGGTTAGGTTTATTCCTAGGTATCTTATTGGTTTTGGTGCAGTTGTAAATGGGATTGTTTTCTTAATTTAGTTTTCTGCCGCTTCATTACTAGTGTATAGAAATGCAACAGATTGATTCCTATACATTGATTTTATATCCTGCAAATTTATTGAATTCATTAATCAGTTCTAGTTGTTTTTTGGTGGAGTCTTTAAGGTTTTCTTTATATAGTATCATCTCACCTGCAAATAGTGAAAATTTTACCTCTACCATGCCGATTTAGATGCCTTTTATTTATTTTTGTTGTCTGATTGCTGTGGCTAAGACTTCCAGTCTATATTGAATAAAAGTGGAGAAAGTGGACATCCCTGTCTTGTTCCTGATCATGGAGGGAAAGCTCTCACTTTTTCCCCACTTAGGGTGATATTAGCTATATATGGCCTTTATTATGTTGAAGTATGCTCCCTCTAAATCTACTGTGTTGAGAGTTTTTATCATGAATGGATGTTATACTTTGTCAAGTGCTTTTCTGCATCTATTGAAATAATCATATGGTTCTTATCCTTTCTTTTATTAATGTGATGTATCACATCAATCAATTTGTGAATATGAACCACCCTTGCAACCCAGCAATAAATCCAAGTTGATCGTGGTGGATTATTTTTTTAATGTACTGTTGGATTTGGTTTGCTGGTATTTTGTTGAGGATTTTTGCATCTATGTTCATCAGAAATATTGGCCTATAGTTCTCTTTTATTGTGCTTTCTTTGTCAGATTTTGGTATCAGGATAATGTTGACTTCATAAAATGATTTTGGAGGTTTTCCTTTCTTTTGTATTTTGTGGAATAGTTGGAGAAGAGTAGGTATTAACTCTTCTTTAAATGTTGGGTAGAATTCACCTGTAAAGCCATCTGGTCCTGGACTGTTGTTTGTTGGGAGTTTTTTGATTACTGATTTGATTTCTTTGCTGGTTATCAGTCTGTTTAAATTTTCTATTTCTTCCTGTTTAAGTTTTGGTAGTTTATATATTTTTAGGAAATTGTCCATTTCCTCTAGGTTGTCCAATTTGTTGGCATATAGTTTTCATAGTATTCTCCTATAATTGTTCATATTTCTGTGGTGTTGGATGTCATTTCTTCTCTCTCATTTGTGATTTTATTGATTTGAGTTCTTTTCATTTTTTCTTGGTAAGTCTGGATAGAGGTTTATCAATTTTGTTGATTTTTTTTTCAAAGAACCAGGTGCTGGTTTAACTGATTTGTTTTTTTTTTGTTTGTTTGTTTTTAGTCTCTATACCATTTATTTATGCTCTAGTATTTATTATTTACTTCCTTCTGCTGGCTTAAGGCTTCATTTGTTAATTTTCTAGCTCCTGTAGGTGTAAGGTTAGGTTTTTATTTGAGATTTTTCTTGCTCATAAGGTAGGCCTGTATTGCTATATACTTCCCTCTTAGGAACACTTTTGCCATAGCCCAATGGTTTTGTGTTCTCATTTTCATTTGTTTCCATATATCTTTCTATTTCTTTTTTTATTTCCTGGTTGACTCATTCATTGTTTAGTAGAATTTTACTTAACCTCCATGTATTTTTGGTCTTTCTAGATTTTTTTCTGTGGTTGACTTCTCAGAAAGGTGCATGATATGACTTTGATCTTCTGGTATTTGTTGAGACTGGTTTTGTGGCCTAATATGTGATCTCTTCTGGAGAATGTTTATTTTTGACCTTTTAATGTTTCCAGCGTGGCAATGGCTTGGCAAGGTGCTTTCTAGTGCACAGTCTCCTTTACTTCTCACAGCTAGGTGGCTGTTGCTATTTCCATTTTACAAATGGGGCTTCCTAAAGCTAGGGACATACAAATAATTTAGTTGCTGGTCCCCGCTCCCCATTATGGATGACCCAAAGTGTGTCCTGCCTTTGCAAGAAGCATTTTGCAAAGTCTCATACTATCCCTAAGGATAAAGTGGGGGAACAGAGGATATACAACAAGGCTCTGTCCCTGTCCCTGCATCACTTTGGTATTATTTATCAGAAGAAAGACATAGAGGGGACATTTATCAGAGATGTGACCAGTACAAATCTGGTAGATACTCCATGAGACACATTTTATATCTGGGAAAGAGGTAGTAATACCAGATGGCTGAAGTTCTAGTCCTGCGTTTAGGTTCACAGTCAATTTAAAAAGTAAGAGATGGAGTGACCCCACTGAGCAGCAATTCATGTAAAAGAAAAAAACGCCGGGGATTTCAGTGGCTTGCCAAGCTCTGAATGGGCCATAATGTGGAAGTAGCTACTCAGTCGCAAACTTGGGTTGTACTAACAAGGACAGGCCTTTTTTTCTTTTTTAACAGACATTTGTACGGAGCTTATTATGTGCCAAGCATAATTATGAGTGTTTCGCAATTCTATCTCAATCCCTGTAACAACCTCATGAAGTAGGGAATATAATTATCACCATTCTCATGTGACAGATCAGAATGCTGAAGCACAGAAGGATTAAGTAATTTGTTTAAGGTTACATAGCCAATAACCATCAAAGCTGGGATTAGAATCTGGCCCTTAACCACCACCATCTACCTCAAACCTGTGGTGACTGGGTCATGGGAGCCTAGGTTCCCTCCACACAGCGTCCCCTTCTGGTGGCCCCTTAATGGAGTACAGAAACTAACTTTGCAGCATCCAGAGCAAAGTGACCTGGTTGATGAGGGTTTGAAGACTAGGCCACGTGAGGAACACCAAGTGTCTAGCCTGACAGAGAGGAGCCTTGGCCAGTTATGAGATCAGTCCTTAGATACTTGAGGAACAGGAAATAGGTTTGTTCCCAGTATCAGATCAAGCCAATTTTAGGTGATTTTCTGTCAGGACTGGGAGAGGATTCCCCACCACTGACAAGGTGTTGACTTTTATGTCTCTGCCCTTTTCAATGCTCCAGTTCGTCAACTTTACTAGATACATAAAAGTAAAATGAACTTTAAAAATAATTGGAAATTATAGTCTATCCTAAACATTTGTATGCATGAGTATGTAAATAGGGTACTGAAGTAAAGTTTTGACTGAGCCACGCATTCGAATATTGTGAAATTCCAAAAGATAGTGCTAGACCACCAAGTAGAAATTTTAGTGTATGTATTTGAGAACTTTTCCGTAACGAACACCACTGGCTGCTTCAAGAATGTGAGGATTAAGAAAGGAGGCTCTATTGAAGAGATTTATTCAGAAAGATCATTTCCTTCATCCCAAATCCAGCAAGAGGGACTTTGGAGGAGCCACTAGTTGAGCTGTACACGTGTTTCTTGCATTTGGGGCTTGTGAGGTGGCCTGGGCAGTAGGATCACCTGCCTTCCCAGAGTTCATTAGGGCAAAAGATATCATAGGACTTCCTGTGGGACCAAGTGGGACCATGTGTGAAAGAGGGCTGACCTAGAGCCACTCTAAATTTAGCCCAAGCGTGAGGGCACACCCAGAGTTTCCAGAAATCCAGAGGCTAAGGAAGAGTGAGCAGTCAGCTGAAGGAAAATGAGCATCACTAAAGCCCCCCTACACAGAGTGTGTGAAGATCATCAATATAGTCCTGGCCCCCTACTTTGATCTTGGCGGGGTGAGAGACTGGCCAGCAGTTGGACATAAAGTAGAGAAGAAGAAAAGAGATGAACACTCCTGTGCGCAGGAGCCCGGAGGCAGCGGGACCTCGCTGACACGGGGCAGGAGTTTTAGTAACCAGGCTGGAGGTTCTTTTATTTCCAGACTACACACTTGAATTCTTGTGGGATTTGAAGTGGTCACTTGAACACAAAGGTCTACCCAAGGATCTACTCACGTGTTCATCTGAGGACAGAGAGGACGAATACACTGAATGCCTTTTAAGGGGCAACAGAAGAGAAAAAGAGAACTGATGTTTGATCAGGTCCCACGGCTACGCCAGCTCAGAGTGTGGATTATATATGCTTGGGCTGAAAAAGTGAAGAGTAACGGTCTGTTTGCTTGATGTTACATGTCCTCCAGACTTGGAGGTAGGAGCATTTAGGAAAGGAAAGAAAAATTTACTTACCCAGAGTGCAGGGGTGTCAGGCTTCAGAAGACTGGATAATCAAATAGAAGTACAATGAACACTTGAAAGAAAATACCCCATAAGATGATCAGAGTCCTCAAGTGTCCATTAGTCTCTAGTTCATGGTTGAAAGTAACTTTCACACGTGATTACCATATTCCCCAAAGTCATGACTTATCTTTGGACGGCCCGTAGCAAACGATCAGGAAAAAAAAATGGTTTCCATTAGGGAATCCAGGCTTATGGGACATGTTCAAGGTTTTATTATTTGGGGGACCAACTTTCAGACAGGATGGTCATGTTATTTTGGCTTATCTCAGGGTGCGAGGTGATGTTTTTCTTCTTGACTGGAGAAAGAGGGGAAAGTATTAGAAAGAGGGGAAAGTATGCATTTTTGCTTCTCCTTCCTTGCAAACACGATTCTTCCAGCCATTATGGTGTTGCAAGATACGAAGTAAAAAACCGGAAGTTGAGCATCTCTTTATGAAATACTAAGATTATGGATGTTAAAGTCTGAGTTGAGTTGTTGCTTGTGTCTCTGTTGCCAAGATCTATGCGATTTTCACCTGACTAGAGAACATTAGTAAATTTTATAACCCTTCAAGTGAAAATAATTTATAAGCTTCAAATAACTATTCTCCTCAAAGGTGCCTTTGTTTTCTTCATGTCCTTGGTAACAGCAAAAACAACACTTAAAGGCAGAGGTGGGGCAGGCCAAGGGAGCTGCTTCCTATAGGTCAGCTCTCCAGTTGCCTGGTTGATTAAGAAAAAAAATTAGAGATAAGTGAGGATATGTGGGTGTAAACAGCACCTGTATTTCTATGAATGTTTGTGTAGATTTCTCCCCAAATATAATGCTCTTATGTGGAAGAAAAAAGAAAAAAAGAAAGCAACAGGTGAATCTGAAGATCTGGGTGCCGTATCATGTAAACCGACATAGATTCCAACCAGTTCTCCTCTAAAATCTCCATTAAATTACCTCAACAGGAGATGATAGTTAACTCATGTTTCTGGGAGTCTGAAGCAGAGGCTGGAGCTACCAGAAGCAAATATGTATTTATCTCAAACATTCATTTGGTATTTGCAGTTTACTCTATAACATAGCTGTACTTGAAAATATAATCTTCTAAGTCTTCTTTTAAATGCATTCTTTCGAATGCCTTTTAAGGGGCAACGGAAGAGAAAAATAGAATTGACGTTTGATCAGGTCCCACGGCTGCACCAGCTCAGAGTGTGGATTATATATGCTTGGGCTGAAAAAGTGAAGAGTAACGGTCTGTTTGCTTGATGTTACATGTACTCCAGACTTGGAGGTAGGAGCATTGAACCAGGAGGATGAGCCGAGTGTGGCCTGAGACTTGGGAGGCTAATCTCCCCAGTCCTCGGCAGGCAGAGCAGGGAACCGGCATTTCTGACCCTTGCTGTGCGAGGCTCTGTCTGACTGTCTTCTGGTTGGTCCTTTCTTACAGTTGAGGAGGCCCAGGGGAGCCTGGAGCCTGGCTGGCTTGCTCTGCCAGACTCCTGTCTGCTTGTAATTAAGGGATGTACTAGGTTGCAGTGGGTATGGTATGTAGAGAAACTAGAAAAGATATATACCTTAGTTTACCAAGGAGGATGTGATGATCATGGGAAAATGTAGCCTTCCTATGGCTCGGTCTGGAGCTCTTAAATAAACCACTGCTTTGGTTTCAATTTCCTTTTCTGCGGAACAGAGATTGGAATACCTGGTCCTTCTCCCTTTGGCTTGTTTGTTAAAAGAATGATTCAGCTCAGGGCTGTAAAGAACAGTGTGTGCTGTGTGGAGACAGATAGCATGAGCAGTAAATACAAAGTAGGCTTGTTTGCCAGATCATCCTCAAAGTGATTTAAGATATGGCCAGTCTCCTTCTCCGTAGCCCTATTACGCCGAATGTTTCACAAACTCCACTAATTAAAATGGAAAGGGTGGTTGTTTCCCCAGTACCGTTAAAATGGTAATTCGCCTGGCCATGATGTTTTGTAATAGCAGCTCTGTAAATCAGCATGAGAGTTCAGGGAGAGGCGAAGTCTGATCCTGAGGGAGTCTGATTGATACTCTCATTATTAAAGTGAGAGATTCAGGTAATCCACGTGACAGGATTTGAAGGGAGGGAGACAGTCCTCATGGGCTTGGGCAGGACTGTGGGGGTGGGGAGTGATGACTGAGCATTATTCTCAAAGATTGGCAGGAATCCGAAGTGGAGGGTAGATGGCAGTCCAGACCGGCAAGTGGAATAGAGTAGGCAAAGCTCGGAGGACTGTCTTTGAGCCCCCCCGCCACGTGGCTCCTGCGCTGTAGTGAGCCTCTCTTTCACCTTGATCCTTCACCTATTGTCTGCCTGTGTCATCGGGTTTCTGCGTTGCACCTTAACGTCTCTGTGTGTGTATTTGAAGGGGTGATGTCTAACAGTGGAGAGTTTGGTTTCGAATACAAGCCCGAATTCTTTGAGGGCGCAGGTCTTGACTTTTGAACCCCCACAAAGTCTTTCTAGTGGAACTCATAGTGTTTAAAATATCCTCGTTAAGCTGAATGGACCCATACTCATTTTAACATGTTCTTCTTGAAGGTCATGTTGATGAGAACATCATAAATGTATTTATTGAAGATGGCATAGAGTGGGAGAGATTAATGACATTTTGAAAATGGTTTTCTTTCTAGAAGTTTTTTGTTGTTTAGTTACAGTAAAAGCAGTTGGTTTAGTGAGTCCATTTTCATGGACTTTCTATGGCAGTTTATTATTTTTTTTAAATTTTTATTTATGTTTTTTAATGTTTGTTTATTTTTGAGAGAGAGAGAGAAAGAGAGCAGGGAGGGACAGAGAGAGAGGTAGAAAGAGGATCGGAAGCAGACTCCAAGCTGTCAGTGCAGAGCCGGATGTGGGGCTCAAACCCATGGACTGGGAGATCATGACCTGAGTTGAAGTTAGACGCTTAACTGACCGAGCCACCCAGGCACCCCTAGGACAGTTTAATAATCAAAACTGTATTCGTTTGCTAGGGCTCTCATCACAAAATATCAAAGCTCGAGTGGCTTAAACAACAGAAATTTATTTTCTCACAGTTTTGGAGACTTGAAGTCCAAGATCAAGATGTAAGCAGGGGCTGGTTTCCTCGGGGGGCTAGGGAAGGGTGTGTTCCAGGCCTCTCTCTCTGGTTTGTGGGTGGCCATCCTCTTGCTGTTTCCTTCACAAGGGTATCCCTCTGTGTGCAGGTGGCCCTGGTGTCCCTCTACGGAGAGTCCTTATTCGTTCTTGTAAGAACACCCGTCAGATTGGATAAGGGCCTGCCCTAACAGCCTCATTTTAACTTAGTTACTTTTATAAAGGCCCTGTCTTCAAACATAGCCATGTTCTGAGGTTTGGGGTGGTTAGGGCTACAACATACAAATTTGGGGGGGGGACACAGTTCAGCGTATGACAGCTCCATATCCACACTGCACTGTACACACACACACAGACACACACATACGCACACACACAATTTTTACAAATAGACACATCATTGAGTTTGTGATGCAAATGGAAAGCGCTTGGTATTTTATTAAGTTACAGAATCTACAGAAGAAAATCCCACCACATCTCTTGAAGTCCTTTCCTTTGCTTTCAGAGAGGATGGATATCTAAGCCATTTCGGGCAGCTACCAAGTGAGTGCCATGGACAGAGGCAGTGTGACATAGACCCACGTAGAAGTGTCTGCCTCCTGTGAACTTGTTGATGTCACTGTCAGCTCTCCTTTCTTGCAGAGGACCGCCCTTACTGTGAGATTATCTCCTCGTCGCTTGGAAGGTGCTTAAAATGACTTTTTGTTTATGGGATGATAATTGTTAATAATAGTCGTTTTCAAAAAATGTCCTTATTTGGCCAAATAAAAATATTGGCAGTCCTGTTTTGCAGATCCACACATTCTAGCTGGTCTCCAGAGAATATTCCCCAGAGACTGGAGCCAGTTTTAGGAGATTATGGTGTTTGCTCTTTGTGACTTTATTTTTATTTTATTTTTGAGAGAGAGAGAGAGAGAGACAGAGCACAAGCAGGAGAGGGACAGAGAGAGAGAGGAGACACAGAATCTGAAGCAGGCTCCAGACTCTGAGCTGTCAGCACAGAGCCTGATGTGGGGCTTGAACTCACGAGCTGTGAGATCATGACCTGAACCAAAGTCAGATGCTTAACCGACTGAGCCACCCAGTCGCCCTTCCTCTTTGTGACTTTAAATGCAATCCACAGGAATGCTCTGGAAGCTTTGGAATGGTAGCTTGTAATGGACTTCTGCGGAAATGAGGTTGGCTAATGACAGGGACAACAGAAGGCGGAGCTGGTCAAAGGGAGAGTTTGCGGAACAGTCAGTGTATCTCCAGGACTTGTGGGGGTAAGGGGACCCCAGCCGGGGCAGCGCCAGTATTTTCCCCACTGCCCACGGCCCTCTCTGGTATGGAGGAGGCGGATTCCTCACAACCTGGCTAGAATATTCCTTTTACATGGAAAGGAATCACCACGAGGGCTCTGGAAACAAGCAAAGCTGAATCCTTGAAGTCTGGGCATAGCAGAAAGACCCACCCCGGGAGGGGTGCCTGGATGTCCCCTGGGGTGGTCTTTTGCTTCAGGGAGCTCTCAGTTATACTTTCCCCAAAGACATTGGTTGAGAAGTGCTGATTTTTATTATTTTCTTATTAGAAAAAAAGTGTTAGAACTTTTTAAAAATTTAGTAAAACATATATAACATAAAATTCACGTTGTTGTACAACCGTCACCACTATCCACCTCCAGAACATTTTCATCGTCCCAAACTGAAACTCTGTATCCACTAAAAGATAACTTCCCATTCCTGCTGCTCCCAGACCTCGGCAACCACCATTCTACTTTCTGTCTCTGTGAAATGAGTACCTCTAGGTACCTCGCAAAGGGGAATCCTGCAATATTTGTCCCCGCGTGTCTGGCTTATTTCACTAGCATAATGTCTTCAAGGTTCATCCATATTGTAGCCTGTGTCAGAACTTCTTTTTAAGGCTGAATAATGCCCGTTGCATGAATATACTGTGTTTTGTTTATCCATTCAACCGCCAATGTACAATTGGCCTGCTTCCAGCTTATAGCTATTGTGAATAATGCTGTTGAAGACGTTGGTGTATAACAGCCATTGGAATCTCTGCTTTTGACTCTTTGGGCTTTATATTTCCAGGGCTGAAATTGCTGGATTATAAAGTTTCCACGTTTAAACTTTTGAGGGGCTGCTATACTGCCTTAGATAGCAGTGGCAACATTTTACCTTCCATCCGCAACGCCCAAGTGTTCCAATCTCTCTCTCTCCTTGCTAACACTCATTATTTCCCGCTTTTGTTTCTGTTTCTGTTTTATAACAGCTATCCTAATGGGTTTTAAGTGACATCTCATTGTGAAACACTGCTTTGTGATATTTGGTGTTTTGATTTGACTTAGTAACTAGTTTTAAACATACTTTTTCTGGGGGCACCTGGGTGGCTCAGTTGGTTAAGTATCTGACTCTTGGTTTTGGTTCAGGTCATGATCTCACGGTTAGTGAGTTCAAGCCCCACTTCAGGCTCCACGCTGACAGTCCAGAGCCTGCTTGGCTCTCTCTCTCTCTCTCTCCCTCTCTCTGCCCCTCCCATGCTCACTCTCGCGTGCTCTCTCTCTCTCAAAAATAAATAAACAAAAAAAAAAACAAATAACAAAAACATACTTTTTCTGAAGGCTCAAGAATAGAGCAAAAATATATAGTTTTGGGGACCCAGAAAACCCTAACTATAATAGAGTGGTCAACTTGGGATTCCACTGATATGTTCAATATGCCTAGAATTTCTTTAAGTCCAGACCAAGGAAAGAGTCCAGACCCAGGAGTTAACTTATGGCATTTCTGTAGTGGGGACGCCAGCCCACCACGGGAGTGGCCTCATTTGTTGGCTGCAGTAGGACATCTGTGTTGGATGGAGAACAAAAGCACAGCATCCTGACACTCGAGTAGCAGGACAGAGGAGCAGAGCCCTGTTTTTTTATATTACATAACTCCTTTGCCCTATTCCACAGTCATCAGTTACTCTTTGGATCTTAAAAAATATTTTTAATGTTTATTTATTTTTGAGAGACAGAGAGAGACAGAGTGCAAGTGGGAAAAGGACAGAGAGAGGGGGAGACACAGAATCCGAAGCAGGCTCCAGGCTCCGAGCTGTCAGCACAGAGCCTGAGACGGGGCTTGAACTCACAAACCATGAGATCATGACCAGAGCTGAAGTCGGAAGCTCAACTGACTGAGCCATGCAGGCGGCCCTCTCTGTGGATTTTAAAGTTTGTTTCCCAGACCACGTAAAACACGTTCTCTGGTCTGCTTGGCCACTTGATTCCTTACTGTAATTCACCGTATCGGTGTCGTGGTTATAAATCATTCTCCTTCACTTGGTCAGTGTGACTCAGTTCGTTTCTTTCATAGCTCTGGAAGACTGTGAAAACCTAGCTTCCTAAATCTTCAGAGCTGGGCCTGAGGCGTGGTCACTGGGAGCAGTGTGCCTGCCACCCCCACATCTACCTCAGAGCCATGCCTCGTCTCTGCTCTGGAAATCCTTTCCAGATGGAGGCTTCACGGCTTCTCTCTGGAGTGTGTTTTCCCCTGTGTGGGTATGATGCTCTTCTTGACGCCCAACTAAAGTTTCTGTTAGGATGAGACAACTTTACTGCTCTCAAGTTCAGGGTCCACTAAGAGAATGAAAGAAGATAACGTTGTGGCTTCTCCACCGCAGGAGAAACTAATTCAACAAGTATTACATTTTTGCTATGAGCGGAGGCCTTGTGTGGGTTGCTGGAAATACAGTGGTGAGCAACACAGAGGAAGCCCTGTCCTGTTGGTGCTTGTGGAAGAGACCGGAGGGAAGAGGAGGGCACCGGAGGAGTGGTCCATGCAGTCCTATCATAGTCTGTGCTGTGGTGCGGTGCAAAGATCTATGCCCACCTCCAAAGATATCTCCAAAGGGCTCAGAGATAGTCATTGTGTCCTAGTACCTATTAGTCACGCAGTAAGCATTTGCTGGATTGAACTAGGGAGTCTGACAGAGTCAGGAAATGCTAACTTTAAATATTACTTTTGGGTCACCTGGGTGGCTCAGTCGGTTGAGCATCCGACTTCAGCTCAGGTCATGATCTCACAGTCCGTGGGTTCGAGCTCCATGTTGGGCTCTGTGCTGATAGCTCGGAGCCTGGAGCCTGCTTCAGATTCTGTGTTTCTCTCTCTCTCTGCCCCTCCCCTGCTCATACTATGTCTCTCTCTGTCTCAAAAATAAGCATTAAAAAAAATTACTTTCTAGTCTGTTTACTACTATGTGGCTTCCCAGGGCACTAAGGGAAGGAGTGGACTTAGGAATCCAAACCACTGTTCTCTCTGAGGCACCAGCTGGTGGAGGAAAGATGCCCACCTGTTAATTAAGCGTCTCTCCATTTCAGGTGATGGCCGGAATTTATCTGCACAAAATCTTAAGTCCTGTTTCCGGTTTGGAAGTTGTTCTATTGGCATTGATTCTGATTTTAAGACTGAGGTAGACTTCAGGCTTGGGAAACCTGCCGCATGTTTTGCTCCCGGAAACAAGCGACCTCTGCGCAGCAGAGACGTGGGGATAGACAGGAAGAAGGTGCACCCAGAACTTCTCTGCCAGCTGTCAGTCACCATATTTTGAGGTCTGACTGGTAACTGAGCACTTTCTAGGAAATACCCAAGAACCTCAGAAAACTCGATAGTGTGGAGAAATTTGGGAATATATCCATTTCAGAAGGAAAGAGGTGTGTGTGTGTGTGTGTGTGTGTGTGTGTGTGTGTGTGTGTGAAAGAGAGAGAGATCTAGGCTGAACTGAGAGGCCAGATTCAGACTTCAAAAGTAAGATGCCCACTCAAGTCAAAAGATAGTAGTTAGGAGGAGAATACTTCATGGTCCCACAAGCCAGGCTTCTTTAATTGGAAGAAATAAAAATCTACACCATGTGAAAGAAGTCACTGACTTAAAATGGATTCACAGAGAAGGAATCTTCAAACTTGAGGTTTAAAGTGATAAGTACAGGCAGAAGGTGGTGGATCACACAGAATCTGTGAAAAGGAAAAGTAAACAGGAGAACAAGACCATGTCTGCATTTTTTTAAAGCTCTGCCCTGGGAGGAGACTACAGAGGCTCTGATTTTAGAGGTTACAGCATAATTCCTTGCTGGGATGCGTTGCCTTTCAGAAGTGCTTTAGGAATACCTGGGGACTCTGGTCTATCATGAGCCTGACTCACAACCTTGCAGATTCTCATCTGATCTTTGTGCAGTCCCACCCACTGAGGTGTGGGCAAGGTGGGTGCACCATTAGTCTTGACGTGGGGGGGCCTAGTCACATCTCTGTGCAATGAAGGGATTAAGCTTCTAAAGCCGTGATTCGGAGGTTCTGACCTTAGGCTCTCAGCCACCAGAATTGGCCTAGCCAGGCTTTGCCTTTGATTTCTCAAATGCCTTTGCTTGGAGAGAGAAAGGGTGGTGGGTCAAGTGACTTCTCTGTGTTTCGCTGGGGAGAGTTGTTCCTAGGAATAGAAGAAAGAAAGAGATAATTACAGATAACTAATGAGTCCTTTATGGCCCAGACTGGAGTGGAGATTGGCGTCCTGGGTGACATGCCCACTACTGGAGTTTGGGGGTCGAAGGGAAAGGAGATAGTGTGACAGCAGTTGGGAATTTCAGTCTCAGATCTGAATCGGTCATTAGGTCTTTCTCCATACATGCTGGTTACTATGGGCTTTGGATCTGTGACATTGGCCAGCTTCTTGGGGTAACTTTCTGGCTGTGCTGTCAGGTGTGTGTTTGTCTGTGTGCATGTGCATGCACACTCATTTTTTAGGGCTTATAGGCATCTTTTAGATCTCTCCTTAATGTTCTAGTCCTGTGACTGAGTTGGCGGTCACTTGGAAAACACATCTGCTGTTGTTTACACCTAAATATGGAAATCAAGGTCCAACTTCAAGGAAACATCCCCCATAGGCATGTGAACCTATCATGGCCCTGCAAGGATATTGATGAAGAGACTTTATTCACTCCATAGGAGGGTCCATGTCCACCTGCATCTTCCCAATTTGAAAAAGGTGGAGAGAATTGCTTGGCCTGCCTTTACGAAGGATAGAATGTGCCTAGGAGTGGTGTGGGAAGTGGGGTTGGAGGAGGAAAGACGAGATCATTGGAAGAAGGGGTGAAGGTGTTGGGAATGTGTATGGGAGAAGGGGTGATGCTGACAGGGCCATGAGAGTGTCCGGAGCCTGCTAATCATTCTGTCTCCGTTGGGGTTTGAGATCTTCCTCCCTCCTCCAATACTATAAATTGGCCTAAACTACCAAGTGTGCACCTGGAAAAGGTAAACTTCCTTTTCAGGTGTGGCTTCGAGGTGCCCTCACAATGCGTCATGATTGTTGTTGGCAGGAGTGCTTTCAGCTGCTCAAAAGAGCAATTCGTCTCCCTGCTGCTCCAGGAAGCTTGCTTAGGATTCGTTTCCTCTGGAAGAAGTTGTTTCTGATGATGCTAATAGTATGAAGAAATCTGACATTCAGGGGACTTGGGGAGGTGTTGTCGGGAGCAGCAGAGGCACCGAAGGCAGCTTCCGCGCTGAGCCCTGCATGTCCTGTTTGCTGTGTTCCAGGGAGAGCAGCTGCCTGCTTGTCTGCTCCCCCGTGAGCGCTCCGTGGTTCTGTCGCCCACATGGGGTGTCATGGCCCAGACACCAGGTCCTCACCATAGCGAAAGTATCCGACTCTGGAGGCTGACACGCTGGCATTTCCCAAATGGTGAAACAGTGCCGGCTCCTGTTTCTGCAAAGCTCAGATAAGCAGCCCCACGCTTTGAAAATGGACATTATACAAAATACTGCCAGACTACAGCCTTCTGTTTACTTCTTGTCCTTGTGGATTTGGTGGCCCAAGCTGATTAATTTGGGACTTGGATGAAAAATGTTGCCTCCTGGGCTTTTTCAAGGGTGCTTGGTGACTGCTTGAGAGGAGAGACCGGAGACACACGGTCCTCCAAATCTAACTTTGGGGTTCAAGAACCAAGATGAAATAGCTAGTGAAAACAGAAGCCTCGCCCCTGCCCCCTGTTCTCTAAAGCCTACCAAAATGGTGGCTGCTCTGGGAGAGGTTGTCCAGCATTTCTTTCTGCTTCCCTAGAGAACCCCTGATAGGCTGGCTCTGCTTTTTGGTCCCTCTTGTCTCCAGGTGTTTGTCAGCCCTTTGCTCCTTTCTTAAAGGACGGCCTTTCTGCTTTCAGGATCTTTGCACATGTGACTTTCATTATGCTTGGTCTCTATCCATCCCTAAACGGTTCTTTTAGATGGACAGGAATAGTGTAAGGGAGAGAAAAGAAGGAATGAGAAAATCCCTTCTTTCTTCTTTTTTTTTTTTTTTTTTGTAACGTTTATTTATTTTTGAGAGACATAGTGAGATAGAGTACAAGTACGGGAAGGGCAGAGAGAGAAGGAGACACAGAATCTGAAGCAGGCTCCAGGCTCCGAGCAAGTGTTCAGCACAGATCCCAACATGGGCTCAAACCCACGAACTGTGAGATCATGACCTGAGCCACTCAGGCACACCAAGAAAACACTTCCTCTGTGGTGGGTAAAGGCTTGAGATTTCTTGATATCTGCCTTTTTGGAGAGATAGAGCCTGTTTGCTAGTTCCTGGCCAGCTCTGTGAGGGTGCTGGTAATGCTTCTTTCTGACTTGAGAGAGTAGCAGGGAGACCTGCTGGGCCTGTGGGGCTGGGCAGCCACAGATGGGGGTCACCGCTACGTACACATGTGGAGAGCAGCGACACAGAGAATGGAAAACACTCTCACTATTATTTCCTTCATTGTTTTATGTACTTTTGCCATTTTCCTGTTATCCATTTTGACACTAGATGAAGCCTACTGCCTCTCTTTGCTCTGCTTAATACATTGGCTATAATGCCTGATTTCCAATAAAAATGAGACGATCAAACTAGACTTCATATTATTTTCCTTAAAAAGTAGGAGAGATTATTACCATAATTTTGACTCGATGGAACAGTGCGAATCCCATGGTGCCCCCATTTCTCATTAAAACTTTTAAAGCATCTAAATGAATGCCGTTTGAGTTATTTTTATTATAATTGTATTCATTTGTCTAGGGCACACAGATCAATGAACCACATGGTGAACTGGATAAGAATTGGCTGACAGGGGAGTTGGGGCTTGAAGAAGAAGCCTAGGCTTTTCTATCACAGACTTGCATTTCTTAGCTGATAGTAATAGTGCTGGCTGCTATGTATTGATCTTAACTGGGTCCTGGCGACCCACACTTCATGCAACATCACATGTAATCTGATGAAGTTTTGGGGTGATGGGGATTCGTGGGGTCTGGAGCTGATGGCCAAGAAAGAATTCTTGAAGGCGTCTTTGGTGCAAAAAGGTGATCTTATTAAAGCATGGGGACAGGACCCATGGGAGAGGAAGAGCCGTACCCGGGTCCTGTCGGGTAACTGATTATATACCGTCAGGTTGGGAGGGGGTCAGGATAGAGTAAGCCTCTAAGGAATTTGGAAGTAGGGTTTCCAGGACCTTGAGGGGCTAGCTGTTGCTAAAGAAACACCATTTATTACGTTTAACAATATCTCAGTCATGACACCCTTCGGATGTATATCAGGGGCATAAGCTTGGAATATGATTGCCAGCATATACCTTGGGGCAGCTGAGATAAAGGAAGCTGACTTACAGGATCATGGAGGTTGGGATAATGTTAAGGTAAAGTTCTCTCTTGCCCCCAGCAAAGTGTGGTCATCGAGGCAGCTGAGCCCCTAGAGGGAGGTCCTTCTGCCAGTCTCAAGGACTTGTCAATGGGCTGTAGGCAGTGAGGGAATTTAATTTTTCATTTGCCTTTGTTTCCCACATCACCATGGTAAGCACTTAAACCCTTTTCCTTTGTTCTTGGGTAGCTGGGAGTGTCTGAGGAATATTACACCCGATCCTGCTTGGGGTGTTGGGGATGCTATCTTGTGCTTTGCTGCTCATGTTCCCTCATCATAATCTTTACGGCAACTCCATGAAGTCAGTACTGTTATCATCATATTCCTGACGGGAAAATTGAAGCTTAGATCTTTTTTTTTCTCATTGTTCTAAAGGAGGACTAGCAAACTTTTTCCATATAATACCATAAAGTAAATATTTTAGGCTTTTTGGGCCATGCTGTCTCTGTTGCCACTGCTCAGGTCTGCTGTTGTAATGCTAGAGAAACCATTAAAAATACAAAAACAAACAACGGTGGCTGGTGTGTTCCAGTAAAACTTTGTGGGCTCTGATGTTTCAATTTCATATAATTTTTGTACATCACAAAATATTATTTAAAAACTGTTTTTCACCCATTAAAAAATATAAAAACATTCTTCACTTGGAGGCTGTACAAAAACAGGTGGTGGGCCAGATTTGCTGACCCCGGCGTAGATGAGAGTTTGCAGGGAAGGAGGAACGAGTTAGGATGGGCTGGTAGGAAGCACACTCTTAACAGGGAATAGCATATGTGCAGGGACAGAGAGCATGAAGTCTTTGAGGAACTGCAGGAAATACAAGCACAGTTTGGTAGGATAGGAGGCAAGATAAAAGGAGACACCAACGTGCAAGTCATGACCTTATAGGAGCTTTCAAGGATTTGGGGGTTTGTCCTCAGGGCAACAGGAAGCCATTAAAAGTATTAAGCAAAGGAGTGACGGGGCAATTTGTTTTTTTAAAAGGATCACTGGTTGATAAGTTAGAGTTGATCACAAAGGGTCAGTAAGAGTAGATGAAGAAAAACCAGTGAGGCAGCTCAAGAAGGGGGCCGGGTGGGTGATGATGGTGTCTACTAGTGACTGTAGCCAGAACCACTTCCTGGCACCTGTGCAATGGAGGCAGAGCAAGTACAAAGACCCAGGTCTCCCAGCTTCAAATCTAGTGTCATTTCCTGCGTGCTGTGAAATTCTCCATGTTCTTAAATGGACGTGATGTTTATCCGATCTACCATTTATCTCTGAACCTTACAGCTGAAGAGCTACTCTGCTCTCTCCCACAATTCTTTTCTTCTGGAGGAAGTATTCACAAGTGAAGATAGTGTTTCTTAGATTTGAGTTATTAATTTTCATTTCCTGAGGAAATTTATTTTTTTGAGAGAAATAATCTCTTCTTCAAATGATACAAAGACTAAAGATAATACTGTGGTAATGGTTTTATGTTATTTTTGTGCTGGTGTTAGAAAGGTTACTGAATACTTACTTGAAGGTCAGCTTTTCTTAAAATTTGTGTAGCTTTCTTTCCCAAATGAGAAATGGTACATTCTCATCTGCCTTTGAAGGAATGGTTTGTTTGGCTGGGCACTCACAGTAACACTCCAGTTCTGATACTAGCATATATCTCTTGATCAAAACACACCATCCTTTGAACAATATGATGCTAAGTGAGAGTCTGTGTCTGTGGGGTCCAGGACTGGGGAATGAGGAAGAAAGGAAAAGGGAAAGATGAGATTCATGCCTTGGGGCAGAGGAGTGGTGGTGATTTTGCCTCACCTTCTCTGGGGGTTGTGCCCTAGAGGCAGCAGTAGGTTGTCGTACCGAATTCTCGAATCCCCCCACAAGAGACCACCAGAGTCAAAAGTCAAAGCCAAGTGGCAAGGGTCATTTTATTTCAGGATCGATCCAGGTCCCTTCGCATACCGCTGCCAGTATGCAAAAAGGCCTCCAACATGGTCGGTACAGCGTTTTTATAGACAGAGACAAATAGTATAGGAAGGTTTCAGGTTATAGGGTGACTGATTGGTCGATATTTGAAATACGAACATATGCAGCCCTCTGATTGGGGGTTCTTTGTTTGCTCTTTGGCGGGAAGTCTCTGTCCGTTATGTGAAAAAGTTAGTTATTTATTCTAATACATATCAGAAAAGGGGGAAGGGGAAGAATGTGAGGGAAGCAAGGTTCTCAAGCTAGTAAATGTCCGCTCAAGCTAATGAATGTCCGAAAGGTGAAGGTCTTCCGAATGTGAGCAAAGCCAGTTACACAAACTAATGCATGTCATAAAGGGGAAAGGGGAAGAATGTGAGGGAAGCAAGGTTACAGAAGTGAGAAATGCCAGATACTCAAACTAATACATGTCAGACTAGACTCAGAAAAAGTTTTACAATGTTTGCAGCAAACAGTAAGCAAAACAGAATACTCAGCAATTGTATTTCTTATCAGCGGTCCACAATCGGCAGAAGGCCAGGGCAGCTATCTTTAACCCGGTATCTGTCCATTGATTTACAGAAAAAGAGAACTTAGCTTCAAACTAAGGCAGAGCTGCCATTTGGACATAAAATGTTAAAACCGCTCTCTTCAAGGTGATACTGACCCAAGGTGGGTAGGAGAAGGGGAACTTCAGAATGACCTTGGGGGTGGGACCCTGTGGTTATGACTTCTCAATGAATCTTGGTTTTGGCCGATCTTTCATTCAAATTTTCCCTCATATTACTGCTATTTGTCACTTTGTATTATTTCCCCAATATAAATCAAGGTCTCTGGGATCCTGGTCTGTATCTCAAGCATCTCCTCCCATCCCATGATGTACACTGTCTTGTACACAGTAGGTGCCCAGTATTGAATACTGGCTCAGTTGACTTGTTAACTTTGGCATCCATGCTGCACAGTACAACTTCTTGTCTCAGTGAAGTCAGAGTTTTTAATCTAAAATCATCACAAAGACACTCGGGACATCTTGAGGACAGGACAAGCTTCAGGAGTAAGCAGTAGGCAAAATTCAGGCTTCCACTGAGGATCTTCTCCCACCACAGGACTTTTTGTTCACCACTTCTCTATTCTCCCTCCCCCCCACACCATTTCATTAGACTTTGGTTGCTTGTCTTTATTTTTGCATAGCAGGTGCTCAGTATATGTATACTGTGCCAGTTCACTTCTGGTACTGATTTTATTTATTCTCTGTAGACTCTCTGTATACTCATGCAGGTATAGGTAGGTGATGGGGCTTAAGTTGTAAGCTTGGAGACTTTGGTATACTGTCTCCTTCCTTCTCTTCCTTCCTTTACCAGTTATTGAAAGTTGGTTATATGCCAGGCATTGAGTTAAGTTCTGGGAGACAACAATAGAAGGAAGACATGGTGTCTGATTTCAAATACATTCCAATCTAGTGGAGATAAAAGGAAACAATGGCTATTTAGTATGAAGTACAGGCAGCCAGTAAGGACCTCTCCCTAACCTTGTGGATGGGACCTCCCTAAGGCCTTTCCCTTCTGAACTTTTGAATATGGGTCAAGAGCAATTAGAGTAACTGTACAGTTGAAGATGAATTAACAGGTCCTGTACTTGCCTTTCTCCATTTTTGCAGGGTGGAGATGTCTGCCCAGAGGTTAATTTCTAATAGAACATCCCAGCAATCTGCATCTAATTCTGATTACACCTGGGAATATGAATATTATGAGATTGGACCAGTTTCCTTTGAAGGACTGAAGGCTCATAAATGTAAGTCTTATATAATTCCCCATTGTAAATATACTGTATTTGTCTTAAATTGTGAAATCCTCAGTGATGAATTTTCCTGAACATTCTTTTTACACAACTCTATTCTGTACCCCTCAAACAACAGAAAGCACCCCCTTCCAAACATAGCCTGATTGCTTGCAGATGGTATTACATGAGGGACAAAGAACTTGAATGATTCACTTAATGGAGGAACATGAATCTGTCATTCTCAAATTGAGATTTTTTTATTTTTTTAAATTTATTTATTGTTTAATTTATATCCAAATTAATTAGCATATGATGCAACAATGATTTCAGGAGTAGATTCCTTAATGCCCCTAACCCATTTAACTGATCCCCCCTCCCACCACCCCTCCAGCAACCCTCTCTTTGTTCTCTACATTTAAGAGCCTTTTATGTTTTGTCCCCCTCCCTGTTTTCATATTATTTTTGCTTCCCTTCCCTTATGTTCTTCTGTTCTGTGTCTGAAATTCCTCATATGAGTGAGGTCATATGATATTTGTCTTTCTATGACTAATTTTGCTTAGCATAAGCAAATATGCTAGAATTAGCATAATTCTAGTTCCATCCACATAGTCAAAAAAGGCAAGATTTCATTCTTTTTGATTGCTGAGTAATACTCTATTGTATATATATACCACATCTTTATCCATTCATCCATCGATGGACATTTGGGCTCTTTCCGTGCTTTGGTTATTGTTGATAGTGCTGCTATAAACATTGGGGTGCATGTGCCCCTTTGAAACACCACACTTGTATCCCTCAGATAAATACCTAGTAGTGCAATTGCTGGGTTGTAGGGTAGTTCTATTCTTTGAGGAACCTCCATACTGTTTTCCAGAGTGGCTGCACCAGTTTGCATTCCCACAGGCAGTGCAAAAGAGTTCCTCTTTCTCTGCATCCTCGCCAACATCTGTTGTTGCCTGCGTTGTTAATGTTAACCATTCTGACAGGTGTGAGGTGGTGTCTCATTGTGGTTTTGATTTGTATTTCCATGATGATGAGTGATGTTGAGCATTTTTTCATGTGTCGATTGGCCATCTGGATGTCTTCTTTGGAGAAATGTCTATTCATGTCTTTTGCCCATTTCTTCACTGGATTATTTGTTTTTTGGGTGTTGAATTTAATAAGTTCTTTATAGATTTTTGAAATTAACCCTTTATCTGATATGTCATTTGCAAATGTCTTCTCCCATTCATTCCATTGGTTGCCTTTTAATTTTGCTGATCATTTCCTTCACTGTGCAGAAGCCTTTTATTTTGATGAGGTCCCAATAGTTCATTTTTGCTTTGGTTTCCTTTGACTGTGAAGGTGTGTTGAGTAAGAAATTGCTGTGGCCAAGGTCAAAGAGGTTTTTGTCTGCTTTCTCCTACAAATTGAGATTCTTTTTAAAGTATTAATGATTCCAGCTCTCCCAAGCAGTGTGAACGTTTGGGCCATCAAAAGTGTGTACAAAAGTAGTCTGGAACTATTATTCGAAGAACCTTCTTTCTAACACATGGTCAATGGCAACCTTTCATCCCTGTTTGTTTTCTGAGGGTGTACAGAGCATTCTATCTGTTTGTATTTTCATAATGATAGACTAGAATAGCCTGTGACAGTTCCTAACTCTGTGTGATAGGCACGAATCATGCTTCATGTTATTGGAGTGATTAATGATCCAGCACAGAGCAAGGAAAAACAATTCTATGGAAGGTTACTGTCCAACTCAAGTCATAACTGCATGCTTACTGGCCAACATGAAGCTTCTTTGTTGTCTAGGAACTGCCTTTCACTCTCAGGTCCTGTATGGTTACCCCCCAAATATTCCAGAGATGTTTGGTTGTTTCAGAATGAATATCCATAACACTATAAAAATTTTAGGTTCTTAACCAGTTCATTTTCATGGGACACATTAGGAACTGTAAGAAAGACTGGAAACAGATACAAATGTAAAGGAAATGCTTTTGCTCTGTTAGTATTTCCTGGATGTTGCTATTCTGACCAGTCTTGGTGTTCATGATCCTTCACTTTCACCTGCTGCTGCCTTGCAAGGAAGGCTTTATACTTGTTTTTTCAGCTTTACTGAGGTATAATTGACAATTAAAATTATAATATATTAAAGGGCACCAAGTGATGATTTGGTATACATATATGTGGTGAACAGATTCCATCCATCGAGTTAATTGACACACTCATCACCTCAGATATTTTCCTTTATTTATTTGTTGGTGAGAACATTTAAATTCTACTCTGTTGCGAATTTTAATTATACATGTTGTCAACTATACTGATCATATTATATGTTAGCTATTCAGACCTTACTCCTTTCATAACTGTAAGTTTGTAACCTTTTGTGAACTTCTCCCTGTTTCCTCCACACCCAGCCCCTGGCGACCACTTTTCTACTCTCTCTCTCTTTCTTTCTTTTTTTTAAATTCTTTTTTATGCTTATTTATTTTTGAGAGAGAGAGAGAGACAGACAGAGCATGAAAAAGGGAGGGGGAGAGAGAGAGGGAGACACAGAATCCAAAGCAGGCTCGAGGCTCCGAGCGCTCAGCTCCGAGCCTGACATGGGATTTGAACTCGTGAACCACAAGATCATGATGGGAGCCAAAGTTGGATTCTTAACCGACTGAGCCACCTGGGTGCCCCTCTACTTTGTGTTTCTATGAGTTTGACTTTTTTTTTTTTTTTTTAGTTTCATGTGTAAGTGATATTATGCAGTATTTGTCTTTTTCATTTGGCTTATTTCGCTTAGCATAATGCCCTCCAGGTCCATCCATGTTGTCATAAACGACAAGATTTCCTTTTTTTTATTAAAAAATTTTCTTAAATGTTTATTTATTTTTGAGAGAGAGAGAGAGAGAAAGAGAGCAGAGGAGGGGCAGAGATGAAGGAGACACAGAATCTGAAGCAGGCTCCAGGCTCTGAGTTGTCAGCACAGAGCCCAATGTGGGACTCAAACTCACAAGCCACAAGATCATGACCTGAGCCAAAGTCAGACACTTAACCAACAAAGCTACTCAGGCACCCCAAGATTTCCTTCTTTTTAAAGGCCAACTAACATTTGTGTGTGTGTGAGTGTGTGTATGCGCGCGTGTGCCTCTATGTAAGTGATGGACACTTAGGTTGTTTCTATACTTCGCCTACTGTGAATAATGCTGCAGTGAACATGAGAGTGTAGAGAGCTCTTCAAGATAATCGTTTCATTTCCTTTGGATATATATCCAGAAGTGAGAAGGCTGGATCATAGGTGGTTTTATTTTTAATTTTTTGAGGAAACTCCATACTATTTATCATAGTGGCTGTACCAGTTTACATTTCCACCAAGAATGTGCAACTGTTCCCTTTTCTCTGCATCCTCCCCAGCATTTGTTATCTCTTATCTTTTTTGATAATAGACATCCAAACAGGGATAAGGTGGTATCTCATTGAGGTTTTGATTTGCCTTTCCTTGATGATTAGTGATGTTGAGCACCTTTTCATGTGCCCGTTGGCCATTTGGATGTCTTTGGAAAATATATATTCAGGTCCTTTGGCCACTTTTTAATTGGGATGCTTTCTGGCATTGAATTGTATGGGTTCCTTATATATTTTAGGTATTAACCCCTTTTATCAGATATTTGGTTTGCAAATATTTCCTCCCATTCCATAGGTTGCCTTTTCTTTTTGTTGGTGCTTTCCTTTGCTGTGCAGAAGCTTTTTAGTTTGATGTAATCCCACTTATTTAATTTTGCCTTTGTTGCCTTTGCTTTTGGTATCAAATCCAAAAAATCATTGCCCAGACCAATGTCACAGAGCTTGCCCCCAATGGTCATGACCATTATTTTGAACTCTCTCTCGGGTAAATCACTTATTTACATTTCATTAAGATCTGTTTTTGGGCATTTATCTTGTTCTTTAGTTTAGAACATATTCTTCTCTTTCTTCATTTTCCTTGACTCTCTGTGCTGGTTTCTGTGCATTAAACAGCTACCTCTCCCAGTTTTGAATGGTCTAAGCTCCTTGTTGCCTCTCAAACTTTTATGATTGTCAAAGCAAACTTTGTTCTTAGTGGCTCCCAGAGTTGAGGGCATGTCAAGTCTAGGCTGCGTCCTCAAGGGAAAGATCATAGTCAGCACCTAGTGTAGCCTGATTAGAAGCCAGACCCTTAGGCAGCAGCTGGGAAAGTATGCAATTAAACCCCTCCCAGGGAGAAACTGGGAGATGAAAGTTTTGTAACAGGGGCACAAGGGTGTAAGAGCACCTGGATCCGGGGGTCCTGAACAGACCAGGTTTGGCCCCTTGCAGCTGACAAAATCCAAAGGCAGAGAAATGAGTGGTAGTGAAACAAGAAAGCAGTTATATCCGTGAGGCCATCATTGGGAAGACAGCTGACTAGCATCTCAAAGACTGTCTCCAAAGTGCTGAAAATACTTCCAGGTTTATAGGAGGAAAACGTGGAGCAAATGTGGGCAGTAGAGGTCAGGTGATCATTGGTTTGGGGCCGATCATGGGCGGGGACTTGCTGGCTCAGGGAGGTCCTTATTGCAGGATGGGCTAGTTTTGGTTTCCATCAGGGGACGCTTTGCCCCAGGCTTTTTTGCCTGAATTAAGAGAAAAGCTACTTAATCAATTAGGAGGTTGGAGGTCAAAATGCACATGGCGGAAGTCCTCTTTCAGTTTTTACCTGTTTCCTCTCTTCTAGGCCAAGTGCATAACTCTGAAAGTGCTCCTGTGCTTAAGAACTGCTTCTTTGTTCACTACAATCCTGTAGGACTCCTGAGTGTAAGCACCATTGGTATCAGAGCCAGGAAATTGGGGAACTGTGTCTCAGGCTGTAGCCACAAAAGCTAGGGCATCAGATTTGTAGACAAGCTCTTTCCAGGGAGATACTGGTGACTTGGTTTTATTACTGGAGCGGGCTGGAGGGAGAAGGCAGGGGAGGTGTTTGCCAGCTTCCCTGCTCTCTGGGGAAGAGAGCCGGTGGCCACTAGATGTGTGCTAAATTAGAAGCCTGGCCCTGAGGCAGCATCTTTTAAAGTATGCAGATAAACCCCTTTCAGGGAAAGAATGGGAAAGGGTGTTTTTGCCTGCTTCCTCTGCACTGAGCCTTGGGGAGATGGCTGTGGTGAAGGCTTGCATGCCCATGAATTACTGCTTCTTTGTTTGCTCTAGTCTGTGGGTTCTCCTGGACACCAGCCCTGTTGGCTGTCAGAGCTAGACATTTTAGGAGCCCATTTCTGCAGCGGGAGTCTTAAAAGTAGGGCTCTAGATATGCTGTCCAAACTCTTCCCTTCTTAGGAAGACACTGGAAGTCGGGAGTTTCCTTCCAACTGTATGTAGCTGTGCAGGGGGTGGAGGTTATGGCAAGATTGTGTCTTAGCCTTTCCATTTTCATGTGTGTATTTTCCTCATTTGCCAGAGGTGTGAGAGTGACTGAGCTAGTTTCTAGGTGTCTCTCAGAGGGAATGCCTCCATGTGTAGCTGTATATTCTGTGTGTTCGTGGAAGGAAGGGCGCTCAGGAGCCTCCTAAGTGTCCGTCCTGGTCACCTCCTCTTCTCAGCTGACCTAGCCTGTGTCTCCACTCCCCTGCTTCAGGAACGAGTGCAAGAGCCCAGGCTTCATGTGTGGGTCCCTGGGGCCTGGAAGCCACTGGTGGCTTGTGGGTGTGGCAGGGCTTCCAGCGGAGAGATTAAGAGGCAGTGATCCTCTGGCGGGTTCCTGCATTCCGATCTCCACCAGTGGGGCTGCAAAGTGCTTCAGAGTGACTCATTTACTAAATCAAGGGCTTTCTATATTTGTTCCTTAAAAAGTCATTAACTAAACATATATCCTTTCTCCCTGAAGTGAAGAGTAATAAATGCTTTCACTCCATCCTTTTTTGATGCCGACTCAGTATTTCTTTGTGGAAATTTCAAAAAGCGCAGGAAATCCATTAGGATACGCTGTCGTTGATTATCTGCTGCAAGGCTGTTGCCGTCAGGGTGTGAAATCATCCTCCCGCCTTTACTTTAATTCTTTAAGCTATTGTTTCTATGGGACAATCTTTAGGTAAGGATACTTGCTGGTTAAGAATTTTAGTGGAAATCAAAATGGCTGGGCAAATTGCCATATATTTCCCTACAATACGTGCTTTTACAAGCTGATGACACAAATTTTATTTTCCTCTCAGTTTTCTCCTGTCTCTTTTCCTTAGTTTAAGGGGCTAAGGCGACAGGCCTGCTGCTATTATTTTGGTTGGTACATTTCTAGAGATACTTGAAAGTCTTTTTGAGGGTACTACATTCTAAAACTGATTATAGCTGGCAAGAATTCTTGCACAAGGTAGGCAGAAGTGTGACACATCACATACTTACTTTACCTACTATACTATTCATAAGGAATGCTTTTGTTAGTTTTAAAATTCACATCAGGAAAAAACCAAAATGCCTGGGTGAGTTCTTACTGTTCCGATGTGAGAGATCTGATCAAAGTTGAGGTCTTTAGCTTCCTGACGATATATGACACACACAGAGAAGAATAAGAGACAAACAAAAAACACAGACTTACAGGAAAATAGAAAAAGGTGAAGCCACCTCTTGTACCGTGTATTTTGGTACACTCTCTTCCATTTTAAAATGCTGTGATTCTGACCTTCAAGTGTGCCTCCTTGTTTTGCAGAGCAGAATTCAAAGCCAGGTAGGTGCAGTTTCAGAAAAATAGAAGCAAGACCTTTCAAGGGGAAGCATTTATTGAGGATATGCATGACTGTCACAGTTATCTTCATTTGCTTTACCCATAACAGATCATACTCGGCAATAGTAGCTCCATCTTTCGTTAGACTAGGTTCTTTCGCCTGCTGAAATAAAGATTCCTACCTTCGGAGGGTCTTCCATCTGAGAGACGATCTCTGATGATTGTGAATTCTCCTTTTGCCCTCAGTTTTGCCTCTGGTATTAAATCTTAAAATGTATCAGAAGTGGACATATATCTGACATATATTTGGTACCAGCAGAATGGACATTCATTCATTCAGTCTTTCAGCAAATATTTATTGAGGACTGGTCATATGCAGCACTGTTTTAAGCATTAGAGATACAACAGTGAATAGAAAGACCAAAACCTCATCTTATAGATCTTGCTGTCTAGTGAGAGAGGCAGATAATAAATAAGTGAAATGAGCAAACCATGCCAGATGGCGATAGAAAAAAAATAAATTAGAGGAAGGAGGGGTGGAGTGTGGAGCTGAAATTATACATAGAGCAGCCATGGAAGGCCTTACTGAGGAGGAGAAATTTGAGATAAGGCCTGAAGCGAGTGAGAGGTTGAATTATAAGATATCTGGGGAAGAGCATTCCAGAAAATTCTCCGTAGCAAGAATGAAATGGAACATGCAAGGAACAACAAGGAGAACAGCATGGTGCCAGGGGAGTGAATAAGAGCCAGAGCAGCAAGAGAAGTCAGGGAATAGAGACGAGGAAAGAGGTAATAGAGCCTTTAGAGGTCATGGTAAGGACTTAGGCTTTTTCTGGGGTGCCATTTGGAGAAGAGGAGTAGAATCTGTCTGAGGTTTTAACAAGACCACTCCGAAGCTGGAGAAGGAAGAGGATGAGATTGGAGGCACAACACCAGTCAGGGAGATCTGTTGCAAAAGTCCAGGCAGCTGATGATGGTGGCTTGGCCATGGTGGAGGACAGTGGAGTGGTGAGAGGTGCATTAATTGTGGGTATTTCTTAAAGATAGAGCTGATAGGATTTGTCAATGGATTGGCCATAGAGCATAATAGAAAGTGAAGAGCCAAGGTTGTTTTGAAGATGTATGATCTAATTGGCAGGATGAATTGCTGTTAACTGAGTTGGAGAAGACATGGGAGAAGCGGGGACATGAGGAGCTCAGCTTTGGACTTGCTAAATTGAGACCTGTCACACATCCAATAGGAGATGGTGAGAGAGGTGCTGTGAAGGTATGAATTTGAGAGTCACAGCATATAAAGGGTACTCAAAGTTAAGAGGCTGGATGAATGAGTATAGACAGAAAAGTGAAGAGGTATAAGAAGTGATCTCTGGGGCATGCTAAAATTTAAACGTTGGAGGTGTTGGGAGGAAAATAGCAAAGGAACCTAAAAGGAATGTATAGAAAGATAAGGAAAAAACAGGGCAATTGTGTTTCCTGGAAGCCAAATTAAGAAAGAGCTTCAAAGGGAGGCACCTGGGTGGCTCAGTTGGTTAAGCGTCCAACTCTTGATTTAGCTCAGTCATGATCTCATAGTTTGTGGGATCAAGCCCCACATCGGGTTCTGCACTGATGGCACAGAGCCTACTTGAGATTCTGTCTCCCTCTCTTTCTGCCCCTTCCCCACTTGCTCTCTAACTCTCTCTCAAAATAAAATTAACAAAAAGAAAAAGAATGAGCTTCAAAGATGAGACCGTGGTCTGTGTCAACTGCTGCTACTAGATCAAGTAAATTGAGGGCTGTGACTTGACTGTTGGATTTACAATGTAGAAGTTATTGGCAATGATTTTAAAGCAGTCTTAGTGGAAGTGGGTAGGAGTGAAAGACTGATGGAATTTTCAAGAAAAAAAAATGAGAGAAGAACCAGAAATTGTGTGTACAGACAAATCTCCCAAGAATTTTGCTCTAAAGAGAAAGAGAGAAACATGACATTTAGGAAGGCCCTGGATAGGGAGGACGAGGTGTGCTTAGAGAAGCAGAAGCAAAGCCTATAAGTCCATGGGCTCCTAGGATCCATTTAAGCAAGACCAGTTCCCATTGCTGTGTTGAGCAAAAACTGAAGGAGCAACCTATTCTGAGCCATCAGTGGAGGCTATATTCCACGCTTTTTTTCATAGGCCAACTTGAAGTTAATGCCAGCCACATGCATGGATGAGTTAGCAAGAAGTCAGGTCATCAAGATGAGAAGCAGAGCTAGAGCTTGTGAATGCTTCGGCTATAGCTTGGCATTGGGAGCACAGTCAAAGCAAGTTGTGGAACACTACTGTTGGCTCCTTACCAGGAATTCCCACCACAAAATTGACCCTAATGCATTAGAAGCCAGAAGCATTGTAAGGACAGTGCTGGCCCTCATATCCTGAACTTCTCTTTCAAACTAAGTATTAATCTTTGTTTTTCATACAATCACGAGTTGGAAAGGTCACAGTTTAGTCCTAGGAGGTGGAGAGGAGGGGATTGGAGTGGGGTAGTTGTTCTAGTCCTGCCCTAGAGTAGGAAAGATAATCATGGAGAAAAATGATCACACCGGTGAAAACCATGTCATTGTCAGCCTTCAGCTCTGTTTCATTCCATTCATTAATGGTCAGGTTGAAGTGAAGTTATTTTATTATGACATATTCCATTTGAATTCCCCTTGGCAGTTTGCTCTATCCTTTTACTGTAATGACCTCTAAATAGTTCAGTTTCTAGACAGGACAAAAGTGACTTCTGGACTCTGTTGGAAACACCTTTGGAAGGCTTCTCTTGGCTCCCTTAACCAACCAACTGGCTGCATTGGAGCTTTAGTCTATATAAACCTTTATTTTGAATCCTTCTTAGGAAAGGGTGGTTTGGAGAGGGCCAGGGGCTGTTTTCCCTGCCATGGCCATGCCCATGAAATTTGGCAAATAAATAAAACCACAGAGAGTTTGGATATTCCTAGGATGATATGGGCATCTCTGATGTTCCCTGGAAGGGGCTCTGGGTAAGAAAGTACCCTAGGATCAAGTCATGTGTCAGAGGATGAGGTAGAGGGAAATGAATGGAAATAATGAGAGGAAGCAAAATTCCATCTGAAGGGGAATGTGAATAAACAGAGCCATTTGAAGCATATTGTGATAGAAAATGTAGATGCTCGGGGCGCCTGGGTGGCTCAGTTGGTTGAGCGGCCGACTGCGGCTCAGGTCATGATCTCACAGTCTGTGAGTTCGAACCCCGCGTCGGGCTCTGTGCTGACGGCTCAGAGCCTGGAGCCTGCTTCAGATTCTGTGTCTCCCTCTCTCTCTGCCCTTCCCCTGCTCACTCTCTGTCTCTATGTCTCTCAAAAATAAATAAACGTTAAAAAAAATTAAAAAAAAGAAAATGTAGATGCAATGGTATCAAGGAAGCCTTTGCAAATGCTGTTGGATCACTAGGATTCTCAAGTTCTAGCCACAGCCCTGCTCCTCCCTAGTCTGTTCTCTTATGACTTCAAGGGAGGGCTGTGACCTTCTCATGCCCCACATTATTGCTGCTTTTTTTATCAGCTCGCTGGGGCACTAGGAGGGCAGAGAGAAGGAACGAGGCTGGGTTAAAGGCCCTCGTCGTCTATCTCTGCCCACCCTGGGCTAGAGAAGTGAAGTACGGCTGGGGATCCAGCCATTGTTTACAGTGGGAAAGCTGTCCTAATGAGACCATCCTTCCAATGTGAATCAATGTGACTAGGTTAAACTCTCAACTGAGAGCTTCGACATAACTCTGGCGTGTCCTTTTAGAATTTGCCTTTGCTGTGGTTGATGAAGTACAGCATGCTACACTGTCATTACCCATACAGTGGTGCTTCACAGGCTGTGCCCCCCCAATTGACATGTTATTGTTGTACGTAGGTTGCCCTTGCATATATGTGTATTTTGGTACTTGTCCTTTTGTCTTTTTTAGACTTCATTTCCACTGTATTATAAGGCAAATTCTATGATTTCTATTTTGTTGGCACTCTTAGTTCAAGGAAAGTTATGTTAGTTTTGTATCCAGAGTCCCGAATAAACATTGCTGAATAGTAGTTAACCTGTTGGCAATCCTATGTGTAGAATGAAATATGAATTACTCAGATTGCTAATCTGATTTCTTCACTTTAAAGAAAGGGTTATCCACACATAATTTAGTTAGAATGATTTGCATTTAAACACATTTAATGTATAAGCACCAACCCTTTATTTTAAAATTTTTTAATGTTTATTTTTGAGAGAGAGAGTGCAAGCAGGGGAGGGGCAGAGAGAGAGGGAAACACAGAATTCAAAGCAGGCTCCAGGCTTCAAGCTGTCAGCACAGAGTCCAACGTGGGGCTCAAACTCATGGACTATGAGATCATGACCTTAGCCAAAGTCAGACACTTAACTGAAATGATCCACCCAGGCGACCCCTCAAATCATTTATTTTGAAAATATTTCTAAGCATCCTTACTGTAATATCACATAGGTAAACTTCTTAGAATAGATCAGAAAATGTAAAATAATTCAATTCTGGTTCTCCTCCCAGATTCAAGACCGTATTATGTATATACCTGTTTGTGTAGACAATCCAGTCTCATCCTTGTCCCAAAGGTACTTGTGATTATTACCCAAGATAGGATCAAGGGAGGGCCCATGTAGAGAAGCACAAACATGTCACAGGGTTCAAACGAAGGACAAAACACATCAGTTAGGGAAGTTAGTCTAGGCTCAAAGGGGATGGTGTAAGGAATCAACTTTGAAGGACTGATACACTTCCATTAGTTCTATGTTGGGGAAAGTTGTTCCAGCCAGTTGAGGGTACGAGCCCCTGAAAAGGTGTGAGTCTTAGGAAGTTATGTCTAAGATTTAAAGGAAATACAGGGACATGATGTTCCCTAGTCTAATTGGAAACATGGCATTTAAAGTAGGAGTAAATGGAAAAAATGACAATTTTAACAATAATATCTGGCAAATATGGGGTACCTTTTCCTCAGATGCCAGACATCATATAAAGTGCTTTACATATGGAATCTCTTTTAATTTGGAAAAGGCCAGGTCAATTTTTGCTGAAGAGTTTTTTATAAAAGGGCCTTGTTATTAGAGCTGTCAGAAAGTAGATTCTTACACAGATGAGGCAGAAGGAAAAATAGAAGACAGGGAGTGTACTTGGGAGGCGATTCGTTTGTTCATATGTTCTCCTCAAGAAGTAATAAGGACTTGAGTTATTCCAGCATGACTGTAAGTGAAAATACAAAATTGGGTTGGTTTGAATCAGAATTCATCTTAAATTTCATATTGCAGTCTCTGCTAAAAACAGTATTTTCTAACTCAGGACACTTTCGTGGACTCTTAAGTACTTAGGTGGTTTATCTTCTGTCCTGGACTCCTTCATTAAGATATGGAAACCAAGAGTCAATAAGGCCAAAGTCTCTAGTGTTCTCCGAGACAGAAACCAGAGGCATGTGGACTCTTCCCTCTCCCTCATTCTCTGTATCTTATCTGTCCCCAGTTGACTAATGGGTCAAGATTGTTGTTTCAGATTGTTGACCTCCTCTCTTATTTCATGTACCAAAAAGCTCAGTTTCCCTGAATGTTCAAGTTTTAAGCTGCTGTGAAATACTAATCCCAGGATTAATTGTTTACAGATTCCATTGTGATTGGATTTTGGGTTGGTCTTGCTGTCTTCGTGATTTTCATGTTTTTTGTGCTGACTCTACTGACCAAGACGGGAGCTCCACACCAAGAGTAAGTTTGGGCCATTCCTAATATCACTAAGCCCCACGGGGAGCTAAGTAAACAGACATGATATCGGGGCTGGGGTTGCTTCCAGCGGTGGAAAAAAGGGGCTGGTTATGGATGTGCTGCCTGGACCCAGGTGCCTTTGGGTGGGACCCATCCTCCTCCTGGCACTTCACCTCTTGCCTCTGGGGTTTTCAAGTGGACCCCTGTGAACCTAGGTTTCATGGTCCTTTCTTAAAGTCTTAAAGCTGCTTCCAGGCCTGATTTTTATTCTGAAATATTTATTAATTAGGATGTATTTTCTCCTTACTCCCCAGAGAACCTAGATGTCTTACCAGACCAAAAACAGTGAGAAAAAAAAGAAAAGAAAATAGCAAAATCAGATGAAAATCAGTTTTAGAAAACATCTCAAGGAGTATAGAAATAGTTATATCTGGGTACTTAAATGAATTAATTATTGACAATAAAGACTGAGTTCAGCACCGAGCTCCCTTGAAACTAGGATGAAAAAAGAAACACCAAGGGTTATGTAATTCTCATGGAAGGATAACGAACATTTGTGTTGGGATTTGGATTGATGGAGGAAATTATGACACGGTGCTTAAAGAACATTGAGTGACCTCAGAAGGTATTTGCTCAGTTATGGATTGCAAAAAACTCAGAACTGTTTTAGAGGATTTTTATTTAGCCCAACTCTTCCAACAAAGGGAAAAATAACATGTTGAATACCTTTTTAGTCAGTCCCAGCCGGCAGAAATAGCACACTCAGGTAATCAGAAGTGTTTTGATGAAGGGACTACCCACAGGGTGTGGGCAGGTGGGAGGTACACCCTACAGGCCCTCCAGGCTAGCAGCACTGAGGAGCAGTTTCCACCCTAGATCTGAAGGGGGCCCAGGAGTCCAGTGGACAAAAGGAGCTGTGACTTTAGTTAAGGGACACAGCTAGCCCATGTGACCTCTCAGGGAGGGAGCCTCAAAATAAATACTGAGATCCTATATTTCTCCCTTCTTCCCACCTCTCACGATTGTTCTCCACTGGCCGATCGCAGTAGCACAACCAGCAGCCGGTGTCCATCAGACGTCAGCTTGGTAGGGCACAGAGCACAGAATACCATGGGGAATGCTGGAGAGTGACCTGGGAGAGTAAATGGAAGAAATTTAGCACAAATCCAAACATTTCACATTTGGTAGCTCCCTTCCTCCTCATAGCCTGGCAATAGGATTCTCATTGTTATATTTCATCATGCACTCTCCAGCATCTGTGGTCCAGTCTTCAGTCTGCACTTGCACTGTAACAAATGCCTGGATAAAGGGAGCAGTTCTGCCCTTCACTCAGCTATTCTCAGACATTACGGAGTAGAAAAAAAAAATTAAACACTTTTTAAATGAAAGGAAAATACCATTTCGTTGAAGCATATGGAGACATATGGTTGAGAATCTCTTTAACGGCCATTAAAAAGCCACTAAAAAGACATGGACCTTTGGAGTGCTAGGGTGGCTCAGTTGGTTAAGAGTCTGACTCTTGATCTTAGCTTGGGTCTTGATCTCATGATCATGAGTTCAGGCTCTGTGTTGGGCTCTGTGTTGGGTGTGAAACCTACTTAAAAAAATTAAATGAAAAGACCTGAATCTTCGCTTTCTTCCATGTCCTCATAAAAATCTGTACGTGCCTTTGCTTCTATTATATTGGTCCAGGGAATTTGAAGATATGGTGTGGGTTGCAATGGTAGTAAGAAAAGCTGAAGATGAACTCAGATTAGGGAACATCTCATAGAGTGGCCAGGGAATAAAAACACCATTATCTTCCTTTTCTTCAGAGGGACAGATAGATTTTTGCAGGACTATTGGGATGTGTTTGTTTGATATAGGATGCAGGTGATCTTTATGGTTGAGAACACCCTAGCCCCAAATAACACGTGACTTCATGTAATGATTCATTTCATGTGTCAAGGCCGTGAAACCCAGATATTTGGCCAAATATTATTTTAAGTGTCTGTATGTGTGTGTGTGTGTGTGTGTTTGATGACATAGCATTTTATCTCTCTTTTTTTTATGAGATAACATTTAAGTTTGTCAACTCTGAGCAGAGCAGACAGATCACCCTTCATAACGTGAGTAGCTTCATCCAGTCATTGGAAGGCCTTCTGTGAAACAGAATGACCTCCCATTGAAAGACCTTTCTTGAAGCAGAATGACCTCCCTCATGCAAAAAGAAATTCTGGCAGAAGTCTGCCTTAAGACTCAAACTGTAACTTCTCTGAGGCTCCAGCCTGCCAACCTACCCTGTAGATGTGAGACTTGCTAACCTCCACAATAATATGAACCAATTCCTTAAAATAAATCAGTCTCTCTCTCTTAGTAGTTGGATCAGCAGACAGAATATCTCTCTCTCTCAGTAGTTAGCCACACACACACACACACACACACACACACGCGCGCGCGCGCACACACACACACGCCTATTGTTTTTCTTTCTCTGGAGTCCTAGCTGATACATTTCCTTCATATGTCATGGTGACCCTGGGGAACTGAGACTTGCATTTCCAATCTTTCAGTTGGCAGTTCAGTCCTATTGCTACATGTTTTTTCTTTTGATGGTGGTTCTGAATAATCTCAATCAAAGAACAAGGGTCATTATAAATCTGTGCTTTTAATGAGGTTAAGGGGAGAGTCGAGCCTTCTTTTGCTTTAATAAAATAATGGATCAGCCCTCAGGGCCACATTTTGAATGCTTTTTTGAGTCTGAGGTAGTATAAGGTCTGGCATTTGGTTGCAGTATATCATGATAGAAAACGGAAAGAAACAGACATGAGGCAAAATCCCTGAATGGATCAGTTAGAAAGGCTTTTAGATCTTAGTAATTTTGACGTTTATTTGGCAGAAATCTTCTCTATAGGAGACATTATTTTTTCCACTCAGTCAACTTTAATATAAAACAACCAATTGAAGCTTGCCTGTGTGATAATTAGGCATGGGGGAGAGAACTATAAATTATTGAGAATAATAAGAGCTCTTTTGTTTAATGTTTACCATATGCTAGGGTCTACTAATCACTTTATATGTCTAATCTCACTAAGTCCTCACAGGAAGATGGAGTAAATCCTGTAAGTGTTCCAACGTTACAGATGAGAGAAATGGATCCCATGTCTGAGGTCTCACAGGTGAAAACAACTGTTGGTCCTGGCCTCAAACTAAAGTCTCTTTGACTCCAAAGCTCCTGTTACTAACCATTACATTAAATGATCTCATATCTGTAATTTTTAATCTCTTCCTTCCATTGAACCAAAGTTACTAGCAATCGGATTCATTTCCTTTTAGCACATACTGGGCCATGCATGGGCTCTAGAGTCAAACGGTTCCAGATTTACTTACCAAGACTTTGGGCTGGATTCTTAACCTCTCTTTGCTTGAGATTATTCATTTGTACAAATAAAATAGTATCTGCCTCCAAGCATTATTGTAAAGATTAAACGAGCTAATGCCTGTGGAACTTCTGGATTCACAGTGGGACTCAGTGAAGCTTAGTCCATCCCTGGGGTGCTGGTGGAGGTTCTTCTGAGAACTGGGGGTCTAAGTGAGCAGTAGGAGACAGAAGAAAAAGAAGCCCATCCTCCCATGGGACGTCCGGGCCCTAAGCATTCCCATTTTATTTGCACTTGCCAGTATTCCACCCCGGCCTCACTTTGGGTGTGTCTCTCAGTGAAGCAGTGAGATGATTTTAGAAAAGAGGCTAAGGAGAGATCTTGGTGCTGGGTTGGAAGGGCTGACATGTCTGAATTCTGACTGCTTACTATATCCGGCTCTCTGGGTATTTGGTCACAGAGAAGTTACTTCCTCAAGTAGGTATCAGGCAGCATCCTTTTGGAATATGACTCTGTTACTCTGGTTAAGATACCTGATCTCAACCAAAGGATACAAAAATACTGATTTGAAGGGGCAAATGCACCCCAATATTAATAGCAGTGCTATCAACAATAGTCAAATTATGGAAAGAGCCCAGATGTCTGTCAACTGATAAATAGATAAAGAAGATGTGGGGTGTGTGTGTGTGATATTACTCAACGTAGGGGGAGGGAAGGAAAAATAAAATAAGATCAAAACAGAGAGTGAGGCAAACCATAAGAGACTTTTAAATATAGAGAACAAACTGAGGGCTGCTGGAGGGGAGGAGGCGGGGGGATGGGCTAAATGAGTGATGGGCATTAAGGAGGGCACTTGTTGGGATGAGCACTGGGTGTTATATGTGAGTGTTGAATCACTAAATTCTACTCCTGAAACCAATACTACACTATATGTTAATTAACTAAAAACTAAATAAAAACAGCAACAACAGCAACAACAACAACAACAAAGATAGCTGATCAAGTCTGCAAGCTCATAATGGCCTAGTGGGAGTCTACTGCTTAATTCTATCTTTTGCTCCATGGAGGTATTTCAGGGCAGGATCTCATTCTTGCTGACACACAGAAAGAGTATGTGGCTCTCTTTGAAAGTAGTGAGTCACAAGGACGGCAGATACCACAACCTGCGCCTCTACTCCTTGTGGCGTGCCCACAACAGACCTCGCTAATGGACAGTGCTATCTATCTGCATAGCCAAGACTTGGCCTCAGAATTGTTTTCAAGCACCGTTTTAGGCAGCCATCAGGAATTAATCACAATTTAGCCGAGAGAGAATATGTATTTGCCATCCCTGGCTGGACCTTCACAATGTTGGCAGGTAGGAATTGAGATCCACTCACTGCGCCGAAAGATGACATCACAATAAAATGGACAGGTTGTTTCCCCTGAAGATTTCAAATTGGGATCATATTAGCCTAAGAACTTCAATTCTGGAGTCACTGACTTTTCAATGGCTTTTGGGAAAGAGGGATTGTGTAATAACCAGACGAGGTTATGAGACAGTAGCGAACAACTCCTCAAATCTTAGCATGACACGACGCAGGTTTATTTCTCACTCAAGCTACCTGTTTGCCTTGGGTGGACAGAAGCGTCTCCCCTGGTGTCTGCACTGTCTCTGACACTCCGCCTCTGGGTTCCTGTGCTGGGAAGAGCACCTGTGCAGATCTCACAGCTGCCCTTAGGTTCTTCGGCCAGGAAGTGGCCCACATCCCTTCCTCTCACAGCACATTGGCCAGCACTAGCCACGCCCCCTGACTGCCCAGCCCAAGAAGGGTAATCTCTGTGCCCAGAAGAAGAGAACCAGATACTGGTGAACGCTAGTAAAGTATACAGCAGACGAAGGAAGACTATTATAAAGCTGACATCACCTTTCTTAAAAGCTTTTAGGCCCAAGAAACAGCTTTAATGGGGATTATTTTCTTCCTGGAATATATGCTGTTGTGTGGGGGGGGGAAAAACCCTCTTACCTGGATCCTTTATGGACGATGAAGATAAAAGAACCATTTCCCCCTGCTTTCTCCGCTAAGGAGCCATTTACTCTGTGCGCTATCTTGTTAAAGCATTATAGCCCCATTATCATAAATCTGCCAGAGAGAGAGAGTAACAGGCAAGGCTTGGATCACATTTTTATGTTGAATGTTTTGAACTTCCCCCCAAAACTATCAAACTCCAGGTATCATATCCCTCAAATACCCTTCTTTTGTAGCCTTGGCTAAATGCACCTTGTCGGAGTGGGGATGAACTTTTAGGTGTGAGTGCAGAATTGCTCATGACCTTATAAAAATGGAAATTACATTTTACTTTGAGTTGCAATTTACCTGAATATGGCACTCACTAAAGGATAGGTATAGTGCACCTAAAAGCTAATAGCAGAAATGTCAGTGCTTAAGGTTTCTGATAATGACCAAGGCCACGGTAACTAGCTGGCAAAGTGCAGACATGGTGAGTGGTTCCTGAGGAAGTCCTGACATTTTGAAAGGTCTACCATTATCGACAGGTAGAAAATATGACTAGGTTATGTGTCAGATTCAATTTATACCCCCTTTTATGGGAGTCACTTTTAAATTCCCATCAGCGAAGTGGTGTTTACTGAGTGCACGGTCATGGCTTGCCCAAGACTGTGCTGAGGGTCGTTCTAATGTAGTAAACTCTTTCTTGCCCCAGAGAGACTGACATCTTCCTGACAGCTTCCAGAGAGCGAGCAACTAAAGCAACCAAAAGGCACTGCCATACACAGACAGAAGGGTTGGGTTGGCACCTCTACATGACATAAAGCTTTTAGCACAGGCTATGGCTCCATAAATGTTAGTGGTTACTGTTATTTTCTCAGTAGTTGTAGTCACAGACATTTCACTCTTAGCAGGTCTTTGTTTAGCCTAACACATCTCTGGAAGTCCACTGGAAATGACTTCTAGAAGTACAGGTGCCCACAGGCTGGACTGCCCACCACTTTTCATGACTAGGGCAAACCTGAAGACAGTCGTGGGCATATTAAGACTCAGCACACCAGCAGGCACTTCGTTTGCAAAACATTATGATAAATCTGAAAAATCCCAGGAGGAATAACCCAGAGAATTACAGATGTTTTCCTTCTCCAAATGGAGGTGGGAGGGGTCTGTCCTCCTGACCTGATTTGTCTTTTGGGTCACAGAGGAAGGTTTCGAAAGGTCTACCGCTATCAACAGTGCTACACACTGGGGGTGGCTAAGCTTTTCACGGGAAGCAGGGCTTTGGACCACCGGCAGGTACAGCTGTTCGATACTCTCACTGAGGGTCTAATGACTGAGGGCCCTTTGGGAGATGAAAGGATGAACAAAATACAGCACCGCAGTGCATAGGAAGAAGAGGGCCATACACAAATAGCTCCGACATGAGGCAGGAAGGGATGCATCTTGTAAGAAAAGGACAGTGAAATACAGTAGGAGCACAGAGAAGGGATAGTTTCCTTCTCACTGGAAGATCAGACAGTCTCCCTAGAGGCAGTAGCCTTTGCACTGGACAGTGAAGAAGGTATTTGACTTTGACAGATAGAGAAGGGTGGAAGGGCCCAGCAGGAAGAAGGAACAGTACAAGTCCTTCTCTTGGGACTGAGTGCGTTTGGTGCCAGGTGGCTGGACCATAGGGTTCGCAAGGGGACTGGTGGGAGAGCACACCAGAAGGACCAGGAGATGTAAGGGTGGGAGGTCCGAGCTACCAGGTGGAGAGTCTGGGGAGTCACTGAAGGTTTGTGAGCAGGGGAGTGTCATGGGAGTAGTGACAATCAGTGCAGGTGCCAGAGGACTGCAAGTTAGAGGCTGTCTCTTCAGGTTCACAATATTCCACAGGGACAAAGACTACATCACACAACCCATGGTAAGAAGAAGGGAAAAGACAGGAATAAGAACAGTCTGATCAGTCTTTTTATTCTGGCTGGTGGACTTCGGTAATGTTGCAACAAATAGGTTAAGTCCCAATTGTATTTTTTTTTAATTTTTTCTAACGTTTATTTATTTTTGAGACAGAGAGAGAGAAAGAGCATGAGTCAGGGAGGGGCAGAGAGAGAGGGAGACATAGAATCTGAAGCAGTTTCCAGGCTCTGAGCCGTCAGCGCAGAGCCAGGTACAGGGCTCAAACTCACGAACTGCGAGATCATGACCTGAGCCCAAGTCAGATGCGTTAGTAACCAACTGAGCCACCCAGGCACCCCCCCCCCTACAATTGTATTTCTTATAGCAAGATGAAAATGAGGAATACAAGTTTTTTTTAAGTTTATTTATTTATTTTGAGAGAGAGAGAGAGAGAGAGAGAGACCAAGTGAGCGAGCATGAGTGGAGGAAGGGCAGAGAGAGGGAGAGAGAGAGAATCCCAACTAGGCTCTGCATCGACTACACAGGATTCAAAGTCACAAACGTGAGATCATGACCTGAGCCAAAACCAAGGGTCAGACACTTATCTGACTGAGTCATTCTGGCACCCCAGAATATAAATTCTTAAAACAAATAAATGAAATAAATGATTTCAAGGCTCAATTTCCTATCAAAATAAACTATTGTAATTTTTAAAAACTTAGGATGACACAGGAGACCTTCTCTAGAACACAGTCGCTAGATCATCAATTTCATGACGACAAGATCTAGAATTGGTAGGAATGTAACAAAAACAAACCACACTCAGGATCTCTCTCTCTCTCTCTCTCTATTAATGGACCATCACTTATTATTTTTTTAAATTTTCTTTTAATGTTTGCTTATTTTTTTTTTTATAGAGACAGAGAGTGAGTGGAGAAAGGGCAGAGAGAGAGAAAGAGGGAGACACAGAATCTGAAACAGGCTCCAGGCTCCAAGTGTCAGCACAGAGCCCGATCCGGGTCTTGAGCGCACAAACTGTGGGATCATGACCTGAGCTGAAGTCAGACACTTAACCAACTGAGCCACCCAGGTGCCCCAATAGACCATCCCTTATTAAGGCTCTCCTGCTCTTACTTTTTTGACCTTATCTGGGTGTGCTGCCATTAAATTAATTTCTGACCTTGTAGAAACTATAGAAAAAGCTGCCTGCCAAGGCAAGGGTTGATTTCGTTTCAAGATCTCTTCATCATTCATTCATTCAAGAGAAATTTATTGAGGAGCTATTATATGCCTAGTACTGTGCTAAGTATTAGGACATAGGCAAGAAACACATGATACCTGCTCTCAAGAGATCATAATCTTAATGAGGGTGCCAGATAAGAAAAGAGTGTAATATAGAGTAAGAAAACAGATGGAGAGGAGCATCCTGTCCTCCAGGAGAACTTTCTAACTCAGACTGGAGGAGTCAGGGAAGACTTCTAGCAGGAGGCAACACCAGACATAATTCATGAAGGGCCAAGCAGTGATAGACAGGTGGGTTCCAGTTCCAGTAATGGCACTCACTTCCTCACTAAGCTTAATCATTTCTAGCTTTTGACTGAAAGTGAGAGACTTGTAACTCTTCCTTTCACTTAAACACTTAGGGCCATTGTAGGGTTATGAATTGGCATAATTTCAATATAGCTATGTCTCAGGAGATAGGGAGGCCCAAGGAGAGGATGAGAGGTGGGGAGTGGCGGGTCCGCGGAGCAGTCAGAACACACAAGGCATTTATTGTTTGCCGTCCTGTGAGGGCACAGTTCCTGGTGCCCCCCAAACAATGAGGAGATAAACATTAAAGATCACTGGTCACAGATCACCATAACAAATACGATAATAATGAAAACATTTGAACTATTGTGCAAATTGCTGAAATGTGACACAGAGACCCAAAGTGAGCAAATGCTGTTGGAAAACTGGTGCTGATGGACTTCCCAGATACAGTGTTGCCAGGACCTTCAATTGGTAAAAAACGCAGTATCTGTGAATTTGCAAATAAAGCAAAGGGCAATAAGATGAAGGATGTCTGTATTCTACTTTTTTGATGCTATCGTGAATGGATTTTTTTTTTCTTATTGTCTATTACTATGTCTAAGGTCAGTTGAAAGGAAAGTCTCTGAAACAACAGTGCTGGGTCAACTGGATAAACATAAAAAAAGGAACCTTGACCCTTATTTCAACACGGTTCATAAATCCACAGTAAAGGCTCCTAGAACAACTCTGTCCAAGAGCAGTTTTGTGATGATGGAACCATTCCCTGTGATGTCCATTGAGGTAACCCCTGGCCACATGTAGCTATTGAACTCTTGAAATGTGAGTAATAGAACAGAGATACTGAGTTTTAAATTGTACATAATTTAAATTTAAATACCCACCTGTGGCTAATGGCTATTATATTGGACAGCGTAGTTGTAGAAGAAAACATGGAAGAATATTTTCATGAAATTAGGGTAGGCAGTTATTTCTTAGAGATGATATGAAAAACATAATGTAAAATGTAAAAAGTTGATAGCTTGAACTTAACTGAAATTTAAAGCTTCTGCTCATCAAAAGATATCTTTTAAAAAATATTTCTTTATTTCTTTATTTTGAGAGACAGAGAGAGAGAGAGGGAGAGAGAACACATGGGATGGGTGGAGAGAGAGGGAGAGAGAGAATCCCAATCAGGCTGTGCGGTGTCAGCTCAGAACGTGATGCGGGGCTCAGTCTCAGGAAATGGGAGATCATAACCTGAGCTGAAATCAAGAGTTGGACGCTTAACTGACTGAGCCACCCAGGAGCCCCTCAAAAGACATCCTAAGAAAATGAAAATGTAAGTCACAGATCAAGAGAAAATGTTTACAATGCATTTGACAACGAGCTTGTATTCAAAATGGATTACAAAACTGTCACAGATCAGTAACAAAAATAATCAAATTTTAAAATGTGCAAAAGACTCATGCGGAAACTTCACAAAAGAAAATAAACTGATAACCAATAAGCACATGCAAAGATGTTCAACATGACAAGAGATCAGAGAAATGCCCATTAAAATCACAATGAGATGCCATTTCCCTCCCACTAACATGACTGACATTGAAAAGACTGACAACACCAAATGTTGACAAGGATGGGGAGTAACTGGAACTCTGATACTTTGTGGGAGGGTGTAAAATGGCACAACTACTTTGGAAAACTGCAGTTTCTTATAATGTTAAGCACACGTCTACTCTGGGACCCAGGAATTCTACTCTTAGGTATTTACTCAAGAGCAATAAAAACATGTATCTACAAAGAGACTAATTAAGAGTGTTCATAGCAGCTGTCCTGACAACAGTGTCAGTCATCGACAAGCCAGATGTCTTTTTTTTTTAATGTTTTAAGTCCATTTATTTATTTTGAGAGAGACGGAGACAGTGTGAAAGCGGGGAGGGGCAGAGAGGGAGAGAAAGAATCCAAAGCAGGTTCTGCGCCATCAGCACAGAACCCAATGCAAGGCTTGAACCTGTGAACCAAGAGATCATGACCTGAGCTGAAAGCAGGAGTCGGACGCCTAACTGACTAGGCTATCTAGGCACCCCCAGCCAGATGTCTTTTAACAGGAGAATGAATAAACAAATTGTAGTGAACTCATAATTAAGCAAGAAGGACAGACTGTTGTTATATGTAACAACTTGGACGATTCTCAAAAAACATTATGCTAAGCAAAAGAATCCAGGCACAAAGGGTTATATGTTGTATGAATTTGTATGAGTTTTAAAAACAGGCTAAACTAGTCTGTGGTGATAAAAATCAAAACACTTTACCCACAGGAGGTGAGAATTGACTAGAAATTCAAGAATAGGCAAAGCTTATCAATAGAGAAATCAAGGCAGTGCTACCTAAAGTGGGTAGAAATTGAATGGAAGGAAACTTGAAAGAGAAAGGAAACGTTCTATATCTTGGTCAGAGGGATGGTTACATGGGTGTTTACATTAATAAAAACACATGGGATTTTGCTTTTATGCATTCCAGTATGTAAATTTTACCCTATAATGGAATTGAAGCAAGCTGTGTGTGTGATTACATTGTTTCATATATAGGTTCTTTAGTTTACCAAAGAAGGAAAAGAAGAATAAAGGGATGATCTATTGACTATTTAACATTTACCAAATTCTAAGAGTACAAAGGTGAACTTTTGCCTTGTTCTCAGGGAGGGAGGATCAGACAAATTGTACTGTTATCACACTAAGAGATTATTGGGAGAAAGGTCAGAAGAGCGGGGTTGGGCAGAGAAGGCGTCTCCAGGGCCTGACCATCCACCACCCGGCTCTGCCCTGCAGAAAGAAAAAACTCTTGGTCTCCTCTTGGTTCAGCCAGGATGATTTTTTAAAATAATTTATTTTTAAATTTACATCCAAGTTAGTTAGCATATAGTGCAACAATGATTTCAGAAGTAGATTCCTTAATGCCCCTTGCCCATTTAGCCCATCCCCTCCCCTCACAACTCCTCCAGCAACCCTCTGTTTGTTCTCCATATTCAAGAATCTCTTATGGTGTGTCCCCCTCCCTGTTCTTACATTATTTTTTGTTTCCCTTCCCATATGTTCATCTGATTTGTGTCTTAAAGTCCTCCTGTGAGTGAAGTCATATGATATTTATCTTTCCCTGACTGACTAATTTCTCAGCAAGCATGATTAAAGGAGCCACTTCCTACTCCCGAGACGATGTAGCCTATGTTGTGGAAGACGTGCTGCACAGCTGGGTCTCTGGTCTGCTTTCGCACACGGTGGTTGCTCCAGGCGGCCGGAAAAGCCTCAGCTGCTTCTTAGCCCTGGATTTGGGAAATGACATGAGCCCCGGCATCTTAATCATGCCATTTCCAAACATGTTAAGCCCCTCTTTCCTAGGTGACATTTTATCTTATTCGGTCACAGGTTGCCAGTGCACTCATTCCGATTCTCAAACATCTTTTAGACCTGGGTGAAGTGACAATTAATGGAAGAAAACCACTTACTGAAAGATAAGAAGACCTCTTAAATATACATTAAAGCAGAAGCTGTCAGTCGCCCTAAAGTGATTTTTCTCTGAATTCTGAATACGTGACTTAGTGAATGTTGTACTCGTGTGTAAATCATTGACCTTCACATCGCATTTGCTCGGTAGGCTATGAGATTTGTTCCCCTGAGTTTTTTTTTTTATTATTAAAAAGGAAAACTCAGGCTTCTGAGGAGAATCCCTTGTCTGATGTCACCCAGGTAATTAGGGTTGGAGATCTGGTATAAAGTCCCTCAGCTGCTGGATTGCAGAGCTTCTAGGATAACTGACCTCTGAAACTGGGCGTGATTCTTGATAATTTGGAAATTAGTCTGTATGATCAGATTTTCCAGACTGTAAATTGCATCCAGGAGCCCCTTGGGTGGCTCAGTTGGTTGAGTGTCCGACTCTCGATTTCAGCTCAGGTCATGATCTCAGTTTGTGAGTTAGAGCCCTGCATTGGGCTCTGTGCTGACAGTGTGGAGCCCTACTTGGGAGTCTCTCTCTCTTCCTCTCTTGCTGCCCCTCTCCCACTTGTGTATGCGCTTACTCTCACTCTCTCTCAAAATAAATAAAAATAAACTTAAAAAAAATTGCATCCATGCCCACTGCCCCATGAGAACTTGGTCATAAGTACTTTATCCTGAGTGATGGGGTGGGAAGGAAGAGATTTAGAATGAAAATCATAGTATTGAGATCACATACTTATTAAACAGACTCCAGAACCTAATTTTTGTCAGGTTCTGTTCTGGATTTGAAAATGTGTTTAGTCATGATTCTTGCCCTTAATGAATCATTACCTGTGTGTGAGCAACCTTTTTATAGACCTGCAAAGGATGGTGATTGAAATTGATGGGTGTCAGCACTATTCAGTACTCTTGTGAGATTGATAGTTTTTCATTCATTCATTCACTGATTTATTACCATTGAGTTGAGAATTGGTTCCACATTAAATAAAACAAGGAATTAGGAACGGGTTTTATTCTCACTGCCATTACTAACTGGTTTTGCAACTCATGGGGGCAATCCGATGGCTCCTTACCTTAGCTCATGTCTCTGTGAAATGGGTATCATAATTCCTGCCCTAAGTGACTGCACTGGCCAGTTTTGGGAATCAAGCGAGATACATGGACATGAAGGCACTTTGACAAACATGAAACTTACCCTGCAAGGTAGCACCGTTGTTCAGGCTGATCTGATGTAGGTCAGGCGTCCTAACCTTGACCTTTAGTGGTGATCCCTGGGGATCCTGTGAAAACACAGATGACTGGCCCCTACCTCTAGAGATTCTGAAGGTCTTGACCCAGGATTCTGCATTTGAAGAAGCACTTCAAGTAATTCTGATCCAGGTGATCCAGGAGTCCCAGAGAAGCATGGCTGCTCGATCCAGAATATTGAGGGATTCCTCAGCAAGGTGTCTTTTTGGGATGGTCCAGTTGTCTCGGGTTTATTTGCATGCTCAGAAGTGATGTCTCTCAGTTCTGGTATGTGTCTGTCCTATACAGAGACATGGGCTCGAGGCTCAGAGGAAACATGCCCACCTGCCCGACGTGTCGAAAACCACAATTTCTGTAGGTGAACAAGCTGGTGTGTAAGGAGTCTTTTATTTCCCTTCTCTCTACAGCAATGCCGAGTCTTCAGAGAAGAGATTCAGAATGAATAGCTTTGTGTCAGACTTTGGAAGACCGCTGGAGCCGGATAAGGTGTTTTCTCGACAGGGCAATGAGGAATCCAGGTCTCTCTTTCACTGCTACATCAACGAAGTGGAACACTTGGACAGGGCCAAGGCTTGTCAGCAGACCACAGCCCTTGGCAGCAGCGCTCAACTGCAGGAAGCCGTTAGAAGCAACGGGCAGCCAGAGGAGGAGCTGAATAGGCTCATGAAGTTTGACATCCCCAACTTCGTGAACACAGACCAGAACTCCTCCTTTGGGGAGGATGACCTTCTGATTGCAGAACCACCTATTGTTCTAGAAAATAAGCCGGTTTCCCAGACCTTATGCAAAGACCTGGATTGAGAAACGGACTCTGTAAAGTGTCTTCCTTGGGTCTGTCCTTGTAAAGCAAGAAATCTCCATTGACCAAAGTTGTTTGTGTGTGTCGTGGGAGGGAGAGATGAGAGAAAGAGAGACAGAGATAGAAAGAAAGGCACAGAGAAGAGAGCCCCCTCAGAAAAAAGCTGAAGAAGCTGAGTTTCTATGCCTTTAAACATAGTTCAGGCTTTTTTGAGAATAAAGTATTTACATGGTCTCATCTTCCCTGTTGTTGGAAAGTCTGGTTGCACACTGACTGTCAATGTTCTTGAATGGGGGTTAGCATACTGCCTTCTAGTCTGGCCCTGCCACTACCGTGCTCTACTTTTAGTGAGTTGCTTTGCCTCTCTGGGCTGCCACATTGTTCGTTATAACGTGTGGAGTCTGAAGTAGGTGATTCATCCCACCTCTAATGTATTGTGAATTTGTGACTTTGCATCCAGAAGAAGGTGGAATGTACAAAAAGCAGTATGAACCAGGGCCCTGCCTCCTATTTCTCGTAGGATGCCCCATGTCTGAACCTTCCACTCAATCCTTAACTGGGCCCAGCTTTTGTCAGAGGTCCAAGCATCTATGAAGAGGTCAGAAGACACATCTCACAGTCACCATAAATGGGCAACATTCATGTTGATTGTACTGAAATAGCTCTTCTGAGAACCTCCAGCCACCCATGCTGAAACCTAGGGCCAGCTCTGCCCCTCCTCTCCTAGAATGAATACCAATTCATGGACCGTCGCATGGCCCTCTTGTTCCCATAAATGTAGAGAAGGTTGTTAGCTCCGTGAGAGGAGGTGCCTTTTGTGTCTGTGTGTTGGTGTGTGTCTGTCACACTCTGTGTCATTGGCTCCGAAGAAGAAAAGTATTTGCCATGCTATTTATTTGGCACATGTGCAGGTGATGGTCATGTGACTAGTATACGGACTTTGAGCTGAGATGGTGAACGGGTTGTAAGTCCCTCCCCAACAGATATGCGGGGTGCCCTCGTGCAACACAGAGTTAATTTCATAAAGGAATCCAGGCTGCACAGTGGTATTGGAAACAGCTTGGTTTTGTACCCACAGTCGCATGCATGGCCAGCTGCTAATCTCTGGGTGGCATTTCCATTATGAATTTGTTTACCACCTGTCTTGCTTAAGCTAAAAAATAAATGCATTTGCACAGGAATTTTCTCTGGTTCTTTGTTTCCACGCATCCAAATTTTTCATTTCCCTTAAGAATTATTCCATGTTTATAATGCTTCCTAATTTCTGTCGTCTCTAGGAGCCCGGTTGGTCTGAGTCACGCACCAGATTTCATTTGGGAGTTTTTCCATCAAAAGAAATCCCTTTTCTATAATATCTTTTGAGGAAAATATTATTCTTTAAGACTCTAACACTAAACAGTAGAACAAAGCAAGGAACATTTCTTGTAATTAACATATTCTTGCAAATAGATACTTGCTATTTTCATTAAAGAATGCTGATTTTATTAACTGTTACTCATATGACTGTTACTATTCACAATTGAAACAACCAAATATAAACCATAGGCTATTTCTTAAGATTCAAAGCTTTTTAAGTGGTATCTAATTATAAGTAGATTTATTAGAAGAGTATTACTAGAAGTTGGGAAAATAACCATGACCATACCATCATTTTTATTAATGAAATGTCAAGAACTGTGAAAGGTATGAGATTTTACCCCTCCTGCAAGCTACCAAAGTCAGCCAGGCCCAGTTTCCTGGTTGCTGGCAGAGACATGAGACTCCTGGATCAGAGACAAAGAACTTCTTACAGCACAGCAGGCAACATGTTCTTCATGGTCATGGTGGGTCCTAAATTCATTTCCTATTGCTACTGTAGCAAAGTACCACAAACTTAGCTCAAAGCAACACAAATTTATTCTTTTATAGTGTAGAGCACAGAAGTCCAAAATCAGTGTCAGTGGCTAAAATCAAGATGTCATCAGGGCCGTATTCCATCTGAAGGCTCTAGAGAAAAATCCACTTTCTTGCCTTTTCCGGCTTTCAGAGGCTGCGAATACTCTTTGGCTTATGACTTTGTATCATTCCGTCCTCTGCTTCTACTTACACCTCTGTCTCTGACCGTCCTGCCTCTCTCCTATAAGGACCTGTAAGGACCTCTATAATCCAATCGCATTGGATCACCCATGATAATCTCCCAACTTGAGATTCTTTTTTTTTTTTTAATTTTTTTTTAACGTTTATTTATTTTTGAGAGAAAGAGAGGCAGATGCAGAATCTGAAGCAGGCTCCAGGCTCTGAGCCATCAGCACAGAGCCCGCCGCGGGGCTCAAACTCACAGACTGTGAGGTCATGACCTGAGCTGAAGTCGGCTGCTTAACCGACTGAGCCACCCAGGCGCCCCCCCCAACTTGAGATTCTTAATTGCATCTGCAAAATCCCTTTTGCCATGTAAGGTAACATATTCACGAATTCAAGGATTAGGACATGGACATATCTGGGGGCGGGCATTAGCCTACACAGTCTTTGGCCGCAAAGATTCATGTGCATCTCACACGCAAAATATATTCACCTCATCCCCAATATCCTCCAAAGTCTCAATTATAAAGTATCAACTCAGAGTCCAATATAGAGTTCAAATCTTATTAGCTCAAAAGTCCCGATTTCATCATCTTAATTATCTAACTCAGGTATGGGTGAGACCCTGGGTATGATCTATCTTGGGGAAAAATTCTCCATCTGTGCCCTGTAAAACTAGAGAACAAGTAATTTGTTCCCAAAATACAATGGTGGGACAAGCACAGCAGACCAGTTATAGACATCTGTTCCAAAAGCGAGAAACTGGAAGGAAAAAAGGACTCACCAGTCCTGTGCAATTTCGAAATTCACCTGGGCCGACTCCACTCAGTTGTCCTGGAAATGATCCTCTGTCGGTCATGGCTTTGCCCTCCGGGCCTGCAGCTCTGCCCTTGAAATCATCCTTCCTTTTTCTTAAATGTATTTATAACTGAGTAGCTTATCAGCCTGTTTCCTGCATGTAGAACTTAGGGGGTCTGGCAGCCTACTTTCACCTCGTCCTCTCTCCGTCCCTTCAAGCCCAAGTTAGCAGTGTTTCTGCAGGTGTAACATTCTCAAGAACATTGTGAGCCTTCTCACCATGTCACCTGTAATCATTCCATGAGACAAGGGGCACAAATTGCACCACAGAATCATTCCCTCTTGAGGCAGGGGCATGACCTTTTGTGACTCCGGGCTGGTCAGGGGAAGGTGACTTTTGCTTTGATCAATGGCAATTCTCCAGACAAGGGAGTGCTAGTGGACCAACACCCCCAGAAGCCGGGAATGACAAATGAGCTAGTAGAGGAATCTGGGTGGGGACACCGCTAGCACCCTTATAAACAGCAGCAGTTGACATCTATTGGGCACTAAGCAGCCTCTGTGCTAACTTAATTTTTGTAACTCCACTATGAGAACTCCCAATACAGAGGCTTAAATGATCCTTTTAAATATAAGTTAAGTCAGGTTACCTCTCTGCTTAAAACCCTGGAATGGGGGTGCCTGGGTGGCTCAGTTGGTTTAGTGTCTGACTCTAGATTTTGGCTGAGGTCATGATCCCAGGGTCGTGGGACTGAGCCCTGTGTTGGGTTCCATGCTGAGCATGGAGCCTGCTTGGGATTCTCTCTCTCTCTTCTCTCTCTGCCTCTTCCCTGCTTGTGCTTGGTCTCTCTCTCTCTCTCAAAATAAGTAAATAAACATTCAAAACTCTGCAATGGCTTCCAATTTCACTCAGCAAAGAAGCTAGAGTCCTTATAGTGACCTCAAGGCTTTCCTCCCCGGTCCCTCTGCACGGCCCCCCCACCCCATCCCCTAGCTGATCTCATCTGCTCTCCTGGCTCACCCTGCTCCAGCACACTGACCTCTCTGCCGTCTCTTGAAAACATCAGACATTCGTCTAAGGGCTGTTGCCCTGGCCAGTCTCTCTGTCTGGTACATTTTCCCTCTAGATGTCCACTGGGCCCACTCCCTCACATCTTTCAACTTTTTCCTTAAATGCCCCCTGTTATGGGTCAAATTGCTCCCCTTCCAAACTGTCGAATTCACATGCCAAAGTCCTAACGTCCAAAGTCTGAGAATGTGACCTTCTCTGGAAATAGGGTTGTTGCAGATGTAATTAGGTAAGAGGAAGTCTTGAGAGTGGACCCTCATCCAGTATGACTTGTGTCCTTATAAAAAGGGAACATTTGGATGCAGAGACACGCACAGGAGGAAGTCCGTGTGAAGAGAAGTCGGGAGAAGGTAAGCCAAGGAGAGGGGCCTGCAGCAGACTCCCCCTCACAGCCTTAGGAAGGAAGCAGTCCTCCTGACCGACATGGTGATCTCAGACTTTCAGCCTCAGGACCAAGAGACAACAAATCTCTGGTGTCGAAGTCACCCCATTGTAGTGCTTTGCTGGAGCCCTAGTAAAGCAACAGTCCCCTCCTCAATGTTCTTAGTGAGGCTTCCGCCGGCCATTCTTTCAAACCGGGCACTGCATTCATTCCCCTTATCCTTGGCCAGCACCCTATCTTCCCGATCAGAGTCTATTTTTCTTTCTCTACTGCACCCATCACCTCCCATACTGTACATGATTACGATGTCTGTGGTTCCTTCGTGCCCCTCCTACTAGAATGTAAACTCTGCAAGGGTCAGACAGGTGCCCGAAACACAGGAGGCAGTCGATAATAACTGGCTGGAGGGAGGGATGAGTGTTTCTGATATATATTTATATCTATTTTACAGGTGGGAGAACAAAGGCTCTGGAGATTCGGTGTATTGCTCAGGCACAGAGCCGCCCGGCGGCAGAACAAACTGGGTTCCAAGAAAGAGAGAAGCCGCGGAAGGCTTGAATGGGTCCCTCTCGGTTGGTGAGTATTTACCTGATTTTTTTTTTCCATCTCCAACTTTGGACTTCTTTATGTATTCTCTGTAATTTTCAATCTGTTTTAAATTTTAATTGTGCTTCGTTTCAGGCAGGCAATCTGTAAATCTCTTAACTTGCAAGTTTATTCCATATTGTGATTACTGATGGTGTTTGCTTTCTAGTATCTTATTTGTGATTTCTATTTACTTCACTCTGATTTTCTTCTTTCTTGCTTTATGCCATGCAGCCGTGCTTAAGAGCATGGGGTCTGGAAATAGTCTGTTTGAGATGGGTTTCATTACCGGCTTACTGTGCGGTCTTCACCAGGGTACCTAGGCCTTTGAGGTTTGTTTGTTTCCTCACAAACAAGAAGGGATAACATCCACCTAAAAGTTAGTGAGCAGTAGGGGATAAAACATATAAAGCACTTAAAATAGTGATTGACTATTGATTGACATTCCACATGCTCCATTTGGCTCATTTTTTTTTTATTCTCTCTTTTTATTTTTTTTAAAATTTTTTTTTATTTAAAAAAATTTTTTTAATGTTTATTCATTTTTGAGAGATGAAGAGAGACAGAGCATGAGCGGGGAAAGGGCAGAGAGGTAGGGAGACACAGAATCCGAAGCAGGCTCCAGGCTCTGAGCTGTCAGCACAGAGCCCAACACGGGGCTCGAACTCACAGACCGCGAGATCATGACCTGAGCCAAAGTCGGACGCTCAACCTACTGAGCCACCCAGGCGCCCCTATTTATTATTTTTTAAACAACTATTTGAGAGATCACTCTTGAATTTTAATAAACATACTGGACTGAAAGTTCAAGTCTGTTGTTTAACTTGTTGAATTGTACATACCGTTTGTTACACATATTTTGTTTCCATAAGTTCTGTTGGGCTCTTTTAAAAAAAATCCACCTGTTCTTTTCTCATGAGGTCCTAGTTTTTTCATTAAATTTTCTATGATTTATATTTTTAAAGGAGGATTTAGCCATTCTTATTTTATGCTTTTATTGTTTTATAATTAAAAAAATTTTTTATGTTTATTTTTGAGACAGAAAACAGAGCTTGAGCAGGGGAGGAGCAGAGAGAGAGAGAGGGAGACACGAAATCCAAAGCAGACTCCAGGCTCTGAGTTGTCAGCACAGAGCCTGACATGGGACTCGAACCCATCAACCTTGAGATCATGACCTGAGCCGAAGCCGGTCACTTAACTGACTGAGGCACCCAGGTTTTATAATATTAGGCTCTGGAATACTAATCATCTTGGTGGTTTTGGGTTTGCTACTTCTTATACTCAATTGTTTCCAACTGGTGTGTGTGTGTGTGTGTGTGTGTGTGTGTGTGTGTGTGTGTGTGTGTGTGTGGTTGCATGAGCTTCTTTACAGTGAGTAGTATTTTTTTCTGTGATTGCCTCACGCAGCCTGGTTTTATAAAAATTTCTCTAAGTGGGACGCCTGCATAGCTCAGTTGGTTAAGCTTCTGACTTCAGCTCAGGTCATGATCTCCCCGTCCCTGGGTTTGAGCCCTGTGTTGGGCTCTGTGCTGACAGCTCAGAGCCTGGAGCCTGCTTTGGATTCTGTGTGTGCGCCTGTCTCTGACCCTCCCTGCTCTCTCTCTCTCTCTCAAAAATAAATAAACATTAATTTTTTAAAAATTCTTTAAATAAATAACAAAAATTTCTCAGAGTGATCAATCTAATTACGTTATTTTTAAATTTTTGCTTGGGGCTTCCTGTCTCATAAACGGAGCATAAATTTGGATCCCACCTCCACATGAATCATGAGCTTGGAGTTTAGATGTTTTTTAAGGGAGGTTTTGTTTTTCTTAGGGACCCTGTTAGAACCAGTGCCTTCATCTTTTTCCTGTGTCAGTGTATGGAGTTCCTTGTCCCCATTTCACTGAAGGGTCGCAGGAAAGCAAGACAATCTCTATGTCTGGTATGAACCCCGTTTTTCTGAATGGGTATTTTAACCCACTTGATGATGCAGATTAAAACCCTGTCCCTGGGGCACTCTGGCATCAAGTCACGAGCTTACCATTCCGGCTGGCTTTAAGTTTCCCGTGTATTTTTGTCATCTGTGAACTCTTTTCTTTATGGTTCGCTCTATCTTATTTTCGTTGCTGTATTTTACCCAGTATTACCAAAAGTTTTCCTTTGAAGAGGGAGTCACATTTACTCAGTTTACTATGTTTCCAGAACTCAAAGCTTCTGTTCTAGAATATCAGTTTGATTCTTTTAAAGAATACATTTCAGTATATTTCTTAGGTGCAAATCTTTACCCTTTTATCTATCATGTCCATCATTTTCTCTAGTTTATTGAACATATTAAAAGCGACTATTTTAAAAGACTTCATTTGCTAACCCTGATACCTGGACCACTTGTATTTACACCTGCTGATGTTTCCTCCGCTCATATTGCCAAATCATATAGCCTGGACACTTTGCCTGTCTGGAAATTGTTTACTATTTGGCAGACATTGTGAATGAAATCGATCGATGCTACAAATGATGTTATCTTCCATGAGAGAAGCTTCTCCACTTCCTGTTAGGCAGGTAGAGGTTGGGGTGATCACCTTGCTCTAGTCAGGCACTGAGGTAGGTCAGGACTCTATTGTTTTTCAAAAACAACTTTGAGGTATACTTGACAGAATGATTTTGACATATTTAAAGTGTCCTTTTTAATACACTTTGACACCCAAGAAATCATCACCACAACCAAGATAATAAATATGTTTTTCACCCACAGAAGTTAACAAAATATTTTTTTTAATGTTTATTTTTGAGAGAGAGAGACACACACAGAGTGGGAGCAGGGAAGGGGCAGACAGAGAGGGAGACACAGAATCTGAAGCAGGTTCCAGGCTCCAGGTTTTGAGCTGTCAGCACAGAGCCCGATGTGGGGCTCGAACTCACTAACTATGAGATCATGACCTAAGCCGAAGTCAGACTTTCAACCGACTGAGCCACCCAAGTGCCCCCATAGAAGTTTTCTCATACCCGCTTGTAATCCCTCTCTCCCCATCTCTTCCCCTGGAAACAATTGATCTGCTGTCTGTCACTATACATTGGTTCGTATGTTAAAATATTTATATGAATGCAGTCAGGTGGTATCTACTCTTGTCTGGCTTTTTTCAAAATTATTTTGAGATTCATCCATGTTGTAGTTTTTTATCCATTTACTTGTTGATGGATATTTGGGTTATTTACAAATTTTGGCTATTATAAATAAAACTTCTATGAATATTTGTTTACAAGTCTTTGTAAGGGCGTGTGCTTTTCTTTTCTTTTTCTTTCTTTCTTTTTTTTAACAATTTATCGTCAAATTGGTTTCCATACAACACCCAGTGCTCATCCCAACAAGTACCCTCCTCTGTGCCCATCACTCACTCTCCCTCCTCCCGCACCCCCCTCTCCCCTCAGTTTGTTTGTAGTCCTTGAGAGTCTCTTATGTTTTGTCTCCCTCCCTCTCTGTGGTTTTTTTCTCCCCTCTTCCCCTCCCCCATGGTTTTCTGCTAAGTCTCTCAAAATCCACCTAGGCGTGGCAAGCACATGGTATCTGTTTTCTTAAGCGCCTAGAAGAGGAGCATCTGGGTCATATGGCTGATAGATGTTTGTTTTTAAGAAACTTTGACGTTTTCTAAAATGGTTATATAGTTTTAACTTCCTCACAGCGTATGAATTCTGGCTGCTTTGCTTTCTTACCAACACACTGTAAGATCAATCTTTTAAAAATTTAGCCATTCTGGGGCACCTGGGTGGCTCAGTCCGTTAAGCGGCCGACTTCGGCTCAGGTCATGATCTCACGGTCTGTGAGTTCGAGCCCTGCGTCAGGCTCTGTGCTGACAGCTCAGAGCCTGGAGCCTGCTTCGGAGTCTGTGTCTCCCTCGCTCTCTGCCCTTCTCCTGCTCACGCTCTGTCTCTATGTCTCAAAAATAAATAAATGTTAAAAAAAAATTAAAAAAAAATTTAGCCATTCTAATATATGTGTTTAGTCCTATCTCATTATGGTTTTCAGTTGCATTTCACTAATAATCAATGATTATTATCATCATTTCATAAGCTTATTGTACATCTGGATTTCTTTGGTAAAATGTCTTTTCATGTCTTTGGCTCATTGTCTTATTGGGGGTGTTTGTTTTATTACTGACTTTTGAGAGTTCTTTATTCTGGGTATGAATCTTTTATCAGATATATGATTTGCAAATAGTTCTGTCAGCCTATAGCTTGTCTTTTTGTCTACTTGATGGTGTCTTCCAAAAAGCAGAAGTTTCTTATTATGGTGAAGTCCAATTTATTAATTCTTTTTAAAATAGGTCATATTTTTGGTATTATGTCAAGAAATCTTCACCTTATGTCCTTGTTTAATCTTTTAATATTTAATCTTTTTTTTCTATACCATGTATAGTTTTAGGTTTTATATTAAGGTCAATGATCCATTTTGAGTTAATCTTTACATAATTGTATATTGTGTGATCAAAGTTTACTTTTATTTTTAGTTTTTGCATTAGGATATCCAATTGTTTCAGCACTATTTGTTGAAAAGAACCTTTCGTACTGAGTTGCGTTTGCTCCTTTACTGAAAATCAGTTTTTCAGCACGCATGTGCGTGTGTTGGCTTATTCCTGGATATTCTATTCTGCTGCATTGTCCTATTTGCCTATATTATGCCAAACCATACTTCTTGATTGCTGTACCTTCATAGTTAGTGTTGAAGTCAGATAGTGTAAGTCCCCCCAACTTTGTTCTTCTTGTTTCAAGTTGTTTTAGCTATTTGGTGTCTTTTGTGTTTCTGTGTGAATTTTGGAATCAATTTTTTGGAATTTTTTTTCCTGTATCCTGTTCTGCCCAAATTCCACCCAGCTTTCTTAAGATCCATCTCCAAGGCCACATTTTCCAAAAAAAAAAAAAAAGGTTTCCAGGTCTCAGGTGAAAGGGATTTCTTCTTTTTCTTCTGTGCTCCATTCACACTCCACGTGACACTTCCCGCATTTATTCATACTTGGCCCTGTGTACTTTTCGGACCTTCTTGACGTCTAGTAAACTTCACCAGATCAGGAATCTTGATTTGTTCCCTCTCTCTGCTGCAGAACGAGCTTCAGCCTTTTCCAGGAGCAGCCCCGCATTGAGAGAGATCTGCAAAGACATTTAGCTCATCTCCTGCCTATTGTCAAGGAGTCCAACGGGTTTAGAATGGTTTATTGTTTGTTATCTCCAGGTTCTCTCAGACCTGATTATTTGTTGCTATTACTGCACTTTCAAAGAATAATAGGATAATCATCGTACAAATATCAAAGCATATTCTAATTGACTTGTGTTGATAATGACGCAGCTGTGTCTTAATCTATTGTTCACAGAGTCACTCATCATTGAACCTGTGAGAGAATGTCTTATCTTTAAAGATAGCAATGATATCTTTGGCTCCGCAATACCTCGACTCAGACCTACTAAATTTCCACTGGTGCCCTCCAGCTCTACTCTACCCCTCAACTGGGGGGAACTTGCAGCAATGTCCCTACCCTCTAAAAGCTTATTCTTCTTGGGAAGAATTTTTCTAGGAGTATAATCACGTCCTTCTTACGGGAGAGATTTAGCTCAGTGATCTGGCAGTATGGGGATATATTTAGTCTGATTTTGTAGAGTCTAAACCGTTCCATACTTATTAGGAACAAATACAACGAAGAAATTGTTTCAGCTTCTAACACATTAGCAGCGTAATTATATGAGTAGGGAAGTCAGCTTCCTCATCATATTCAGGCATCATGTCCATGTCGATGTGATACTCACTTTGGATAATGGTTTCTCCTGTGAGCAATTTGAGGTTCAAATTCACACTTATGAATGGCTTTTTGGTTTTCTCCCCTAGTCTTTCCATATTCATTACATCTGGTGGGATTATATAAATCCTGTTCATTTGTAAGAGCACTAATGTCGCTTAAAGCATCATGTGTTTCAAAGGTAATTTGTTAGAAGATAGAAATCCCCTTAAGTTGTTTTCCTAAAATAGAATCTCTGTTGGTGGTTGAAGGAAATTTGCATTAAAATCTTAAATAGAGTGATATAAAATATTAAAAAATGATTAACTATTAGATTCCATAAACACTCTAGTGGTTATTTACTTCTAAGCCTATTTCGGTGGCAGCTTTGCGATGATTCCTTTTTTGTTAGAGGCCTTGAGAGGCCTGTGCCATTGCTGCCATCATCATCGTGGATCCGATTCCTCTAGAAGATTCTAGGAAAATAAAGAGATGAACAGGGATGCGTGTATGTGAGTGTATGTGTGTGTATACAGTGAGAGCTAGAACCAGGCAGTAGATATAGAATGTATGTTCCGTTAAGAATGTGATCAGAAAACCTGGTGTGGTGAACCAAGGACGTGGTAGGGGCGAGATGGTCAAATGGAAAGGAGGAGAACACAAATAAAGGTGTTAGTACAGACAGTGTGGTTAGAAGATTAGGAGATTGGTTGAATGAGAGGAGTGTGGTAGGCAGAATAATGCTCCCTGCTAGCCTCCCCCAAGGTGAAAAGGTACTCACATGGCAAAAGGGACTTTGCAGGTGTTGTTAAGGATGCTGAAGTGGAGAGATGGGAAGAGCATCCAGGTAGAACCAATCTAATCATCTGGGTCCTTGAAAGAGGAGAACCTCTCCCAGCTGGGCCTCGGGTCAGAGGTCCGGAAGGATACTCAGAGAGATGCGAGGTTGCTACGAGGATGGAGGGAGGGGGCACGCCAATGAATGTAGGTGGAAAAAGAGAAGGGAAGGCAGGACAAAGCAAGGAAATCTTTTCTCCCAGGGTCTCCGGAAAGAATGCAGCTCTGCCGATACTCTGATTTTATCCCGACGAGAACTGTGTTGGACCTCTGATCTACAGAGCGGTGAGATGGTAAATCTGTGCTGTTTCAAGCCAGTAGGGTTGTGGTCATTTGTTACAGCAGCAGCAGAAAACAGGTATGGGGGGGGTTTGTGAGAGAGATTAGAGGTCTGGAATGGAGTGCGGAGAGGAAGGCTGGGTCGCGCTGGGTCGTGCTGAGTCGCGCCTGGAAGGCTCAGGGTAAGGATTCTAACATTTACACCTAAAAAAGCAACGGGGTCAAGTGGGAAGCTGGTGTGCATCAAGCAGAGTTGTAGGCAGAACTACCTGGCAATGTGGTTTTGCAGGGTATTTGGGGTGCGAAGAGCAGAGGGGTAATCGCACCTCTACACTAACCGAGTGAAATGGTGACAGGGCTTCAGTGCTGGTGGATACGGGAGTGGGAAGGGACAGGTAGGTACAAGCATTATTTTGAAGAAATTGGCTACAGGTTTGATGACCACATGTTGAGGAGAGTTAGTTGATGTGAACTTAATGTGTCCCCCTCAAAATTTATATGTTGAAACCCAATCCCCCAGTGTGATGGTGGAGCCTTTGGGAGGTACTTAGATTAGCTGAAGTTGTAAGGGCAGAGCCATCACGAATGAGGGTAGTGCTCTTATAAAAGTCCCTGAAGAGTCTGCTTCTCTATTTTCCACCCTGTGAGGATACAAGCAGACAGACCTCTTCAAGCCAGGAAGCAAACCGTCACCGCACACCTAATCTTGTCCCTGCCTCCAGAACTATGAAAAATGAATGTCTGTTGCTGAAGCCGCCCAACCTTGGTAATTTGTTCTAGCATACCGAACTGACTGAGAGTTGAGAATGCCTCGAGGTTTAGGACTGTCTGGAGAAATGTTGAAACCCAGGGGAGGGCACCTGGTTTCAGGAAGAAACATGAAGAGCTGGTTTCAAACATGTTGACTTTTTTGGCAACAGCAGGGTAATTCTGGCAGGAACTGGGAATGGGGGCCGGCACTCAGAGAGGAAAGGTAGAGCTGCAGACCCAACGTTACCCTGTTGTAGAGTGCAGATACGGTCTCTGGGGACTGGAGGGAGGAGAGGGTTGTACTTGTAGATGAAGGTCAAGGGACAAAAGGTAGTTTACTAAACCCCTACTATGTTTGAGGGACTGAGCTGCTGGGAAGGCTCTGATCCCAAACCAGGGGAGTGGGCACCTGCTGGTTCTTATTAGGGCTCCTAACATGTGACCTCATGATAATGAGCGTAACACGTAAGATATGGGCATGCAAATCTGTGACTTACACTCATTGGGCAGAGCTGGTGAGAAAACCCTGCCCCCCATGCTTCCTTCCACTCCGTCTTTTCCAATATGCAGGCTCAGTTTAAACCTCTTATGAATACTTTCCCTCATGACTTTACTTTTGCCTACCTTACAAATTCTCCAAAATCCTTTCCAGACTTTTCTCCAAGAACTTAAACACAGATCATCTGCAGTCTACTACCATCTGTCTCCTGCATCAGGATTTTCTCATTGTAATATCAGTACCCTGAGGTGGGGACCATTGGCAGGTGACCATTAAGGGTTCAAGTGCAAGGAAGGCTTAATGAGAGTAGCTCCACTGGGTCAGATTCCTGCTGTGTTCTTTCTCTTTGTTTTTGTGCTCTAGAGATGTTTACCTGGTACAATTACCCCCCCTCCCTTTTTTTTTTGTCTGCTTCTCCATAAAGTCTCATCCATTTCGCTTGTTCTGAATTTACTAATTCACTTTGTTCTGATGAAACAAGGTGCTTCCCTTCCTCCTATAGATTTTCCCTATCTATAGAATAGATACTGTCCTTCAAACATTTCTTGCAACAATCTTACAAACCGAGTGTGGGTGGGAAGGAATGTTCCCTCCTATGTGTGTGTTTAGCGGTTGTGACTGAAGCTTTCAGCAAACTTGGAGACAAATGGACCCGCTATGGTTTGGACTAGAGGGGAAGAGTAAATAGGCTAATTAGGGCTGGACAGGTGCTGAGAAAGAATTCAGGTGCTTTCCACTTTTGACTTTTCTACAGAAACTGCAAGGGAAGGCTCTAATTCATGGGTTCAAATACCCAAATAGAGTTATAGTAACTTGGGAGGTTTGGAAAACTTTCAAACTTCATTCTTCTCACTAGCTATTGCTAAAGAGCTCTTCAAAGCATGATAGCGTGAATAGCTATGTAACTAGAAAGGGTCTATCTTATTCTGAATAGGATTACCTCCCATACATAACGTGCCTGTGGGTCTGACCTAATTAGAACTCTTGCTAGTTGGGTGAGAAAGAGAAATACTTACTTTCACCTTCTTGGCACTTAGTCACAAATTTAGGATTTTTGTAATATGGAATGGGACCCTAATACTAAAGCCTAGATTTCCAAGGGTGATGGGTTGATACCAGTTCTAGAACGCTATGGGCTTGAAGTAATAGATCGAGTCAGAAATCCCTCTGCACAAAAGCAGTGGGGTCAGCAGTAAGCCGCATATCCTGGTGAAGTTTCTGCCCTGTGGATGCAGGTACCTTATGACCTTGTGAGGGGGATGTAATTGCTAGCAGGGGACTGATAATTTCTGGAGCTTAATTCTTCATAAAAGTCTTCCTATTCAGGATAGCCTAAGTGTCACCTATCTTCTGTGTTCTCCTAGACCCTTAAGGCAATGAGTAAGGAATGGAGTATGGTTCCTGAGGTTTTTAGTTGTAACTAATAATTCTGGTAGTACTTAGGGATCTTTAATCTGTAAATAGAATCAAACACCTGCCATGTACACAGCTTATTCCAAAAGAATAAAGAGTCCTCATCAAAATAGGATGTGCGTTTTTCTGTAGTAATCTATTTGATGTTCGCACTTCCCTGTGTTTCAGAATCAACCATGCTTGTGCTTGGAATGAATGGCTAATGGATAGTCAAAAGGACAAAGGAGGGATGGGTGTAGCTATAAATTAATAGGTTTGCAGATAAAAAAACACAAAAATACACTCAGTTAATAACCAAAATAGTTTATAACTTAAAATTCTTTCACATAAAAAATAGCTACTTAATGCTTTTTCTACCATCTTAAGGACATAAATGTTGAACATTAAGACTTTAATTGCATTCCTTATATTTACTTTCCACATTTCATATTTGATACCTATAATTTCACCAAGATCTACTTTACCTGTCTTCTACAAAGTATTTTACCCTTTAATTATTTCAGAATTGCACTTACTAGCATATGGTAACGAGCACTTGGAATGTGGCTAGTCCAAACTGAGTTGTGCTCAAATGTAAAATATACCAGGTTTTGGAGACTAAGTATGGGGGGAAAATGTAAAAAATTTTTATATTGATATTTAGATCGATTATATAAATTACCCGAATTAATTTCATTTGTCTTTTTATCTTTTTAAATGCTGCTCTAAGAACATTGAAAATTACACGTGACTCATATTAAACTTCTATCAGACAGCACAGGGCCCAAACACTTGAAAATAAGGCAACTGCAGCTTTAACTCACCAGCATTTTATGTTATTATCTGCTTCTGGAAAGGGGCATTGTAAAAAAATAACAATCCAGCTACTTTTATCCATGCCTTTGCTTTTTTCTAATGAACATATATTACTTTTTAAATAGAGGAAGCAAAGATGTTATATTCTGTTTATAATCTTAGACTTCCAAAAAAGGACTAGTATTTAAGACATGGAGCGTAAAAGATTAGAACAATGAATAAATCAAATTCCCCTTTTACAAGTGAAATATGTTTTTGCACCTTTATATCAGGTGCAAAAAGAGGCAGCCAGAGGTAGAAGCGGAAATCTGGGAGAACACAAGGGAGTTTGCTGTCTTCTGTACAGTTACAATTCTTGTCAAAATTACTGTGGCAGTTCGGCTACTCAGGCGACTCTAGGTGTGACAGTTCAAACCACTGTGCTCACATTCTTCTCCACGTTTCCGTGAGAAAGAGGAGCTGTTTCTCTGGCACCAAGGATTAAGAATACACACTTAGTCAAAAATGGTGGAGTACGAGCAGGTTTTTTCTTCTCATATCTAGAATTTAAACTAGACCTTTAACAACTAATCTCACTAGTTCTAATCCTCCGACATAAGGGGACTTGTCCACAAGTTACTTAAGATGTAACTGGTTAATGATTTTCAGTAGAACACAGCATAATGTGTGTGTGGGTTTTTTTTTTTTTTTTTTTTTTTTGTTTTTTTTTTTTTTACTGGTTTAGGGCAATTTATTTTGAAATATTGCTCTTGTACTGTTTGCTGTCTGGCAACATACTGGAACATTTGTTTTCAAAAGCCTTCTTCTGACAGTGGCACAATCCCATTAATCGTCCATCATCATGCCCTTCTGTGAGGTCGCAGGAAATCCCGGCTGCTAGTAACACTCAGGGGCATTCACTTCATCTGCAAAAGGAACCGGCACGACCACCCCCTGCCGGTGCAGCTCTCGAAGGACATCCAATATTGAGTCTAATTCTGTGCGGAACTGGTCCAACTCACGATTCTTCAACTGCGCCAGTCTTTTCCATTTCTCCATTTCTTTGCTTTGCTCAGTTTTTACTACCTGGTGTGTTTGCTGTATTATCTGCAAACAAAACAAAAAGCAAAAATCCATATTACTGTTACGATTCATTGTGGGAGTGAAGACTTAACAATCTCAGAGGGCCCAAGCGCTGTAGTAGAGGGGAGGGGGGAGGAGAGGGAGCCTCACCTAATGGGCCCATCGACAAGCCTGTAGATGAGGGTAAAAACTGAGAATTCCCATTCTCATAGGGAGGAGTTAGGGAGCTTGAGTTTTTGTGTATGGTTGTTTTGTTTTGTTTTGTTTTTACTCAAAGCTTTAAAAAAAAAAAGCATTCAAAGCATCAGAAATTTTAATACCCTGGTATGAATCCAAACACCTCCCACCAATGTAGTTCCTCTTAAGCTTGGCACTTGAAATGCAATCAAAACAGTTCTGATATACATTTGTCATCAACACACATTATAGCAGTAAAAGTGATGATAAAAGTACACACATAAAGTATCTATCTTGTGCCAGGCTTGTTTTAACCATTTTACATATGTTAACTCATTTAACCCTGAGAAACACACTAGGAGGTGAATTCTATATATTTACCCCCATTTACTAGGTAGGGAAATAGAGGCACAGATTAAGTAAAAAATGGTAAGGTATTTTGAAATTATAAGAACTAAATTATAAGTTACTGGACAGGGTACCCTCATTTCATAGTTGAAAAAAAATCATCCACATGAGCAAGACAAGTCTAGTGTGGTAGTTAAGGGACACTGAGGCCAGACTTCTTGGATATAAACCCTGACTCTGCCTCTAGCCAGTCGTGTGTGAATCTTGAGCAAATTATTTTTTACTTAATCTGTGCCTCACAGAAGGGCATGATGATGGACCACACTAGACTTGTCTTGCTCATGTGGATGATTTTTTTTCAACTATGAAATGAGGGTACCCTGTCCAGTAACTTATAATTTAGTTCTTATAATTTCAAAATACCTTACCATAAGGGAATCATTAGTATTAGAAACCACGAAAAGCTGGACATATAAAAACTAACTAGGGCAACAATCAGTAATGTTTCTAAGTATTAAATAATATTGGATCTCTCCAATGTAATATTTTTTAAATAATTTATTGTCAAATTGGTTTCCGTATAACACCCAGTGCTCATCCCAACAAGTGAGCAATGTAATGCTTTTAATTACATTAATTAAATGTAATGTAATTTCTTTTAAAGCTTTATTTATTTGAGACAAAGACAGTGAGTGCAGGAGGGGCAATATAATTTCTGCAATGTAATTTAAAGCTTTATTTATTTGAGACAAAGACAGTGAGTGGGGGAGGGGCAAAAAGAGAGAGGCAGAGAGAGAATCCCAAACAGGCTCCATGCTGCCATCACAGAGCCCTACGTGGGGCTCAAACTCACGAAACTGTGTGAGATCATGACCTGAGCCAAAACCAAGAGTCAGGTGCCTAACTAACTGAGCCACCCAAGTGCCCCTCTCCAATATAATTTTTATCTATAATTCTGTCTGGCTATAGAATAACTTCATAATCCTAAAATAAAAGCACTGGAGAAATATTATATAAATAGGTATTTGGGGTTAAGGGGACCACAAAATGCTGCATGAATTTTCAATTCTAAGCTTTAAACATACTTTGAAATTTTTGGATGTCTATTGAAATTTGGCATTTAATCACTTTTTTCTAGTTATACTAATATAATTGACATATAACACTGTGTAAGTTTAAGGTGCAAAATGACTTGTGTTGGGAGCCATCTTGGGCTCACAGGTTGAAACACCTCCCTGTGTGGAAAGGCAGATGATTGCAAGGCTCCTGCCAATCAAATGGTGCCCAGTCTTACCTCCTTCTAAATAATTTTTCAGGCTTGGATTTCTTGAGCTGCTCTCATTGGCCCCAAGGAATGTAATGCTCTTTTGTTTTATGGCATTTAAATAAAAAGGAAGGACCTGGAGCTCGATGCTTTGATGGATCACATCTGAATGAGAGTAGCTTGGCCAGAAGTAATCTTAAAGTTGCATCTTGGGGATGGGTTGCACAGATTGATAGCAGTTATGAACTGGCTGGATACAGGTGTGACTTGTAAACACTGGGCCCCTATTATGTAAATTCACTCATGGACAAGCATTGGGAATTCTGTCCTTGCCCCTTGCCGTATGGGTTGCACCTCCCCTATTGTAGTTGGAAGAATAGGCAGAATGACTCCTGGCCTGTTTATAGATAATTAACATAAAGCCTGTAGGTAACACCCTGTTCTCTCCCCCTGCCTTAAATTTATATGCAATTAACTTGAAAACAACTTGCAAGATGCAGGAAATCGAAGCTTTGCTGAGAAACACACGTTGTTCAAATTATGCTTACTGATGGGATGTCACTCATTGCTGTTATGTCACTTCCTACCTTTAAATAAAATACTGGGATCTGTAGGGCAGAGAGACACAGGCGCGCCTGCCTGGTTCTAGAAACCACACAGTTCTCCTTAGTCGTTCACCATGCCTACACCTTTCATCCTTCAGAAAATTCCTGGACAGCTGGAGCTGGGCTCCGGCAGACTTGATATGTGTATGTATTATGAAAATGATTACAACAATAAAGTCAGTTAACATCCATCACTTCATAGTTTAAAATTTTTTCCTTGTGATTTACTTTCTTAGCAACTTCCAAATATACAATACAGACATATAAACAATTTAGAGCCCAGAAATAAACCCGTGCCTTTATTATGTTTAGGTATTCGTTCTATACCTAATTTGTTGAGAGTTTTTTTCTATCATGAATAGACCTGCATTTTGTCAAATGCTCTTTCTGTATCTATTTAGATGATCATAGGATTTGTAACTGTCATTCACTTAATGTGATGCATGTACTGAACCATCCTTACATCCCAGGGATGAATCCCACTTGATCGCAGTGAATGACCTTTTTAATGTGCTGTTGAATTTGGTTTGCTAACATTTTTTGAAAATTTTTGCATCTGTATTTATCCAGGATGTTGGTCTATAGTTTTTCTTTGCTTACAGTGTCCTTATCTGGCTTTCGTATCAGGGTAATATGGCTCTGTGAAAATGAGCTTGGAAGTGTTCACTTCTTTTCTACTTTTTGGAACAGTTTGAGAAGGATTGGTAGAATACAACTTTCTTAAATTATACACAAAAGTAAACTCAAAATGGATGAAAGAACTAAACGTGATACAGGAGAACATCAAAATCCTACAGGAGAAAACAGGCAGCAACCTCTGATCTCAGCCACAACAACTTCTTACTAGACATGTCTCTGGAGGCAAGGGAAACAAAAGCAAAATGAACTATTGGGACCTCATCAAGATAAAAGTCTTCTTCGCCGTGAAGGAAACAATCAACAAAACTAAAAGGCAGCCTATAGAATGCGAGAAGATATCTGCAAATGACATATCTGATTAAAGGGTCGGTATCAATCTATAAAGAACTTATCAAATTCAACATCCTAAAAACAATGCAGTGAGGAAATGGGCAGAAGACATGAATAGACACTTTTCAAAGACATCCAGAGGACTAATAGACATGTGAAAAGATGTTCAACATCACTCACCATCAGAGAAATACAAATCAAAACCACGATGAGATACTACCGCACACCTGTCAGAAGGGCTAAAATGAACAATTGAGGTGACAACAGACGCTGCCAAGGATGTGGAGAAAGGGGAACTCTTTTGCACTGTTGGTGGGAATGCAAACTGGTGCAGCCGCTCTGGAAAACAGTATGGAGGTTCCTCAAAAAATCAAAAATAGAACTACTCTACAACCCAGCAATTGCACTACGAGGTATTTATCCAAAGGATACAAAAATGCTGATTCGAAGGGGCATATGCACCATGTTTACAGCAGTGCTATCAACAATAGCCAGATTAAGGAAAGAGCCCAAAGGTCCACTGACTGATGAATGGATAAAGAAGAAGTGGTATATATATACACAATGAAATATTACTTGGTGATCAAAAAGAATGAAATCTTGCCATTTGCAACAACATGAATGGAACTAGAATGTATTATGCTAAGCGAAACAAGTCAGTCAGGAAAAGACAAATCATAGGATTTTACTCATATATAGAGTTTAAAAAACACAACAGATGAACGTAGCGGAAGGGAAGGAAAAATAAGATAAAAACAGATATACAGAGAACAGAGAATAAAATGAGGGCTGCTGGAGGGGAAGTGGGTGCAGGGATGGGCTAAATGGGTGATGGGCATTAAGGAGGGCACTTGTTGAGATGAGCACTGGGTGTTATATAGAAGTGATGAATCACTGGGTTCTATTCCTGAAACCAATACTATATGTTAACTAACTTGAATTAAAAAAAAAAAAAGAGTGTGGTAGACTACAACCGTGAAGTCACCTGGTCCTGGGTTTCTCTTTGTTGGGAGATTTCTGATTGCTGATTCTATCTTATTAGCAACTAGCCTGTTCAGATTTTCTGTTTCTTAATGATTCAGAGTTGGTAAGTTGTATGTTTCTAGCAATTTACTGGTTTCTCCTAGATTGTCCTGTTTGTTGGTATATAGTTGTATATGATAATCTCCTATGATCTTCTGCACTTCTTTGATATCAGTTGTAATGTCTCCTCTTCTGTTTATAATTTTAAGTCCTCTCTTATTTCTTGGTTGGTCTTGCTGAAGGTCTGCCAATTTTATCTTTTCGAAGAACCAACTCCTAGAGTTTTGTTAATCTTTTCTATTATCTTCCTATACTCCATTTATTTTTGCTCTAATCTTTATTTCTATCCCTCTGCTAACTTTGGGATTATTTTGTTCTTTTTCTAGTTTCTTGAGCTGGTAAGTTAAGTGTTTGAGATCTTTTTCTGATGTATGCATTTATCACTATAACCTTCCCTCTTAGAACTGCTTTTGCTACTACCCATAAGTTTTGGTATGTTGTGTTTCATTTCCATTTGCCTCAAGATACTTATTTTACTTTTAATTTCTTCTTTGATCCATTGGTTATTTAGGAGTGTGTTATTGAACTTCTATGTGTTGGTGAATTTTCCAGTCTTCTTCCTGTTGACTTCTAGTTTCCTAAAAACCGTGTTCAGAAAACGCACTTGCTATGATTTCAGTCTTCAAATTGCTAAGGCTTTTGTGGCCTACCATATTATTCAGAAAATTTTCCTTGTGTGCTTGAGAAGAATGTATATTTTGCTGCTGTTGGAAGGGATGTGTACTGTGTATGTCTGTTAGATCCATTTTGTCTACAGTATTGTTTAAATCCCACTGTTTCTTTATTGACTTTGGATGGATCTATCCATTGGTAAGATCCATTCTATATCATTGTACTGCTGTTTATTTCTCTATGTATGAGTGCTCTGATGTTGGATGCATAAATATTTACAACTGATATCTAATTGATGGACTGACCTTTTTATTATAAAATTACCTTTGTCTGTTTTGTAGATTTTTAGCTTAAAATATATTTTGCCTGACGACATAATTATAGTTACTCCTCATTTCTATCGGTTATCATTTGATGGAAATACCTTTCTATATCCCTTCATTCAGCCTATGATGTCTGTCTTCACAGCTACAGTCTCTTGTAGGTGGCATTATTGTTTGGATCTGTGTTTCATCCACTAGGCAACTGTGTGGTTTGAATGGAGACTTTAATCCATATACCTTTAAAGAAATTACTGATAATGATTTACTATTGCCATTTTGTTGCTTTTTGACTGTTTTGTAAATCCTATGTTCCTTCTTACCTCTTGAAGTTGTCTTTTGTGATGTGATGACTGTAGTAGTATGCTTTGACTCCTTTATCATAATCTTTTCTGTAAATGGTACAGGTTTTTCTTTGGTAGTTATTACCATGAAGCTTACATAAAATGTGATATACTTATAACAACTGAAGTAGATAACTTTACACTTTTACTTCACCCTTCCCCCCAACTTTAGGTGATTGATGTTAAAGTAAACATTTTTTATTTTGTATTCAATAACAATTGTATACAATAGGATAGTTATGGTTATTTTTAATGTTTGTTTTTTAACTTTTAAAGTACAGTCATAAGTGAATTATGAACCACCACTATGATATTAGTGAATTGATTTTGACTACCATTTCCAGTGAGTTTTATATCTAATATTCATACATTTTTAATACGTTAATTAGCTTCATTTTATTTCCACCTGACAAATTCCATTTAGCGTTTATTTTAAGGTGGGTCTAGTGGTGATGAACTTAATTAGCTTATGTTTATTGTATTGGTACAATAAATATGTAACATATTAGGTTCATGTATATGACCTAATGATTGATATTTGCAAACACTGCAGAAAGACCACCACATAATACTAGTTAATATCCACTGTTGTACATACACATTTATTTTTCTAGTAAGGTGAACTTTTGAAACCTACTCTTTACCAGGTTTAAAATACGCAATTTATTGTATTAACTATAGTCACCACACTGTATATTGCATCCCTATAACTTCTTTACTTTAGCTGAAAGTTTGTACCTTTGTCTCCCTACACCCATTTTGCCTACCTCCCATGCCCTACCTCTGGAAACCACCTATCCACTCTCTAGATTTATGAACATGGCATTTACATTTTTTTAACTTAAAAAAATTTCTGATAGTTTGTTATTAGTGTAAAGGAATGCAACAGATTTCTATATATTAGTTTTGTATTCTGCAACTTTTCTGAATTCGTTTATTAGTTCTAATAGTTTTTTGGTAAACTCTTTAAGGTTTCTTATATATTATGTCATCTGCAAAGAGTAGTAGTTTTACTTCTTCCTTTCTAACTTCGGAGCATTTTATTTCTTGACTAATTGCTCTGGTTAAGATTTCCAAAACTATTTTGAATAAATGTGGTGTGAGAGTTGGCATCCTTATCTTATTCGTGATCTTAAATGAAAAGCTTTCAGCTTTTCACTATGGATTATGAGGTTAGCTATGGTTTTCTAACACATGGATTTTATTATGTCAAGGTACGTTCCCCCTCCATACCATTTGTTAAGTTTCTATCAGGAAAAGATGCTTTTTCTGCATGGATTGAGATCATCTTATGCTTTTTACTCTTCATTTTGTTAATGAAGTGTATGAAACAGATTTGTGGATGGGGAACCATCTTTGTATCTCTGGAATAAATCCAACTTGATGGTGTATGATCCTCTTATAATGTATTGCTGAATTTGACTTGATAATATTTTGTTGGTGATTTTTGCATCTATGTTCATGAGGGACATTGGCCAGTGTTTTCTTGTGGCATCCTTGCAAGGTTTTGGTACCAGGGTGATGCTGGCCCTGCAAAATAAGTTTGGAAGAGTTCTCTCTCTCTTTTTTTTTTTTTTTTGGCAAATGTTTGAAAAGGATTGGTACTGATTCTCCTTTAAATGTTTTTAGAATTTACCAGGGAAGCCCTATAGTCCTGAATGTTGTTTGTTGAGAGGTTTTTGGTTATCAATTCAACCTCCTTAATAATAATCAGTCTTTTCAGATTTTCTATTTCTTCATGGAGACTTCTTGTTAAGTTTTATGTTCCCAGGAATTTATTGTCCAATTGGCTGACGTACAATTATTCATACCAGTCTCTTATGATCCTTTGTATTTCTGTGGTATCAGTTGTAATGTCTCCTCTTTCATTTTGATTTCATTTAGTTTAGTTTTCTCTCTCTTTTCTTGGTTAGTCTACCTAAAGGATTGTTAGTTTTATCTTACAAAGAACCAATTCGTAGTTTCTTTGATCTTTTTAGTCTTTATTTCATTTATTTCTGCTCTGATCTTTATTTCCTTCTGCCAACTTTGGGCTTCATTTATTCTTCTCTTTCTAGTTCCTTGAGGTTTAAAGTTGCCTATGTAAAATCATTTTTATTTCTTGATATATGCACTTATTGCTATAAACTTATCTCAGAATTATTTTCTACATCCTCTAAGTTTTGGTATATTGTGTTTCCATCTTCAACTGTCTGAAAATATTAAATTTCTCTTTTGATATGTTCTTTGACCAGTATATTAAGAGCATTTGGTTTAATTACACATATTTGTGAATTTTCCTTTTTTTTTCTTGTGATTTCTAATTTCATATCACTTGTTTGGGGGAAATTGGCTGGATATTTCAATCTTAAATTTATTTAGCCTTGTCTCATGGCCTAATATATGATCCATCCTGAAAATGTTCCATATGTGCTTAAAAATGTGTGTTGTTACTTTAGGATGGGGTGTTCTGTATATGTTAATTCCATCTTACCTAATGTATTGTTTTAGGCCAATGTTTCCTTAAAGGGTTTTCCGTCTGGATGATCTATCTATTGGTGTAAGTGGGGTATTAAAGTTCCCTACTTGTGATGAGCACCAGGTGCTGTATGTAAGTGCTGAATCACTAAACTGTACACCAGAAACTAATATTACACTGTATGTTACCTAAACAGAATTAAAACTAAAAAACAAAAACAAAAAAAACTCCACAAAAGCTCCCTACTATTTTTGTATTGCTCTTTCTCTCTTTAGGTTTGTCAGAATTTGCTTAATGTATTTAAGTGCTTCTATGTTGCATTCATAAATATTTGCTAATGCTATTTCTTTTGACTTTTATTAGCTTGTTTTATAATCAGTTTTGTCTGATATAGTTACATGAGCTTTTTATTGGTTCCCATTTGTATGAAATACCTTTTACCCTTACATGAAGTGAATCTTTAGCAGGCAGCATGTAGATGCCTCCCAGCTCCGTTTTCTTTTTTAAATCTATTATCTATACCTTTTTGATGGGAGAATTTAGTCCATTTACATTTAAAGGAATTATTGGTGGGTATATATGTACTTCCATTCTGTTATTTTCTGGGTGTTCTTCTATTTCTTTCTTTTTGTGCTCTTTGTGATGTGATGTTTTCTTAGTATATTTAGACTGACTTATTTTTTACTTTGTAGTTGACATACAATATAATTTCAGATATTCAACATAGTATTTAATATTTATTTACATTACAAAATGCTCACTACAATTATAGTTACTATCTGCCATTGCATAATGATATTACATTATTACTGCCTATATTCCCTTTACTTTAAATATCTATGACTTACTTATTTTATAAACTGGAAGTTTATAAAATTAAGAAGTCTCAGGGCACCTGGGTGGCTCAGTCGGTTGAGCGTCTGACTTCGGCTCCGGTCATGATCTCACGGTCCGTGAGTTCAAGCTCCGTGTCGGGCTCTGTGCTGACAGCTCAGAGCCTGGAGCCTGCTTTGGATTCTGGGTCTCCCTCTCTCTCTGCCCCTCCCCAACTCATGCTCTGTCTCTGTCTCAAAAATAAATAAAAACATTAAAAAAACATTAAAAAAATTTAAGAAGTCTCTTAATCCCTTCACCTATTTCTCCTATTCCCCCATCAATCTCTCCTCTGGCAACCAGCAGTTTGTTCTCTGTTTATGAGTCTGTTTCTGTTTTGTTTTAAGATTCCACATGTAAGTGAAATCATACAGTATTTGTCTTTCTCTGACTTATTTCACTTAGAATAATACTCTCATCCATGTTGTAGCAAATGGCAAAATTCCATTCTTCTTTGTTGCTGAGTAATATTCTATTGTGCGTATATTCCACACAACCACATGTGCAGACATAGAACACTTTTTCCTACTCATCTATTGATGGACCCTTAGGTTGTTTCCATATCAAGGCTATTGTAAATAACGGTGCAACACACATAGAGGTGTATTTGTATATTTTGAATGTGTTTTCATTTCATTTAGGTAAATCCCAGAAGTGAAATTGCTGGATAGTATGGTACTTCTATTTTTAATTTTTTGAGGAACTTCCATATTGTTTTCCATAGTGGAGGGAACAACTTACATTCCCATCAATAGTTCATGAGAGTTTTTTTTCCTCCACATTTTCAGCAACACCTGTTATTTCTTGTACTTTTTACACTATCCATCCTGACCGGTAGGTGATATCTCATTGTACTTTTCATTTGCATTTCCTTGATCAGTGATGTTGAGCATCTTTTCATGTGTTTGTTGGTCATCTGTACATCTTTATAAAAAAATTCAGGTCCACTGCCCATTTTTAAATTAGATTTTTTTTTTTTTTTAAATTTTGGTGTTGAGTTAGGAGTACGTTATTTGTTGTGGATATCAACCCCTTACTGGATATATCACTTGCAAATACCTCCTCACATTCAGCAGGTTTTCTTTTCATTTTGTTGGTTTCCTTGCTCTGCTAAATAAAGCTTTTAATTTTTTTAAAATTATTTTTAAAAATATCTATTTTGACAGAAAGAGCACAAGTTGGGAGAGGGGCAAAAAGAGAGGGAGACAGAGGATCTAAAGTGGGCTCTGGAGTAACAGCAGAGAGCCTGATGGAGGGCTCAAACTCAGGATCCATGAGATTGTGACCTGAATGCAAGTTGGATGCTTAACCAACTGAACCACTCGGCGCCCCATGTGCAATTTGACGTAGTCCAATCGTTTATTTTTGCTTTTGTTCTCCTTGTCTGAGGAGACCTATCCCAAAAAAATAATGCCAAGACCAATTTCCAAGAGTTTACTATTTTTTAAAATAGTTTTATGGTTTCAGATCTTAAATTTAGGTCTTTAATCCATTTTGAGGTATGTTTTGTTTTGTTTTAACATATGGTGTAAGATAGTGGTCATCTTACATTCTTTTGCATGCAGCTGTCCAGTTTTCCCAGCACCATTTATTAAAGAGATGATTTTATCTTAATTGCATATTCTTGCCACCTCTGTCACAGACATATAAGAGTGGGTTTATTTCTGAGTTTTATATTCTGTTCCATTGATCTATTTTCATGCTAGCACCATACTATTTTCATTATTATAGCTTTGTAACACAGTTGGAAAACTGGGACTATGATACCTCCAGGTTTGTTCTTTCTCAAGACTGCTTTGGCTATTTGGGGTCTTTTGTGATTCCATATCAACTTTAGGAATATTTGTTCTAGTTCTATGAAAAATGCTACTATTGGTATTTTGATAGGGATTGCACTGAATCTGCAGATTGCTTTGGGTAAATATGAACATTTGAATAGTATTCCTCCAATCCATGTGTATCTTTCCATTTATTGTGTCATCTTCAAGTTGTTTCCTCTACATATTATAGTTTTCAGAGTATAGGTCTTTTAACTCTTAGGTTAAATTTATTCTTATTTATGTTCTTTTTGATGTAGTTATAAAGTGATGGTCTTAATTTCTTTTTGCTAGTTGTTAGTGTACAGAAATGCAATAGATGTCTGAATGTTAATTTTGTATCCTGCAACTTTACTGAATTCATTTATTCTAATAGATTTTTGGTGGAATCTTTAGGGTTTTCTATATATATTATCAATGTTATCTGTAAACAGTGACAGTTACACTTCATCCTTATCAATTTGCATGCTTTTTATTTCTTGTCTGGTTGTTGTGGCTATGACTTCTGGTACAAGCTTGGAGTAAAAGTGGTGAGGGTGGACATCCTTGTTCCTGATGTTAGTGACAAAGCTGACTTTTCAGTTTTTCACTGTGGAGCATCACGTCAGCTGTGGGTTTGTCATATATGGCCTTTCTTATGTTCCATCTACACCCAGTATATTGAGCATTTTTATCATGAATTTACGCTGAACTTTGTCAAGTGCTTATTTGCATATACTGAAATCATCATATGAATTTTATCTTTCATTTTTGTTAATGTGTATGTCATGTTTTGAAGACATTCAACCATCCTTGTATCCTTGGAATAAATCCCAGCACACTGTGGTGAATGATCCTTTTAATGTATTTTTTAATTTAGTTTGCTAATATTTTAAGGATTTTTGCATCTATGTTCATCCAGAAATTTTCTTCTTTCTATAATTTTCTTTTTTTTATAGTGTCTTTGTTGTTGGTAGGGTAATACTGGCCTTGTAGAATGAATTTGAAAACATTCCCTCCTCTTCAGTTTTTTTTGGGGTGGGGGTGCAGTTAGTTTGAGGAGGACTAGTGTTAATTACTCTTTACAGGTTAATTCTTCCAAACATCTAAAGCCATCTGGTCCTAGACTTTCCTTTGTTGGGAGTATTTGGATTACCAATTCAATTTTGTTGTTGTTGTTTTTAATTATTATTTTTAGAGAGACTAATCGGGGGAGAGAGGCTGAGGGAGACAATGTTAAGCAGGTTCCATGTTCAGCATGGAGTCCTACATGGGTCTTGCTCCCATGATCCTGGGATCATGACCCGAACAGAAACTAAGGGTCAGACATAAAACCGATTGAGCCACCCCTGCCCCACCAATTCAATTTTGTTACTAGTAATTAGTTTAGATTTTCTATTTCTTCCTGATTCAGGCTTGGGAGCTTATATATTATAAAAATCCCTTTTTTCTAGGTTGTCCAATTTGTTGGCATATAACCTTTCATTGTAGTCTTTTATAATCCTTTGTATTTCTGTGGTGGTTATTACTCTCCCTTTTTCATTTTTTCATTTATTGAAGTCTTCTCATTTCCTTGAGGAGTCTGGCTAAAGGCTTATCAATTTTATCTTTCTTTTTTTTCCTTATCTATAGGATTTTTATTTTTATTTTTTTTATTTTTTAATTATAATAGTTTATTTTCAAAATCAATTTTATCTTTCAAAGAACCAGCTTGATATTGGTCTAATTCCCTGATATTCCCTAATTTTTTTTGTTTCTATTTCATTTATTTCTGTCCTGATCTTTATTATTTCTTTCCTCCTTCTACCTTTGAGCTTTGTTGTTTTTAGTTCTTTTATGTGTAATGTTAGGTTGTTTGAGATTTTTGTTTCTTGAGGTAGGCCTGTATAGTTGTACAAAATTTCCCTCAAAAACTGCTTTTGCATGTCCAAAAGATTTTGGAATATTGTGTTTCCATTTTCATTTCATTGACCTATTAGTTATTTAGTAGCATCTTGGTTAGCCTCCATGTATTTGGGTTCTATTTCTTTTATTTTTGTAATTGATTTGTAGTTTCATACCACTGTGGTTGGAGAAGATGCTTGCTTTGATTTCAAACTTCTTAATATTCCAAAACTTATTTTGTGGTCTAATGTGATCTATCCTAAGGATCGGTCCATGTGCCCTTGAAAAGAATGTATATGCTGCTGCTATATACAGCCCATCACATCCAGAATCTGTTAAGAACATCCGGTGCGACATTGAGGAAAGGCCCTCTGCAAGCCAGGAAGAGAGTGCTCACCGGAATAAATCAGCTGGAAATTTAATCTTAGACTTCTGGATTCCAGAACTGTGAGAAAATTAATTTGTTTTTTAAGCAACCCAGTTTACGGTATTTTCTTGTGGCAGCTCAAGCAGACCAATATACTGTTCAAGCAAAGCTAAACGTCAGCAGAAAGGCCAATGCCTAAAAACATTGTGCCCTTACTTCTGCCATTTTTTAAATTTCTATTTGTCATTAGGTGTAGTAATTGTGATATTACTAGTGCTAGGCATATAATATTCTAAATGATTACATTTTTATATAACTATTTCTTACACATATGAAATGGCTGGACTATGGCTTCCAAAGACCCATTCTCAGGGTAAAATGCCTAACTTTTTAGTCAACCATCAGTAATTAACAACATAAGTTGGTTCTCTATTACTCCAGAGATAAGACAAACCAAACTTCAGGTATTTGAAATTTTAAAGTCTTATGTGCTTTTAAACACTGTATTTATTAATAAGATCAATATGCAATGAAACATTTTAGGAAGTGTTGCTAGCGATGGCAAAACTCCAGCAAACTAGAGGTACTTAAAAGTGAAGAGCTATACAAATATGTAAATAGGATTTACCACTTTACCTGCTGAAGTTCCTGCTCTCTTTGCTCATGTCTCATTTCCATCTGTTTAATTTTCTTTTCTAAGCCCATGAAATGTTTCATCTCTGGTGTATGGTTTTCTCTGGCTTCTCTTAATTCTTCTAGGAGTTTTGTAATCTAAAATTGAGGTATGAGGTAAATGAAAAACTGGTAATAAGAAAAGTCATTTATTTTTACCAGGTAGTCTTAAGAACATTCTCCATATTTTCTTTGTATAAAATTTCTCTAGGGAAGAGGATTATTGTTAATAAGAAAGATATCTTGAGTTGTTAGGGAATTCAAGCCATTAGTTATCCTATATCCAGGAAGAAAGGGCTCATCTCAGCTCTGAAGTGACCTCACAATCCAGATGATTCCAGATGATTGGATCACTTCCTCCCATGTATGCCAGGTTCATTACAGCATTCAAAATAAAGGTGGGTACTATCTGTGGTATATTCTGCTTTGCTACAAAGTATTTAACAAGGTTCATTACTTTTAGGATTAATCATACATTTAAAACACCCTGCAAGTTATAGCATCCAACACACAGAGAGTTCAGTAAATATGGATCCTCCTTTTGCCAACTCTCTATAATTCTATTTGTGATCCTCTTCTGGCTCTTATCACTTTATAATTTAAAGAATTCATTCCACAAATACATTTATGTTCATAAAAGGTAATATACTGAACTTTCTGTGCTAGTGGTTGTCTTAGGTCTTGAGGATACAGAGATGACCTAGTCATGGAGGTTACAGTCTAGTGTGGTACCTTCTTTTTCATACCATGGTCCACAGAGAAAATGATGATATTTTCATGCTGCCAGTCAGTAAAATAGAGGGGCTCGGAGATACCTTTATATTGGGCTTGGTGAAACAACTGCATTTTCTTTACACCATATACTTATGACAATTTCCTCTTAGTACCAAAAGGCAAAATAATTAACAAGTAAAATTGGCTAAAATTAACCAATTCAACCAAGTTTCCTATGGAAACATCCAGTACCTAATAATAATATCACCACAAAAAAACTCAACCTCTCCCAAAACCTCCATACTCTTCCTAACTTAGTTTCAAACGTGAAAATACAAGCCTAAATAAATCTAAATATTTAAATGTGGGATATCCAAGGGATATCATCAGTGACCACCAATTTTCAGACTTAAATTGGGATGACTTGCAGAAAGGTTAGGGAGAGAGACCCTATTGAACATGCTGTAGTGATGAATGCTGGGCATAAAATCTTATATGTCAAAACGATGCTTACTAAAAATTATAAAACAAAACCAGTGATTGCTGAACTAAGAAAGTTGTAAGAGGCACTGTCATACAATGGTCAAATATCACTTGAACTTTTGTAAACTGCTTAATGACTGAAAAGTGATTTTGAGTTTATAATGAGACAACATTTCCAGTCATTGCTATCTTACCCACAGGGAACCCATTCCTGGTACACTAGCTGGGATGTTCTGGTCTAGTGAAAGCAGCAAATGAATGAGAATTCTACTCTGGTGTGTTATGGAGAGATGACAGAGTAGCAGTGAGGTGATGAGTGGGGAATACCTAACTGGAAGCAGAGCTCTGTTGCAGGGCTCTTAACCTGAGGCAGCTGTGTTTGAATGGTAAGTAGTAGAGTCATAACATTATCAAGTGCTAGGTGCTATGCTAAGAACTTACAGATATTGTCTCAGTTAATTTTATCAAGTTTTACATTTATTTTCCGATTCCCCAAATAAAACGTAAGCTCCATAAGACCACGGATTTGTCTATTTTGTTCTCAGTATTCCTAGCACTTTATAAAGCATGCCAGAGCATAGGTGTTTAAAAATTTTTCATGAATTAATTCACTAATGATTAAACATTAGTTTATAAGTTTCATAAATTTAGAAATTTGTATTTAGACAAAGTAGGAAAAATTTCCCTTCATTAACGCATACTTAAAAGCATCTTTAAGAGTATAATTAAAGTGAATGTATATATTTTTAAATCCTTGTATTTTAGTGAATTTATTCTATGGGAGTAACTGGATATATACGATGAATGATCAAAAGTTTTTATTTCCGCTTCTTGAATACTATGGAAAAAAAAAACTGGTACACACCTGATGTCCAGAAATATGGCATTAATAAAATAGTAATTAAAAGCCCAGGACCTGCAGTAAAAGGTCTTGGGTTCTGATGCTGATCAGTTACACATTTCTTGGTAACCTGAGGCAAGTTATTTCATTTTTCTTAGTATCAATCTTCATCTATAAAATGGGAATAATAGTACCTGGTCTTTTGGGTTATGGTGAAAACTACACAGAGGACTTATCATAGTGGTTAGTACATAATAAATACTTCATAAATGATAACTACCATTATTACTATTATAAATATAAAAGTATTAATAAAGATATATACTGATAGGAAGAGTGATATCATCAGGGTGGTGACATAGGTAGTTCCCGATGCTGTTCCTCCTCATAAGAACAATTATTCATAAACTAGATGCAACTGAGAGAATGATACAATATGAGAGTGAGGCTGAAGCACCCCCATGCATCATAGAGACTAAGACAGACTACATTAGAAGGGTAAGTGGAGTGACTGCCTACTGGCTGCACTGCCCCTCCCTCAGGTCCAGGCAGCACAACATGGAGAGGTCTCCTTTGAGACTACCCATTCCTCCATAGGAAAAGAAAACCTACATTGGACATCCAGCTCTCCCAGTGTTGTGGGTCATTTCTTGGGAGCCCCCACCATGGCCTTATCCCATGGGGACTAATCACTAGGAATCTGATCGTGATGGAGATGTGGGGAATGGCTTGTAACAACTGGCAGTTAGATGCTGGCAGACTGAGTTCATACTTCCAGTGCCCAAGTAGTAATCCCAACCATCAGCTTTGCTCATCTATTGATCCAAGTCAGTGGTCTGACCATGGAACTTGGTGGGGTGCAGGTCTGCCTGACTCAAGTCATCAGACGGAAAGATCTACTAGCCCTTAAGCCGAGACTGCACCCCCTAGGTGCCTAGGTTTCCCTTAGGCAGGGAAACTAAGCCACACTTTGGCCCACTGCTGAGTGGAGACAGCAGCGCTGCTTGACCAGAAAACCTGAGTAGAACACCTGAAAAGTGGGGTAGGCCAGTAGTCAGAACTCATAGTCTGCAAAGCCAATGGCCCATTCAGCCAGGGACCCTGGGGTGCTGATTGGCTTGGGTCAAGATGACAAGTCAAAAAACCTTACTGGCATTGGAGCAGTTTCTTCCATTGCTCCTGGGCTGGGAAACTAATTTGAAGCTCTGCTCATTGCTGAATACATTTTTCCAGCTGTTCAACCAAGGAACCTAACCACAGAACATGAGAAGCTGCAGTGTGCCCCCCCGAGAGCCCTGCATACAGTGGCACTTAGACAGAAAGCATAGCCGTGGCTCTCCCCATCACCAGTGCAAAATCAGTGGCCCTGTCAGCCAATCTTGCCTGATTTGTGTGCCCAGAAATGAACTGAGCAGGCACTGGGGCCTATCCTGTTATCCCACCAGGGCAGAGAAGCTAACTCATAGCCCCATCTATTGATGAGTATATATCCTGTCCCAAGAGTCTAATAAAAACCTTACCAGAGAATCCAGGCAACCACGGAGTCTATCCTACAGACTTGCACAGGCAGGGAATCAAGCCAAAATTTCTATCCAAATATATTCAACTAGTGGCAACTTCCAACTCCCCACCTCAGGCAGTAACCATGGCCAAAATCAGACACTGATGGCAAGCCCCACCTGCCCAAGGACATCATCACCAGACATGTCCAGAAATCCAAACTGCACTGACTGCTGAAAACTGTTTCTACCAAAATGAACCTGTAAAATCTGGAAGAAGAGACTACTTACTCAAATACATAAACACGAACCAAAAGAATCAAGGATCTGAAAATCTTATGCCACCACCACCAACAAAAAAAAAACTAAGAAAGCTCCAATAAACTGACACTAAAGAAATAGAGATCTATGAACTCTGTGATCAAAAAATTCAGAATAATCTTCTTTAAAAAGTTTAGAGAACTATAAGAACATACAGACAACTAAACAAAATTAGAAAACAACGCATGAACAAAACACGAAGTTCAACAAGGAAATAAAAATTTAAAAATACCCCAGAACAGAAATTCCAGAGATGAAAAATATAATGACTGTATAGAAGAATTCAGAGAGACTTGACCATACAGAAGAAAGCCAGCGATCTAAAAGGCAAGTCATTTAAAATTATACAGTCAAAAGAGCAAAAAGAATGAGAAAGCCTGTAAGACTTCTGGGACACAATCAAAACAAGCAGTATCTGCATTATGGTAATTCCACAACAAGAGAAAGAGAAAAGGACAGAGTATATTTAAAGCAATAATGGCTGAAACTGACTTTCTTGAACAAATAAAAGCTGAGAGAGTTCTTCACCACTAGACCTGACTTACAAAAAAATGCTAACAGAAGTGCTTTAAGTGTAAAAAAAGAACAGTAATTAACATTGTAAAAACATAAGAAGGTAGTATAAAACTCACCGGTGATGTTAAATATATAATCAAAGTTAGATTGTATAACAGTGATGCGTAATCCACACAGAACTGTAGTTTAAAAGTTAAAACACAAAAGTGATAAAAATAACCATAATAATCTGCTATAAATTACACAATACATATAACAAATAACCTAAAATGTGAGGGAAAGGAGAGAAGTGTATGTAAAGTTTAGGAATTTTATTGAAGTTATCAATTTAAAACAGGGTATTATAATTTGAAGATATTTTATGTAAGCCTAATGGTAACCATCAACAAAAAACCTACAGTATTAAATAAGAAGTTAAAGCATACTGATACCAAAAGACATCAAAACACAAGAAAGACACCAGGATATGAAACAAGGAAAAATGGACCTACAAAACAGCCGCAAGTCATTCCCTATCAATAACTACTTTAAATGTAAATGGATTAATTTCTCCAATCAACAGATAGTGATTAAATGGATGAATAAGATCTAACGATATATTACCTAAAGAGACTCACCTTAGTCTTAAAGGCATAAATAGACTGACAGTAAAAAGATGAAAAAAGATTCCAAGCAAATGGTATTCAAAAGCAGGGGCAGCTATACTTATATCAAACAAAATAGATTTTAAAATGATAGAGACAAAAAAAGTCATTACATAATGATAAAGAGGTCAATATCAATGCAAGAAGATAACATATTTATGCACTCAACTTCAGAGAGCCAAGTAACAGAGCCAGAAGAAGAAATAAACAGCAAGACGATAACAATTGGGGACTTCATACCTAACTCTCAACAACATGTAAATTATCCAGGCAGTGAATAACAGTAAATTTGAACAAGGCTATAGACCAAATGGATATAACACACACATACACAACACTGGATCTGGCAACAGCAGAATAAACATTCTTCTCAAGTACACATGGAATATTTTCAAGGATAGACCATATGTTAGGCCGCAAAATAAATCTTAGCAAATTCACGACTGAAATCATACCAAGTATATTCTCTGACCACAATGGCATAAAACAAAAAATCAGTAGTGATAAGGAAAACTGGAAAACTCATGAATACATGGAAATTAAACATGACTCTCCTTAACGACCAATGGGTCAAAGAAGAAAAAGGAGAAATAATGGATCTTGAGACAAACAAAAATGGAAACACAACAGACCAAAATTTATGGGATGTAGCAAAAGCAACTCTAAGATGGAAGTTCACAGCAATTAACACATACATTAAGAAACAAGAAGATCTCAAATAAACAACCTAAGTTTACATGTTAAGTAACCAGAAAACGAATAATATACTGAGCCCACAGGTAGAAGAGAGAAAGAAATATAAGATCAGAGCAGAAATGAACAAAACCAAGAACAGGAAAACAACAGAAAAGATGAACAAAACTAAGAATTGGTTCTTTGAAAGGATAGACAAAATTGACAAATCTTTGGCTAGATTAACCAAGGAAAAATGAGGATTCAAATCAATGAAATTATAAATGATAAAGGAGACATTACAGCAGATATGATGGAAGTATGAAAGATCACAAACGGCTACTATGAACTATATGCCAACAAACTGGACAACAGAGAAGAAATGGAAAAATTCTTAGACACATACAACATAACAAGACTGAAACAGGGAAAAAAAAAAAAAAGGAACAGGTCAATTACTACTAAGGAGACTGCATCTATAAAAAAAATATCCCCAAAAAGAATCGTCCAGGACCAAATGGCAGAAATGCAGAAATGGCCTTAACTATCCAATTTTACCTCCTAAAATAAAGAACCAAATATCCCTCTCCCTATTTCCCCACTGCCCAGAAAAATCTCAACATCAAATACAAATATATAACAAACTTATTTACTATTTGAAGAGTTTCATCTGGGGAAAGCAGACTTAACCATCGACAAGTTATTAATACTTTTTTGATGTGACACTTTCAGGTTTTTTCCATTTGTACATTTAAGTTAAAAAAAATGAATACAAAAATAAGACTATGATTGAAATGGCTACGAAAAGCTTATGTTAGTCCAATACTTTTATTATTTCTTACCTCTTTCTGTAAGATTTCTTCTCGAACTTGAGAAACTACAAGAGACTCCTGTTTACCCTGCAGTTCATTAACTTGATTTTGGAAATGTTTTATAAGTACCTAGGAAATTATGTTAGAAGTACTAAGTTAATAGAGCTCAATATTATTTGAAAAATATTAGAAAACCAACTAATGATCTTTTTTGTACTAAAAAAAATCTTAATACTTTAAAATTACCAAATTCTAATATAAAAATAAAATTCCACAGGAATTAAGTTCATTGCATAAATTAAGCTTATTGAATACATTCATCATTTTGTTTCTTTCAATATTTAATATAAAGCATCGCACATATGACAAATAATGACTATGTAACTACTTGGCTTCTTTATCTCTAATACTTTTCTTCTGAAGGCCTGAAAAATACCTTTTAAAATAAACCTCTGTAAAGTCTAAGCATTTTGAAGATAGTAGCCAATATTGTCTTTATTACTTTGTGATTAAGTAGAATAATAGTTTTATTAAAGAGCTACTAACAAAATACAGACAGACAAGCCTATTAATAAGCACAAAATAAATGTCATGCTTATACTTTTAGGCAAACTGAAATACATACTTTCATCAAGGATCTGAAAACTTAGGAAAAATATGCATCTGTTTTCTCTAATACTTTACTTTTACTGTTTCTACTATTAGACTATGCTGACTTTCATTTAATTCATAATTTACAATATTACATTTAGAACTCTGGGCAAGCAGCACTTACGGCAGGCACTATGGCATAATGACACTACTTTTCCTACCTCTCCCAACTACATAATACATAATAACTTGATATAATGTTTATACTGCCCACTGACACCCCCACTCCTATGGGAGAAAAAAGCCAGAAGTTATCTGCAACTGCTGTGCAATGATTACTTTTGAAAAGCATTTTAGGGGGTGTCTGGGTGGCTCAGTCGGTTAAGCATCTCAGGTCATGATGTCGCCATTCATGGCTTCAAGCCTTGTGTTGGGCTCTGTGCTGACAGCTCAGAGCCTGAATCTTGCTTTGGATTCTGTGTCTCTCCCTTTCTCTGCCCCTCCCCTGCTCACTCTCTCTCTCTCAAAAATAAACGTTAAAAAAAAAAGAAAAAAATCTTTCTCATTGAAATATTAAAACAATCAAAATTCTTTGTTTGAATTCAAATTACAGACCTCATTACATTTCACTTTAAAATACCCCAAATGCTTCAACATGCATCTTCTTACAAGGACATCTCACGAAAACACAATAGCATCATCTTTAATGTTTATTTTGAGAGTGTGTGTGTGTGCATGCGCAGGCACGAGTAGGAGAGGGGCAGAGAGAAAGGGAAAGAATGGATCCCAGGCAGACTCCACACTCAGTGCAGAGCTCAGCTAGGAGCTCAACCTCACAGGATCATGACCTGAACCCAAATCAAGAGTTGGATGCTTAACTGGCTAAATCACCCAATAGCATTTTTTATACATAAACAAATTTACAATAATTTCATAATATCCAGTACCCAGCCCATCATTAAACTTCCCAATTGAGCAATTTGTTTTTAATCAAGATGCTATTAAATGACTATTAATGGGAGAAGTCATGGTAAGATAATTGTTTCTTGAAGTTTTCCTCCCTCAGCTTGTTTTTTAAAATTAAAACCTAGAATAAAAGAACACAGTGGACATTCATATATTGTTTAATTTGATTTACCAACTGCTAACATTTTTGTCAAATTTGCTTTTTTTCTTTCTTTTCCTAAGATACACCATTTGAAAAGAAGCTGGAGATACAAATTCTATTTTAATGCTGTTTTTTCAACTTGCTGATAGCACAGTAGATAATCATAGACATTCCTTGTAGACATACATACTAACCAAAAAGGAAGATACTTTTTTAAAGAAATGTGGATGAGATTTCAGCATACTGTTTCATAACGGCTACAGCTGTGTGCATCTCTCTGTTCATTATTTTATCCCTAGTGCCTGATTGCCTGTAGACTCCGAATCATTATTTGTTTAATGAATGAAAGATAAATGGCAAGAGAATGACTAGGATAATTACTTGTTAGAGAGAGATGATTCAACATTTAAGTTCAAGTACTCAGGTCTCGGTCACAAAATGTGATTGACCATACTTCTACCAGTCTACAAATGACTTAGGGGAAGAATTATTTGAGAAATGTAGGGACAAAACTGTAGAACCACTTATTTAGAGAGAATAATTTTAAAGTAGAATAGTTAAACAAATGGTAATGGCATCCTCTCCTACTAAAATCAAGTCAATAATTCCTCGTTTTTACTAAAAAGGGAAGTTAAATATTTCTAAATTAAATGATGTTCTGTTAACAGTCCTGAAAAAAATAATTTTAAAGCCAAGGAAAGTTTGTTAAAGTTGTCTACCTCTTGAGTTGCTATTTTACGATTTAGTTCAGCTATTTTGGAAGAAGAATTTTCTACTGCATTTTGGCAAAGGAGTTTCTCTACTTCCCTCTGATGAGACGCTTTGAGAGATGCGATGTGTGCTGCAGTATCTTCCTTGACCCTGTAGAGCAAATCAAACAAAATCACACAAAAAAACAACTCTTCAATTCAGAGTTAGCATAAAAATACTGCAGGAAGCCTGGAAATTAAACAGGCATAGGGAGAGAACACCATTACCTACCGCACTTTGTCACCCACTTTATATACATTACTTCTTGTGAGTTCCTACAACCACACCCTGAGCTCACTATTATTTACTGAATTTTATAAGGGCAAACTTGAGTTTTAGAAATAGTGATGTCTCTGGAGTTCAGATTAGGAAGTTGCACAGGTGGGGTTCAAGCCCAGCAGAGAGTTGGACCTCAAAATCTGGGCCTTCCACTGGACCCCTAGCCTGGGGCTGTACTTACTGAGAGAACTGAAGGTTCTAAGAGTTCTTTCTGGATTTAAAGCAAGGGCCTAACGTTTCACCTTTTTTGTTTATTTACTTTTGAGAGAGAGAGAGAGAGAGAGAGAGAGAGCACGCGAGCGTGCGGGGGAGGGGCAGAGAGCGAGGGAAGCAGAATCCGAAGCAGGCCCCAGGCTCTGAGCTGTCAGCACAGAGCCTGACGTGGGGCTCGAGTCCACAAACTGCGAGATCATGACCTGAGCTGAAGTCGGTCGCTTGACTGACTGAGTCACCCAGGCACCACAAAGATTTTATCTTTTAAGATAAACTCACATTTTTTACCCAGATTCTTGTTTGGGTAGTCACAGTTCCTTTTAGAATTTCCAATTTCTTTGTCTCTAGGAAATGTTCCCCAGTGTTTGGTCCATGTATAATGACTCCAGGGCTAGCTGCCATGTCACTTAAATAAAACGATCGTTACGGTAATTCTTTAGGATCTAGTGTAGTCTGCACCTGATTACTTTGGATCATTAAATGTGAGAGACTACTGATTAGTCTCTGTGACAAAATTTATGCATTAAAAGGCAGTTTAGTTAATAAATGGTACAATTAATAAATGGTACGTTTAATAAATGGTAAAGTTCTGATAAAGATGATACATTTCTTATATATAAACATTTTCTCGTATTGGAAAAGTTATTAAAAAATGATAGGATTTTATTGAAAGCAGATATTTAGTGAATTACTATTGCTATAAACAAATTTATCAGTTGCTTATTTGACTATATGAATATTTCTTCATGGAAACAAGATGGAAAAGCATAAAAATCTAAAGCGCTTATGATACAACTGAATAAAGTAAAAACAAAAATCAAACAAACAAACAGAAAACCCACTGGCCTAAATCTGGGATTAGGAAAGGTTATTCTTTACTTCTCAGGCCCAGAGCTATCTGAAAACTGGATTAGCAATACTAAAAAATTACAAATTATATATAGCAAAATTTATAGGATAAATTTCAATTTTAAATAATTTCTAGGAAAGAATGCCATTCTTTCCAAATAGCTTCATTTCTATTATCACATTGAGGACTAAAGAGACAAGGTTTCAATTTGGAAGCATTATGGTTGCCATGATGACTCATTCAGACACGGCTGCTGATCATTCAGCAGGCATTTGTCTGGGGCTTGCTATGCTCACTCTGCTCCTATATCAGGCTGCAAAAGAACTATAATCTTACATCCGTTCTCAAGGAGTTACCAAGCACTGCATGATTAGTGCTTCCTTGATACTGAATATTGGCACTTGGTACGGAAGTTATGAAGGAGCTGGAAATGAGAGCAGGGAATCTCCTGGGAGGCTCTAGGAGATACTTTGTGGAAGAGGTAGCACTTGAAACATGAACGAGCCAAAGGCAGTAAAGTCCTTCAGCAAGTCAGGCCCACAGAAGTCTTGTAATGGTGATGGCACCTGGGAAGCCACGAGGAGTAAGTTACTGGGGATACTTCAGGAAGCTGGGAGTCAGTGGAGGGCAGGGTAACTCAAATACAGGGATATTTAAGAATATTAATGGTTTTTAAGCAAAGTGATTGGGGGAGACAAACTAAAACCAGGGAGATTAGGGTGGGAAGCTGCAGTAAAAGCAGGTATGCATTACAGTAAGGGAGAAAGTAAAAGGAGACCTATTTATAAGGAAGCACCACATAAACTGTGAGCCCAAGAAACAAGGGAGGTATAAGGTAGACTTGGTAACTGAAATGCTAGATGCTAGATGGAGATGGGGAAGCTGTGAAGGGAGCTAGTTTATAGGTAAAAAAAAAAAAAGGAATAAAATTTGAGATACTACTGAGTCCAAGAGGAACAATCCCAAAACCAGTAGATTTAACATCTGAGCTCAGGGAAGAAAACAGCCTTGAAAAGTAAATTGGAGTCATGGTTCATAGAAGCCATAAGAATACATGAATTTAGCAACAGAGAAAGAACAGAGAATAAACAGAAAGCTTAAAATAAACACTGGTAGAAATCTGGTTTTTGTGGAAGGAGAATGAAGAGGAGTCAGGAGTCGGTTAAAGGAGTCGGGAGAGGAGTACTAGTCACATTCCCTAGTGTGAGTCATGGAGGTAATGAGAGGAAACCATTTCAAGAAAGAATAGTGTCAAGGAAAATGAAAATGGAGAAGACACCACTGGACCAGGAAAGGGTACTACGGAGACATCAGGTTTAAAAGCGTGGTGAGAATGAGTCCCGGGTAAGAGGAAGTGAGGTGCAAATAAGACGCTACTTGTGGAAAACTAGTCCCGACAGAAAGATGAGTAGAGACTTAGGTTTGATGATGGAGAAAAAGAACTGAGCATGTTAGAAGGCTCAGAGGAAAAGGACAGTGGACAACAGTACCTGGTGATTCTGAAACAGAAAGGGATGAGCACAAAAGTTCTTCAAGGCATGGATGGATGTGATCACTAGATTAATTTGAATTTTGGAAAAGAAGACTTTTCCGCTTAGAATGTCAACTAGTTTTAATAATAGCAGTTTTCTGCAGTCCTCCCACGGCAGTCATCAATGATGACCTTCACTTGTAAGAAAGCCCAGTGGGTCAGCTTATTAACACCATCTGGAAAAATGCGGAAAGACAAGATCAGTCCGACCAAGCAGATGGTTTGGGCTGACACAGAGATTCAGGCTTATCGGGATCTGGCTCCCAACAGACAGAGGAGCCTACTCTGAAAGAGATCTATGCTTAGCAATGTAATACAAACTTTGGTGATGAATTCAGTTCAGGGTAAAATTGATAATGTAGAAGAAATACATCTTATAATTGTGATGTCCTTATCTTTTTAGATTCCCATGTATTTACAAATTCACATTTTACCTTTTCATGGAATTTTCAAATTGGGTCACTGCTGCTTCAGATTTCATCTTCAGCTCATTCCTCTCCACAATTAATCTCTCCAGTTCATTTTTCAATCTGCAGTTTTCTTCCAAAACCTCTGAAACATGGGAATCAGTAAAAGTATGTGGTTGGTAAAGCTTGCCGTCCAGGGTTCCAGGGAATGAGTTAGCACTTCCTTTACCTGAATGCAAACCATCTTTCTTCCCCCTTTTTGCAGTCACTTCCTCTCTACCCTTAGAGTTCTGGTTAGACAGCATCATCCTTCTCTCCTTCTGAAGCCTCTCCACAGTTTTCGAAAGGTCTTGTATTTCTCTTCCCTTCGCAGCCAGCTCCTCATTGAGTCTCACCAGTTTAGCTTTAGCATGAGCCTGTTCTACCTGGAATTCTATAGACCGGAAAACATTATCATCTTTATCGCTTTTCTTGCGTTCCAATTCGGCATTTTGATGTTTAAGAACGTGTATTTCAGCTTCAAGGTTTCTGACAGTGATTTGATGGGCTTCCTTGACGTTGCCGAGCTCCTTCTCTAGTGCTTCCACCCTGGAGGAGTTGTCAGGGTGGTTCTGAGGTGCTTCCTTCAATCTGCAGGCAAGTAGCTGCTCCTGCTCCTCTAGTCTCTGTTCATACTGGATCTGAAGAAAAGAATCCATGTAATGTCAAACCACTGCTAAGCATGGCATCCATTCCCGAAGCCCAGCAGTCTACTAGGTCCTACCTATTCCTTCATTCAGGCCCTCACTACATGTTCTGATGCTTCTAACTCTGTTCCCTGAGTCAGTCAAATGGACTGAAGTCCTAATCTTTAAAGGGCATAACGTATGTCCTCAATATGTTGTGTAATTTCATAATTAATGTGTTGCTTCATAAACACATTTCCATACACCCCAAAACTTATTTTAAGTATCACAATCAAACCTATTATCATGTACCTTGTATACCTGAGGATAAATAGGGAAAGCAATTGGGGGCACTGAAATCTTTAAGAGATCCTACGTTTTCAGCTTTCTAGTATCAGTTTAGGAATCTCACAGGGAGTGAGTCAGCTTGATTTGTTACACTGGAGCTTTATTACTATAAACAAAATAACCTAAACAAGTTACTCTGCAGAGGGGGCACAACAGTATTCCTTCACTCAACGAATATTTATTGAACTACCGCTGCGTCAGATTCTAGAGATAAAGAAGTCCAGCTTGTGCCTTCAAACAGTTTACAGCCTGGTCAGGAGAGTGGTGGCAGGTTTCAGTGTCCTATGATAACTGTCATAACAGGCCTATGAATATGGTGCAAAGGGGGATGAGGCTCCCCAGTGTATCTGGAGGCCTGAGAGAAGGGGGAAGAGTGCACAGAGAGAGCACTTTTAGGTCTGGGCTTGAGGGCGGAATGTAAATTTGGAGATAAGTGGAAGCAGGGACATTATGGAAGTAGGAAGAACATGGGCAAAGGCAATCTAATGTGACAGGGAACCAGAATGAAAGGAAGAAGTGAGAGAGTGAGCACAGACAGGAGTGAATGGGCTAAAGGAGCACAAAAAGATAAAATTTACGGTGAATAGATTTAGATATATAAAAATGGGGTAGAGGGTTGGAATTCATGCCTCTATTTGGTCGCTGGAATGTTAATAGTAGTTGTAATTATTACAATCATTTGCTGAGTGGTTGCTATACTCCACACAAGGCAGAGGGCTTTACATATATTTTGCCACTCAATCCTCCCAACATCCTATGGATTGAGGATTAATTAATTAAAGTGTTTTAGCATCTACTCTGTGTCTTGCTGAATGATGGAACACGATGGTGAGTAAAAGCAGAACAGTCCCAGCCATCATGAGGTCCAGAAGCTAAACGGGGAGAGAGATCACTCATGATCCAATCAAAGCAGCTGTGAACATGGTAGACAGAATGGAGAAGTGCACGGGACTAAAGTGCCTAGAAGATAATTTGTCTACCAGGAAGTCCACGATGGTTTCCCTGGGGAAGCAATGCTTGGATTAAGATAGGGCAGGAACATCTCAACTGTGAAAGAGGTGGGCAGAGCATACCAGTCAGAGGCAAGAGTGTACAAACTTCTGCGGCTGCAGGAAACATGGCAAGCAGGAGAAACACGTATGACTGGATGAGAAAGCATGGTATGAGAACACACTGGATAGCAAGAGGGGTTTGGCCATCCATGGATATACAGGCCATTTATTTAACCTAAGAGGAAGAGGAAGTTATTGAGGGATATAAATAAAGGTGTGTGTGTGTGTAAGACAGAGATATGGAAATATAATTTTGGTTTTAGCATCAAGAGCTAATTAGAGGATGGAGTGATGTGGGTCTGTGTAGACTAGTCAGGAGATGACAACAGTTCTCCAGGCTGTTGTTTATTAATGATGAGAGTAGAGTAACATGGAGATGAAAAGGAACAGAGGAATTGAAAAAATTTAGGAAAAAGTGGCATACTTGGCAATAAGTCCATTATTATCTCTTTTACAGAAAAAGCTCAGAGGGTGAAGTAACTAGTGCAAAGTCATGAAACTATCACTGTGAAACTGGGCCCAGTCTGGAGGTTGGTCTGACTCTATAAAGCCTGTATGTTTTGCATCATGCCACAGTCTCTTATGGATAGGAGACAGTCTGCTAAAGGTGGTATGGGGTCACATGAACCTGATGGAAGGAGGTCTGTGGTGAATGTTTAGGGGAATGGAAGAAACTGAGGAGCCACAGCGATAGGCTTGCCAAGTAGCACTGAGGAAATTCCGGGACCAGACACCTACGCACCTGTACAGTTCTACTCTCACGACTATGCCATCTCCTCAGAAACACAGATCTGTGTGAGAGGGGGAGCAGAGAAAGAGATGGGTGAGCCTGAGCAGAAGGCAAGGGAGGTAAGCATGGCTGAACACACGGCAGTTAAAAGAGAAGTACACCTTGGAATTTAGGACAGTGAGAAGAAAGAGAACCAGGTAGGGGGCTGAGAGATTTGAAAAAGAGGTGTAAATAAAGTAAACCCAACTTCCTTGTCAGGACCTTAAGTTAACTAGCAGGCCAATACAACGTACTTCCAGGTTTTCAGACTTTTACTGTTTCTGGAATCTAATATTCTATCATCTGTTGCTTCCCTCAAGATAGAAATCTGTGGGGAACAGACCTGCTTCCTAGAAGCAGCTTGGCCTAGGATCTGAGGCCTTGCACTGTCACTCACTGGCATAGCACCTCGGGCAAGAAGTCAAACTATGAACAGCTGTGTCCTTGTCTGTGAAGCCAGGTAGTAGTATCTAGTTCTCCCTGGTGACTGGAAGGATGATGCAGGACGAACTAAAATGTCTGTGAAAGCATCTAGCAAGAATTAGTGCAGAAACTGTGTGCTACACACATTTTTAGAAGTAAATTAAACATCATGTCTTCTTTCATACTTGGTCATCCTAGCACTTGTGGTTTTGGATTCATTCCTCACGAAGGATCAGAAAACTCAGAAAGTAAGACATTTTCAACAGACATTGCCCTGCCCCCTGCTCTACTTGAAAGCTATTCTTCTGTCTCATTTCCTCCCCCTGGTCTAGGGAAATTTCAAGAGTATTTTTTTTTTTTAATGTTTGTTTATTTTAAGAGAGAGAGAACGTGTGCACAAGCGGGGGTGGAAGGGGGCAGAGAGAAAGGGAGAGAGAATCCCAAGTGGGCTCCACACCACAGTGTGAGATCCCGACATGGGGCTTCATCTCATGATCCTTGAGATCATGACTTGAGCTGCAGTCAAGAGAGGGCTGCTTAACCGACTGACCCACCCAGGCGCGCACCAAAAGAGTATTTTCAAACATGATAATTAAAAAACAATTTTATACCAAATATACATCAGAGATGTTTTACTTTGCCTTTTCATGACTTAATTACCAATAATTCTAGTATCACTGAGAGGAACGCTGTGCTTGATTTTCCATACTTGAAATAAAAAGGAGGGGCACCTGGGTGGCTCAGTCAGTTAAGCCTCCGACTTCAGCTCAGGTCATGATCTCGTGGTCTGTGAGTTCGAGCCCCGTGTCGGGCTCTGTGCTGGTGTCTCAGAGCCTGGAGCCTGCTTCGGATTCTGTGTCTCCCTCTCTCTCTGCCCCTCCCCTGCTCACGATCTGTCTCTATGTCTCTCAAAAATAAACATTAAAAAGAAAAAAAATTAAAAAAAAAAAAAGAAATAAAAAGGAAAGTAGATAAAGGAGAACGAAAAAGATAGGATGGGTCCAGGTTTCTTCTGCATCTACTGACACTCATGGTAAAGGTTTTACCGGGAAAGATGCTTAAAATTATTGGTTAAAATGAGACCCAAGAAGCGCTGAGCCCCCACAATACTGAGACCTTGAGGTCTGAGCTCCACGTCCATGGCTAGATGGCACCTACCTTCATTTTCTGGAACTGCTGTTCCATGGTACGAAGGCTTTTCTTTGCTTCTTCATCTTTGCCTTCCAAATCAGCCTCTAGTTTTTTTATCCTTTTTTCCATAAAGTCCACTGTATTTCTATCCACTGTATCACCAGCCGCTGATGCAGCCAGTATTAAAGCAGGTAAAGAGTTGGGATATCTTCTCTTTAGAATTCCTTCCATTTCCTTAACCTATTAAAATATTTATGCATATATGTAAGGTCACAAATATATTAAAGTTAAGCAGTTTAATGTATAAATTTAGATTATGCTCTATCGGTCAGGTCTAGATTTCAGAGAGATGTTTATATCACATCTCAAGACTGAATTCACATGCACAGAAATAGACTAATTCCAAATTTTACATCTCTAGATTATCTGATTTTACAAGTCTATAGTATAATGTCTAATTTAGTACTGGTTACTGGTGAATTTACAGAAATCCTCTTATATTTATCTGAAATAGATCTTGGGACTTTCTATTGTACTAGTAATAACCAATCTTTCTGAAGAGAAAGCTCTTTCCCTTCCTTTTTTCCCACAGACCCCCTTAGATGATTATATTTATACTATCCATTGACTGAAAAATGACATATGCTTATGAATGTACAGAATTTGTACAATAAATACACAGCTTCCTAAGCACCTGCCCCCATCTGCAACAATCTCCACCCTCTCCCAACCCTCCTACAAACATCCCCCTCCAAGTGAAGTTTACTTCTTTCAATTAGAAAGCAAGGAGGGTTAGATGATATTTAATGAAACTTTTTACAAAACACTACTTTTCATTTAGTCTGTTAAGCAATAACATATTTTATGGTCTTTTTGTAAGAAAGAACTGTACCAGGGTCCACAGAAATTAGAGCTTGATATTATACATGTACATGTGTTTATACCTGTTTTTGTTAAATTACAGTTTAGGTGTATTTGAAAAACATATATTAAAATGCTAAATTCTTTATTGAACAGTTTTCTACCGCTGAGGATACAATAAAATAAAATAGCACCTGAGAGGCAGTCTAGTGCAGTGGTTAGAGCATGTTTGGAGTTCAGATTGTGCCACCAGTTTTATGACCTGTGTCAACTCTTCAGGCTACATCTCTTTTGCCTCACTGGTAAAATGGGAATGACAATACCAATTTCATGGCATTGGCACCCTTAAGTGAGGATCAAATGACGTTTATCTTAGTAAAGAGCTTAGCAGTGAGGGCTTGATAATGTTGGCTTTTATTATGATCTGGTCTCAAAAATTACCCTTCCTAAGGCAAGATGCATTGCTGGTACTTAAAATCCTGTTTATAGATTGAATATTGTTCATCACTTACAATATTTATAGTAAATATTTCCATTCATGAAGACTGCTTGCACTTTCATATATGCACCATAAATTGAAATATATCCAGATACAAATATTGATAACTTCAATGGCAACATTTTCAAAGTTTTGCTTTCTCTGGTATTAAAAATCTAGTTATGTGAAGTAGATCTAGCACATAAAAATAATACATACACATACACACCATGTATACTGAAAAGAGAAGAGCTAGGTTTTTAAAAAATGTTTTTAAGAGACTCAAATATAGAGAACAAATTGAGGGTTGCTGAAAGGTTGTGGGTGGGGAGATGGGGTAAATGGGCAAGGGGCACTAAGGAAGACACTTGTTGGGATGAGCACTCAGTGTTATATGAAGGGGATGAATCGGTGTTATATGAAGGGGATGAATCACTGGATTCTACTCTTGAAATCATTATTGTACTATATGCTAACTACCCTGGATGTAAATTTTAAAAAAATGTTTTAACATATTTATAATTAATGCATTCATTTAAAATTTTAAGAAATATTTCAATCTAATTTTGATATCTTGAAGTGTTTATTACATATTTGGGGGAAAATTCAACTTTATTTTGTATTTTCTTTAATTTTGATTTTTAATATTTTTCTTTGGTCATTGATATAAGTAAATGCTGGTCACTGATACCAGTATGGCTGTCATACAGAGAAGTAAATGCTTTTTAAAAAATTCTCACTGGAAATTAAACTATGGAATAGTTCATTAACTAAAAGTATGAGTTAAAAAATGCACATAATCTGAAATTTTCATTATAACAAGTATCTAATTAATTAGCCCTATTTTAAATTAGGTACTATTTAGAAAATGAGGTATTTTATTCTGTAATTAATCTCTTTCAGAATATGGCTCCAAAATGATTCTGAATATACCTGATATACCTTTACTTTAAAATATATATTAAGGTTTAGGGGCACTTGGGAGGTTCCAACTTTGGCTCAGGTCATGATCTCACGATGTGTGAGTTTGAGCCCCATTGTCAGATTCTGTCCTGACAGTGTGGAGCCTGCTTGGTATTCTCTCTCTCTTCTTCTCTCTCTGCCCTCCCCCCCACTCTCTCTCTTCTCAAAAATAAATAAATAAGCATTAAAAAATAAACACAATATATAATAAGGTTTAAAATCATTAGGATGGAGATGTTCATGGGAACAGAATAAGATCTGAAATGTACACATGGGAAACTATACAAAATACTATTAATAACATTTTAGAAAGATATAGTCTAAAACGGTAAGCCAATATATTTTTTAACAAAAGCATTTTTTCATTTTTTTTTTTTGAGAGAGAGAGAGAGAGAGAGAGAGAGAGAGAGAGAGAGAGAGCGCGTGAGCGGGGGACGAGCAGAAAGAGGGAGACACAGGATCTGAAGCAGGATCCAGGCTCTGAGCTGTCAGCACAGAACCCAACACGGAGCTCAAATTCATGAACTGCAAGATTGTGACCTAAGCCGAAGTCACTACTTAACCGACTGAGCCACCCAGGCGCCCCTTAACAAAAGTATTAATAAAAGAGAAAGATAACTTGTATAAAGTGCTATATTTCTAGTCAATATGATTCACTATTTCAAGTCTTAATTTTGCTTTTAAGCATGCTTCATTTTTTTCACTCTGATACAATTAGTTCTGCATTCATTTATTAGTTCCCAGACAGGGCGCCGTGCTGGAGATATGGAAGGCAAACAAGATAAGCCAGGTCCCCGCTCTAGCAGCACTTGTACTCCAATGGAGGAGATAAACTAATAAAGTAAATCAACAAGTAAATAAAATAACTTTCCAAAATATTTCTCTTAAAGTCATCAAATAGAGAAGTAGTTGCTTTGGTCTTTTCTCTCTCACAATTCTGGATGGCTTCATCTGCATTAGCTAATCTAAATCATAAGCACTGAAAAATAGGCAAGCAATCCTGTACCACAGTTATTTCAGAATATTTCTAGCTCTTTAAAATACCTCTGGCCCTATTCTTCTCCTGGCCACTGAGCCAAATTACCAACCATACCTTTTACTATAAGAACAGGTCCTGTAAAAGTAACAAAGCTAATTTTTGTTTAGTTTTCCTTCTCTCAGAAAACTGGGGTTGTATTGAGCCCAGTGATGACCTCACAGTTTTGGGTTTGTGATGGAATAATAGCTGTACATTTAAGTGTCATGACTTGACTACAGAACAGGGCTGCACACAGGCCTGGAAATACTTATTTTAATATTGAGTTATGAATACAAATGCTAAATTACAGAGTTTTAAAAACAGAAACAAAAAGTTAAACAACCCCACAAACCACTACTTTAATGAAAAAAATCTTTATCCTAATAAGCGTCACTACATAATTTTTGAAAAGGTCTCCCAGCTACACTGACCATAAAATGAGTATTTCTAAGCTTGACACTGAGCAAGAACTCAAAATGAAGTCCAGCTTTTTGGGAGGCTAAGTGTTCTATTTCCAGGGTGTTCTGCAACACTTCTCAAGCACTTCCAACATGTTCCCAATTTGAGGATCTCCTTTCCTGTACTACTTTCTCACTAAACTTTTATCAGGAGAAGGAATCCTAATTCTATACCCAAAGTTTTAAAATTCTGCTTCCTTCTTTTTAGATGCCTAATAGAGCTGGAATGCAAAATGACCTTTTACCCATAGGTCTACCATCAAATGAGGCACAACAGCCTAAAAATTTCTCATGTATAAAGCCACAGACTGTACAAAATGATGTTTACTACTTTTATGACTGTCATTTTAAATATTGTATATCAAGTATATTTAAAGGCAGTTCTATGTTAAAATAAATGAATAAAATAAGAATTTTCAGGTTGACTCTATTTTGTAGGAACTACTGAAATAGCAGAAAACAAAAATGCTCTGTATAAAAAATATCTTAATGAAAATTTACCCTGAACACATACTTGTCGCTCTAGATCCTGAATTTTTTTGGCATCAGCCGCTTTCTCTTTTAAACGTATCTTCTGCTGAATAGATGGATTTCCAGATTCAGCTTTCAGTTTCTCAACCTATCGATAAGTAAAGAACATGTTAAGAAGCATATTTAAAACACACCAGAGAAACACCAGGAAAAAAGCATGATAGTAGCTCATTCATTCATTTATTAGTTCCCAGATAGGGTGCTGCACTAGAGACATGGAGGGCAAACAAGATAAGCCAGGTCCCCACTTTACCAGGGCTTGTACTCCAATGGGGGAGACACATGATAAGCTAATATAACTCCAGAAAGTGACACATGCTATGAAGAAAATAAAATAGGGGTGCCTGGGTGGCTCAGTTGGTTAAGCATCCAACTCTTGATTTCAGCTCAGGTCATGATCTCACAGTTCATGAGACTGAGCCCTGCAATGGGCTCTGTACCGGCAGTGCAGAGCCTGCTTGAGATTCTCTCTCCCTCCTCTGCTCTTCCCGTTTGCGCACATGCCTGCATGTGCACGTGCGCGCGCTCTCTAAATAAATAAATAAACACTTAAAAAAAAAAAGAAAGCAGAGTGAAAGAATGGGAAGAAAGGGTCAGAAGGGGGCAGGATTGTTAGCTCCATTAGATTACGAGATCAGGAAAGGTCTTTCCAAGGAGTAGAATTTGGAGCTGAGACTGGAATGAGTGAGGCACAGAGAACTTAAGCCAGAGTAATCTAGACTAACGCAACCCATGGAAGGAGCTTGGTATCATCAGGAATCAGAGGGAGGCTGGATGTGGCCGCAGGACAGGGACTTGTGGAGTGTGATACGGACGAGGCTGGCGAGGCAGGCAGGGTTCAGACCATACAGGGACCTGGCAGGTTGTGATAAGCAGGTTGGATTTATTCTCAGTCTGTACTAAAACAGACTACACATCTATGAGCAAACCAAAACCCAAACCAGCTATTTTAATTAGTAGAGTTTATAGTGTTGATTTAATCACACTTACAAGGCCAAGAAGAACTAATTGTTGAATAGGGTCCATCTACAGAAATACATTCTGAAATGATCTTATTACCTCCAGTTTGAGCTTCTCGACTTCTTCATTTGCTTCTTTAAGCCGAACTGCATCTTTATCCAGAAGTTCCTGATTTTCAGCATACCACTGTAATCTTTTTTGCAGACGAATGATTTCTTGTTTATGTGTTTCTTCTAAAATTTTTATTTCATATAATTTTTCACCTATAGGATGAAACTCCTATAAGATGAACTCCTGAACTTGATTGTAATTTTCCAAACTATGGAAATAAACTAAATTACATGAAAACCAATGCCACTCTAAGAAACCATTAAGAAAAAATGATAGGCAAAAAAAAGCGGTCTTTGCAAGGTAGTATCCAGTTTAATCTATTAATAAAGAGAGATGAAGATTGTGTTCATAGTCCAACTCCTCAAATTCATAGCAAAGTTTGCTGTGTATAATTGTTTTGATAAATCAATGGTCTTCCCACTGACTTTCATTATAAAAGCAAAGTCATTTCCATGGGACACAAATGTTGGATCCAAGAGATAATAAACATGAAGAATTCCTGTAATTGTACTAATGAATTGCAATGGGAAAATTGGAGAGTGCTTACCATGCAGGATTTCATTTGACACAACAAACATATGGTGGGTATTTTTATTATTGTTCTATTTTACACATGAGGAGACTAAATATAATTTTCTTACAAACAGGGAAGGGTTTTATTGTATAGATCTCACACTGAAGATCATGATATCACGGTGGCGAGATCTCACAAGGACTCCTCCGATCTACTTTTCTAGTCCTGTGTTCTGCCATCCTAAGCTTGAATCAGCAGGTGCACTCAGCAACATGCTCACGCAGCACACTCCAGCAGCCTCCCTTCATTCCTTTACGTCTGAGTCTTTCCATCAGGACCCGGCTCAAATGCTACTCTTCCCTGAAACCCCTATTAGGCACCATGTCTCATATTTGTTTGTAATTTTTTTAATATTAAACTTTTCTGCATTCTTATTTTCCTTTGCTTTCCCTGGTGGGGAATGTCAAATTTACCCTTGTGTTTTCTATAAACATAGTGCAGTGTTATTTGCTCATTTGGCAAATACTTGAGAGCCTTTGTTTCAGACCCAGGGATAAAAAGGCAGACCATATCCTCAGGAAGGTGCCAGTCTAGCTAGGGTGACAGACATGAAAATGAACAGACATAAAATGCTACAAATTCAAAATAACCCTTGATATTCTCTGATCCTACAGTTAGTCCTGCAGAAACCAACTAACCTACCTATAAATAACTTTTTTTTAAAGTTTCTAAAATTACAATATACTTCAAGCAATAGTATTTTGAGTATTTTTGAGTAGTAATAGCAACTGCTATTACTTAAATTCAAGATTAGAACAGTTATGAGTATAAAGATAAACTGTTTCAGCTCAGCGTTTTACCTGTGGCATAAGCAATCTGATCTTTGGCTTGGTCTCTCTCTTTCTTCATTTTTTCCAAGTCTACTTCAAGAGCTTGTTTGTCTTGCTTCAGTCTTTTGATGTCTTCCAATAAACTGTTTTTTTCTTTCTTGATAGTCACAGAATTACAAAAGCAAATTATTTCTGGACACAAAAAGTTGTGGTGTAGGCTTTCTTTCACCCCATCTATCATAAATACTGCATACATATTTTTTATAAATATCTACAATAGATATCCTATTAGTTTCAGGTGTGCATCATGGTGATTCATTATTTTTATACATTATGAAATAATCCCCGCAATAAGTCTATGATCTGTCACAGCTATGATCTGTCATCATACAAGTTATTACAATATTATTGGCTATATTCCCTATGCTGTACATTATATCCATGTGTCTTATTTTATGACTAGTAGTTTATACCTCTTAATCTTCTTTGCCTTTTTCACTTGTCCTCCAATCTCCCTATTACTGCTTCTGGTAACCAACAGTTTGTTTCCTGTACCCATGAGTCTCACTTATTTCACATATAAGGGAAATCATATGCTATTTGTTTTCTTATCATTTCACCTAGAATAGCCTCTAGATCCATCCATGCTGTCACAAATGGCAAGATCTCACCCTTTTTTATGGCTGAGTAATAGCCAGTATGTTTATGTATCACTGGAAGCTTACATTGCTTCCATATCTTGGGTATTTTATGCTGCAAGGAACATAGGGGTGAGTATCTCTTCAGATTGATGTTTCTGTCTTCTTTGGAAGACAGAAAGTGGAATTGCTGGATCATAGAGTAGTTCTATTTTTCATTTTTTGAGAATCCTTCATTCTGTTTTCCATATTGGCTGCACCAATTTACATTCCCACCAACAGTGTATGAGGGTTCCCTTTTCTCCACAACCTTGCCAACATTTGCTATTTTTTATTTTTTTGATAATAGCAAATCCGACAGGTGTGAGGTGATATCTCATTGTGGTTTTGACTTGTATTTCCCAGATGATTCGAGATGTTCAGTGTACTTTCATGTGTCTGCTGGCCATTTGTATATATTCTTCGGAAAAACATCTACTCAAGTCCTCTGGCTGTTATTAATCATGTTATTTGTGTTTTTGATATCAATTTGTATAAATTCTTTATATATTTTGGATATTAACCTCTTATCTGATATATCTTCTTCCATTCTGTAGACTGCCTTTTCATTTTATTGATGGCTTCCTTCACTGTGCAAAAGCTTTTTAGTTTGATATAATCCCATTTGTTTTACATTTTGTTGGCTTTGCCTGAGGAGACTGGTTTGAAAAAAAGTGCTAAGATCAATGTCCAAGAGCTTACTGCCTATGGTTTCTTTTGGGACTTTCATGGTCTCAGGTCTTACATTCAAGTCTTTACTCCCATTTTGGGTTTATTTTTGTATATAGTATAAGATAGTAGTCTAGTTTCATTCTTTGATATGTATCTGTCCAGTTTTCCCAACACTATTTATTGAACAGACTATCCTTTCCATTATGTATTCTTGCCTCCTTTGTCTTGGATTGACTGGCCACGTATGTGTGGATATTTTCATGAGCTCTCCACTCAAGAGAGGAATTGTTTTAAAGAGATGGTTAGTTTTGCTCCTCTGCCTGAAATTCTCTGGTGGCTCCCATCCCTCTCAGGATAAATCCGAAGTCCTTACCGTGACGTTCAGTGTCACATCACCCAGTCCTGCCCATGCCTCTGAGCGTATCTACTATAAATCTTCCTCTTCCAACTCCATTCCAGCGTCAGAAACTTTTAGCTGTTATTTGAACATAACGAGCACACTCTCATCCCAAGGTGTTTGCACTTACTGTTTCCTCTGCCTTCAGGGCTCTGCCCCCACATAGCCAGGTGGCTTACTCTTTTATTTCATCAGGATTTCTGCCCAAATGCAACACCAGGAAGATCTTTCCTGATCACTCTTTCTAAAATAGAAACCTTCATCCTAACCCCCAGGTATGTTGCTTTATTTTCTTTTCACAGAACTCATCACCACCTGACATATGTTTACTTGAAAGCAGATCTTTATTTTACTCATCTTTGTATGAAAAAATGTATAAAAAATGCTTGGCACATAAAAAAGGTTGACTGAATGCTCAATATGCCCTACATTCATCACTACTCTCAACAGCCTCCATTCATCTTGACACAATCATACTTATCCTTCAAAGCAGTTCAAATGAGGTTATTCCTGATAATCTCTTCCTCTATGCTCCCATAAACTTCTGTTGTACCTCTAGTATAGTATTTATTACTTTCTGTGTCATATGATATTGATTTGTGTACATACCTCTTCTTGTTATTAGGCTGAGAACTCTATGGGAACCAAGACTGATTTATTACTAGTACCCGGTATACTTTATGGCACTAAGCACACAGCTGGTACTCAATAAATGTTTATTGGACTGAACTCATAACTGCTAAAATAAAAAAAAAAACCAAACTCTTGCACTCAAAGCAGTGGGCTTAGTATAATTAGGTTTCAAAATAAAACAAATCCTGTATCTCCCTATCTTATAATCCCAAATCCAGTCTTGTGAAGAAAATAAATCTAGTCATTAAAGCACTGTATAATCATGGTTTCTAATTGCATCACAGATTTAATGGCATAATTTCATTGTTCACTCTTCTTTGTGATCTTCTGTAGATGTCTTTTCAGGAGAGCACTGAGTTTCAAGTATTTGAATGCTCAGGCATCTTTCTGCAAGGTACCTTTTATTTAAGTAGTTCGATCATTTAGAAATGCTCTCTGGTGGAGTCTACTTCATAGACTTACAGAGTTTTTGAATTCAAAGGAACTTTAAACATCTGGATTTCAGTTGAACATCTGACACTTAAACAGATGATACTCTACACTTGCATCCTTCCAGAGACTCAGACTTCCCACCTGAAGGCGGCCAGCAACGTCCCAGGTCAATCCTGGGGGCGCAGAGTTTGGGGCTGGCAAGTGCTTTCACTCCCTTATAAGCTACAATGCAGACATTCAGCGAGGGTCTTTGCCTGTCCTTCTGGCCTTGTCTTTACTCACCCACTTCTGCCTCAGAGATCTCCAATTCTGGAAAGTAACAGCCCCTTCCTGACGCAAGGCTTATACTTTTCTCCTGGCTAGGAGGCTATATCTTTGCCTAATGGCTGCTGCTTCTCTTTAGCGCTCAACTTTGACAAAACTCTTTCAGAGTGTCTCCTAAACCGCTGTTGACTAGTGCCTTACTCTCTGCCCCATGTGTCCTTATTCTCTATTTTTATAGTCTTCAAAGCACATATTTCTATGTATACTGTTTCACTTGTTACCTTACTGTCTTCCCTACTAGAATATGCATTCCTAGCGAGCAAGGTTTGTGCCTGTCTTGTTTACGTACTATATTTCCAATGCCAGGACAAGGGCCTGGTGCTTTGCACCTGGTGGCAGGTGCTTTATAAGAGATGACTCACTAAGTTGTGGTCAGCTTTATTCTCCTTCCCACCTTGGGACACTAAAAAGAAAAAGCTCAGAACCTTTGCTTTTACTATGCTATCTATGCTTTATAGAGAACCAACTCACATTTTAATACTATACTAATCGCTATTAATTTTTAAGGTACAAATTAGGCTCTACACAAGTATACTCAATATGAATATTACAGATTTATCCCAGTGTGAATTTTTGCTCTAAAACCATCTAAACCCAGAATACCATAGCAAGTGAAAATAAAAAGTATATTTACATTTCATCTTACAGTATTTGCAGAAATAAATAAAATCCCATTTTAACTATTATCTGAAACACTTTTTTTTTTTCTTTTTAGGTTTTTCTTGCCTTTGGTAGTTTCACCTTTAGGGGCCTAGATGGTGATTTTTACTTTATTCTGAGCAGGAATCATTGGGTGTCCTAAATTTGAGAATTCATCTCTTTTATTATTTCTGGGAAATTCTTAGCCATAACCTTTTAAAAATATTTAAATATATTTTTGCATTTCATATATCTGATATTCTCCATTTTTAATTATTTATATGATGTCTATCCAATAATTCCATCGAGGTTCAAAAACTGCTGTTTATTGGATCATCCCACGCCTGCTCGTTATGGACAGTTTCTCTGGGTTTTTGTAATTTTGCACTGTGAGCGTATCATCAGCAGGTTTTCATCTGTAGAAATACTGTGTAAGCTGGGTTAAGGGTGTTTACTTCTAAGAGCTGTTTTGCATTTGTTTTTTCTAGACACACTAGAGGTTCTCACTGACTCAGGACTACAGCATATGTTATGTTTTTTCAGTCTGAGCATGACTAACCCTTACCGGTAGTGTCAATTCAAATACTGTAACACAAACGAAGGCAGAATGGATGACATCATACTGAACAATCCGTAAAGCATGGGCACCGAGAAGACTTTTACCCGCTCCCTATCTGGAGATCAAGTTAAGACAGAAACTCCTTATAAGAAAAGCTTCCTGACATCTCGGCCCCTTGGGAAGGTGGGTAGATTTGTCCTAGTCCACTGTTACACTGAAGGATATGGCTCTTCGAAATCTGGGTGTCCTGTCTCCACTTTGTTGTTAAAGCTCAAGCCCATGGCTACTGAACTGCTGGCCCAGCAGATGCTTACTGGTCGGTTTTTATCCCTTCTCATTCCGGCCCCTAGAGAATTCTTATTTTCTTGAGAGCTTTTACATTATGCCTTTACAAGATGATGTTTATTATATTTTATCCGGCATTTTCTGATGTTTTTAGTGGCACTTTTAGTTTCCTATCTTCAGAAAAATATTTTCAAAACAGCATGTTTAAAAGGCTGCTAATAACAGAATTTAAATAAAGCTAATGTTATGCTTGAAACTTTACCATGTTCTTTCAAGCCTTCCCAAGCCTCCTTTTACCACCTTGCTAATTTTCGAGGCCTACGGATAAGGGAGTTAGGGGGAGTCCAACCATTCATTCCTTCTTCTAACCTATCTGGCTAACCAGCAATCTAATCATGCTATACATGCATACATGTGCCTGAAGAAAGTTCCCTAATGGATTCATATTTGAAGCTGGATTTTATATACTACAAAAACCTGTTAAATATCAATTATTAAACTAGGATGTGTGTAGATTTCTACATAACAAAATTTTATATAATTTCTTTTTAAAAAGTGGTATGTAATTGGAATTTTCCTAATTCACATAATCATTCATATAGGTTTAGTTTCATGCTACAGTTCTCAATGGGAGGGAGTGGGGAGGATTAATTGCCCTTCCACAGGGGATAAGTTCAGAAATGTGGCAGTGCTTTTGATTCTTATAATCACTGGTGGGTGCTATGAGCATGTATTTTCTGGGCACACGGGTGATAAAAATCATGCAATACATGGAACTGTACTGCTTGAATTAACCTGACCACAATTCTCAAACTTCTCCCATTAATAAATACTGCTTTAGAAAATTGTAAGCCACCAAATGGCTAATAGACACAAGAAAAGATGCTCAATATCGCTCATCATCAGGGAAATACAAATCAAAACTACGCTGAGATACTACCTCACACCAGGTCAGAGTGGCTAAAATTAATGACTCAGGAAACAACAGATGTTAACGAGGATGTGGAGAAATGGGAACCCTTTTGCACTGCTGGTGGGAATGCAAACTGGTGCAGCTGCTCTGGAAAACAGTGCGGAGGTTCCTCAAAAAATTAAAAATAGAATTACCCTATGACCCAGCAATAGCACTACTAGGAATTTATCCAAAGGATACAGGAATGCTGATTCTTAGGGGCACATGTACCCCAGTGTTTATAGCATTGCTAACAACAATAGCCAAATTATGGAAAGAGCCCAAATGAATGGATAAAGAAGATGTGGTGTGTACACACACACACACACACACACACACACACACACACACACAGGAATACTACTTGGCGATGAAAAAGAATGAAATCTTGCCATTTGCCACAATGCGGATGGAACTGGATCCACATTGTGTTATTAGCGTAATACACTAGTGTAAAAAAATACGCTAAGTGAAATAAATCAATCAGAGAAAGACAGACATCAGGTATTTACTCATAAGCGGAAGTTGAGAAACTTAACAGAAGACCAAGGGGGAAGGGAAACAAAAAAAATATATATATAGTTACAAACAGAGAGGGAGGCAAACCACAAGAGACTTTTAAATACAGAGAACAAACTGAGCGTGGAAGGGAGTTGGGGGGTGGGGGATGTGGGGAAAATGGGTGATGGCACTGAAGGGGGCACTGGTTAGGATGAGCGCTGGGTGTTTTATGTAAGTGATGAATCAGGGGAATCTAATCCCAAAGCCAAGAGCACACCATATATACTGTATGTTAGCTAACTTGACAATAAATTATATATAAAAAATAAATAACACCTAAAATAAAAGAAAATTGTAACCCAAATCCTTTATAATACAATTCAATAAAAATAAAGAAAAAAAGTTACAGAGCAGCTATTGCATTTTGCATCTGTGTTGAGTACATGAGACGCAAACATTTGTAGATATAGTCTCGACCTTCTAGAAATGCCCAGGCCATTGAAGACAGGTAAAAAGCCAATTAACATTTTAAGCTGAATAATCATCTTTAAATTGTTTTCCTATTTTAGCCATACATTTCCAATAAGGAATTTGTTTGAAATCAAGTGTACATGCCCTAAGTCAGGCTATGCCTCCAATATGGCTCGTGTGATGAACGCCAGATGGGAAGCTGGGTTATAAAGAGGACGCCATCTGAAACCGGGATTGTGTCATTTTCTCTATATGAAGGTCACACGTATATTAAATGCTAATTTTAGGTATGCCTTAATTTTTTAATGGCATGAAACTTGTAAATTTTATCTATTCATAAATTACAAAAACAGATTTTTTTACATATATGGAAATTTTTATAATAATCTAGTAGGCAAAATCCTTATGAAATTTACCTGTGCCATCCGTAGCTCTGCCAACAGATCTGTAAAATTCTGGGTTTTGGTGGGCTCTGAATCTTCAACTATTTCAGATAGGAAACGGCTTTTGTGCATCTGTTCCCTGATATATTTTGAAAATAAAAAAAATTTTTTAACCAAGTACTCTCTTCAATGAAAAATATATAATTCTTCAAAAAAAAAAAAAAAAAACCTGATGAACATTGGAACTATCTGAGCCACTGAAGAGAAAAAGTTTATTTATCCTAAAGTCTAAAGTATTACAATGTTAAAAGTATACTTTGAGATGTTTGTTTAATTTAAAAGAATTGGAACCCCAACATCATGCTTTATTTATAAAATAAAAAGTATTTTCTCCTAATTCTCAGAGGAAAAAACCCTATGTCCCAGAATGATGTGCTGCCTCTTCCCTCTGGTGGTTTGTTCTCCTTGCCATATCATTCTGGACTCCTTTCTAAGAGACACAAATTGCCAATCATACACAAGGAGACTGACAACCAAACAGTTAGAATCAATTTTTCTGTTTTCCCAGAAACATTATACACGGAGTTTAGGATTCTACAGAAGATCACATAATTCTGATGCAGTAAAGAAACCATCTATTTCATTGTGAAAGTTCATTTAAAGTTTCAATTTGGGGTCTAGGAATGACATTTTTTAAAAGCCATGTAGTAGAAGATGTGGTATTTTAAAATACATTTACTGAAGCATTTGGAAAGAAATCAGATATAATGCTTTCACGTATCAGAACTGTGCAGATTATTGCAATTGGTTTGGTGTCCTAAGAGGTTTCTTCTAATAGCAGTCCTATCTGAGTAATTAGGTGTTTATATGAAGTGACACAAAACCGTCAGTCATTTCCTAAAAGAAGACAGAATCCTAATTTGCCCATGTCTGTAAGTTTGGTTTCACTTAATATGTTAAAGCTGGATGTACTAATATCCAAAAGATCGTATAGTCTGAAGTATGAGTAAGTAGGAGCTGGTGCTCCATCAGCCTGCCATGCTGAGTGTTGGTTAGTAACAACTCACTGGTTCTCCTTCTCAACAGCAGCCTCTGCCCGCTGGCCTGGAGGATCTCCCCCACTCCCTTCCCGGAGCACACCTCAGCCAGGGACGACTAGTTTGGGGGTATGAAAGCCTGCTCCTCTTGCCTCAAGCAGGACTAACTCTGTGGTACAATCTATTCTCCTGAGCTTTCTGGGGAGAACAGAAAGAAGCCAGTCTCTGGCTAAGACCACATTCTTACTTATCTTCCCTCCCCTCATCCCCCCATCTTGCTTCTCTTGTTCCCCTTTTCCTGAGAGTCATCCTCCAGGAAATCAACTCCATAACAATCCCTACCTCAGGCTCTACTTCTACAGAACCTGACCTAAAGCATTAAGTGATATTGTATCAAATTTTTAGTATTATTAATCACATGCTTCTTTAGGAGATGGTTAAGCATCTTAGGCTTAATGACTGATCAAATGAATACTATACACTCAATTTCCTAAAATTGACATAAAACTCAAATATGAGTAGGCTGAAATACTAAAGTATGTGCTTTGGAAAAATTCGCTGAATATTACAACTCTAAACACTATGAACTATAAATCAATGAAAAATCTTTTTCAGTTCTAAGTAAAAATAAAATGTATAATTAACATAACAATAATATGCTTAGAAACGGTCTAAGTATATTTGATTTTAAGAATTCAGAAAGGACTCACTTTAAGGAAGCTAACTCGCTGAATAAACTCTGGTTTTCCTTGAACATTCGCTCCTCGTTTTTCTTGTTTTGTTCTTGCAGATCTTTCACTTGATTATACAATCGTTCATTTTCCTTTTCATGAACAGAAAATTATATTTTAGTTAAATGTCATTAGTTCTCTCATAGCAAATATATATGCTCACAACAGGTACATCTTTTAAGCATTTAAAAAAAAAAAGTTTAATGTTTATTTATTTTTGAGAGTAAGAGAGAGAGACAGAGCATGAGTTGGGAAGGGGCAGAGAGAGAAAGAGAGACAGAATCCGAAGCAGGCTCCAGGCTCTGACCTGTCAGCATTGAGCCCAATGCCGGGCTTGAACCCAACCATGAGATCATGACTCAGCTGAAGTTGGATACTTACTGACTGAGCCACCCAGGTGTCCTGCTTTAAGCATTTTTAAAGTCTTTTAAATTTTTTCAGTTATTGAGTAAGCAAAATCTGTTTTTAAACTCTTTGTTATCTCAGAAGAAAACCTGTTATCTGAAAACAATTCTTTCCAAAATGCTTACTTGGAAAAAAAAAAGGTGCAAAAACTCTCAAAGCCAAGGATCCTAAAGTCAGTATAAGGCACTGTATTTCAAAGAAGTGGGTGAGTGGCTGCAGGACTAACCACATCCCAACTGTGAGGATTGGGTGCAGAAAGGTCCACTGTGACTGTTTGCTTTCTCTTTTTTCTGTTTCTAACCTGCAGTGAAGTAATTGGATATAGATAGTTATGATGGGCTTCCATGCTGGCTTCTGGAACTTTCTGTGATCAGGGAGTTAGAGACCAGGTGTTTCCGAAAGTGTAAGGACAAGGCTGAGCAGAGAGCAGGCCCAGTTCTCCACCAGCCTTGGACTAAAGAGTTACTCAAACAGTGAAATCAAAGGGAGAAAGTACCAATCTGTGCTTAGGTTCTGTGCCTTATTAACCATTTTAAAAATTAAGAATCTGATGAAGACCAAGGACCTTTGAGGATCTAATAAAAACCAGGTACTGTCTCACCATGTCTGGCCTAGTGCCTGTTAGATGGTCTGTTCCTAAATACCTGCAATTTAATGTACATAGATATGTAAGTTTTGTGTTATCTTTGCGGGAGAAGGTAGGTGGCA